>CM051638.1:3750000-5000000 GCA_028020825.1 Podargus strigoides
TGCATTCATACAGGGATTTGCCTCTCCATGCACTTTCCTGGACAACTGCTTTTCTTTTAAAGGGAAAAAAAATCTGTTCTGTAATACCCAGCTGTCATTTGCCATAAAAATTCAGGCTTAAATATGATTTTCAGGAGGTTACTTTGTAATGTTTGTTCAAAAGGAGTTGTTAGGTGCAAATTTGGGCAGTATTATAAACGTAGAAAATTTGAATGACGCCGTAAGTCCTTGATGCAGAAAACTTCTTGGGAATCTATTTCAGATCAGGGCAAATACTGTGGTGTTCTGATGACGTGCTGCTGTGCACTAAATACTTTCCAGATGCTAAAAAGAGACAATCCTTCCATGAAGCTTATAGTCCAATGAAAGAAATTAAAATACTTCAGTTTTTACTACCTTCTCTCATCTTTTTATGACTTACCATATTTGAAACAGAACAAATGAGGTTTAAAGAAAGAGTTGAAAAACTAAACACGATTCAGAATTAACTATTTAAAACTAAACTTACTTTTTTATAATGTTTTTCTGTCGAATGATGGAGTATTTCCCTAGCATAGACATGCCTGAAAAAAGAATATGCAACTTTTAATTTTTTCTGTTGCTTGCTGATTCTGTCTATGTCCATGGGAGCTGTATGACAGTAGTCAAATTATAATGTATTTTGTACAGCTGTCCCTGAAACCAGCTTACCCAAAGGGTATGGATTTCTCCCCTACCACTGCTGTATTCCAACATGAGCCAAGTGTAACCGAGTTAGAAATGTTGGATGCCTTTCAGCACTACTCAGAAATTGTCTATGTGTAGTAGTTACCTTTGTGCATCTGACTGTTAACAGGCTGTTAGTCTGAGATATTAATGCAGGATTAGATCTCATTGTAATTAACTAAATTGAAAGCTTCACTTGATATCTGTTGTTGTGGAAGTTATCTAATTTTCTATATGCAACAAGAGTAGGATTGATAAGAAGGGACAAGATCAAATTAATTAGTTTAGCATTTTTCTTTCTGATTTAATAATGTATTAATGATTTTTGTCATTAAGTAGTTTTCAGCTCATGTTTCCATCACTTTGCTTTATAGCTGGTTATCCAGCGTTCACTGCTTGCACACTTAATTTCATTGCTGCATCTTATTTGTTACCGTTTTTCATTTATACCATCCATGTTCTTTCTTTTCTTGCAGATTGTGATATCTTTAGTCTGAACTTTTTAACTGGAGTCAGAACTGGATATTGGGGTCACTTTATTTTATTGTACAATTTGATGACATTAAACTGCCCTAAAAATCCAGATCATTCAAAAAAGAAATGCTGTTGGGTTTTTGGTTTTTGTTACCAGCAAACACATGCTGGTAAGCATAACTGTATTAACAAAAAAAATTGTCCCATTCCTCAAATATTGTATTGAGAAAAATGAAAAATTCATCGTGGAAACCATGTATTTTTTTGTTTTGTTTTCGGTCACTAATAAAACTGTGAATGTCAAAGGGGAGTTTTGCTGAACTCTGATTAGGAAAAATGTGATTTTAACATGACTGTTCAATTTTTTGAATTAAGTTAATCCAAAGACTTCTTGAATGAATTTAAACAAAGTATACCTTATTATAAATATTCACCATTAAAAATGTCTTTTTGCTTTTTCTTTTGATGGACTACTATTATGCAAATATGAGAGTAAAACTGATGTCAGGCGTTTTGGAATATTCCAGTGACACACTGCATTTTACAAGTACTGAAATGTTTGTATACTGTAGGAGAAAACGTGCTTAAAATTCCGAGCAAATTTTAAGTGTTCTTGTTTTTTTCTGAAGGGGAAAAAAAATAAATGGAAGCAGCATGGTGGTAATTCCCTCATTGTGATTTACCCTTGGCAACACCTTGCAGCAACTGTGTTCTCCAAAATGAAGGGTGCTTAATTCTTCGCTTTCTTCTGTATTCTGCAGGTCCCATAACAACAAACTGCAGTCTACAGCTTCTTAGAGTTCAGCGTGTTAACCTAACACACGAGCAAGAATCTGGTTATCTGAAAATTTTTAATTGAGAAGCCAGATGTTTTTAGTCAGGTTATCCTGACAAGACTTGATGTAAACTGCGTTTTTATTGGTCACAACAGTCAAAATTCTATTCTTGGCTTATTTTGTCCAAAGGACAAAGAAATAAAAATCAGCAGCACCACTTTCTTGTCAAGATCAAATTGTTGTACTATTGTGGCAGAAGCAGGAAAACTTTGTTTTTGTTGAAGGAGAGAGAGAAAGAGAGGAAGAAAAAAAGATACAGTAAATGGGGTCACGTTTAACTCCATGGAAATGCCACGTCTGTTCTTCAGTGAAGAAGCTGGTTTAAAGTCCACACAGAAAACTTTGACTGTATTTATTTATTGTTGCAAAAAAGACGCTTTTTTATTGCTGCCCTCATTTGTCAGCTAATTATTTTTTCTTATAAAATCCAGCCCCGGTTACATGTCATCCATTCTGTATCTTAACATGATTCCTGTAGGTAAAAGTACAAGAAGACCTCTAGATGTCTTTTCTTTCTATGAAAGGAGCTGCTATGTACACATGTGCACACACACAGAACTGGGAATCAACAATGAGTTTATCATTCATGGTAGATAAAAAACAATTAAGCTTGCATAAAAGTTGGGCTAAGTGGTCATGGACTACAGACTCTGTTGCCTTGAATATAACAGTACAATTTGTCATTTACTCTGCACCAGACTGAAATGAGTAAAATCTATTTGAAGGTATCTTGTTTGTAAACATTTGTCAGATTCTAATTTTTTTTTCTTTTGTATTAAAATTCAAAATATGGATGTATATGAAACAAAATAAATGGAGATACTTGTTCTCCCCACAGACGTAGGTGTCTTTGAGTGTGCGCTGATGGTGTTTGTAACACTTATGGGGATATGCTCAGATATTTCAAGAAGTAGGGGAGGGAAGTGGCTAGGGAGACCTGATTTTTACTTTGCTGCAAAGGCAGCATTTACTTCATTTCGCTCTTAAAGCAGCTGTTATCCCTTTATAACATTTCTGCAGTGGTGCCAAAATTGCTGTGACAGATGACACGGTGGGAAGCGCTTTGTGAAATGTCACTGCCCACCACTGAATGAAGCGATGCTTTGCCAAGTGCTCTAGGAATGCAGAGTCCCAAGTGTAATTCTATCTTGGAGAGGCATTCTGGACTGCTCCGTTGTTTCCTGCATGAGGAGTGCTACCAGGAGGGAGAAACTCGAGTCACAAGAAGATGCAAATTGCAGACGACTTTGCTTTTTCTTTCCGATCTATGGCTTTCACGTTGCGTGTGTAAATGACTTGCTCGTGTACCTGTCTGCAGTTGTCAGCCATGGTTTGTGTGTGGCTCCCCAAACACATGACGAGCTTTTGCACTAATTCACAGTTAACTTCTGTTCTACAGCCATCTGGGATTTACCCAATCGATGGATAAGCTCCTTTTGGGTTTAACCTCACACCTTGCTATGCAAGAACCTCCTCTGTTATTTTTCTTAAAAAGATGTTGCTACTGACCACACTTTCTTACACTTACAGGCTCAGGTGTACAGGTTCTTCTGGGATAATTTTATCTAATAAACCCCATGGTTTTTTTGTACATACAAATGTTGTCATTTAACCTATATGTGAAAATGAAAAATAATTGTGCGATGTGAAAAACAATAATCCATTTATGCTTCTAAAAGGTAAAGAAGGGTAGTTGCATTTAGGTTCTGTTGTCCTTTGACGTTGAAAAAAAAAATGCTGCATATTGTATGCATTGTGGTTTTGATGCAAAAAGGAAAAAATCTCAACTTTCAACAGCATTTGAACATATCCTGCATCTCATCAAAACTTTACAGTATTTCTGTACTATTTATTCATATATAAATATATACATGACATCATTTAAAACTTTCGTACCTGTAGGCAATAGATTGCTATGTTTTTAACAAATTGTGGCAAACTGAAGAGTACTTTTTTGTACCTTATAGGACACATCATCCTAGACAAATAAAGTAATGTGTTTGACATTGATTTGGTGGTGTTTCTAATGAAACATTTGATAATGTTATCCTAGAGAGGTCTTGGCTTTGCTGGATTATATACAATTGCCAGTGTATCAGGTTGATCAGGGCACTAATCCATACATATAATTTAATCGTACTGAGAGCCTTTTGTTAGTGTTTTCAATTGTGGTTGAGTAGTTTAAAGTATTTTTCTTGATTTATTAGTGGTGATCTTTTAAATGGTGTTACTGAAAATATATAATTCTTGTAATTAATACCCACCTTCCTTAAAAGCATGGAAAGCTCTAAGATCTGTCATCTCTGTTCAGTCCTCCTCCTCTTTGTATTTTTACAAATTATTGCCACATTTGTTTCAAAATGGTCTTACATTGTAACACAGATTTTGATACTGTGAGCTATACCAGGCTTGATTTTCATTTTGTCTCCTGAAACAAAATTGAAGCAATTATCCTTGGTCTAGATTTATGTCATGCAACAACGAACAAATATTTAAAGTAGAATACAAAGTTGGGCTTACCCAAAAGCCTTGAGTAAAGAGGAAGACAACAATGTTCCTGTGCACTTGGATTTCTGTTTATGCAGAATTTTCATGGTTATTCAGCTGGGGAAAAAATTATTAACTCTAAGGTATCCAAATTACCCTGGCAGCTATTGTGTGTAAGTGCCATCTTCTTTTCAGTGTGGTTAATGCTGTGAGGTTTACTTAATAGTGAGTGCAAGTCTGTGGAAACCACTTGATCTAGGAATTGCTGTGTTTTTTTCAGTACCTCAGTTAGCAGGTGATAACCTGGTAAAAAGAACAAGCAGTCGTTTTGCTCCTGCTCCAGCTGTATTTTGGTTGGGCTGTGAAATGCAGTTCCCTAGCTGTTGGGGTGACATTATAAGAAGTGACCTTCCCAAGCAAGAAAGGAAAGGTAAGATGACTTTGTAATGCAAAAAAAAGAGAGCATAGAATAAATTTGTCTTCAGCCTTGCTTCTAGAGCAATAGCTGTGTCCAAGAGCGGTGCAGACGTTGTGTGTCAGTTCCTGGCATTTGACTCTGGCTTTAGATGTCATTAGCACTGGTGTACTGTGATTTATCTCTTCCGAGAGACAATCAAAATGGGATATAGCCAGGGATGTTAGTTTTGTACCCACGCTTTGCCTGTTTTAGATTACGATAATGTGCTGGGGGCGGGAAAGGGTGTTTAATTGCTGTTCTGGGCAAATGGATGACACTAGGACTTGCTGGTTAGTCACTGGACTGCAGCTGAAAATAGAAACTAAGAACTCGAGATGCACATCTAACTTCCTCCTGCCTTCTCCTGTCCCTCCCAGTCCACTCCTGTGCTTTGATTCATTGCCAGGAACAGTTATCCTGCCAAATCAAAAGCCCTCTCAAAGTCTCTCAGGAAAATTCCATCTATATATGCTGTGCTCCACGTGAAACCTTTCACATCACAAAAGTCAGACAGTATATTTTTTTAGATAGACGCAAGCTACAAGTAAATTTCTGTCCTATAGTAACAGCCTTCCAGATTGCAAAATATATGATGTTTGCTCTTGGTATTTGGCTCCTATTCCAGATCAAGAAATACTTCCTACAGCGTGACTTATCGCCCATCCACTGCTCCGTGGCTGTTCAGTGACACCAGATCATGCTGCAGATGTGAGGGAGAGGGAGAGCTGCGTTAGAACTACCTTTGCTTCAAAACAGAAAATGCTCAGAGAAGCCACTGCTTCCTGTTCCAGGTGACATCATATATATCACTGTGTATATATATACATAATTTTTAAGCTAGACTGCATTTTCTCATTTTTTTTATCTAAATGTATATTTTTATACCAACTCATCAAACTACGAGATGCCACTGTTTAATACAATTACATAATCTTTTTGGATCTTTCAGAACCCAGGGAACAGTGAACCCAGAACCCCATGAACATTTTATTAGTTTCTTTTAAAGACTTAACAGTTTTTGAATACTGATTCTTGGAATACCCAACATTAAGATCCCCTTTGCAGAGGCTTTGTAGGTTCTTGCATCCCATTAAAGGTATCTACAGATTTTATCTTTGAATAAGTAACTACTGCTGTCCAAGTACAAACTTGGTAATATTTCTCAGAGGAAAATGACAGTACACAGTTCTAGGGCTGAACTTTTAAGGAACTGACAGTGTAGCCAGGCATACAAAATGTGCATGCAATTGCATGCTTATTTTGCATTCCTTGGCCTGAACTTGCGCCGTTATTTGTAAGCTTAATTGGGCATTTGTGTTGTGCAGTTACATGATTTGCTTTCAGTTAGTGTATTCATATACTGGAATAATTACGTAGCTATTTTGTGTGCTTCGTGTGAAAATCCAGCTCTGTTTGAAGAATGATGTACTGTTAAAAAGTAGTATGGATGTGTTTGAGGATACCAAAACAATACAAATGATACTCAGTTTTGCTCGTCTCTTTTGCATTAAATGCATGTAATATTTTAGGCAGAATTGTGTGAAAGCACAACGGACATCCTCTTTAGGTAACCCTATGGTATCATCTAGCATTTCTTCAAGGTTAAGGGTTTGAAAGTGCAATAACTCTTTGTATACTTGGAATAATGCCTCCAGAGTTTTACTTTACAATTAGAACAGATTACGAGGGATATGTTACAGCAGGGGAGGCAGGAATGACCTGTGGCTCTGAAAACAACTGGAACAAATTCATGACCAGTTAATGTTGCCTAGACTGACTTTTGTGCTAAATTTCACAATATGGAGGTACTTAGTCAAAACTTTCCACTAGTGTTTGCTAAAGCAAGTGTCCTACCACAGCAGTTTCAGAGGTGAGAACTACCTCCTGCTGTTGCTAAACCTTGGCCAAGTTTATTCTGGTAGGTGAATTCTGCTGCTGCCTGTGTCCTAGACAGAGGTTACTGAAGCTTTATCTACATTTGGTGTGAGCCACCTGCACTTTGTGATTCCTCTTCCTGTTGAATCTCTTCACGTAGCTGCTGCTTCTAAGCAATCCATCCCCTGGCCTCAGGCGGCCACGCAGGAGCTGCAGCAGGTTGGCAGGGATCTGTCGTCTCTTGTGGTAGATCCGACCCATCACGATGTATCTGCTGCCTGCAAAATCAACAAGACTTCTGTGCTGGGAAGAAAGCATGGATTCATTCACTGCACTCGCTCTAAGGGCAAGAGATTTATGAGTAGATGTCAAATTGTACCCTGCAAAAATACACCCTGAGCGTGTGGCTTAGTACAGCGGAACTTCAGTGGGACATGTGGGTTTTGCTTGCACGGAAAGAATGATGTACTGTGTGGTACTGCAATTAGAAGCTTTTGGGGGAAAGACTGGTATTTGATAAACTTGTATTTAGGAGACATCAGCTTAAGCTCCTGCTTGAATTTTTTTGGCAATCCTGAAAACTCTTGCAATCATTTTGGAACTGGATAAAGTTAACAGAAGACTGTGCTGCTACCTGACTTTTTCACACAGTTGGTTCTCTTCTGAAAATTTAGAGAAACTAGGAGGGGAAAAGCCTTCAAATTTAACAGTAAATACTTATTTTTTTCAAAATACCACAACAAGCCAGGATAAGCCTATTAAAGCAGGGCAGACTAAAACTGCACTGCATACAGGAGGAAGAGCAGAATGGATTTAGCTGGAATTACCTACCGAGTTTAAAGTCTGGACATGGTTTACTGCAGTTTAAAGTATCCACAACTAGAATGTGAACTCGAAAGAAGAAGCCATCAGGAGTAACATACAGGCGACTCATCTTGTATAATCCATCGCTGTTTACCAAAAGCGTAATCAAGTGGACTCCACTCCCCAGGCTTTCCATGTTATAAATAATTCCATTCACTGCTGTTTGAAGGGGGGGGAGGGGGGGGGGAAGAAAAGCAAGGATCAGATGATGTATCTTGGTGGTACTCATGGTATCTGCAAAGGCTCTCATTTAAAATGCTGTAAAGCAAATATCAGCAGAAATTCTTTGGTTCAGTAGTGGGCGGTCTTGAAAGTAGGAGTTGCTTCAAATAATCACATTTGATGAGGTCATCACCTTTTTGCTGAGTTACCAACCTTACACTTTACAGGTCTGAGGTGTTTCTTAGTGAAGTTTATAAAACGTTTTAAAAGAAAAGTGATGGGTTTAGTACTCTTTTCAATCCTGGTATATAAAAAGTGGACGTACTTCCCTAACAAAGTAAAATTTTCACATTTAAAACTTCACAGTGAAGTCCAAAGCTAACCTAACCTGCTAATAAAACGCTTCTGCTTTTGAAAGGAAAGGTTGTGTCGTTCCAAGAGGCCAGGGCACCAGGCAGGCCGTGTTGTACACTCAGTCCCTTCACGCTGTCCACCCAGTTTCTGGTTTTGACAAGTGCTGAGCTGACTACAGGAATCGGGAAACAAGGAATGTGTTAGGCAGGCAAGGCCAACGGGACTTGGAAGTGGGGTTACACCTGCCTCACTGGGTGAGAACTCTGACTCCTTTATTTAAATGTAAAGAAATGAAAAGCGCTTTCTGATCACTGCAATGGAACCTTGGCAGATTTCTTTTTCCTACCTGCCTTTTTCAATTTAAGAGATGAATGAGACTGCTATTTGTTAAAGGCTGCAATATACAAAGGTCAGGTTGCTGTAAGGCCCCCTGTTTGACAGGAATGCATGAGAGTGGTAAAAAATAAGGAATATAGCATTTGTAGAAAGCACTTCCTGACTTCTCCTTTTAGAGAAAACAGATGTCTCCTAATGTGTTTATATTCTACAACTGGAAACATCTGTTACCACTAGGCATGTATTTTGCTTATCTCTTAAAATACTGTGAGAAAAAGCTGGTATCTGTTTCACAACTTCGTGCGCACACGGCACGATTTCAGCTGGAAAATGCTTACTCTTACAAATCAGTACAAAAGTGCCAGGCTCTTTACCCTCGTTAGCTACATCAGCTTGGACACAAGGACTAAAGACTTGAGTCCTAAGGAACTTCAAGGAGAATCCTCTATACAGAGAGGATCAGAGTTTTATTTTTGTTTGGTTCTTCGTTTTATTTTAATTTGAAACTTGCTCTAAATAGTAAGAGGTAACACAGCTACAATGTTTAATCTCAGAGTATCTAAAACAATTCTTCTTTTCAGTTCCATTGACCAGCAGCAAGAACACCATCTTCCTCTCAGGAGTGAGGAGTAGAGGAAACAGAAAAAGAGCAATACTAGCCCAAGGTAGGGAAAGAGTAATGTAAGACTTAGTACTGTTTGTCATAGTACAGTCACAAAGAGCTGTGATGGGTCCTTTTAGTGCACTGGGTAATTAGTTAACATACTGGGTGAAACAGTACCTTAAAAGCAGAAGTGAGATGTCAGCAATAGCTGAACCAAGGCAGTGCCTGCTCTGCGTGGTTCATGGGAACACAACTCACCAAACTCACTGGCGCAGTAGGCTTCCACTTCATCTCTCTCCTTCCTGCACTCGGTCAGACATGCCTTCTCCTTATCACCATCTAGAACAGGCACACGGACTGAGGGACAGCAAATGGCCCTTTTGGGGTATTTCATCCAAATTAGGCCACCCAACCTTTGGAGAGCTCAGGGTATCCCTTGCCAGAGCAGTCTCTCCCCTTACCTTTCTTCAGCACGCTGAAGTGGTGCAGCAAGCTGGACGACTGGCGGTTGGTGACCCAGGAGGGTTTGCTGATCTTTTTCAAGGGGTCAGTGTGTTTAGAGGGGATTATCTTGCCTGGGCGGTTGAAGTGATCCAGTGTGTTAGGATCATCCGACTCCACTGCTCCAGAGTCTGGAAGAGGATAAGCCTCCACTAAGGATGTCATCTTGTGATAGGCAGCTGTGGCGTGATGGAAGTGAGCGGACACGCTGTTGGCAGCCTCGGCCAGCCGTCTGTCCACGTGCTTTCTGTTGGCGTGGTTGAAGTCAAAGGAGGCAGGAGAAGACCCCTCAGTTGGGCTCTCCAGTGGCAGGGCCCCTCCATACTGGAAGAGGTGTTTCCTCAGCCCTGTGCTGTTTTCTAGAGAAGGCTTGGTGCGTTTCTTTTTGTCTGATGAGAGGGAGATGATCTCAGGAGGCTTTGGCCGCTGCAGGTCGGCGGGAGGCAGAAGCCAGCGTTCCGTGTGATTCTCCCTGGTGCTGCTGGTGCCCCAGGCTGGCAGTTTGACTTGGCCAGCTGCAACATCTGCTGAACTGTAAATGCCTTTGCTGAGAGTCTGACTGGGTTTCTCGGCATAGGGCAAGGATCCTACATAGAAAAAAAAAAGGACAGAGAGTGAATTAGCATTTTAGTTTTTTATTTCATGTGCTTCTGAATGAGAAGGGCCTGCCAGATTTGAGACTGTAGTCTGTAAGTGATGCCTTCAACAATACAACAACATAACGGATAAATATTAACAGATGAAATATAGTAGAGCTCCTCATTCTTCTGTACGTGGAAGATGCAGTACAGAGAATGCAGCTGTGTGAGCAAAACACAGGAGATTTGCATTTTTACTTTATTATTGTTGTAAATTAAAAACACGACTTATAAACAAACCCTTTTCTCAAAAGCCTGAATCTCTGGGGAGCATCTGAGGAAAGAAGGTTCACATTGCCATTTGGGAAGCTTGTTTAAAAGACCTTGACAGGAGAATTATTTGGTTTTCCCATCTGTGGGATGCCTTATTGACAATGTCATCTGGACTCTTCAGCGGCTTTAGGCTTTGAATGCTACTGAGAAGATCTTTATCCACGGTTTTGGATCTCTGACTTGCACTACAGAGCTGTATAGCAGCAGTACCACAGGCTGGGAGCTAGGCTGTGGCTGCTGAGTAACACTTACTTCAAGGCTTTTCTTAAGTTGAGAGGACAAGGGTTGAGAAAGAGAGGAAGTATCTGGAAATGCAGTGAAAAATGGAAAGGTTTAATGATGTTCATGCAAGCTGGACAGTTTATACCTTCACCTTGATCACTTGGACCTCACAAAGCAAAATGACTTTCCACTTAGCTTGGGAAGAGAGAAATTTCCTCTTGCAGTTAATTTCCCCTTTACTCTAGTCCTTTACTGCATGCCTTCAGTTAGCCAGCAGAGTTTTAAAACAGTTCACCCACACACAGCCGCTGTCTGGGTGTTCGCTGCCTGTGGTTAGCATCGTGTAGGAGGCTGATCCTGACTCCTTGTGTGAAAAGAGATATTTGACATACACAGATGAACAACGTCCTGGTTTATCTTCCATAACTGACTCAACTGCTGACCTTGCCACTTCTCCCCCTTTGCTCTCACCAGCTGCTGTCATGGGAAAGATTCCCTGATATTCGGGCTGGCCACACGTAAAGTCAAAAGAATGTCCATGAAGAAAGGGGTGGAAGAAGTCCAAGCTAAAGAAGGCGACAAGCAAGGGTGTTTTGGAGATGGTTCAACATGAAGCTGTGGACTCTGAACAGGTGTTTTCAACTTGGTTTTATAAGTATACTTCTCTACCAGTTTCTCATGCCTTCTCAGTCATGGATTGTAATGAGAAATAGGTCATTTTTCTCTACTCAATCTGTTCAGGACCTTGAGATTCATTGCCCTGTAGCAGCATATTCCTGTCTAGCTCTTGCAACCTAAGAAATACAACAGCAACATAATCAGCTCCTGGACTTCTCAATGGAACAGACAGATATTTTATTTCTGTACCATCAATGAGGTACTAAAAAAAAAAATTAAAACCTGTTTAGGACAGCTTGCTGCAGGCACAGAGCATGTTGAAATAAATGAGAAATCTGGAGTTTACAGGTGAGGGGAAGGAGACTAAGAGGGAAAGGTCACATACAAATAAAAAAATCCCATATGCAGAAGCAAGTCACACTTCAGTTGCTGAACGATGGCTAGCAGGACTCGTGGCACCAGCCCACTGCCTGCTGTTGGCAGGTGCTCTTAATTCTTTCAAATGCTGACAAATCAAATATTGCAATTTCCAGTCCCATCCTGCAAACAGGTTGAAATGTTTCTTTCTTGAGCCCATACATGATTACTGCTACCGCTTGCTGAAAAGACTACAGCTGAAGAGGGCTACTTGGGCAAGAATTTGTAGTAATGTGTTCAGCCTCCCCTGGTACCAAAGGGAAATCTGCCCCAGCCCCACTTTGAATGTTAAGCGACTTACCGGCCACCGAGCTGGAAGATGATCTAATGACAAAGCAGAGGAGCCAGAACACTTTGGTTGTCATTTTGAAGTAAAGTTTTTCCAGACACAAAATGAACTGGAGTCTTTTATGCCCTTCCCCCGAATCATGCTAATGAGAGGCAGCCTTAGGGGAAACGGGAATCACTCACTGGACAACCCACTGGAGCAAGACCAAGCTGCTGCCGTCCCCGCGAGCCTCCCACTGCCCCTGCCTAGGAGGAATGCACACAGACACCCTTCTTCCCATATAGACACAAGCCTGCAGTCACCTGTGTTTCTGTGAGTAACATATGGATACGTGGGTTTAGCTACAGATTTTTATTTCAAGGGAGGGTCTTGCTTCCAATGGCATTTTGTAGAGAAAATCATATAGAACAAATATGGTTTTGCTGGATGTGGGGAACTACATTATAAAGTGCACTGACAGATGCTGGAACATGCATCCCTTCTGCGATTCAGTGTCTGCAAAGAATTTATGTCAAACACATTGAGGTATTTCTGGCCACCTCCAGTTATGCAGCTGGTAATCTCCTCTTTTAGTTTAAGGAAGCTTTTCCAGTGATTCTTTTCAGACTAGAAAATGTTGTAGTTACTGTCCAGTCCAAGGGAAAGCTCTGCTGACCCCAGATAAAGCTTTATTTTTAAATCTGTATTTGGTAACATTAAGAACTGCAAATTTGCACACCCCAAGCCAACTCTGATTTGGATTACTAAATTAAATAGGCTTATTCCTATGTTCCCAGTTGAAATGGGTGACCTTACTGCTAGACAAGATTTCCATTGTGACAGATTATCTCGCTAGCTGCCACTGTCATGAAAGTTAGTGAACTCATCAATGCCTTTAAGGTGTGACAAACAATTTAAAAACCCTATAAAAGCCCTATATCCCAGCTCCTGAAACTCACCCCCAACAGAAGATCTGCCCATCAGTAATGCCTGTGGGGTTGGTCCAGTCATTGCCTACTTTAAACACAGTTTGTTTTGTACTGCCTTAATTAAGCAGTAAGTCTTAAAAGTACAGGGATTTATCTCAAGCAGCTATGGGTGAAGACACAGAAAATAAGCCAGAATAAATGACATTTTAACACATTTGTTACTCGGTGTGTTAAGTTTTTACTGCAGCATTTATTAATCCTTATTTTCCTCTGTTATTTTAAACATTTTAATTCCAAAAGTATCCCAAGATATCTATTATGGAAACAAATTTAAGCTAAGGATGCAGCAGAAGTGAGGTTGTACATTCTTCATGTACCTCATCTCCTGCTCAGCCAGCGCGCGTGCCTGCAGCAAGCGAGAGATGTCACGAGTGTGATGGGCTCCTGCTGTTGAGGGTTGTGCTGAGGATGGATGGATGGGTGGATGGGTGGGTGGGCGGATGGAGGGGTGGATGGATGGGTGGGTGGGTGGATGGATGGATGGATGGATGGATGGATGGATGGATGGATGGATGGATGAGCGGATGGACGGATGGGTGGGTGGGCAGATGGAGGGGTGGATGGATGGATGAGCGGACGGACGGATGGGTGGGTGGATGGGTGGATGGGTGGGTGGATAGATAGATGGATGGATGGGTGTCCTGCAGACCAGAATTCTATGCTCCAGGGAGTCTTCTGTTTAAATTAGCTGGTGGTGTAGCTGAACCCATATTAATGTGTGGCTATGTCTGTATTCACAAGCTTCTCCAGACTCTTTGCTTGGACAGGATCTCGATTAAAAGGACAGTAGTAGGGTTTGGAGTGTTTCTACCGTTGGAGAAGCAGAGAAGGGAAACGCTTTCCCAGAAGGACTCCGTGTTCTGAGAACAGGGATCGGCAGCGCAGCGGCCACGTCCCGCAGGGAGCTGTGCACAACCACAAGCACAGCAGGACCCACGGTGCCACAACACGGCCTCGACCCCCGGTCCGTCCCCGGATCAGCGGCAGACCGGGCTGCTGGCTCCGCTGCGGGTAAAAGTATTGGGCGGGCGGTGACGCCGTGTTGCGCCGCGGCATCCGCGCTGCGTCTGCTGCACGGCCACAAAACGTGTGCGGCACGACCCAGATGGGACTCGAACCCACAATCCCCAGCTCCGGAGGCTGATGCCTTATCCATTAGGCCACTGGGTCACCCCGCAAAAGCTCCAGGCGCCGCGCAGTAAGAGCCCCGCCCGGTCGGCGCTGGCTCCGCCCACAACATTTTTCACGTTCTTTCTGCTCGTGACAGAGAAGCCCCACCCACCCTCGCATTGTCCCGCCCCATCTCCTCCTTCCTTGCCCACCATTGGGTACGGCGCTGTCCTTCATCCAGGCCCCGCCCCCAAACGTCAGGCGAGGCCGAGCTGCGGCCGCGTTCCGAAGGTAGGCGCGTGCCCTCAGCCCTTCCCGCCTCACGCGCGCGCAGCGCCTGTCCCGCGCTGCGGCCGTTGGCTCCCTCCTCGCCTCAGGAGCCGTGACCGCCCTTTCCCTGGGACTTCCGCCTTTAAACTTCCCCTCACGGCCCTCCCGTCCTTCGCACTGGCTCCTGTGCTGCGCTGCCAATAGTTCGGCTCCGCGCTCGGCTTCCTCCCCTCACGGGTCTTCGTACCCTCGCGGCGCTTTTTCCCTCAGCCCCAGCCGCAGCCTCTGTCGCTTTCCTGGGTTGGTGACAGCCCTTCAAGCTGCGACACCTTCACCCGTTCCGGCCTGCAGCACCCGGGACACAGCGGCCTTGGGTTTCCCAGGCACTGACAGCCCTGTCCCATCCCTGCGCTCTCCTTGTCTCCTTCACACAGGTTATGTTGCTCTGGACCATGCGCTCTCCGACGATTTCTGACCCAGCGGACTCTTCACACCCGCCACCAGGTGTTTTACCTCAATTTCTACTTTTGAGCTGTTTTTTTTCTGTCAAACTAGTCCTTTTCAGTATCTCTGTTGGTGAATGATGTGCTTTCTCTTCTGACTTCCCTGCTCTTGCGTAAACATTCTCGTGATGATTTTATTTTACAAAGCTCGGAAATGTAAGGCCCAAAATGAGATATGTAAAATGGGACTGGTAATTCCTCCTCTCTGCATACGTACTGTGTGCATCTACAGATCAGTATAAATGGTTTAATGTGATGTTTAAACACACTGATGTATCAATGTGCATCTCGGACATTTCTCTACTGTGAATTGTACGTTACAGAATCATAGAATAGAATCATTTAGGTTGGAAAATACCTTTAAGAACATTGAGTCCAACCATATAAACTGTTGAGACACTTGAGCTGCTGGCAGAGTCATGTTTTTCCCTCAGGTTTTATGGTTCAAATCACATCTGTGAAATCGGGTGTTCCTTTGTATTCCATTTTATGTAAATAGGCCAAACCCATCTGAAACAATCCCAAATCTGTCAATTTTCTGCGTGTGCCACAAGGGTAGGCATACTTTTTTTTGGTGTCATTCTGTATAATTTAATTTTGATCTGTTCTGATTGCTGTTGAATTGCTTTAAATTGCAATCTCAGGTGCCGTTTTCTTTAAATCCCTGTGCACCACGTTTTGAGGAGACAACACAGGGAAAACCCTGCGGTGACCTGACGGTTACTGAGGTAGAAATTAGGCTGTAAGTGAGGAAATGGCATGTTACTGCCCCAAAGCCTCAGAACGTGAAAAACCTCCCCGTTCTCACCCCACCCCACCCCGCGCCATCACCCTCTCGTTCCTGGGGTGGGCCTCGGCAGATCGGGCCCCTGTGAAACTACAAATCCCAGCATGCCATGCGCCGCCGGCGGGCCCGCCCGGCACTGCCCCTGCGCGATGCATGCTGGGAGTTGTAGTTCTTAAAGCGGGAACGGATAACTGCATTCGTGACGCCTGGCCTGCTCTTCCGGGAGCACCCTGGAGAGCCGTTCCCCTTCCTCGCGAGACGAGCGGCGTTTCAAACTGGCCAATCAGGAGGTTGCTATGGCTCGAACTGGCCAATGGCAGGGCGAGGCCGCGGGAAATTTAAATCCCGCCTGGAGCAGCTGTGGGTAGTGTAACGTGCTCGCAGGTTGGAGCGGGTGGCGGCGGCAGCAGCAGGACGGTTTGTGCGCGGAGCTCTGCGGCGGAGGTGCCCGGTTGCGGGGGCAGGAAGGGAGGGGAAGGCTGTGGCAGTGAGAAGCCCGGTGTGGGGAAGTGGGGCTGCAGGCCGTGCGTTTGTCTGTCAAAAGAGACTGGACTCCGTCGGTGGTAGGCAGGCCCTATGAGGGGCTCTCTCCGGGGTCACAGGCGGTTACCTGGAGCGGGGCTGACAGGGCTGGTGCGTCCTAGAGCGGGCTGTGTGTTTTGGCTGAGCTGTGGGCGAAACGAAGGCAGCCCTTATGCGGTGGGTCTCCTTGGAGCTGGCCAAGGTGCAGGGGCCTGCCTCGTTACCAGCGTAGCTGCTGCTGGCTGTACTGGTACAGCAGGCCCCCCACGCGGGGCTTCCCAGTGCGAGATCTCCCTGTTCCCACCAAAGGGGCCGGGGTGGGACTGGATGGGGTTCCTGTGCAATACAGGTACAGTGAAAATAGTGTTTAAAAATATGTGTGTGCTGTCTGTGGGAAGGAAGATTAATCATGCTCCTAAAAACAATGATTCTGTTAATATTTGTGGCTGGGAGCATCATAAAATGATGTATGTGTGTTTACTGCTTTTGTGTTAATGCTAGAGCTTGCTGTAACAGCTAGGCATTTAAAGGGACAGCTGTTGTGTTATTAGTATTTTTGATCAAGGCAGAGGCTGTTATTGTATCTAATATGGAGAAATGTCTCTCATTTTCAAGTACTGACCCCAGTTTTTAACTTTTGTGGAGTAAACTTCCTGTTGTTTATTTGCTGTTTCTTCAGGCTTGCCTTTTATCTGTTTGTCTCAATCCAATAAGCAAGATGTCTACTAATGAGAATGCCAATGCAGCAGCAGCTCGCTTGAACAGATTCAAGAACAAAGGAAAGGATACTACAGTGAGTATTTTGTTGCAATTAGTATTTTAGCTAGCCATTGTTTCTTTAAATATGAGTTGTAAAAGCCAACGTATATGAATGTATATCCTCTAGGAAATGAGAAGGCGGCGTATTGAAGTCAATGTAGAGCTGAGGAAAGCTAGGAAAGATGACCAGATGCTTAAAAGAAGAAATGTTAGCACTTTACCAGATGATGCTACTTCTCCCCTTCAGGAAAACAGAAGCAATCAGGTAAGTAGGTACTCAGAACAGGCACGCTTGGAAGTCTTGCAATATAAGCTCATGTGTATGAATCCCCCCTCGTGTGGAGGGCAGCACTACTACATATACATTACCAACTTCAGTCTATAATGCCAACTCTAATGGGCAACACAAAAGCATATCTTAGGCAGCTGTGTTTAAACCTACTGTATTAGTGTAACAGTGGTGTGAAGCACTTGATAGAAAAAAATGCTCTCGGTATTTCAGATAAATGCAGATAAAGCTGTAGCCAATGAAGTTTTGGAGTATCACATAGTTGTATAATCTTTTAATAAAGGAAGTTGCTGTAAACTGGAGTCTGTTAGTAGTATTATAGAAGGCCTCTGTGGTCGTGAAGACACATGCATCTCCCAATGAAGCATTCACGTAACATTTTATTGTACAGGTTTTGGCACACTGGTCAGTTGAAGAAATAGTCAAAGGAGTTAATAGTAATAACATGGAGATTCAGCTACAGGCTACTCAAGCTGCCAGGTAAGGAGTGTTTTGAATGCTTAAAGTGCCTGACTGTTTTACTAAGAAGTAGTAATTCTTTCTAGCAATTGTGAGATGGCAAAATAAACCATAGTCCAGCTTAGACTTGTAGGACTAATAATAATAAAGCCTTTGTTGTAGTAAAATAAGATATCTTTCAATTGTGTTAACACTTACCTACAGTATTGGAGTGCAGTGATCTACCCTGGAATAATGCGAACAGTAAGATGACTGGGGTTTGATGTATGCCAAACTTCCTTTCTTCTTCTAAATCTAAAATGTCCTTCAGCAGCAAGCTTGTATATTGCTGCAGTGCTGCTCCTGGCAGTCATTTACCTTCTGTCGGCTGAGAAACCTCAGGCAAGTCAGATGTATTATGACTTCTGCAGTTCTGCTTTATTTCAAAAGTCTGAACAGAACCTCTTATATAGTGAAGACATGCCAAACCCAATGTTAACAGAGGTTTAGGAAGCTAGTGTTCAGCTTGTCTGTATTTCTCCTTCATGTCTTCTTGTGTTCTCTGAATGTTAAGGCCATGCTAAATGCTTTATTTTTTAAAAAATATGGAGCATTTAGACTGTTTAATCTGTTGTTCAGATCTCTGCAGGCAAAAATAATGCTTTCTGTTTACCTTCCTCCTTAGGAAACTCCTCTCAAGAGAGAAGCAGCCCCCAATAGACAACATAATTCGGGCTGGTTTGATTCCAAAGTTTGTCTCCTTCTTGGGTAGAGCAGAATGTAGTCCTATTCAGTTTGAATCTGCCTGGGCACTTACCAACATTGCTTCTGGCACGTCAGAACAAACAAAGGCAGTAGTAGATGGAGGGGCTATTCCAGCCTTTATTTCACTACTGGCCTCTCCCCATACTCACATCAGTGAACAGGCTGTGTGGGCATTAGGAAATATTGCAGGTAAGTCAATATTCTACACAGCTTTATTTCATACCTATTCCCTTATGAGGACATTACTACTGATGTGTCATGCAGCATGCTGAGCTTCTTGGGAACTCTGCCTTAATGCTTTGCAAGTAAAGACATGCTCTGCAATGTAGAGTATGCTATGGGCAATTCTTTATCTTCAGACCTGGTATAAGATGTCTCATGCAATACCTGGCAACCTGTGGGTTGCATTGTGTGGATTGCTCCCATATTTCAGTTCAGTTTTGATAGAGCTATAGAACGATGCCACAACACAGGGCTTTTTCACATACTTCACTTGATAGTTTTGTGACTTATCGATGAGCTCTGCACTGTGTGTTTAATAGAATGGAGAAGGGAGGAAGCAGATGGCTCACATAATTGTGTATGTGATGGCCAGTATTCCTTGCTTTGAAATACTAGTTACTGATGTGACAGTATTACATACTGAAGCTTCTCGTGCACCTTTTAGGATTCCTTGATCTGCCAGTGTTGGATGCCATTCTTAAAAGACCCAACCTGGTCAAAATTAATAATATAGTTAATATTATATTTGCTGTATTAAAGTTTTCAGCAGCTCTGCCTTACAGAGAAGAAACGTGCAAGTCCTGCTTAGTTACGAACTCCAAGAAAAGCTGTATAGAAAACATACAGTAAAATACCTCTTTTTCAAATAGAAAACAAAATTAAGCTCAGTGGCTTAACTAGAAAAACATGTGCTTGTCATATGATTTAACCATGGCAGTAGTCCTTTTGTCCTCTTATTTCTTATTTTATCTAGCCCTTCTTAAGCAGTAGAAGAATTCATCCTTTAATGCATGATTCTGTATGTACATGTTCCCTCTATTCCGGTCTTTACCTGGCTATTTTTCTTATTTTCTCAGGGGATGGTTCTACTTATAGGGATCTGGTTATTAAATTTGGTGCAATTGAGCCATTGCTGAGTCTCCTAGCTGTTCCTGATCTCTCTTCTCTGGCTGTAAGTGTGCAGTATGATTTGAGTTATGATTATTAATAAGCAAGCAAAAGAGCTCAAGTAACTAAGTAGCTGCTAACCAATTATTTCAACTCTTACAGTCTGGATATTTACGCAATGTTACCTGGACCCTCTCAAACCTGTGTCGTAACAAGAATCCTGCACCACCCATAGAAGCTATTGAGCAGATTCTTCCAACTCTTGTTCGGCTCCTGCATCATGATGATCATGAGGTGTTAGCAGACACATGCTGGGCACTTTCTTATCTAACAGATGGTTCCAATGACAGGATAGAAGTTGTAGTGAAAACTGGATTGGTGCCACAACTTGTGAAACTCCTGGGATGTAGTGAACTGCCAATAATGGTAAGATATCAGACATGCAGATTGCTGCTGCTTGATTTGAGTAATGAATAAAACTGCAGTGGGAATAGTGTCCATGTAACTAAATGCTGCTTTTCATACATAAATCTGATGCTTGTTCCAGGTTTTGCATAGGTAAGACTTGAGGTTCTGTCTTGCCTGGACACTGCCCCACTTGAGACATAGACTAGTGCTGTTGTTGACTATTAAGATTCTTTACATAATCGTTGGGTTTAACACATTGGGCCAGCACAACAGTCAACACCCTTCAAAGCTTGCTTTTAACTAAGCTACTGTTGCAAATACACATTCTAGGGACAGTGTTTAGAAGCGGGCTCCATGCACACTATAATTATACTATAATAGAACTGCATTAGTACTTTAGGAGATGGTTCCTAAGCTCTGTCATGGTTGTTTGCAGATTGGCCTTAGAAGGTGTGTAGTCTTTAGCATGCTTAATGTCCACATATGTAATGCTAGCGAGGAGCTTAAAACTCCCCAGTACATAGCATATCATGCTGTTAACCGGGAAAACCAGAATGGAGGGGCATCAAACACATTAGATGATACAATTTTCCTAAATACTGTTTTCATATTTGTTTCAGACCCCTTCATTAAGAGCCATAGGCAATATTGTTACTGGTACTGATGAGCAGACACAGATTGTTATTGACTCAGGAGCACTGTCTGTCTTTCCAAGTCTCCTTTCTCATCATAAAAACAACATTCAGAAAGAAGCAGCATGGACAATGTCCAACATCACTGCTGGACGCCAGGATCAGATTCAGCGAGTTGTAGACCATGGTCTTGTGCCTTATCTCATTGGTATTCTGAGGAAGGTAAACAAGAAATATTTACTACATTGAGCCTTTTGCTATTACTGCTACAATCTGTGTTCAAGTACCTTGCTTTTACCTTCACAGGGAGATTTCAAATCTCAAAAGGAAGCTGTGTGGGCTGTGACCAACTACACAAGTGGTGGAACAATTGACCAGATCGTGTATCTTGTTCAGGCTGGTGTTGTTGAACCTCTACTGAATCTCCTCTCGGCTAAAGACAGCAAAACTGTGCTAGTTATTCTGGATGCTATTTCTAATATCTTCTCGGTAAGTGGACAATGAGTATACTGCATCCAAGTTGTTGCTAATGGTTATCCAGTTGTTAGTGCCATGTATCTGTCCTGATGTTATTCCATGCTTGTCTCTCACAGGCTGCTGAGAAGATTAATGAAACTGAAAAGCTTTGCCTCATGATTGAGGAGTGTGGAGGTTTAGACAAAATTGAAGCTCTCCAGTCACATGAAAACGAACAAGTGTACAAAGCCTCATCTTCCCTGATTGAGAAATATTTCTCAGCAGAAGTAAGTGGCTGCAGGATGACTATTTTTTCCCCCCACTCTTACTTTGTATTCTAGCACTGACTACTACTGCTCTTTCAAAACTCTTTTCTCTTTCTTCTAGGAGGAAGAAGACCAAAATGTTGTACCAGAATCTACTGCTGCCAGCTACACTTTCCAAATTCCTGGCAATACTCCAGATACTTTTAACTTCTAGATCTTGCGTATACTGCAACCACCTACAAGTTGTTTGGCACACAAATGATTGCCACTTCTTTTGTCTTAATAGTTCCTCTTTGTTTTTTACTGTGTTTTTATGTGATCTGTAGCACTTTGGAACTGTTCAAGTATGTTTCAGTTGGACAAACTGTACATATGATGTGAATTTCTAACTGTAAACTTCATTCTTTCTGAGACATACTTTTGTAAATACTTGTTTTCTTTCTGACTCTTGATGTCCCTGTCAGGCAAAGGAATGCAAGTGGGCAATACAGGCTTCTTGCAAAGCATGAGCCACTACTCTGCAAACCTCTTTATAACCTGTTGTTCTATTTAACCTATTGCTGTAATCAGTATACTGAGGAGGCTTTTAAAGAGGATTTGTGTTTGAAGTTCAATAAAGTGATATCAATCCATCAAATTGAACTGTGTCAATTACTCTATTAAATTGTGACTGATATGGTAAGTATGCTGAATAAAAAATGTTTAATAGTAAGAATTCAGATCTAAACCATGAGATTAAATTCTGAAGATGGTGGTTTTAAAACAGCCCTGACTTCTGTGTACAGCAGGCTTCTGTTACTGCAGAGCAGGGTGTGAAGATGTGACTGAAAACAGTCAAGTGTGGTGTGCAAACAAGCACGTGTTATGTCCTGTTTAGCTTGATTGTTTTGGGAACAGAAATGTATAAGACGAACTGGTGAGTGAACAGCAGCAGAGCTTACTTACTTACTTGTTTACTTGCTTGCTAATAAATTTGCCTTTCTCAGAAAAGGAGTACAGAGTCCTTTTTCTCCCATACTTCAGTTGCCGCAACTGGTGTGAGGCCGACTGGGCAGAGAACTCTAATTCTATGATCGAAGACATCACCTTGTGGGTGAGTAATTTTTAACTTTGATTTTGTGGCCACTTTTCATAACTTGGATAACTGCCATTCCATTGAACGGAGAAACTATTGGATTACGTTAATTACGGGACAGTCCACTTCACGAAAAGAAAGTATGTTTAAAGGCTTTGCAACGAGTTTTGCATGCTGCAGGGTATCAGGTAACAGTAAAAGCCCCAAGGTACCCAGTGCTTCCCAGCACGGCTCCAGCAGGCATCCCCCCTGCCTTCTGCCCCGCCTGCTCTCCTTGCCCCTCCGGCAAGGAGGGCGCAGCCCCCCTGCCACTTCCGCAGGGCCTTCCCCAGCTGGCGCTCGGCGAACATCCCCCCTCCGCAACCCCTTGAACTGTTCCTTTCGCATGGGTCAGAAAAAACTCCTCATCATCACTCAGAAAAGGCCCTTCCGCCACCAGTGACCCCTGTGTTCCCTACGGCACCTACAGATCCTTTAGAGATCAGACTGAAAACAAACCGGCAATGCAAAAATGCATGGAAGAAGTCTTAAAGCAAGGGAATTTTTCTTTTGCCTTTCCTGTCATACATAAATGTAATTAACCCCTGACTCATGAGGGTTTGCCTTACCAGCTGTTTACAGAACTCAAAAAATCCATGTGTTAAAAAGTGTTAATGAAAGCAATATTTACATCAGCACAGTATACTGTTTGGCAACTAGAACATAAAGATTTGGTAATAGAACAGGTCATGGATAATTTAAATACAGGAGTGCTGATTCACCAAGATACGTTAACAGGCGCAGGGCAATATCAAACCCTCCACGTGCAAGCGGCTTTGGGCTGTGGAGCCTTTGAACAGGCATCACAAATTGCCACGAAGTCTTGGAAATGAGTGCCTGGTTCTGGACAACGTATAGGGTGTATAGGGTCTTTTGCTACAATTCGACGGGGCCCTCGAGCCTTATGTGACATTTATAGACAGATTACAGGGAGCAATCAACAAACAAGTAGATAATTCAGAAGCAGCTAAAGCCCTGTTGTTTAATTGGCCTTTGAAAACGCAAACAGTGATTGTCAAGCGGCACTATTATCCATTAAAGGAAAAGCAGCTGATATAGGAGAGTATATCAAGTTATGTCAGAATGTTGGAACTGAGACACATAAAGCATCAATTCTGGCTGCCACATTGTAGCACCACTCAACTGCGAGTAATCGTGTGGAGGATGGGTAAGTACAGCAGTTAGTCAATTGAAAGTACGTCCAGGTAGCTTTAGCTTTGAAGCAGTTGCCTGCTCTAGAGAGCAGAAATGGAGGACTCATGGAATCTATCATCCCTCTGCTTCTAAATTGTTCCTTGCAGTAACCTACTCTGTCTATAATGGTGGTTGTGCAGAGGGTGGTTTGGGGGTGGGGAGGAAGAACTGTCGTCCTGTTTTCTAGGAGAAACTTGGATTGAGCTGTTCCCAGCTATTAACTGGAACTTCCCAGGAGTCAATGTGTCTGAGTAACTACACTGACTCAGGTCTCCGAGCCTCTAGCTCTTATGATGGTGCAAGAGAGGTCAGTTTTTCATGGCTAGATTTTTCATAAGCGTGACTTATCTGAAACACAGCTTGTTCCTTCAGTATTATATGTTAGATATTTCTCCAATTATTAATAAAAGGTAGGGAGATAATCCAATATGTAGGCAATTCTCCCGGAATACCTGATCTCAAAAGGACACTCTTTCTAAACCTGTGTTACCCTTCTGCTATACTGCTACCAAAGACTTATTTAAAGGAGTTATTGTTTTGTGGAAGATGCCACTCTCACTTCCATTATGGTGTAGCAAGTCTACTACTACCTATTTCATGTTTTCTTGTGGAAATGGTGCCCTCCCTAACCAGAGGCTGCCCTGACGTGACTTCTCTCTTCAAGCCACTTGCTTAAATCTCAGGTACTGCTGGATGATGGTAATGTAACAAAAGGTAGCAGATAATCTGTCTAGATATACATTCATATCTCTTATGGTTAGCAGCAATAATATTTCCTGTAGTGCAATCACTTGTGAACTCACCAGCATGAACACACTTCTGCTGGGCTGGTTAAGCCCTAGGTGTTCCTGGATTTGTGGTTCTCCAAACCCTAACCCTAACAGGACCTGGTGGCTGATTTTGAGGTCCAGCTCAGAACGTGACTATAAAGATTCTTATATTGCTGCCACTGGTTTAGCAACAGCGAGTTGCAGATTTTATCTGTCACAATGCAAAGTCTTGCAAAAATCATGAGGTCCTGAACTGATTAATGATGACTTCATATTTTTGACTGTACCACTTTAACTGTTTTTTCTTTATGTTAAAACAATGCTGCAGGAAGTAATAAGCTTTGCTACAGGAGTCTTTAAAGACAATCAGACCAATGGCTGTGGTACCCTATTGCATCTTCTGCTTGAGAAGTTGACGTCAGTGTTACTAACCTTCTGTCTCCGTGCTTGTGCTGCCAAAGGAAGGGTGAGACTGAACCGTGGCTGTGGATTGTTCCTGGCCCTGCCAGCCTTCTGTCTAATGGGGGAGACTGCAGGTGGCAGCCAGCACCTGCAGAAGAAGCTGCAGGCAGTGCCACACTGAGGAGCAGAATGCAAGTCTAACACCACAGACACTGCAACACCCTTGGGACCAGACTCTGGTGTTAGTGGTACCCGTGTGAAGTGGCAAGAACCATCTGCCTTCTAATGCTGCAGTCTTTAAAGTCCTGGGGGGGGGAAGTGGGGGGGGGGGGTGGAGGTGGGGGAGCGTGGAAACAAATAGGGCTTTTATGCATCTGCAGTGAAGCCTTGTGTGTCTTTTGCTTTGTTGTCAAACCTCCAACTTTGACCTGAAAATGCCAGTTACAAAATCAAGATTTTCTGACTGTAGAGAACTGAAAGAATTCACCTATATAAAAGCAGTTATAAGAACTCAGCTTTCATAAATGAAATCATTGCTTCCATGTACTTTATGTTTCTAGGTTTATAAGGACAATGACTTGTGAAACATAATTCAGAATTCTTGAGTAAATTTAGTTTTCTAACTCTGTAAGATATAGCATCCTCCGGTAGAGGGTGCTACAGGCAACAGCACAATCTCGTTTACTTCTAAGGTTGATTAGGTTTTCATCCAGCCTTGAGCACTCAGGTATGATGTACTTTATTTTCCTACTAAGAAAATACTGAGATAAAATCCGTTGGAGCACCTCTTGTAGTTACAGAAAACATCTATGTGCTAATTTCTGAGTATTTAACCAGACTAAATATTGAAGATAATCTATAAACTTTTAAAAGTGGTATGTCAGGGCAATCACTTTAAAACACAACTTGCTTTAACTGCTCTTTAGCACATACACAGTTAATTTGACTCTTCTATTTCTGTATATAGAATAGGGGATGAGAATGCAGAACATTTGATGAATAGTATTATTTCACTTTTTTTTTTTCCTGAAGTATTTTTTTTCAGAATTATCTAATATACTGAATTATTAATAGAACATTGCAAACTCTGCTCTAGATGCCTGACAGCTCAGTGGCTTAATAATTAACTTTCTGGGGACCGAGACTTTGTTTTTATCCAAGAAAAATGTGTTCAGCCAATCCACCAATGAGCCCTGTTCTTGGCAGCACGCATTTCCACAAGCAACAATCTACAGTGATTATGAGTAAGTGACTGGGGTGAGTCACTCTTTATTCTAAGAAAATGCAAACTATTTCTGAGGTTAGGATCACAGTCACCCATTAGGCTGTGTCTATAGCTTTAAAAAGCAGTAGGAGCAAAAAGAGAGAGGAGAACTGTGTTGGTTGGGTTGGTTTTTTTGTGCTGCCCAGCCGCATTTAAGAGCTAGCCTTCTTTATTTGGCAAATGCCTAATTCAGGACAAGGGCTGGGATAAATGTCTGGTGGCCTACATGTCAGCCTGCCAACTCCTCTGCGCTGAGAGCAACAATTACAGACCCCTGCTGGCATCAAGTGGCTTGGAATGCAGTTGTTGCTGATGCTATTTTATCTGTGGAGTGATGGCAAGATTTCAGGCTAAGATCCCAGCAAACGTAACCACCTCTGAAATTCTGATGCCAGCAGATGCTACCTGTGTGATTACTTCCACTTGCTGTTTCCAAAGATGCTAGGCTCTGAAAAGAGAGCAAAAGCTTTGCAGTCCTGTTGTTCAATAGCATGTCTGCTCACTTTCCACTATAGGAAGAACAGTTTAAACTGCAGAAAAGCTAGAAATGGTTAAATCGGGAGAAATTTATTCTTTGTTTCCCTGTGATTTAGACTGAAGCAGTCTCTTAAGCAAAGCTGCTTCCTGCTACTCTATACAGAATGATTTAAATTGCACAGAACTACAGCGGTATATCAGCAAAAAAAGAACAGCTGTAAGTTTAGAGGAAAAGGAATTCACTAGCCAACAATATTTCACAGATCTCTTCTGTTTCTAAATCTGTTTTGCAGCAGAGCAAACTAAGATTTAAGGAAGTTATCCACAGACATCCAGAAAGTAGCTGATAGAATTAACCTGGAGCCTGGGAATGCTGATGTCCATTCCTGTAGTTAACCCATGACACCTCTGGTCAGGATTATCCTTTTGCTGAATATAGGATTATCCCAGGACTATTGAGTCTCTTTTGTGATAAGGTATGACATAATGTTTAAGCACAGGTCTAAAGTTTGGGAGTGTGTGTCGTCTGGGGGAAAAGTACTGTTATTCAGACCGGAAGGAATTAATGAAGGTTAATTGTGACTGGTGATATTTGGCCTATAGAGGAAAATGTTGGGACTTATAACATAATGGGAAACACATTAACCCTTTGGTCTGAGTTAACAACTTAAGCTCGACTCACCTTCAGCGGAACGCGTTAGGAGAAAAGTCTAAGAGGGATTTAGGTGACCCCTCCTAAGGTTGGGAGGGGTGTACCCATCCCAATTGCAAAATCCAGGGAAAAAAAGCATTCACCAGAACACTCAGGCTATAAGTGTGCAAAGTTGTTCATGTTTGGAAAACTATGGCATGGCACTGAGTCGGGCAGAAACTCAGGATCTAGACAGCTACGAAAGAATTAATTTGCCGTGAGTTTTATAGCACTTCATATGGAATAAGGGTCACTGGATTCCAGTCCTGTTTCTGACTGCAGAGCACTGTCTGTCTCAGACTGGCTCCAGGAAATGGACGCTCTTCCGCAGAAGCCAGAAGATTTTGTGGAAGAGCCATGGCCTGTTTCCAGGCTGCAGTTCACCCACTGCCCTAGGGAGTGTCATTAGTGGGAGGGAAGTGAAGCTGCGATTTAAAGGGATGAGGAGAGGGGAGAAAAATTAAAGCAGGGTGGAGAAAAACCCTGTTAATTCTTGTTAAGCAGAACTTACTTGACCACATAAAAATGTTGTGCTAATCGTTTAAATAAAACAATGGGCCAAACCCAGAAGTGATGTATAAATCATACATCAGGAAGGGACTTTCAGTTGACTGACACACTAAAAGCAAAATCAATGGCACTGATTTCACTGCAGAAGAGGTTGGATTACACCTAGGAGCTCAACAAAAGGCAGTATAATGAGGAAGCATTCTACTTTATTTTGTAGCTTTCTCAATTTGCATTACAATGTGGAATGAAAAACGTGGGATCAAATTTTAAAGGTGTGATTCTTATATTAAAATAGGGTAAAGCTGCCTCATTTGTTATCTGTAACATTGCTTTGTATATAGGTTCACAGTCTTAAAATAGCTATAATACCAGGAGTATGTAACTGTGCTCTGTGGGCATGTGGAAGATTGGATGTACAAAGTTATCAGAAAATCTTGAATAATCTCCAAGGCACATTTCCATCATCCAAATCACTTCATTTTTACCCACTATATGAAACAGATGTAAAAATAGCTCTTTCATCAGTGGATTGCTACACATATTTGGGCTGCGGAGGTTCAATTCTGTTCAAAGCAATACTGTAAAATCATTTGCAGAATGTTGCTGTTAATCAGAAGCAGCAATTTAATGTTACGTATCTGTCTCTTCTCCCACCCCCAGCTCCCCTTCCCAATTCTGAGCAGGAAACGACACTTGGACGGAGCTCAGTGTACTAACGTTCTGGATAGACTCTCTAGGAATGAGGAGGGACTTGAATTCTCTCCATATGTCATTTCCTTTCCCCTAATGGCTAAAAAAACCATTGCTGCAGTCCATATAACTTACAATAGAGAGAACATTACCTATATAGGAAAATAAAGGCAGGGGGATGGGACAGACAGGACATCCACATTCCATTTCTGAAGAACTGCTTTGCAAAATTTGCCTTGAATTAAGCAGGAATCTTCTGTGCATAAAAATCGTTTTATATCGTTCCTAAAACCGAAGCTATTACCCTGTCTGTAGTTGAGTGTATATCAACACCTGCAGTCTGTGGCCAGACATGGATTAGAAAAGGAAAATGTAAGTAGAGGAAGAATGGTCACAACTGTGCGAGATTTAAATTAAGTCAGAAAGGAAAAACAGAGGTGATTGAGGACGACTGACAACAGGATCTAATAATTTCAATTAAACCCAATTTTAATAGCAAATAATCCTAGAAGTTACTTAAGAAAAATTAGATTAGTCAACTCCTGCAACCAGCTTTTGTCTAGACTACCTTTAAAAACTTTTCTGTTCAATATAACCAATAGCATATGCAGATATCTTACACTGCTGCAAAATACAAAATTTGACCTGCTATATTGCACAGTGGATTTGCAGCTGTCAACAGAATTCAGTGTGCTATAGTAACAAACCAAAAAAAGAAACAACACAGGAATAAACATGACCAAAAAAACCCCCCAAACCCCACCAAACAACATTTTGACTAAACAGAAAGCTTACTTCCTCATAGCCAGCCAGCCATGTGTTAGACTCAAATTGGAACATAATGTCTTTCTAGCAATATAATCCAAATGTTTGTTAAATTTGTAGCAACCAAACTGTGCAAGGCAGTTTGCAGAACAAATGAGAGATGACATTTGCTCAAAAAAACCCAAATTTTGCAGTCAGTGAATGAGTACATATGCATATAGGGGCTAGTTGTACCTGCTTGCAGGATGATTACATCTGATTGCAGAAAAAAGATCTCACATCTTTTATTAGACATATTGCCCCTGAATTCTACTGCTAAAAAGAAAAGGAAAAAAAACCTCCTTTCCTCCAGTTCTATTTTAAATGGCTTCAAGAGTGGAATAAAAGAATGATTCAAGACACATGGTGACAGATTTTCCTTTAGGTTACTTTTAGCACTTCACTAGACCCACTAACCTACTTAAATATCTGTGCTGTTCTTATCTGGCATGCAACCTTGCTTTATAAGTTTTAGGATGAAATAATTTTAGAGATAACTTTATCTTAAATGCTCTCAAATCAATTTCACAGTGGATTTGTCAGTGTTTCTGTTAAAAGAATGCCTGAAAGAAGCTAGTACAGATTGTGGGATGGGTTAGATCTTTCTGCAGTTCAGAAAGCATTAGGAACTGGATAAAAAAAATGTGTTTATTGAACCAACAAATGCTTTTGTGTCATGATTATCTTATAGATTTAGTTTCCATGCAACGTGTTTATAAATGTAATGCAGACTTACTAATATAAGACAAAGCAGAGTGCTTCCAAAGCTGGTTAGCCTGGGTTCTTTTCAGGAGTTCACAAAACTGTGTGAATCTATACAGTATGCACATTTTAAGACAGCTCAGTCTGAACCTTAGTGGTTGCTTCCCCATGGCAGAAAATAATAATCATGTGGGGTTAAGGCTTTGTTAGCTATTTTTGTCTTTGAGCCTTGCAGATTCAATTACCCGTAGAAGTACACAATATTGTTATAATTTGATAAATCTCCTGGAATTAATCTCGTCTCTTGAATGGAAATCTTTGGAAGTAACTTGTATGAGACACATGGAAAAACTTCCACTTCTTGAGGAGACACAGAACATCAGAACTACCAGGTCAGGGCTGGTTTAAGTGGTTTACACTGCCCCGAGATCCTTGTTTTCTCTGCCAACATTAGGTAGGCAGAGGAGTCTGTCGCCAGCCTCGTTCCCTGTCCATATCATATTTGTCTCTAACAGCCACAGTCCCTACAATAGATTGGCATGGGATAAATTGACCCTCTTGACAACCTCATCTTAACCCCTGATGCATACAGGATTCTATAAAGCTAGAAACATGAGGTTTTAATTCCTGACTATCTAGATAAGTAACATGGCCAATAAGAACAAGCTAATTATGCCAAAGTATTAAGGCTTATCAGATAATGTTCTAGGTTTGGGGAGTCAGGAAAGCATCTCTGCTTTCCTTGGCTGCATGGACAGAATGTACATCACAGAACATTTTTTACATCTTCCAAAGCACTAAATAGTGGCTGTGGCCCATGCAGGATGTTAACTAGGCAGACTGAGAGGCTGATTTAACATGGCAGCTACCTTCCAGTGTACCACTGTTGATCAACAGTGTCTAAGGGGTGAATTTATAGCAGCAGGACTGAGTCAGCTTTTGGCATTGCTGTCAGTGGCACCCTCCTTGGGGCATCAGCACAATTAAGACTCAGAGAGACTTACAATATAGGAGATTTTACATCTCATCTATTGCAGACAACAGAATTGTTATTTCAAATTGATACTGGGCCACTGGGGACAGGAAAAATTAGAGAAAGTTTGATATTTCTTTAGTGGCTAAATAATATGGCTTGGTCAAAAACAGTCCTTTGTGTCAACCCTCTTGAATACTTGTTTGGGCTGACAGTCTTCCTACAACACTTCATTTGTCTAAGCTGCATACCACTGGGACAAATACACACCATGTCGAGTTGAACCAGATAATATCTGGAGACAGATGTTGTAGTACAGTAGTAAACTAAATTTTTGATACATGTCACTCAGAGGAGACTGTTTCTATCTTATTCTGTAAGACCTTTTATGAACCTGATTGTATCAGCCAAATAAATCTAAGGATGAGATTCTATAGTTGCTTCATTCACAAAGCAACATGAGAAAGTCCTGCAGAGCAGTTGCATGAGGAATATGCGGTTCTTCAGGAAACCTTTCAGCTGGAACACTTAGCATGTAGCTCTCAAGCATTTGACAAAGCCAGTCATCTAAGAGTCTGGTAAAGAAATTGTATTATCAACAGTATTTTATGGGTAAATAAGTGGAAATTGTGAAAGAATAAAAGAAATATATTCAGAAGTAGGCCTTCTTTTTGGCCCAGGACATTTGAAAACCTAGTTTGTACTTTGAGTCAGCATTCCCACGGATTTTGAATGTAAGACAAATCAGGGAAAATCTTTCAGGCCTTAGATACTTCACTATGCTTGAAGACTGAAGCTAGGCTCTGCCCTTTGTGCTGGGCTGTTAAAAATGTTACGCAAAGCCTGTCACTGGGGCATGGATTCTGAGATATTGTACATCCAACAGCAGAGAACAGCGTTGACTTGAGACAGACAACAGGGCTGGAACACAGGTGCAATCAAGTCATTTGCCCAAGTGCCAGGTTTCTCATGATAGATTTGACTCTTTCAGAAAGTGAATTTTAGCCTCTGGCCAGTAATAAAATGCAATGCAGTACGTCTATTTATTCTATGTTCAATGCCCATCTCTTTAAAGATGCCTTTTTTCTTCTTCTTCCAAAGTCACATTAGGATAGTGGTGTTCTGCAGGACATGATGAGGAAATAACATGGCTAGAGGACTGCATGGAATATCTGTGCATCAGTTACTAATCTGTTCTGGATGGATGGACTTAGAAGTTATCTTAGTGACTAACCACTGGAAAATCCTGTGATATGGGAGCTCAAGCATTTTTTTGTAGCCACAGCTGCAGTCATTTCCCTTCAGAGACACATCATTTCCCCAAGACACATCCTGTCTCAGAGGGCTATGGTGTCTGCTGCTCCAAGCTTCTGTCCCCTTTTTCAGTAGCCAGCATATGGGTGGAGATTTCCTTCCTAGTTTCTTCTCCTGAAAAGCTTCATCTCCAGCTTGAGAAATGGACTGAATCTTGACCTCTTGCATAAACATTGTCTCTGCATGCCAAAGGGAGTCTTAGGGAGAACCAGAGCCCCTGTCTAGACATGTTTCTTCATCATGCAGCTCTGATAGGTATGTCTTCCATTGCTGGGTTAACTCTCTTTGCCTTTGAGTAGTAATGATGCTGGAGTTAAACCAGATATTTAAGCATGTGCATCTGAATCTTACCGACATCAGTTGGGACATCAGCTTAGATAAGGCCTACTTGCTATTAAGTGCTGTATTAACATAGGAAGAGGAAGTCCTTGCTTTGAAGACCCTTGCTGTTAATGGTGGAAATTGGCTTGAGACAGACAGTACATCCTAGTGAAAAGTACATGGCAGGCAAACAAACCAAGGCTTCCTTAAAATGGTGTTTTGTAAAGTGAGATTAACAAAGCTTTACCAAAAAAAAGAAAAATATTGACGTGATAAGAAAGGGAACAGATTTTTGTAAATATTTCCAATTTATCTTCAGATGAAATTGGACCTGCTAAATTTATATCTTAATGGGGCTGCCTAGGTATATACTGCTGTAATACTTTTCTTCTCAGAACTACACCATTAGGTGGCAAAACCAGGCATTTAGCATTAACAGTTGCACATACAATGGAAATACATCATAAAGAAAAAGGAAATGGAGGCTAATTCTCTCCTGATCACCTCTGTTTTTAACTCCATGATTTCCAGGGGTGTAGTCTATAATTCATCCACCACAGGCTCTAGGAAATGGAGTTAAGGAAGACTAGTAGAAATAATACAATCTGGATAATTTTTAATATCTTTCTTTTTAAAAATTGTCTCAGGAAAACACAGTTTTAACCTTTTAATTTACTCACAAAAGCTTGACAATAGGGGCAGGACTCTCTTGCTTTCTTGATATCGTAGAAGCTGGGGAAGAATGTGATCTAACAGCAGCCAGCTCTCATTACTGCTGAAGGAATGTGGTGTGATTAAACCTCTAAACAGAAAGAAATGGTGTGTAATTCTTACATGTTGATTTGCTTTGAACACATACCACATGCTAAGGAATGAGTTTCCAGTGTACTCTTCCTTTTCTAAAGATAGAGAGGACCTCACCTCCAAAAAATTAACTACAACTATGCTCTTCTGAAAATGAACACTATTTGGTTAAAGACATTTGTTCACATTTCCCAGTGTCCAAAACCACTAAATCCTTTGAGAAATATCTGTGAATGCAAAGTTTTATTTTTCTCCCTATTGGGAAATTCAAGAAATCAAAGCCCTTTTTTGTGCAGCCATAGAACAAAAGAAGTTTTTGTATTTCTACATACTTCTTCAAAAGTTTCACTAATATGATACCAACTATTAATTTATTTTTTCCTTACGGACTCCTCTAGAGCCCTGTTGGTGTCCTAAAGATGCCTGCGCTTACTCCCTTTCTATGCATTTCCTCCAACCCTTAAGGCAGTGCCTCAGTGGCTAACTTCTGGCTGCAGAAGACTGGACAGGACTTCCTCCTCAGTCCAGCAGCGAGGCTGTCATCCAAGAAGTGAGCTGTGGGGTGATGCGAGGCACTCCCTTCCCTCCGGATCTGAGCTAGCTACCTCATCTTGAAAGGATTTGTTGCTCAATGATATCAGCCTAGAGTGAAACACGGATCACTTGTCAGCACTTAATGATGGTATTTGCTTGCTTACCTCACAAGATCAGCACTATAAAGCATGAAACCTCTTCTCACCCTTGAAATGGAACTGCATAAAGACAAAATTTACTGTAAACCGTTGGCTTCTAAAACCTACAGCAGGATCAGCAAGATATCTGTTCCATTAATCTGAGAATATTTTGAGAACTTGGGGGTTAGCGCTGGCACAAGAAGCTCTGGTTCATAACATGCGTGTGGAATTCTTTTGTTGGAAAAGCAGCACTTTCAATCATCAGGTACTGTCAGCATCTTTGGTCTCCTACGTTCCCCGCAGTTCTTGGCACTTTGCAAGGCTTCCTGACCTCTGCTCACTGCAGATCTTGCACAGGGCCCTCACGGAGCTGCTCCTCTTAAATTCTGCTTGGCAGTTCTACTCAGTGACGGGGAGCAACAAATAAAAATCCCGATTTCCCTACAGAACTGGGAGATATGATGGGACAGAAACATCTGTAGGACATCCAAGGCACAGCCATTGTAATGCTTATACACAGCCAGAAGGGATGAAGTGCATCTGGTGTGTCTGTCTATCCAAGTGCAACCTGAAATAGGTCATCTCTGCCTATGTGAGTCAAGAGGGGACACAGTCCTGACCTAAATGGGACATGTACCATGCCTGCAGGTGCTAATGACAGCTGAAGCCCCTCTTCTTTCACACTATTAAATACATACATTCTCTATAGGACATTCATATGTGTCACTTATATGCATGTTTAAGAACAATGCATAGCAGCAGCAGCAATCTCACAGCCAGTGCATTTTATAGACAGACTCAAATGCACAAACCATCAATTAATACTCTAACACTTGCAATATATCACAGTATTTTCACTGAAAGGTGAGCAGCCTATCCAAAAACCTTAGAAAAATTTAAGAGTTCGGCAAGTTGCTTTCTGAAAAGCAGTATGAAACTCATTATACTTCATGACCTTTAAAAAACACTTTTAATGAAACCATTAAAATGTTCATATACCTACTGAGTAATGAAATACTATATTTAATCCCAATAGTGTTTTTTTTCCTAAATATTGGCATTGCAATTAATGCCTGACGCACTAGTTATCCATTAGAAAAACATCATGCAGCAAGAGTACTATGTTTAACATAACATTAAATACTTTTGTCAAATTATATCAGAATTATTCAATGCTGGGTCCAGAGTGCACTGCAAGATCTCAGAAAAAAATAATCATCACATGTTAGGAAAAAACTAGAGTAACCTAGAAATATGTGAAGCGTGTGAAAACTGGCTTTACATTTTGGTTTTCTATTCAGCAGTGGCCAGGTAGTGTTGCAATATTTGCAAACCGTCAGCCATTTGCTTTATATAGTTGGTTTCAGAAAAGGATAATGAAACTTTAATAGTCTGACCTTCAATTATGAAGGCTGATTTGTCTTCTTCTTTTTTTTTTTTTAACACGGGAATCAGGACACCTGGAATGTCTTTGAGGTGTGTGTGAATTTACGTAACCATTATAAAGTAACTTTTTAACTGTTTCGTGCAGTATATATGCCATAAAACCAGCAGATATATTGTGCCTGTGTTTTGTAGTAAATGAAGCTTGGACTTCACTTGTTTCCAATTCTCTTTGCTTGAAACAGTGGGTAAGCAATGAATCATTGTGCTCTGGCTATGTTGTAAAGGTAGGCTCCTTTCTAACACTCGCTTTGGGTTAAACAGGCAATTGCACAGGCAAGGGACACGGTCCTGGGCGAGGGAGGGATCCCAGGACTCCTCTGCTCCTGCCCAAAGGGACATTCCTGCTGAGGAAGCATCGAAAATTTCCACCTGGAAGCACCTGATGCTTAAGACACCCTTTGGGAGGAAGGAGATGTGAGCCCACACACACACGCTGTGGGGAGGGGTCTCATCTTAAGGGAGGAAAGCTCTGAGAATCACACCACACATCCAAGGCCTTCAGAGGGGAAGAAAACCAGCTCTTCATCCCAGATTTGATTTAACAAGGCCCAAGCCCTGTCAAGATGGGACCACTCGAGACATGGACGTGCCCATAGCTCAGTTCTGTGTGTGTGCCTTTGGGAAGGAAACCTCCTGGGCTGCGTGGAACCTCAGTTATAAACGCTGTGAAGCACAGGTCACCTTTTCACCCCGTGTTTGGATCCTGATCCATCGGCTGGATCCTGATCTATGACTGCCCACACGACGACACCTGACAGGCTGCCTCAGCAGGAAGAAGCCAGTGCAATGAGACAACCAAATGAGTTGTGTGCAGAAGGTACAGCATATCAGTAAGGCTGTTAGTAAGAATAGGTGCGTGGTTTATTAGCTCAGTCTCCTGAGGTCAGCTTTACTGTTGGAACCTTCCCAGCTGTTGTGGGAGCTCTTCCCACCCCTCCAAGGCCCCACTGGCCCTGCAGAACGCTGTCCCTGACCCTGCTGCAGGGTGGAGGTGTGCTGCAATGCTGGGAAAGCTCTGGAAAGAGTCACCTTTCCTGGGATGGGAGTTAAATTAGGCCACACGGCGTGGGTGCAAGGCTTTTTTATCTTTTTTTAAAAAATTATTTGGAGAACAGCAGCTCACCAAACTGGGCTGCTGCTTTCTATAAAGCGCAGATAAGCAGTGAATCGGTCCAAAGTTTAAGAGTTTCCAGGGCTGGCGTGTCACACCCTATGGTGGAAACACCGCCCTGGGTCAGAACCGCTCCTGAGCCAGCGCAGACGCCGCAGCCCGGCCGTGCATCCTCACCCATGGCCGTGTCCGTCCCTGCCTCCGGTTCCCCTGCCCCAACCCGCCGTAACCTCACCCCATCTGCCGCTCCCCTCCTCTCAGCCGCGGCAGCTCGCCCCCAGCTCTCCCCAGCAGGACCCCAAGCCTCGACGCCACCTGACGCGGTTCCCCCTCCAGCATCCCCGGGCAGAGCCCGAGGCGGGGCGGGCTCCCCCGGGGGCGGGGAGGGGAAGCCAGGCGGCCGTCTGTCCGCCCGCCGTGCGGCTCCGTCCCCGGCTTTGTTGTGCTCGCCGCCCGGGCTCCGGGCGAGGGGGCGGGGAAGCGGAGGGAAGGGAAGCGGGGAAGGCGGCCGCGTCTCCTCCTCCGCCTCCTCCTCGGCCCCGGCCCCGCTCATGGCGACGCTGGGCACATCCGGGCTTCTCCTCCTCCTCCTCCGGCGGCCGCCGCTGCCCTGAGCGCCCAGCCCGACTCCATTAGCGCCTCCCCTCCCCCCGTCTCCCTTCCCGGACCCAGAGGCAGGGGGAGCCCCGGGCCAGGCAGCGCCGAGCCCGCGGAGCGGCCGGGGACATGTCCAACCAAGGGGCCCGGCGGAACGGGCCCGTCAAGCTGCGACTGACAGGTGAGGCTGAGCGGGCGGGCTCCGCCGGGGCCTGCCGCCGGCTGCGGGGCTGCTCGGGCGCCGGCCGGGCCGCGGGGAGGGACGGAACGGAGGAAGCGAAGAGCAGCGGGGGCTCGGGGAGCCCGGGGCTGAGGAGAGCCCAGCTGGAGGGGCGGGAGCGGGCTCCCCCCGTGTGCCTGTGAGGTTGAACTGGGGCCGGAGGAGTCCCTCAGGCCTCGGGGGAGGACGGAGGGAAGGGGACGGTGGGCTCTTCCCTGCCCCGCGCCTCCGGAACAACATGTCTCTGCGGGCTGCGGGGCGGCGGTGCCGCCCGCCCGGGCCCGGCCGGGCCCCGCAGCCACCGGGGGTCTCCGGGCGGCGCTCGCCTCAGGCGCGGGGAAGCTTCTCCTCTCCCTCAGCGCCCCCCACCTTCTTCTCCCCCCTTGGTCTCCTCAGTGTAAACTCGAAAGAAACTGTCACACGCTTTGTTTTCATCTCTTTGTTTGTTGTTGTTTGGGTTTTTTATAAAGCCAACTTCCTTAGTTGATATTGTACACGGTTCGTTGGTAAAGTGCCTCACGCTGCCCTCTTCCACAAGACCACTTGACCTCTGATATTTTAAAATATCGTGAAAAACTGCTCACCTGCGTGCTGGGAAGGAAAATAAGTTGGTTTTGAATACTTCAAAGTATGTTCTTTTCCACATAAGAACTCAAGTAAATAGGTTTAGAGACAAAAATCCTGGAAGAAAACCATCCAGGGGACTGTAAAGAACAGAGCTGGTTCCAAGTGCTGGAAGTCCCCCAGCAAATAAATGATATTTTGTGTTCAAAAGCGTCAGTGTGTGAAGGTAAGCAATTAGAAAATAATAGATAACCCTGTAAATACTCTTCTCTGCATCTAGTGTATTTAACCAGCTTGCAAAACAAATGTGTTTAAAAAAATCCTATAAAGAGTGGATATATTTTAGGTGTGTGTGAAATATTTCCAGTTTAATGCCTAATAAAGAGAGGTGCTTTCATACTTATTTTCCAAACTATGTTATTTTTATAGGGACAGTAAAACATATCTGCTTATGTTTTACTTTGGAAATACTTGGGCTAGATTTGTAATCTAGTTTTCATGGAGATTGCTTAGGAATAAAACTCCTGCGATAAGTGTAGCTGGGACTGATGCATGGAGCAGCACTGCCTCGTTTTTACAGAGTGTTTTGTAGCTTTCTCTCCAGGTTATTGCTTTATTGATGCAGTGTTTTAATACTTTTTTTTCCTGGGCAGTGCTCAGACTTGCTTATCTTTGAAACATTAAAATGGTCTGTAGCCTTATGGCATGGAAAGGACTGTTTAGGGAGTTTCACCTTTGGATTTTGTGTTCTATTTTGTTTCATATTTATTTTTACTAAGGTTTAAGTATGCAATGAAATCCTGTCTGACAATATGTTATGGGGAGTGTGACTGTGAACAAGAAATAGACAGTAGTGTTGCATACAGCGTTTTAGTTGTGTGTTCAGGCCCCAGAAGAAGCAGGTACAATCTTATGGAATGCTTCTCAATTTTTTTATCATGTTGTATTTTCAGAAGGGAATATGCAGAGCATGGGTCGCTGGCAGAATTGTCTTTCTAGAGACTGTTCCAGAGTTATTAGCAGCTCCTGCAGTTGCTGAGTACTAGTTCTGGTACTTGGAAGTTTATATGAAACCTTGGCCTATTTCTCGAGTTGAGAAGGCTTGAGGTATTTTACGCTTTAGCTAATTGTGCGTTGTTGCACGTAAGGTCATTTGTTGTAAGGAAGCTTTACGTGTTTAAGAAAAACATTGGATTTCATTACTTCAGCTGACATGTTGTCAGTTCTTGCCTAGGAATAGTTTTGAGTGTTCTGCGTGGTTTTGATTACCCTTTTTGATTGGAAAAGCAGTTTGAGGGCTCTTGAATTCTAAAACTGTTTGGAATTAAAAGAATCTGTATATGCAGTGTTTTTGAAAGTTTATTCTCGAACTGACAAATGCTATTTAATCTTAATTTTCTTTGGCTGTATGAAACTAGTAGCCTTCTGTTTTGGCTTGAATATTTATAGGATTAATTCCGCAATCATTGCATAATACTTATCTTTTCTGTTCATTATCTCCAAATTAGATGGTATAGATTAAAAAATGAATTTCAAGAACTGGATTCAATTAGCAGTTTTTCAGGACATAAACATTAAAGGTTTAGATGGAAAACATTGTTTTGACTGACTGGATAAATGACAGGGTAATGTTTGATGTGAGTCCAAGAACTGATCTGGAGCTAGTGCCCAACTTCTCAGTCCATCTTGGGGAGCCAAATAAAATATTTAACCTAGGCCTCATTTTGCAAAAAAGGTTGATTCTTTGTTGGGACCTTAAGAAAGTTCTGAGAAATGTTTGGCATACCTTTACACTAAGTGTTTAACAGTTTATTTAGGTCTGGGTTCCATAACAGAGAAAAACCACAGCGGTGGCATACTTCTAGTAACTTTTTGTTTAGTTTACAGTGTATCTGTGTTATGCATTTCATATAGAAGGTTGTTCTTTTGCTCCTAGGTTTAGTTGTTTGTTGTAAATGTCACTTGACTCCTTAGTGTTACATATGTCAATGCATTTTGCATGATCTTGAGCTAGACAATCGCTGGACAGTTGTTAAAATCCAAAGATGATGCCTTCTGATGATCCTTCACTTCTACCATGAGGTGTAAATGCTTGTTTCCGATTAAAATATTGGTAATGTAACTTAAGTTAGCTAAAGTCTAAACTTGCACTAGTCTTCTCCAAAACTTATCTAAGCATCTTGTAATAACCTTATCCAAGGAAGCTGTAAGAGAAGGAAAATGCCTTCAATCTGACATTTGAACCACCATTTTATCTAATCCTATCCTTAATATCCGAGTTCTACAAAAGCTGCAAGTGCAGTCATCCTCTTCTGTTCTTACTGTGATTTTTCTCAGTGTTGTGTCAAATTTGTGGATTTGTAAATATACTGTACTCTCATCCACCTCCTCATTGACTTGCGTTGATCTTATATTCTTAAAACAACTGAGACATGACCATTACTTTCAGTTGCTCAGTAAATATTTTAGGTCCTGATCTGTGTATTATCTAATCTTAAAACAGTTACGTTTGACTGCTTTCACTTATGATTTCAATGACAATTGTCTGAATGGAGTCCACAGGGCTGTTTTTATCAAGTAGAAAGATAGATTTTAAAATCAGTTTGAAGTCTGAAAAACTACACGGGCACTAGAATATATTGGGTTAAATAAAGGTTACTGCATGAATTTATGTAGTCCCCGTGTTATCGCTGGTGTTTGTGTCAGAATAGTTAACAAGTAAGGTACTTTGATAGCCACAAAGCACAGTTACACCGTGTTGTGAAAAGTGATAATAAATATCCCATGGGGAAAACTGGAACGAGGTGGAAGAGTGGTGTTGGTCCAGAATCCGAGGTAGGCCTGAAGAGTTGTTGGGTCTGGTTCTCCTCCTCCTTACTGTAAGCTTTGAGGTGTCCTGGCAGTTTGCTAGTTAGGGAAATAAAAGCACTAGATGTTGTGTTGTAGAAAATGGACAGCTTGTCATCTACTGCCCTACTGTCTCGCTCATCGATTTTGCTCTCTATTCAGTCCAGGAAGAAAGTGCTACCTTTTTTTTTTTATCGGTTCATAGAAACTCTTGTTGTGATGCTAATAATATTTCTTGAGAAATATATGTCTTATTTAGAAAAACACAGAATATTCTTGAGTTTTGCAAACCAGTCTGGACTATCCAAACCTGGCTTTTGCAGCGGATAAATCTATAAATTCTAAATTCTCATTAGTGTTGCTGGAAGCAGGACTGAAGTTTGTGGAGAGCAGAGCCTCACTGTAGGAACAGCATTACTGATTGATAAATTAGCTACCTATATTTTTAAGTAGCGAGACTGTGGTTTCTTAGTTGACTTAAATAGCAGTGCAATTTTAGGTCAGTTTAAAATCTGAGTGCTGTTTTTTTTATCTTTGTAGTCCCTGGCTTCACTTTTCTGGACCCTCCCTGGTGTTGACTCCAGCAACCATGTAGCTATGTGATGAGCTGAAAGCTCATCCTACCAAGAAAAAAATTGGGGGTTTTTTTGCATTGAAGGAGAGGGATGCACTTGAGAAGCTGAGAGGAGGGCAGGACTGCCTCTTTTACCAGCAGCCTATAGTTACGTAGGCTTTGGTCAACAATAAAACAATGAGGTTCCTTCATGTAAGGTGTATTTGACTTAATGACACATGGCTTACTAAAAACTAGCACTTAAGAAATCACATTCAATAAATTACATAGTAGGTGGATTAAACTGGTGCAGTCATAACAAAGTTAATAGGCATGTGTCTAATCAGATTGTGTAGGGATTGATGAATGCTTGGCCCTCAATGTTTTCATCAAAGTATGAAGTGTGTGCATATATATACTTTTTATATATAGTGTATATAGTTATAGATATTTATATCCATATACATCAGTTGTGGATCTCGGAGACGCCAAAGAATTGTAATAAACAAGTGAGCAGCTGTATGGAGCGGTCTCAACTGCTTGTTTCTATGGGATCAGCTTATGTGACAAAGATTTATTCATCTGGGTAGAAAATTAGGTGTCTGTGTTCAAGGATACGTTATGGGGTATCATGGCAAGGAAAACAAGGATTAAAAAGGATTTGGGGGAGGAAATCACAGCAGGTAAACAGTTCTACAGGAGCTCCAATTAAAAGAGCAAAAAGACCCAATATTCATCTTTTGGTTGTAGACTCAGGAAAGCACAGAGTAGAAGCTGGGAGAGGATTTACATGTGTAGGTAACATATGGCACATATGCAGGAGATGTATGGGAAATCTACAGACAGTCCTAATGTTAATGTTTAAAAAAAATAAAGCTGTTGGGGTGGAAAAGTAAGAGAAATCCTGGGGGTGGAAAAACAGCAAGTAGTTTTTAGGACTGTACTTTTCAGTTACACGTAAAGCTGTCCCATAATGCCTGCCTGCGTAACTGAACGTAGCTGAGTAACTCAGCTAGTGGGGACAAATTGTTTGCTACTTTCTTTTTTCTTTCTTGTTTGTTAATCACACTGAAAATCTGATCAGGCCGCAGATGAAGACGTTTTCTCTTTGTCTTTTTAAGGTGAATGGGTTGATCCCTCAAAGAAGACAGCTTTTAATGTTTTGTTCTGGTTTATCTCCTGGCCTTTGAAGTGTATCCTTACTTTGCCATCTTACTTAAAATGACATCTCACCATTGGGCCAGACCTCTCTCGTGGGTGTTTAAGAAGGTGGATGATTTCTTTGGGTGTCTTCCCTCTTCTCATCACGATAATGAGATGACCTGACTTGTGACTTGGCTTGATGGCACGAGTACTTTACTGCACAGGCAATTACGTGCATGCTTTAATATATAAAATGTAAATGCTCATGACATGTGCAATGTCTGAGATCATTCTGGTGACTGCTGAGAAGCTGGTAAAGATTAATCTCGATAATACTACACAATGCATATAAAAGTAGTTATTGTGGCTGTCTGCTGGTAGCAGAGCATGTTTCCTATTTGGGAAAGAGAATCAAAATCTTGAGGGACGTTTGGCAGTAGTATGTTCAAGGAAGCAAAGTGTTGACTTGTTCTTGCTACTTAAACTTTAAATACTTTCAATGAAAGCATAGATAAGAGCGCTTGCGACTTTAAAGAAATCTTTGTCTGTAGATAACAAAGCTCAGGACAAAACTGACTAAGCATTATCATCTGAGTTTAAGGGGGGAGACTGATACAGAATGGAGAACAGACATGCTCAAGATCATTAAAAGGATAAACCAGGTAAAGCTGGGATTTAGAGCCACTGTCTTTTGACTTTCTGCTCATGGACATTGTTTCTCTTGCGTTTAAATCCACAGAAAACATGGTTTTGTTTTGGGCCTTCTGAGACTGCATTTGGGGTGGTTTGGGTTCAGTTCTCTCACGTGCAATGTTTGTATTGCACTATCAGCTGTATTTTAGCACCCTGCAGATTCTTGGCAATTACTTTTTTTCTGCTTCAGAATGCTTTTTTTTTTTTGCTGTTGCTCAGCCAAATTAGGCTAGGAGGACTGATATCCTCAGAAGTGAGTAAAAAGTATTACTTAAACGAAGTGTTATTTACATGTTCAAAATTCTGAAAGTGAAAGAAAAAGTAGCAGTGTGTGAGTTCATGTGGCTGTATCCTGTTAATTTTCTGGAATGACTCTTGGCCAGTATGTGTTTAACACAACTTACAAGGATTGTTTTCTTGCAGAAAGGGAGAGTCACTGTGGTGTTGTCAGTATAAACTGGTTCAGTGCATCCCTTCTGTAATGCATTCATTCAAGTTGTTTCAAATATGCAGAGCATGTACAGACTATGTAATTTACAGGTCACAGTAAAAATATGTACCCAGATTCTACCATTCATGCTTAAATTAGCATGTATGATGCCATCTTGCCACAAACATTAGAGTGACAATGCCATAGTGAAGCTTTCCATCCCGCAGCACTGTTTTTTTGGGCCGCACGCATCCCTCTGCTCCATCCCCTGGTGTCAGATGGGGTGGACTGAGGAGTATATCTAAGTTAAAATCAACTTCTTCCTCTCATCTCCCTTTTTATTTTAACTGGGTGTGGAGGAGGACTGTTGTGGGTTGGCTGGTGTGTGAGTGGTGGCTGAAGTCAGCCAGGTGTGTGCAGGACAGGAGGCTGTTTGTGGGAGTGGGGGCATGATCAGATAGTTTTAAACAAGTGACATACACTTATTTTCCATCTGCCTTGACCCAGATTTTAATATTACTGATGGAGTTAAATGGAGTCATAGCCAATTACATCTGTAATGATACTTTTTAACATACCTAACTATCTGATTTGGAGTTTATATCTAGGTACATCCATAAAATCAATTATAGACGCAGTTGTGCTTGTATTGAATTGAAGGTGGGAATCTGCATCGGTCATACCAGAGGCATTTTCTGAAAGCTTGAGCCAACTTGGTCATTTCTTTATAATACAAATAAAGACCAGGCTGTGTGCTTCTAAAACTGCATCTGGTGAAATGTCTGCTTTGTGCCTAAAATAGGACGTGAAGAAAGTGGATGGAGTGTACCCAATAAAAGTTGGCTGTTTCATTTTAGTAAAAGGTAGTCTACTACCTTTTGCAGTTATTTTTTCATGGAAAACATGTATATGTACTACAATGAATCCTTTTTTATCCTTGGTGGAGGACAATAGATCTTATCTGGGTTAGAGTACTTATAAACATGGCTGGTTGAAAAAAAACCAATCCTTAAATGTGCAAAGAAACCAAACATGTTTGGATAAAATGCACAGGATTACATTCATGCTTAACTGCCTTGGGATTAGAAATTCATGGCATTAATTGTGCCAAGCATTTAGGTGTCCTTATGACAAATAGTTCTTCAATTCAACTCTCTAACAGAACTTTTTCACCATGCGTTGTTCTGAAATGATTAATTTATGATGTGTATAAATATTTATTTTCAGAGAAAAAGCTCTCACCTGCTATTTTCCCTCGGGAATTTATTAAAATTATGATTTATAGCTCTGTATAGAAGACTGTATTCAGGATGAAATGAGCAGTAGCATTGTACCAAGGTGTAGTAATATTAAGGTATCCTCTTTTTGTTTAGCAGCAAAATGAATACTTCTGTCTTAATTTATTAAAGGTGATATCAGAGGTGATAGAAGTAACTTCATAAAGGTGGAGCTGGTGTAGGCAGGTGTAACTGAGGGGCAAAAGGGGTCATTTGTAAAGGTCAAACAAGACAGAGTAGGGCAAAAGTGTTCAAGAGCTGGAGGGGGCAGCTGAGCTGACACAGGGACATGAAGGGACTGTCAGTGTACCAGGTTTTGTCAGTGGAAGCAGAGAATAAATGTGGGTCCCTGCACCTGGGCTAAAACATACAGCAGTGTCTCCTGTGTTTCATGCTGCTGATTACAATATTGCTCTTAGCCAAATAGTAATGATTGCATTTGCAGTGGGAAAATCTGAAGATACCAAGTGTTTCTCTTCCTTGTGCTAATATTAATACATTATTTTAAGAGACACAAAATGTATGTGTTGCTATGTACTCCATTTAAATGGACATGAAGGACCTGGTCCTCCCGTGTGCTGGAGAGCACTTGCTCAGCATTACTCATTACAAAATTAAAAATTACTGGCTGCTTGAAGCCTGAGTTCACAGTGTGTGACACATTAATTGACCAAACTTTAGAGTATAAAGCACGTTAAAGTGGAATTTTTCTAGGACTTTTATTTAGAGGATTCTAGTAGAAAGTTCAAAAATGTTTTATACTGCTATTGCAGAAGCATCTTGGTGACTGAAGCCTGTGAACAACCGTAAACATTTTAAGTGCCCTCTTTCCTAATTTCAAATGAGTGATATATGTGGCATTTCTGAATGTCTAACTAGCAGTTCTGGATGTTTGGTAAAGCACAAGGTGGTGGCAAACAGAATCTTTCAAATGTATGTATCACACAGTATTGTAATGAACTGCTGGTCAAGTATGGATGTGTGGAATGGGGAAAAATTGTGTTTATTTAAGCTAATTAATGCTGCTGCAGAGGGGAAATGCCTGGGTGTTCTGACAGAATGCTATCTGTAAATTCAAGACACCATGCACTATTTCTGGTTTGCCTTAAATAGCTCAATGTGTGCTTTTTAACAAAAAGTTACAGGGTTTAAACCTTCATGATCATGCTAATGCAGGGCTGGCCAAGATTTCTGCTGAAGTTGTGGTGTCACGTGACATTGTATCCCTGTTGTGAAAATCTTTCATATTTGGGATTTCTACTTAAGAACTGGGTCAAAGGATGATTTAAAATGTTGGTTTCTGCGTTCTTGTGCACCAGGCAAAGAGAAGGCTTTTATGCAAACAGTGACTTTCAGGAATTTTCAGTAGTACATACATCATGCCCAGCTTGTCAGAAAATATTTGTGAGGTCTTCTCTCCCTTCCTTAAGATGTTCCTGCAGTTCCTAATGTTCTCCCAATACCTGCCTTGCAGGGGAGAGGTAAAAGGTTCTTAAAATATCTGTAGTCCTGTCTACAAGGATAAACAAGGAAGTCTTTGGTTCCCCTCCCTAACAGCAAGTGGTTGCTCTGCCTGGGGAGTACTATAGATTTACATTAATCTATAGCTCACTTGCTTCTGTGGCCAAGAGATCATGAAGAAATTTCTCTTCATTTGTGAAATGTGAATGTGGCATTGTGAATGTGTGCCTCGGATTTCCTCATTACAATATTTATCATTTTTCCTGAAAGTTCCTTTCCTCTGGTGAACTGTTCATCCTGTAGAATAAGTCAGCTATTTCCTGTGTATCAGCATAATGTAAATTAATCTGCACGGGGTAGTACTTTGGACCCATTCAAAACCTTTATATTTTTTGTAAGTTTATTGAAATTTAGAAACTTCACTCTCTGTGTGTAAATAGTTCCTACTACAGTCCAAGACTGGAGGTTCTGCACCCACCCTGTGTCACTCTGATGGAGTGGCCGTAAGTTGAAAGAAAAATTGTCCCTGGTCAACCTGACCCTTTGGAATGTCACATTCACACTTGAGCAGCACGATGTGTAGGAGCACTCATTCCTGCAGTTGCTTCTACCTCATGTAATTCAAACACAAGTTTGAATTGCTTTGTCTGTCTGAACATCGTTGCTTTTTATTCACTGTCAGTGGAGTGCATAACTGTAGTTGAACTTGTAATACCAAGTTGGAGCTCGTAACACTGACTATAGTTAGTAAGACTGTCTTTTCAGTTGCTGTTAAGCAACCTGCTAACACTGACATTTGTCATGCTGAGTAGCTAAATCAGGCTGAATTTATTTTGGGAAGATTCTGTTAAAATTCAATTGATTTCAAGAAGATTAAAATTATGTTGCACATCTTTTAAAAATCCTTTATTCTTGTGAATCCTTTATTCTTGGGCAGGAACACTGTCAAACAAGGATGTGGTGATAGGCAGATGTGTCTGTATCAGCCAAGGAAGTAGTGCAGGGTTGAACAAATGGGTGGGACAGGAGTTGGTCTCGTCCTGTTAATGCTAAACTTGGCGGTGTGTGGTGTGAAGAGGCATCAGCTAGAACGCAGAGGGTTCAAAAGCTGGGTGAGGGTGGAAAAGAAGGGTGTGACCTGGAGCAAGGAGCTCTCCAGGACAAATGGGTGGGTGGTGGAGGCCCATTTTGGCAGGACAAGGCGCTGGGAGTCTTTTGGTTCCCGGAGTCTTGTGTTGTAGCAATGAACGTGACACAGGGTCACAGGCAGCCTGGATTCTCGGGTTTCCAAACTCTTTAACACTTGGCTTTGAAAGCAGGGAATGTCGTTGCTGTGTGTGCAATGTCATTGTTAGCCGTTTGAGTGTATTGCTTGCAAGTTGTCATCCACAGCACGTCTGCTTTATGAGACCTTAAGATGTATAACAAATGCAGAGAATGTAAATGGTTACAGTTGGATAGAGGACAGAAGTTTAAAAACAAACAGGAAAAAACACCCACCTCCCACCCCGAAATTTCTCCCATCTGTTCCTTTGAGCCACATGTTCATCACCTTGATCCTGTATAGAGAATAAGTAGGGAATTAAGGGCTGGCTTCTAAGTGGCCATGATTCATAACATAATTCTAAGAAAAGCTTGCAGATAAGATCAGGATTACTCCTTACATGTAGAACAAAAGGAATTCTTCAGCTTTTAGCAAACTTGAGAAGTTTTGTGGGTTTGTTTTGTTGGGGTTTTTTTTAAATCCTTGGTTCTAAGAAATGATGTGATGTCTTGGTGACTTCATTAATGCATTTTCTTGCTTTAAAATGGTCAGAAGACTTCCTGTTAAGTAATAGGTGATAATAATTGAGTTCTGTAGATTTTAATGTTTCCTTGGCTAATTTACATGCCATCTAGTCACGAAGGTTTTGGAGTTACAAGTGCTATCTGCTCTTAATGAGTTAGCTGCATGAAAGATTTGACCTTTTTTAGTTAAAGTCAGTACAAATATGTTAAACATCAAAATAGCTATAAATAGACAAAGTGAGGGGAGGTTTAGAAGAGTGCTATCAGATGTATGTTTTTTCTTTTTAGTCAACTAAAAATAAATGAACTGATACAATGTGAAACTGCAAGGTTTCACTTTAAGTAAACTTACACTTAATATTGTCTAACCATAAAGAAAAGTGAGCTTTTAAAACTGATTTCATATTTGTACAGTGTTCCTCGTTGATGCTTTTTCCTCCCCAAATGTTTAATTGATACAAGGCTGAAACAACATCTGCTCCTATGAAGACATCTTTCCCAAAAAGCTGCTCATTTTCACACCTTCTTGAGCTTAGGGCAATTAGAAAGCTATTAAATACTTGATTTTTTCAGCTGATCCCCTTTTTCATGATTTAAGGTCTGTGAAAGCCCTAACTACTTCCCAGGGAGGTGTTCAGGAGTCCCTGGGATGTTCCCATCTTGCAGAGCCAGAGGTCTGTTTCTTTTTCAGACACACCACACACATCACCTTTGTGCTGAAATAAATATCTGTGTATCAGCTTAACAGTGAGTTGTCAGAGTTTGGGAGGTGTATCTTTGTTGTTTTAAGACTATTACTTAAATAGCTAAAGAATACAGTTTCCATCAGATATGGTGTTAACAGTATTTTATGGAATTACCTTTTTCTAACAAGATTTTTTGTTCTTTGCACACATATGCGTGTTTGGTTGTTTGGTGTTTTTTTTTTTTAAGGGCTTACTTTCCTCATTGTATTTGGCTGTGTTTTTTACTTCTCAGTTGAAGTATTTACAATATAGTTATTTTTGTTCTAGTGAACTGTTTTATTGTTTCAGAAGTGAATCATATATTCTGGGTTATTTTTTCCTGGCGAATATTTTTCTTTAATGATTACTCAGGGCTAGCTTAAATTGTACTTGAAGCCTTATTCATCTGTACAGTATCTGATTCATCATTTCAAGTGTAACAATGAAAAACATTGTGAATATATATATATATGTCTCTTTATTGGTGGGACCAATGCCTAGGCTGGCTATATACCTGTTGTAGGGCAGTGAAATAGTACTGCTTCTCAATGCTGTTATTCTGACTGCATCTCCATGTCCTAAAACCCCAAGATTTTGTTTTATTTCCCAGGTCCCTTTCCTCTGTCCCACCTGGATGAACAGGTTCTGGCTCTGCAGCTGAGGTTGCAGCAGGCAGTTCTGGAGTTGCCCCCTTTGTGAAGGCAGGGTGGTTGCAGTAGATGAGCAGTTCCTGGGGTGGGTTGAGGAGAGGATGTTCTGCAAATCCCCAAATTGTTGCTCAGGTTCCTGCAGACAGGCATGCCCTGTATGTAAGTGCATCACAGCAATCTTCCTGGTGGTTTGCTATTCAGCTGCTCTAAACTGTTTTTTTCCCTGCACATGTAAATTTCTTGCATTTTGCTTTCTTTTTTTAGGAAGTTGCTACAACTTTTCTCATTCACACTGTGTGTTAGCAATGCTGTTTGTGCCCTTCCATGCAGTCCTCCCTGTATTTGTATTCCAGGGGCAATCTGTGCTACCTAGAACATAAACAGCTCTTTCCTATGTGAAGTTTGTGCTCTTAATTTCTCATATTTATTTTACAATTATTTTATTTTTTTCCTGAAACCACTCAAGGCAGCAGCCTGTTTTGAATGTTGTATGGATACTGGCATGAAGGAAGATGTTAGCAGGGATCCTCAGCTAGCCTACAAGTAGGCAAATACAGTTAAATTTAATTTTGGCAGCAAGTGTAGCAGGAGATAGCCATAGGGTGGTGTGGAATTTGCTCACAGTGAATGGCCTTTGCGTGTGAGTCGCAGTTTCTCCCTGGCATTCCAAGTTAGTCCCAGCTGGAGGTGTCTAGGTGAGCTTCCTCTACTGCTCAGCAGGGATTAACAAAACTGGGTTTGAATGCTGGAGATGAGTAAGCAGTTCCACAGCTCCCTGAAAATGGAAGAGAGGAATGTAAATACTCCATATTTTTTATTAGTGAAGTGGATGCATTCTCGTGTTTTTGTTGATTATACTGAGTTTTAAAATATTTGGAAGAGTAACAGTATCAAAAGAGCATCTAATGTGTGGGTATGTGGTTTCTGTGAACACAGCTTTTTCAAGTGCAGTAGGAATTCTGGGTAGTGTATAAAACCTGACAAGAAGGAGTCTACGTTTCTGCATCCATATAACTAATTTATGTAATCTAGAATGTAAAGATTTAAATTCTGGGAGGTTTTCTTTAGGAGTAAAAATGTCATACACAAATTGTTTTTTCATATATTTCTGAGATTCTCTGTAGGTAGGTTTAAAAACCAAAAAAACTCCCGCATTTTCTCTTTTGCCCCTACACTTCTAAGCTGCTGTCCAGACAAATATTTATAAACAGAAAGTATTGCAGTTTCTTTTGCGTGCACAAAGCCCTGGGGAAAATGAGGAAATGTTTTAGTGTGTGTGAGGCGTTTAATACTTTGTTTTGCTCTGATTTATCTTTCAAAGAGCTGTGGAGGCCTGCCTAAAAAAATAGAATACACTCCCTGTGAGCTTCTATTACCTTTGTTTAAAGTAGTCAAACCTCTACTGCTGAAACTCAGGAATTCATGGACAGAGTGACTAGAACAGCAAATGTGACTTCAAAAAAAAAAAAGTAGTTATAGGATAAACTGGTATGAGCCCAGCTGCTGTGGATAAATTGATTTTGCTGTTGCTTTAAATCTATGGTGTGTTGGTATTTTGGCAGAGTAAGAAAAACAAGGATATTAGAAAGTAATTTACTGCACTGGGATTAGTAAAGAGTGTTCTGTTTCTATGACTGGGGCAGAACAGGATGGTTTAGATGTGTCTGATAAACAGGACGAGGTCTAGTCTGACAGCTGGCAACAATAGCTTTTGCTCAAAGTCAGGTGTACTAAATTAGCAAATCTATTCCAAGGATACAGGAGAGCTCTCTCAGAAGAGACAGCCTTGGAGGCAGAAGTGTTGCCAAATGGGAAATGATTCATCGTCTCTGAATGGGATGAGCACTGAGCAGAAGCAGTTTAAACCTCAGACTGCTTTGGCTCATAAACCACCAAATATGTGATTAACACTTTATCTTCTCCAGTCCTGTGTTTTTTATTGTCTTCCAACTGCAGTCTGTATTTAGGATCAAGATCGATGAGACTTGCTTGAATGTTCTAATCTCTCTTTTGTGAGTTTGGACGTGGCTAGGTACTTTTTTGACTTTTAAATGTTTGCATGCATCCTAAAAGCACTCCCATCTTGTGACCCTTTGGCAGTATCACCTTTTAGGGAGGACTGTTACGTGTCTGGAATGCAAGCATGACAGGAGTGACGCTGGCAGAACTTGGTGAACTGACTTAGAACAGTTTATTTGCTTATCCTTAGTGAAAATATGTGATTAGCTGAAGATGTCATTTAATGTAGCGTGCCAGTTCCAGGGTGGTCACTGCATTTTATTTTTTAATGTTTTAAAAATTTGTGTCTATTTAACATTGACAATGCCATTCTTTGTCTACAATGCACAAAGATAAACAGCAAATATATTTGTGAATTCTTAAATTGAGTTAATGATCAATGCAGAAGGGAGGTACAGTTTACAAAGCTAGTTGATGGGATGCAAAGGGGGAGAATGCTTGTGCCCTCTTTGTTCCTTCACTGTTCATATAGCTGATCTGCATTTTGGCATGTCTCTGGTCCTGGTTTAATATAAATTGTCCTATTGGCTCTAAGATATATAGAGGATAGAGAAACTAGAGGAATTAGGTCATTGGAAGGTGTTTAGTATTAAATAGTTAAGATTGAAGAAGATAGCTGTGAGAGGAAAAATTATTTTACTTGGTAAGTTAATATCTTGTTTAGCAAATACTTATATTTGAGGGGAGCCTGGGATAGCATTCAATTAGCAGCTGAGAATGCTCAAGGAGCAGTGTGCATAGGAAATGAATGGAAAGATTCCTTTGGAAAACTGGGTCTGCTCTTACCTTGCAATACACAACCATGTAAGAGTGGCAGAAACTGGGAGAAGTGATACTGGTTTAATGCTTTGTCAGTGGAACTGCAAGAGGCTGAGGGTTTCTAGAGTTTAACAGTAGCAGCTTCTTCAAGTGTTTAGATTTGTTCTGTAGACCACAACTGTTTACACAGAGAAACTAAACTGAATCTGTTCATATTGAAGGACTGCAATAATGTAACTAAATCAGTTTATAAATTGTGTAGTCTACTGATGTAATTATCCCCTGAGGATGAGACTTCATGGTTATCTGATGAGGGGAAAAAGACTGGATTGAGGTACATGAGAATAATAATGTATGAATGCTGATGTCTTGGTTTTCTGTATGTACATTCTTTAGGTAGCTGGCGTTTTCCTCACTTATTTGGTATTACATTTCTGCAGGCAGAGACAGAATCACAGAATCTGAGACATAAGCTTAGTAACCAGGTAAAGGTGTATATATAGTCTGCACATCTTTCTGCTGACCATACTTTATTTTTTTGGCAGAAGCCAAACTGTCAGGTTCCAGAGAGGCAGTTTCCAGAGTTGAATGGACTCCACCAAATACAGTTTTCCCCAAAAAAAGTAAATATAGAGACCTTGTACTTAAATATATCAACTACATTAAAGGAGAAGGGGGGCAGGATCCACATATTATCACGGAGACAGATCAGGATCTGTGTCTGAAGTTGTGAATACTCCTGATAGTGCAGGAGGATGTGAAGAGTACATCACTCATCTGCATTCCTCATATGATTTCAGTACATCAGGTGTCATAGTGAAACATAACTGCTGAATGAGGTGTTTTGACTAAGGCTGATGCTCAGTTAGTGATTTTTATCAGCGATAGTATCGAAATCATGATCCTCACGAACTCTTTAACACTGAGTTTTGTTTATTAGGGAATGATTTTTTAAAAAAAATCACTTGACTATTTCAAGTTGTGTATTTGAAACGCTGGAATTGACTGTATTTTCCCCAAATGAAAGTTGTCACCTTAGCTATTGTCATGTTTTAGGTATTGTTTCTTCTAAAGCAGCTGACAATCCTTTTGTTAGTGTTGCTGAAATTAACATTCACACCATTGTGCTGAAGAGTGGCATGAGAATTACTCATGGAGGGTAAATGATGTGCGTGCTTTTTGGTGCTTCCCTTTTTTTTTTTTTTGTGGTTCTTTTCCTTTTGCCTCTTCCCAGAAAAGCCCCAGCAGTAGCAGTGTCCACTTAGGATCACGTCTGTAGCGGAGACAGAATTTTGAGACTTCCTGTTTCAATCAAGCGTGTGATTGTGTCCTGACAGAGATGGCAGTGGTCCTGCAGTCTGGAAAGCTGCTGGTATCTCCAATCCCTGATACCCAGGAGCCTGGGGTACTTGCAGGTGCCTCTTGTCTGAAGCCCTTTTTAAAATTCAGGGCATTTTGTCTGGTTGGTAATTAGATCATGAATTTCTTTTGTTGTTGCCTCTACTATAGATCAGTCAGAGGGTGGAGAGTTTTACTGCAGTGAAACAAATCCGAGGGCTCTGCTTCTTGTTAGCATGTTTTTTCCCCAGCACGTTTTCAGAGGTGCATGAAATACATCAGACAGAACAGAGCTATAATTTGTTCCTCCTGTTAGCTTTTTTCCCCCCACCCCTGTTCCTATCAAAATAAGCCGAGAAATATATGAGTAAATTTCCGTGTTACCTTTTTTATTTACCCATCCTCAGAGGAAGAATCTCTTTTTGCAAGTTGATAATTTTGGACTAATCACTACTATCTAAACTGGGTCTTGGTTAAAAAATAGCTGCTGGGATTTCTAACAAGTCTTTAAGGACTGAGGTAAGATATTTAGCAGAATGATTCTTAAGAATTTGAGATAAAAGTACCCCATTTTCTTTGCCTGAGCTCTTAAATACTATTTTATTTCTGGGATAATTGAGTTAATACTGGTAAGTTTTCTTCACTCACACTTGCATGTAGTAACCACCTCTGCAGGTTTGAGATTAGTTGATCTTGGTAATGTTACTTTAAATTAAAAGGGTTTTTTAGTGGGAATTATGTTTTTAATACTGCAGGATCATAATTAAAAAATAATTGAGAGGATCATACAGCAAATGTGACAGCAAAGCTGGTGGGTTCGTTTATCTTTAATGCATTTCTGTTTCCCACCCTGATTTTGTTTACAGGAATACAATTTACAAACTACAGGTATGAGAAACAGAAGAGAGAACTTTGAAATTGGTCTGAAAATTGATCTTTGACTGCTGATGTGGGTTTTGTTTTTTTTTAAAATTAAAGTATTCTAATAGCTGTTAATTTAAAGCTGTGTTATTCCCACTCTTCCCCCCACCCCAACTGTCCAGCACACTATTCAGTCTTTAAGTGGTGCATTTATGAGGACTTTATGGTACACTAGTGGTTTTTCAGATGTTGAAAACTGGAGAAGATGGGAGGGTTAGGCCATTTTGGAGTAGGGTGGAGAAGTGAAGTGGAATTCCTAGTGTATGAAAGTTATGCATTGGAAACATCCTGGCTGGTCTGAGAGGCTCCATCCACACTGAACCAGGAAATGCAAATATTCGCAATAGCCTTTGTTTTCTTCAAGTTTCCCACGTGTGACTTCTGCTTCTTTTACACTGTTTGAGGCTGTAACTGAGCTTTAGCTTACACCAAGCCCTGATGGGGATGGCTTAATATAGAGGGGGGGGGAAAAAAAAGGTGGTGTGGGGGTGCAAAACCACAACATAAGGTTTTGCATCTCTGTATTTGGTTTCACTGCTTCAAACGTGAATGTCCATAAAAAATCTTACCACGGAGGTTTACAAATCTCTGAAATGCTTGGGGAGGCTTGCTACCTTCACTGCAGAAGTGGTAGCATAATTTCTTCCCCTTACCTCTTGACAGGCGTATCAAATAAAGTGGACACATGAATAGAGTTGGTGACGTGTGTGGCAGTGAGCCCATCACTGAATGAATCTAGGAAACGTGAATGCGTTAGCTGCTTGAAGGAAGAATTCAATGGTGAGGGGGTGGGTGGGTTGTGTTTTGTTTTACTTTTGGCTTGGAGTGGAATAAGGGAGGAGAAGTGGAAAAGGAAGCCTTTTGTTTACAGTAAAACAATACTGTGAAGTAGACATCGTGATGTTAAAACAGGAGTCTAAACATGGCAAAATCTAGGCAGGCTCCATCTGGCTGCATTCAGGAGTCGGTCAGACAGCCCCGGCACAGACTGCTGGAGTCTCGAGTCGCTGTCGTGTCGTCCCCCCCTTATGGGACTTTAAAATAGCCTTGGAGACTCTGTCTCAGAATTTTATTATTGCATGAGATGAATGATTTATTGGCTTTAACTGTTTATATTCGGTGATGCAATGCGTCTCTGTTCACGTTTCTTCCATGGTAAATGCGTGATATTTTCATTTTGAATTTTAATCTCCATGAGTTATATTACACACAAGTAATATGGGTCTAAATTCTAAACCCAGTCAGTGCACAGCCCTACAGGCAGCTTTTAATACGGTGAATCCGGTGGAAAGAAAAATTTAGTTACTACATTAGTTTCTGGCATATTTTGCAGTGATTTAAAGTATGTCGCATGATTAGGACATTTTTCACTCCTGGATAATCCGTATTACTGTGTGGTGTTTGAAGGCAGGTTATTGTGGCTTTGTTTGTTTAGTCTCAGAGGAATAATTCCAATTTGTTGAGACACAGATTTCTGACTGACAGTGCTTACAAGCAGGTGCATGTGATCCTTCAAAATGGGGTTCATTTTCCATGCAGTGTATTAAGGATTAAGCATCTGGCTTGTGTTGAAGTTGAACCTGCAGAAATGTGTTTATGGGACAATTTAGAATTTTAACAATTATTGAAGGAAAATCTTGTTAAAAATGCTTTTCTAGTACTAAGGGTATCCTAATATGTGTATTGAAAGTTTATTTAAAAGCCATCTGCCTTGTGTATGGATATCAGCCTAGCAATAATGCTTTTGTATGTCACTTAGAACTAGTGTTGACTTCTTTTTTTTCAACCTAACAGGTTAGTATTTCATAGCACTTTAAAATGTATCAGTACTTCTGAATCATTCTAATGTATATTCCAAGTAAGACAGAATTGGTACCCGATTCTAAATTTACGTTAGGTTGGAAGAGAAGTGGATATTAGTTTCCTACCATTATGAACTGTAACTGTATATGGTAAGAGCATGGGTAGAAGGCAGTGTTCTCACTGCCACCTTCCTGCTGCACAACCATGGATCTAGTGGATGGTGGAGAGTGTTTATGTTTAATCTAATCCAGCAGAGTATGTCTGAAACCAGCATCAGTTTGTCAGGTGTCCTTGGGTGAACTGGGCTTCCCTGTGTACGTCGTATGGCCCCTTCATCTCAGCCTGTGCTGCCTCTGTACTGGTCCCAGAAAGGAAGAGCCATGGGGGGTGACCAGTGACCCTTTCAGCTCACTCACATCTTCAGGGGATGGTGTCTGGTGTTTTAATTTGGGTAGCACTGACATTCAAATAAAAAGGTTTCATTATTTTCCCCAGCACTTTAAGAAGGGCACGCCAGCCTCTGTGTTTGTACTAAAGGTTTAGAGCTCGTTAGGTTACTCTGAATTTCTAGTGCTTTGTGAAACGCAGAGCAGCTGTCAGTAAGTAAAATCAAGTTTCCTGAAAGCAGTTGTGTGTATAGTTGCAAGAGAAATGCCTTCTTCAGTGTTTTAATTCCGTGCTTCTGAGCGTGCTTTGGGAAATAGAGAATAAAACTCCATCCGAATGTGTAAGGTTAAGAGTGTGTCTCTGAAAACCTGGTAGCTAGTTATTTTGGTATCTCAATGGCAAAAATGGGTTTTTAAAAATATTTTTTTAGTTGTTTTTCTTTTTTAAAAATAAATGTCTAGAACTGCAAAACAGAGATGGGAGGACAAACTAGCAGTCTGCAGTAAAATGAATATATGGGGGGGTGTATTTTGGTTTTAGAGTAGAAAAACTCCCAGGTGTGGAGTGCCTGAGGAAGGCAGCCTGGCTCATCTGCCTCCTTTGCAGCCATGTGCTCCTGCCTCTTCCTCCGAGCTGCGGATGGGGTGACTGCAGGGTAAGTCAGTGCAGCTCTTGCAGCCAAGGGCGAAGTAATCCATCTCCCCAGAAGGTTAATTTTCTGGTAAGCCAGTTCAGCTTCCTGATCTACCTTGTATCCATGTGATTGCTAGACCTGATTTGAGAGAGGAACAGCTGCCACCCTCTTTATTGTTGGGTGCAACGTGAAACCCTCCAGCTCGTGTTGATCCGTGATCACGGTTAGAATAATGGTCAGCTGCTGCATTCTTACCCAGTTCATGCTTCAGTACCTTCTTCCATCAAAACCTCTGCACACCTGTAAAATATTTGTTAGGTTTACCTATCTTTGTGCATCTCTTCTTGACAAGAATCGATCGCCATCGATCGCAGGGATTTCATTAACCGAAAGTAAATTCTTAGTTCATGGTCATGTTCTGTCACTTGGTTTATTCATCTGCAGAAAAAAAAGGAAATGAAAATTGAAGGGAAATTAAACCAACAAATCCTCGGATGTATTAATTCTAAAATAAAATTTAACGTGAGTAGTTGGGATGAACAACTTTATTTCAAAATCGTACTTGAGAAAGTTATTTACCTCCACAGCTGTATTTGCAAATGTGGATGGTGTTCTTTACAGCCCTTTGTTCCATGAATAGTTGAAGACCTCCTGTTTTATATTTTCCCATGTGGGAATTTAGGCAGGTCCGAGGAGGGAATGCCAGCAGAAAAATGTAACTTTCTCGGTAGCGTGCCAACAATGGAAGAAAACAGTAGGAATTTGTTAGAAACGTTGAAAGCATTGAGCTGTCCTGCTGGAACCTGGGCACGGTGTGCTGTTTGCCCCTTGTTTTTCCAAAAATAAATAAATTTACAAAGAGTTTTCTACAACGTGGAGAAAAGTACGTCGTGTCAGCCCTAGGTTCAAAGACCCCAAATAATATCTGGGTCCCAGAAGGCGAGGAGGGGTGTGTGTATGTGTGTGTGTCTCCATCCCTCCCCCAAGCAGGCTCATTCCAATCAGCAGTGTAATTGGAATGCAACCACAGTCTGGAGGAGGAAGGGGAATTTCTGGCAAGGAGAGACAGAGCAGTTGGGAGCTTTATTCAGATTAAAGCATAGACGGCCATTCATTATCAGTACAACACACATTAGCAACAGCATAGCATTGTGTTTCTACAGCTGGGACTTATTTTAGTGATTGTATTGCGCTGCGTATTACATGCAAACAACTGGGATCTGATCACAAAAAGCAATGCTAATGGCTCTCATTAAAAGATGGTGTTTCTGTAGGGGGAAAAAAGACTTGTCTTCAAAATGAACTATTGTAGTAAAAATTGATAGGCAGCCTGTCCTTCTCCTTGCAGTCCTGTGGGTTACATATGTTCTGGAACAAGAGCTTTTGCTGGGAGAAAGACCCTCAGGGAAAGGAAAAAAAACCCAACAGGACTTATGTTAAAACTGCTGGTTGGATTCAGAAGGCTGAACTATTTTTCCTATGGTGATGACACGTGAAAAGCCAGAAGATTAGTAAACATAATCTTAGTTTTGGACCCAGTCCGTTTTCTCCCCCGTAAGCTTGGGGCTGCCTGTGGGCACAGCATTGGTTGCTTACGGGTGCCTGACATGAGCTGGGGGCTGATTTTTTTACTAAGTCACCTGCTGAGTTTTAGATGTGTTGATTATGTTTTCCCTTCTGCTCCTTCAGCTGGTGTGCTCACTCCCATGGACATTTGTGATTATTCTTTATTTTCTTGCCTGTCTTCCTGTATCTTTCACTGATAGTATTGATGTCTTTCCAGTACACACATTTTAAAATTACTTACTTAAGAAGATAGCTTAAGAACAGAGAAATTTTAAACCAGAAATTTTATATACAGAAATCTTTAAATACAGAAATTTTAATACAGAAATTTAAAACCCAATATATTTATATTTCTATATTTATTTCTGTATTATATTTCTACCACTGTAGCCCTATGTTGCTGGGTTCAAACACATTTAAACCTTGTAATTTGTCATAAACTAAAACACATTTAAACCTTGTAATTTGTCATAAACTAGGAGACACATTATAAAAGATAGATGAGAGTGTATAAACAAACAGGTAACATAACACTACAGGGCACCTGTGAGGATAAGTACCATTATTCCTGTGTGCAGGTGTGAAAGAATGTGGTGAACAAATTGGCTATAAACAGTTTGACAGAGAGTGAATGGACAGTTTGACATAGGTCAGAAATACCCATAGGTATTGAGAGAGTTGAATACAAGATCATTACCTTTAAATGCCCAAGTTCCTTAAATTCAGATAACATTTTCTTTCTTAATGTTGCTTCCTGAGCACTCAGTCTGCTTCTGTTATCTACCACTGAAGGTGAATAGGATCATCGAAGACTCTTTGATCATGTCTGAGTGGTGGTGATTCTGTGAAATCTGGTAGATCTTTACCACTTGACACTTGTTTTCATAGCAAGCTTCCTACAATGGCACTCTCCATGTTCTTCTTCCCTTTAAGTATAGAGACCTTGTGTTGTATATATACTTACTATTCTGAAATAAACATAGATTTAAATACTTATATAAAATAGTGGTAATGTACAACAGAGGGTACCTTCCATAGCAACAGCCTGATGTCATAAAAAATTTGATTTTTCTGCAAAAATGATTCCAAAGGAAAAAGCAGTTGTAACAAGAGTTCTTCACTAGCTAGCAAAAAGTGTAAGAAGAGTTCAGGAAATGAGAAAAATATTTATCTTTCTATAAAATCTGCATTTTCAATAATCATAGTTAGTTTTGAATTTTTTTTTTGGGTTCAACCAATTATTTCATCCCCCTCTATAACTGCATGTAAATTTTAATAGCTAACACTTAAATGAGATTACAGGAGTTTGGGGATATTAAATATTTTGTGTTTACGTGCAATGGTTGGATTGTTTTTCAGCAAACCATTCTTTGTCACTCACTGGAGTAATAAATCAGAAAAAGGAAATTGGCAAACGTGATTCACTTAATTCCTTTTTTTTTGAGTGTTTGAGAACTATGTGTAGCAAAGCATTTATGGAAGGAAAGTAGGCAGCTCATAATATTATGCTCTTTTCATGTTTCTGTGAACTGACCTGAGTAGCATATGTTAGAATGAGATCATAAGGAGTGATAAAAAGTTACTTAATGAACGTATAGTATGTAAAACTGAGGTGCATGTTTGTCTTGGCACATATATATTGTTCCTTCATACTGGAATATTAATGTTCTCTTTTCTGGAGACTACCCAGGAAGTCTGTAATAAATACAAAACATAGCTACCCACTGACTCATTGATACTTTCAAACAAACACTTTATCTACATACGTGTACTAGAAGCTGCTGATGTCTTTTGATGATGTACTTATGGTGCAATGCTCTCCTCCCCTTGGTTTTTTTTTTTCCAAACCAATGTCAATATATACAGGTGTTGGTTTGTGTTCTAGTTTCTGAAAACCTTCAGTGCAAGTTTAAATAGCTTGTTTGTTTGTTTGTTTGTTTAAAAATAATTTTGATAAATCATGTTTTATAACAAGCACATACAAATAACCTTCTTCAGTGGCCTTGTGCCTCTAGAGGATCTATTAATGGTGCAGCTGCATAGATCTGATAACAATGTGGGTTTGGGTCCAGAACCATCAGCATTTCAGCTTCATTTTATCATGATAAAAATAAATCTCGCTATGGTTCATTCTGCTTTTTGAATCTTTGACTCAAATTTGACATAGGATAGAGGTCTCAAAGATAATTAAGTCCCCTGAGTTTTATGAGAATCATTGCCTGGATAAAGGGGAGACCCTAGCAGTGACCTGAAATGAGAGGAAAAAGCTGCAGCAAGAGATCCTGCGTTGTGAGACCACTGGAGAGTCTGCGTGGGAGAGTGTCTGTCCAAATGCCCTACCGGTGGGAAAAGCCTCAGCTGTGGCTTTCAGTCAACCATAAACCATAAATCCATAGGAAACCAAACTTCCTTCGTTTTTATTCTCAAGGAACTATTAATCAGTTGGTTATCAGAATATTCAGAATAGGTTTTAATAGTGTGTTGGAACTGTTAGAAAAGTGGAATGTAAGCTTTGGTGCTTTTCCCACCAGTGGGGAAAGATTTGTCCAAAAAAAAAAAAAAAAATTCCTGAGGTAGATTGGAGCTCTGTGCACGGAAGAAGGTCGTTTCACTTAGAATTTTGCTGATGCTCTTGGGACCTGGGTTTTTTCACCTAGCAATACCTGGCAGAGGGGGTGGTGTTAATAGGAGACATCTCAGCATCTCGCCTGTTTTGTTGACCTGACAAAGCCAGGATGGGTTGATATCTGACTTCCCTTAACTGTGGTTACTAGGGGGAGAAATATTGAACCAGAAGTATTTGTTCTCTCACGGCTAATTGTTGGGGAAATAGTTATTAGTCTGTACGTTGTGTGTGTGCCCAGTCTTATAAAAATGAGACTTTGGTTAAATTGCACTGGCAGGCTTGCTTAATAGTTTGAAAAGAAGTATTTATAGTTAGTAAACCTTGCAATCTCTCTCTCAAAACATCAGTCAAACCTCTTTTATTTTGGACATTATAGAATTTCAGGAACATACTGTATGGCTTATTGTGCTATAGATGAATTTCGACTTAACTATTGGATTTCAAGTCTTCAGCTTCACTTGACACTGCCTGTTTCTTGTAATGGGTAAAATTGTGCAAATAATTATATCTTCCTGAGATATTTTTAAAAGTGGCCATCTATATAAACATCTATTTTACTTAAAGTTTTTTACCACTAGATGAAAGGTGGCTGGTAAGCAGTAACTTCTTACAGTTCTTGGGCGAGTGGTGTCTGTTGAGAACTCAAGCTGGGGATATTCTTGGTATAATAAAACCTTAAGGAACTGCAGAAGCATTTTTCTAAGTTTGTCCTGTTATGTCTTTCTTTAAATATCTTTTAAGTTGTTATCAGCTGTATGGGTAGAATAGACTTTGAATTGCTGGGCCCATGGAAGTCTCTAGCAACTGTGGATTTTTATTACACCTTCCTAAGGACTTAATTTGACTGCTTTGTGGAGTGGGTGGTGTTGTGACAGTCCGTTTCCTGTACGTGCTTGAACTCCAGGTATCAGAAATACCTAAAACATTTGGTGCTCTATTAGTATTTTACTACTGTTGGCTGTTTACAGTGGGATTATTGGGTGGAAATCCCTTAAAGAGAGCTCTGCTTTAGAATTACCATTATGACTTTGAATGGAGACAAGTAGGTTTTTTACCTTTATCAGCTTTTAAAAAGAACAACTAATAACAACCTGGAAACAGGCAATATTTTTTTCAGGTTAACAGTATTATTAGCACCCTCTTGCATCAAACTAGTATGCTGACATTTTCCTGGGAGCTTCTCTGTACACCTTTCCTGTGGTATATGTCAATATGCAGGAGACTGTTTTATGACTACCTTTGGTCCCTAATAGATGTCCTCTTCTGTTTTATGGAGGACCAAAACTTGTTAGACCTGAGGAGAGATTTAGCTAGATTTTACAGTGCTGAATTCCCATGGAAAGCAGTTTCACTAAAATCAACATCTTTATGAGCATAGAAATTGGGAAAACACTGATTCCATCAGTTTAGAATAATATGTAACGTTGTGCTGGCATGTAGAACTGTTCAGGGTGGTGCTTCTCTGCCCTGACCGTGGAAAGCTCCGTGAGAGTACTCATGGACTTGCTTTTACTGGGGCAGGAACTGTAAAAGAAACTGGAGAATCAGTAGCCCCATGGGATCGGTTTGAGGATATTCTGTAGGGGAAAGCATGACCAATTTTGTTTGGGTTTTGGTGGTATCTGTGGGATGCAATTAGTGGATGCACTTTTCTGTCTTTGCATTTCCTGGTAGTAATAAATATTGGCCATGTCATAGAAAAAAAATATCCAGTCATGTACCCAGGAGTCTTCTGCAGCATTAATTCCAACCAAATACCTCTTCCCATTTCCCCTTTTTTCCTTTGTTGTACTAGCTGTGGGAATTCACTCTTTCACTCCATACCCAAGAATCCTTTTGTGTAATCAGTAAATATTTTACTATTTCACAGGAGGATCTAATCTTTCCTGCTTACTAAACCTGTGATAACAGATAAGCACATGTAGTTGAACGCTGGTGCATTTTGTGAGGAGATATCTTCTGTGTGTGCCTTGGCATCTTTATATGAATGTTGTCCCCTTTGACCTTTTATTTATTTATTTATTTTAATTTACTCATATGAATACCCCTTGGTATTTTGAGGTGACAAAATGCAAATGTTCCTCCCTTCTAATTAAACAAAAAAGCCTGAAACAATTATCAACTTCTACAAAAAAAATCGTATCTTTGGAGCCATCAAAACTCCGGTGTTAGCAGTTAGTCTACTCCACCCAGATGTTTTTCAGGTAAAAACTTATATTTAGCTTCCACACAGGATAACAGAAAAGCCTAGACTGCCTAAGGCACTGTTTTTTTATGGTCAAGGAAGCTTTTCCTGGTCTGCAGAACTGAACATAAGACCTTGCTTGTGTTACACCACTGATTTTACTGGCACAACTGTTCGTGCCACCGTATGGTGAGCTGGTTAGAAATGGTCCAGTTGCCTCTCTAGGTGAACAGAGTTGGCAAAACCATTGAGGGCAAAAAAATAAAGCATATGAAACTACTGCCTAAGGAACCCACTACCATATCACTGCCACTATAACCCACCTAAAGGTAAATTGCCAAAAGATGGCACTTCTGGCTCAGCTTTCAGGAGTTACTTTACATGACAATATAAATGATGTAGGTGCACAAATTGTTTATGTTCATTTGAGCAGGATTTTCTGGAATGCTGGACAAGTAAGGTAACTTCTTAATTTTTTTAAGTGAGGAATCAGTAACTTAATTTTCTATTTCTGTTTTTCTTACAGTACTGTGTGCAAAAAACTTGGTGAAAAAGGATTTTTTCCGTAAGTAGCTGTTAAAGTTTTATACATTTATAGATGGGATAAATATTATGTAGGTTCTGTAGAGCAGTGCTTGCACATGATCATTGTATTGAGATGTCTGCATTAAGGGGGCTGGGGGCTTTGTTTTCACACCATTTGATTTCAGGGCTTCTAATTTTTTCTTGGGTGGCACTTTTCACAGATTCATAATAATAATTAAAACCCTGACACACACTCTCCATTTTTGATGGGAGTGGGAAACAAATTTACTCTCTCAGGCAAATTACATATTTTTCAATTAGTGCTGCATACTTATGAAAATGTTTTTCATATAAGCACTTTTTGTCCAGCAGACAGAAGTACATTATTAACAATCACGTCATAATACTTACCTACTCTGAAATTATACTTTAATTAATTTTAATAATGTTTTGAAAGAAGTGCTAAGAGGTGGCTGAAAGAGGGAGAAAGGAATGTTGGTGGCTGCGTAGGCATGCACACACAGCTCACCTGCCTGCTGCCACCCAGGTGGGAGCAGGAAGAATTTGAAAGATCAGACCTGAACTTTGAAAAGAACTTCAAGAAAGGATGATGCAGAATTATGTTGTAATTTGTCATATTTCTAAAACTTGCTTTATGTCCAGAGTTTTGTATTGATTGCAAATTTTCAGGTGTTCAACAGTATAATAATGCCTAAAAAATACCCTCAATATTTGAAATCTGTGATGTACTTCTGTACTGTGAAGCACAAGTCTCACAAGGTCCTGTTCCTCCCCTTCCCCACGTGCTTTGTCTGACACTTGGTGCTACTGCTTGACTGGCTTTGTCCTGAGTCACCTGAGGAAGTGGAACTGGTACAAAACTTGCACTACAGAAAATGTGAATAATGTTTCACTACCTTAGTTCCTACAGCTGATTCACTGGGTGCTCAGATGAGAGGAAGAATTAATGGGGGGGGGGAAGTTTAGGACTGCATGACTTAGGGGCATTAGTGGTGGGACTATCCCTTTTGGTGTCAGGTTGGTTAGAAGAGCAGTTGCAGTAGAGCTAATTGTAGGCTGCATTGGCCTTGCTCCTTTCCCGTTCTCAGTTGTGTAGCCCAGCACTATCTTTGAACTGACTTTTGTTGATCAGTTCAGCCTATGTTGAGTGGTTTTGAGGTACTAAGCTAGCAGAAAATGAAGTAGAAAGCTAGCAGAAAACAAAGTGGAGCTCAAAAGTGAGAATAATCTGCAATAGGTGGTTTTCTGTAATACTAATAACAATCAAAATCATTATTATAATTAAAGACAGGAAGAATGTAAATCTGTTTTCTCTGCCTTTTGCTGAATTCTGTGTATCCTGAATTAGAAAGAGTAAGGTTTCAGACTTTCCCCCCCCCCAGTGTTTGATTTACACAACTTTTTCTTGGTCTGTATCAGTGAAATAAATTGCTAATTTAGCTATTTCCTGTGCTTAATATGTCATGTTATTCCCATTCATTAAATATGGCTCCCATTTATGAATAAAAGGCAACTTCAAATAAAATATTCTTTTAAAAAAAATGTGCAATGCTACAGGACTTTAAAGCGTCCTGATCCATTTGCTAGTTTTTTTTCTTTTCCTCCTCTTTTAGGACTTCCTGATCCATTTGCTAAGGTTGTGGTGGACGGATCTGGCCAATGCCATTCTACAGATACTGTGAAGAATACACTTGATCCAAAATGGAATCAGCATTATGACCTGTAGGTGGTAACAGTGATAATCAAAGGTTTGAAGTGAAATCCTCTTAAAGTACAGAGGCATTGTCAGATGCTCATAATGCTGTCCTATTTATAGCTTGGAAAATATCCCAGGGTTTATTAGTTTGAGTGAAAAATACATGTGTCAAAATACCACTTTCTCATTTCCCCCAAAATCTGAACACTCCACTTGGTTTTCTAGTGATGGTGTTTGCAGCATGCTTTACATGCACTATGGCATTATTTTATTGTCACGTTTTCATGTTAACACTTCTGTAAAATGAAACAAATAACTGACAGTATTTCCCTCAAACTGCTCTTTGTGATATTCATTTGGTATTTTTGGTATTCATTTGTCTGTTGCAGTGCTACAGCGTCTTTTCTTCTGTGTGCCTCTTGTTCTGTTTTCTCTCCTTTATGTCATTGTCTGTCCCAAATGTTCTCACTGTAAATTAGTATGTTGTTATCATCACTTGAGCATCTTTCAGAGCTTTTGAGCAGTATAATTGGTATGGCAGGTAAACGCCATGTTTCCCTCTGTTTTTCTAAAGCATAAAATATTCTATATAATGTAAGTTATTAAAGCTTTTATTTTTTATATAGGTTTCTTTGTGCATGCTTTATTTTCCATGTCTTTTATCTTTTTATTCTTTGTTTTTTCTTGGGATGGAAGATGAGGAAGAGAAGTGAACAGTTTTGCCTCATTGTATTCTTTCTTTCTAAGATGGTGTTCTGATGTCTATTTTTCCCCATAGCTCCATTCCCTCTCTATATTATTAGACATCGTTTGAGCATATTTATGTTAGCTTTGGACATCACCAGACCTAGAACAAATCAAGCATTAGTACACAGAGAATTTCTGATTCCCTTTTTCCCCAGTGAAAGAAAGCAGCTTGATAGGTCCTTCAGCAGAATGTGGAAGGCCTGGTTTAAAGTGATGTCTTGACCTACTCTTTGTTTGAATATCCAATATGTGAAGTCATTGTTCATGTTTTAGTGCAGTATACGAAACGTTTCCGTTACTGCTTAACAAAATATTATTGGCAGTTTAGTTACGTAATAGCACTTTCACTGAGGAAAGCTGTAGTATTTCAGTTTTGTTATTCAAACTAAGTCCAAACGTTGATTCTGCATATGTGACTAATTCATGTTCATCAGAAAAATAGATATAAAATGGATATAATGGATATAAAACAAGTTTAAGGTCATGTAGAAGGAATGGCTGTTTTTCACATTTGAAGAATTCTAAGTTAATTCGATTTTTTTAAAATGTTATTAAGCCTGTCAGAATGTTGATTTGCATAGAATGCAGATTTCAGACCTCTGCTCTTCTGTGCCCTCTCCAAGATGGACCATCCATTTGTGAAGATCTAGCTTGAACATTACTTTTTTCAATGGCAATTAACACTCCACACAGTGAAATTTGAGAGTAGATTGCCCTGATCTTGCAGCTTGCTGCCACCAAAAATGGAAGGCCCCTTTTCTCTCCTGTTTCACCCCCTTTCCCAATTTACTGCTTGTGTTCATGCTGCTTCCCTTGCACTGCCTCCATCTGGCTTCTGGGTGAGTGGATTCAATTCATTTAACCCACGGGAAAGTAGCTGGATAGGGGACAAATAATAATCTGTGTAGTTCTTTGCTGATTGAATGAGTTGTGTTGGGTCAGTAACAGTGTGCTTGCATCAGGAGCTGAGCTTTTGTAGGGAGTCTCTTGCTGTGTTGTGGCTTCCTTGGTGAAGCAGTCTGTGAACCTGACTGCATTGGCTGGAGCTGAACCACCAGGTGCATCCCCTGAGTACCACCAGTGCTCTCTTGCTGCAGGAGTGAAATGCAAGCAGGGACTTTAATTTGTTGTTTGGTCAGGTGGGCCCATTAATGAGCATTAATGCACAGCTTTACAGGGATAAAAGGAGAGTAAGGTGGGAAGGAAAGTGCTGCCAACATGACTTGAGTGTAAAGCCTTCCTATAACTGTACAGCTAGCATCCCTCTGCTTTCGAGGGAGGAATGGCAGGCCATCATTTGGGAGTTATCTGCTAGTAAATCCTGTGTTGAAAATGTCAGCAGTTCCCTGTGTGTTCCCCAGTATCTGCCAATCCTGTCTGGGTGTTTGAAGTGCTGTGGTGACAATGTGAGTAAGCAGTTGACAGGAATGGGTTAAAAGAGACAGTAGGTGCTCCATGGGCTGATGTCTTGGAGACTTGTTACCCTACTGGAAAAGAGAAGGAGCAGAGGCCATGGGAAATGATGGAGGATGTTAGTACATAATGAGAGTAATGGAAAAAAATAGTAAAACCTTTAGAAAAAATTCCTTCCCAGTTATAATTTCCAAGGAAGGATGAAGAGGAGGAATTTTTACATTGCTGTATAGAACAAGTCATGCTTGTATCTGGATACGATAGTTGTCTTAGCTATGAAGCAAGACTGTGACTGCACTTCACATCATATTATAAAAAGCAGAGATAGAAATAGGGTTTCTGGCAGAATATGTTACTTGGGACATCTCTTGGGTTGTCCTAAGGAATTTAGTGTGAAGCATTTTTTGTGGGGGTGGTTTTTTTGTTTCTTACGGTTTTTTTGGGGGTGTGAGGGAAGAAGATCCCTAAAAAACCTTGGTTTTGGTTAGTTAGGATATTATTTTTAATATAAATTACTTCTAGGAAAAACTACTTTTGCTTGATTCTGACAGTTGAATCCCCTGATGACAGAAGCATGCACAGCATTTCTAATCCAAAGTAAAACTTAGCATTATGTCAGGCCTTGTAATTTGAAAATAATCCTTTCCCTCCCAAAATTTCCTTCATAATTATTTAACCCCTATTATTCCAGTCTCACCTGTTATTCCTTAATCTATGGAAATTTATTTCCATTTATAAATATCAGTCACCTAGTCTTCAGCTTTTCATCTGCACCAGATATCAAGATAATTAACTTTTTTGGAAAAAAAATTAGAAAAGTGATATGAATAGCAACCGCCCCACTGCTAAGCACCTGATGGCAATCCTCATAGATCACAGGGCTTAATCTTTCTTCTCATCCTTTGAAAATAAGTTTTTTAAACTTCCTAATGTTTACCCTGACAACACACCATTGCATGGGAACGCTCATCTCTGCCTTATGACGCTTCCACTGCGACAGGAAATGCTTTGCACACCAAGCATAACAGATGGAGTCTCCATGGCAGCTTGCCTGCTCCTGCCACTGCACAGAGTAGGAAATCAACCCGAGGAAGGTGCAGTACTGCAGATTTTTTTAAAAAAAAATTAAAATCCTGCTTTTTTTTTTCCTACCATGAACATTTCTGTTGGTATTTAAATGATTTAAGTGCAGTAAAGCTGTCTCTTGGCTATGTTGGGTTGATTGAAGTGTCCCCAGTCTGGAATTTGTGTAACAGGTTAACATTACTGCTAATTAACAACCTTGTCTATCATGTGATGGCATATGCAAATGGCATGATAAGATAGATCTGTTGTGATGTATTTATGCCATAGTATCTGAATTAAGCTGCTAATTACAAGGGAATTTTGTGGCTTGCTAACCTGAACCAGTGTAATAGATATTCTGTGGTATATGATTTTTTTAAAGACATCTCTAGTGTTGTAAAGAGCAAAAAAAAGGTTTTGCTTTTGCCTTGTGTGGTTTTTCATTCAGCACTTGGCGTGGAAGGAAGCAGCTGAATTAGTTAGTTGCTTAGATTCTGCAGCCTAGATGGGTGTGTAGTGGCGGGGGGGAATCTGGGAGGCTTTCCAGAAAGAAATTGCCAAATAGTTGCTGTCTGGATGCAGTTTAATGTCAGTAAAATACCATGCTTGCCCTGGATGTATTCCCCTTCCTTATTTTCAGTCTTGTTTGTGTTTTCCCTATTGTTCAGACCTTTTCTCAAAGCTTTGAACCACCAGACTTAGTGCATTCAAAGCATTTAAACGCTGCCTAAACCAGCAGTTCTGAAAAGTGACAAATCGCCTTTTTCTCTTCCTTCCCTTTTTTTCTGTTCTGTGATAGCCTGGATCTCTCCTACAGCCCTCCCACGCTCACCCCTGCCCTCTGGCCTGCCCCAGCCCTCCCCAGCAGCCTCTGCCAGTAAGGCATAGCAAGTCATGTTTATCTCTAAAAGGTATTTGTACCATCATCTCCACCAAAACCCAGTCCTGGTCCCATCTTTACTCTGTGCTTTTCAAATCTGCACCCCCAGGCTCTAGCGTGGACTCTGTCTTTGTTACACTTTGTCAGGGTGAAGGAATAGAGAAGAGAAAAATAAAAAAGAAATGATATTTTTACGTTATGTCTCTTTACTCCCTCTGCTCCCCCAGTCTGAAAACAGCTGATATCTCAAAGCGTAACACTACCATTATGTTAGAAAAATTTCAGAAATGGGAAAATGGAGAAACAAACTGAAGTATTTTGTCCAGGTCGTAAAAAGAGACCGTGTGACAGCATGGATTAGAAATAGGGAATTCCTGGCTTCCAAGCCTGCGTTCATACCTCTTGATGTTGCATTTTTCTGTTTCTGGAGGGAGTACATCTGGCTGGTGATCAGGAAGAGATGTGTTTTTTTTCAGGAATATTCCCCCCCCCCCCTTCCCCCTTCTACTTTCTTCATTCTGCTTTTTTCTACCAAGCTGAACTCTTCAGGGAAAGCATACATAATGCCATGGGGATGAAAAGCACGTGATACCAAACCTTCCTGAGCAGTACATTGGCTCAGAAGGAAATACCACCTTGGCAAAGATAATTTCATTTAGGCAAAGTAACAATTGGACTAGTAGCAATATAGATTTAAAATTTGATTAAAATATTTTAGAGGTTTCCGGTATGGCACGTACTTGATTTTTGTTTAGAAATGCTAAAAGTAGGCATTTCTCTTAAAATTTCCAAACACTCAATTCTTATCCAGAGCCCTAATTTTACAGATTCAGGAAATATGGGAGTTAATAAAATGTATATGGAAATTGGGTTTTCAGATTTCCACTTCATTAATACTAATCTTGCTATCTCTGTTGCAGTACTGATGCTGTGAAATAGATATTGCTGATAGGGTAGAGAAAAAAAATTAAAAAGCTTCAAGAAATTTAATTATGAGGAGGAAGAGTGAGTCATCCAACAAAATGGGGGTTTTATGGGTTTTTGTTTCTGTTTTGTTTTTAAACTTATTCACTTTATTTTTTTGGTCCATTCTTTTTTAATAACAAATAAAATTCCTAGTCCAGGCTTTTATGTTGGAACTTTATTGCCAAATGATGTAAAACAAATGTAACTTACCCACGAGACGAATTGGAAATGTCAGCTTGTCCTACCATCACTCTCCAAATGCAACCATGTATTTTCATGCCTGAAATTATGCAGAGATAGAGGTGAAACATTTTGCTATAAAGCCAACAGGCAGTTACTGAACTATTTATTTTCTTCCTTTGGAAAAAACCAAAAAGAAGACTACATTTTTATTTGGAAAATGTAGGTTGTCTTGCTGATTTCCTTTAAATGTGTGAATCAGTCAGGCTTTCTGGCACAAAAATCTGAGTAGGTTATAGCAGTAATATAGAAGTCCTCACCTGTTTGGTATGGATGGCTCACTGTCTGTGTCTCAACCGTGAGAACCTCACCCCGAAATGTTACGGTAATTCTTGGAAACTGTTGTGTGTTCAGCTGTTCTGCATATTATTCAAACTGTTCTGTTATGAAATTGTGTTTAACCATATACCTCTGACTTTTTTAAAGCAACAAGGAAAACTGGAAAATTCAAGACAGGTCATGATAAGTCTTTATTTTTAAGTGCACCTAACTTGTTCTCATAAGAATTTATTTTAAGTACATGAAACATTGTAGACTGCAATTGTGCACGTGAATACCCATCTTCATCTCTCGTTTCTTTATGCAAAACTGGCATTGTCAAGGTTGTAAGGCCAAAAATCTGACCTATATTATGCAATCAGTTTACTATTCAAAAAAACTTGGGGGTTTCTTTGTGTGAAGTTTGTTTGTTGTTTGTTTGTTGGGTTTTTTTTTTAAATGTGCGCTGGTTCTTTTAAACCATGCTCGTGGGCATGTGCCTACAGTTAGGCTTTTCTGTCTTCTACATCTTGGGTCAGTCCCTGTCTGCAGGTGGGGAAAAAGTTGTCAACGTTCTGCTTTTTGGAAAAAGGAAAAATGGGAGAAGTGCTAATTGAGAACTTACCTGATCACAGCTGCAATTTTAAGCCATGACAGTTAGTTCAATTGTTTGGTTTGCCAACCTTGACAGTATCATTTCTCTCTTTATGAAAACACTAAGATGTTTTAAAGCCGATAAAGTCTCAGTCAGTGGGGGAGATGTATTTAGACATTAGTTGAGTTTGTTTGATCAGTTTTCCTTCAAAAACAATAAAAAAACTGAACTGCAGAAGGCCAGAATTTGTGGTCTGGGAAGGGAGAACTACAAGCAGTTCTTGGGATCTAAGCCATAGTTACAAATTAATTTTCCTCAACTTGAAAGAACTATAAAAATTCAGTATTGGCAATAGCTGGTTTATCTTAGGTGTTTTGAAATTGCCCACTGAAAGTTTTGAAAACAAAAACTAACTCCCAAAGTAATTGCTTATGAAGAACAAAGCTTCAAACAAAAAAAAAGCAAATATAGCCTACAGCATCCAGGTTTCCCCACGTGGGTGAAAGGCAGATGGAGGTTTTGCAAAGCATTTCCGTGGTAATGCTGTGGGGTGGCAGCCCAGGGGTGGGAGGGGAACGTGGCACATCTCAGCTAAGACATTGTATGCACATTTGTAATGGGTCACATTCATAATATGTAATGTATGTTATAAACGGGGCCTTTCTGAAGCTTTAATAGCAAATTGGCTTCCCAAACATGTGTTAACTAGAGATGAGTAACTAGGTTTGCCATGTATTTTCCCTGGGCACTCAGAAGAGCTGACTTGCCTTGCTGGTGGTTGGAAGAGCAGCCTCAAAAGCAGCAGCACATGAAGTGCTGCACAGTGATGCTAAACTGATAAAGAGCTTAAATGCCACGACAAAAACTTGCCTGCTAGTGCTGCTCACAAGCCCGTACTGCCCCGAGCGCTGCCAGTCGCTCTGGCTGGGCTGAGCACAGGGATCAAGCTGAGCATGTTCCGAGCTGCTGGAAGAGATGTGGTCACTGGGCCAGCCCACAGCCCGTTCATGTTACTGTTGAAACAGATGTTGGTAGACTTTGGGTTCACATGAGTTTTCCAGAATCAGGATTTTTAGATTAGTTTGTATTCAAGTAAACTCCTTCCTAAGACATGCTTTCATTCAAGTATAACATGTACATCTTTGAAGATGACTTCCTCTCTCTTACCAATCCAGTGTGTGTTAAATTTTTGATGTGAAGGTTGATAGCCTTTCTTTCCCCCAGGGTGATTTCTGGAGCGTGTACAAAGTATTGAGTAAATGCCATTCACAGTACTCTTTTTTTCTCACGTTTTTCAGATATATTGGGAAGTCGGATTCAATAACAATCAGTGTGTGGAATCACAAGAAAATTCATAAAAAGCAGGGAGCTGGTTTTCTGGGTTGTGTGAGACTTCTTTCAAACGCCATCAACCGCCTTAAAGACACTGGTTGTAAGTAAGCTACAGACTGGTATTTCTCCTTTTTCAGACTAAACTGTCATGTAAAGACTTTTTGCAGATTGACAGTTAATTGAGTTTTTATTGGTTTTTTATGAAGCTTATATATTCCAGTTAATTTGATAGTTTGTACTGGTGTTTTGTGACTGAGGATGGCATGAGTAGGTTCGAGAGTGTGATTTACCTTTGACTTTTCAGCTCCTTTGCCCTCTTACCATAGACAGTGGTAACTTCAGTGCCACAATCTGTAGATTGTCAAGAATGAGCTTACTGTGTTGGAATTGTAAAGGAAGACAGATTCTAATTACCTTCAAATTCTTTTTATTTTTACCTTCAAAAATGCAAGTCTTAAGGGGCAAATGAAAGGGTAAATCTATCTTGAAGCCAAATTCATAGTTTGCTATTTAATTTTGAAGGCACATTAATTTTTAAATGTTGTCATAAGGTATTAAGTGCTTTATAACATTACATAGGTAATTTTAAGAAGTGACATGCTGCTAGAGAAGTGTTGTGATTTTTACCTTCAGTAAGAGGTTCTTTGGTGATAAAGGCGTAACTGAAGTTCTCATATTTAAGTATTTGTCACTAGATCAGTCCTTCAGTGCATTGTACTTTGCTCAGTTTTATGAAGTTCTACCTACTTAGTGTGGAACACGCAGGTTGATGGTGCAGGTCAGCTCTGTGCTGTGCTAATGTGAGTGTTGAACTGGAAGTGCATTATGACCATGGCTGGTCTTCACAAGGGAAGAGAGTTCAAAATACTCCTTACAATCACTTGAGACATCCAAACTAGGATAATGTCATTTCCTATTCATCAAAAGAGCTTTGTGAAGTCAGAAAAATGTTAAAGGTATTTTAATCATGTTTTGTGATTGAAAATTGTGAAAAATGAAGTCTTGCCTGAAGATTTTTAGTCTTGCTTCCCTTCTCCCATCTCTTGAAGCCCTCACTGTCTTACACTGGGCTGAATTCTGTCTGGTAGTACTGCAGTGTGCCTTTCAGAGGCAGCAAAATAGTGTGTGACTTACACTTTGTGTCCTTGTTTTGTAGATCAGAGATTGGATCTGTGCAAGCTTGGGCCAAATGACAATGATACTGTTAGAGGACAGATAGTAGGTAAGTAAGGGGTTTTATTTTTTCATTCTCTTAGAGCTTAATAGAAATACTCTTCCTAGAGGTTAGTTTTCTGTATTTTTTTTTTTTTTTTTTGGACCCCAGTTAGAAGTGTGTATGTAGAGAATTAGAAAAACACAAGCAACAAAACACCCAAACCACTCCCAAAAAACCCAAACCAACCCCCCCCAAATATTATTATAAATCGGGACAGATAAGATCATAGATAATGCAAAATTTATTTAGAAAGTTTTTAATTTCACTGTAACGAATGGTGACATTTTGAGCCTGAACTCCCTGTGGAAAACTGTCTACAAATTTCTTGGCTATTGAGAGTTCCAGCCAAGCTGTGCTTCCTGTAGGTTTTGCAAAAGGCCAAAACATCTTGCTGTAACAGGAGTGAGTTGTTGTCTGGGATGACTTGGTCAATTCATTTTGTGTTTTCACGGGTTATTAACGACTTGTCACCAATCTCCATAACTGTGCTTTGTCATTCTGCTAACTCATAAACCTTAAATAACTTAAGAATTAAAAAGAGGCTGGCAAATTGCAAAACAAGTATCCACAAACAGTTTCATAAACACTCTTTTTGGTGCAAGGTCAGTTGTTTCAGAAGGCAGTGTTTCTAGTAGGTCACTTGGGAAGTCAAAAAAGGTTGGTCAGGGTAAGGAGGTCTTTATGGCAAGATGTTAATGAGAATGCTTGGACGTGGGGGAAAGAAAAGTGAATTTGCATGCTCAGTTTTATGTTCAATTCCTAGTTCAAATAATATCCAAGCAGCATTCTTCTTTTGTCAGCCAGGGAAAACTACTTAAAATATCAGACAGCAAATAAGGGCTTCAGTGCATTTGTTTGCTTTCCTCAAAGTGGTCTGTTGAATAATAGCTGTGACTTTACCTCTTTATGTTGCTTTAACCATCTGTCTAGCATCTGATCTGCAAGTGTTTGCATAGTATTAAGCTAAAAGTGAGGTGGCACAGGAGATGGTAGAAATGATGGAATGATGGTAGAATGTGGAATCATGAGTGCCTTGGTGACACTTCAGACCATTCTTGAGTGTTAAATTTTCCATGTGAGCTTGCACAGAAGGGATAAAACAGGCACTTTTCTAGGGGGCGTTATGTTGTCAGTTTGGTTTGCTTTTTGGTTTTGCTCCAGTATACTGGTCCCTGATCATGCTGTCTGCATGCACCGCTGTTTGTAGGGTTCCTTTTCAGGGGAAACTGAGCTCAGCTGCCAGGAGAGCTTGTTCAAGGGTCTGCTCCAGGCAGCAGAGACCCACTCTGCCCACAGCACTCCTTCAGGCACGACACTAGCAGGGGCTGCACCCTCAACTGGGACATGCTCTCATGCTGCCCTCCAGAGCATGCGACACGCATCCTTGTGACTTGAGGATGTTAGCATTAATTAAACAACCTGAAAAAACCCACCCAAAACCCCCATCCCAAAGCAGAAAGGTCTCAAGGCTATTGGGATGCCAGATGGGAAGCCTGAGGCAAATACTGTGCAGTGTGGGCATGGCAAACACAATTTAGAGATAACTAGTTGTCAGAGATAACTAGTCAGCAGTGTGGGCATAAACTAGGCTGACCGGTTGGCTTAACCTGATGTGACCATGAGAAGTGGTGTGGCCCAAGCAGCTCTAGCTCTTTCAGCAGGCTGCTGGGGCTGCTGGACTGTGCATTGAAGCTGGAAAAAACACAGCTTGTCAGGTTCCAGTGGAGACTGAGAACAGATCTGTGTGTTCTGCCTTGTGCTGTTACCATCAGGAAGGTCAGGTTTCCTCAGTCGTGGCTGTGTTTTAGTTTAATGCATCCTTGGTAAGATTCCAGAGACTCCAGTCTTCGTTTTTATTGAAATTGTCATTATTAATCTCCTTATATTGTGCTCTTTCTTCGCTAATGTTGAATGGGTGAATGAGCCTGAGTAAAACTAGATAATTCTGTTGCAATAGTTACATGGTGGAGAAATCTTGATTAAAAGTACGTAAGAAGATAGAGTAAGTTATAAATATACTCTCAGTCCTAATGATAAACCTGCTTAAATTAAGAGGCTATGGAAGATTGGAAAACCATATTGAAATGTAATTGATACCTTCAGCAGATGATACCTTACAGATCAAGTGCACAGTGGGTATGCCTTTATAATTTGGGACAGGGAGCAAGGGGATCTTTATCTTAAATAGCTGGGTTTATCTTCAAAGGGGGGAAGCAAAGGGGACACTTGTGAGCAGTGGATGCAAAGGGCACCTGAACTGTGTCTTAATCTTGCAGCTCTCTTCTGTGCCACCATTTTATTTCTGATGTGGCGGTGCAGAAAAAATGAGTCCTTACTCATTACAAAATGAAGCCGTGCACAAATTTTGGTCCTCACATAGGCAAAGAGGAGGTAATTGCCTTTGTTTAGTTTCATTTTTGTCTGTGTGTATTGCTTGCCAAACCTTGCCTACATGCAACAATGTGAGCTTGTAATGTGTGGGTTTGTTGCAGAATAAATACATCATCTAAGATTGTGCTTTGGTTGTAATTAAATTTAAGGTGTCTCTCACTCTAAGAAGTTGCTTTGTAACATTAGTGTTTGTGGAAGACAAGGAGTTAATATTGATTAGGAATAAAGCAAGCAGGTACTGGGGTTGGTCTGTTGAAGGCCCCAAATCCTAAGCTTCAAAACATGTTGTTGTTGAAAATTTGGACTTCCTGGCAAAAACCGCCAGCATTACTACATCTCTTTTTTTTAACTTTGTAATCTTTACACAAGTTTGGTTGTGTCTAGGTTAAGGTCTGTAAGTTTATTTCACTGCATACCTAAATAGGACTTGAAGACAGCTGTCCAGAGGTACATTAATGCCACCTCAAAAAATGTGTGCCACAGCACGTATCTAGCTTTTGAAAGCAATCGTTTTATTGTTAAAGGCAAAACAAAACATCAAAAAAACCCAGCCACTCCACAGGAACACAAGTGTCATAAATTATCAGATTGGACACTTGCAAATTATGATATTGGGAACAAAAGCTGCCCAAAAAAATCTTTGTTTTCGTAATTATAGTACAAAAGCTTCAGGCATAAATATCCAGTACAATGAAACATGTGAAAAATAAAAATTAAATTAAAAAAAAGTCATACAGTTTTGCTGAGGGCTGTAAGGGCTTTTTAGGGTGCTGAGCAGTGCTTTGTGTCAGAGTTGCATTTAACTTCTTACCACTGGTGTTTGAAAGTAGCCAATAAACCAAACGTGTAGTGCTTCTAGCAGTTAAATTTTGCCTGGTTTTGTGTGTGTGTGTGTGTGTGTTGAATCCCGTGTGCACACAAAATACATAAGGAGGAGTCAAAAACAGACAGGAATTTCTTACTTTAGCTCTTTCTGTTAGCAGATCTCCTGTTAGCAGTGCAAGTGTGGCACTAGCACTGTCACACTGTCCAGCCATGTGTGAGGTCAGCCACCCTGCTGCCACCAAACAAGTGTCACAGTCAGTCTCATACGGAGAAAAGTTAATGACAGCTTCAGGGTTAACTTATTTTTCTGCCTTAACTTGCATTCATATTCTTCAAGCTAGCTTTTTTTGAAGTAAGGTGTAGAGAATTACATTTATGAAAGCACACGTTGTTTCTGTATAACTGATTTGTGGGAAGGAAAAAACATCCAGAGCATTGTTCACCTTAGTCCTCCAAGTTGTACCATTTCTCTTTCAATTATAACTGTAATTTGCATTCAGATGTCATATCTTTAATAATTCTTTTATTATCTTAATAGTAAGTCTTCAGTCCAGAGACCGAATAGGCACAGGAGGACAAGTTGTGGATTGCAGTCGGTTATTTGATAATGATTTACCAGATGGGTAAGCTGACATCGCTGTGGTGTAAATATAAATACACCTCATACAACAGACTTTTGCAGTAGTGAGAAGTCAGTGTACAAAGAGGTTAATTTATTTTTTTTCTTGCACTCAAATATCCTACAGTTTTGAATTTAGGAGCAGGAGATAAGCCAGCCAGGCTGCACAGAATAGTTAATAGCTTGACCCTTGTCCCATCTCTCTTTGGAAAATAGGAGGTGGCATATATGAGTAAATGCATTAAAAAATATACTTGTCTAAGAAAACGTATGTCTTTCAAATTATAGAACTGATAAAACCAATATAATGTTAAATCACACCCAGCAGTTTTGTAGCAAGGTAGTGAACACACCCGGGCCTGGCTGCCTTCTGTGGCGCTGTGCAGAGGTATGCACTGTTATAAAAATGGGTCACTTTTTCTTCTATATAAATCATAGTGAGGAAAACGTGATTGGAAAAGGTAATGGAGCCTGAGTTCTTGCTGTGTTTACCTGCCAAAGGCTGGGTTTAGGAGTTTGATTTGTCCCTGTGAGAGTTAATGACATCATTAACACCTAAACCAGTTTTGTGAATACAGAAAAATGCTCTGTTTTAGGTTCTGGTGCTGTCATCAACTTTTTCAGAGCAAACACAGGCCTTCTGAATGTGATTCTTGGCAGGTAAAGACAGGAGAAACTGATCTTTCAGATGATGAATTTTAAAACATAAATTGTCTTCTAAGTCCTAAACAGCATTCTTCTGTTAATTTGGAGTCTGGAGAAGTCAAATGTTTTTGAAAATGCTTTTAAATTTTCACTTGAAAATGTTCCTTGTATAAATATTGCTTACTTAATTGTGTAACTGCAAAGCTAGCTGTATAGCCTCATGTATTTTGGAGTGCAAAAGTAAGAAGAATTAAAAAGTCATGTTATTTGAAGGTGACTTTTTAATGAAAGCAAGTGCGTAAGGATACTCTGAAAGCACTTACTGGGTCAGTGGTCAAAATAAGTTAAATGCAATATTAAACATGATGCTTTCAAGAAGTTTCTTTATATGGCTCTTTGGATTTAATTAGAATTCAAATAGTTATTGAACATGAAGGTGTGATATTGTTAATGATATGCCTGGTTCCAAGGATATGTAAAATTAATTCTGAGCTGAACTTTCAGTTGTTTCCTGTTACCCTGTTCAGCTAACATGATTCACAATAGTGTAAGTCTTCCTGAGCTGGCATTTACGTTGGAAACATTTTGCGCCCCGGTTTCCTGGAAATACCACTCAGTGCCTTATCTCTCAATGTCTGAATTCTAGGTGGGAGGAGCGGAGGACTGCTTCTGGAAGGATCCAGTATTTAAATCATATTACACGAACGACGCAGTGGGAGCGACCAACACGGTAAGAAGTTCTTTAGGAGACTGCATATGATGAAGTTTGCTTGTTGCCCAGGAGCACTGAGCACAAGCAATTATAAGTGACTTTAGCAGGGGTATTTAGCATTCCTCCAAGTCACTCTACAAATGCTGTGTGCTTTTCTTCTCTAACATCCTACTCCTTCAGCCTGCCTAATATTTAATGCAGGAGAATCATTCTGACTAGGTGTTTTTTCCCTCCCCTAATACCGTTATCTTTGTTTTCTTGTAGAGCTGCTATGGTAGAGCTCTATAAATACAGCCATTACAACGTGCAGGCATTGTAAGAAATGAAGAAAAGAGATCATGAATAGCTGACAGACAGTGTCTATGTACAAGCTATGGCCACAGGATCCAGAACTTTTAAAGCTGATAGTTACAGAGCATGTTTTGAAATCATTATGATCACCTTTTCTGATAACCATGGATGTGTGTTGCAAAGCTGTTCCCCAAACCAGTTTTGCTGTTACCTGAACTGTAGGCAGCGTCAGTGTGTGTTTCTCAGACTCTTCTGCAGACTGTCTGTGCCTGCAGACTGTCTATTCCATCCTCAGTAAATATTGTTGCAGTCTCTGTATGGATATATTTGAGTTAAAATAGTCTGTACTGTTAACGCTACCAGCTCTGATACATATTTGCAGTTTTCAAGTGAGTGAAGGTACCAAATAGCTTTTTAATTTATCTATTTGTAATTTTCCTGGTATGTTAAGATACCTGTTCTAAGCTCTAGACATATTTACAGTAGAAAAACAAGTGCAAAATACATAATTTGTTTTGGGAATTTCCTGCCTCCTTATCAATCCTCCTTTAACCCCTTTTAAATCCTTTTGAAAGCAGCACTGAGACACAAACCCACATGATTCACTGTTTCTTCTTGCAGTCAAGCTCTCAAGAGCAACTGTTTTTTGTCTTTGTTAGCCCTTTTTTTACCATCCTCTCCTAATAACCTTCCCTAAAAATGAGGAGGAATAACAAGGCCCGATCGTTTCAGATCTCCCATCCACACAGAAGCCCCAGAGCCCTTAGATGAAGCTTCCAGAAGGTGTGTTCTGTAGCCCCCTGTCCCATCAGCAATGCAGTTCCCATGTTTTCTCCCCCACAGGCCAGCATCTGAATACTCCAGCCCAGGCAGGCCGCTGAGCTGCTTTGTGGACGAGAACACTCCAATCACGGGAACCAACGGTGCGACCTGCGGGCAGTCGTCGGATCCCCGGCTGGCAGAGAGGAGAGTCAGGTCACAGAGGCACAGAAATTACATGAGCAGGACACACTTGCACACTCCCCCTGATTTACCTGAAGGCTACGGTACGCAAATTAATTTTTTTTTTTTAATTGTAGGACTCCCCAAAAAAATGGGAAAATTGGTTGTGCCTCCTCCTTGTGTGTAAAATCCTTTTGATTCCTTAGTTTGGGGAAATCAGTCTTTGTGAGTTTTTGTATTGCATTGTTTGTTCTTTACAGTTATTAATTTATCTTGATCTCACAGAGCAAAGGACGACTCAGCAAGGTCAAGTCTATTTTCTGCACACTCAGACTGGTGTTAGCACGTGGCACGATCCAAGAGTACCTAGGTAAGGAATGATGGAAGCATCCTTTGTGTCAAGTCAAAATGGTTTAAGCAGTGCTCTCCTCAGAGTTTTCTCTGTCTAATATTATATTTCTGACTCTTGGCCCCTCATATATCGTTTTGACAAGTCAATCATCAAAATAACTTAGTCTCTTTTCCTCATTTCTTCAAGTCGTTATTTTAATGCAAAGATGGAAAATAAAGAGATAAATTATAGTGATGTTTTGAAAACAGGTCTAGTGAACTGATTCTAGATCTTGCATATGAATTATAGCCAAGTTCAGGTTTTAATACTCTGTAAAATAATGCAGGGGGGGGAAAAAAGTCTGAGCACTTCTAAAAATTTAGATTTATTGAGATACTTCAGTGAAAACTGGGTTGGTTTTGGTTTTTAATTCAGACTTTGGAAGTTAACAAGACCTGAGAAATTGACAGCGTACATTTATGAAGAATAAACTTTGTGACAAATAGGCTCAACAAATGCCATCGCTTTTGATGGAGGAGCAGACAAAGGGGAAAACCTGGAAAATCTAGTGGATGCCTCTTGTATGTTTAGACACACTGTAGTGAGCTACAGTCTCATCATCAAATTAGCTTAAAATTACTTGTCTGTGAGATTTATTGTCATCCTGGGAGACTGGAAGACTTACACCTTTCAAAAGAGCTGTACTTGACAGCGTGAGTTATCTCAGGTTTGGATAACAGAAATGAAAAATCAGTAAATGTACATCTTTGAAGGCTGGGATTTGTTTTCAGGGAACCTCTGGAACAAATCTCGATCTTCCTAATTTCAGCAGAATTTTCCTGAGACCCATTAAGCCACCTCTGCATTGCTCAGTGCAGAGCTGAGTCACTGTTCATATGCTATTTTGTTTGAAATATTTAGTTAGAGGTGTGTGCTTCCCACCATGGCTTGGGGTTTTGGGGCAAATTCTGTGCCATAAGCACATATCCCATGTGTAGTTCTTCGTGGAAAGTAGAACTCTTCAGAAATACAGGGGGGTTTTTGGTAGGAGTTTTAAAAGTGTGATTCAGAGTTCCTTACGTGACTAATGTTGTTTTAAAAATGTTTTCTGTTAGAATTGGTGTAGAACTACAATTCCATTTTGGCAAATATGGCAATGGTCCTTATTTTTGTTTTAAGCCTGTATTAATTTAACAGCTGAAGTTAGTTTGTAAAAATGAAGGTTATTTGATAAGATTTTTTTTTTCCCCATGGCATGTGTTCTGGGGTGTGTGTTATTTCTTTGGTGGGCTTGCACCTTGGGAGTAGAGATTCCAGCTGAACGGATCAAGTTTCTGAAACAATACATTTTCTCAGACTTCATGGAATTGTTCTGTTACATTTACGCTTGTTTGGCTCGCAGGCCAAATGCTGAGGTATTTTTCATTTTATATTTGTTTTCACAGGGATCTTAGCAACATCAATTGTGAAGAGCTTGGTCCACTGCCTCCTGGATGGGAGATCCGAAATACAGCAACAGGCAGAGTTTATTTTGTTGACCATAACAACAGGACGACGCAGTTTACAGATCCACGGCTATCTGCTAACTTGCATTTAGTCTTAAAGTAAGTCTGAAGTCTCCTGCACGTGTTGAGTGTAACAGAGGAAAGAAAGTGACTCTTGAGAGGTGCTAGATTTTATATCAAGATGTATTCTGCCATTCAGCAGTATTTAGAGTATAGTAGTGGTGTTCTTTAACAACCACCAACTGGCTCTGTTAAATAGCAGAGACGACAGGTTTGATTGTTCTTGGGGAAAAAAAATCTTGAGCAGCATTTAGGCAGGAATGTGGCTGTTGTGATGCCAGGAGTTGGGGGCAGCAGGGGGGAAGCAAATGCTCTCTGGTGGGAAAGCTTGGCCCATAGAATTTTTTCTAACAGCAAGAAAGACACTTTCTTTCCTTTTCTTTATTCCTCATACTACTTTCTTTATACTACATACTACTTAAAACTATTACTTGTTTTAAAATACGAGGTTACATTCAGTAGCCAGTGGTGTGAAATTCTGATGAGTTAGGCAAGGGTGCACAAATGCCACCAATTCTGGAATAAAGCAGAAATAATTCAGCTCCTACCTTCAGTTTTAGAGTAAGACTAGTTGAGATGTTCTCAAAATAAGACCCCAATAATTTGTCAGTTTTTATACAAATAGAAATTAAGAACTGTATTTTTTCTGCCTTAGTGTTTCGATACTAGATTTTCATATTGCACTTTTAGAAAGAGAAGGCAAATCTTAAAAGAATTGTGGCTCTTGGTTTTTATTCCCTAGGGTACTCATTTCACATTGGGTGATTTTCTACTAAAAATGGAAACCCAAATTCAAACAAACCTTTTTTTTTTTTCTTTTTTTTTTGCATGGATGTGGCTATGGGTTTGTCCAAGCCTTGGGAGTTTGACTCTATTGTTTCTCCTGCTAACACCTTTTAATACTCTGGGGAAACACCTGTAAAGTATTGAGTAGGTGTTAAGTGGAAGAAACAATGAAGAGTTGGTTAGATAAAGCCATGCAGCCCTGGGCAAGGAGTAAGCAGGAGGAGTATTTCTCCTGAGGAAGTGAATCATTGGGAAGAAAAGCTGGAGGAAAGAATAAAAGGAACAAACACTGAAAAGACAAAACCGAGGAATGGAAAGTTATATCGAGGAGGTCAGCATATCTTTGGTGCAGTACATAAATGCTGGCTAGCCTTCATCTGCCCAATATACACTTGAACTTATCGACAAATACCTATTTCCTTTAGAGAACCATTGCTTATATGCATGTCTATGACAGAATCAGCTCCCATCATCCAGACACTTTTGGTTCTGGTTTTTTAATTTAAAACGAAGAAGTCGCTAGTAATTTTAGCTGAATTTAGATTGGTGGTTTCAAATGAACGTGATCTTGAAAAAAACTTACCAGTGGAGGAGCATGTTCGTGCTTGAAACACAGAAAAGTTAATTAAATTAATTCAGATTTAGGTATTTTACCCGAAGAAAAACTTCAAACCCTCTTAGCTACAACAGTGCAATTCTTAAACTTTAGAAAATTCAGTTAACTGGACTATATTTGAAAAACTCTTTCACAGGTGGGTTTCCTTTTAAGTGGCAGTAGGGTCATAGTGGCTTGGTTCTACCTGTGGTGGGGAGGACAAATACACAGCTAGCTTTATCTAGAAAATCCAATTTGACTTGCAGGTTCCAGAACCATTTTGCATTTCTTTAAACTTTAAGCACACTGTAGTAGTACTTTTAGTTTTTCATTTTACATCTGTCTTTCATTAAGGAAGGATTTCAGAAATTCAACCAACAGTGTCATCAGCAAAGTCTGCTGCCTGATAAATCTTTTCTGGTGTTTATTCTTTTATTGCACCAAACAGGATATGTGAAAGCTTTTTTTTTTTTTTCCCCTTAAACCCACCTCCTTATTTGTTTTTGGGGGGGGGGGGTTGATATTTTTTTTAATTAAAAAAAAAAGTACTTTGCCTTAGGCCTCTCATTTTGTAAATTATCCGAGAAATAAGTTTAGTATTTGGGTGTGATGGGTGTTACAGTATTTTGAGTTCAAAAGTGTAATAAATAGTTTACTGTCAGTGATACTGACTTTTCCATCGAGCTGAGTAAAGCAGTTTATTCTTCCAGTGATGCCATTATAAGTTATGAAAATAATCAAACTTGTCACCCAGTTCTGTTTTAAAATATTGGCCAAGAGCTTGTGATAGGTTTTGATAGTTTGGCACCTGGAAAGTACTTCACTGTATCCTTAAAGCACTGTAGAGAATCAAGCATAGTCCTTCAGCTGTGAAAACAGAAATAAGATTTAATTACTTTAAGCACTGCAGATTGTTTAGCTAATACTGTACTGAGTGTTTGCAGTCTAATACGGAGGATGGCATTTTATTTTTCTCCTCCCAGTACTGCCCTGTTTTAGATTGGTTTAATTGGATGTGTAGATCTTAAGTTCATGCTCATTTCAGAGACTGCATTTCCTTTAAGACTGACATTGTCTGCCTTTATGTTTAGGGGATTGTGTCCTTTGTACTCTCAAAGGTAGTGTGTACCTATGCTCACTTTAGTATGTACCTTCTCTGGTAGATGTATAGAAGGAATATTTTCACATGTTCATTACAAAGTTCAGAAGACAGAACAATGATTTTGCTTTAATTTGTATATCAGGTAAATACAATTTAAGCGAGATTCATATTTAAAACTCATCACAAGTGAAAAGAAATTACCATGCTTGTAGCACAAATGACTTTGAGGTGTATTCTGGAACCACATCGAGTGTGTGTCTCTATTGTAATGACTTGGTTTCTCAGGAATGACTTAAAATAACTGTGGTTTATTGTAAGACCAATGTGATCAGCTTGCAAATAAAGTTAAGGTGGCCTTATTTAAAAAACAACAGAAGGAAACAACAACACTAGCTGAAACTAACATCAATTAAGCTAACTTCTAAAGTTCTGCACCGTAGGACGTAGGGACAAAGTAGGATTTCTGTGCATTATTTAGAGCCCAGGAGTAAAGAGGTGGTGGTGGTATTATTATTATTATTATTATTATTATTATTATTATTATTATTAATTGTTATTTATTGTTATTGTTATTGTTATTGTTATTGTTATTGTTTATTATTAAGCTCTGAGTTATTGCTGAAGTGATCTACAATGTGTGTGCCATTGCAGGGGTTTCTAAATGTTAGGCTTGGAAGAGTACTGATAAAGCTTTCCTGGTCACTTGGTGTTAAGTTTCCCTTGAGGGTGGTTTGTGCAAAGTGGTTTGAAATAGAAGGTTTGCAAATAACAGAATATCTGTTCAGAGCCACAGGGCAAACTGGGAACACCCCCACCCCGTTTTTAATTGCCAATCCTGAATGCTTTTGTGGTGCAAGCCTGCTGGAGGAGAGTTTTGGTTGGCCAGGAGAGCTTTCTAGTAGACCTTGTTTCAAAACAGACAACAGGCTGAAATTTTAAAATACATTAAAACTGTGTTTGGTGCCATCTAATACTTTTTGGTCCTTGATGTTGAAAAACCCCCAGTTTATTAACATTCCACTGGAAAACATTCTGAATTGTAAACTTTCTTTATCCAGTAAATTTAGGGTATTCTCATGCATTCCACACAGACACTCTTCTCATGGCTTAGGTAAAACATAACTTTTATGCTGTGGTGTTTGGAAACACCGTACTAAAAATCTATCAAAATATCCACTTACTGTGTACAAGAGAGGACATCTCTGCAACACGATTCATTTACTTTTCCTAGTAAGAAGTTAGATTTACAAAATCTCTTAGCATTGCTAGTAAAAATACTTGTTTATCTGTGCCAATCAGTTACACGTGAACTCCCACATTCCTGTGGTCCAGACTAGGCCAGGTACAAGGGACAAGGTCCTTGCCAAGCTGCCAGTACAAACATCTTGTTGTAAGCTTACTCTTTTTCAGACAAGCCATTTAAAACAGACTATGGTATTGACTGTAGATTAGAGGCATAGTGTTTGGCAGAGCCCTGAATTTTAAAATGGAGGAAGGCAAAACACGCAGAGGAAATATGGAAATGGTATCTGAGAAATTCAGTGTCAGCAGCTTAGTAGTAAAAGTGTATGGATAATACTTTATTATATAGTGCTGTAACCTTTTACATACTTTGTAGAGTAATACTAATAGAAGTAACAAACTCTAAAAACAACTGATAGTTGCCAAGAAAGACAGAAGCATATGTCTTTAGTCAGGATAAAATCTCTCTGAGTTTATTTTTTACTGGACCCGGACATTTTTAGCGTAATCATCGTGGTGAATTGAAAGCAGGCTAGTTACAAAGACTTAACCTTTAAGAAACATCTAAAGGAATGAGGGGACGTGTGTCTGGGGTGTCTGCAAACAGCTGTGTTTGTTTCTAGCCGCCAGAATCAACTTAAAGATCAGCAGCACCAGCAGCAGCAGCAGGTGGTGTCCCTGTGTCAGCTCCCAGACGAGGCAGAGTGCCTGACTGTGCCGAGGTACAAGCGAGACCTGGTGCAGAAACTCAAGATCCTGAGGCAAGAGCTGTCACAGCAGCAACCTCAAGCTGGCCACTGTCGTATCGAGGTCTCCAGGGAAGAGATTTTTGAGGTAATTTGAGCATTTGACCCGTTTGTCACTGGTGAGGGAAGGGGAGGAGGGGTGTTTGGTGACTGTCTAAAGGAGTCGCTCGGGTTAGATGAAACCTTGGAAGTCTGGAGATACAGCTGGAATGTTCGAGGTGGTGAATGGGGAGAGGAAGCATTTCAAGGGAATGTGAAGAGCAGTTGTGTATTTAAAGTAGGTGTATTTACTCTGTAGAGGAGAAGGAAAAGGAGGAAAGCTTTCTGTGGCTGGAGATGTACAGACTGTGTCAGGGAGTGAGGGAGCAGTGTTTGAAGATACCATCTCCCTCCTTCCGTGAATATGAGAACGTTCGTGTCTGTTACAGAGGGAATGGAGAACCAAACCTTTGATCTATTGTAACTTAAGTCAAATTACTATGAAATAGCACTCATCTTTGGAGTTCAGATTGCTTACCTTCTGTCTCAATTCTGGCCGATTTACTTATTTATTTATTCCCAAAATCACCAATTTCATGAATTGTCTGGGCTCCTCAGTGACCAGAGATGCCCACAGTGAGATGTCTGCATTTGATTTTGTGACACTGATTAAATGCAATTATAATTCATTGGCTTTTTCTGCAGAACAGTATCTTCTTGAGAACTTTATCATCCATCCCTGTTGCATTCTAAGATTGGGGCACCAATTTTGGACATGAAACAAAAAAGTCTAGTTTTTACTTATACCTTTTTAAAAATTAGCATTTGTTTTGCTTCTTTCAGCTTTCTTTTTTGTGTTTTCTTGATGAAGTCATACTGATAGAGGAATAATTCTGTAAATTTACTGGGATGGCATTGCTGCTTCTGTTGTTAAGATGCTTCTGGAAGGTTTGCACATGTGTGATAGCCAGGGTAGAAGCTCCACTGTTAGCTTTTCAGACACCAAAATTGTGAGCCTTTATGCCAAACAAAAGTTTAATGACACAGATTTTAATTTTTTGTAAGTTATGTGAGAATGAGACGGAGAACATTCTGATCCCTGTACAGCTCTGGAAATGTAATGGAAGGTGGTTCTTCTCATGTGTCTGTTGTGTTTGAGGAATGCTATCACATTGGTAGAAAACTAAGTCTGTGGTTTGAGAAACTGGTTAATATCTAGGAAAACTTTCACAGTGTCCCTGTTGGGCTTGGAGTCTGAGACTCCCTTGGTTTCTAACAAACAGAATTAGCTTCTAAATAGCAGTTCATAAAATAGCATTGTGTGTTTACAGGAATCCTACAGGCAAGTCATGAAGATGAGGCCAAAAGACCTGTGGAAACGATTAATGATCAAATTTCGTGGGGAGGAAGGCCTTGACTACGGAGGTGTTGCCAGGTAAACACTGCATCCTCCGTCTCATCCCGGCACCCCGATCTCACCACCTGCACTCGTGCTTCAGATCCTAAACCAGCCTTGTACTGCCATCCATTATTCATATTTCTGTGGCAGATTGTATATCAGAAGAATATATTCTCAGATAGTCTTTTAGAGGAAAAACTGCATCCCAAAAGACCTAATTAATTGTAAATAAATCAAAATGCATGTTGCAGATCGCATCAGGCATCTGACAGATATGTGAGACAGGCTTGTGGTATCAAAATTGCCATATATTTCTTCTAGGAAAGCTTGGGTCTCTGAGAGTTTGTATCACTAAATACTCAGCTTTGTGGCAGAACTTTGATTAAAAAAATATGCTTTGTTGCAAATTATTACTGCTGTTAGGACGAGCAGTTAGTACACAGCTGAAGTCTGTCAGTTGTCTGAAGTTATTTTTCCCTTGCTTATAAAACATGGCATCTATTGATTGTATGGAGATACTCCACACATTCTCAAACCCTCCTAGGAATTGTAGGCCAGTTGCACAGGTGCTGGTTTACTACACTGAAAATCCTCCCTCCCTCCTGGCATGTCAGTCTGCTTTCTCTGAGTGAGTGTTGACTCATTTAGTCAATATTGTGTATTTTACCATCAGTACTCATTTCAAAGTAGAGAGGATGGTCCTGTTCCTATTTTTCAGCATGGGTTTGGTTTCTGGTCTGTATCCTGTGGAGCCTTTGCCACCTTCCATGCTTAAATACAGGAAGATGAAGCTAGAAAGTGTTACATTTTCCCCAATTCTTAGATTATTATTTACTGATTTGTGAACATTTTAATTAAAACTTTAACTAAATAGATCTGTTACCTGAAGATGGTTTATATTAAAAGCTTTGACTCTAACATCCCTGTAGTATAGTCAATAGAACACGTAGTGAATTCTCTTAGTGTGTAATGGATGAAGGGTGTCTGAAGTACCCAATAAATTATTTTTTCTTCTTCAGGGAGTGGCTCTACTTGTTGTCACACGAAATGTTGAATCCATATTACGGTCTCTTCCAATATTCCCGAGATGATATCTATACACTGCAGATCAACCCAGACTCTGCAGTCAACCCGGTACGACTGGTAACATGAGTTCTGTAACTGCTTGTTCTGTGACTAGAAATTAAATACATTTGGAGAGGTTCTAGACTTAGGAACCTAATTCTCACATTAGTATTGCTAGAGACTTGTGCAATAATCATAGAACCATAGAATGGTTTGGGTGTGAAGGGACCTCAGAGCTCATCTCATTCCAACCTCCTGCCATGGCAGGGACACCTCCCACCAGCCCAGGTTGCTCCAAGCCCCATCCAACCTGGCCTGGGACACTGCCAGGGAGGGGGCAGCCACAGCTTCCCTGGGCAACCTGGGCCAGTGGTACTGATCAAAGAAACTTCTCAAATGTGTTCTTAATTTTCTGTAAGATGTCGATTTATGTTTCCATTGGGAGAAATTAAGTTTATTTTGATTCTTAGTGGTAAGACTTCGGGACTGGAAGCAATATACTCATTGTGCTGTGTATAAAAGCAAATAAAACAAAAAGCTCTGGGTATGTTCTTTGTGGGTTGTTTTTTCTTTATTTTTGTATTGGAAATTTTATTTCATATTCAGCAGATATAACCTGGAGGTCTTACTTTGCTGAATGGCTTAGTTTCTTCTTTCCATTCCAGGAACACTTATCCTATTTCCATTTTGTTGGGCGGATAATGGGGATGGCTGTGTTTCATGGACACTATATCGACGGGGGCTTCACGTTGCCTTTCTACAAGCAGTTGCTAGGGAAGCCAATTACTTTGGATGATATGGAATTGGTTGACCCTGATCTTCATAACAGCTTAGTCTGGATACTGTATGTACTGTGTGTTGTATCTTACAGTGCTGGAATTCTGTCTTGGTTAACATGTAATGATGTTCCTAAATCCAGTTGAAAGACATGAAGTGTGTTTTCATTTCCTGCTCAGGCAGATTTAAGAAGCATGTTTCTTGCACAATTCAGCTTCTTTAAAGCCTTAAGGTGCTCAAGGTATTCACATTTTGGGAGGAGGAGAGGATAAATGATTACTGAGCTGTGAAGTGCTCAGTTCATACATTTTAATTTATTAATTTTGCCTAACAGTAACACGTTATTAAAATATAACATTGAAACTTTGATAATGGTTTTAAAATAAAACATAGTAAAAATGTATGTTCACCTTTTGCTTCCAAGCAGTAATTTGAAGTTCTATTGAAAACTTAAATTGTGATGTCTGTCAGATAAATTATGGCTGTAATATATTTGCAGAATATATTTTCACTGAGCCACTTGCTTCTTTCTTTCCATCAGTGAGAACGATATCACAGGAGTCTTGGACCATACGTTTTGTGTAGAACACAATGCATATGGGGAAATTATTCAGCATGAACTGAAACCCAATGGCAAAAGCATCCCCGTGACAGAGGAGAACAAAAAGGAATATGTCAGGTACATCAATGTATTTTCCAAAGTTTTTTATATTTCCTGTGGTGGGGAGGAACTTTTACTTATTTGAAGTAATTGACAGCATTGTGGTGTTGGGTTTTTTCCCAAGTGGTAGTGCAGTACTGGTGGTGTGTGCACTCCTGTCAGCAAGGGCATTTTTTGGGGGGGCTGGATAAATTGCAGGTTTATTGTGTTTGAGTACATCTTTCCCAAAACCAATTTGCACTTGCTTTGCAGACTGTATGTAAACTGGCGATTTTTACGAGGGATTGAAGCTCAGTTTCTGGCTCTCCAGAAGGGATTTAATGAAGTAATCCCACAACATCTGCTGAAGACATTTGATGAGAAAGAGTTAGAGGTCAGTACGCTGACGTTACGTGGTGTCGTCAAGTGTAACAGTAAAAGCCTCGAGCATTCTTCTGAGACTGAGTAACGTGCGGCGCCGTGTCCCCAGTGCTTGAGGGGTTTGCAGGTGTGCTCTTACAATAAACACAGTTAGTGTAAGAGGTGAGGGGGTCACACAGTCACTGAGACTGCGTGGGCCTTCTGCTGAGAGGGTTTCTCAAGGCAGCATTTCCCAGCAACAGCATAGGGTAGGAGACCCTCTCCTGTACCTGCAAACCCAGCTGAACCGACCGAGCAGTAACAGCAGCGACCTCAGGCTGTTCCCAGGCACGTTCCTCCAGCAGAGGTGCTGCTGCCCGTTTCTCACGGTGTGGTTTCACAATATTAAATTCGTTGCTGCCAGGAAAATAGTCTGTCACTCCCTTCTACCTCCCACCGCTTGCTCCCAGCCCTTCCAGCGCGCTGCACTGACTGGTGTCGGGCGGCTGTGTGGTTCTGCAGAGCTGAGTTATGGCAGAATAAATGGGCCCTGTAAATACAGCGTAAGGAAAGGTGCTGTCACAGACAAATGTCAAGATCAGCATCCAAACAATATCCTCCCAAGGCAAATCCTGCAGATCCCAAGCTGGTTTTAAACCTGAAATCTAATATACAGTCTCTTAGCTGAGGATTTTGCCATATAAAATGGCCACAAGGTAAATTATTCATGCTTTCTTCTGTTCAGTGCACTGGGATGTCAGTGATTGCTCTTCTTTTACCCTGAATATTCTCAAACACCAGTGAGCCAGCCGGACTGTTAACCCAGAGTCATTCTGCAGATGCAGAATAAGAAAGGGGAAGGTCCAGTGTTCTTAGTCACAAGAAAATGTCTTCATAATCCTATCCTTGTTAAGCTTAAATCGATCCATTGTGGATCTCCCTGTGAGTTTTGAATACTCTTCATCAGAAGTTCCATTTGTATTATGTGTGTGGTGTGACAAGAGCAAGATTTACTTGTGAGGGTCCAGAGTTGGACCAGACAAACTACACCCTCAGCTATGCCCTGGAAAGAAATACAGAGTTCACCTGTGAATTACAAACGGGGAGAATGTGTACTGCTGTTATTTAATTGACAGGACAAGACACTTTCCTACAAGCTTATGAAATGGTTGATCTTTGTTTTAATTTGAATTGAGGCCATTTGAAAAATGGATTGTGTACAAAGATAAGATAAAAAAATAATGAAAAGTTATGTTTTCTGCATAGTGAGAAGTTATAATTTGCCTTTGGTATAAAATCTGTTGATTTTTTAATTTTTTTTTTTCAAAATCAATTATTCATCATTTGGCTAGCTCCAAATCAATGTAAACATGGATCAATGACAAGTTATTTAATTACCTTTCAAATTTACAGCTCATCATTTGTGGACTGGGAAAAATTGATGTTAATGACTGGAAGGCAAATACTAGGTTAAAACACTGTACCCCAGACAGCAACATCGTGAAATGGTTCTGGAAAGCTGTGGAGTTTTTTGATGAGGAGAGGAGAGCACGACTTCTGCAGTTTGTGACTGGCTCATCCAGAGTGCCTCTGCAGGGCTTCAAGGCATTGCAAGGTAACGTGCAGTGGGGACAGGTCACGGGAACATCAGCTGGAAATGAGGCTGGCATTTGACTTTTTAAGAGTGATTTTTAATGTTCTAATGAATAACAATCACAAATAGCCTTTGGTGTGTTTGTTACCTTGTTACTCAGCTCTTCTGTTTCAGTTACACACTTCCTCCTCTGGCAAGAAGTTCTGATCAGCAGAGATCTTAGGGGGTTTCTCCTTATCTTTTTTCTGGACACCTGTTTTCTAATTTCTGTCTTTCACAAGCCCTCACCAGCTCTGGAACCAGAAGACACCAACGTGCAGCATGCTTGTGATTCTGGCAGCACTTCCTAATGCTGACTGGTTTTATTGTTAGAGTGACACAATCCCAGGCAGCCCAGGGATGGGAAACAGTCACCTTAATTACCAGCCTGTCTGCTGAACTGCAGTTGAAGCTCTGAGTTTCCATTGTAGCAGCTCTGGCTGCGACCCTGCTGCTCTGTTAACACAAGTTACCCTATTTCACTCTCTCACAAGACCAGAGAAGACTGCCCAGGTGAAACATTGACCATAAACCACTTTAGCAGGTAGAAGATTCCAACAGAACACAAATTCTGTGCCAACAGCTGCTGCATACAAAAGCCAGTTTCTCTAGAAACATGTTTCTTCTTCATTATCCCTTCCTTATGAGATAGAAGCCCTCATTTTCTTTTTCATATGTTCTTCAGATGCATTAGAAGCTCAGGGATATTGAGTTTTTAAGACCCAGGCTACTTTATGTGATAAGTGTATAAATAATATTGGAAAGGGTGGAAGGACCTGTTCAGGCAAACCACAAACTGTTAACCCAGTCGGAATAGTTACAAGTAATTATTAACCCTACTATTGATGTGCATGCTGTTATTGTAGAGCAGTGAGCTGCTTGGAGGATGTCAATGGAAATACCTGTTTCAAGTCACCTGCGCTCCAAGTCAGAGTGTAACTGTACTGGTAAAATATTTCTTTGAGCAAATGAAGCCTGCTCTCCTACAGAGCTGAACATGAAGGCTGTCAGGTTTTAAACCAAGTCGAACTAACACAGCACAAGCAGCTCATGTTCTTATTTAACAGCAGAGTCCCCATGAGAAAGACTGACCCTGGGGATTGTCTTCTGTAATGTCTGTCTGCCTGGGCAAGAACTCCAGTTTAGGGCATTTGTAACCTCTTCTGTCCTGCGTGACATCTCCAGTGTACAGTAAGGCTCAAAGACTGCTGAGCTGCAGTTTTTGCTTTAGCAGAGAGATTAAGGGGATCTCTGTGTAGTCAGATTAATTTAACACCATTGTAAGAAGTTGGTATTGTGACTCTTCTGTTGAATTCGAATGGAATTGGCCACTACTCAAGCCCTGTTGTAAAATGGGGACAGATACAGCTGCTGAGTTTTCTTCTCTAGGAAGGGTGAGAGAAGTTAAATTAAAAACTGTTAGAATTATGTAGCACACTGTGTAAGACAGGTATTTTATTCTTCCTTATCAGTGCTTTGTTCTTGTTTATCTCCCAGTGGTTTAAATAACTGCATGGTTATCGTGGGTGGAGGGCAGGAATCTCTCTGATAGGCACCTGTGGGTTTGGTTTATTTTTTTCCTGCTTGTTTATCATTTCAGCTTTCTTTGTGCACAGCTTCTCTCTTTTTGTGGTTTCAGTTACTTCTTTGTTGTTGCAGTGCAACAAAGACATTTCCTACGATGCCACAGAGTAGTTAGTAGAGCTCTTTTCTGGATTTTCAGGTGCTGCAGGCCCACGACTATTTACAATACACCAGATTGATGCCAGCACTAATAACTTGCCGAAAGCTCATACCTGGTAAGACTTTTTCAGGGCTCAATTGTGATATATAGATGAAGACCAATTTGCAGTCTCCCCTCCTTTTGTGCCATAACAAATGCCATCCCTTACAGAGCAGTAAAGGTGTGAAAACCAGAGATTGCTTTATGTGAAGCTCTGTTGGCCTTGTTAAGTATTGCTGTGTCATTATTTCAAGCGGGTTAAATGAAGTGTTAACAGAACTTTGCTAGGTGATGCTTGAAGTTCTGGAGAGCTGAAACTTTTCTGCCTTCTGCCCACAGCTTTAACCGAATAGACATTCCTCCTTACGAAAGCTATGACAAGCTGTACGAGAAGCTGCTAACTGCCATTGAAGAAACATGTGGGTTTGCTGTGGAATGACCCTTCCCAGGCTTACCTGAGACTCTATTTATACTCCTTTCAGCCAGAAAGCCCTTCCCTCAGCCAAGACTCAAAAAATGCTTGAAATACAGGAAACTTTCCCTTTTCTACACTAGGACACTGGGAGGGAAAGGACAACTTTGGAATTTTATTATTTTTTTTTTTAAGTTTATTTTTTTTCAAGAAAATAGGTTCTGTGGTTCCTGCCATAGGATCATTCAGCTGCTATTAAAAACTAATATCTTGAACATACAGAATGCTGACTTTTCCTACATTTCAACAGTTAAGCAGTATTCTATACTTAAAGACTACTACTATTTTTGTAAAAGGTAATCTATTATATTTGCCTACCTGATTTCTATTCTCAGATACCAAGACACAACTTCAGCAGTCGGTACAAGTCACGTTTCAGCCTCTTTTAAATGTATGATACTGAACAGCATCTATACCTGCTATTTTTGGAGGAAAAAAAAAAAAATATTTTGGATTATTCTAACTTTGCATAAAATTGGCTGAAAGAATCATTAATCTTTTTAATTAAAGCCACTTAACATGTTAACTGCCTTTTCTTATAGTAAAACATTATATTCTGCGATGTAAATTCAACTTAAATGTTACCACAGGGGGCTTTTTTATATTTTTCAAGCATGAATTACAAATACGGATGTTTTTGGGGTCCTATTTATATCACTTGTCAGATTCCTTAAACAAAATTTCTAGTGTGAGTTGACACATACTGTATTTGGTACAGTGCCTGTGTTAACATGTGGAATAGACCTTTTTTAATGAACAGTAGACATTCTGATTTTTTTTTTTTTTTTAAACAGCATTTTTTCTAACAAGTCTGTCAAGAGTATTTTTTTTTTTGTTGCTTTTGACTTTAAACACTGCGTTTTTCAACTTTTTTAAGCATGCTGATGAGGTGATGGATATGTGACAGCAGAAGCCTGTCAGCAGTTCGTGTCAGAACCCATCCTGTCCAGTCAACCAAAGTTTGTTTGAATGCAGCCAAATCACGTTATGTATTTGTTGATGCTAAAGATATATCAGGTAAAACATGTTGTAATCTTTGTCTAGCTGCTCATGACACGTGGGTTTAAGTTACAACTAAGGAAAAAAATGGTGTATTAACTGAAATATGTGTAATGTGCTTGGAAAATGAGGTTTTAAAAGCACATAATTTATTGATTGTAGGGATGGAAGTAAGTATATATATGAATTATAACATGGGTTGATCTCTTCAAAGGGGAATAAAATGCACTACCAGTAGAGGGAACTGAACTTTGAAGTTAGTTTGGGAATTCTCAGTTAAGATCTGTATGATCTGCTCGTGGTGTGTAGATAAATCAGTCTGCTTAAGCGATGGTGGCATTCTCTTCTCAGCAGTGAGAACATTTGGAGTAAGTAGCATTTCTTTTTCCAATCAGTGTTGTGGGTTTTTTTTTTAACTGAGGTTACAATTAATCATCAAATCTGCACTATTTTTACACTGCCAGTGAGAAGGAAGTATATTGAAAATGCTGAAAGAATGGGATGTGAACAGCTGGGTTTTTGCAGTGTAAGTCACACAGTGAACTAACTGGTTTTCTGTCTGTTCTGTGGAGCTTGAACTTAATTTTGTTCTGCCAAATCTGACTGCCACAGTGAGTAAACTACTACTGGATGTTGTGTATTAGACTAGTGGGCAATGGACTACTTTTGTAGAATCGTGGTAAGAATCTGGTGAGCCAAATCCACATGTTCATTTGATTACTATTTTTTTTTTGTAGAGCTGTTGCTGGAAGGTTTGTTCTAAGAGAGAGACTTGCTTCCCATTCTGGGTTGGCTGCAGAGATGAGGCTACTTAGGGATGTAAACATAAAAGCCAAGAAACTTGCTTTGACAGCCAGGTTTGCAATAGATCAGACCCTTAAATTCATTTCACAGGACTGTTGCACTCCTGGGAAATGGCTGGGACCTTTGCATCTCCCACTGGGGTCCCTCGTTCATGGCTTTCAGGTAATAGTGGCACCAGAGAAGCTCCTGCTCCATCTGCCCAGGTTGCCCAGTGTGTTTGTTACTCAGTACTGCTGCCTGTGCTTGGGGACCACTGCTTTAGACACTCCCAAAGACCTCTGCTCACCCCTGCAAGTTTTGAGGTAGGATGTGAATGACTATTTACAGAGATCCCACAGAGACAGGTTCCTTTGACCACTGTTCACAGGATAGATACTCCAGTGCTGTGTGATTTTACTTCCTTTTTTCCCCTGCTCTTGCTCAGGCTGCAGCCTCCCTGGTCATGAAACGTTAAAAAAGGACAATCCAGTGTAATCCAGCTTTTGGGAGAAGTCAGGACTCTGTTAGGTGATGGAAGGGGGAAGGCATGCTGCTGTTCCCTCTGCACCAGCCAGCTCACCACAGCACTATTTAAAGACTGTCTCTGTAGTGTCTCCTGCCCACATCACCTATAGCCACCTCCCAGGAACCTGCTCCCTGTCAACCTCCTTAGGCTGCTGAGTTTATTGAACACGTAGTTACGGCCACTCTTACGTCGTAAAAGCATTTTTGAGGAGGGAGGAGATGAGCTCTGCAGAATATAGACTAGATCAGCTCATAAATACCATTCATTTTCACAACAGCCTTAGCAGGACATCTGTCTGTTCAACCAGTTTGGTATGGCATAGAGAATTTTTTGAACTGCCACAGATAAATATTGTAAATTTAATATATTATAGGCAAAACTAGACAAATTTACATTTGACTTTGCATAGCTGACAGATGAGGATGAATATACCAAGTATTTTGAGTGCCTTTCTACCTTCGTAACGACTGAGAGCTTTAACTCAAGCACCTCATCACCTAGTCAGGTGTTTATCTGAAAACGTTAAAGGATTGATTCCTTTGCAAAATTTTGTTTCAAGATCGTGTCAGCTACTTTCCCCTCAAAAAGGTGCTAAGCCTAATATTGCATTTTAACCTTGGACTTTCACCCCATGATTAATGTGAATATTTATTTCAGTGTGTCCCTCTTACTGGGTTTTACTTTATCCAGTCTTTAGTTGTTTTAGAGATGTCACATCATGGTTTTATGCTGTTGCTTTTCATTATGAATGTTTTAATTATGAAGAGTGACTTTTGTAGATTTCAAATATACAGTACACAGTTGAGTTTCAGAGGATTTAATTTCTCGGTGTAAAGAGTTTTGTAATGGTGCTTTGTACAGTATGTATTCTAATTTTTTTTTTTTTCTTTGCACATAGTTTCAGTTTCCCTAAACTGATTTATTTGTACCAAATTTTTGTGTTGTACTAAAGTCCAGAGCACACAAACCGTTTTCCAATTCTTGTTCTACAACACTACATCTGTATTGAACTTCTGGTGCGTTTAAACTGGCTGCATTGATGGAAGTAAAAGCTTTGCTTCTATATCCTAAGTATGCATCATACAGCTTAATGTAGCATGCTCCAATTGCTTCAGATTTTAAACAGCACCATATAGTTAACAGGTGCCATTTGTTGTACTTTACACTATGTAGTAGGTTTCTGGCTCTACCACATCCTCAGAGCTCTGTCTGTAGCTGTAATTAGTTTATACAAGTGTAATTACTCCTCCACAAACTGACAGTTCTTAGTTTATCGTTTCCATTGTATTTATTACAGAGTGTTTTAGCATTGGTATCATTGTATTTTCACCCAGCTGTTACATGAGCTTTAACAAAAAAAAAAAAAAAAATCTGTATAAAATGGTTTTTGAGTACTTAATGTATGTACCCATGCAGAAGTTGAGCAATAAATTGTATGCTGTTTGCACTGTCACAGCATCAATGGTTTTAAAACTTTTAAGTTTTTCTTATTATTACATTTTAAAGGAAAATGGTTTTTTAAGTAACTCAACTTTATTTCAGGAGAAAATACTTAAAACTTGGTGTCTTTCCCTTACCTACAATAAGGATCCTGCTAAATGCTGTAGACAAACAAAAAAGGTCTTACTTTTGGCTTTGATGTAATGGTGTAGATGTGTCTTGGAAAGGACTGGGTGAACGGATGTCTCTTCAAAATCCAGCAAAGCTAAACTGCCTTCCTCGAGGGAAGAATAAAGGTAAATAGATTGGTAAATACCTGTTAAATTTGATCAACTCAGCTGGTAAATATAGTCCCTTCAATAAAGACTTTCGATTAGCCTGGCTTGTAGCAAGTCCCTGGGAAGTCCCCTGTTAAAGTCAGGCTGTGGGGGTTGTGTTGTGGGGTTTTAAGTGAGGTATATCGTGCTCTGACTGCCAGCTGGTTTGTTTAATCTGTGAAGGAAGCATCTCCAGCTCCTGCAGGCTTTTTTTTTGCATGAGTCTTAATTCACTGAGTGTGTTCTCAGTTCCGTAAGAGACACTAGCTCGTGGCAAGCTTTAAATATTGTATATACAATGCAATTAATTCCAGTATGTTTATATTACTTCTCACACATGCAATTTTAAGCAAGAAATCTTCTATTAGAGCCTCTTTAAAATTACACTTTAGTTCATCCTCATTATCAAGATAACTCATTTTAAAATTGCAATTTTGCCAAGCAGAGGAGAATATATCAGTAATGAGCTTCACTAATTATCAGCTTGGTTTTATGGAACTTGTTCTCAGTTTAAGTATTCATCCCTCTGCAGCTCAGAGGGCCCATAATGCATGGTGCTGAAACTTTCTGCTGAACAATGGACTGTTTCTAGCAGGTGATGATGCTACAAAGGTAAGTGTAGTGCCTGCTGCCAGCTCCTGCTCTGCCTAGAAGCAGACCTTACAACCTGAAGTGATGTAAAAGCTGAACTCGACCTTCCAAAGGACACTTGAACCACTGATGTTCTTTTAAAGATCTACTCGTTCTTCGTGAGCTTTCCACTCCAGTAATTTCTGGCTAATGGTGTTACTGTGGCTTTTCAACTCCAGCAACAGAAGAGCCTCAGCATTCAACTGTTCCACTGAGAGAACTTCACTAAAGCATACTGACTTCATCCCTCTTCCTTTGCGTGGAGCTCAACATTATCTCAGCCTTGCTAAGAAGGTAAAAAGTAGTTTAAAAACTTTATTGGTGATCATAAAAGTGCTGTAGAGATCCCAGCAGCTACACATCTGACATGGCAAAAGGACAGACCAGATAGTTTAGAGAAAAACAGCCACACACCATCTTCCTGCTACAGCAGCTCTCAGATTCTCCTCGTCTCAGCCAGAGAACTGCAGTGATCTTTAGTGGAAGTCTTACAAGAAGCAGCTTTTGCTGTACTGAAAGGAAGCCATCTGAAGTCTGGACTTCAGTCTCTCTGCTTCTAGTTCTTGAAAAAAGGTGTCATCATCACTTTGCATTATGGCTGCTTGCAGTTGCTGTATTTCCTTTTCCATCCTTGATCGTAATTCTCTTTTTGTTTTCTGGAGCATCTAAACAAAACACAGCCATTAGTCACAGCACATGAAAAGAAGACATCTATACAAAATTAAAAATACTTACTCGTGCTTGTGACTTCTCTCTGCTTTGGATTTCTTGACGTTCTTGTGATAAAGCTTCTGCTAGCATGGAAAACTAAACAGAACACATGTTTGGGTTGAGCCAACTGAAGAAAGACTTCCAGTGTAAAAAATAGTAACTGTCTTTGCAGGGGAAGCTTTACCTGATCTTTGTAGTAGTTCTCCATAGACTCCAACTCGTTTTGATGCTCCCTCCTTTGCTCAGCACGCTTCTCTTGAGCGTATGCTCTCAGGTCCTTCAGTCTTTGCTTCTGAATTTCTAGGCCTTCTTCAAATAAGTTTTTAAATATCTGCCAGGAATTAAACAAAGCAAACCTAAGGCTTTCCCAGGAACTTTTAAGTATACAGTCATATGACTAAGAAAGGGGCTAGAACAGCAAATGCACATGACATTTTTAAAATCACTTCAGACAACCCAACAATGCAAGCCAGGGTCTTTGAACGTGCACTGTGATTTACAGCCCACCCTGCTGCCTGACTTCAGGACCCTCATCCAGATTTCCAACAGCAGGAAGTCCAGCCTGAACTCAGGCTTTCCATTCATGCAAAACACCACTTACCAGCTACGAGCTGCACAGCACTGAGGCAAATGGCTCTCAAATCACTTCTAGTGATCACTTGCTTCCCTCAGCTCTGCTGTCCAGCCCCAATTAGAGATCCTATCTGTCAAAAAGTCCACTTTGTTTAACAAACATAACTGAATAACAAAGCTGCCTTTTTGATCAGTTTCCTTTACTGAAGACTTAGATTGTTTTCTTTGGATGGTAACTATAGGAACAACATCTTAATCCTACTGTTGCTGAAAACTCATTTCCCCAGTTTCTCATGCGACCAGCCCTGTTTTTCCATACTGATAATTCACCCTTTCTCTCCTTCTCTTAACCCCATAAAGGATTTTTTCTTGTTGTACAGTGGTTTGCCATGAACTGTATCAGTGTTTCCACAGAAGGAAACTTTTCATCTGTGGCCTTGACTGACCAGACATTTAATCCTGGCTCCCATGCTCTGTTCATTTCACTTGCTCTCTGTCTACTTGTACCATTATTTGAACTCCCGGACCGTGGGTCCTCAGCACTGCAGTCCAAACAGTAAAGAATTCCACACTTGCAGAGCAAGACATCTTGTACTTACCCTTTCTTCCCGTGTCCTAGCCCGCATCATCTTGGCACGCAGCTGAACCCGGTAATCTTCATAATATTTCCTGGCTCGAGCGACTTGCTGGCGTTTCTCTCTCAGTTTATTGTGAGCCCATTTCTGGTAGTAGATACGTTGCTTAAGTTCTTGCTAAAAGGAGAACAGGAGCTGTAAGACCACCAGGCTTCAAATAACAAAGCTTTGCCTGCAGCAGTGTCTAATCATTGCTAAATAAATAGGGTCCTTTACTAAGGACCTTCTCCCTCCCCCAATTTTGCATTGCATTTATGGTTTAAAGCTTTGTCACCACTGATTTCACAAAGTGGTGCCATGAAGAACTCTGTAATTAAGGAGTTGGCATTGCCATGGTAGCTCATGTTTTTTACCATCAACACCAGGAGCCTGAAATTTCTCCTCCTTGCACGTTCTTAGAATTTGTTTGCACTTTTAAAGCCAGAGTGCAGTGTAATAATAACAATATTCCATTCCCATGACCTCAGTAGCCACACAGCAAACAGATTACATGGCATTTGAGACCACAGCTACCCAAGAGGCATAAAATTGTTGCAAGATAAAAAGCTAAAAAGCCACTTTCCTGGACCAGGGAATATGCATTCTAGCTAGCTCAACATGGGATTTTTGTATTGTGTAACAAATGCCCTTCAAAGAACATACCAGCCTCTTGTTATGGTCATGATCTTTTTTCATAATTGCAAAAAGCAGCTCATGCTTCTTCAGGGCTTGTTGAACCTGGAGGTTTGAAAAAAAGCTAATTACTTCCATCCTGTTTGTAGGAGTTTAAAACATTGCCCCTCTGGTATGTTTTGGTTTTCAGGTTGTTACCATGCAGAAGTTGATCAACTTTTGTATCTCATAACTAACTCTTAGACTAAAAGACTGTTCAGAAGTAGCACTCAAAACTACAAAATGCTGTCAAAAAAAGCAATAGCAATCCTGGGCAGTACTAAATAAACTAGTATTAAAAATGAATGTTATATTCAAGTGGTGGATAAGAAGTTGGTCCCATGTGTCTAGATATCTACATCCCTATTTAACTAACCAAGCTCAGAATACATCCTTTGTATTGTGCTTTGGATGTGCACAGACCCTATCTATGCTGCATACAAAGAGTCAGGGTGATTTTACTATGATTCTTATTACGTAGTACAAACTGATGACTGCTAACTGTTCTGTCAGAGGTACTATTCCTGCTGCTATTTAGAAGGTAAGAATAAAATGCTCACCTCATTTTGGAGTTTAGGTCTAGTTCTGCCAGAAGCTGCCTTAAGTTGTTTGGTATGTGCAAGCTGCTGCTGCCACATTTTATTCACAGTATGGTGGGAAACATGCAGGTAGGGAAATTCTTCCAGTAGCTGAAATAGGAGGTCATCATCTCTCACTACAAGGTAAAGACAGCTGTAAGCAATAAATTCCTGGAGAATACATTTAGTGGTGAATTCTTCCAGGTAGTGTCAGCCTAAGTTATGAAATATTTTCTATTGAACACTATATACATAAACTACCATGCTGTTGTTATGATGTCAAGCTAAACCCAGCAAGACATAACATCACTCTCAGTACAGCAGCAGAGAAAGTAATCCCAAGGTTTTGTTGCTGTTTTTTTGGCTGTTGTTTTTTTTTCTGGTGAAGAATTGCTTTTATAGCTCAGGCTCCCACTACCACATTCAATTAAAACACATATCCCCTTCTTTCTTCAAATGGTTCTGATCATTACTCATCAGTGATTTCTCTGTCTCTCTCACTGGCTGCAGCAACATAAAACAATGCTAATGCAGCAGCAGCAGTGACAGATCCAGGTCAAGTAAACAGGTGGAAAATAAACTGCAGCCAGCTCATTCTCCTTACATCTTTGATCTTTCTGGCAGGAAAAGATGATGTGGAGAAGAAACAAGTGGGTATTAAGCAAGTATATGCCCTTTAAACACTGAAAACAGAAGTAAGGCAGTGTACCTGAGCAGCATTCAGGTACGTAGGGGATTATACCATGATCTCATACATCAGCATGCACACTGCCATGTACCAAAACTCAGCCTGTGATTTGCATGTTGGCTGTTCTTAGAGCATAACTTGCTCAGCAAAACCAGTGACAATGTTACCACCACCACGGGAAGGTCTTGAAAGGAAGATGACAGCAACTGACAGATTCTGCTCCATTACCTGCACATGGCTCAGCACCAGCCCACTCAAGCTAAGGGCCCAACTTTAAAACTGATACATGCTCAGAAAAAAAAAAGAGACTGAGCTCGGACTGAAGTGGAGCAAGCATAGGAGTAGCAGTATTGGAAACAAGCCTTGAAAATAATCCAAGGGATTTTAAGGAGGTAGCAAATGGGTCACAGTTTTGATTGTGCATTGGTGGTTTACATTTACTTAAAGCATTATCTTCCCTAACAAAAATCCAGACATATAGAGGTCATAAAAAGGGGAAAATGCTACAGCTGACTGGTATATGTTGGACTGATGCCTTTATTCTTGGAGTTCAGCTCATGCTTTCAAAAGATGCCAGTTTTCCACCAAGTATAGTTTTGCAGTTCTTACTTGGAGCTGCTTTCTTTGGCTTCACAGTCCCTCGTTTTGGAATCCACTGGCTGTATTTGGGAATCCGAGGTGTGGTTTTTCTAGAATAAACTTTCACTGGCTGAGGCATTTTTGGAGGTTCTTTAAAGATGTTTTCTTTGTATTCTTGTTCCTTAGGAGCAGATGTAAAACAGATGGAGAACAGGTAGGAGAAGGGAAAGCCTGATAGATCACATAATTTGGATATCAGAACTTAAATGTCTTTGAAACTTTAGAATGAGAATTTGGACATAGGGTATTGGATTCTCCAGAAGGCCAGAATTTACCAAATGCAGGTCAGGGTTCAAATAAAGGTTAAATCTCACTGTTGCATAACCTCAGCTCTTTTGCAGCACTTAACACTACTGCACCAGCCTATGGACTGTTATGACAAAAATAACCAAAACACAACCAACAGTCCCCATAGTGCATCATGCACCATTTCCTTGATGACTTCTCTCAGCTTGGAAAGTCTAAGCCTCTCCCTAGCTTCATAAATTCTTAGTTCATCTTCATAAGTGACCATCTAGAAAATAAAAATAAAGGCACTTTTCAGATAAAATAATCAGTCCATACAACCACCTCATTAACATGGTGTATGGGTCAAAGTAGCTTCTTTAAACTCTGTTTTTTTCAAAATCTGGGGTTTAAGTCTTTTCCTTAGCAGACTACAGATCCAATACAGAATTACTAAAACAGGGCAGATGTCCTTATTAAGTAAGAACATTCAGTTTTAATGCTTTTAGTATAACCATTGGTGAGAATGACCAATAGGTGTAACCTAGAAATTACCTTTGGTTTTTTTGCTCGTCCATCCTTTGCAGTTTCCAATTGGCTGTGGATTTTCCTTATTTCACCTGTTCCATTACTGCACAGTTTATCTTCCAACTCAGGAAAGAGTTGATGGTGAGATGAGGGCGAGGATGGAGAAAGGGATCGTGGCCTGCTTGGGTACCTTAGGTGTGGTGTGTCTGGAAGGAAAGGTGATTCACTGTGTATCTAAAAAACATCCAGCCAAACACAAGGGGGAAAAAAAGCCCCCTAAAACTCATAAAGCATAAAAGGCAAAAAGTTATAGCACGGATTAAGTTGTAAAAAGCTAAAGCCTTTGCCTTTAGAATTATCCCTGCCACAAATCACAAATTTGGGGGCTTATATAATAGCAGAGGTGCCAGGAGATATTCAAGATGAGAAAGGGAAAAACAGCCAAGACAACTGAAGGTAGCTCAAGGTAAGACTGTCTACATACCAGGGTCACAAACAGCTCCATGATGTTGTACATGTGGATTAGATCAAGCTAGGTCATAGTTTTATAGTGTGGTACACATACAGGGTGGTTATTGAATCATATTGCTACCAACAATGCACTGTATAATGTGTTTGTAAGATACCCAGATGTACATGCTGTGTTCATGTGAGAATCTGTAGTGAAGTGCAGTGTGAATAGGCCCTTGTTTCAGAATCACAGTCCTGTCACTGAGCTTGTGTTCTGTCCCCCCTCCTCTACGTTCTGCAGATTTTTTACTGCAGCTGTTTGCTGTGTATTTGTAGTAAAGTTTTACTGTAGCTACTTCAGTGTTAAATGGGAACTCAGTTGGAATGTTGTTACTGTTGCTCAGGTTTGGATCCAAGACGAAATGTAAGTTAACTAACAATACAAAACTTAGTAACCAACTGTGAGTAGTTCAGTGTATCAGCTTTACATGAGAAGGATTTTCCCTTCTAACACTTAACTGGCGTGAGAACTCTTACCTCGCTCAGCTCTCCGCCGGTAATCCATGACGCTGTCGCTGTGCTGAGACAGGCTGTCTTCATCTGCCACCTGCTCTTCTCTCGTGTGCCCACTCAAAGCACTCTTTAACATCTATTGGGTAGATATTTTATTTTTTTTTGGAGGGGGGTGTGTCAGTTTCAATAGTTCATTCAAAATTTAGAACTGTCTAAGGTCAGGTGTTAGTTGCAGATATCCTTTTCATCAATATTAAATTTATATTCTTGTTCTCTCTGCTATCATTACTTGGGCTAGCCTGCTCAGATACAACAAAGAATAGATTTCACTTACTGAATCTAGTTCATTTAACCTGTGAGTGAGTTTCTCTGACACTTTATGAAGCTCTTGCTCAGGCAGCTTTTCCTTTGTTGTTCTGTGGGAAAGAGGTTCTTCAAGGGAATGTGTAGTAGAATTTTCATATCTGCTAAAACAGAAAAAAATATTTAATTTCTCTTCTAAAAACTTGAAGATAAGCATTACTTACTACAATTCCAAATCATTTTTTCTGTGAGCACATTCTTATAGGATTAAGTAGAAGCTGAATGTGTAAATATATGCATTTTCTTCAATACAGGTATGTCAGGAGAAACAGGAAATCTTTCTGTTAAAATTAATCTCTCGCTGTTACACAGCCAAGGAGAAAGAGATTTTATTTTTAAAGGGGGGGGAGGAGGCGTGCCTGGGTGGCCATGTATATGAAAGTGCTAGCTTGGTTCAGCACCAAAAAACTGAACTTGCCTTTTCTTTCTAGGCAGATACCTAGCTTCAGGTCTTGGTGTTTGTGTAACTCGTTCAGCACGGAGTGAGAGGTTTTGATGTAAGGGGAAAGCAGATGTAGAAGTCCCATAAACCTGAGGAACCTAGGGAAATTAGTAAGGGTAAATTAAGATTTTTGTTAAGATCTTCAGAGTAAAGCTCAGAAATACCATAGATTATGTGAGCAGACAGATTCAGCAACAGCTTTTATAGGAGAAACATCTCAAACCCTATAGTTTATATATATATATATATAAAAAGTAGTTATATGTCCAGGTCCCTGACTGAAGATAGTGTGCTTTAGAGAATTAGATGTTTAAAGAAATCAGCTAGCAAAAATATAGAAGACCAGTTCATGAATCATCTACAGCTAAAGCACTGAATCAGAAGAACAAGGTGTAGGTGAAGTTATATGAGTATCCCTACACACTACCTCATTAGCCTGAGACTAATGCCAAGTAATGCGAGTCAACTGACCCTGAGTATAGACTAAGCTGCAATTCACAGCAAACTAAAAGAAAACACATCCTCATACCATTTAGTTACACTGGTTTAGTACTGCCTGGTAACTTACCTGTTCAGACTGGAGTAATTTGGGTTTGGCATGCATATACTTGCAAATATGGAAAATTAGTTGTAAACAGAGACAATGTTTTGGACAATGTAGAACTAAAGGCTGATGAAACTATTGGAACAAATCAAGTCTGTGAGTACCTCTTGTGGTTGCAGAAGGCAAAAAAAGTGTTTCCCAGAGCAAGGAACTTCCTATACAGATGTGTTTCTACAAGCACAGAATGGCATCTGCTGATCGATTTGTGGGGTTTGCATTATTCAGTTTTTGAAAAGCAAAGGACAATGCAAGGGAATAAATTGAAGGAATACAGCCAGGTAGTTCAGTGACCTTTAGGAAGGGAGCAAAATCTGAATTTTATTGGAGCCTGAACAACCCCAGAAAACCAAAATTCTTACTAATTTAGAATACTGATACACTTCAGAGAAAGGATATGACTGTACTCTTGTGGTTTATACATCTTTGATTAAACCCAAGATAACTAGTAACTGGTTGGTTGTGATAAATTAGAACTCTATAGGTACTGGCGTTGATACTACATGGAGCAAACACCTCTAGAAAGAACTGACATAAACTGTACATGGTCATAGTCTAACAACTATGCATCACTGCAACATTGCATCACTGATTGTATGTTGAAGAAAGCAAGCCAAAAGCAGGTTTGAAAAAAGCCCAGAAGTGCCACAAGATATCAGGAGAATTAAGCAGAAATCCAAAAATTTTGACTCAACTTCCACAAATAAGGTAAAGATGCAACATCTACCTTTGTCACTTTGTCCTCAGCATCATTTGATAACACCTTGTCTTCCACTGCAAAAGCAGATGACAGGTGTTAGTTGATGGTCTAGACTGCACTGTACCTACTAATGTGGGGAAGAAGTAAAAAGGGATGTGATGCATGGCCTTTGGAACCAAATTCTACAAAGAGAACAGAATGACAAAGCAACTGTGATTACACAGTTGTGACATTCATTTTGGTGATTTCTCAAGTTTTGAATGTTCAGTGTCATGGAAATGCTATGGAAACTAGAAAGGTAAGCACTGTCTCCCAGGCAACAGAGAAAATAAGCACTGAAAACTAGCTTCAAAAGCTTTTCTACAATAGCAGTTAATGGCTTTTTCCTAGAGTTGCAACTGGCTTGTTTGGTCCATGTTTCTCTGCTCAGAATAAGCTCAGCCATGGGAGTGATCTGCTAGAGAGATTTCTGTAGTACAGGCACATCTTAACTGGATTAACTAAGACAAGAGTTGAACTGGGGACACAGATTATTTAGCTCCAGCACAGTGAGCAGCTTAAAAGTAACCTATTTTTGTTTCTCTATAAAACAGAGATAGAAATATGAAGTTGTGGCTGAATTAAAAAAAAAAAAAATGCACTAGTAGTTTCAAAACCATGTTTCTTGTAGTGCCAATAAAAATAAATGCAACATTTGACACTGAAGAGTTACCCTACAGGAAGCAAAATTCTCTCTCACCAGGGATTTTCCTTGATAGAGGAAGACTAACAGAAACATCTTCAGATTTTTGTGTGAGTGACTTTTCAAGCTGAAATAAAAAGCAACATGTTTTCTATAAATCCATAGGAGAGTGTTGACATGAAGGTCATACATCAGGTTTGTCTGCAGAAAAATCCATGCTTATTTTATAGATAAAGAAAAATACACTAACTATTTTGTTTACTATATTGTAAACTGTGCAGTTACATTGGTTATGGAGATAGGTATGTGTATGTGTGTAAAATAAACACATCCCTCAAATTAACTTCCTCTCTGGGTACTCAGTGAAGAATTAATCCACAATCTAAAATTCTTTGAACTGAAGATAAAAGCTGACACATTCAGAAGTGTTTTTCAGAGACCAACTACTCCCATTCTGCAAGTATTCTGGAAGGTTTTAAAATGAAAGCAGTACTGAATACTTCAAAAAAAAATGTAAAAAAAAAATAAATCAAAGATAGGTTTTCACTTACAGTAGGAATTTTCACTCCTTCACTGTCAGCCAAAGATGCTGACTGGCTGTCTGAGCTCTGGTAATCTCTCCATCCAAAATGATGAGGTCTGGCTTCTGAAGACTGAAATGGTGGCAGCAAAGGAATAGCTTGCTGTATAGGCTCCCCAAGTTTTGTAGCACTGGCACTCAAACTCTCTTTTTGAGATTCAGTAGTATGACCAGACTCCATTGATCCTTAAGAGACAAATATGAAGAACTTGAAGTTTAGGTGTTATCTTTGAAAGCAGAGTATTAGTTTAGTGTATTCTCCAGTCATATTAGATGTAAGTATCTAACTAGCTAACATTAACTACCATCTTTGTTGGATTGCATAGAGCAGTACTGTATTTTTATGCCTTACAACATAACTTTTGTTTGAAGACATACGTACTGCAGCCTGGCTCACTGGTTTTCTAAGAGCACCAAGTTTTTAATGACTGTATAAATATGTATATGAATATACTGCTTTTATACTGCATGGGTGTAGCTATGTGCATACGTAGTAAATAGCTTTTGATCTGCTGTTCTTTTCCCCAGGCTTTTTAGATATGTGCTGGGCAGCGCCTGCTCATGTGCAGGGTATTAAAATATAAAATTTCTGAAAAGGATTTATTAATTTCAAAATATAGCTAAAGTGTTTCTATCCATGACTAAGGTTCTCCTCTACACTACCTTAGTACCCTACACCCCTTAGTCCAAATCAAGTACATTGGATATCAGAAGGATGAACACTCACCATCTTCCTTTTCCATTACAGTGGCCCCTTCAGTTTCAGACAACTGTCCAGGTAACATTGCAACACCCTCTGAGTTTTTAGATTCTTCCACCCCATTGTCCTTTTCTGCTGGTAACCATTTGGGCAACTGGAATTCTAGAAGTGGTGTATGAAAAAGGTTAAAATTAAGAACTATAAAGCATCTTGCTGTGATCTGTTTAGATGGACAATTTTCGTGTTTGGTGTGTTAATGATTTGGTGTTAGCAATCCATACTATGATTGAAATAGGTCTCTTAAATTCCTACATGTAATTCTATTCAACAAAAATTTCATAGTTCAGAGTATTTCCTTATGCCTCTATTTGGAGAGATTAATCACCAATAAGAATAGTAATATTCTTATAGGAAGATATGAAATAAGAACGGGCTCCATTTAAATAGTCTGCATATTACTTGCTCCAGAGCAACCCATAATGTTTCTAAGTGGCACACACTCCTAACAAACCTTCTTTAAGAATGAACTTACTAGGCTTTTTACAGTCTTAATACAATTTACACTGCAATAAATGAAATAATGAGAGATTTCTGAAGCTTTTAATTTCTATTGAACAAAATAAAAAGCCTTTGTAGGGAGAAATGAATTAGAATTCAAACAACAAACTTTTATTCAAAGAATGTAGCTCAGGAGTCATGAAAAGAGTGTCTGAATTACTTAAATAAATCTACACTTTAACTTCAGCGAGATCAACTACAGGTACGTTTGCTCATTGTGGTGAGTTTTGTTTTTGTAAAATAGGAGTTTAAAACAAAGCATTTGTGTGAAAAATAACTTAAAAAAGAAACAACATGAAGGCTTAGAAATGTTACTACAGAATAGTTTTCTTTTTTTTTACCCAAACTCACCTTCCTCTCTCTTGGAAAATGAATAAGCAGTATCTCCAAGTCTAATTAATTCACTGGTAGATTCTGATCCATCTGCATCACCAGATGGAACAAAATATTCTGTCTCGGACCTGAGAGGAACATAAAGCCGTAAAATATTTACTCTAAAAGTCTTCACCCCTTCAGTCCACTAGATGGAGCTGCAGAGGAGAGGCAACTCCATACTATAGGACCTGAGACCATTTTCTATAAAAACAAACCAATGTAGAAATCACAAAGATAAATCGACTGCAGTTTAACTAAAATACAGTCATTTAAAACTGAGACAAAGTTTTCAGCTTGTTTCATTCCACATGTAAAGTAAACGTAGTCAGTTGCTATGTCAATGCCAATATTCAGAATTGTTCTTACCCTTCAACTGATGAGAATATTGAAGGCTGTGTAAGCTGACCAGCATTGCTTTCCAGCTGCTCTTGAGATGCAATTTGAATTTCATTATTGGACAGCACATTTGCATAGTCTGCTAATAAGGAAGAGGCAATTATTTTCAGGAAAACAAACCTATTAACAGGTATTATTGCCAATATTATCAAAACAGTTTAAGTGTAATAAAACATTATAATGATGATATCTAAAATGATGACATGTAATGCCTCCCTTAGGGACAGGGCAACTTTTATAGTAAGTTTTGAAAAGCAATGCAACTATCATATACCCTATTGTTTCAATTATAAATAACCCCTTTCTTCCTCAAAATAATTAAATCCTGTACTTAGAACCAGAAAATTGGAGCTGCTAACACCTACTGGGTAGCAGCACTGGCAGTCTGAGAGAAGGGAAAAGCAGAAGTACAGGCACTGAAAATTTTTCCTGCCCTCGTTCTGCCATTCACAGTGAAACAGGACAGGAGACAATTGACTGGGCCACTAAATGCTCTCCTCTTTACTTATGGGGTGCAAGGACAGCGAGGACAGTTATTTAAGATAGGAAGACCAGTACTCAATCTGCAGTAATGATGCCTCTGAAGGGCTGAGAAGTTTCTCTTCCCCTGTTTAACATTTTCCTTAAAATAGCCCCTGCTATGGATCTGCTCCCAGGATCCACTTCACAGGAAAGCTTAAGTCATCCTTGTTTGCCTCCTAGTAAGTAAAAGGGATGTTTGCTCACTGTTCCTAATAAAGTCAACAATTTCCTCCCTGAATCCTAACTGTAAATCATTTGATTTACAAGCTGAAAAGCAACATACTAACAGAGGATTAATTCTCTGGAGTTGGCTTCTGCCACAAGAATGAAGCAGAAAGATTATGTTCTCCAATTCTTGCCTTTTGACAAGTTTAGGGGAAAATAAATTATCTATTTTATCATTACTGGTTATGAAAATAAGGAATGTAAATACTCAGTTTGGCCACTGAAATTTCTTGCCCACATGGCCAGTTCCAGTCTTTCTCATCTTCTGCATTGTCAAGGTTATAAATAAGGCAAAACCACCAAATAAATCTTTGCTACACTGGGAACACCTTGGGTATCCCAAAACAAAGTATCATTCCCTATAGCTGCTAGTGTGTGGAGAACAGCAAAGAAACAGTTTTTACCTGTTATGGGAGCTGTATTCCAGCCCTGAACACTGAGAACTATGGTCAGGAGGACCTAACGCCCTCAGCAAGCTAACTTGATAGCACACAAAGAGAAAAAGTAAGCTGTCCATAATGTGATAGTAGCAGAACACCTTAAACTAGGGCATCTGTCCACTCACCTCCATTTTGAGAAGATTCACTGGTTTCTTCTGTAAGATACTCTAGCAAACCATCAAATATTTCGAGGAGGTTTCTGATAGATTTGCTTTCTCCTTTCACAATGTTCTCACCTTAAGAGAAGGTACTGCCATATATTAATAATTAGTACTTCACAGAAGAAAAATTCTTAAAAGCAAGAGTTTTCTGGAGAAGAGTGCTTGGAAATTCTTGTGAAGGTGTCAGTTCAGAAGACAACTGGTCATTCATTTATGGCCACGTACGTAAGATTAAGGTATCTTAAAAGTTTCCTAAAGTTGCATGTTTTCAGTTCTTATAATTGAAAGTTTATTGACCATATACCTGCTTCCACCAAAAAACCCACAGATATTTTCAGGGATAGTTGGCATTTAATATTTTCTTACACATACTAGCTACAGGATGAAGTGAGTCCATGGCCAGCAGGATTACAAATGCCAGCCATACTGTACAGGTACCACACTGCTATTCAGATGGTGTCTGCCTGCATTAAAATGAGTTACTTACCAGTGATGTGTGACAAGCTGACCTGCAAATAGTCCAATGCCAGGGAATCAATTACTGCTTGTACATTATGTGCATCATCCTCTTGGCTTCTAGGAGTAGCTATGAAATCTGTTTAAAATAAATAGCAGATTTTAAACAATCTAAATGGATAAATTATTACAGATGTTTTGACTAAACTACTTTAACTTTCACTTACAAGTTAGTATTTTTTCAGTACCTTGTGTACTTGGTGAAAAGCCCAAATATCATATGGCTGTATGAAATCTTTCATAAACACTGAGTACAAACTTAGAACACTCACTGGAAGATGTGAGGATTTTATCAGCTGAAGTATTCAGTTCAAGAATAGAGATTACTAAAGCATTTTTCCTCCTTCACTCCCAGCACACACATCTAGTTCAGATCATCAAATTGGAACTGCAGTTTGTCTTAAGGTCTCTTCTTCCCCTATCAGCAACTAGTCAGACTGCAATGTATTCTACTTAATAGAGAGCAACATTATTTTTAGTTCTGGGCTTATATTTAACAGGACTTGCACCTCCAACAGCTTCTAGTTACCTCAGTGCTATTAGAACAGTCTGCAGGTCAGAGTCTTGATGCTTCCCAAATGCAATAGTTTACCACAAAGCAAATATATAACTGTATAGCCCTTGCTTAATTGCTGTCACTGAAGTCAAATGGAGTTAGGTTAAACCAGATTTAAATCACATTTTAGCTCTTAGCAGACTATAAGGATTAAGCATTTTAGGAGAACAGGCTTCAGTATTAACACTTCTTTAAGAGAAATAAGCCAATTCACACCCTTCAAAGGTATTGTGCCTATGTGTGGCTTTCAAGGCCTAATTTACAATAGAAAAAGTTTTGCTGTAGCTATACTAATGAACCCCCCTCATAGCTGCCATTCATAGCAGTCAAAAAAAACTGGCCAATATTACTTAAATCTCCTTAAAGAATGCCGATGTTATGTGTTTGTCTTTGGAAGGACACAAATACTTTAAAAACCTGAAACCTGTAGTAAATTTTGCAAACTTGAATTTGTTCATTAAAAATATAAAGAAATGGAGGAAAAAAAAAAAAAAAAAAAAAGGCAAGTTTGTCATTCCTACCTGGTACTTTTTCTCCCAAGATTGACTCATAAAGATGAACAAACACATCAGCACTACATTCTGAGAGATGCTTTATGCGCTGGTTTATGTGACAGTTCCTGAAAAGATCATTGGCAACATCAACCCAGTCTATTAAGAAGTAAAACATATTAATGTCAGAACTGAAAGACACAGAAACGAAGACATAGTTAGTTACAGTGAAAGATGGAACCCATTTAAGTGCCTTTGACCTCACTCTAAGTGGCTGATCGCAGTCATGCTACCCCAGTCATCCAAAATACTGAATGTGCTCCATGTCCTGTTTAATTCAGATGGGAACATGGGCAGAGAGTGAGGAATGACACACACCAGATACACAGCAGTATCTTGTTCAGGTACACAGTCGTGGCATAACCGGACTTGAGAACAGAAGGATACTGAAGTACCACAGCCTGGGCAGGTTACTTTTCTCATTCCACATAATGGAAAGCAAATTTTGGTCTGACCACATAGCCAGGAACTCCAAACCTTGAAGGACTGACAAAATAACCTTCGGTATGTATTTTATCAAGAATCAGAAATTACATATACTTTAAAAAACATGAGCTGCTCTCTTACAAACCCAATTTATTTAATACTCTTAGGCAATGCCAACACTGCCAGTATAAGCACTCTTCACAAAAGCTAAATTCAGGGACTACTTTTCACAGAATCACAGAATGTCAGGGATTGGAAGGGACCTCAAAAGATCATCTAGTCCAATCCCCCTGCCAGAGCAGGAACACCTAGATCGGGTCACAACTTTTATTAGTTTGCTGTTTAAGGATTACGAGAATATGGAGCTGGTTGCACCACGTCCATGCTATGTTGAGCACAATGCGATGGGTACATAAACAGCCTGATTTTCCCAAAACTTTGAGGCCTGAATTCCGAGGGCCGTGCAGGGCGGGAAGGCAGCCTGCTTCTCCGGGCCCGGGCCCCGCACCCGCCCCACCGCGAGGCCCCGCAGGACGGCGGGGACAGGCCACGATCTAGCCCCAGAGGCGGGCAGGGTACGGCGAGAGTGAATTCACGAGGGAGATGCGCCCCGCGGTGTGGAGGCAGGCGATCCCCTCAGCAGCCCCCGGCCGCCCCTACCTCTCTCCTCAGCGCTGCCCATGGCGCGGCGCCTCACGCACCAACGGACGGCGGGCACGGCCCCGCCCCGGGGAATTTAAATAGCCCCTCTCGGCGTCCTGCGCGCTGATTGGGCAGAATGCGCCGGAAGGGGCGGGGTTATCCCGAGTGCCTGCGTTGCTGGGCGTTTTCCTCCCGCATCCGCCTGTTGTCATGGAAACGGGGGGGCGGGGGGAGAAGGGGGAAGAGCCGTGCCTCGGAGCCAGGCCGCAGCGCCGGTCACGTGGCCTCCCCCTCCCCCGCTTCCTGGTGCAGGCAGAGCGCGTGTCACGTGACGCGCGCCCCTCGGTGTGGCCGCCGCAGGCCGCTCCTCCCGCCTGAGCCGCGCCGGGAAGGGGCTCCCCGCGGGGCCAGGCCGCTGCCCTCCGCCCGGGCCGTCCTCCCTAGATTGTGTTCCCTCCCTTTGCCTGGGCCCTGTGGGCTGAGCCCCCCTGGGCACAACGGTGCCGGTGGCTGCCGGCCTAAAATGGCGGCGTGAGGCTGTGAGGCGGCGGCGGGGGTTTGCCCGGGGCTGTTCCGTCTTCGTCACCCTGAAAGGGAGGCGGTTGTTCGCATTTTCTCAAGCAAAATTAGCGGGGGAGAGGGCCGGGCTCTGCCGGGCGGGTGGAGCGGGGGAAAGTTCTAGAACTTGACCTTGCAGGCCTGCCCTGGGAGTGTTTACACTAACGGGGAGGTCGTGCGGGGAGAGTTTGTGTTAAATCAGCAGGTGGTGTAGGTTTGCTTGGGAAATCCGAGGTGGCAGGATGGCTTTTGTGCATAATAGCAGTGTTAGAACCTTTATTAAATGTAATATTTAGGGTTTTGTCTAGTGAAAACGTCTGAATTAGCTGCTAACATACAGGTTTTTGGAGACATTGGATGGTGAAAGTGTATTATATTCCTTACTGAGCATTCCCTGCTCCTTAGGAATTCTGAAATTTCCATGTTGCATCAAGTCATGCAAAACTAGAAATAATGATGCCCCTTATCCTTAAACTCCTGGAGCATGACAGAAGCATCTCAGATCCCAGTCACGACTAAGAACAACGGCAGCAAGCAAACATCAGTGACACTGTTAGCTCTAACAGTCCACAGATATAATCTGTAGATACATAATCCAAATGCACATATACTGCTTTAATAAACATAAAAGCTTTTGTGCATGTAAGAAAATGCATATCAGTACTATCAAAATACTAGAACATGGATTCCAGTTTGATATATACGCAGCTCTGCAAAGCTGTGTTTATTTGCTTGTGTATGTTGACTCAAAGTAAGAAAAGAACACAGGAAAATCGATGATGTTTAACTTAAAGGGGTGGAACACAAAAACGAAAAAGTTTTTTTTTCAAAGGGGAAACCAAAAGGCATTACTTGCAGACTAAATGTGTGCAGGCGAGAGAGGTTTTCTGTTTAGTCTTCTCATTTAAAACCTTAGCAATGTTAAACAGCACAGTAACAGGAACCACTAAGTTATATACAAACAAACAAAAAAACCAAAACCAAAATAAGATGTGTTAAGCCAAATGTAATAGGCAAGAGCAAGAAAAGATCAGACAATTTGCTATTTTCACAGCCTTTGCAAAAACCTCTTTCAGACTCATCAGAAGCAGGAAGCCTGGGGTCAGTAGGTATAGGGTGTTAAAAGCATTTAACAAGCTAGATTAAATCAGTAACTCCTAAAAAATATTAGGGAGGATCCCCCATTAGAAATTTGTAGAGGATAGCATTAATGAACAAGTCAAATTGAAGTGCTACTAAAAGAACACTGATAAGAAAAAGTGATTGATGGAGGTGGTATTCCAAATTGCCAAGGGGGGAACAGCTGTGGCTATTCATAAACAAAGATAGGCCTAAATTAGGTGTGACTTTTGAGGAAGAGATCATGGAAACATCTAGTGCTCTTTGAAAACCTTGCTCCATTCTTAGCAACAACTGCGAGAAGAAAAAAAAAAAAAAAAAAAAGGAAATAATACTCAACAGATAAAAAACATATTTATGCCTTCATTATGTGAATCTGTATGGGGCCCAGATCTTGAACATTTCTTGTCAATAAAGAGGAAAATGGGAAGGATAATCAGAAGTGTGGAATTTCTTATAAAGGAGAACAAATTAATCTGCAGCTTTTGTTAACAAAGGAGGTGACTTAGAAGAGTAGTGTCCACAACGCATATAAATAAATAGAAAATTATTACTCACCATTTCTAATAACTCATTTTGTTTCATGGCCCTTGTCCTTACCAGGCAATGTGTTGAAAATGTGTCAAGGTTTGGGGCTGAAAAGTAAAATCACTGACAGGAAAAATTGGTTCTGTTGTAGTTAAACTAGGACAAAACAGAAAGGAAACATTTTTCAGAAGAGTGAACAATTAAATTGTGAAACACATCGTCGTGGTATCTTGGAAGCTAAGAGCATAAATAAAACAAAAATGGGAAGAAATGGCCATCAAATACAGTTACATTATTTTTGTCTCAGAAAAGCCTTAAAGCAGTTTGCTAGAAGGTGGGAGGATGTGAGCAGGGAGCGTTGTTACAACACTTCCCCTTCCTTATGTTCTTTTCATTTGCATTGGCCACTGGTTAAAACAGGTAGTCTGGCAGTATGGCTGCTTACACTTATACTTAAAGCTTTACGTTTTGTGTGCTTAAAGCCTCAGGTAGCAAGATACTCAAGTTACTCCTTAAGCTAGTAAAGCAGGGCAGATAATACAGCACCCATACTGGGTAGTTGATGTTTGTTATGCACCCTGTCCTTCAATGCACTGCTGCACTCCCCATGACCTTTGAATTGCTTTACTAGCCCTGTTGTGGAATTTGCAAAGATAAAAATAGTAGCTGTTTCTAATCACATGTATTAAATATTTATAAAAGTGGGTAACAGTCCAAAAGCACCGCTCGAAGTAGCATGTATCTGCTACGAAGATTATTTGTGTCCAACCTGGTAAGAGTGTGAGGACCGACACATCCTCCTTCAGTCTCTCGAAAACCCCAGGTGTGGGACTGACTCTACCACTCCTCCGAGTATCAGTTTTTAATTAAAACGTGGCGATTCCGCTTGAGCCTAGCTTTTAATCTGTTGGAGCACGGAACCGCCAGGGCCGATTGGCGGCCCCCGGGGTGGTGAGGCTTCACTCAGGGCCTGAGGCAGCGCCGCTAGGCCGCGGCCTGTCGACAGCTCTGCGCATGCGCGGCCCCTCGCGCCCTTCTTGCGTGGGCGGAGAGGGGGGAGAGGGAACATGGGCCCCACTGCGCTGCGGGCAGTGACGGCAGCGGAGGCCACGCCCCAAAGGGGCGGGGAACTTCCGGCCGCGAGCTCAGAAGCCGGTCAGTCGGCCGAGCCGCGGCCACGCCCACGCGGGAGGGGGCGGGGACTGCGGGCAGCTCGAGCCGGTTACATAACATAAGGGGCGGGTTTTGCGCGTGCGTCAGAAGGTGGTTCCCAGCAGCGCCCGCGCCCCCCCCGATATAACCGGCATCCGGGCGGCGAGGCGCTCCACATTCAGCGGCCCCCACCAACGGCGCTGGATCCTGCCCTACCCTTGCCACCTATTTTAAGTGATCGGGATCGTCTCGACCACCGCCACCATCACCATGCCCGGGTATTTCAGCGACAGGGACAGAGGGTGAGTCCGGGGGCCTGGCCGGCGCTAGCCGCCGCCAGCGTCCGGACTCTTAGACCGACTGTGGGGTTCTGGAGGTTGTTTTTTTGGCCGTTTAAGATGGCGGCGAGTGGCGGGAGGAGGGCTCTGCAGCCCTTCTTCTCAGCTCTCGTCGTCTCGAGGCCTCTGGAGCCTGGCGAGGGCAGGCTGGGGGAGGGGAGCCGGCTGGCGGAGCGTTTGGCGCTGCTGAGCGCGGCCGCTGTGCGTGGGTGGCTGCGGGATGGCGGCCGGGGCCGGATCCATCCGCCTCAGTGCAGCCCCCGCCCTGTGTGACCGATTGTGAGGGAGGCGGGTGGGGTTTTTTTGAGGGGGGAAAAGGGACTGTGCCCTCCGGGGCCGTCCCCCTGGGTACGGGTGGTGTCCGCAGAGCTCCATTCGCCCCTTCCCCTCCCAGCGGGGCGGACTGGCGGGAGGTTTGTGGGTCAGTGGGTTGGCCGGGCGCTCCGCCGATGGCGAACCCTTGGGGAGCTCTCGGTAGGGCGGTTCCCTCTTCCTCCCTTCCCCCTCACGGCGGACCGCGGCTCTAGCTGTCGCTGGCAGAAGCCGGCCGGCTCCCGCTTTGTGTTGTGTAAGCGGATGTTAATGGCCGGCCCCGCCATGCGGTGACTGAGGGGAAATCAAAATGCCGGCTGCTGCTGCCGCCTTTGTTCCTCCTCCTCCTCCCCCCGCCCAGCTCAGACTCTAAAATGGCAGCGGCTGGAAAATGTGGCGTAGACAGAAATGAGAGACAAAGGAAACAGCGCTGGCAGGAAGCAGCGGCCGCTCAGCCGGGTCCCCTCTGGGAGCGCTGTGTTGTGCTGGGAAGGATCGTTCCCAGCGCCTGCCCGGGCAAAATTGGGGAGCAATCGGGGCGGGGGAGGGAGCCCCACGCTCAGATCCAGGGCACGGCTTAGCGTGGCTTCGAGGGCTGCCAGGAGAGGCGTTCGAGATGAGCTTTTTCTGAACGGAGGGACCGAATGTAAAAAGCTAACGTAAAACGCGTGGCCTCACATAACATCATTACTGAGAAAAGTCTTATCTTTTGGGAAACAAGAAAACAGGGAAAGTTAGCCCAAGGGTTTCGTAACTGCCCCTGCACACGTTCTGCAGCCTGACGCACAATGGGAGTGTCAGCTGGGGTGGAAACCATTTTGATCACGGGGCAATACAAAGGTGTTTAAGTCCTTACCTTTGCCTGTGTTGTAACTTGCCAATAGGCCTTTCAGTTTCATATTACAGAAACTGCAAAGTTATGTGTTATCTGAGCTTCTAAATATGAGTTGTAGCCAGGCAGGTCGTGGTATATGCAACTTAAATATGTTTTTTGAAGTTTGAGTATACTGTAAGGGGGGTTTATAAATGCAAATTGTTAAGTTAGAGAGTAGACTGCAAAGACAGTGGTTAAGTTGTATATGAGGAGGACCAAAACATTTCTCTTAAAATTCTATGTTCTGATCTTCTTTAGGTTTGGAGTCCCCCGTTTTGGAGGAAGTAGAGGTGGACCTCTCTCTGGGAAGAAATTTGGAAACCCTGGGGAAAAACTTACAAAAAAGAAATGGAATTTAGATGAGCTGCCCAAATTTGAGAAGAACTTCTACCAAGAACATCCTGATGTAGTTAGACGTACTGTGGTATGTTCCCTATCCAACTCACACAAAAGTAAACATTCAAATAATTGCAAACATGCTGAGGGTCATGGGGCCCAAGAGGCACAGATGGGGTAACTTTAAATATAACTTTGGTGTCAAAACATTATTTCCAATAATGTTGGGGTTTTTATCTTGCAGCAAGAAGTTGAACAGTACAGATCAAGCAAAGAAGTTACAGTTAGGGGCCATAACTGTCCAAAACCGATTATAAACTTCTATGAAGCTAACTTTCCTGGTAAGTGCAGACTAGCACACTGGTCATTCTTCCATTCTTTGATTAAGACAAAGTCCAAGTTAATAAGTTTCAATTTTCTCTTTAAGCGAATGTCATGGAAGTAATTCAGAGGCAGAACTTCACTGAACCAACTGCTATTCAAGCACAAGGTTGGCCTGTGGCATTGAGTGGACTGGATATGGTTGGAGTGGCACAGACTGGATCAGGGAAAACACTGTCTGTAAGTTTTATAGCCTGGAATACTGCTGGATTTCAGCAGTGAAAAGTGTGGCCTAGCTTAGTGCAGGTTGAACACTTCTGGGAAGAGACTGTAACGAGACTTTTCTTTCTTCCAAACAGTACTTGTTGCCTGCTATTGTGCATATAAATCATCAGCCATTCCTGGAGCGAGGAGATGGACCTATTGTGAGTATTCTGAAATTAAATTTCTAGGGAATGTGATTTATTTTTTCTTTCACAGTACAATTGTCTATGCTCACAAGAGTGCATAGCTGTATTGTGTTTCTCTGACTAAAGTGGTTCCATATTTTGGTAGTCTCCCAGACATTCCATAAGGTCTGATTTGATTGTGCTTAAAATTGTACAGAACATTGCTAAATGTCCCATTTTGGAAATGCTGTCCCCTGGAAGCTGGTGGCTTTCCAGGTATCTTACCACACAGCATCAGTCAGTGTTTGGTGGTAACTGAGATGCTAGGTAATTCAGTTTACTGGTTTGGCTACTTAAATCTACTTATTCTGGAAGTAATATATGACAACCTTTCAATTTAAAACTAGTGTCAGACTAGAAGCTTCAAATTGGTATTGAACTAAAATCTCTGGGCATCTTATTTCTAGTGTCTTGTGCTGGCACCAACTCGTGAACTGGCTCAACAAGTGCAGCAGGTAGCTGCTGAGTACAGCAGAGCATGCCGTTTGAAGTCAACGTGTATTTATGGAGGTGCTCCAAAGGGACCACAAATTCGTGACTTAGAAAGAGGTATGGATAAGCTTTGATGCATCTCTGGATGAGGTGATGTGAAAACTACTTCAGTTGACTTTACTGCTTGTTTTTTTTAGGTGTGGAAATCTGCATTGCAACACCTGGAAGACTTATAGACTTCTTAGAAGCTGGAAAGACCAATCTCAGGAGATGCACTTACCTTGTCCTCGATGAAGCTGACAGGATGCTTGACATGGGATTTGAACCTCAGATCAGAAAAATTGTGGATCAGATAAGAGTGAGTATAAATGGCTCATGCATTCATTACTATTATGGAAACCAATGCCGTTATGCTCATTAAAGCAAGGGCAGTGCAATTAACTTCTCCAGGCTTGTCTGGGTAGATTTTTTTTTTTTTTTGGTTGGGCATCTGACTGTCTACTGACCTGGTCTCCTGCTCCAGCCTGACAGGCAGACTCTGATGTGGAGTGCCACATGGCCAAAGGAAGTAAGGCAGCTGGCTGAAGACTTTTTGAAAGAATACGTACACATCAACATTGGTGCATTAGAACTAAGTGCAAACCACAACATTCTTCAGATTGTGGATGTGTGTCACGATGTAGAGAAGGATGACAAGTAAGTAGTCAGTGGGTACAAAGCATTCATGTTTCTTAATGGTTAGTTTTAGTTTATGAATGGTGAAATGAATTTGTCTTGATGGATTTTTGACACCAGTCTGAGACCGCTAAAAATGTAAAAATCAGGCTGGTAAAACTTGCACAGTACAAATTAATTCCCAGCTCTAACCATCTTCTCTTCATAATAGGCTTATTCGTTTGATGGAAGAAATAATGAGTGAGAAAGAAAACAAAACAATTGTTTTTGTGGAAACCAAAAGACGGTGTGATGATCTTACCAGAAAAATGAGGAGAGATGGGTGAGTAATAGCTTGAATTTCAGTTAGCCACCCCAATAGTCTGAGCATGCTCTTGATACTTCAAGAGCAACCACTGAACTATGGTGTCAAAACTGTTAAATACAGTGACACCAGGTGTTAGTTAAAATGCTAAAACTAATCCTAGAAGCTCTTTGCAACTTACCAGTAGTCCTGTCTTTGAGTAATGACACTACTCAAGAAATCTTCAGAGATCAGTCAAGTTCTGTATTTTCAGGTGGCCAGCAATGGGTATTCATGGTGATAAAAGTCAGCAGGAGCGGGACTGGGTTCTAAATGGTGAGTATTTCTGCAATTTCTACAAGCATGTGATTTGTGTTACTTAATAAAGAAACTAACGAGTTGTTTGTGTTACAGAATTCAAACATGGAAAAGCACCAATCCTGATTGCTACAGATGTTGCATCCAGAGGTCTAGGTTAGTACAACTCGTAATGCCAGTTGCCCAAAGCTATTTAAAGAAAGTCTATTGCTTTCTTTAACCTCTGCATTTTTCTAAGTTTTCTTCACATAAAGGTGCAGTCTTTGTGGCAAGGCCTAGGCATGACAATCGGAGGACTCGAGGGGGATGGAGGACTAGTGGAAGTGATCGGCTGGCTGCTTCCAGTCAAATAGAGAGGTGAAAACTGAGAGCATTGTGTGCCAGTAATCTTCAAAAGGCAATGATCATCCTTTAAACTACTACCCCATAAACTGTTCTCTCATGAAATAAGCAGTTTCATTCACAGTTCACTTTGCCCTGGTATTTCTTTTCTCTCCATGCTTTGCATGATTTGCCATGGTGCAGTACTGTTAGTTTTGTGCATACTGTCTGCTGTGATCTGTGGGTCTTTGAATTTCAGTGAGTTTGCTGAAATGTCGAAGAAAATAATTACAAACTTCAATGTTCAATGAAATTTTTTTTCAACCATGAAATGGAGAGAGCAGCTTTAAAATGTACTAAGCCTTGTACAAATTGGTGAGTACTGGCACATGAAATCTGAGAAAAAAAAAGTCCACCTCTCACTTTAGCGAGTGGGGCAGGAAAGCAATGGCTTTTCAAATGCCTTTGAAAGTCGGAGTTCCTCCACCTATATGTAGTCGTCATGTCGAGACCTGCCAGAGAGAGAGACACATTCTCAAGTGAACCCTGGCTTCTTGGCAGCGCTTGCCTAGACGAGACACAGTGCATAAAAACAACTTGGTGACTTTGGGGGGACAGGTATGTTTTTCTTGCAGCTGCGGTTCAAAGGTCTTGGCAAGACGAGCAGTGTGGCCCCTTTTTTTTGAGCTTCTAATGAGTGTGTATGTGAAGGACCTTGTATGTTTTTACTCTAAGGTCCTCAAATGAGCACATGAAGAGGCTGCTGTGAGCTTTAGTGGCCCTACTGCAAGAAGCATTCAGATGTCACTTGATGATTTGTAAAGGGGACTCTTGAGTTGGGAATGACAAGCAAATGCATACTCCTTTATGGTAAGGTTTTGGATCACAGGGTGGGTGATGAGACGGGAACAGACGGAGTGTGCATAACTTTCTCTTCCACAATACTCATGCAGAAATGGATAATTCTAACATTGTTCTTTGCAGCCATTATTTCCTTTAAAGTACTATTGTCTAATGTTTGTCTTCGATTTGGCTGTTGTGGTGTGCAAAACTTTGTACCTTGCTTTTTGCCACACTGCAACACTTTACAGATGTGGAAGATGTGAAATTTGTCATCAATTATGACTACCCTAACTCCTCAGAGGACTATATCCACCGAATTGGACGAACTGCCCGCAGTACCAAAACAGGCACAGCATACACATTCTTTACTCCTAACAATATTAAGCAAGTAAATGACCTCATCTCTGTGCTTCGGGAGGCTAATCAAGCCATCAACCCCAAATTGCTTCAGTTGATTGAAGACAGAGGTTCAGGTAAGTACTATTCTTGACCACAGTGCGTAGCTTTCCTCTCAGAACAAAATGGAAACTCAAATCCCACCTCCAACCTCTCTCCAAAATGGATGTGGATGGTGGTTTAGCTACTAGTTATGGTGATCTGAAAAGGTATTTAACACCAGTAACAAAAAAAACCCTCCCCCAAATACTCCACACTTACGGTGCACCTACAGCTAGTGCTGGCAAAAGATGGAGTTCTGAGTATTTGCTCTGAAATAAAACACTTCAGCTGTTTTGTGGGCTTCTCTCATGGCTAGGAAAGGTGTATGCAAGTGTCCTGTTGGCAAGATGAAAGACTTTGCCTTGGTGCCACCACTCCTGTTACAGGGGAGTGTCTGTGACTCTCTTCATAGCATAGACAGCATTATCTAATTAGATGAAGACTACATTAATGAAGTTGGCAACTGGAATGCTTCTGTAATAGATTTGGCTTGCTGGGAAAGGGAAGGATGTTCTCTTACTAGCTGAATTCACTTGGAGGTCTGTAAAATGCAGCCTTAACAATGCCTATAACTGTCTTAATTTGTTTTGTTTTAATAGGTCGCTCCCGAGGTGATCGACGTGACCGATATTCTGCGGGCAAAAGGGGTGGATTTAGTAGTTTTAGAGAGAGGGAGAACTTTGAGAGAAACTATGGTGCGCTAGGAAAGAGAGACTTTGGTGCAAAAACTCAGAATGGGGCTTACAGCGCCCAAAGTTTCAGTAATGGAACTCCTTTTGGAAATGGGTTTGCAGCTGCAGGCATGCAGGCCAGCTTCAGGGCTGGTAACCCTGCAGGAGCGTACCAGAATGGCTATGAGCAGCAGTATGGCAGTAATCTTGCAAATATGCACAATGGCATGAACCAACAGCAGTATGCGTATCCTGCCACTGGTGCTGCTCCTATGATAGGTTACCCAATGCCGACAAGTTATTCTCAATAAATGAGTCTATTTAAATGTCTCAGTTTTTCATAATTGCTCTTTATATTGTGTGTTATCAAAACAGGATAGTTATTTAAGAAATGGGAAATGCAGAAATGACTGCAGTGCAGCAGTAATGAATGGTGCACTTTTTCGCTATTTAAGTTGAATATTTCTCTACATTCCTGAAACAATTTTTAGTTTTTTGTACTAGAAAATGCAGACAGTGTTTTCAAAGTCAATGTACAGTGATTTGAAATACAGTAACAGAAGGCAGTGCATGGCCTTCCAATAAAGATATTTGAAGACTGAATTTTCTTTTCAGATGGCAATTTTCTCAACATATGCACAACTTTACATTAATGGAATGTCAAATGGTTTTTATATTAAATTTTAGAAAGGTTTCTCAACTGTGTCTGATTAAACATTTAAGCTTATAAAACTCAGCCTTCCCCTGATTGGGCTAGATTGCTTAGCATGGCAGGCTCTGCTTTGATGGGGAAGAAAACTAAAGCTGGCTTTTAAGTAACTGTTGGAAATGGTGCTCTTCCTTGTCTCACTAGTGTAGGGCCAGTGTTTGGAGAACACCCACTGGAGTGATGGTACAGCTAAACATCCTGCTGACCAAAACTGCAAGTGGTGTTGCTAATGAGCTGCTACGAGCACAGGAAGCTTTTTGCAGCACCGTAACTGTTGCCTTCACAGGAGCGTTTGTGCAGACTAGGCTTGAGTGTGATGTACCTACAGCTGTCGGGCCTTGTGAGTTAGCATGCAGGCTTACTACGGGCTTCAGAGATATGGGAAGATCTTAGTATTAAAACTTCAAATTATACTTAAACTGGTATTCAGCAGTGATTTCTTTATGGAAGTGGGGGGAGGGAAGGGGGCTGTTGATCCATGAACATACTTTGTGGATTATTTTTTTTATTTTCAAGACTCACAGTACATGCTCCCTAATCTCAAAGCATTGCCTATGCTGAGCAAAGCAGCAGTGTTTCCTTGAGTAGGCACATAGCTGGAATAATACTTGATCCTGGGGTTAAAGTACTTGCTGCTTTCAAGTACACAGTATATTGAAATTCCAGTTAATGCTTTCAGTTCCTTACTCTTGTTTATCAGTAACAATGATTAGTTCCAAGTTCAACAATGCTTAACTCCAGCTTGATGTATTAAAGGTTGGATCTGCAAGAATTGAGGCAAGATCCTACCTAGGTTATTTTGAACCCAAGTCAGATTATTTTGTGCTAGGCTGCATGGCTCTTGGTGATTGTTTTTTTTTTTCTCTGAGGCTCAGATTGTGATGTTAACTGCAGCCTAATCTGCCTCTTAATTATGTATTTCTGCTTTTCTGTGGAGTTCTATCAGTTAATAGTACTCATCAACAGTGATCACTAACAGAACTCCAGCTGGAGTCCAGCAACACTGCCACACGAATCAAAACCAGTTTGCAATGTGCAAAGTCTTTAATTAGCTTTGCAACATTCCTGTTGCCCAGTGCCATTGGTGCTGAAGACAAGGAAGTAGATGTTTATCTTTGAAATATGGCATGTTTAATTGCTAGGTTTCCAGGTCAGTTGCCTGAAACAAAATGCATGGAAAGCTTGGTTTTGTTCAAAGCCTTTATACTGAAAAAGGTATATGTAGAAAACTTCTAGCTTGTGAATTAAAATTGATGGGCTGGGGTCTTTTTAACAATAATGCAAAGAAATTACCTCTTCCTCCCTTTAGATGGGAGGTTGCACCAACCCGATTTGTTAAAGTGAAACCCAAGATGGATGTTTGCAAGTTGCACTGGTTGAAAATGCAGTTTGGGAGCTTAATCACGGGAAGAGATGCACCTTGTGACTCAAGTACAGGTTTTTCAAGGCTGTAGATTCTTGGTGGACTTAAGTGTAATTAAGTGGAAGCTGGCACCTGCCAAATCACTCCCTTTAGAAGCTGAAGTAATTTCAAACTTGGCCTCAAAAGTTCTGGTTGTCCTCTAGAGTTGCGGGTGGGTTTTATTTAACCAGTAAAGCCCTGGACATGGGATTTTTTTGCCTGAGGGTGTTTCCAAGTGCCTGTCATCAATGGGGAAGTGTTCCCTGAGGGGCAAGGGCCTTGCTGTGTTGGGTGGGCACACTTAACTGCACATAAAACCATGCAAAAGGAGCTCTGCTAAGTAGCTTTTACAATATTATCAGAGATTGAGGGATAGAAAGCTCTAGTAGAAAAAATACTCTTTAGTTAGCACTGTAACTAGCAGTGCTTTCACACCCAGGAGCAGCAGCCCTCCTGCTGCCCCAGCAGCCTGAAGCGTGGTGTTGTCAGCCTCGGTCTGCGGGATGGGGCTGTGCGGTGCAGAGCCACTGCTGAGACAGATTATCCCAGCTTGTTGGGACTTCACATACATTAATTTTTCATGACAGCCAGTGCTCGGAAGGGTTCCTCCTCTTAAGCTCCACCTTCTGGCACTGGTACAAACCCGTGGTTAAGCATGCATGGAAATTTCCACCGCTCTGCCGTTCGCCTCCTTCGCCAGCTGCGGCCTGGAGCGGTGCTGGGGAGCAGAGCTGCCGCCACCTGCCCTGCGGTAACTGCTGTCTGCTTGGAAGGCTTTCAGACCACACAGCAATGTACGGCTGCCCCGATGAGATCTGCACGGGCAGACACATGTACTGAGTGCCCGTGACAGGGGAGGGTGGGCTTCCTCCACACCCCTTCTAGCCCACAGGAGCTCCGGGCTGCCGTGTCTGAGAGGGGAAGGCCAGGCCTTACTTCCTGACAGGCAGCCTCAGCCGCGGGAAGGCCGGGGTACCGGTGGCCGTGGTGAGCTGAAGGGTACAAAATGTCACCCCTGAGGCGAAGGCAGCTGCAGTAGGGAGGGGCCTGGGCCTGCCGCCGTGTGCCACCGCGCATGCGCCGCCACCGTGTCCCGCTCGCTCTGACAGGCCGCGCGCCAGCTCCGCTTCCTGCGCACCGGGGCCTGGCGCATGCGCAGTGCCCGCACCCTCCGCCCGCCATGAGGCAGGCGGGCGGGGAGGAAGATGGCGCTGGGCTGCCGCCAAGGCAGCCGGTGGTGCTCTCGCGCTTCCTCGGGACAGCCTGTGCTGAGGCGGCGGCTGCCCACCGGGCGGGTGGCGGAGGGGGTGGAGGCCGGTCCCCCGGCGCGGCCCTACGTGGCGGCAGCCGGCGGCGATGAGGCGGCGAGCGGGGCGGAGCTGCTCGAGGTGTGCCGGCGGCGGCACTTCCTACGGGGCGGCGAGGAGCCGCTGCCCTGGCGCGCCTACCTCAGCGGCTGCCACCCGGGCTTCGGGCCGTTGGGGGTGGCGCTGCGCGGCAACCTGGCGGCCCAGTGGTGGGACGCGGCGCTGGCGCTCCGGGAGCACGTGTTCGCCGTGGATGCCCCGCTCCACGGCCCGCCCGCCGCCGGCGCTCCGCGGCCCGGGCAGGGGCTCCGGCTGCTGCACCCGGAGACGCTGCACGAAGCCCTCCGGGGCGGAGGCTGTAGCCAGGAGCAGGGCGGCCCGACTCTGGAAGAAGTGCTCGGGAGCGCGGGGATGCTCCGTGAGAGCCTCCTTCCCGGTAGGTCCCTCCGTCACCGCAGCGGTGAGGCCGGGGCGACACCTCGCGTTTTCCTTACTGGGAGCGAAGCAGCTGCGTTTAAGGGCATTTTCCGGCTGTGTTTTGCTCTGGGAAAGTGTCACCTGCACGCACGTGGGATGCTGTCCCTTGTAATTAAAGAGAAAGGCACATTAACATCGCAGCTGCCAAAGTCCCCGGGGGCATCGGGCTGCAGGCTGCTGAGCTGATCTCTGCAAAACGTTAACGTTGGTGGGCTGCACTATACACAGCACGTGTATCCTGTGTGTATGTTCGCTGTCGGGAGAATTAAAAAGTTAAAATTTTTCCTGTGGTTCCTAAAATGAGCGGTTTGTCTTTTGACAGGGGCTCTGGCACAATATGTGAGCTGTTTAGAGCTGGTGAACAAAAGACTGCCTTGTGGCCTCGCTCAGGTTGGGGTGTGCTTTCAGCCTGTTCCAGAAAGTGAACCACACAATAAAAACCTTCGAAGGTAGAGTAACAAAGGGATTTATCCCTCTTTACCCTTAAACTGTTTGCACTTGTTTCACTTTTGGATTATTTTTGAATGCTGTCTCTTGCTTTTTCCCCTGTTATTTTTCAAGGACTTAACTTGCTGACCTTGCTGTCGTTTAAAGAATAGGCGAAAGGACCTCGTCTTTGCTTGCATGGTTTAGCTCTCCCAGAACTGCAGGACAGTGGCTCGATTACTGGTTACGCCAGAGACTCCAATGGTGGAGAAAGGTAACAGCAGCGTACCTGTGTTCCTCTGTATCTCAGAGACATGGGAGAACACACACCCTGATCAGTTTTATGGAGTTATGTTGCCTATTCTTGCCACAGAAATACATGTATTAATTGTAAGAAACCAAAAAACTACTTAGTCTTATGACAAGTAGTTAAGTAGTTTACAACGTGACTTGCAGAAAGGCAAATGTTTTGTGTTTGTACTTGATTTGAGATCAAAATGCTGTAAAACAACAAGAGGGCTGTAATTTATAAAAATCTCTTGCTGAAAAACAAAAACATGGACTTCAGCTTGCATTACAGACTTGGTTTTTATAGTCAGTACAGCATGCACAGGAGTGATCACCTCATATCTTTAATTTCCAGTTTGCAGTAGGCCCATCTAACTTCAGCAGCAGTGACTTTCAGGATGAAGACGGAAGAAAAGGATTTAATTTACATTACAGCTTTCCTTGGGGTACGGAAACAATCGAAACACTGAAGAACCTCGGTGATGCTGAACTGTTACAGATGTATCCGGAGGATAGTTCAAAATTACTTGTAAGCTTTACTATATTAAAAATCCTTTATATAAAAGATGATAATCTGTGAGATAAATGGTTTCTTTGCTGGTCCAGTTGCTTAGCATGTGGCTGTCTTTATTCTTTTGGGGTAAAAGCAGTACTACTGATACTCTGCAGTCAGACCTTCATTTTCAAAAGCAGATAAAATAGTGTTTTGAGGATTGTTTGGGTTTTTTTTCAAGGAGTTAACTCTTTGAAATTAGAAATGAGCTATATTGATAAGACAGCATTTGTCAGTTGCATGGGCTTTACCTGCATCTGGGTGTAGACGTCAAGACAAACTCTGTGTGTTGCAGTCTTGGTTCACATCAAAAAGAACCTGTAAACGTTTTTTCTTTTTGTAGCTTGTCCAATTCCATGTATGTAGAAGTATATGTGTATTAATGGATTCTAAACACTGCAAATGGCTTTATAGGAGTTACCACATTTAGAAGGGGGAATGGACCAGAGGGAAACCTTTCCACTGAACATATTGGAAAGGGGCAAACTTCTGGCAAATGGCAAAGTTTGAAAAGTCAGATAAAACGGGAGTAACTTGGTATTTTACCAGTAAATTGCAACCTCCTTTATGTGAAAGTCCTGTATGTCTTTCCTGGTTGTGCAGCTTATCTATATACAGAAGGCAGAAGACTGAAATGTAACCTACAAAACTGTGGGTTACATAGAGATTTCTCAAAATGTGGGGGCAGATCCTTGTGGTCACTTGGAAGTAATCTACAGACCTCCAAAAGAAAATGCAGACTTTTGAGTGTATGTGCCCTAGATTTAAATTTGTGAACAGTGAGGCATGGCAAGAAAATAATCCCATCCTGCTCTGGTCTTCTGCTTTTCCCAGTGTTATGACAGTTATCCAGTTACTATTACACTTGTAAGTTTGCTGGTAACTTTTTAAAAATGTATGTCTATATTTTTAATGTAATAAGGGTGCTTGAACTCAGTGTCTCGTTATACATTTCAAGTAAACAAAAGGCTTTTGGGGACAATCTTTGAGGTATCCCTTTGTGGTTTTTTTCTCTTCAGGGCCGAGATGGAAGGAAGAATGTTATTCCTCATGTTCTGGCTGTGAGTGGAAATCTGGACCGAGGAGCGTTAGCGTACCTCTTTGATTCTCTACAGCTAGCCGAGAATCCATTAACAAAAAAGAAACATTCACAGAGAAAGGTAATTTTCTGTAGAAAGTATAAGGAAGAATGGATGATGGGAGGCAGGGGCAGGTCTAAGTACAAAACCCACAGATGATGTAGGAAATTCCAGCATGGAAATATCTCCCTTTTCAACATCCCCATCCTCTGTTCCCTTCCCCAGCAGATGCAGGCAGAACACTTCTCCCTGGTAGCAGTAGGCAGGCTGGCCCCAGGGGACTGCCTCTGCTCTCATTCTCACCCATAGAAGGAATTTTTCTCTCATTCTGTCATCTTCCCTGGTTTACCTTCTCTCTGGTGAGAACTTAGGCTCTTGCCATGCAAGTGGTAAGTGGGTTGGAGATGGTAATGGGGCATTTCGCCCAGGACCATTGTTACTCCCGCTTTTACCCTGTTTTTCTGGAGTTAGTGCCAGCTTTCAAACAGCTATTTGGTCTTTAAGAAGAGGCAGTAGACTGGATGGTACCTGTCTGCTGGGCTGCTTCATCACTCTGGCTCCATTGAAGATGACAGAGCTTTGCTAACAAAGCTTCAACTTTTTCTGGGGCTCAGCCAAAAAGGAATAAATTCTGCCATGATAACCTAGCTGGCAAGTGTGCTAGTTAGATGAAACACAGCTTGCTTCCAATTCAGGATTTTGTGTTACAAGAAAATTTTTGCATGTTTAGAACCTTAATTTCCGTGGAAAAAAAATATATTTCCTAGTTCTGTTTAGAATTTCACACCAAATACCTTTAGTAATCTGTTGATTTCTCTTTTTGTAAAATCCTTAGGTACTTAAGCTTCATCCTTGCTTAGCACCTCTTAAAGTGGCATTGGATGTAGGAAAAGGTCCAACAACAGAGCTGAGACAGGTACGTTGTAAGAAAGTATTTTAATTTTGAGCATTGACTCCACATAACCTGTTACAATTCAGACTTCAGTTGTCGGAGATACCTGGCTGTGCAGATTTCACAGTGCTTCTGCTGTGCAGCTTGTGAGTTGTAGTCCAAGTAGTACACTGCAGACAGTGGGTAGTAGGTGCCTTCCTTGTGTATACTTGTGCTTTTAGTACTATTAATGGAGTTGATACTTGTTCCATGTAAAATTAAGGAAAAAAAATAACACAATAGCTCTCAGCTTCTTAATCTTTCAGTATTCTCTTAGTGCATCCTCAGAAAGATTTTTAAGAAGTTTTAATTAAGTCAGTCATTAAGCCAGTCCCCACCTAAGGGAGGAAACTTACAGTGGCGTGTTTTTAGATAGAAATAGAGATTTAATTGTTAGGCTGCTTTCTTTCAGCCACCAAATTAACACCAGGTAGGAATGCTAATGCCACACATACTAGAGTTTAATGGTTTCTTTATGTAGGATTTCAAACCCTCAAAGTCTGTCTTTTAACTTCTGTTTTTAAATAAACACAGGTTTGTCAAGGGTTGTTCAATGAACTGTCAGAAAACAGAATTTCCGTATGGCCGGGTTATCTTGAAACCATGCAGGTATCTCTGGAACAGCTTTATACAAAGTAAGGAGAAAAAACTGTTGTAAATTAAACACTGAAGGTGAAAGATGACTTTCTGTGGACTAGTGAAAATATGTCTCTTTTCAGTAAGAAGTCATCCAGTGCAGTAACCACATGACTGAAGGCATGTATCCCGAACTATAAACATGGATTCAGTTAGTTTTATTACAAAGAGCAATGTCAGATCATTTCTTTAAATTAAGTATAAGCCTTTCACATGTTACTGGTTTGTTTGTTTTTTTTCTCTGGAACTGTGAAATGCCTTTTAGAGACTCTCCTATGGAAAATAAATTTCTTAAGAAAGAACAGTTCTTTCTCACAGAACTGTTTCTCACCCCCCATTTTTGCATCTGGAGTGTTTCTGTGTTTCATTCTTAACTAATATTTTAAATATCACACTGTGTCTTGAACTTAAAAGTTCTCCAAAGTCTAGAACCATTACCATTAGCGGATGTGGTGGAATTGTTTGTGCAGATAAAAACTATTCCAGTTGAGGGCTTTGAATATGATTTGTTGATCAGGAGTGAATTTTGAGCATATTGCTGCTCATGTCAATGGATCTCGAGCATATGAATGAGTATTTTTTCCCCCCAAGAGAAAATAAATAGGACTGTTTTTCTGTGCAGTAGTCTTCAAAGTAAGTCTGGCTTTTAAATAACAGAAGAAATATATTCTGCTTCTACAAAAATAATCTTGTAATAGGTGACCAAATACCATTCTTTTTTTGTACTCGAGTAACTAAATAAAGAAGGAGATCAAGGAATGGCAACAAGAAAACCGGTGTCTTCACACTGGGCTTGGTGCAGTGTAGCAAAAATAAATATTTACAGCTTATGATCAGTAACAGATGTGCTCTTTTCTTTGCAGGTACGATGAGATGAGTGTTCTCTTCATGGTCTTGATAACTGATGCCACTCTAGAGAATGGAGTGGTCCAGCTGAGAAGCAGAGACACCACCATGAAGGAAATGATGCATATTTCTAGGCTGAAGGACTTTTTAACTAAGTATGTAACATCAGCCAAAAATGTGTAAACTTAAATTAGTTGAATAAAAAGAATTTCTTAAACATCTGTGCCCGAACTGGCTTCTTGTTGCGGACTCGGTTCATTCTCTGCAAATAGTTCTACTGAAACTTCGTGGTGCATCTGTTTTCTGTCAGATCTAGACCATCTGAGTCTTCCAGGTTACCTTGAAAAGAGGGAAGAGAAACTTTTCCCTCCTTAGCAGAGATAACTGAGGACATAAAAGTGAATATGGTTTTACTAGCTTACTGAAAATACTCCATCCTAACTTTAAAATTCATCTGTGTATTGCTGACACAATTGTAGTCTGCTGGAAAATGGCATTCGATGTAGAAGACTTTCAGATCTTCACTGTTTTAATAATATCAGTAGGTATCTCCCTACTATCTGTAGGAATGTATTTTAATCACATGGCCTTGCTTCTTTACCATTTAAGCTACTCCATCTTGCACTTGATAGACATAAAAATCAGAAATACATTATCGAGAGTAACAGGAGATAGAAGAAATAAATTGTAAACAGTTTTTGACAAGAATTTATGTGGACAAAAAATGTCTGTACGTAGAAAATGGTGCAGAGAGGACTAATGTGTGATCATACTTACCCTAAACCTAAGTGTTGTAGTCTAAATCAGATACAAGAGTGTGCATAGATATGAAATTGAGTGATTATGATCTGTAGGTTTACTATGTGTGTACAGCTGGCTATATACAGGAACTTGGGTCTGGGTGAAAGCTTTACATCATTTATTCCTTTCTGTTCATTCCTCAGCTGGATATAATGCTAGACTACATATTGTGTCCAGCAGGATCCTACCTGACAGTGATTACGTTGTTTTGTTCTGGTTTTTTATGGTGCTATTTGGGCAGCATAAAAGCTGCTGCTTGTGTAAAGGGATTGCTCTTTTGGGTCTTTGTTAATTCCAATTTTTATCTGTTCTGCTTTTACTTTTAAATTGAAGTCCTTAGAGATTATGATTTGGGGATTTTGCTTGCTAGTAGAGAAAGAGCTGTGTTGTCTGTCTACAAGGTAATTAGGCCAGGAAAGTAGGATCTAAACGTCATCTCTTTCTGTGCAGACTTGGTGGTACTTAACACACCTGAGGACTGAAAAGATCCTTTAAAAATACATGATTAGCTTAATCACAAAAGCTATCTTACCTTGTACTCGATCTCAGATGAGGACCTTTGAATAGACTGTAGCACATGCCCTCTTCTCTGCTAAAAGCCAGAATAACATAATTCATATTATAATTGCTTTTTTTTTGGTACAGATACACAACAGAAGAATATACTATCAGCAGCTTAGTCGCTAATAACATCTCCCACATGGTTTCATAATGAGGCTGTTGAATTTTTGGGTCATAGGATGGTGATAGGCTTTTTATTTGGGGTTTTTTGTTGGCTTTTTTTCCCCTCAAAAGAAGTTAAAGTTATTTTAATTTCTCTGCAGTAAGTAAGCACTTCCAGTATGTAACTGCTACTATCTATATTCTGCCTCCCCCCAGCAAAATCCCCCCCAAACCATATTTGTGTGCATCAGATGTTCTAATATAGTTTGAGGTTTTCACCTTTTTCTTCTTGTCTAGTAATGGAGAAGTTGACGTAGTCTTCCTCTGGTTTAACATGCTCTGGATTAAAGATGATGAACAGCAGTTAATTACAAGAGACTGAGCAGATTATTTTTTTTTTAAACAAAATTTTTTAGTAATCTTGAAACAAAGCAGTGAGATTCCATATTGAATATAAAACTGCCATGCTTTCTGTAGCGTTCATGTACCTTTATCAGAGCCATTGTCACTGTCCCTGCAGGCTGTGTGGGTAGAATGCTGATTGATACCTGGCACGAGCAGCCATACAGAACACTGAGCTAGCACAGCAGAGCAGCTACTATTCTGTGTGCTGTATGAACAGGAAGGCACATTTGTTCAGAGAGAATGATTCCCTCTTTGATACTGAGAAACAGGAAACATAATACCTTTGCTGCTGGTTTGTTTTGGGGGTTTCTTTTTCCCTTGGAAAATACTGACATTCATGTATAAGGCAAATGCAGAAAATTACAATATAATAGCACTGTGGCTTTTGTGTAATGTCTTCTTTATTGTGTATTTTCTGTGACTGAAGTAGTATGATGTCTTAATGTAGCTCATTTGCTTTGCTGTCCAGCATTGCTTCATAATTTCAGTTTGAACTGACTTTGAGTCTTGTCAAAGGTAAGAAACATGAGATAAAGAGCTATTGTGTACTGAACAGTTTTGAACAGAATGCAGGAGCTACACAAGTTTTATTTTGCTGCACCTTGCATATAGCCCACTTTTGTCTTGGTAAATGGGCATTGCACCTCTGATCTGCTTACTGTCTTTTAATGTTCTTTTCCTCTGTATTGGCTATTTCAGTCCTCACCATGAGTTGCCAAATGCAATCTGTAATTTTACTTCTGCTTACAGTAGATTTTTCTTAATAGAACTTCATTTAACCAGTTGCAGTTTTGGCTGCATTGATAGGTGCCAAATGTGGATCCTGAGGGACTTCAAATAATGCCTCTGCCAGGAATATTAGCTCACTTACTGAGAGGTTGTAGTTATTTCTTTCTGCTGCTTTTGCACTACCTAAAGAAATTTGCCCATACTAGCTACAAATAGTATAATAGCATTCTTCAACCAGACTCCCACAAGTAAGTTTTGTGACTGCATGGGGATAAACATGAACTTACCAATCTCTGTGTATATTACGTAGTTTTCAGACTCTCCTGCATTCATTGTTGAAGGAAGGCCAGGTGAGGACCTAGTAGATTTAAGTTTTTCTGCAAATTGTAAAGAAAAAAAACCCACATGCTTATATACATGTATCACTTTTTCTCAGAGGGAAATAAACAGCTCCATGATATTTTTTTGAATACCTGAAGATCTCAAGTAATGTTATTTTCATGATAAAAATTACTCCTTTGCGAAGAACATTTTAAACAGAATTTATTTTCTTTACTAAGAACAATGAGGTCCAATTCCTTCCAACATTTATGTGTATTAAATTAGATGTTGCTTTGCTTCCCCCATCCCAGACCTGCAATCTAAAACATAGCTCAGAGGTTTTGCCTTGTCAATGTTTTGTTAAGTTGCTTATGCTGAAGGGGAGACTTGACAACATCCTAAAATACCAAGAGCATAACTCTACTTGTAACATGATGTTTACACACTCAAATGTATTGAAACATAAATGAGCACTTCTGGAAAATGAAACAGACTCACTTGCTTTATATGAAGGAATTATGAAAAATCGAATTGTCAGAGCAAATCCTATTATGAATAGTAGCAAGATCAGCCCAAGAAGAATTATCAGGGGTTGAGAATGGCTTCTCTCTTCTGCCAAAAAGATAAAAAAAGGTATTTATGCAATGAAATGTTATTTCATATTCTAAGTATTTCCTGTAAATTAAAATCAAGACCTTGTATTTCTTTCAGCTTTTGGATTAACTGTGGTTAACATAACTACTCAGGAGAGTCCCAGCATGCACTGCCACAGCAGATGGAAGGGAGCTTGCTGGTGCCAGTAGACTCTCCCTTTCATAGGATCAGAGAGAAAAACAAAACTAGGCTCTCTCCAAGGTGGACTAGGGGTCTCTTGTAAAACTGAATATTTTACAGTCATCCTTCCTGGTCACTTCAACTTCTACTACTATCTAGGCTGCATGGAATTCTTTTTTGCATTAATTTTTAAAACTATTTTTTTTATTGTCAAAAATATTTTGAATATTACATTGCAGGAACAAAATTTCTGGCTAAAAAAACTTGAGTTGCTACAACATTCTGAATTTTGTGTGGTCCATGTTTATCAACAGTGGTAAACGGTTTCACACATGCATACCTGCTAATGTAAAGTTGAAAGGGTTGCTGTATTTTATGTATGTATTGCTATTTTCAGCTTTGCATTTATAGGTTCCAAAGTCACTAGAGGAGTTGATAAATTGAAAAATCACAGCTGCTTCCCTCTTCCGCATCTTCAGTGGGGGAGGGATGGTTTGTGTTCCTTTGAAGAAGACGTATGTGATAGGAAGAGAGCCGTTCTCTGAGAAACAAGAAAGGGTCACATTCTGGCCTTTCTTTGCTTGAGTGGTGGGTGAGCTCAGCACTGGTTTGGAAATTGGCTCTGTAAAAAGAAAACTGAAAAAACTGCATCACTGAGTACAGCACAAGGTCCAAACCAAGACTTGGAGTAAAGTGGCAACATCGGCAAATGAGACGGGAATCGAGGATGGAGGGCTCAGTGAGGCAGATCAGAATAGCACTGCTGACTCCTAAGGTAATAATAGCCATTTGCAGTAAAGTTCAGCTCCACAATCAAGGCAGGTGCACACTGCTCTCTGAAAGAGTACCTGCTGCAGACAAAACCCCGACTCCTGCAGATACACGGCATCAGACATGGCTGTGTGCCCCTAAAATGAAATGTGCTGAGAAGTTATAAGACATACCTATAAGGGTGAAGTTGAGACTGTTGCTGTATTTTCCGCCACTCATGATGTTATTCTCAGCTTTGCATTTGTATTCACCCAAGTCACTGGCAGAGCTGATAGTCAAGTTAAATAAACCAGGGGTCGAGTCTGTCCTGTTTAAAGTGGATACCTTCTGATTACGTTTAAACAATGTGTATCTTATAGGTAGAGATCCAGAGTCTGAGTGGCAGGAGAGGGTCATGTTCTGGTTCTTCACTACATTCAAAGTCCCCTGAACAGATGTGAGCATGGGATTGGACAGCATCCCTGGAAAGAAGAAACTTCTGAGTGAGTTTATTGCACCTACCATGCAAGACACTTGGGTTTTTCCCAAAATATGTTGAGGACCAGGCTATCCTTATTCCTGTTATAATAAGGCATTATATTTCTTTTGGTCTCCAGTAGCAGGCAACACAACTTTGTATTTTTCAGAATCAGTATGCAGCTTCAAACACTCGATAAAAAAATGCATGTCTTCAGGCAAAAGAGAGCATATGCACACAAAGCTGACAGATGCACCCAGATGAACCAACAAAACCATTTTTTAACTACAGCAGCAATGAAAACAATAGAAGCATGAGAGATAAATGTAAATATTATGTGGTGTTAATTGTAGGAGAAAGTAACCTTATATGCTAGTTGAGAGGAAGCATGTGAATCTGAAAAGTAAAAGTAGTATTTTATTTTTGGCCGTATGTAAACAGGCAGAATTAACTTTGTGTAAGTCGATCAGACTTTTTAACAGTAGCAGCAGGCGCCTTGATAGTCCATCTTTTATGATATCATACAAATACATGTGTAAGGAAAAACTTGTAATGCCTTTTCATAAAATGGTAATAAACTAGTCATGACCAAGATAAATTATGGCACTTCTAGAGGGGAAAAATATGTTTTAACAACTTAAAGCAATTTTGGCTACATAAAAGTCAGCAAAGAGACAGTTAAATTTGTATAGAAGCTTGTAAACTGCCTCACTACACAGACAGTGATAAAAACCTTAATTTTACATTAAGGTTTTGGACATTTTTAAACCCCTTTCCCATTTTTTTTTTGACAGTCAAATTCAACACATATCCCAAAACCAAAAAAGAAAACCTACCTTTGCCACTTGCAGTAGTTTTCTTATTCTGCTGAGACATTTCAACTAAGAAAAGAAAAGAAAGATTTCAGACAAGAAACAATGGTTCTTGTTTAGAAAGATTTGTAATATTTAAGAAATATGTCCTTGGCTTACGGTAGGAAAACAGCAGAATTGTGAGGAAAAACATTTTCTTGGTACTGAGCAAGACAGCTGGTGGAGATCTTTGAGGAGTGGCTCTAAGGGTTGAGGAAGTCCTAAATACGGAAACAGTACTGCTCTTTACTGATGTTTGTGTAAAGACTTTTGTCGTGTTCCACTTTCATTTAGCCTGTGGCAGACAGAGCAGTGGGCAGAAGAAAAAGCTTCGGAGTGAGGAAGAGCAGTTTGGGTTACAATTAAATGTTACGTAGTATTGTTCTAAGATGTAGCTGACATCATTATTAGCTATTCCATGTGAGAGCCCTGTGTGGTAGAACTGTGCTGCCATGCAGTATAGACTACTGTATATAATTTTTCCTGTGCTGTTATTAGAAGAGAATGAGATCACATATCCAACAGTCACGCATTTGCTAGAGATGATGCAAGTGATCATATGGCTGAGACTAAGGGAGTAGGTGGTATTGATTTTTTTTTTTTAACAGCAATGTAATGTTTAAAAAAAATTATCAAAACATAAATATATAGAAGTTTTAAGATGCTAATAAATACATATAGCTAGCCAGCTTTTGAGGGAAATATTTTGGTCAAAATTCAAACATTAAGCTGTGAGGAAGTGAGATCTTGTACTAGAAGGTGCATGAACTTGAGTTTACCACCGCAGAAACTGATTTGATGACTAATTTGATCATCTAATCAGTAATACAAAGCTACATAATTATGGTTACAGTAAGTGGATGTTCTTTATTTGTCACCCTCTGGGCACAGTAAAAATAGTTTTTAACTATACATGGGCAATGCCTTTCTGAAGAACTCTAGGCCCTGTTTTATGTGAAGAAGTAAATGCTTATACAGAGAATGCCTTAAAACTACTGTTGTGATCCTTATTTCTCATTTCTTTGTCTCCAGTTTCTGAAGGTAACAAGACAAGGCCCTACAGTCTGTCCTGCATCACACAAAATCCCTCCCCGAAGCCTCGTGTTGCAGCGTTGCAAACCTTCCTCACAGAATTCTGTGTGCAACTTCCTTCCTCGTTTTATTGGGTTTTTTTTTCTTAATTTCTTCTAAGACAACATCCACCCTGCCCTCGCAAATGTTTCTTATGTGGAAATGTTGACAAGTAACCACAAGAGTGGAATTTTTTGTTGCAGCTGGCAGGAAGCACGTATGAAAATGCAGCTGTCAGGAGGAGAACTGGGAGCATTCGTTTTCCTGTCGTGGGAGCACGTTCTTTGTCAGAAAACCACACAAAAAAAAAAAAGCCCTCGGGCCAGGTGATGGAGGTGGAGAGGTGCCTCCAAAGCTGAGAAGGTGCCCAGTGTCTCACTTTGCTGTCAGGAGGAGGAAGCTGCGAGGGGCTGTGGCGCGGCGGTGATGGCGCCATGGCCGCCCTCCTTCCCCTGAGCTGCGGGCAGGGTGGCCTGGCCGGCTGTGTGAGGGCGGGAGGGCTGCGGGCAGCCGGCTGTGGGAAGGCGGGAGGGCTGCAGGCAGGGTGGCCTGGCCGGCTGTGGGAAGGCGGGAGGGCTGCGGGCAGCCGGCTGTGGGAAGGCGGGAGGGCTGTGTGAGGGCGGGAGGGCTGCGGGCAGCCGGCTGTGTAAGGGCGGGAGGGCTGCACTGCCTCACGCTCGGCTGGCGCCGCGGTCTGTGGGGAGCTCATGGAGCTGTTCAGCCACCGACCATTTCCTCGGCCCTGCTCTGTAAAGCTGCTGAGGGACTGGCTGACATTGCTCACCTGGAACCAAATGCTTTATTTTTCCGAAGAAGCTGTTTCATTTTCTGTGTGTGCGATACAGTTGTGAGCTGTGAACTCGTCCATACCTTCTGAAAAAGAGTTTAGCTGTGCGCAGAGGGCATGGTGGGTTCCCTCAGGATGCAGCCTGGGTATGTGGGGATAACAAGTGCTGGTTCAAAGCACTGGTTTCTGTTTGTGCCTTTCTTGGCTGGTTTGGATGCTGCCAAGCAACCTTGCCTTTTTTTTTTTCCTTTGTATTGTGGGTTTAGGGGCTGAAATAGGAGGGAATATGTTTTCTTTGACATATCTCATTCATCTCAACTATACATGAGCCCAGGGCAGTGGCAGAGTCCCCATCCCTGGAGGGATTTCAGAGCCGTGTAGATGAGGTGCTGAGGGATGTGGTGTAGTGGTGAATTGGCAGTGCTGGGTTACAGTTGGACTGGATGATCTTAGATGTTTTTTCCAACCTAAATGACTCTATGATTCTATGGTTCTATGTAGAATTATGGGGAAGAACTGCATTTCATTTAACTGCCCAATACTTGTGCCTAGCTGTTTCATCTGCTCAAATATCTGTTTATGTTTCAACTTTTATAATTGCTTTGCAGAGCAGTAACAGCGGCACTGCCTATGTAAAAGGATTTTTGCACCATTATGATAGGATTTGGTAGCTGAGGCTTGTTGATGAAGTTTGTGTAAAAGCCAGACTGCAATTGCTAGATAACCACTAAGGGAGTAATAACATGTACTGGTTAGAAAATGACACTTCAGATGATGTTTGTAATGTAAATGATTAAGTTAGGTTCATATAAAGAATCCAGCTGGCCATATTGTCAATGTGAAACAGGGAAAAGAGGCAAAATTAGCCCTTGGCATTACCTTTCTGTACTTTAATTTTCAATATTAACTAGCTTGTTAGTCTCTTGAAGAGTATGCTATATAGTAGTAAGAAAAGTTTACTTCCATATTGACTGTTTTTCTGGCAGAGTTGCCTGTTAACTTTGTACTAATATGATGTTGATTAGTTCAGCTTGTATACATAGAGTTCTCTAGCATCAGTAAGATATTGCACAAGCTTGGAGTTCACTTTTTATTAGATTTACAAGTTTTCTGCCTGGAATTAATGTGGTTGTACATGTGGGAAGAACTGAATACATTTAACAAAAAGCACTGAACAGAAGTCATCCAGCCAAAACAAGTTAAAAAGTCTGAAAGGGAGTTGTCTATCACTTGGTGCTGTGACAATATTCTGCCTCAAGCAAGCAGGTGGAAGAGAATAAAAACCAAACTGAGTTTGCATTCACAAGGTCAATTGTTTGAGTTGAGAATGAAATCAGTGTGACATAGCATTCTGTAGTAAAGCTGTGAAGGCTTCACACTCTATCTGTCCTATTGTAGATTTCCAGGGAAATATGCATACTTTGCCAGAATTATAAAAGTTATTCCCAGTCCCAGTTTCTCTCCTGAGAATTCCTCCCTTCTGGAAGAGTGTCTGTTACAGTAGGTGTCTGCAGAAGGCTTTGCTAGAAATCACTATATACTGACAGTTATGTCTGGTGGTGAATTAAATTAAGCACTTCTGTTTTGTCTGCAAAAAGGTTTTACTGATATAGCTAGATCATCACAAAATAACACGTTTTTACACTCAAAATGGCTGTGGTGGCAAGTCTGCTGTTTAGTTTATCTGCTTGGTATTTGATTGTAAGAAGACTTTTTCTAGGGGACAAGAATGGAAGAGGAAAGGATCTGTCCTATATGCATTTTTTAAGATAGCTTTAAATTTCTTGTGATCCTCAGGATCTGAACGAGAATTTTCAGGTACTGAATGGTTTTCAATGAACTGCAAATTTCCAGGAACATGTCAGCAGGTGAAAGGTACTTTTGGGTACCCAATTTGATGAACTTACCGGCTCCCAAATCCCCCAAAGATGAAATATTTAAAAATAGTACTTCTTCTCTCTGCCCCTGTCCTCCCCCCCAAAAAAGGAAAAAAAGAAATACAAGTCAAGTCTTCAGATTCCGAGTGTTCTTTTCAATGTGGCACCATACCGGTGAGGAAGTTTAAAGCCAAACAGTGATAATTAGCTCCTGTTGTATTCAAAAGAAAAATTTCAGCATGAAAGCCTCAGTGATATTCTCTCATTATCAGCTTCCTGCGTCCTTCAGTTACTTTTTCAGGTTTAATTTATATTGCCATTTGGAGAAGGTGTTGGATATCAGTAATCATAGGCTTAACTGTGAAAGAGAATTGAGGGAACCGCAGTGTGCTTCGCTGTTGTGGTCATCTCCCAGTAGATGGTGCCGTTGTGAAATGCAATTTATTCTGAGAAGCACAAACTTCAGGCAGTCTAGAGTTTCTGTACACTGTAGAACTTCTAGACTTCTGGGAAAAAAAAAAACACCAAACAACCAAAACACACCACGTTCATTTCTTTAATGTTCTTTGTAAATATGCAAATTCAGGGATAAAATTATTTTTTTTATTCTTCTCCAGGGAGGTATAAAGAGACACTTTTAAAATAAAGACAAATTATGCAAATGTCTCGCATTCAAGAGAAGATAGTACATCCCAAAAATATTTGTAGAACAAACTCAGTTCATTCCCAGTTCCCCAGGGAATTTGTCTAGACTTGTGAAAACAGTAACATTTGTTGTAATTCTATTATCTGTGAGTGTACTGAAACAGAAAGTGATAATTAAGCAAAATAGTTCACAGCTGCAAGGAACCAAAACAATTAAACAGTCGTATGCATCAGGGACTGGGGGATTAGAAATCAGAGATGCTTTTCTATTTGTGATTGCATTAGTGGAAAGCTTGTGTTGACTTCAGTATAGTTGGACACAGATCTCTGAATGTTTATAGTTTTTAAAATAAAAGTTAGAAAATACCTAACATTTGTAGATATACCTCTATAGCAATTAATTGTTTTTAAAATCAGTGAACTTATACTAGAAATTATGTGGAGCCTCCATTATTAGGGACCAGATTTGATGACCCCAGAATGTTGTGTTAAGAGCAATGTTTTGTCAGTAAATCAGGGAAATAGAACTTGAAGGCAACACATGTAAGAGACTTCATCTTTTTCTGAAGAAAGTGAAACTCCCATCAGGAACTGGGCATTTGAGACCAGGAGACAAAGTTTAGGGGCCCCAGATGATTTGCTGCAATCAGTGTGTGCTCTGTGAGGAAGTAAGATGTCAGTCCAAAAGATCGGCACTGCGGCATGCTCTTTACTGTCATGCCAGCAAATGAAAACAAACAGCTGAAATGTGGTGTGAACTCCTAGCTTCCTTTCCTGTCATAAGGGACTGGATGAAAACACTGTATTTCCAGAGGGAAAAATCTGAAAATCTTATTCAGCATTTTGCCCTTAGTTAGGAAAATAGGCTTTGCCTCTGATTTTAGGCAAAGCTCTTTTCAAATGACAGAGCTGATGGGTTTGAGGAAATGTCATGTGTAAGCAAGTAGCAGGGGGACCCAGCCAGCAGGAACAGGGATCATGAATTCCCAAATGAGCAAAATTTTCATGTTTAAGGTCTGAGTCATTGGGCAGTCAATTAAATGTAATGATACCCATAGGTTTCAAAGGGCATTGTGTCAGATTATAATGACTATTCTGCCTATCTCAGGAGGTGTGTTGCATTTTTGAGGTCAATCCTACTTTTCCCAGAAATATAACAAGGACTGAATAGAGTTCTTTATATGATGTATATTAGAATAACTTTGATCTTACGTATTTCAGAAAAACATATCTCGAGAGATGACAATAAGATGCCTGTAAGGAAAACATGCAGCTGTATTACTGGCACGGGTACTTTTAAGTTTAAATTCTTTAAGTCAATCTGATTTCCAGTTTAACAATGGAAGATGGTCTCAAGCCATTCTTTTGCATCTGAAATGCTTTTTCACCCAGGTTTAGTGATATTTTGGCTGAAATTCCTGCAGTTGCATTTAATTATCGATTTTTGGTAATGACCAGATAGATTTTCCTCTCCAGGGCAATGTTGAGGGCTTATCAAGAATATGACAGTCTAATTGGCCTTTGAGATCTTATGGAACATCATTTTGGAGTGCCATCTCACAACAGCCTTGGATTTTGACACTGTTAAACCTTACTCCTTACCTGGTTCATCCTAAAAGCTGACCTTTCCACCTGAGGCTTAAACTAGCCTGGTTCTGAACTCAACCACATTGGCTCATTCAGAAGGTTATTGGCCCACACTCACTATCTCCTTCCCTCTCAGTGGCTAAGGGGAGAGCCTTTGTTCCCCCGTGGGAAAGACTGGTGTGGTTTTGCTCAGCTTTGTATGCCCTGCTGAATTCTTTTATGGAGAAAGGGGGAAGAGGGTAATCTCCTTCCTTCCTAATTTTTGTTATCAATAGCAGAAGTTGATCTACCTTTGTTCTCCACCTGCCATGCGTCCTCCTCCTCTTTTCCTTTACCTGGCTCTGGAGACCAGTGTTGGCAGCCAGCCAAACCATCCATCTTTTGTTGGTGGTGTATTTCAAACAGTCTGGATTAAGCAGAACAAATACGATTTCTAGTTAACCAGCTTACTTCTTCGTCATTAATTGCTGTGACTATTGTGCCATTCTGTACTCCCTCCCTGCAAAACAGCTAGATAGATGCTTGTTCATAGTGCCGCCACATTGTTAAACAGATGAGTGTTTCCCTTCTGTTTCCGTTTGTGAAATACCATGCTTGTGTGTAATACAAGCATTAAAGTACACTTACAGTTTTAAACTATTGTTTTTGGAGCAAAAAATACAGTTTTCATTGAACCCAGGAAAAAAAATAGGGGTTCATATAAACTGTGAAGCTTATGAGAACTGTATGTCTCATTTATAGATTTCTGTGAGTGTATTTAATATTGTTTTAACAAGTCTGGAAAATGTCGCTGGAAGTAAAGGAAAACATTGACTCTGTCTACAAAGAAAAGAAACTAAGGGACTAAGAGTGGATCACTCGATTCTCAAGAATACCTAAATCAGTACTTACGGAGTTCTGGGACACACAGCTTGAGAAACACCTTTTGAAGGGCATGATTGCAACTCACTTTTTCAAGCTGATAGACTGAGTCACTGTTGGGGTTCAAGTGACTTAATGGAATGACTTAAGTCTGACTTAAAAGTGGACTGACAAATCAAGAAAGTAATATCCTGAACAACTGAAAGGTACTGAGTATTGAATTCTTAAAAGCTGCAGAGTAAATTTTCTCTGGAAAAATGAAATTGGTATTTAAATCTGCCACTTCTGCATTGTCAGATTATTTAAGATTAAATGCACATTCACATAAAAATTATAGTATCCCAGTAAGAAAAAGTAGAAGAGGAGAGATAGGGAGCAGGACAGTATCTCTGTAATCCTCTTGCAAAGATGAGAGACCTAGAAATGGAAGTAAAGGGGAAAAAATGAATAATTATGAACATGTATTCTCTGAAAGAGTTCTCCATGTCAGGATGAAGGGAAATATTTGATCAAGGATATGCTGAGGTCAAATAACGAAGGTAATTTGTGTTCATAAATGGTTAATCATGACTTAAAAATACCCGTATTGACAGGAACTACAGGATAAATGTCATTGGAACTTCTTGTTTTTTTAATACACCTTAAGAAATTAAACAAAGCAAATGCATTTGGTGGCGCCCTCAGGAAAAGTCCAGTCACTTCCTGAACAGTAATCTGCCTGTGAGCAGCAGATAGATTCTCATTGTTTGCCACTTCCAGTTTCCAGTAATGGGAACGATTACTTGATCTAGCCAGTTTCTGCTGAAGATCTGGGAAAACTTACAAATTTTAATGGCAAAATTTTATCTGGTTCCATAAAACCACAACAAAACAAAAAACCCATAACCTGTTTTTGATACCTGGAGGCATCACTTCTGATGATGAATATTGTTTTATTTTGGAATTAAGTGTCTGTTCTTTGGGAACGAGATGTATCTTGCTCTTCTGGTGATTTTCTTGCAATGTAAGTTTGATAACTAAATATCTGGGTTGTTACGTGTGTTTCTGGTTTGTTTGGGGTTTGTTGGGGCTTTTTACTGTTTCCCATTATTGTCTCTCAATCTGTAAGCTTTGAAAAAAAACATTTTTTTTCATTTTTTTCCAGGTTCAGTGCTTTACACTCAGGAGAGAGGTAGGTAATGATAGGATTTTTTAACATATAAATTTAAAATTTGAACTAATTTCTCAGTTGTTAGTGTGCTTCCATAATAGAGTTTATCTGGATTTGCTGTACTATAGCTCAGTACAAAATTTGGCCATGTAAAAAAAAAAAAAGGTGTTACTTGGTGGTGTTTCTTGGTATAGTGTTTAAATGAGAGATGTGCTGCTCATACTTTAATAAAAGTTTTGGTTAAATCTTTCCTAGAGTAATTTGCTTTACTGAAGCATACAAGAGAAGAGATGGGAGAGGAAATTTATTTACTAGCATTTTGTTTTGGTCTTTAAAAAACCCTCTCGTGCCTACAAGCAAGGAGGTAGGATAAAATTATAGAATATAAGTTAAGGGCACTCTCTCTTGCTCTTTTTTTTTTTTCAAAAGAAAAGGTCATGTCTGAGCAGAGTACAGAACTTGTGTTCAGAAAGCAATGCCTTTACTTTTTACATTATCATCTTGCTGATTACCAGTGTATTCACTTCCTTTTTCCCATCACTAGAGATAAATGTTTGTTTCTTGTTGTCATGTAGTCTATTCACATGCAAAAAAATCTACAATTTTTGTGTTGGTTTTATGCCCCAAACTCTCTCTACCAAGGACAATTTATAAAGAACTGCTAAGTGTACACGGCAAGGAACTTCTTTAGATGCAGGAAAGTTTTCCTGTTCTAGTAGCAAATTTTTCATACAAATCCTGGGCAAAATGGGCATACCCAAAAGCCATAAGTTCTAAAAGACAGCAAAGTGAATGAACTCATAAATCTTTCTCTATACTTGTTCATCTAGCTGTGTGTATAAAAATATCAATTATACCAGCATTCCAATAATTATAAAATTTTAAGCTACAAATTACTTATTATTGCTGTGGTTGTAAACACAGAAGCACTATAGATATACACTAATGCTATTATAAACTTTATTTCTTAAAGTGCTTACCAATTTTTTTAAAACTAGGAATATTGTATTCAGGATATCTGTTCAAAGGCTAACATATCTAAATTAATTGAAAGCATTGCTTTTGCATATGATTCTGTATTTTAATTGCTCGGAGTATGACTGCCTGACTATCAACATTGTAAAGTTAGGCAGGTAGATGTTTGCTTGCAGAATTTGAACCCAAATATCTTCTGTTATGCTCTAGTTATCCTAAACTAGAGATTTAAGTTTATGCCAAGTTTGTGAACTACATGTTTAAAGTGGAATTTGCTGAATGATGTAACCCCAATTTTACACTCAGATAAAAAATACTGGGATAATTCCAGGGATTTCTGCTAATTGCCTAGGGATGAGTTGGCTTGGAGTTTAATACAACTCTAAGCAGGGTTTTACTGTCATTTTTCGATTTATTTAGACAAGTATAAATACAAAATTTTGTTTACCTCTCAGATCTCCTGCTAATTAGAGTTGAAGACAACAAACCATGAGAAATAAGGAAAACCAAGAAGTAGTTGCAAACCTTTTCCAGTGTCCTCTGTGTCTTCTAGGGAATTTAGTAGATTTGGCCATGAGTAAATCAATGATTCTCTCAGTCCCCCAAGGCAAAGACTGAGCAGATGGACAGTATGCATTGTGACAATCAGTAATTGCCTCTCATACATCTGTGCAGTGGAAGGTAAAGCTGCTACCACTGTCAACATCTGTGAGATCTGACCACAAAATTTATTACACCTGCTACTAGGGTATGATGAATTAATTTTTGTGATTAAAGTGTAGCATCTTGAGATAACAGATTATGTTGGACTAGTTGAAAAGAAATATAACTCTTTTTTCTTTTTATTTCTTCCATCAAGTTTTTACTTTCAACACAGTTGAAATCAAGGTTCAGCCATCTGCCAAAGTAAAGAATGGAGCTCCTATGTCAATTGTCTGCCATGCTGATATTAGCAAAAGTACTGATTTCCAGCTGAAGCATAATATTACAATTTTTAAGGATGGCAAACTTGTGTTCACGACTGTATCAGACAAAGGAGATGCACGATATGAAATACCCATGGCAAAATCTTCAGATACAGGAGACTATGAATGTACTGTGGAAGCAGGCAGAAAGACAAAATCTAGTAACTCCTTACATGTTTGGGTAACAGGTGAGTACTCCTTCAAACAAAGCAGTTTTCTAAGATACAAAAAAAGAACAGCCTTCCAGGGGAAGTAGTAAGAGTCAGTGCTAAATAGGATGTCTTGCAAGGTGTATTTTATCCATAGACGTCAGAGTACTTTACAAGAGTTAGTACTAAATCCTGATGTTAAGGCACAGAAATGAAATCACGATCCCAAGGCTACACGGCAGATCAGTGATAGTCAGGAGTACAGTCTGTGCCGCTTGTGCCACCATCCCCTCTGTCCTGAGCCTCTGTTCCCTAGACTAAAGAAAGTATTATCTGTGAAAGCTTGTGCTTATAGATCATAAACATGTTGGGCGGTGGGTAGATTACTGGAGAAGCTTAAAGTAACGTATAGGAATTCTCACCTTTATCCATTGCTAAAGCTAGTATCAACTGTGGACTACTTTTGTAGACAATGTTGTCAGTCTTGTTCTTTCATCTCTCATGAGAGAAAGGGCCACCTCCATCTATGCTAGCCTCCACCTATTTCTAGCCACGTGTTCTTGACTGCAAGTGACATTTTTCCCCTTGGAAAAGCAACTTGGAAAGAAATCCCTCAGCATTAAATAGTTACAGGGTTGTGCAGGGCCTCTAATTTTTCTTCAGAGGCCTGCACCTCTAGGTACAGAAATTGGGATGGCATTGAGTTTCTTCACTTGCTCATTTCTGAGTGGCAATAGGAAACACTGAGGAGGAAGCGGTCTTACCTTCAAAACGGCAAGTTTCGTACTTCACACATTGCATCAACACTGTATTACCCTCTCAAGGGCCATTTTCGTCTTCTGAAGGTGCTTTGGCATGCACCCACACATCAAAGGGAGTGTCTTCAAAAGCTCAGTTCTTGCACATTATTTGCATCTGTTCATTACCATAAATCGCTACCATAGTCATCAGAGATTGTGTTTATTGCAAGATTATGCAATGTTCTATTTCTCGTTTTCCATTCTAAGGAATGACCAAGCCAATCCTGACTGCTGAGAAAAGAGAAGTTTTAGAGGGTGAAGTTGTGAAATTACGTTGCGAGCTGCCAGAAGAAGCACCTCCTTTACATTTCTTTTTCCAGAAGATAAAGATGAATTCAACACCTAAAGAAAAATATGTATTTGAACCATACAGAAATTTTTCTGTAGTGGAATTTTCTGTTGAAGAGGGAGACAATATTTTACAATTTGATTGCTTTGGTAGGAGAAATGTAAAACTCGGATTTGAAAGCTCAGAGCATAGCAACAAAACACTTGTTACAGTCAGGGGTAAGTTGCTTAGCTTTTCTTTTTACATTTCTTTGCTTGCTATAATTAAAAAGTTGGGTCATGAATTTATATGTATTCTCTTGCAGAACCATTTATAAAGCCTACTCTGAGTGCTAAGCCCTCAAATAATATTACAGAAGGAGACAGAATACAGTTTGAATGCTCAACTGTAGTAGCCCGAATGCGTGATATTGAAATCATACTCCAGAGAAACAAAACAATACTGAACAGCGTACGAGATGAGAAATTTTTGAAATACTCTACAGTAGCTACTCTGGAGGACAGTGGTGAATACCTGTGTAAGGTGGAGCAAGGGAGAGCATCTAAAACCACCAAACTGAATGTTGTTGTGTCAGGTAACACCTCTGTTCATCTTACATTTTATTCAGTGGATTAACATTTAAATTTAAGTTTGGTAGAACTCAAGATCCAAATGTAACCTCCAGACCCAAGTGTAAATTTTTCTCTAAGTTAAAGGATATTTAGGTTTAGATTTCAGTTTCTGTTTTTTGCCTGACAATACTTTCTAATTAAAATAACACTTTCAAATAATACATATGAGAAGTGGTTTCAAGTGATTGCTAAGTTTCTGTTTTCCCTGATAATGTTATTATATTAAAATAACATGACTTTTTTTTTCCCTGGCTGTAAACTTTCAGTATGGCCTTCATTCTGTATACTTTGAGATAGGTAGTCATATTCTCAGTTTGAATTAATTCATTCTCTTTTTATGTTGCAGAGCTGTTCCCCAAGCCAACACTGGTTGCTTCTATGAATAAGATGGATGAAAATAAAGAATTAACTTTGAGTTGCAGCATTAGGGGTTTTCAGAATGCTAACTTCTCTATATTTCGGAAAAATTCAAATAGAGAAGTCTTGTTGAAAAATTCTAGAAACTTGACAATAAGAGTTAACGTGAATGATACTGGATCCTATATCTGTAAAGCTGAAGTAAAAGGAATAGTCAAGGAGAGCAAACCTGTAAGGATAAATGTTTATGGTGAGTTGATATAGAGGTTTAGAACCCAATGGTGGGTGGGAAAAATCAAAACTGTAAGCTTATTTGTAAGCACATCTGTTTACGGAATCAGTCTCTAGTCCATGAACTAGCAGGGTGTCTATTAGTTCTTGCAGTATTAATTTCTGTGAGATGTGCTTGTAATCTTTAGCTGTGGAGGATTTGTCCTATCATAATCTAATCAAGTCAGACTTTTCCAGGGCTGGCCCCAGGAGAGGGGAGTTAGCATGTCTTCCTTCTGTTCCCCTGATTCTGCTAGATGCCAAATACACTCCCATTCGTTACCATTTGCAGGAGCTGGGAATGTTCTGTGAACTTTTCACTCATCGGTTTGATCTGAAACTCTGTCAGTGTCTGCCTTGAATCCCTCCCCCTGACCTTCCAGGCAGAAAGCCATGAGAGCCAGTGGTCATCCAGATAGCTTTACTCCAGAGAAGCCAAGGTTTTTGCTATCAATACAACCCTCTCACAAGCACATTAATTATAAACACTCTAGTTTCCTTCCCTCTCATGGAAAAAGCACAGTTGGTTCTCAAGTCTGTAAAGGGGGATTAACTGGCTTGTGACTCACTGTGTTGCAGAAACAGTTCCCTGATTAGGTGCTACAGGATCCATCTCGGGTAGTACATGCAATAGTGCTTGCATGTATTTTTGCTCTATAGACTTACTCCTTGGGACAGAGCTAGTTCTGGAGTTTGGATGATCCACAGCTGTGTCACTGATCATATTTCTGTGTTCCTTTACATTCTTCTTCTATGCTATTATAATCTTAAATCATATGTTTCATTATCTATGTTTTTGTTTTGTTCAGGTCATCCCTCTGCTTCCATTCTATCAATGAGGAAGAGCTTCCCAATATAGACTGTGTATGCAAACTAGCTAAATATTGTATATTTATATGCTTTATATAAAATAATATTGTATCTTTTGGCCTTCTGCAGTATAATTTGCAACATTTTTTTCTTTTATTCCCCTTTTAGCCCCAGTTTCCAGACCAACTCTTTCTGTTGTCAGTGGTTTACCAGAGGTGGTGTTAGGGAAGCCTCTAAAGTTAATCTGTCGTTCGGTGATGGGAACACCGCCAATAACATTCACATTCTACAGAGGAAATGAAGTTAAGAAAATAGTAATTAATGACACCTATGCTACGTTCCTGGATGGAAATATTACACAAAATGACAAAAGAGGATACAAATGTGATGCTAGAAATAATCACTCCAGTGGTGTGAAAACTAGCAATATTCTAAACGTCACAGTAATAGGTGAGTCTGTTCAATTCTTCTTGTTGTCTGATGTCATATTTTGATTTTTGAAACTGTAGCAGCAAATGATGGACTAAGCAAAATGGAAGTGAAATGCTTATACATTTTTGCTCGCTCGAATTAAAAAATATTTGGAGTTCTGTATCACAATTTGGCACTAAAGTAAAAATTCTGATAGTAATCTGAATCCAGTTAACTACAATTGAGTTTATTTTAATGTCAAAACCAGATCTGACTTGAAATCTTACAGAAGCTGTTTTAGTAAAATTAATGATTAAAAATAATCAGGACCAGATCAATTTTCTTCATGTTTGATTTTCATAGGACTGGATTAAATGTATACAAAATGATATTGGAGTTAGTCTATGATTTTACTCACTAACATAATTGAGCTAGCTAGATTCCTGGTAAAAGATGTAAATCCACACTTTTAGTAATCCCTCTAAGTACCTCTGTTATTAGTTGCAGTTTTCAGAGGCACTGAGCATATGTTCAGCACCAGAAGGTGCAGTTGCTAAGTAGGTCTGAAAGTCAGTCTATTATTATGCCTTATTAGCAACTAGGAATTATCGTATATGACAAAGTCTCCGACCTACAAATATGTGTGAAGTAGAAAGGGAAAATTCCTCTGCCCATGAGGGAAGTTGTCAGTTGATACTTTAAAAAGAAGATGAATTGGAAGTCCACAGAAGGATCTGATACATGCTAAGAATCTTAGCATTTCTCCAGGAAGGGGCATGCAAGTGAAAAAGGTGTGATTTGCAAGTGTGCTATTGGCAGGTGTGATGAGAAACTGAAGCACATAATAATTCCGTAACAGGCCACGTAAGACTGGTGTCAGTTCTGATAACTCTTAAAACATGTGCGTGTGGTTTTCCCTGTCATTACATGTGTAAGGGAGCGTCTTGTCTTGGTAGGATCGTTTAACCAATATACTGTGTTTCTGTAGATTTGTTTGTCGCGCTCAGAGCAGATGGTAGTGAGGTTTCATGTGACAGTTCCTGCTTTAGAACCTAGTGGTTCAAAGGTTTGGCTCAAGAACATTCTGTCACTGATTTAGATATGTTCTGTCCCCATCACAGGTGGTTCCCTGTGTGCCCAAAGAACTTATTTGTTAACAGTAGGTTTTGCTATAGGCCTTAAAGAAGTTTCTTGAATATCCCGTACCCAAGACACGGATTTTACCTTGAATTTAAATTGAAAATCTAAGACAAATAATTGTAGAGTACAGAGCAGCTATTTGAGGAGGCATACTGAAGCCTTCTGCACTGGATGAAGGGCCCTAACAGTTGCAGGCTTCATGCTGACAGATACTGTCTTGTTGGGGTTCATCTTCAACAGTGAATGAGGTAATCAGAAATAATAGTCTCCTACCCAAGTGGAAATAAAGCATTGATTGTGGCTGCTGCTTCTGGAGGACCTGAGAATATTCTTAATCTACAGAAGGAACCATCTAATTGTAGGTATTGACCTTTTATTAAAGGAAACAATAATTTGCCTGTAGCAAAATGTTTGCTCAGTAGTGTCACCACTACCTTACTTGGTTCAGGGTTGGACAGTTTTGTCAGTCTGATGTTGACAAAAAAAATGACTATTTTGGTAGTGGTTTGGCAATCTGTGGTGACAGATAAGTGGAGCTGTGTATCCTATGCATGTTGTTGGCACTTATTAGTAACCACATAGAGCTATTGGAAAAAAATAGAGTTCTTTGGGACTGTAAGTAAGGGAACTGGTAATGGCAGATACACTTGTATCACAGAATGACAGAATAGACTTGGTTGGAAGAGACCTCTAAGATCATCAAGTCCAACCATTAACCTAACACTGCCAATTCCCCACTAAACCATGTCCCTTGGCACCTCATCTACACATCTCTTCAGTACCTCCAGGGATGGGGACTCCATCATTGCCCTGGGCAGCCTGTTCCAACACCTGACAACCCTTCCAGTGAAAAATTTTTTCCTAATACCTAATCTAAACCGGCCCTGGCACAACTTGAGGCCATTACCCCTCGTCCGATCACTAATTACATGGGAGAAAAGACCGACCCCCGCCTTGGTACTACTTCCTTTCAGGTAGTTGTAGAGTTGTAGAGCCATTTTAACCCGTATACTTGGCTTCTTGCTACTTTTCTTGAATGTATCAGCAGTATTTTAGATTTACCTAACCCAATTACAGCAAAGTAGTCTAGGACCGGAGCAGAAGCTGATTCTTGACCTGTTGAAAAGAAGAGAGAATCTCTCTCCACCAAGGATTTTTTAGTTTTGTGTCCCAGCTTGAACCCAAATTGTTTTGGTTTTAATAAGATAAACTTGTGGTTAACAGGCTGGTTTCTCTCTGCGTTTTGACATCAAGTTGTGTACTAAGAGAACAGATACATCCAGAATTGTTGCATTCTTCTGAGTCAGTTGGATTATTCCACAGTTGAATCACAGAATCACATAATGTCAGGGATTGGAAGGGACCTCAGAAGATCATCTGGTCCAGTCCCACTGCCAGAGCAGGAATACCTAGATCAGGACATGCTCTCCACTCTCTGAGCCCCCAAACAGGTCTTTTAACACAGTATTTGCATTTGCCTAGACTATAGAAGTAGGACTGCACCTTAAGTTCATCAGTTTCACCAGGATATGCTTTCCTAACACTAGAGATAAACTGAATGATAAAACTCTGAAGGGATTTATACAATGAGATTTAAAGTCAAGGTAATTTGCAGTAACAAGTAACAAATAAACAAATACAAAGCATAATCTTAGTCCATTAACAAGTGGGTGTTTCTTTGCTGAAACCAGTGTATCCCAGCTGCTAGATCAGTGGCTCAGGATATATTGTGACACTGTTTGGAAGTGCTGAATAGAAAGTCACGTTTTGGAGCCTGGTGAGCCAACCTTCTGCAGTCCACCACTCCTGAGGTGGCGGCTTTGAATTCTCTATATTCTGTCCTTTCTGTCTGTACAAGATCTGAAACAAGACATGTTTTATAGAGCAATCCTCTCTATCATGGGACCAGTTGTTTTAGATCTAAATCTGCTTTCTGCTTCCTATCCAATTCAAGCACAGCTTTCATGACTATCATCTTTTCATATCAGATTTGGTTTCCTCCTTCTGCTGCTGTATCAGTGTTGCCTTAACAACTCCTTCTGTGTCTGCTTTGTTTCTTTATAGTGCCCTTTCTATTTTTGGGTCTATAAAAATATTTACTAGAGGATGCTGTCTGGCAGAGACTGTTCAGAAAGATTGATACTGTGCATTCAGTCTCTGTTTAACTCAGTAAAATGGCATTAGTGCAAGTATTTCTACAATACAATATTTTATTATGAAAGTTATTTCTAATAGTGCTAATATTTGTTTTCTCTGTGCCTTCCTTTGTAGTACCAATCAGGAGTGCCAGCTTGGGCGTTTTTCCGTATGGAGAAGTGGAAGATGGCAGTGAAACTCTTTTTCTCTGCACTGTGAGAGAAGGATCTTGGCCAATTCACTTCAGGCTTTTTAGAAAAACTGATCATGACGTTCCTCTATTTGAAACAAGTGATGTTCATGCAGATAGAGTTACATGGCGCAAGGAAGCAATGAGCAGGCAGGACACAGGGACATATTACTGCATGGCTTCTAATCAAGCTAACGTGGATGTGAAAAGCCATCCAATAACCATCAATGGTAAGCTAACTTTTATGATAAGCTGCATACTGTGTCATCATGACAGGTGAGGTCATGCTATCTGGGATGTTACTAAGTATAACTCCCTTACTTGGTTTTGTTCCACCATTGTCAGAAGTTAAACAGAGAGATCCATTTTTAAACAGAGATTGTCTAATTTACATAGCAAAGTTTAAGGGGTGCTCAAAAGCTAAAGGAGCCAGATGCAAGCTAAAAGCAACCCGTTGTTGTACTGAGTTTTTGGTCACAAAGGAGAGGCTCACTAGTGAACTTTACATGCAAGTCTCCTTACAGTTCTTCCCCAGTGTGTAGGAAGGCCAATCTGTAGTAAAATGAAAGGTGAAGGTACTGCACAAGTTGGTAATGATGACCTCTCACTGTACAAACTCTCTTAAACATGTCTTTTTTTCCAGTCATCTTAGCGTCTTGGCAGAAAGGAGTCATTGCTGCATTTGTCCTAATACCTATCGCAGGAGCAGTAACTCTCACTTTATGGTGGTTTTTCTGTAAGAAGAAAAAGGGTAATGAATGGTTCCCTTCTATTTGTTTGGTGACAAATATATTACAGTTAAACTTGCACTTGTTTCAGGAGCAAAGGCTTGTGGGGGTGAGGCTTCAAGAGATTTGTTAAAAAATAAAAATCTACTTAAAAATGCCAGGTGGCCCAAATTGAGCTGCAAGTGTGCTGAAGCTTTCCAAGTATATTGGGCAGAATGGGAGCATCTGACTAATGGTGCTGGGGAGGCACTAGTGAATCAAAGGTTATTGGAGATAAGCCAGAATTATTCCAGAACATCTGGAATTCAGTCCTGTGCAATGTAGAGGCAGACAGGGCCTGAGGAGTTTTTTGATCCCTTATAGAGTTATGACAGTTTGATTTAGGATCCCAACTAAGGTGTAATTGAGGTACTTCTCTAGTCCCTATGAAACAAATTTAAGACATTAGGTTGCGTACTACAATTTGACTTAGGGATTTGTCTTTTATCATTAAGGTATTCTTTCAGATCTCGTTCTTTCAGCAAATAAATAAATCTGGTTTAAATGAAAATCCTGTGATATGCTGGATATTGCGAAATACTTGGGAAAATTTGGAGTATCTGGATGTCCTGGACTGCTTAAATTGGCCAGGCCAAAGTCTGGGGTTTGGGATCTTAGGTTTTCTGTGGAAGAGAAGGGACCTGGGTGATAAACAGGATGTAAGACACTAGGTAATTAATTTTGTGATAGCCAAGAGAAATTATTCTGACTTGGGTAGGTAATTACTATATTTTTGTTTTGAATTTTACTTTTAAATTCTTTTAATTGTGCGATCTAATAATAAATGTTTTTATTTTTCTCTGTCAAGCTAAAGGACCATCCTTGGAGATGTCTGGGTAAGATGGCTTGCTTTATGCTAATGGTGAAGTATTTCTGCTTAAAGGGCTGAAGGCCTTCCACCATATGGGTATAGCTTATTATGGCACACACCTGCAGACAATAGATGGTTGTGCTTCATATACCACCTGCTCACACAACAACAGGATGAGGAAATACTTTAAAAATAGGGAAGAAAAGGCCAGCTAAGAGAGATATAGAAGAATGTCAGGCCTGCATTTGAATGCATTTAGATACGGAATTAAAAATACAGAAGACTTAAAGAACAGTAGTGGAAGAGGGACCATTTTTGACCTGAAAGTTTGCTTGTGCTTCTCTTAAAGGCAAAATTTTCATTAACTTCAACAGTTCAGAATGCATGGTAGTCAGTGTGTACAGTGACTTATCTCTGCATATCATCAGATTGTTGGTTTTATTGACTGGTTTGGGATAATTACATCAACTTTTATTGGTTTGCTTTTTAGTCCTGCCTTGGCTACAAACTTGACAAGTGAAAAACTGACAAGACAGCACAATGATGGAGACTACTATTCAGGTAGGATATTTTGCTGAAAGACTATTAGTGAATTGGCTTAATTAAACATTTATTTAAAGTTTTGGACTTACACGGTTGTTGTTTAGACAGGGCCCAGTGTTTTGGGGATACAGAGGAATACTGAGAGCGTTCTCCCAAGTATCTGCTATCATTTTGTCTTTGTGCAGTTTTGTATGAGCACATCTTATTGGTTTATAAGTCTGCTCAGACACTTCTACCTGCAATCAGTTAATAGTATGACAGATAGAGAAATCATGGTAAAAGAAAATTACTTTCTCTTTTTGACGGTTTTGACACAGCTGCAAGAAAATTATTTCAGAGAGGAAATTTGAGTTGTGGCATGTTGGTCCTGTGATGTGACCAAAGTATAGCGATGTTAACTTGCCACGACTGGGCACCTATCATTTCAGGATCTCAATGCACTTTACAAAGACAGGAGGACATGTTGTTTAGACCACCTGATATAAATAAAGTTGCCCCTTGAGTGTTTTTTAGCTGATCATTTTAAAAGCCACATTCTTCCCACCTGTATTATATGAATGTCTTAGGTGTGAATCCAGAAGTAGAATTTATCATGTAAATAAACATAATGACAATAGGAGTTGCAGCTGTGTAACTCGTTTGATTGGCTAGAAAAATATTTTATCAGCTCAATTTTGCTTTAATATTTTAGGATCAGGTTACATTGAAGATAGTGAAAATCACATGAAATCAACAGATGAGAGTAAAGGTAATTTCATACTTAATAGATTTAAAAATTATTTTGTGATTGAAAATTGTGATGTTTTCTAATGGTAGCAATCAGGATTTGGTAGGTTCAGTCCTTTCCTTTTTCTCTTTGATAGTGGGGAAGACTGCTTCCTTTGCTGAGCTTAGTTCTTTTTCCTTACATGCAAAACAACAATGATAGGACCCATTTCCCAACTGCATTATGAAGTGTAATTTGTTGAGCTGGATTCCAGGCCATCTAATAAAGGATGATGTAAAAATACAGCTTAAACTCAAAATTTTAAGTTCTATACAACAAATATTCAGATTTTTTTTAAAAAAATGTTTTCTACAGACTTCTGCTTCTTTTGCTTCTCTGTCCTTTTGTCTTTTCTTCAGATTTTGAAATATTTAAGCATTAAACCTAAAAACAACCTGCCAAATACCTTGAGACACTATGTGGGCTACATATATATATATATATATTCATTAAAGGTGTCTCATCAAGTAGTGCACCATCTAGCACGCTTTATTCTTCAAGACTGGTGTTTTTAAGATATTTAGTCAAGGAATAGTACTTAAATATGTGGGTATTGCCATCTGAGAGCATACTTTGTCCCATGTATTTTTGTTTTATATTGATGTGAAATTATTCTTATGGGTTAGGTGCGATTTCTGATAGCTTATAGTACATTTTGACTTGGTTGTCTATTGGACAATAGGTTGAAAGATAATTAGAAAGGCATCAAGTGTAACTAAAGATCAAGATTAAGCTAAAATTAATCCAGAGCATGGAACTAGACTCCTGCATAAGCCTGTATACAACATAGGTGGCAGGAATTTCTGATTGATGATTCTTTAATGCAATTCTGCATGGGCAGGTCAGCACTGTACCACAAAACTAAGATAAAGGTGTTGCACTAATTAATTTCACAGGAAAACTTGACAATGACCTTTGGAAGCTCTAGCTCAGTAATTCTTGTTTTTTCTATTGTATCCTACCTGTTTCAGATGAAATGGGCTCTGGTCTAATGATCTGCATGAGTGCAAGAAATAAATGGGTTCAATCCTTACCTGCTGTGGATTGGGCAGCTTCATTAAAACCAACTAGGCTATTGCAGATCTCTCTACCAGATGTGAAAAACAAGTCTATTATTCATATACCTCTAAAAATAACAGCATCTATTCTTCATTTGTGTGGCAATACCTTTTACTTCAGTAAGTGAAAGGAAGGAGCTTACAGTGGGTGCATGGAAGTTATTCCATTGTGGCCTGAATAAGTCAAACTAGAACTTAGAGAGACATTGTCATGCAAAACAAATGTACAGACAACAGAAACAAAGGAACATAAGGCTGTATTGATCATTCAGAATCACTGCTACTTTAAGAAGCATGTCATTTAAACTTCATTATTAACTAATATGCCATCTTGAACACTTTTTTTGTTTTTTCTTCTCTTGCCAATGCTATTGGAAGGCTGCTCCAAAGCTTTGCTGTTCTAATCATTAGATCTTTCTCCAATTTCTGTTCTAAAAATAATTTAGAGAAAGCTTTAAATATGTGGAAAGTGGAGAATGGGAAGTTTCCTGCCATAGCAGCCATAGAAAAGGAGGAAAAAGTAATGGCAGGAAGAGAAATAGAAGAGAGAGCAGCTGGAGCTGGAGCAGAAATATGAGAGAATCTCAGATAATTCCCTGCTCCAATTGTACTGTGACATTTTTGAAGGTATTAAATTGAAAGTAAGAGTTTTAGGCACAATTTGAACATCCCACAGTTTCAGAAATCTGGCTTGAGTTGGTCTACTGCCTTTCAGATTGGGATGACCTTTAGGAATGGGTTGACCTTACACCTCTTAGCAGAGTAACATCTGCCATAAGTAGGGCCTGATCCTGCACCTATCAAAGTCAATGAGGACTTGTCCATTAATTTCAGTGGCAGCAGGATCAGGCCCACAGCTCAAATGAAGCATGCAGTCCTACAAAGAAACATCTTCTTGATATTTTTGGGGCAGGACCTGACCTTGAGACTGCTGAGGTGGAGTACACTGAAGTTGAAGTATCAACGCTTGATCCTCACAGAGGTAATAAACTGTCTGGCCTCTATGGGTATGCTTTGGGGAGCAACTCTGGGCATGTTGATACTCCCTGACACTGGTCTGGTATTGGCACCTGTGAACGTAAGAGCGGGTTGTGTTTTGTGAGCATGACAGTTTCATGCCAGTAGTGCTCCTCCTTAATCTAGATGATGCTGTGGCAACCATGCTGTTGTTCATTGTAGCCCTTCTTCCCCTGGGATCCTCTTGTGCACTTGCCCTTCCCATCCACATGAGGTCTGTGCAGAGCAGGGCTCCCAGCTGCAGCAGCAGCTCTGACCAGAGGGCAGCTTGCTGTGAATCTTCACATTACAGAGTCCAGATTCACCATTTGAAGTTAGCCACAAGGCAGGATAATGGAGAGAACAGAAAGCAGTGGAATTTCCTCCTTTATAAAGGAACTGGTTGAAGGGTCAAAGCTGTAATTCATTTGTGAGAGAGAAGGAAGAAAGACCTGTGTAGATTTAGTCTCTCAGTCTGGAGAGCCCTAGAGACCATCCTGGATTTTGTGGCATGTTCAACAGAGAAATGAGAATATTGATGTCCAGATAACTTTGGCTTCCTACATTTAGTTCTATGGTAACAATAACCAGACCTCATAGTCTGAGGCTAAGATACACGTCTCTGCAACCTTGGAGGAGAAATATCCCCTGAAATTTATTCTCCATGCCCAAATGCACACTTCAATCATTCTGTGTCATCTGGGGAACTGTCATATCATTATGTCCTTGTGTTGAAAGCTGGCAAATCTTTCAGAAATTTACAAAAAGTTTCAAGTAGCTAAGAGTGAATAAAACCCACGGGAGGGGTTATGCTGTGGTCTAGATTCTTTGCTTTAGCTGAATGAGAAGCAAACTGAGGAAGAAATGGACAAATTTGCTTTTTCCTGGTAGGAAGGACCACTCACGTATTTCAGAGACCAAAGACATGATTGTTTAGTTAGTAATACAGATGTTTAGGCAAAAGTGCTCACTCTGCAAGCTTGGCAGCAAAGCTCTCCCAGAACAGCCAACCCTCCTATTCTTTCTCTGTTTTCACTTGCTGGTATCATTCATCATAGAGTTTTCTCTGTGTTCTGAGCATGCTATTTATCCAGCTCTGCTAAATTCTGCACTGAGATACAATAGTTGTTGTACTCTTTTTTCAGAATAGGGCTAATAGTTAATTGTTGCAGCTGTATCTGAGCGTGCACTGCACAATACGAAGTTGTAGAATGGTAAAGATATGCTAGTGCACGATTATTTAAATTAAAAGCCCTACTAAATGCAAGATCAGCATCTCTAAAAAAAGCCTTTTCGTCCTATTCCTGATATATAACGCTATTCCAGTATACCAGACTTTTTCTTGTACAAGTTTTGTTTCAAATCATAATATTCTTTCATGTCTGTCTGTGGGTTATGACCAACCCTCGTCAGGGAACAGACCTTTCAGATTATCACCTAACTCCAAATCCCTATCGCACGTCTTTTGATTCCACTTGTTTTCTGAATGAAGACAAAGTATATCACACTTCCCTTTTCTCTGGGTGTGCACAACTCACCCAGCAGGCTGCATGTAGAGTCTGGTTCCTTCTGCCTTTTGAGGAACTCTAGATTTCTTTGATCTCTCAGGACCGACTTCAAATTAATTTATCACAGAATGGTAGGGGTTGGAAGGGACCTCCAGAGATCATCTAGTGCAACCCCCCTGCTAGAGTAGATCACACAAGAACACGTCTCCAGACGGGTTTTAAATGTCTCCAGAGACAGAGACTCCAGAACCTCTCTGGGCAGCCTGTGCCAGTGCTCAGCCACCCTCACAGGAAAGAAGTGTTTTCTTATGTTAAGATTGAACCTCCTGTGTTCCAGTTTGTGCCCATTGCCCCTTGTGCTGTTACTGGGCACCACTGAGAGGAGTCTGACCCCAAAAGGAGGGCTCGTCCGGGAGTTGAACCCGGGACCTCTCGCACCCTAAGCGAGAATCATACCCCTAGACCAACGAGCCAGAGTGCTTTATCTTCTGAGTCATTTTTTCTTTCTGCCACACTTGGCACTGTTCATCTCCAGGGCAGTAGAACCATATCTTGTGTATTGTGAGAAACTACTGAAATAAATACTGCAGTACCTAAACTATAGAAGTAGCCTTTATGTCACTTTTGGGGATCAGGAATAATTGAATGGCACTTCAAAACATAATTTTTAATTTACATAGTTGTATAAAGATGTACATTTTGCCTGTGAGGGTGAAGAACTACTTACATTTGAAAACAGTGCTTCTACCCTGTTTTTCCAGCCATGTCTACACTAGCCAGTCATTTCTAAAATGCTTTTTGACACAGTATAATGATGAATAGTCTCATGCATAAGGGATTTATGTGTGCTATGCTTCTGTGTGAGGAGCAAATAAAGGGTTCATTACAGTGTTACTGATAGTGGTAAGCTTGCTAGAAGGGAAGTTTCACTGATTTATTTTAAAATTTCCACATGGGAATAACTTGATACCTACTTTTTGAAGTAGGGGTGAAGAGGCTAGACAAATACAAGGCAGAGCTGGGGCTACACGGTCCAGCTCTTATATATCATAGTGGAATCTTAATTTGATATTTAAAGGGGTGGTAATTCTAGAGAATTATTAAATTGAATACTTATGGAGATTATATGCTTGACAAAAATATAGTGCTTATCTTTTCTAAAGCTTAGTTGTGAAAAAAAATGACAAAGTGATTTGGACACTTTATTGTTAATCTGAACAAAACCAAAGGCCAGTGCTAAAGTCAGATCAGGAAATAACCCTAAAGTGAGAAGGGAGAAACTGCTAATCACAGCTGAGTAAGAACATGCTCCTTTTATAGCTGGTTAGTTATCTGCAGGGTGGCAACAATAGAAAGTTAGTGGGAACAAAATGTCAAATCATCTAAGCAATTTCTTCTAGCACATTTTTTCAGTGCTGAGACGACCTTTGGAACACTAACAAAAAAAATAACATGGGCAGTGGCATTATATCACAATTTAATGAAATGGTCTTTAAAAAAAAAAAAAAGCAAGCTAAGGAAAGGCCTCCCACCAAGTCTTTCCACAGAGTCAACATGAGTAAATTTAGGATTGTAGTCCCCATGTTCCAACTGAAATGAGCTACCTCTCATAAAAACTCTGAGAAGAATACTTCTTACTTCACTGGAAATTGAACTGATCATTTAAGCAAGAGTCCATAAGCACATGAAATGCACTTCAAGGCTGTTTTGCAGAGAAAGTTCACACCAGAACTGCAAGTCTGAAAGCTGTGGTTAGGCACTTGGTGAAGTGTAACTCCTACTGTCGTTGAAATTAATAGGTTTTTTGCAACTCAGTTCTGATGTGTTAGCTCCCAGCATTTAAAGTATGCTTAACACAATTAAAAACAATGAAATTAACTTTAGGAGATTAGGATGGGTGCCAGGGATACTTAGGTTCTTCAGAGCGATGCAGAACAGTAACAGTCCTGATTCTGAGTCTGGCTGCTGATCAATATGTCTGAATTCTTTAAATGTTTTAAATAGCTAAAGTACAGGACTCTGTATCCACAAATGTGAATTTTCTTTCCAGTTTCTTGTAGAAACCATATTCTTTTTTTTTTTTTTAAACTTCAACTAGAAAAATCTAACTTAGTGGTTTATTGAAGATCTACAGAAATTGGAGGTGATATTGATAGAATTCTGAAGTTTTCCAAGAGATTCAGTGTAACTGAAATGAATTAATGTTTCTAAAATGCTTTGAGATCCTTGAACAGCAAGCTCCTAGGCTCTGCCTGCATAGGCCTTTATACCAAATGAAGAAAGTGTTTTTAAATGCAGAGTCCTGGAGTACTTTTCTTTACTATGGTTACCCAGGAATACTTAATCTACGACCATGCAAGAAATCAAGGAAATTGTTCTAATCTCCTACTAGCCAGAGCTGTGTTTACACTGACCATAGAGAAACTGAGTTCTTGCTATTTTCAGGCCTTTAGACAAGGCTCTGCTCCTTCTCTACTGGGGAAAGTGTCTATAGTTTGGTATCAAAACTGTGTGGATAGGTTTGCACAAATGTCAGATACCAAAAAAGGAAGAGCTTTTGCTTTCTATCTCATACTAGAGCAGAGGTTTACAGGGGCTTATTTGTAAACCTAAGGGTCTGAAAAGTATGTGCCTAAGACTAACATTGCATTTGTATCCCAGCTGTGTCCTTGGAGGCACAAATCTTCTCTGTCTGCTTTTTTCTCCTCACTTTTTATCTTTCCACAAGTCGTCTTAGCCTTCTCTCCTGCTCTGTCCACCTGATCTCAGTGCATGAATGGAAGGGTCAGCCACACCGAGGAACTGAGAGGAGATCTTTCCCAGATAGCACCTAAATAGAAGCTGTGCAGTGTGAAATCTGCAAATATTCTTCTGAGACATTTCACAAAGAACAGCAAATTAGTTTGTTTTTGTGCCCCTAAGATCTAATCAGGCTAGTTGCCAAAAGGGGGTGTCATCTTCCAAATGATAGCTCAGGCCTAGGATCCCTAAATCCTTAGAACAAATTAAAGAAGCTCTTCAAAGTGATCCAGAGAAATTCTTCTCTAGTGGTAGATGTCTCTGTAAAATTAAAACGGTATCAAGTTAAGTTGAGAGTATTATTAGAATGTTCAAGTCAAATTTAGAAAGGGAGCCTATTTTCATAATCATTTTTATATAGAGGGAGAGACATCTCCCTCTCAGAACCTTACAGTCTGGGTTTGGGAGGGGGTGGTGTGTGTGTATGTAGTTTCATCCAGACTCCACAGGATCGTTGCTACTTATGTGACTACTTCCTCTGAAAGTAAAACAGTGTGTTCTGTTTGTTTGAGGAGCTTTTCATAAGGCAAACAGAAAAAAAAGAAAAAAAAAGAAAAAAAAAAAAGAAAAGAAAAAGAAAAGAAATTGATTCTGTGCCAATACATTTTCCAGCTCCTGTACAGAAGGGGACTGAAACAGTTTATAGTGAAATCAGAAAAGCTAATAATGGTAAGTAAGCTAGTGAAAAATTAAACACATAAAGGAAGCATTTGTATAGAGATTAGGGATAAATTTGTGACTGAATAGTTTAGAAGATAAATGCCATAAAAAGAGATCCAGGTCACACAGGAACGTACCAAAGGGCAGCTACAAAACCATGGGTGTTGATAAATTGTGTAACACCTTCATGGTTTCTCATAAGCCAATGATATTTAATGCAGTGAGATTAGTATTTGTAACATCTACTTCATCAGCCCATTTGCATCTATCTGCTAAATAGTTTGGCCATACATCTGGATCTGAACCTGGAGCAGAACATGCCCTGTTAGGGATTAGGGTGATATGTTGTGTTATCTCAAACTGCTCATGAACAACGCTTTTCCTCTTAGTTGAGCATGTTTGCCATGTGTTATAAAATATTACGCTGGTTTTGGATATAACCCCAGAAAATATCTACAAAGCCTCCAACAATAAACTCTAAAACCCTCTAAAGCAATTTAATCACTTCAGTAGGGTGGGTTGTTTGTTTTAAGCATCATCAAAAATTGACTGAGATTATATGTGTCAGCCACCCTACGCTTCCACCTCCTGTCACACAGCCTTTTGTACGTGGACATTAGCAGCTTACTAGCAGTTACTGTCTATAAATGTTCTGGCAGTAATGAGTTCAGAGACAGTAGGTTAAAAGTGTTTCTAAATCAGAAAGGATTTCCTTTCCTCTCTTTGTGTTAGGAAGTCTAGATTTGTAAATATTAGGGCTGTAAACGCTTCAGGTTTTGTCTCCATCCATGTTACCAACTGGGTTTGTTTTGTACCACTTTGAAATTTTGATCATTGTGTTTTAATTTGCTATTTTTCTATTTTATAAGGGATTTCCCACCTGCTCTGACACAGTATTCTGTTTTTAGAGAATCTCTCATATGGGGGCTCCAAGTACTTTAGAAAACATTGCTTAATTTTCCCTTGTAAGGATTTATAAGGCAATTTTAATCTCCATTTTACAGCTGAATAAACAGAGAGGTTAGGTCATTTGTTTAAGGCAATGTTTTTAGAGAGCGGCAACACTGGGAACAGAATTTCAGAATCCTGACTCCTGGCTTGATGCTGAGCCTATACATTGCAGTCTTTTTTCACAGCCTTGCAGTGAAAAGCAGAATATCCTTTACACTAAAGAGCAAAGCAGGGTGTTTCATGTAGGACCACCTGGCAACATCATGAGAAAAAACCAGCTCATTTCAGGGCTGAACCCAAAGGGCACTGATGTTCTGAAATGTTTTCCAGTGCGTGTGAACTGGACCTGTAACAAGCTGCAGAAGCTGATTGTATAACCCCTTGCTTGCTTTCTGCCAAGGTGCAAAGCTGATTATTACACCTTTCACCATTCCTATTTTTGACACAACGGAAAGTGTTACATACTAGAAGAACATTTTGTGAGTTGTAGTGTAAACTCAAGGTTGGTACAGCAGAGCTATAATTCAAAGCACTTGTTAAGACTGTACTTGCCATAAAGTGGGAACTGCAATAAAATGAGATATGATTGAAAGGCTGAGCTGAATTAGCCAGATGATATGCAAACACCCCTTAATCTTGCAGTCCACCTGCTCTTTTATGCACAACATTCTACAGTTTCAGTTATTCTTGGAAACATAGTAACAGTTTATTGTTTTAATCACGTCTGTTTTTCCTGACTGATACACAGGAAAAGTGTTTCAAATAGATAAGCAGTGCATCACATAGCTAAGCAGTTGCTTTGGAGAGCTACACTGCAGTCTATTTAAATGTAACATTTACTTTGATTTTTGATAGGCTGTGTGATTGCGAGGTGGCAAAGTATAAATGCAGTGGAGGATCCCTAGGAGATAGATCTATGTTCTTAAGTACTTTAATATATATTAATTTAAGTGTACTAGAGGCCAACTATGAAAGATGTTGAACATTACTAGTGGGTGCAGAAGTTGCTTTACCATTATAATCTCACTGTGTTTGAATATTCTTTGAAATTTTTGAGCAAATGCCCAAGAATACAATCTAATTCAGGAAGTTAATGGTTCAAACAAATGTATCCTCTGGGGAAATTACATTAATTTGGGAATTGGGGTCAGCTATAAAGTGTGACAGATTTAACACCTAAGACCTATGTAACATTTTATTATTATTATTTGTTGTTTGCAGGTAACTATTGTGGTTTGGGTCTGTTTAATTATATTTAATTGAGTACTTTGTAAGCAATTTTGTCCTTTCAAGGAATTGTCTGTGCATCCTAGAAATTGTGTCCACTAGAGAGGAAGCTGAAGAGCTGTCAGTAGTTGTTATTTCTGATTCAATTCTTTGTGGCTGAGCTAAAATATTTTTCCTCTTCATTTTTCTGATGGCTCTCACTGCTGTCCCCAGTAAGGCAGATGTCATGTCAGTAACCAACTTCTCTCATATTTTGAGTTCTACAGCTATTGCTTGTCCTAAATCATTAATCCATAGTGCAGATAATGCTCTGACCTTTCCCAAGGCCCAGGCCTTTGGCAGTGTGCTGAGCATCTGCCTGGTGTTGGCTACATAATCTCCTGTTACTATCATTTTAGTGTCTCCATCACTACCTGCTGTGCTGCTTTCGTTATTCTGAGTGCCAGGCCTAAAGGGGTGTTACATTAAAGACAGACTGAAACAAACTGTCAAATGCACATTTCAAATCCCAAAAGACCTGCATGTGGTTAACTACAGTTAACCTGTTAACAGAAGGAAAAGCAGGTCATTTGTGAAATTCAAGTCTAGTTAGGTGTATTTTGATTGAAAGGCAAATAATAGTCCTGTAGATAGAGAATGTCAGTCTCTTTAGTTGGTTGCTAGATTTCTTCTAATATAATGAGAGGTTTAAGGAGGATGCTGGTCACTAACATTGTCTCTGGAAGCAACTCAGAGATGAAGTTGTCCTTGCATTATTATTGAAAGGTTAGTTTAATTCAGAAAAATAAGATTTTGTGGGTAGAAACTTCACCCAGGTATTGATTTAAAATGTTTTCTAGAGCAGTAGGCTGTTACTTTGGGTACTGGTCACAGTTATTACTACTCAAGTCAATAACACCTTTGTCTAAAAGTCCTTCACACCTATCAGAATGAACAATTTTCTTTGAAATACTGCTTTCTCTTGTTGCTCTATGAAAAGGTCAAAGTGTCTTGGGAGTCAGGAATATCCAGCCCAGTCCCAGAGCTGTTACTTTTTGTTCAGAAAGAACTGAGACAGTCCAAGACTTAAGCAAAACAGGCAATTGTCTAAATCAACAGACTGCCAAGAAACATAAAATGACGGTGGCCTTGCTGCCTCCTTTGCCTGTGCTGGAGTCCCAATAGGCTAGGCTGGCAGCTGATGCTCTCCCTCAGGAAGAGGGGTCAGGATGTGTCCGACACTAAGTTCAGCTGGGTGGGTGGAAGCTCTTTTAGGTGGATGATTTACTTGCATCACACCTTTCATCCCCTGAAGGGGCAGAGGGGCAGGAAGACTAAACATCTCCATACTAGCTCCATCTCAGCTCCACCCCTTCCCTCAGCATTGATCCCAGTTCTTGGGGTAGCACAGTTCTGTTTGTATAGCTGAGAAGACTACAGCCAACTCCACTTCACAGATTTCCTTACATTTTTTCAGGGCATTTCTTGTGGAAGACAATGTTTTAGTACATTCTTGCTCCTTCAGTGAACTCTGCCTTTGCTCTGTGTCAGGTCCAAAGCTCACAGAAGCCAGCGAGAGGCTTTGCACTGATCTTGATGTTTGCTGAATTGAACTCATAGTGGCTTATTGCAAGGTAGCTAGAACTAATTTCTTATTAGGAAAATGGAAATCTAGTGAACAAAATGCAGAGCCAGCCTTTATGCTGCTAAGTCTGGAAAAATGAATTGGTCTCTTGGAAGCAACTGCTGTGGCGAGACAGGAAATTCTAAGAATCCTATTGCAACCAACAATGTACTATGGAAAAATAAATATATCCCAGTGGAAAGAGGCATGAGAAATCCCCATTTTGCATTCAGTGGTTTGGAACAAACTATTAGAAATCAGTTCTAGCAATCAGGAAATCTGCTCAAATACTTTCCTGCTACTGAGCTGCAGGCTTAACACCTCTGTGCTCAGCCATAATTTCCCACTGAATGCTTTTTTGAGCATGGAGAAAACTCACAGAGTCTGGGGATTCATTATGTTATTCAAAACTCAGGGCTTATGAGCACATACTAGTTTCAGGCAGTCTGAAATCATGCAAATAACATTTCCCTTAAAAACCCTTTGGATCTTTAGGTTTCAAAGCCTGGATATGCAAGACATTGATTCCAGAGCCAAACGCTTACAATAGCTTCAGCCAAAAATTAGGCAAAGCCAGATGGTTTCATTAAGACACAAATATGCAGGGAGGTTCTGACCTTGCTTGAACCTAAAATGCAAAGCTGAATTGCGTGCATGCCCATGTGTAAGATCTTTTCCCAAACTGCCTGCCAAGATTCTCTGTTAGAAGCTACTGCTCCAATAAAAGGCTTGGCAGGATGTAGTATGTGTCTGCAGTTCAGCATCTTCAGCTGATAACCTGCATCTTAGCTTTCACCAGTGTTGGAGATGGATTTGAGATGGATTGTGAATTGCAACTGCTTAGACATATATTCTCTTCTCCATAATAACCTCTAGCAACAAGAAAGGGCAGGGCATGGGGGGATGACAGTGTCTTAAATTCCTGCCATTAATGTATTCCTTTGTAAAACTGTTCTTTGTTTTAACCCCATCAACTAAAAGCAATAGCAAGAGTTTAAATCCATCAGAACTCCATAGAAATGCCTACCTTTGTTAGACTTGGGAGTCTTGTTCGCCCTGCTATGGAAGCTTGACCAGTTTTTCTGTATATGACTAGAATCCAGCATATCTCATTTCCCTGTTTTTGTCAGTAAGGGAGAGCCAGGTGTCATTTGGAAACCTCTCTGATCTCTTTCATCACAGAAAAATCAGTGTGCTTCAAGTAAAAAACACTGCATATCTTTAACTGAAATGAAATAAAATGGTTGTGAAAAGACTGATGCAGCAAAGAATCAGCAAAAGCACTGTATCATTGTGCTTTCATTAGAGGCTGTGTGGCTCACCTGATGATTGGTACCTTTTAGAAATCATATAGCCTTCCAGCAGCACTTTCAAAGGACACAGATTATGACATTCTCCTGCTAGAGACATGATACTTAGCTAGAAAGCCACACTGTCTTGAATCTGGGTGACAGTTAACAAGGAGGCGAGATATCTGTCATTGTGACCTAATAGCTTTGGGGTAGCAAACATCCCGTTGTTTGAAGTTTGGAATTTATACAAAATTTCTCATTTCCTCCTTCCTGTAAGCACAATACATTGTGACAGGGGACTAAACCACAGCTCGTTAATACCTCACTTCATAAATCTTACATATAGTTTTGTCCACTTAACGCCAAGCTTTGATGTAGCACTGGGTCAGCAGTGGTTTTGTTCACTTCTTTCTGCTTTGAGGACACAAAAAGCTTTTACATGTTTCCCATATAACTTTCACACACAGTGATCAATCTTGCCAAACACTGAGATCGATCTTATACTGAAATTAACTTCATGCAGTGGTATAAGGTACTGTAGTCACCTCAGTTTTTAATCCCTTTCCTAGGCTAAAAGTTCTGGGTAGAACTGTCTTGGAGGAAACTCATAGAGTAGAGGGCCAGTGACATTTGAGTGGTCTTTCTGTGTTCCTGAAATTGCAGCCTGATTGTATACTGTGTTCATGGTGCTGCTTTCAATGAAGCAGAATCACAATCCTTATGTAATAAAAATGTGGATGGTAGAAACTGTACAAGCTTAACTGAACCACCAATATATATGGATGTAATCATAAAGGAGAGAGAAAAAGAAATTTTAGCATTGTTGTCTGCCAAGTTAGGTTGACCTGTGTGAATCATCCTTTCAGAGGGAGAAGAAATTTTGATGTTTTAGTATTTGAAAGTATTCTGTGAAACTTCTGAATAGCTAAATCCACTTAAAAAACCCCCAAAGACCTAAGATCTAATCTGATCCTAAATGGAAAGAGCCCTCTGGCTCCCAGGCTTTCATTGGGAACAATCATCTTTTTGTTAGTAAAATTTCAGGTGTCTTTGCAGGATCTTATTTGGCTCTGAAAATCGTATCCTATACCGGATTTCTGCAGTACGTTATTTTCCTGGCAAGGAATTAGAAGAGGAAGTATAATGCTCATGAGAACTTGCCTCTAAAAGGAAGACTCTTTTTTGTCTAGTAGCAGCTTGTGCTCTCATAGAGTCTTCTGCTCCAAACCATAATCAGGAAAACTGTAAAACATGTACTGTTCAACATGGTCTTTGAAATGTCTGGTCCCACTCATGTGCTTGAATTAAGCTGGTGCTTGGATACTTCTTAGGACCAGAGCTTGAACCTTATTGTAGGTAGCAATTTTACACCATTGCAAGGTCAAACAAAAAAATTAAGCATAAGTCTATTTTCTGCAACATAGAAATGATCTCTTTGCAATGTGCCATTTCATAATTTATACATTGTATTTTATTTTGCAGATTCTGTGGAAAACAGGCATTCTGTAAGTATACATTTTATGCAAACAGTTAAATAGAGGGAAATTTTATTGAAATTATTGTGTTTCTAGTGAGATAGTGTTCAAGTGTTGCTACTTTTTAGTTGATTATTTGTTGTTCAGGACAGCTACTGGGCAATCCCTTCATATATGTTCTTAATAAAGGCTTTCAGTACCACGTTTATAGAATCATCAGCTTTAAAAGTCCATGGATCTGACTGGTATTTGGTAGTGCTGGTACAGGAGGTAGAAGTCAAATAATGATCTTCCAAGAATTTGTGTTGAGCACCTGCATAGCTTTGAATATGTACCACAGATATTCATGCTGATGTAATGGCACAAGGTTGGGGATGGTTGCTGCTTGCTTCAGGTTCCTGATGAACCTGAGGCACTCAAGATTTGCATATGAAAACCTGCTAGTTGGTTAATGTACCACCGGGGACAGAACCTTTGTTGTAGTTCCATCTGTAAAGTCTATAGGGTGTTTAGGGCCAGTGAATCTCTTCAGGGTGTGTCTGCTCTCACATGCACACACATACATTCTGAGACTGGAATATCCAGAGAAGTGAGGTCCTTCCTAAGGTGTGAAATGAAGAGCTAAACTAAGGAGGAGTGACTGATCACCTGAGCTCGCAGAAGTCACCTCTATTCACTGTCTGTGATTGTTTCCTTATGGGTTCATTTTCACCCAGTGGTAAAACAAGTGGGGTGACTCTAAGGGCTGGTGGTGGAAACCGAGACCTTGTAAGAAATTTTAAAGGCAGGCAATGTTTTACCTCAGAGTACATAACTATGTCACAGTTATAACTGCTGCTCTAACCAAGAGGTGAGAATAGTACCATTCATAAAAGGAGGATCTCAGCTGAACAAGTGGGAGTTCTGTGAAGGTTCTGTAGGTGGTGAATAGCTTTACAGGGCTAAGAAGCCAGTGAAAAAATATGGATTTTTTTTTTTTTTAAGAATAAATGTCTTAAATGAGATGTCACTGTTAGATAAACTATCTAATCCAACCTCAAACCAGGCAGACAGGGTGTTCTTTCTGCCATCCATTTTGTGACTTTGGAACTGCACTTAAAAAGGAAAAAAGAGAGAGTAAGACTCATAAATAAGAATCACAATAGCACAGTCTACATCAGCTTATGACATCCATTTAAGTTTTGAAAGGCTCCATCAACATTTGCATCCCCATGGGATAAAAAAGCAGCCCATTGTATTATTTACAGACACTGGCAGTGCACTGAAGGTCACAGATTGTGTTACAATAAACAGACATATATTAACAGGCCAGTAGGTTTTATAGTATCATTGTCTCTCTTAGTTTAAAGGTCTGTTTTTATTCTTTGCTCTCAATTTTCTAAAAATAAATTGAGCTCCTCTGGGTGATACCAGGCATTCCTTGGCAAGTCACGCAGAAGAAAGCTTGTCCCTGTCCAACACAAAAGGAAAAATGGTCAAGTCCAACCAAAATGATTCTATGATTCTAAGAGTGGCTGTGATAGATATCTGATGTAAGTTCAGGGAGGACTCTGTCTTTCTTCCTCACCCTACATAATTTATAATGGACATTGGATGAAAGACTACAGTTTTACGGAGATTTTTTTTCTTTTCCCGTGGCCAAAATTGAGTAAAAAAAAATATCTCTATGGAAGTATAATGAGATTGCTTCAGTGAGAATACATTGACTAGCCCACGTAAATCACTTTCATCATAATTAATTGGGCTATTAAAGCTTGCTAAACCAGACAATCTATGAAGTGATGTTAGATTCAAGGGAGAAAAGTGTGAGCTGAGGGCAATGTTTTCTTTGTGTTGTCTGTACAAACTCCTGCTAGCAGCAGGAGAATAATAAACCTAGTTACTAATCCCATTTTCAGAAGCATCCCAAAGAAAAGTCAGCTTAATAACACTTGCACATCTTACTTGAGTTTTCCTAGAAGTTGCCTTACTCAGTTCATGTCTGTGACATTGTCCCCTCCTTAGATACTGTTCATGTACTTAACATTGTAACTATTCCATTTTTGAATCATTAGTGCTTTAAAGTATGTAGCAAAAACCCAGATCCCCATCTTGTGCTTAATTATCTACTTCTATTCCTGATAAAGCCTTTGGCAAAAAGCAGCACCATTCCTCTTTTGAACTCTCCAGATAACTGACCTTAAAGTTGGACTGGACAGATAAATTTCTTTATAGATTTTCCACCCCCCTATTTGCCTCTCAGCACTTTTCAGGCAACATAGATGAGTACAGAAGAGGCAGGGAGCTACTAAGGAGCTTTCTATCATTATTTTCTTGCAACTGTTTTTTTCTGTAGCTCATTTTCACACAATGCTTAGCTATGATGTGCCTCAGAGGTTTGGTGCAGATGAGGAATTGTTGATCCTACTCATGAAAAGGAAAATGCTCCTTATAAAGTGATCAAGTGGCTTAAACTTCCTCAGCAGCTGTTCTGCTTCTTTATAGTCAAATGAAGTATTTGGCTCAGAGGTAAAGTTGCTTTCGATCTGCTACTGCCTTAATTTGTGAGTGAAAGGAGGCCTTCTGGAGCTAGGCTGCTCAGCTGGCATCTTAATCACATGAAATGCCAGATGGATTACTTAGCTATAGTGACCTGTCAAAAAATGAACAGAATTTGACTCTGTTTAGGAAGTAATAGGTATTCCAGAAGTGTTGGACAAAGGGCACCACAGCAGAGTCCTGTTTTGCTAAGAGCTATGTTTTCAGAGACAAGAGGACATGCAACCTTTTTGTTTCAGTAATGATTGTGGAGACTCAGCATCAGATCCTGCTGTCCTTTTCAGTCTCTGAATTCAGATAACAATGTGGGTTCCACTTCTCAGGTAGGCTCTGTTAACTTACACAGTTCTGCAGCAGTCTTTCAGAAGTCACAGGCAAAACTGAGTACTGCACTTGTGGAAAAGAAAGATGAAGCAAAGCAGTTTAATGAGTGCTAGCCCTGCTCCTCTGCATTTGCCCCTACATAGTTTCTGTCAGAATAAATATAATCCAGCATGGAAACCTAGGAACTTTCCTTCATCTTCACTGAGAGACCATTACAAAATTGAACTTGGGGCTTTGGTAAACACTGTGTACTGACAGTAAGTGTTGTGTTACACAGAGGCATTGAAAGTGTTTGTATTATGCCAAGAAAGGTGCTGCGTCAGAAAAACAATCAGTTAAAGTTTGAATTATTTGAATTGTATAAAGGCCCAGTTGCAGTACAGGTTCTGACTGATTCACTGTCCGGAGTACCTCGAACCTGAGTGTCTTGGATTTTCAAGTCATTTAGAAATGAACCCAAAGTTTTGGGTTGGGGGTTGCTTCCCTCTTTCTTCTCTGTTTCAGAAATTTGTATCTTAAATGCCATCCATAGGAAGTATTTGCAAAAGAAATGAATTACTTAAAGAGGAACTGGGAGGAGGTTTCCTTCCTGAAATCAGAGCTGGCAATCTTTCTAAGTTATTTAATGGTCCCAGTTTCTGAAAACATATTGAAGGAAATATCTTAACAATGAGATAGCCACTTCGCCAAATACTAATTGGTATTGTGTCAAATTTACCTCAGCGGTACATTCTGACTTCATATCTCCTCCTCCCCTATTACCTCTTAGATGTGTGTGTGTGTGTTTGTTTGTTTGTTTGATTCTGTCCTAGGGGTACATAAGCCCTGGCAGCCTCTGTCAGGACATAGTGTACTTTTAGCTGCCTATTTGTTCAACCTGAGAATGTTCCCTCTGAGGCAGAAACCTGTACAGCTTAAATGTGTTCGGAGAAATTTCTGGGGTTTCTTCAGCTACTTTCTCATCTTACTCAAGTGATCCCAAACGTATTTTGTAAATTCTCAGTGATAAAGGGATTGCTTCACATCATTGCCAGCACAACGTAGCCAGCTCTGAAGGGGGACCTGGCATGTGTTACTATGCACAGTAACATGGCACAATAGTTTCAGACAGGAAATGAAGATGAAGGATGTGTCCATTTAAAATTGGGGGGAAGGAGGAATTTCAGGCAGTCAGGATATGAAAAACAAGGTGATACTCTGAAATAAACATTGAATTATAAACCAGGAATTCCTGCCTCTGACTCATGGGGCAAATCCTTTGGGGGTAAGTCCACAAAAGGAATTAGGCGCCTCGGTGCTGACAGGCTAAACTATTAGGTTAGAGGCCACCATGTACTTTTAGCAGATATTTGTTGGATGAAGACTTGCTTTGGCAACTGGTGTCAGGAAAGACTTGACAGTTCTGAATCCTCAGTGGACAGAATTATTTCTGTCGTGTAACATAAAGACAATGAAGTCTGGGATCTCTCTTTGCCCTTTCACACTGATTAGCGTAGAGGACTCCTCTATCTGTGTGCTGCCTTCTCTGGTTCTTGGTGCCAGGTTTCTACATCCCTGCTGTGTACTGAATAGTTAACCTATTCGAAGGAGCAGACTCTTGTAGAGACACTGTGTGTAAAAGTTGAGCGCTGCATTGCTCAGTGTTAAGATACCCAAGTGCTTCTTAAGAAAAGGTTTTGCTTCTTGTCGGACTGATGATGGGGGCCTAGTTGTGGCAACTGGGCATCTACTAGTAAATAAGGGATCTGACTTGCAGATGGGTTGGGTGCCAGCAGTTCCCGTAAGAATCCAGCCTTTATCAGTAAGCACCCAGTTGCAGATGTTGGTGATTAACAGTATTGCAGTCTAGCCTGTAATTGTTAACCTAAATCTCCCACTGTCTGATTTCCCTTTTTATCTGATGAAGATAATACTAATATCTCCCCAGGGAATGGTATTTATTAGCTCATTGTACAGTGCTCTAAGGAATATGTTACTATAAAGTTTTTGTATTGATCAAAAAGGACAGGAGAGGGCAGGGGGACATTAATATAAATGTCTTTTGTTTTCTTTTTCTTTTTGGTCTTGTTGCCAGCAGAGAATACAAGGGCATCTTGATGCTACTTAGAACAGTCATCTCAAACATCAGCTGGGAGAAGAAAACAAGCCAAGATGGAAGAAGATGTTGCAAATGTTTCAAAAGCTCTGCAGACATATTTATGAGTTTGCCAGGCTCTTCTTTTCAAAGATTATTTCCTCAGGGGGAACAATAGAGATGTTCCTAAAGCATTTAATGGAAAAAATTACAAATAAAAATTCTCATAGGAAAGTGACTCTAGAAACCACTGACCTAGGTTCCCATCTTTAATTTCTCCTGCTAATGCAATTTTGCCTTTTTAGCCTCCAATTCATCATGCTCTGGGGAAATAAAAGGAGAAACAACAGCTGAGGAAGTACATTTCTACAGTGCAGTAACTACTGTGATGCTAGTACAATGCAAAAATATCTAAGCTTGCTTTAAACTAGCTAACTTGGTTATCAGTAACACTCTGCTGTGGCAGAACAGAGCTCAGCACAGCTTGGCCAGCCATGTGTGTACTTTGACATGATCTTGCAGCTTGTGCTGAACTCCCTGTGCTGCAGCAGCTGGACTGCTACCAGTCTTGGAGCCAGCTAATTTATAGCTCACGTGGATGCTAAACTGCAATGAGGGCCTGTGGAAGAGTGAGCTCTGGGCTCCCTAAAAACTTGAATGACTGTTCAGAGACTCAGTACTTTACCAAGTGCTTCTATCAGTAGAGGCACAAATATTCTTTATTCTTTGCTAAATTGCTTTTCCCCTTTAAAGGTTCTGATGCTTGTTGGTTAGTTTGGTGTGATGGTTCTTCAAGGAATGATTGCCCATCACAGTTATTGTGGGTTATGGAAAATATAGGTCTTGAGTGGGTGGATATATGACACCCAGGTCAGTAAGTTTGTACCTGAAAATCCTGTTATATATAATCCTTATTCTTTGATTTTAGGAAAGATCAGAATTCATACTTGTGTCCAGTATGGAACTCCATACCTATCCTTTTTCTCTGTAGTATGATAAACCACTCACATGGATCCAGTTTGGACCTGGATCTAATCTTTGCAGCCCATGTTTATCTCAGTTGCATGAGTTCAAAGAACATAACACAAAATGAAACCGAAAAAGTACTGTCCCCAGCCCCTTAACCAGCTGGTCTTTCACACTGCAGTTGCTCTCCTTTTCTTACTTCAGATTAAATTACTACAAGATCTGGGCTGCAGGTAAGAAGGTTCTCATTTTAATTAGAAAATAGTGAAAGAGAGGACATGGATTTGTATATACATATATAGTTACTGCTTTAAGCATTGCATCAAAGGCACAAAGCCAGTGAGAAATACAGAGGGGTTTTAGATACTCATTCCAAACATTTAAATTTTCAAGCTCCACTTACTGGCTAATATCTCTAATTTATTGTTCCCTATGCAAATGTTGTTTGTACCAAAAGCCTTTCACAAATGACTGACTTCATAGCGCTCTTCTGTTGACAAATGTTCTTTCTAGCATCCCATGAGTGTCCATACAAATGCATTAGTATAAGGAATGTGAAAAGGTATTTTAATAAAGAAAACTCTGAATTGAACTTTGCACTGGATCTTGCATGTTCGTATTAGTGGCCACTTGCAAATGAATACCTGTGAATTTTTTTATTAGTGATGAACCATATAGATGCACTGTATAAATTTACTATTTATATCTTTATGGAAGATATCATCTCTGCAACAAGTGATTCCAGGCCCTTAGATCTGTTGTCGTGAACACAGACAGGTTTTGCAGCAGGTAAATGCACTACATTGATTTAAGAGTTGAGCATGCGAGTGCTTGCGTTCCCACAAGTCTTTTGCTAAATTACAAAGGTAGAAGTTCTTCCACAAGCCCTTCTATGGTCCCTGGCACAGCTCAGGAAAACACTGGTTTCTGGGAAGTTTCAGAATGTCATCTGGGCATGGTGGAGCAGTAGTGGGACAATTCACTGATCTATTTCAGCTTGTCTCTTGGCTGGAATAATCGCAAACTATTTTGGATTTAGTCTGTAATAAAAGTTGTTTGCCTTATTGAAACATATCTGAACTGTCCTTCTTTAGACAGCTGTGCTCTGCTTTGAGCACTTCTGTTTTGTCTTACAGATATACGAAAAATATTTTAAAATATGAGACAGATGAGCAGACATCTCCAGTGAAGATAAGGTCAATGGGCCCATGAAGTAAACAGCCATACAAGGAGTCCAAATGTCCTGTTATGAGCATATCTTCTGGATGCCAAACAACCTTCATTGTCCCATTTTGGGAAATAAGGCTTGAATTTTGTACTGAAACAGATTAAAGCTCAGATGAGAGCTCAAACAATATGGTATTGAAAAACAACAACAAAAAAAAATCAGATTTCTGTGTAGTCACCAAGTTGAGCTCAGCAGATATAAAACGAGGTGTGTTGCTAAATATTTACTTTTTGAGAAGGCAAAAGGGTGGAAGGTCCTCAGGCCCTTAGTGGTGTCTTGTCTGAGCTGCTCACCGCCAGCACCGCAGCCTGCCCGCACTAGGCGTGTTCTGGAAGAGCTTTACCCACCCCACTGCCTTGCACGGTTAACTTTGTGACACACTTACTATTGCAGAGCAGAGGCTTTAGGGATGAGATGCAGAAATGCTTTAAAGCAACAGACTCTTCTTCCCTGCCACTGTTAATTTTTTTTCATTTCCAGCAAACGAGCAGCTGCTTGTTTCTTGTCTAATGTAAGTATATTTCTGCGTGCCCTCTCGTGGAACACTCACTGATGGTGTGCGGTCTGGTTCGTGCTAGAAACTACCTGACAGGGCCAGGGAGTGTGACCATCTGTCTGCCACTCCTTCAGTGTCACCTGTGCCCAGGGGGAAAGGGTCGGTGCTGCCACCCTGCTGCTCCAGCCGGCGGCACCCACAGCCTCCGCCCTTGGTCGGTGCTGACCCCTGCTGGCAAGCGACCTGCAGGGCGACAGGGGCGACGACAGGTCCCTCCTGCCTCCAGGGTGTCCCTGCCTGGGACAGGTGCCTGGGGGAAGCAGGGTGGTTGTGTGAAGGGAGGGCTGCAGGTCTGGCCGTGGTTTTTGGGCCACGTTCTAACTTCGTTTTACATCTATGTGCATGGAGTAAACTGAGCCTTATGACTTTTATTCCTGCAGTGGTATCACCTCTTCGTCTGGACCCCTGCCACTCCTAAAGAACGGTTTTCAAAACCCAGTGCAAACCTACCAACTATGACTTCTTTCTCACATAGGTTAGTGAATTGTTTGTAAATGCTGGGGCACTACTTCTGTGCAGAGTAAACATCCTGTTCATCAGCAGGTGAATAAACCCCAAAGTTTGTTTATTTTTCCAGGGTGTTATGTGCTTGTGCTAAGTGCTGCTTTGTGAGCTTGGTTCAGTTTGAGTTCTTAACACTGCAATTCATGACTAAGCTGTTTTGTGTCATAAGCCCCCAGATTTTGGGGCCAGGGGAAGTGATTCTGTCAGACAGACTACAGCCATTCTGTTGTGAGGGAGAGAAAAGGTACAGGGAAAGTTTGAGAAAACCAGAGATATTAAATGAAAAAAACCCCACCAATTAATCTAGAAATCAAACTGAAAGTAATAAAGTATCAGCACAGATTTAAAATGCTAGCATATTTTGTTATTTAGAATTTTGAGGCCTTTCTGAACAGACTGGTTAAAGCAGAATAAACATCACATTTACTGTTATTTGGGAGGTAATAAGCAAGTTGTCATGTCTAAAGAATCACAAAGAATGGTGCTTATTGTCTTCATGCTTGGAAATGCTCCACTCTAAATCACAGGTGCTCCCATTAAAAAAAAGCTCTAGTCTAGCATGAGAATGTGGCTTGCATGGGAAGCTTCAATTAAATGTGAGCATTTATATTTATACAGGTAATTTGTTTTCTCACCAGTCACAGACGTGCTGAGTGGGAAGGCTGAAAAAATTCTCACTGTTGCAGGAAATAATCGCTGTAGTTAAGTTTTAAATTTAATAGCAAAAGAAATCACAGTTTCCTCAGGGAGGGAGTCACCTGCAAAGTCCAATGGCAGGCAAATAGAATAACAGCATGAAACTGAAATTAAAGATTTAGCACAAATCAGTAAAGTTCCACACAGCCATTGCAAAGGCACTGAGAACATGCCCTGATCAACCAGGGATCTGCAGTAGTGTTGAACTGTGTGTGAAGCTGTAATGGGGACTGTTAGAAACGGGCCTCACACTGTATCCAGTGTCTGTCTGTATTCCCAAGGTTAAGAGGAATTCACATCCAAAAGGTATTGTCTGAGGAGTAATTCCACAAATAAACTATTACATATGGTAAAGATAAGATAGAATCTGGCTCTGCAATTGATAGATTAGTACTATATTTCTGTGTAATCTTGAATGTTATAAGAGTGCTAGATGAAATTTCAGCTGCTGCTGTCAGTGTGTTAGTCCTGTGCAGGGACATGTAGTCATAAGGCACTGAGGAACCTGTCTGATATGCAGCTGCTCTAACAGACTACGATATTGACACTGGGAGTGTGTGTCTCCAAAAGAAAACATCATATTACACTCTTATTTAGCTGGCATAATCCAAGCCATGTTCAGTGCTTGCAGAGGAACTGTGACTGCTGAAATAACCTGTTACCACAAAGCAGTTATCAACACTGGCATAGAGAGAGCTCAGCTTTAAATCCTCTGCACTGGCTTTTTGGTTATTCATTTTTTAACCACATGCAGAGCCAAGTCTCCACTGCAACTGACACAGTTTCACTTTGCAAATCAATGAGACCGTGCTACAAGGGGCAGAAAAGTCTTGCCTGGGAACTTCATACTGTCCAGAGCTGCTGAACTGACATCCCTGACTGACTGCTGTCTTCATGGAACTAACCCACGCCAAAAGTCTGAACTCATCTGTGGCCCTTACCACCCACCCAGGCTGTTCCCTAGTGGGACCTTCTGGGGCAGTTCAGGCTCCAACCAGCAGTAAGCTGTGGAAATTCATCCTTTCCCAAATGCAATCAACACTTTCCAGCCATAGCTTATCCTTTGGGAACTCTCTGCTCTGTTTAGGGGTAAGTGCTTCCAAGGCAGTGAAAATGAGAGCTGCTGGTCAGTCCTCGGGGGTGGAGGGGACAGAGACATTGATATCAATGAGACAAAGATGAGGGCTTTGTCTTAAGTGGGCTGAGTCATGGTATTACAGGAAGGGGTGAACTTGGTATCCCTGCTTGATAAGAGGCTGTGAGAGTCTAATGGAAGAAAAAATTGTCAAGTCTATTAAGATGCGGTCAGAGTGTAAGTCAATTAATGAAAATTACAGCCACCCAGGTTATTAAATTAACATGAGATTGTCAATAGGAAATATAGATTGCTTTTGGATAATTTTAAATTATTTAAAGCATGGTAATAATGAAAATCTCACAGGCTCCATAATGCAAAACTTAGTTTTGATTTTATTACTGTTTGTTTTTTATATTTTTCTTTCAACCTCATGATCGTTAAAGGAACAGGAGATTTAAAGAGCAAGACATTCTTGCCAAAGGCTGCAAAAGCTGTTATGAGGCAGAAGCTCAGAGGTAGCTGGAGATGAGCTGTGATTCTGCAGTGTGATCTACAGCAGAGCTGAAATCAGGTAAAGCCAAGTGTGTCTAAATGCAGCCCTTGCACGCAAAATGACAGATCAAAATTTCTAGCCACTGATTGTGCCCAGATCACCCAGTCAGGTGATCAGGACTAGGTGGGCTGTATTGCTTCAATTACTTTGGCCATTTATGACACTTATGACACAAGCAAGTTGGACCTGCTCTGCCTGATACTCCTATAACACTCCCCACATGTGGCCAGGGCCACTTGAGCTGTGGCCTCTGGATAAGAATTCAGCATTTTGCACTGTGCTGGACTCCTGGAAATGCCTGCATACAAATTGAACAGGAGAGAACTACCTCCTTGGCTGCAATTTCCGGACAAATTTGGTGATCAGAGCTAAGCCCTGACTCAGGGTATTCCTCAGGGCTGGAAGAACAGATCTAAATGTACTTACAGCACAAGTAGCACTCTTGAAAAACTGGTTCTACCTGTGGGTACTGAGCCTGTACCAGCCTCCAGACAATCTGTCCCCTGTGGCTGGAAGTCAGAGACCTTAAGGGTGCAGAGAGGGAAAATATGTAGACTTATGAAGAGACATTCATGTTCCTCCCAGGGACCCAGGGGACTAGTTAATCTCTACAGAAGGATGGTATGTTCAGCATGACTGAATGTATTAGTTGGCTCAGCCCTGAAACCTCAGAACATTGTGTACGCTGCTTAAATCCAGTTTAGTCACTGCTGGAGGGAGGCAAGGCTGCCCTACTAGAAAACAACCCTGACACACACCTATGCTTTGTCAAAGAAATGCTGAAAGGGCTTTCTTTAACTGTCTTTATTTCCTTTTCCTTTCTTTTTTTATTTTTTTTTCCCCTGAAACTGATCTTTTCCTACTGACTTGATTTCTTTCTGACTGTTCTAGGATGAATCACACAGTCCTATATGTCTGTCTGTATACTGAATGTACTGTGGAAAGTGTACCGGACTAATGTCCCCTACAAGGAGAAGATGATAACTGATGCTTTTTAATTACAAGTTTCCTGCATTGTGGTCTAGTTTTTAAGCTTATAATCATTAACAGTATAATAGAGACTTAAGTAAATTGCTGCCTTTTCCTCTTTTATAGCATATATAGGTCAGATTTTCATGTTTAACGGTTATTATCCCTGACACAGTAATTAGTTCACTGACTGCCTGACAAAGGTCACATCTGTGTTTTCTTCATTGCACACAAACATGGATAGGGCTGTGTGGTCACACCAACTGATCCTCCTAATTGCTGTGTCTTCTGGCGTCATTTCCACCAGTGCAAATCACTAGTTTGACTTGGTAGCTGCTTTACACTTACTTTGTACTGATGTCAATGAGAGACAAGGTTGAGGGCAAAGGAGTGTCAGCAGTCATCACATACACAGCACGTGTCCCCTCTTCTGCACTTCATAAGTCACAGCAATCATGCTTCGTGCATCCTTGACTTTTCAAGCTCTGTACAGTTGCAGTCAAAGGGATGAAGTTGTTGCCTTTCCATGGGGAAATGAATGGAGCTTTTATTCCCTGTCTTTGACCAAAGCACTTAGATGGTTTTAAGACCAGTGAGTTGTTTCTAATAGCAGGCAAAATTGATCACCCAGGTACTTTGATGCAGCCCTTTTATTTACAAAGAAAGTACAAAATTCTGTTTCCTTGAACAGAAGAGGACTCAGACAATAGGAGACAGTTTCTCTGCATGCAATTTCAATCCTTTCAGCCAGCACTTTATCCAGAAGCACTCCACCAGTGTTTTTTTCTCAAGGTCATTCTTGTGGAGTTTATCTGGTTCTGCCTGGTTTTGAGAGAAGGCTGCTCCTGTCAGACCATAAGAGCACACAGCTTCTTCAAGCACTGCCCTCCTCCCCGCCTCTTCAAAGCCCAACAATTCACTGGGGAGAAACCCTGAATGCATTAACTTCTCCTCCAAGTTTGCCCTTTTGCTTTCTTTCTTAGGGTGGCTGTTCCTGTTTCAGCTGCTTACTTCTGTACGAGAGCTTGTTTGTTTCTTATACAAAAGAATATCCAGTTAAAGGCAACATTAAAACTGTTGGGGTCATAAGCTTTTGCCTGAACCCTGTGTCTGGATGGGATTGGGGCAAGATGACATTCTCACTGCCCAAGTGAATTTTTACTATATGCTTGCCTTGCCACTAGAGAGAAATACCCTGTTGGCCAATAAGCAGTGTGCATTGCTAATACTGGGTTGAATTTCTCTGCACTCCTTGCCCTACTCATCATATTTAACCTTGGATTTATTTGGAGAGAACTGCACAGAAAGTCCTGTTTAAGACAGGAAGAAACAGAAAGAAAACCTGGACATCGTGTGTTTTCTTGCATTATTGTCCTGGGCAGTTTCCAATCTGTTAATGAATGAACACTGACATCTAAACCATCCCCAAGGGAGGTTCAAGATCCATCTGAGTTCAGTAAAAGGTTTCTAAATAGCTGTAATAAGCCCATACTTCAAAAGAAATACATTTTTCTATTTTTAAAACATGCAACTTTTGGAAGGCTTTGAATATCAAGATTAATTCTCTGTCTAAATGCCGTAGAAGGCAGCACTGACTGGTGAGTCTCACTCAAATCTGGAAGGTTTTATTATTGTCTGGAATCTGGATTTGTTGTTCTGAAAGCTTAAGACTCTGTTTGTTTTTTTTTCCCCCAGAGCAGACTGTGCAAGTACTTACCAGATTCCTTAATATATCTCACTGGATTTACGTGAAAAATATATTGCATTATCTATCAGCACTTGAAATTTTGACTCAGGCATTCTGGTTGGATAGATTACTGAGCAATGTCTAATCGAAAGATTTAATGATACTCTGAACAAGACATGACTCACTCTTGAACAACGGGGAACAGCTCCTATAAATGAAAAAAACCCACAAGGTCATATGGAGCCAGATGTTGCCCTGAACAGTGTGATGCTGTTTGCAGTAGGTAGCAGTATAAGATGGCTGTGGAAGCTGTGCAGAAGGGTGAGGGCAGCTGGGCAGGTTTGGAGACTGGATTATACACCAGGTCACTAAAATTACAAAGTGAAGCTGAGCGGAGTACTCTTAGTGCCTCGCATTAGACATCTGCCTTGGATGTCTGAGCTAAGAGGCTGCTCTGCTCTCTAGGATGGTCACTGCGAGTCCTGTTTGGATCTGCCCTTTGGAGGTGCCTGTCCCTTTCCATCACCTATAACAGGCAGTCTAAGGAGCACAGATTCCCTATTTATCAACTTGAGTGATTAGCACAGTGAGATGTTATTTAATATGTCTCTGTGCTGAGGTCTTCATCCTAAAGTGCTGTACAGTTAATATTATCAGAGAGAAGGAGAATTTGAAGTCCAGAACAAGAATTCAGTTATGGAGGCACTGAAATTTTGGCTTCAGAGGCTGGGTACAAATCTGTTAGAGAAATGGGCCAGGATGGAGCAGTCACTGGTATTTGTTTGGTTGTAGGGAGAAAAGGGAAGGACTGAATTTCGACTGTGATTATTTGTGTGAATGGACAAGTACTGTCAGAGGCAATCCTTTAACATAGGAAAGCGTCAGTCCTGTGTTTGCTTTCAAAGCTGTGCTCTTGTTTGTTCTGGGGTTTAACTGCACCTTTGTGTCCTCATTGTTTAAGCCCAGTCTCCTCAGCAAAGCTCAGTGTCTGACTTGACCCATTTAAAAGAAGACCTTGCCCCTATTTTTGTCCAAAATGCTGGACTGACTGGCACAGACATTTCAGTTTGTTCTATGATATGCAGACATGTGCCACAATGATGCTACTGCTGAGTTAAAGGTTTCTGTCACAGAGGCTACAGTTCCTGACACTTCAGCAAAGTTCATGTAATTAAAGGTTCTAGGATTATTCAGGTTTGAAATTACACTGCCTAGATATGTGCACAACATCTTAAATTATATCAGCCTTACAAAAACAATGTATGTTGTTTACACCTTCAGAACATGGGAAATGGCCTGCCCAGGGGTCCATCTATGCCAGTTCTCCATCTCAGCTGGAGAAACCTAAGTCTCTTTAGTGTTTTATCCCTCTTTGGTAACTAAGAATTCACTTCATGCTGCAATTTCCTATTCCATTTTATCAGATATAACATTCAGCTCCAGATCAGATGCTTTCAGAACAAAGAAAGACATCTGAGCAAGATGATGCTATTTTTATGATGGTGTTGATGTTTTGACCTCATGCCAGCATGATCCAGGAACAATTCTCATTAAGTCTATTGATGTGAGTCGTTCCTCGAAGGGGACACTCAGGAAACCTTACCTGAATTATCTTTTAAAGTAGATTAGTTAAATTCTATTAAACCCTATGCAGATATTAATATTCAGAATTAAGTGGCCTTAATCTGATATAGTGTACTTCACTCTGAAACTGAAGAAAGATAAATCAAATGAAGGCCACTTTAATTCTGAGTAACAGCACTCATGCATGACTCCAGTGTAACTTCAGTAACCACTTTCAATCCACACTTACCATTAATTCAGATTAATTTTTCTGAGTTCCTTGTGAAAATGAGGCACAATAAAATCATCATAGATGACCTGACCATACTTTCTGCTTTCCCCCAATCCCCACCCCCCCGAAACACTATGGACCTAGCTCCTCCTGAATATTGGACAGTTGGTTTGGAGTTCTGGATGTGAAGGTTTCTGTTCATTCCTAGTCTACAGTCAATGCTTTTTTCTCTTTACTAACCATTTATATTAAGCACATCAGTGTAGTAGCACCTGTCCAGGCAAGAGCAGAAGGGTACTGCTGGCTGGTGTAAATGTTCCTGTGGCAGAGCTGTGCATGTGGAAAAGTTGCAGTGTATGTGCCTGGTTTAAATATGTAGCTTCAGCTGTTCTGTATGAGGAGTACTAAATTTACTTGTAGATTTAAAATAGGTGAATGATTTGACAGCTAAAAGGTCAGGACACATGCTGCTCATTTTGTGCTTTGCTTTTCCTGATTAATAGAAAATTATCTGTAGCACCTGATGTGACTGTCAAGGACTTCTGGTGTAATGCCTGTGCAGACAAAATGTAGAACACTGCCATTGTATCCCCCATGCCTTCCCCCAGCTTTGCATTTTGTCACAGTTGCACCCTGAAGTGCTCCAACACTCAGCTGACACATATCCTAACTCACAGAGGTCTCTGTGGAGGCAGGGCTATTGACTTCTCCATCATGTGCAGATCAAATTTCAGGCTTTTAGAGTTTTGTGCATTTGCCAGGTACACTGAAATACAGATACCAGCTCTTGCAACCTTCATGTGACTTTGGCAGCATGCACGTGGCTGTCCTGTATGGCACAGGGACTCACCTCTTCCTCAGAGATGGATGTCACCGCTGCTGTAGGTGTGCACCAGCCATTTTCCCTATCTGGATTCAGTGTCAGGGGTGACATTAGCCTATGTGAGAAGCATCAAGAAGGTTTTGCAGACCTGTGAGACACTAGTGCGAATTCACAGCATTCAAACTGCTTAACCTAGGCTGAATTGCAAAGCATCTTCCCTGGGAACACGTCTGCCTCTGGGTGTCACCTTGGCAGTACTGTTCTAGCTCTGCACACACTGCTTGACCTTGGTTTAGCCAGTTCTGTGAATCCACTTGACCTCCTGTGAGCCATGAGAGATGCCTGTGCCATTGCCCTTCTACCAGGACGTCAGCACACAGTTGCAGGGAGATAGGTGGAAGTTAGAACCTCTTCTGGCTCTGGAAATGTGTCTTCTCTGAGTGGACTTGATGCGAGGAGTAGTACAGAGCTGTTTCTCCACAGACACTTGGCAATCTAGAAACCTTTAATAAATAAAAAAAGAGAGAGGGAAAGAGGAAGATCACAAGAACAAATGAGGAGGTGAGGATCTATCCTCAGCTCAGCTTTAAAAATGAAGCAGCAATACAAAAAAACCCACAGAATAATCTGTTTTAGCACAGGAAGCAACAAAAGGTCAGAGCTTCTGCAGGTCCCAGGGGGATTTCAGAAGCAGAGCTGATGCTCGGCTCAGAGAGGTGGCTGGGGAGGGTATGACCTGGCAGTGCTCCTCTGTGCCAGTGAGAAGCCAGGCAGCAGCTCTGCTGCTCAGGGGCTGGGATCAGTGAGTATGGAGAAGTGATGGGCTGGAGGTCAAGATGGGCAGATTTGCAACTTCTAGAATTCCAGTCCAAAGTGAAGCTCATACTCCCTTCTATCCAGTGAAGTCATTGGGCTGGGAAAGAACTGGGAGGTGCTGAGAGTGCTATTGGTTCAGTGTTTGACCAGCAGAAGACAGGCAGATACGTACACCAGCACTGGAAGGAGTGTGGTGTTCAGGAAGCTCATACTCTCCTCCGTACCCATAGTCAGAACCAGCTGAAGCCCACTGGGAAGTCTCAGCCTTCTGAGTGCGTGTTGGGTTGCTGTACACATTGAGTGGGCTGGGGGGGCTTGTTTGTTTTTTCCATGCTAAGCCTCTTTCCATCATGTTTAATATTGTACAGATAACAAACAAAGGAAGGAACAGTAAGGGTGTTCTCACACATACGCACAAACCCATGTGTGCCAAGATTCACCCGTTCAGGCACAGCTGCTGTCTCATTCCTTTTAAAGCTTCTCAGCATAAAATTGCCAGCAGGTCTTGCAGTTCTCGGGTCTTCCCCAGGAGATCTGATGGCAATGAGAGGTTTGTGAAAACCATGTGGAAACCCAAATTTCACGTAATGTTCTTTCCTCACAAAAGTACAAGCTTTAAACTGTCCTGAGCTGTGAAATTCTGATGGGGGCATTACGAAGAAATGAACTGAGCCTCCCAGTAGCTCTGGGAGAGAATATGACTTCTTATTTTACAGCCTGCTCAAGCACTGCTTTAAAAAGGCATTTAAATGTCTTCCCCCACATATTCTGAAAGATTGAAGTCATTTTTTTCGAAAGCAGCTCCTGACTATAGATACCTGTTTCTAGCACCTGCGGGTTTCTCAGAATGACTGCATATTTACACACAGGATACTGAAATATTAAAAATACATAAGCATTACTTTATTCTCTTGTCTTTTTGTAGGATGGGTGGAAGATAAATTACCAAACAAAAGGACTTACTCTTACAGCACTGAATGATTCAAAAATTCAGAGTTTCTTCCTTTTTTCCCCTCTTCCATCTGACTGGAACTTGTGTTTAGAAGAGGATTCCCAAGAGGCCATGTACACCATGAAGCTCAGAGAGAGGTAACCCGGTCAGACACAGCTTGTGCCTGGTTTTTCCCGGTGGCTGGCTCCAGTCTTTGCTCAGCACCTATCACACTGTGCAAAAAGCCTTTGCTGAGCACCTCACTTCAGGTGCAAAAATATTTCTCTTGAGGTCAGGCCTTTTATGCCATCTGTTGCTTAAATTAGGTGCAAATAGAGGGCAGAAAAAGCTTCAAAAATTCTAGTGAATTGTTTATAGATTAACACAGCTAAAACCAACCCATCAGTCACAGTTTCAGCCACAGTCTCTGTTTCTGTGGGGAAAAGCTGTTGTTAAGAAAACAACCATTATCTAATCTTCGGACTTTGGAAACACTAACATCAGCTTGGTATCATAATTCAAAGGTCTGCCTCTATACAATGACAGCTTTGAAAAGAAACCTATCCTACATGATTGAATACACTTGTACATGTATTTAAAATATAATGTCTTTTTAATTGAAAAAGACTGCAGAATAAATAAAGGTGATGAAGTGATGCTCACACAGTGCAGTCTTTTGTTGGGTTCTTTCAACTCAGGGAGACTTAAGACTGCTGAGTTTACTGCTCGGACATCCAACAGCTTGAAGGATCTGCTCCTCCATTTGGTGAGCTCAGGCATTTCTTCACCAAAGCAGATTTTGCCGGGTGCTGACCACTCTCAGTCACCTCTTTTTTTCAGTTACACACAGAAATCCTGGTTTAAAAAATAGCTACTAAGAGCCTTGAAGAACCCAAGATGCCTGGTGACAATTCACTTCCACAAGCACTGAATTGTCCCTAAAATGTAAAGAAAAGCAGAATGGGTGCTACCTGTGCCTACTTTTGAAACTAGACCACAAAACCCACTACCTATGATATATGTAATGCCTAGTGTAACAGGACCCCAGGCCTTGGCTGAGCTATAGCTGGAGATAAGATAGGAAACTATTTGAATACTGTATATTTAACTCTTCACATTAGCTAGTTTGGGGCAATTTGAAGAGAGTTGAAGAGAGACAGGGACCTACTGGAGAGAGTCCAGTGGAGGGCAACGAGGATGAGTGGGGGATTGGAGCATCTCCCCTGTGAGGAAAGGCTGGGAGAGCTGAGACTCTTCAGCCTGGAGAAGACTGAGGGGTGATTTAATTAATGTTTATAAATACCTAAAGGGTGGGCTGAGGGAGGATGGAGCCAGACTCTTTTCAGTGGTTCCCAGTGACAGGACGAGGGGTAACGGGCACAAGCTGGAACATAGGAGGTTCCATTTAAATATGAAGAACTGTTTTTCAGTGAGGGTGCCCGAGCACTGGAACTGCCCAGAGAGATGTGGAGTCTCCTTCTCTGGAGATTTTCAAGACTCGCCTGGATGCAGTCCTGAGTGATGTGCCCTAGGGGATCCTGCTTTTAAGCAGGGGAGTTGGACTGGATGATCTCTGGAGGTCCCTTCCAACTCTGAATATTCCATGATTCTGTGAATTTGAGTTCTGCTCACGTATGCCACTAAACGCTGGCTAGTAAATAAATTAACTTTTGCTTCATCACCTCATAAAGTACCATACATTCAAACACTGGTAGGAAATAGAGACTGAAAGACCTTGTAGGATTCTTCATGTTTTAATTTGAACTGAAATTGTTAAAGAGAAATGAGGAGTTATTCACACAGCCTAATTTATCCACTGGGTCATTACAGAAGCCTGGACAGCCAAGGCCGACAGCAGCCTGACCCAGTGTAGATGTTGTAATCTCATGATTAACCGTCTACAGAAGCAACACCAATTAAGTGCAGGGTAAGAGCAGTGGTAAGGCTGTAATTTATTGCATGAGACCATTATTGGGAAAACAACCTTTTGACAGAGAGAATTTTTTTTTTTTCGCAGGCTGCTGCAAATTGGGAAATAGGAAGAGCAAAACGACCTCTGACACGCTATGTTTCCCAGGGTAACTGCCTAGTTGTTTGGGTAACAGATAATTTTTGGCCATTTGTATAATGTTTTGATACCGAACTGCTTTATTTTGGCTCTTTGCAGCTCGGTTTCCTGCAGGCAGCAGCTCCTACCAAAGGGCTGTCGGAGGTGACAGCAGCGAGCGCTCGCCTGCAGAGCCGATATGTGGAGTTTATAGGACAAACCCCACGAGGCGCGGTGTTTTCCCGGAACCGGCCGCTTATCAGCGCGGTCACCGCAGACACGAGGAATTAGAAGGTTTAACCCAAACCCACCCCGTTTTCCAAGCGCCCGGGAGAGGACACAACTCCACAGCCCCGAGCGGCTCCTCGTCCTGGGGAGGCGTTCCCCCGCGTCCCCTCCCACCGGCTGCCCCGGACTCGGGCGGCGGGCTGCCCGCCTGAGGGAACGGGCCCGCTCCTCCCCCCGGGAGACACCCCCGGCCCCTCACGGCCCGGCCAGGCCTCAGCCCGCCTCACGCCGCCCGCGGCCCGGCCCACCCCGCCCCTCCGGCCGGCGCTGCGGCGGCTCGGGCAGGCCCGGCCCACCGCGGGGCCCGGATTGGCGGCGCCGGGCAGCCCCGCCGCCTCTCCCTCCCCCTGCTGCCGCCCGGCGCGGCACTGGTGGCGCGGGCCGGGGGACGCCGGGGCCGCGCCGGGCAGTGCCATGAGCCGCGGGTAAGGTAAGCGAGGCAGGGCGGGCCCCGCTGCGCCGCCACGGCCCGCTCCGGGCAGCGCCCGCGCTCCTCACCGCACCCGCCGCGGCGGGAAGCGCTGCCGCAGCGGCCGGCGTGAGGCGCGGGAGCCCGGCGGACTCCGCGGGGCTGCGGGCGGGCAGGAAGGAAGGGGCGTCCGGCGGCGAAGGGAGGCGGAGGCGGGCCGGGCCTAAGGCGGCCCCCGGGGCACCCCGAGGGTGCTGATGGCGGCCGGGGGGGCCCGGCGGGCGCTGCTCTCGGTCCGGCCGACAGCTGCCGGGGGCTCGGGCGGGTCCCGGGGCTGCGGGGCGGCCGCCTCTGGGTGAGCCGTGCCCGGGCCGGGGCTGGTGCAGGTTTATTTCGGGCAGGGCTCGGCGGGATGGAGTTACTTCCCCTTCCAGCCGTGCGGCGGAGGCAGGGTGTGCGGTCTGGCAGGAGCACTGCTGAGCTGGAAGTGACACCTTAAAAACAGGCGGTAAGGTTTATTCCTGCTGGAACCGGGCGGAGGATTTCTGTTGGGCGTTTAGGATCAAAGGAGAGAGTTCTTCTGTCTCCTAAAATTGTTTCCTTCTTTCTTGTCCTCCTCGGTTTCTGCTCCTCTTAATTCTCGGTGTGATTTGTATTTTACCTCTCTGCTGCAGTTCGGTGTGTAAACGGTTTTCCGTGTCTCTTCAGTGTGTGCTAAAGTTCCTTCCAAATGTCCGTGCTGAACTTCTCGATGATTTGTATCTGTCAGCAAACGCCTTAAGGAGCTCCTGTCTGCAGTTTCGGGGAGTTCAGGACGCAGCCGGGTGCAGCTGACACTTGTGCGTGTAACTTCCATAGGGTACCTGTGGGGTAAATCAGTGTGAGACTTCAGTGCTGTCAGGTTATCTTTGGTTAAGATGCTTTGTCATACTCCTCCGTCTTCACACAACTCCTCTTTCGAGATCATCTTGCCTTGTAACTTGGGAAAAACAAGGCAGGCTCGCAGTCTCAGGGGTGGATTTTTCTCCAAGATGTAGCTCTTCTTGAATTTTAAAATAACTTCATATTCCTAAACTCTGAATAAAATTCAGGCAGTGTGAGTGAGCACCATGTTTCAATTTTTCCTGGGTTGAAAATGTGCTAAATTAGAGGTAAAAGCACTTTAACTTAAGCAAAAGAAAATAAACTAATGTTTTTGGTGTTAGAATTGCCACTTAAAGACTCTGACATCATGTTCTTTTATGATATATGGGAGGTTACTGTTCTGATTGACTTCAAAGCTGATCCAACAAGCTGCTCTGTTGTGGGTGGCATATTAATAATAGGTGCTGAGGTTTGAGGGAGCATTTCTAAGGCAGGGTTCAGTAAGGTGCTTTCTCTCTTGAGCAAAAGACCAAAAAGGTAATTCTGTGCTCAAAGAAGTCATCTTGTAGTGGATTCTCCTGGGGTACAGTATCCCCTGTGAATTGCATTGGTAAGCCGAGTAGTTCTTTTGTGAACTTTGCTTTTGGCCTATGCAAAGAACTTCTTTAAATGACCTCTATTGCTTTTATTTCAGAAAAGGAAATCAGTTAATGAAATCCCAAGTGAAAACTTGAAGAAGGACACAGCCTGATAAAGTACATATATTAATTGCATGCTTCTTTTTGCATGAAGACAACACTTAGTAGCTTCAAATATTAATAGCACATGCTTAGTTGTTTGTAACTGAAGAAATTCTAAGACAAGTGTATGACAAATAAAAGCATGTGGAGCAGGAAACCTAGGCAGAATGTATAATGCCAGTAATTTCCCTGTTGTGGAAGGTGTGTAAACAAAGTAATGGGAGATAGGGAAACTTCCTTGGTAAATAAAAGGATAACGTAACTGAAATAAATTTAAAATAACTTAGCTAGAGGACTGAATATGCATTATTGTATTCAAACAGCTTCTTAGTTGGCAGATTTGGGGATTGTGCTGCTCTAACCTCACCTTTCTGCGCGAACTCGACCAAATCCATTAGATGAAATCAGAGAACATCTGTCTGAAAGGCCATCACCAACCTTCTACTGTGTGAGCGTGCAGGTGACCAGTCACAAGCGTGGCAGGGAACATACATAAGGATGTTTCATGTCCTGTTGTTCCCCTGTCCTGTTCTCTGGGTGATCTCAAGCATTGAGCTTTAGCCTGCTCTGGCCCATGAGTCAATTGTGGTGCTGAGTGTGCAGCACGTAGCTGATACCTGCCCAGGAGCTGAACTAAAATAAAGCTGGTTATTAGGATAAATTGTAGGTTTCAAAAGAATGACGAGGAGAGTAAGTAAATTCTGGTCTTAAATAGAATCTTAGAGCTTGGGCAAGTCCCTCAAATCTCTGGATTTTTTTTCTTTTCCTTTGGCAAGCTAGAAATTGTGGTATCAGATGTCCACAGTAAGTAGTAATGTTAATTCAGTGTACACTAAAACACTTATCCTTGAATAAAGGCATCATGTTCTAGAAGCCCTTACTGCTTGAAATGAAACAATCAGAATGACGATGTATGTTGGGAAATAAGAGCGTAATGTAGGCTTAGAGATCAGAGAAATAAAGATAAGAGTTAATACTGTGAGCCTTCATGAGTGTGTGCTTAGTACTAGAAGAGATGTAGTTTATTGAGAGTATGAATCAACACTGGGAATGCATAAGGATGCCACATGTGCCCAGTAAAGGGGATGAACAGTGGCTTTTCTTACTCTAGGTAATGTAAAGTGGACACGAGAAAGGATGTGTTGTGCTTTCAAGGGGGAGGATGGTAGAACAGTGAAATACTGAGAGAATGATGCTGTGTGTCAGGACTGCTGAAGAATGCAGCACTTAGGGGGCAAACGAGGGAGTTAAGTAAGGCAATGTTGGCTTTGTGCCTGCTAGATAGTGAGAGACCCGTTCAAAGAAAAGCCTCCATACAAAGTTGTGTTAACTTTGATACACAGTTTTGCCTTAATGGCCCAAGATCTCTGGCAGTCAGAAACAAACTTGCAGTGTGGCATGCAGCTGACCTTATTCCTGGTGTCCTCTCTTTGATACGAAGCTGACTTTGTTTTGAGCAAGAGGCTGGAGCAGACTAGCTGCAGAGGTCTCTTTCAACATAAATTATGTTGTGATTCTACAACAGTAATATAGAGGAGAAATGACAAGCAGAAACTAAGTCCCAAGCTACTTGTAAAGCAACATGTTTGTCAGATATTCCAGGTAATAAGCAAATAAGTTGTTTACTGTATTTTAAACTTTCATTTGTATTTGTGGAGAAAACAACTTACTTGCACTGACATGTGACATCTAGGAACCCTATTTATGAAAAACTTTCCATTTTCCAAGGTGCTGTACAATGGTTGGAAAAGATGCTCTCTTTTCCAAAGAGCTTGTATTTCAAGAGGGAACAGATGACTGAATGAAGGAAACAGTGAGACAATATGAACAGCAGTGATTTCAGTGCATTAGTAATACCATTAGTAAGCTTTTGTAAGGCATCATGACAAAGGAGAGATCTAAAAGAGAGTTTGATGGAGACCAGTTTAGTAGCTTTATTGATTTTTATGAGACTTGATTCCTATAATTCTCTTCTTCACTACTTTTTGTGTGCAGAAAAAACTTGTATTCCAAGTGCTTTTTTGATTGTTAGTGTTTTTCAGCTATTTTAACCCCTTCCTGAGTTTTACAAAGCTAAATTGATGTGAAGGCTTCCACTGAGTAGTCTCTTCTTTCTTGTCCTGTAACGTCTGCAGCTCTTAATGTCTGTAGCTCATAACTGTGTAGCTCATGAAGTTTTGTTAAGAAAACATAGTTTGCAGTTTTATATGAAAATGACCACGTTCACAATGTGATGTACTGCAAAAGAAGTCTTCATGTGAAAAAAGTAGTACTTATGTGAACTAATTCTGTTGCAGTATGTTGTTTGTAAGATAGCATTAGCCTTCCTTATGTTTGTGTGAGGCCTTGACATAGGTGTTTGTGTCTGTAGGTGTCTACTCAGGTGCCCTGCCTGTGGATTTACAGAAACCATGTTAATCAGTTCTTCAGGAGGCGTATGTATTCTGGAAAGACAGATCTTGTATGGGCTTTAAGTTTTGATTTCTAGCAGTGTACTTTGAAGACAGAAAATGCTGTTGTGTTCTGTGTACCAGATGTGCTTTCTGGTATACTGTACTGTTTAAACAGGTTATTTAATTACCGTAGTTCCATCTTAATCTCCTTTTTGGTTTATGAAAGAGATTTGTCAGTTAGTATGCCATATACAAGTCCCTTAATGCTGATGTTTAGGAGAATGAATTGCTCTGTGTGGTGGGAGGAAGGACTATAGCAGACTGTTGCAGCAGAGTGATGCATCTTCATAGTTCTCAAACCATCCCAATATGAAGACATGGACATCTTGTGCTGTTTCTTCCTAGTGGAAGGGTGGAGCCATGTTCTGAGAAATAGGCAAGCCAGTGGTCTTTATTTTCTGGGCACTCAGAACTGTTGTCTCTGATGAAGCCGCTTGTTACCATCTTTAGGGAGACAGAAGAATATAATGGTAAAAAAGGGTTTATTCTCTGATCTTGCCTGTTTTTCCTTCTTGCTCCTCAGAATTCCTAGCTCTCTGTTCATTGTCTTTCTCTCCTATTTATTTTAACTCTCTCCTTTCCGAAGAGCAAGTTGTGTTATTCTGCTGGGCAAAGTCCGAATCAATACATAGCACAGCAGTTAAGTTAGTGTTCTAAAAGACAAGACAACTGATGGACAAAGGATAACAAAAGATCAATAAAACATAGTAAACAGTGGTGTTTTCCCATGAAGAAGAGGAGACTGAGGGATGACCTCATTAATGTTTATAAATATGTAAAGGGTGAGTGTCATGAGGATGGAGCAGGCTCTTCTCAGTGACATCCAATGATAGGACAAGGGGCAACGGACACAAGCTGGAACATAGGAGGTTCCACATAAATATGAGGAAGAGCTTCTTCACAGTAAGGGTAACAGAACACTGGAACAGGCTGCCCAGAGAGGTTGTGGAGTCTCCTTCTCTGGAGACGTTCAAAACCCGCCTGGATGCGTTCCTGTGTGACCTGATCTAGGTATTCCTGCTCTGGCAGGGGGACTGGACTAGATGATCTTTTGAGGTCCCTTCCAATCCCTGACATTCTGTGATTCTGTAAAGGCCAGGAGGGTAGCACAAATGAATCATTGTATGAACTGGGCTTTAATATTCATTACCTAGTGTCTCTGTGGTTTATAAACTCTCTGACCCCACTGGTGCTGGATGACAGGAGCATTGCAGAAGAATGTCCCTTAGTGCTGGTGAACTTACTGCATGTTCTGGACAGCTTACCCTGTAAATGCAGGATTGTTATCCTGAAGCTGTGAGAAGATGGGATGGTCAAGCTTAATGGAGGATCTCTTAAAAGAATATGAAAATGCATATTCAGGAATTGGGGTGCTCTTCTAAAGGATCTGTTTGTGTTCAAAAAATTGCCATATTGAGTTTTAGTAGTTTATGCAGAGGACTGAGAGCTGTAAGACTCTAGATCTTACTCTGGATTTCATGTGTTTTGTTTAAATTATACTTCAATTGTAAAAGAAGATTGCAAAAATATAAGCACAAACCAATCTACTGTGTCCTTTGATACCAGGAATTTCAAAGCAGATGACAGAGGACTGAAACATAGAAGCAGCCTGTCATGAGCTGCAATGAAGTTCTGATCTGAAATTAGAGAGCTAGAAAAATAATTTTGATATAAAAATGTCTGTTTTATGAGCTCAGACAGGCTCAAAGAATAAGGCTTCGTTGAGAGGAAGGGAGACAGTCATGTTCACACACTTGTGATTGTGGGAGCTTGATTAGGAAATATTGCTTAACATGTGATACTAAAAAGCAGACAGTGAAAGTCGTTGTATAGGTTTGGTACTCTGTCTCTTGGCTTCTAGTTGCAGTATGTTGTGTTACCTTCTCTTCTGAAACTTCTGAGTATCAAGATCCTGCCTGCACGGGGCTCTCCCAGGTTTCTGAGAGCATCCTCTAGCTGAGGCTGGGAATGAGAATCTCACAACTGAGTAACAGAATTCCCACAGCATTCCCATACTCCCTGCTCCCTGTGTACCGGTCACCTCCCATCTCTTGTTCCTGTCTCCTTGCCCCAAATACTCTTGGGTAATGTTTGGGGTTGAACGCATAAATAAATGTATTTTGGTGGTAAACGAAAGTGATCCATGCATTCCTTCTCTTGTTTGTAACTGCTGTGAGGTTTGATAAGGTTTATCTTTGTCAGACCTTCTCAGTAGCAGTTCTTTTTGTCTAATTAATTTCATACTTCTTCCTGTTCAACTTGAGGTATTAAACAAATTAATTGGGAGACGGGGGAAGGACTAAGGGGGAGATAATTCAAAAATGTGCAAGTTAATAAATGCTTTGCCAGGTCTTCAGTAAACCTTCTCAGCAAATGTGTGACAACTTTTGCGAAGTATTTTTATGAAAAAAAAACCACAACAAAGCACTACTGTTCTATTTATGTGTTGTTTTAGTGAGTAACAAGAGGTGTGGATGGAGAAAGGACCAGCTGTGCATGCAAATTATCTCCTGTTTTATAATTCCAGTTATCATTCCCTGTATGATAACAGGCCAAGTTTTCCAAGATTCCATAACACTGTCTAGAGGTTACAGGCAAGCTGAAGATCTGTGCCTAACAACTGCAGAAAACTGTGAGTGCCTGAAAACATTAACTTAGAGATGTGTTGTATATAAGAGCATAAATATTTGGTTGTGTGGAGCTCCCTTTTCTTTTGTCATGCAGCTTTGAGTTGTGGATTGGTAATTGGTTTTGAGTATTGAACGGATTTTATAAACCCTTCCTTTTCTGATGAGTTGGGACAACTTTTCAGTGTCATTTTTATTGGCCAGATTTTAAAAATTCTAGCTAGCTATTTATTAGTCTTTCCATCAAGTGAAAACAATAAACGTGATAAAAATGAGTAAATCACTGTGCTGCACCATGAGTGTTGTTTCAGTACTTTCTCAGCATATATTTTTTTTTAAACCTGGTTCCAGATGCCCTAAGCAGTGTATTTACCAATGAAAACTACTATGGGATGACTGTTCTGTGAATTTCTTTGTAGTCACAAAATGGGTATGGTGTGAACAGTGGCTTTTCAGGCCTCCTCCTCCAATACCCCCAGCCAAATAAATGTGGATTTGTGCAATCTGTTCAGATCTCGCACTATTAAAGAAGGCACTGTCTGTTGTGATCACACTTCTGACTCCTTGACGGAGTTCAGGAGAACTTTTGAGGGGGTGTGGAGGCTGTTCCATGGTTTAACAGAGGGGAGCTTGTCTCTCAGTGTGGTGACAAATGCGAGGTGCAAAGATTTCCATCCCGTGTCTAGATTTCCACTTGTACCATTCTTTTCAGTTTCCCCAGAAGAGCAACCAGTTTGTCTCTAAAGCCTTCATTATACATAACATGGCAGAGACAGCTCCTTAGGGATGGGTGTAGCTTCCTCACGCTGTAGTCGTCATTGTTTTGCCACCTTATCCTGGAAGACAACCATAGGTGCCACCCGTGCTTGGCTTCTCTGACTTGACCTCTCACAGCAATTAAAAACCTCGCTTAAACAGCCACGCCCCTGATGGATGGTGGTGCGTGAGGAAGTGAGTACATAGGTACTCACAAACTTAATAACAGTGTATGTAATTCAGAGCTTGGATAGCTGATTGGCTCTGTTTGATAAACAAATGCATGGTGGATTTATTAGGCATGTATATAAGAACATTGCTGTATGCCTGAAATGAGAATTGCCTGCATAATACTGTAATTGAACGAGGCAGGACATAGCTCAGAGATGCTTATTTCCCTTCGCCCTTTTGAAGCCATCTGGTGGCTTTTGCTGTTCTTTTATCTCTCAACAAATGAAGACCTTAAAATTGATGACCTAAAATTCATTTCCTCGAAGCTACTTTAATGACACTTCTGTGCATGTGCGTGCACAAAATGTAACCCACATACCATGGAGCGTGTTCCTTCTCACCTATTTTATCCAGCAGTTGAGACTATAGACATTTCTCTCTGCAATTGTAGAATTTTTTACTGTGCTGGAGGCATTTGCTGGACAAATGCAGAACTGCTAATACCTGGTTGTTGAATAGCAAATATCATAGGAGGAGAAAGGGAAGATTTTAGCCTTTTTTTACAGGGAAGTAACTGTGGAGGAGAATGGCAGTAGAGAGATTGCAGGAATGTTACTTGAATTTCATGTAGAACTGGGTTTCTTCTTAAAAATTCATTTAACATTTTTTTAAGCTCTTTTCTTCATATTGCACTATGAATCCAGCAGGTGACTGGGGAATAGGGGTATGTATTGCCACGAGACACCCACCTTCTGACCTTTTCATTTGCAGCCTGTGGGGCTGTCAGATGAAATTCCTGGAGACAACTACGCTGATTAACATTGGCAAAAGTGAGATCTCTTGTGTGTTTTACAGCTCCATATGTAGCCCATCAGAATTTAGTATGTGCATCTCTGAAACAAAGAGGCCTGGAGGAATGATTTCATTTACAGATGTTGTCCCATCGTAATGGTCTACCTTAGGTTTACTTTCCACTACGATCAGGACTATGTCTGTGTCTGCATCCTGTATGAGTGAATTATACCACATCTGAACAAATTGTCTTCTGAGCTGAGAGAGAATAAGCAATGGCTGGCTGTGTTGCTTCCTGCATTATTGATCTTTGGAAACTACTTTTCACCAGAGGCAGTGAAAACACTTTTCAAGGAGTGCTGAAAAGTTCAGAAAACTGTTAACTAACTTAAACCTTTTATATATATATGTATCTTTTAATTTAACATTTGTGGCCTGATTCACACAGTGAAAGACCACGCTGGGGTAGATCCATGCTGCTGAAAAAAAAGGAGAGGAGATTACAGCACTGTTTGTGTTCTTCCCAATCTTACTTTGTTTGCTTTTTTTGGAGAATATTGCTCTCTACAGCCCCTTGAAAGGGGGGTCAGTCTCTTCTCCCAGGTAGCAGTGACAGGAGGAGGGGTAACGGCCTCAAGCTGTGCCAGGGGAGGGTTAGATTAGTTATTAGGAAAAATTTTTTCACTGAAGGGGTTGTCAGGCATTGGAACAGGCTGCCCAGGGCAGTGGGGCAGTCCCCATCCCTGGAGGGATTTCAGAGCCGTGTGCATGTGGTGCTGAGGGACATGGGGCAGTGGTGACTGGGCAGTGTTGGACTGGATGATCTTAGAGGTCTTTTCCAACCAAGGCTGTTCTATGATTCTGTGATTCTATGACAAACTATCTTTTCAGGCATGTGAACAGTACCCCCGTTCTGAGTGAGAAAAGCAGAGTAGGAAGGATCCTCTCATATTCTTGTTGCTCAGGGGTGTGAACAGAAGGGCTTTACGGTGCATAAGGACCTCACTTTGTGTCATCACAGCATACTGATTTTCCTTATGGAAATACCATGTCTTTATATTTACTTTTCTGTTAAGTGATCCTGTTAATTCACATGACTAGCAAATTTGTTTTTCTTTCATGTATCAACCTGCCATAGTTTCTTAGCAATTAGGGTTAAAAAAATATGTTGTGGGAGGTGCTCATCATTTTCTGACTCAGTTGATTTCAGTAACAGTCAAGCCTGTAAAGCAGCTGTTAAGGTCAGGCAATCTGTAATTGACCTTTCCTATGTTGCAGTTAAAATGTATTGCAGCTTTTAGGAGATACCTCAATCACTCTTGGGGAAAAAAAATAATTTAAAAAACCATCAAAAAACAAACCACCAGAAAGCTTTTATATATTAAACTGATCCATTAACTGTTGCTCTATTCTGTGTCTAATTCAAGAAATGGAGGGGAATGCAAAACAAGCTCATGGCTTTGATTTTAGTCACCCGTTTCTGGCAGGGACCTCTTTCATTTTATGGTTGCTTCAGCCCTGTGCACTTGAGTATTTTTTTCTCTCTGTCTCACAGTACAGTGTAACCATAAAATGCTTAAACCACTCTTTAATGCAAAATTAATCTTTGAGAGACTATGCTGAAATGTATATGGCAGTTAGCTTCTAGAGCATTTCTTTTTGACAAGCTGAAAGAACCCCAAGACCCCTTATGTCCTGACAGTTGGGAAGCTGGGAAAATCTGGGTTGTCTGGCGTAATGTTTTTAATTGAGCCTCGCTTAGTATCTCTGCTCATTGAGGTTTGACTGTGTTTCTGTGTTGTGTGTTTGATTTTTGTAGGGTGTTGTTTTTTTTTTTATGAGCAAAAATTTTGTCTTTAGCCTGGGAAGAATTCGGGTTGTTAGTGGCCATCTAGGTTCCATTTCAGTCTTGGGAAAATTTCAGTGTCTTGGATGTTCTCCTGTCCTTATCACTGCACTGCGTCCTCCAGTTGGAAAGCTACAGTGCTGCTGAACTTTTACATCTTAGTTGCTAGGTATTTGAGTTGAACATAAATCCCAATGAAATGAGGTGAATGTTGCTTTAAGCAGAGAGAGGTCTAGTACTTGCCAATTCTGCGCAGAGTTTGACATTTTGTTTTCCTGCTATTCTTAGGACAAGGTTTCTTCAGACTTGACTTTACATTTTGTTAACCTTCTGTGGATCCTTCTAAGAACTAGAAGTGAAAAGAATTTAAAGCATAGAGGAATTTAACAGCATAAAGCTGTTAGTAGTAGTTTATGATCTTTGCACACTTCTTCCTGGAATAAGATGGGTTGTGTGACTCTTCAGATGCTTTAACTTAGTTCTTAGTCTTTGCTGTTGCCATTTTAAGAAGTTAGTGATTCCATATGATCGTATTTGGTCAGAGTACTGCTGTGTGCACACTACTCTTCAGTGAGGTAAGTTAAAGCAAAATTTTTCTCACCCTCCTAATAATACTGAGGCTCAAACTAACATGATTACCTGCTCAGGGCTCTCAGAGGAGTCTGGAAATCTAGTCCATAAGCCATTTCCTTCCAAAATTGGATCACAAAGAGCTTTTTTGTTCAAGAGGTGCTGATTTGTGTTTCTTGTCTTTGCAGTTTTCAGGTAGCACGAAAGGCTGGTAATACCTTTCTCCATTAATTTTTTCATGGAATCCAGTGACAGACAAGACTGCTCGGTGAATGGCATAGAGCTATTGCAAGACTGCCTCTCCAAGTGCTAGGAACAATTTTTTTAAGAAACCTTGCAGAAGCTGACTGTGCAAAACAGTCTGACTTTTGGGTTGAATTACTTTTGAATTACTTTTGTCCTACTACTTCTCAAACTTGATTTCAACTCTGAAAAGACTTGCATGTTATGAAGTCCTATTTACTGACCTTTTCCTAATCTTTTCTGTTCTTTGGACCCTCTGGGGATTATGCTTGCAAAAACTTCTCAGAAGGTACAACTACCTTTAGTTAAGTATGAGTACTTTTAAAATTTTTTACTAAATGCAGATGTGGCCCTCCTCCTTCCCACAGACAATTTAAGCTTTCTGAAAGCAGCCTTGCTTCGATTAGCTGTTCTTGTTATGTTGCCAACTGCCTGGGGATCCAGAAGTTGAAAAAGTACCACTAGAGCTGGAGGATGAGAAAGATCAGAAACCAGATAATCCTCAGATAATGACTGTACTGTGCCTGGGGTGTGCCAAGGTCCCAGGCATGTGAAGTCATCTATATTTCTATGGGGAGTTTTGTATTTCTTGCACTTCTCTAGTCTTGCATAGGTTCTAAAGTGGTTACAAAGGCAACAACAATGACCTGCTGTATTGGAAGAGCTGGAGATAATGTGCTGCTTCTGACTGAACATCAGTGTAAGTGAGTAACCTTCTGTAAACGAGACAACATCGATGTGTTTCTTTTGGCTGAAACATTGACCTATCCATTCCCAATACGTGTGCAAGGACACATTCACAGATGCGTGGCTATGAAGGATGGCAAAAAGTCCTGCTGACACTTTATGCATGAAGTGGTAAGGACTTTGCTGGTAGTGAAGGGGGCTTGTCAAGTGTGTGCAGTGTTGCAGATACTCCATGTGTCTGAGCTGGTCTGTGAGGGGTTGAGTGGAGAAATCCCCCCCCATGCTGCCCCCCATGCCTTTTTCCTGCTCTGCCACTGTGACTTTCTGTAATATGCTTAGACAGTAAAATACATAAATATGGCATCAGTGGTCCATCATGGTTCTTCAGGTCTTTTTTGTCTTAAGAGTTACTGCCTTGCTGCTTAGGAATGTGTACTTGGTCCAAACCTAAATACTTTCAAGTATTAAATGCTTGAGTCCTGTTTAGTTAAACCAGAGAATACCCACATATTCTAATTCTGAAAACATCTCTGAGAAATAAAGAAACTATGATTGTGTACTATGTTTTGTTCTGTTGGGTAAAAAAAGACTTAAAGCACTTTGCATGCTACTCCTCTGCAAAACGTGAAATGAGAATGAAGGTTGTACATATGAAGGATAAGATTTGAGGAATCAATTTCATTTTAGGAAATGAACATAAATGTGAAAAGTCCTTGAATGCTCACTTGTTACCTGTAGGCTGTTTTACCTATTGATGTGCATTTGAATTGTTGGGAAAAATGAGCCTTTAATACAATTCTGATACGGCTTTTTTAATTTAGGATTCAAGGCAGCTTATCTTACTTCATTTGGGAAACATGCTTTTCTATAAGTCGCTCAGTCAAAATTTCCCCTAAAGATTTTATAGTGACCTTTAATTTAATCAGTGATGTGGACAGCAGTTTTAACTGAGGACTAATCCCCAGAGGTTTTAGATAATCTTTCATCAGATTAATGAGGAGTCGATTTTTTTTTTCCCACTGAGATACACAGGAGAGAGTTACAAGGCTGCATAGTTTTATATTCTACCTCACCATTTACCCTCTTGATAGGATGTAATTTTTTATGTGTAAGCTTTTAATGTTTTATTTCCATAATAATAAAACATTTTCTGTCGAGATGCAGAACTTCTGCAGCACCAGCAAATTCTGATTTAGTCTCTCCTCCCTTTTAGAAGAGAACAAACGCAGCAGTTATATATTTATTGCTCAGGATTCCTAATGGCCCAGTGTTTTTTTTACTCCCCTTTGGCTTCTCAGGGTGACTCTGAGGAGAAAGCTTCAGCCAGGTAGTATAGCAGTTATAGAAAAGTGGAAAAAGATGGCTTTAGACTCTGGCAAAATTTTCTCTCTCTGTGAGTATGCTCTGGGTTTAATGCATTTATTTCTAAATCCCTTCCTGCAGGAGTTGCAGATCTAGGTCTATAAACGTTTGTTTTTCTGGGGCATTTCTCTTCTCATTCATGACCAAATTGGTTTTATGAGTAATTTTGGTGCCAGCAACTAGATACCTGGAAAGATAAGCATTTGAATGTACTTTTTAAAAACAGCAATTTATGATACTGGAAATGATCAAATCTTCAAAATCTGTGATGGAGGGGGAGGGGGGATTTGGTTGTGGTTTTGTTATTATTTTGTGTTGCTCTGTTGAGGGAGTTAAGTAACTAGTAAAAGGTCCCTTTGAACTGTTTAATGTTGAGTGTTTAGGAAGGAAAAGATGCTACTTGCTTGCAATTACAAATGATAAAGAAGCAAGAATAAATTAGTTTCTAGGAGGAGAACATGTGAATGGAGAAAGTATAATGTGCTAGAATTTGTATTTGTTCTCATTGTGCCAACTGGTAGTAAACCTCTTTAGTGAAATTACACTCTGGTGCAGTTTGAATTTACTTATGAAGAGCAGAGGAATATGCTATTGAAAGCATGTGAGTAATCTGAAAAAAAAAAAAATCATAGTTTATGAGTTAACTATATGGCAAAGCAACTTTTATTGCTATTGCAACAACTCTTTACGACTGTACTTTACTAACATGTACCACACTCGGAGTATTGAGGAGCTTTACTAGTAGTGTTGCAATTGGTTGGGAAACAAACATTAGTAGAGGTTGCCCAGTGGAGCATGAGTGTCATTCTGTGAACATGGCCTTCGGGTTATGGGCCAGAGGGACGAGCAGCTTGTCCTGCAACTTGGTTCATTCTCTTTGCAGAAAGTTCCTGGTGCTTCTTGTTTCTATATGTTCTTGGTTTAAAAAGAACATATGTCACAATATCTAGCAAAATGAAGTGACTCTTCTCTACCACTGTTTACTGTTCTTTTATGAGTTATTGCATGTTTTGTTGTAAGCTTTGATTTAACTTCTTTTATTTCTTCTGTTAGGGGTGATGTTCAGTTTCTTATAAATATCACTTCAGAAAAGCATTAAAGAGGAAGAAGTCAATTTTTTCTGAGTTTCTGGAGGACCTTTACCTGCTTACCTTTTTGGTTTGTCAAAATGAAACTGCAGTGCAGCTTTATGAAGTTTTTGGTGTAAATGATGTGTCATGGAAGGAGAATAGGAAAGAGTAATAATTAATCTTTTATCGGTGAAGGCAGAGAAACTAATGTGGTAGCTGACCTTTCTTAGGTCTTTGGGGAAAATGTTAAAATGGAATAGACTTGCTTAGCTAACATTAAACAATTTTTATTTGATTATCTTTGAAGCATTGTAAATATAAGCTTGTATTAAGGACCTTATTAGGAGCGCCTGTCTTCAAAAAAATTCCAGTAATTTTGCAGACTCCTTATTTGCCATTGCAATTTTATTTGACCTTTCATCCTTGACTTCAGTAAACACCCCCTCTTATTTGTTTCTTTGATAGGTTTGTAGTTTTCATTAAAAGTATCTTTTCATTGACAGCACTTTAAAATCTTGTTTAGGATGTGTCATTTAAGTATCCCTAAGCGCTGATTATTTAACTTGGATTATTCATACCTTAAAAGCATTTGCACAAAAATTTTTTATTTTTTATTTTTTTTTTTTAATGAGGCTCAGAGCACTCCCAATGGAGGTATTTTAGCTGTTAACCAGCTTAGTTGTGATAACCTGGCTGACCTCTGTTAGAGTTACGTGCTATGGAAGGACTGTGTGTATATTCTAGTCTACATTGGGTGGCATCTTCTTCTTTGTCTCCTACTGTTGACTTGTGTTGGGCATGGGCTACATTCTTCAAATAGTACTTCATAGAAAATTTTTCATTTCTGTGCTTAGATTTAAAACAGGTTTTATTGCGGGTTTTGTTCCTCTTTCCCCCTCCATCTCTGTATCTCAAATCCGGTTGCATAAACTTGAAAGGTGAAGCAAAACTTCCTTCTTACTCCTGTGGAAAGTGAACTTCAAAGTATTCTCTTCAGGCTGGGTAACTAGATCCCTGACACAAAGATTTCACCAGGCTATTGGGTGATGGTAATTACCAACACTTTCTATGTAGTTCATTTAAAAGTAATGACTACTGGATGTAAAAGGAATGATAGATGTTAACCATGGAATACATTAACTCGTGGAGATGCCAGGGGATTCTAATTTGTCGTAATTAGAAATTTGAATGGGGACGGGAGAGAATGTTGAAATTTTTTGTATCCTTTTTTGTCCTTTGGTATAAATCTGCTGAATGAGATGAAATTTACACGACAGATAACGTACCAGTAGTGGTAATGGATTATGGAAAATGTAAACTTCCCATTATTTAAAAAGTTGCTTAAATAAAGACTGTGAAGTGCCCATTTTAGACAATTATACTGTCAACTTTATAGATAAAACAAAGCAATTATTTTCACATTAATGATTTACATAGTGATTCAACCAATGCTCAAAGCCACAAACTAGGAACTAACTTAAAAGAACGAGTCAAAGTTGCAGACACCATGCTTATTTTGGCTACTCATACACAGTTCAATTTAGCCACATTTACTAATTAAGTAAGGGATATTCAGTACAGCAATTCAATGTATTTTTTGTAGTCATTCAGTTGGAGAAACAGAACAGATTGGGTAACTAAATTCACAAATACCGCAACAGCCAACTATTCCAGTCACATTGCTATTACTTAATGCAACATCTGCACATGGAGGAAAGGGTATGCATGGCTCTTCTGTGTTCTGCCTGTTACTTTCCAGGTGGGTTCAGCAAGTGGGGAACTGCCCTTGTTAATTAAGGAACTTTCTACCTTGCAGAATCTGCACTATGCTAGCGGAAGGCCAAATGTATGATGAGTACAGGTATTTGTTTGAAGTGTTGTTATTGCTGGTCTGGAAGTGCATCAATGTTTGCCTTACAGGATGAGAAAACAAGTCCAGGTGTGCTTTGTGAATGATGGGGTTGTGAGCCGTGAGAGGGAGTAATGCTCAGTTAAGCATCTCAGTTAATCCTAGATGCACCTAAGTTGCATTCTAGTTTGCAGACAAGCAGACTTGTTTTGGACACCAATATTCCTTATGTATACTTACATCCTGTGAATTTTCTAATTGCTGATGTCCTAATCTTCAATGAAGGTCCAACACTCCAGCCTTCTTTTGAATGTAATGTGATTTGTGAGACTTATCTTCCTTTCCATGTATGCATGGGCTCCCTACCTCCCCGAGCTGTGGCTGCAACCAGGGATGTCTCTCTGAGGCCAAAATTCAGCCTTGCCCATTAATAATGCAATAATGACTACTCAGAGTTGTAAAATAAAGTTCAACTACCACAGCCAGCAGTCACATATAAGCAAAAGTAGCACAAGAACTTTCTTTGAGTTCTCCCTGCACTGTGGATCGAGCTTTTCTCTGGTTTTTGCAGGAAAAGCTATAGCTTTAAATGTTTGCCTTTAGCTGAGTGGCTTTTGCTTTACAAATTGTTGATCTCTCTGTTAGAGAGCAGAATGGGCTGAGCAGACAACACATTCTGGATACTTCATGCCCAATACTCAATATACAATAGTTAAAGTAAACAAGCTGTTTAGACACCTGGTAGCACCATAAATATCTTTCCCTCCCCAGTTTTGGAAAAATCAACGTGTTTTTGTGAAGCATAAGCTTGATTTCTTCAGTCCTGAAACACTTCTCATCTGGCAAATGAGAGGATGATTTCTGTGTCATCTCTCTGCGTGAAGCCAGCCGACAGACTTCTGCTGGTGCCGTGTGTGTTTTCTCGGTGCTGTGAAGTAGGTGGCTTCTGGGGCTCAGCTGAAGAAGGGTGAGGTGTTTGTTCGAGTGCTGCAGGGAGGATTTGCCAGTTCTGGAGAAGGCTGTTTATGCTGTTGGGCAAAAGCACAGATTGCTTGGGTGCTAGGCTGTTTCTATTAACACTCCCAATTAGTCATTCCTGGTGGAGGTAGGAGCACATTACTGTAGTGACACTGATAAGAGGTGTCATGGCCTAACTCGACCCAGTGCTGCCCAACACCTGGTCTCTCCCTGGGTGTCCCTGATCGTCATCACAGCGTGGTGGAGACATGTTGTCATCTGGGTAAAAATACATCCTTGGCTCCTGCACTGTGCTGCCTCACTGCTCAGTAGGAAAGGGCTGGGCAAGAAATATTTGCTATTCCCAGGCAGCCTGCGTGCACTGTTCGCCTGGCTTGCTGTTTCCTCTTGTAGCAGTTTAAAAGCAATGCCTGTAGGTGAGGATTATAAACTGCTGGTATGTGGGTGAGGGGGGTGCAGTGCCTTAATATAAGAAGTGCCTTAACATAACAGTTAGCAGTACTTCATTCCACCCTGCAAAAGCATCCAAAGTTCAAACCTTTGGGGCAAAGGAATTATTTTCTGAGCAGCCTCCTTCCCTTCAAGGTAAAAGTTCATGTTTTGAATCCTTTCAAGCATGAGGATCTAAGATTATTATTCAGGACCACCTGCCCCCTTTTATAAGACATAATTCATGGTGTAGTAACATGTTTAAGGGTAGGCAAATATTGACTAATCAAGAATTTCCTTCCTTTCTGTGTTAACTAATTAATCGTGATGTAAAAAAAAAATCCTTCTTGTTCAGTAAGCAGTAAAATCTTTTTTTCAGTACATTTGATGTGTGCAAGTAAATTTCATCTGTTTCAGGTAATTAGCACTGCATTAGCACAACATGGCAACTGGTGTTTAAACACAAGGTAATTAACTGTACGGTGTAAACACAGTGTGCTGAAGAGCTAGCCAAACCCATGAGTTTTTAGCTGATAGAAAATAACACACTAGAAATGTTATTTGGGGGTGGGTGGGAAGTAGTTAATACTTTTCTCCTGTGTTGCTAGATTATTGATACAGGGTTAGTGCCGAATAGGCTGAAAAGAAAGGGTCAGACATTTCAGGCTGATGCCAACAGCCTCATGTGCAAGTGCAGCTCTTGTGTGTGGTTTTTTTGTTTATGTGGGGATTTTTTGTGTTTTTTTTTTTTTTTTTTCTTTTTTTCCTTACTTACTGTATGGTGTTCTAACGGCTCATTGACCTAGAAGAGGTGCAGGGGTTTTTGTACTTTCAAATTTTAGTTTGCTAGTCTTGCAATTTCACAACTGCCACAAAATGTTAGAGATGTGTGAGAGCTGACAGTCTGGCACTAGGGAAATGGAAATAGGGTTGGATACGTATCTTGTCCAGTAGTAGTTTTTTCACGCTCCAAAATAAATTTGGGTACATTTGTGTAAAAAAAAAAAAAAAAAAAAAAAGAAGGAAAAAAAAAAAAAAAAAGGGAAAAAAAAAAAGAAAGGGGGAAAAAAGAAAAGGAAATTTGCAGTTTGAACTATGTGAAATGGAACTGTGCCCATAGGAAGCATGGATTCTGTGTGCTGGTGGTTCCCAAGTGTGCTAATACAACAGGGAAATGAAAATCCAAGCTTCTTACCAACTGTAACACCAAGTTATATATACATCTGAATGATAAATGCATATCTAAACTTCTGCATAACTGAGAGTTCTTACTACTGAGGTAAATAACTACTTGACCCACAGATGCGGCAGGAAAGCTAACAATCTACTGAGCCCTAGGTGGGCTGGAGGTACATTTCCACCACTAAAAGTGAGTTCTTTGCTTAATACTGCTGCTTTGATATGTTAGGTGGATTTTTTGGCTGAAAAGCTGAAGCCAGAACCTGATCTTGAGGCAGATTTTTGTCTTTCAAGGACTTTGTCAGAAAAATGGTTAAGTGTCAAGTGAGTAAGTAAGACTAGGGTCTGACAGCTTCTTTTGGTTCTTTGGACCCAAACTGGTTCCCTGGCATATGCAGCAGAACTGGGACTGAAAACTGAAACTCAAATTTCTCAAATGTATGAAGCAGAATAGAGTCCAGCTCCTTCTGTAAAACCTGATTGGGAAGCACGCAAATACTGAAAAAAGCAAGGAATAAACTAGTCAACAATTTAGGAGCCATAAAATGGACAACTATAGTGAGTAGGAAGTTGTGGAGAGAGATTCATTTCTGTTCCAATATTACTGGATTTTAAAATGTTTAACCCAGCTCATCTTACTGACAGGTTAAAAGTTTACATGAACAGCTCCATTAGCAAGTGTAAAGGACTACAACCTTTAGTAGGAAGATGATGACGAGCAGGAGGCACTGGCTTGCTGGGTTGTACAATCTGATATCACAATGGTTTGTGAAGTGCACATTTCTTCACCACCACATAATCATTCTTCTGAACTGCTCTTTAAACGTCAGCACTGGCCTCTCATTAATTTCAGCTTGACAGTTTGATTACAGCATTTAAACAGCTTCTGAAAAATAATTCAGTTACTGAAGTGGTAAACTTGCTGCCTTGGCAATGAAGATAAAGTGCTGCCTCGCAGCTGGAAAGGCAGAGCTGAACTTGTAATTCCCAATCCATCTTTGTGTATGGTCACCAGTGCCTTGGTTTAAATGTGTGATATTTCCTTTCCGTGTAAGTATATGCTAAGTCCCCTTTCTTGGGTCAATAAAAGGGTTGAAATAACGTATAGGTATAACTGATGTAAAAGGTAGGTGTGTTAAGCAGCCTGTGTGCACTGGTCTGATCAGAGATCAGTAGTTTCAACAAGTACTATTGCTGTGTCAGGGAGAACAGTTGTCTCTACTGAAGTGTCCTTACACATTCTTACAGCAAAACTGCTAGCAGTAATAAATACTTTGGGTTTATACATTATCTGAGGTAGATCTCAAACATGCTGCATCTGTGGAAGTCTGACCTGTCTTTTTGACAACAGTTTGTTTGATACTGGCCGTTATTGACATGTTTGAAGCTCCTTCATCTTGCTGTACTGAGAAAAAGGGTGTCTAGTCCTGGAATTCAGGAGGATAACTTTTTAAAAATGATATTCTGTTCGATTATGCTTTGTTTTTCCTGCAATTATTGGACTATTGTTTATCTTGATCATTTACCTATATATTATATATATATATATATATATTGCAAAACCTGGAAAGAAGAAGACTACATAGAATCATAGAATCATTTAGGTTGGAAAAGACCCTTAAGATCATCGAGTCCAACCATGATAAAGACACATGATAAAATACAATTTAAATCTCTACTTCCTATAGACCAGTTCAGACAGGTATACAAGAGAAGGTACTGTCCCACACATGAAGACTTTTACTTATTTCTGACCTTGCTTTGAGTTTCAAATTTGCTTTATCTAAAAGAAATAGAAAGCATTAATTATTGTTTGTAGAAAGAACTGAGAGTCAGGAGTGAAGAATTTTGGTGTGCTGGGGTGGGATGGATCTTCTGTAAGTCAGAAGTGCAGCTAGTGGGGAAAATAAGAAGATGGCACATCAGAGATCATCTGTAATTCCAGAACACTTGAAGGTAATTTTAACAGCATGGCACTTCTTAATATTGCCATTTTGTGCTGTGTGGAAATATGTTAACTAGCAAACAGTAACCTAGATCTGTAATTTTTAGCATAAGTATCTTCTGATTTGTTGTTTGTGCTTGTTGTGTGGGTTGGGTTTTTTCCTACCTAAAATTGTGTCAGATTCTTCCTTCGAGATCATCTAAGAGGGCCTGGTAATGTTCTCTGTTTTTTCCCATGATTGCCAGTTGTCCTGAGTGTGTTTTTCTCCTTGTCTTCTTTGAATCTGTTCTTGCATTCAATGATACTAAGAATGAGTTAGTTAAACAGATGTGAAGAGGGTATTAACTAAAATATAGATATGTTTTATGCAATGAAATAAATCTACAGTCAGTTTCTTTAGTAACAGTCCAAAATTTGCCTAGACAGCTTTAAATCCAGTGAGATGAAGTGTCCAGATTAATTTTCAACTGACTGACCTGTTGCGTATAACCTGCCTCTTCTATTGTCTTAGCACTTGAAAATAAGGGTGTTTGAAGGGGGAAAATGTATTTAACATAGTATTAAATTTTCTTCACAGACTCTGACACATCTCTGGGACCTGCAATGACAAGTCAGAACAGTAGCCATGCAGAGAAAACTGGTGAAATGTCCTCAAAGCAGTCAGCACCAAAAGTGCAGGTCCAACGATCTGTCTCCCGAGAAACCATCACTATTCATTTCTCTGCATTTGGGAAGGAGGAAGAAGAGGAGGAAGAGGAGTTTAAAGATTTTCTTGATGAGGAACTAGATGACCAAAGCATTGTAACAGCACTTGAAGCCAAGGAAGACCTCTGCTTTGAGCATACCGGCCATGAATTTTCTGGTCCAGCTACCTCGCTTAACGTGGCCAACTCTGCATCACTACTGTCCTCATCGTCTGCAGTTCCGCCAACTGCAGAGACTGTAAAGCTGTTGGATTCTCCTTCCACATCTCAAGTATTCAGTGCAGTGCCACTAGTCCTGTCTCCATCACACTCATGCCATACAGTTAGCTTATCAGGTGCACCACCACCTGTGGAACAGAAATCCAGCCTGTCGTCTTCTCCATCCTCATCTCCTTCCAGATCAGTTGTCTGCTCTAGTGGATCATCCACAGTTTCTAGTTCAAAGCCTTTTAAGGGTTTAGTCAAGTCCCTTTCAACAGATGTGGAACCAAAAGAACCCACCCCACCAATGCGACACAGACAGTTAATGAAAACCTTAGTGAAATCTCTGTCTACAGACACTTCTAAACAAGAATCTGAAGCTGTGTCTTACAGGCCACCCGACTCGAAGCTGAACTTGCATCTGTTCAAACAGTTCACTCAACCTCGAGCTACAGGTGGTGATTCTAAAACTGCCCCCTCGTCTCCATTAACATCTCCCTCTGACACTCGTTCCTTTTTTAAAGTCCCTGAAATGGAGGCTAAAATTGAAGATACTAAAAGACGCCTTTCTGAAGTAATCTATGAGCCTTTTCAGCTGCTCAGTAAAATAATGGGTGATGAAAGTAGTAGCCACAGGCCCAAAGCCTTATCTTCAAGTGCTTCAGAACTCTCAAACCTTTCCAGTTTGAATGGCCATTTGGAAAGCAATAACAACTACAGCATTAAGGAAGAGGAATGTGATTCTGAAGGGGACTTCTATGGAAGTGACTCTAACCTGAATAAGAATGATCAGTCAAAAGTGGCTGAGGAACATGCAAAAGAGACAGAGACCAAAAGCTCTCAGCCTGCAAGCACAAAGGACGTGAGTTCAAAAACTTCACTCGTACTTGAAAAATGTTCATTGTCTGCACTAGCAAGCAGAGAGGATGAGGAGTTTTGTGAACTGTATTCTGAAGACTTTTCCTTCCTAGAGGATGAAAGCAAAGCTGATAAACCTCCTGAAACTTTGCTGGATCCTGAGATGATTGAGGACAATGGTACTCTGCTCAGTAGTGAAAGTGAAAATAATTCCTATGTGCAGCAGCCTAAAATACCAGTGAAAACTTTATACTTCTTAACACTGTTAGTTTATGCTTACTTAATTATCCCTCTCCCTGGCTATTTAAGTGGACTCTTTCTTGGAATGGCCCTTGGATTTATGATAGCTGTCTGTGTGATTTGGCTTCTTACTCCACGTACTCATGAATATCTCAAATTGCACAGAAGTATGAAAAAGCAGTGGAATACAGGAGCTCTAGACATCAAAGAACCTGAAATACTCAAGGTGAGGTCATGGCATTGTGTGTGTGTGTATGTGTGCATTATTTTGGGAAGAAGTAGTAAACTAGATTTATTTTGAAGGTGTAATGAGCTGAATTATTCCCATTTGTAGACAGAGTATTGCTTTAGGTTCAGGTGGCTCTGGCAGGGGCACAAATAGTTTAGTGTCCAAGACATATGTAAGACTTCAATGTCCTTAAGGGTTAGTAGAAAACCAGAATTGCTTCAAAAGTAAAAAGGCAAATGGTTTTGTTAGTGTGTTTGAAGGAGTCATAGAAGTAATGATTTTTATTTATTTTTACTTGCAGACCTGGCCAGTGCCCCCAACCCTCTGTGTCCCTCGTAAGCATCTTTTGCAGTTCCCCCCATCTCCCCTCTCAGGTTAAGGCAGAGCATGCCTGAGATCTTAAACTAAGTACTATTCAAAAGTTGTTCTTCTATGGGGCCTGACTCAAATGAATTATTCTGTTCAACTGCAGTTCAAATAAAAAAATGTGCAGCCTAGAGTCATGAAAGAAGAAAAGTAAACCAGGGTGGGCCTTTTAAAGCTGTTTTATGCAGTTGCTGGTGTTCTGAGACTGGTGTGTCCCCCAGCTGGCTGGTTCTGCTGCGAGAGGTGACGTCCTGCACGCTGAAAGCCAGAAGTTCAGTCTCTGCTGTCTAACAAACGGGCCAGATGCTGTTAGCACATGTATGAGGTTTTGAATAATAACTGTGACCTTTGTGATAAAAGCCACACTGCCCAATATTCTAACCAGATGCTTTGCCAGGTTAGTTACCAGTCTGATGGTGAAGCACTTTCTCCTAATTTCAGCTGTGAATTCAGAGCAACTGCTGACCTTTATAAATGGAGATCACAGGATCAGTGTAAATGGCAAGCAGCTGTGGAGTAGCATATGACTATGGTCATTGTCCTCCCTGAATTACTAAATTTCTTATTTTAACAACTTTGCTAGTACAAAACAGACCCATCATACAGTCACTCCTCTGCTTCACAAGGAAATCCATTGTTGTTTCAGTAGTCTGGGAGAATTCATCTGTTGCTAGCACGTTATGGTAACATAACTTCTCTGTTTAGATGCATTGCAAAACGGTTTCCGTAGGCTGTGAATCTTTTGTTCCAGTTTGGTTTTTTTTGCAAAGAGAGGGGTGGAGGTATTTCTGCCAGAATTGTTCTTAAAATGCAGGAGCTTTCGAAGGAACTTCAGGATTTCTTGGATAACCTTATAAAAAATGTTTTTTTATGCTAGATGAAACCATTTACAACAATGAGAACTGCTGAAGTGAGCAGGTGGGTGGTGGTGTTTCCCCCTTTAACACTGTTATATATATGGGGGGGGGAAAATCCCTGCAGCTGGCAGACATTTTCAGATTTGTTAACAGAGTGAAGAATCATCATTTGGTGAAGTACTAACATTTGACTCTCAGCCATGCAGTGTTTCTGTGTTACAAAATAACTTGAAAATTGAGTGCAAAAAGGAAACACTGCGTCCTTAGAAGTTAGGAAACCAAGAATTTATGTACAAGGAGGGTTTCCAGTGTTGCAGTATGGTATCTCTTTCATCCTGACTGTTGGCTAGGTACTGTCTGAAAATAAAACCCCAAATACTTGAATTAAAACTTCTGTATCTTTTGTTTTTTGGGCTATGCCTCAAATACATGAAGCAGCCAATCTCTTCCTTGTATAGAAATCGCTGTGTAGGCTGCTGGTTTAGGCAGTAAATGTATTTATGTTCTGTTGGTTCTAGATTTTGAACACTCAATACCTTGATCAGCCAGAAATCGTTGTTAAAAGCCTTGGACAGGTTCTTCAGTTGCTAATAACCTGATGGTTGTGGTGTGAGAAGCAGCATTTGCACTTCTTTTGGGTTTGTTAGGTACAGCACAGGGTTTGAGAATTGTGTTTGGCAGATCATACAGCTAATCCATTTTTTGGATTTTTTAAATCCAAAAAATTTTTGGATTTGAAGTGGAAAGCCTGGGTGCATGATAGGGATCAGAAAAGCAGGTGGGATTTTCTAAGGCTCCTGAACGCTGAAAGAGAAGCGGGAATATACAAACTGAGAAAGCAGAGATTCTGTTTTGTTTATTTTTGCCTTTTAAATTCAGTATGTCTTGCTGCTGCTGCTGGGAAGAAGGTGACAATCTTCAAAAGGGCTTCTTCTCTGCTGTTTAGTTGTGTAGGGTAAGGAAATCTTCTGGCAGAAAGGCTGATACTGGCACTGTTACAGACGAAATGGGGGTAGGAAAGGTGCTGGTCCTGTGGATGACATACCAGATGGATTCAGACCCTGATCACTGGACTTGGTTAAGTTATTGGACTTGGTTAAGTCACTTAATGTAGCCTTTTTATCACAGATGTGGCTATGGCATCTCGGTACGTGCTGGAGGGGTAAAATTAAACATGACTGTAAGGCTGTTGGATAACAATTGTGTAGCTGCTGAGAAGGTGTAGCAAAGTTTGTGCTCTGAGGTGTGTCCCAAGGTGTTCATGTCATTTCAGCTCTCAGCTTTTCATCTTTGAAGCTGTGTTCATGGATTTTTACTTCCTGCTATGGTACATGGCAGCCAAGGGACTGATGTGTAAATCACACCTTGTTTTCATTGCTACATGGCCTCTGCTCAGCTCAAGTGCTGATGGCAGAAAACTCCATCCAGTTCCATCTCCATCAGGATGTTAAGGAAACTTCAAGCATACTCTGACCTTCCTTTTTGGGTACCATATGTACCTGGAGGTTTCCAACCCTCCTACTGAAAATAACATCATAGCTTATTACAGTTATAAAAAGGGCTCATGTGGCTGAGCTTCATAAAAAGATCCACTTTCCAAGTATCCCCTTTGTGCCAGCTTGTATGGTCTTTGGCTGAACTGCTTTGCAGGATAAGGCAATAAACTTTTGAGGCAGCAAATTTTTGTCTGTACGTTTGCTTGGCTGCAGGCTCCAGACTTGGGTGTCTGAGCTAGAAATAGCTTGGAGATCTGATCCAGGGGGGGCAGGTGGGAGTCTCTCCAGAGATATGTGGGCCATATGGATATTGCATTTCTGCACAGAGTGAATGGCTCACAGTGGCTTTAGGCAACTCGCGTGATGTCCTTGAGCTTCAGTAAGTCCAGCTGGAGTTCCTGGCTGAAAATTAATTGATGTCTGCTCAAAGATGTCTTGGCTTAATAATTTCTAGGAAGGAAATGGGATGTGCTCAAACAAACATCAACCCTGCTGTGCAGAACCTTGATGGTTTATAGAAAGCTCTTCCTCATGCATTGTGTTTCCTATATGGTAGTTGTATATAACCCAGTGTAAGCAAAAAACCCAAGCACAAAGCTTCTTCAAAGAGCATGTGTTGGTATAGGTATTTCTGTTAATAAAAGAGGTATTCTGCTTTGGAGGTGAGCAAAGATGAATGTCTTAATCTTTTCTGAACATAAAAGAAATGCTAATTTACCTAGATTTTTCAGTGTTTATTGTGAAAATGGAGCTAGATGTTGGAGTAAGCAAACTATAGATACCACTGTTACTATGGCACCTAAGAAAGAGTATGCTGTCTGCCTTGAGAAATTATATGGCACTGAAGTAAATGAGCATTAAAATAAATTTTACATTCCTTTGTGAGGGTGGAAACTTCTTTAATAAGTTAAAATGCTGCAGTAATTTCTGAGATGTTTTGCATAAGGTAGTTACAACTTTTTTATTTTGAAGACTACTAGAGATGCTCATTCACCTCTGCCCCCTTCCCAGCAGCAGATGCTTTCCCTTCCTACTATACTCGCCTCGGTATTTATAAAGATGCCATTCTATTTTCTGCTCTAGGGTACATCTGTTTAAATCTATCTATCTCCTTTGCTTTCTGTTGACATTAATGAATATTGAGTATGCCAAATAAAGGTTTTGATGTAGAGGCAGAAGCAAAGGTATGTTGTAGGGCAGGTTAGGAGAAGGAAAACTTGTCCTCCTTGAAATGAGTATTCTGGTTTGTCTTCTGTCCCATTTATCATCTTGCATTTTCTGTAATCAGATGTTAGAGGAGTAACATCACCCCCGTGGTTAGAGTCAGTGCTTACAGGCTCGGGCTGGTTTGTTTGTTTTCTGTTTCTTTCACTGCACAGAAACAAATGATATTTCATCCACATGTATGGCTCCCGTGTTGTAATCGGGCAGTTACACAACATGTTAAATGATGTTAAATGGTGATGGTACGTTAAAACAAACTCCACTGTGGTCTTCCACTCAGTTCTTAATTGTTGGTGATTAAAATGTCAGTGCTGTCTATAAGCAGACAAGGCAGAGCAAACTGACTGTTGGTGATTAAAATGTCCATGGTTGCTGTAAGCAGACAGGCTGCTCTGCAGCATGTCCTTACTGGCTGCCCTGTGGCTTTTCCCAGCAACCTGCGTCTGCAGATCTCACACCATTTCTTGAAGATGAGGTGGAAGAGCACTGTGCTACATATGTAAAATGATTTACTGAGAAAAATTGTGTGCTTGGGGTACAGTCCTCATCTTCTGCTCTGTCAGTTCGGTGCTGCCTCATTTACTGCTTTGTTGTATTTGTGTAGTAAGTGAAATAACTTTGACAAAAGCTTGGGTAATTATTTAAAACTCTTATGTACATGCTGTACTTGGTTTTCCAGCAGCTTAAAAGCCTATTAACAAGTGTTTTCTTCTCTAGGGATGGATGAATGAAATTTATAATTATGATCCAGAAACATACCATGCTACGTTGACTCACTCTGTGTACGTGCGACTCGAAGGAAGCACCTTACGACTTTCAAAACCCAATAAAAATATTTCTAGAAGGGCTGTGTACAATGAGCCAAAACCTGAAGTCACGTATGTCAGCCAGAAAATTTATGAACTTACAGAGAGCAAGGTGAGTGTGCCTTCCTTACGTCTGATTTTAACAAAGAATACTTTGAAACTTTTTTTTTTTTTAGATTTTTGCACTCCTCTCATTTCCTGTGCTGTCATTATGTAAACAAAACTGTTGTCGTGACTAACTTGCAAAAGATTGTGCTGGGGAGGAAGATTGAACAGGATTTAGAAAGAAACTACATATTTACACCATAAAGGAAAAGCATGATTGTCCTCTGTCAGTTCAAAGCAGAAGTTAATACATGGGAGTTTAGAGGATTGTTCCCCATACGTTAGATTACTGCGTAAGTGTTCTGAAGCTTACACCAAAATGCATAATCTTTGGTGGTTCTCTCTATCCCAAGGCAGTTCAGATAACATTTGCATTTCACTTGAAGGGGGAACATACACTGTATATGGATATAAAAGAGGAGAGCAAGAGGTGGCTGGAACAGACACACCTTGCTGATGGTACTCCCTTTCTAGGAAAGGAGATAGGGATTTTTGCAGTTGGAAGGGTGCATCAAGAACAATGCTGGGACAGTTTTCTTATGTGTTATTTGCCTCCCTCGAGTCTGTGAACAGTTGCCATGTGAAGTTGATTCCATTGGCATTGTGTTAAGTAATATGTCAATACCTCATTATTAAAAGAATGGATTTTTTTTAATGTGTTGCATCAATAGAGGGCCTTGGCAGTACAGATGTAGGAGGAAACTATGCTTCAGTTGGCAGTGGGAATTCAAGGGAGGCGACAGTGAGGAAAACCTCCCTTTTCCCTGTATCAGTGTGGGAAAGGAGCTTGCTGTCAGCTCTGCTTTCCATTAAAGGAAGACGGTGAAAAAGATAAAGCCAAAACTTAAATTCCTGCCTGTTAAAGATTTGTTTTCACACAATGAAGACAAGCAAAGCTATCACATGCTACAGGAGCACTTGACTGACAATCGTTCCCCATAGTATCTTAGAAAAATTTCCCTTACTTCCCCACCTTCCCCACCCTGTTTGGTTGCAAAAGTGCAGGGTGCCCCGAATATAATAAGCAAATTATGGCTGTTCTCCAAGGTATTTGCCCACAGTTTTTGGAGAAGGCAGGTAAGTTCAGCCCCTAGATGAGGATCTTTAACTCTTTACTCTTCTCATCACTTGCACTGGCTCAATTCTTTCTGAATATACTGAATTTAGAATATAATTATCTGTAAATCACCTTTATTTCTTGAGTCTTTCATACTTGTTGTGACTATTGCCAACTTCAAACACACAGTTTGATGAGGTGGGCCTGAAAAAATGAGTTTTAAAACTGAGTTTGGATTCATATTATCTACTCCATGGTCACAGAAGTAAGGTTCTTGTTTCTTATATTTTTTTCTGCATAACTATGAGAATAAGATCTTTAAAATGAAAACTGAGTTTCTCCACATGATTGTAGAAATTTGTGCTGTTTAAATGGTCTTTGTTTTAATTCCAAGGCTATGGCTTACCAAAAAGCTAGTGACAGCAGTGGATTGGACATCAGCTAGCTCTAAGTTGAGAGTCATCTAAATCCAGTAGATCCAATGTAGGATCTGTATCTCTCATGTTCCAATGTTCTTTATGTGCCTTTAGTAACATAGAAGACAGAATGGAGAAATAACTTAATTTAACCCTTTCATTTGTCCTTCAGATTTCCCTGGTTCCTAAGAGTCTGGCACGAAAACGGGTTTGGAATAAGAAGTACCCAATTTGCATTGAACTTGCTAGACAGGATGACTTCATGGCTAAGGCCCAGACTGATAAAGAGAATACAGAGGAAAAGTTATCCACTGAAAAAGTGGACTTGAACAATGAAGAATCCAAGAAACCTCAGGATGGAACAAAGTACACTAGCCAAAAAGATCAAGTGCTTTATCTCTTTGGAAGGACAGGCAGGGAGAAGGAGGAATGGTTCAGAAGGTTCCTTCTCGCATCCAAGCTGAAGTCTGAAGCAAAGAAGCCATCCAGTTTATGTGGGAGCAAGCCAGGTATTCAGACTTTGTATTCTAGTAAAAGTGTTAAAAGAAACAAGCCAAAGTTATGTTTCACAGTGGTAGTTATAGCAACTGTGGAGCCATAGTGATCTATACAGACAATAGTAAAGACACTCTTCTGCTCCTTATCTTGGCCTCTCATTCCCACATTCCCACCCTGCCTTTTCCTCTCTTGGCTATATACTTGGCTACATGCCTTTAACTATTCTTACTATTTTTAGACTGTTTTATGTGAGTACACTAGTTTTCAGTGACTGTAACAACTCCTGTAATTTTTGTAAGGACAAATTGTTTGCTCCTTTTTTTTTTTTGTTCCTCTGTACTTTTGGAACTGATGTCAGTATTTGCAGTATAACTGAGTCCTCTTACTATGTGTTCTTCCTTCTCCATCCTTCCTTCCACTCCAGTCTCCTGTAAAGACTAAAGAGCTTTCACACTGGTTAATGTCAAAAGCAAACACATTTTTGTGTTTAAATAAAAAGTCCTGTGCTAATATATGTGTCTGAACCAACAAACATGTTGGTCTACAGTCTTGATCAAATGTTTGAAATATTAATTTAAAAACATCCTCTGGTATAATTTGAAATCTGAATGATTCATGCTTTTCTGTCTTTATTATTTGAGAAGCTTGTTAAAAATTGGTTAACATCATTATTTCTGGCACATAACTACTTGGAATGCAAATGCAAAATTAATGCCTAATTAAAATTCTAATAGTTACATGCTTTTGACAGTCCTTTTAATTGTAACAGTCTATAATTAAATTTAAAAAAAAAAGTTATAGGTACATTTTAATCACTTGACTTTTATTTTAAGCATTCCCCAGCAGCGCTGTTGGGAATTTTGCCATATGTTGTACGTATGTGAGTGTCCATATTTATATATGCTATTGATCAGCTGAGTTCTCCAGTCACCCATCCTGCTGAGTGCTGAATCATACCAAATACTGAGTAATTTGTGTTTAGGACTACCTAAATACACAGTAGTGGAATTTACTTTTACCCTTCAAAATGAGAAAGCACTGCTTTGAAGGGTCTTTTTTCAGAATAAATTAAATCTGCAGGCTAATTTTGTGCCTTTAAGTGTTTTGATCATACACTCTGCTATTTGACTGTCAGGTTCTTTTTCTGTTAAACAGGTGTTATTCCTTTTGATTTAGGGATCTTGCCAACACACAGCAGAACTGATAGTCAGCCCGGCGTGCTCACGCACAGCCGAAGCAGCAGCAAGGGAAGTGCTGAAGAAATTGCATCCCAACCGAAGCACAAGGATCTGGCTGGCAATGTGCGGCAGAAAATGCTTCTGGACTACAGCATTTACATGGCAAAATGTGTTCCACAGGAAAAGAAAAGCCCTTCAGGCAGTCCAGTCCTCAGTGCAGAGAGCAGCCCTACAGCTGTGAAAAAGGTAATACTTTTCCCCCAAAAGATGCATCAGAGGTGGTGATACGTTTTATCTTGAAGTCAGTGGGGATTTTCACACTTGCCAGTTCCCCTTTGACCACAGGTTCTTCTTAATGTAGCATACACATTTTGAATTGTTACAGTTTGATTTCTCATCTCCCAAAAACATCTGTGTATTTTCTGGATTTTGCAGGGTCTTGTACCTAAAAGACTGTACAGCTGAATGCAATATGGCTGTAGATTTTCTTCATTAGGAATGCACACGTGTCCTAGAAACCGTTGGTCCCAAAAGAACTTACATCTTATGCTTAAGATTAAAACAAATGAACAAAAAAATCAAACAAAACTCCCCAAACCTCACTTCTCAATAGTTGTAAAAATAATTTTTTTTAATGTGTATACTCTAAAGTAGATTGAACTAAAAGCATAGTTTTGAGTCCTGGCTTGTTGAAACAATTTAAGTGGAATTTTTAGGACTTGGTAGTAAAATTGATCTTCATTTTCTGCTGATAGTGGGGAGCTAAAGGCCTTCTGCCATTCCTGAGTGCATCTGAGCACTTGATTGGGACAGAATTGTCATATAACACAAGTATAAGCTGGGTGCTGTTCATAGCAGTTTTTCAGTGCAGATATGACACTGTAAATTCTGTTTTCAGCCTCACATTTGGCTCTGCTTATGCACTCTGGACCACATGAAGCAGTGCTTTTTGTCTTGGAGTTGAGAACTGTTTTCTTGTTGCATGTTTCAGAAAGTGCTTAATGACTTCAGTTCTTCAGAATGATGCCCTGGGCCTCTTGCCATGAATAGGGTTAGGAATTTGCCTTTAGTATGTATCTGATGGTCCTCTGGCTGTGGCTTTGATGACAGTGGAACAGTTCTTGCTGCAGTATACCTGCTGCTTGGGTCAATGGAGGGACAGAAATGGAACTGGATCTTGTATAGACTACAGCTTGATTTTGACAGTCTTGCTCAAAAGACATAAGGCATGAATAGATGGATAATATGGTTTCTATTTTTAAATGTCTTGTAAAGCAGTACTAAATGGCTGATATGTTAATACTGTATAGTACATGATAGCGTAATAGTGAACAATGTTTATAAATCCTACTAATCTCTTGGACTGCATTTGAATCAGTCTTAATAAACAGAACCTTAGTATAAAGTATGACACTTAATAAATGGATCCTTACAGTGAAATGCAATCACCATTCATTTAAAAGGTGTCATTCATGTCATGCATCTTTGTGGCTGGACTTTCATACAATGTCCAGAAAGGAGCAGGAGGCCACAGTATAGCATATGAATAAACACATCTCATGTTCCCCCAGGAAGAAAGATATTCTAGCCCCTGACAGTCCCTGAAGCAGTGATGAATTTGCTGCTGAATCTGGCACGTGTCAGAAATCATTCTATAAATAGATCAACGGTGCTGGCAGGAAACATGCGTCACAGCAGAACCTACCAACCCAGCAATTCTGCCTGCGTGAGGCTGCAGCCATTGGGAGCAGTCATTGCCAAGAAAAGGTGTTCAGCACTGCTTTTCTGCTGGCTTCAAGATTTCTGCCTGTACTGATGAAAGGCAAATTCTCCTTTCATTGCAGCTGAGAGATGTTAAATATGTTCTCTTTCCTTCATGGAACCACCAGGTTTTAATGAAATATGTGATAGTATGTAGACAGCCAAAATTATTTGTCTTTGCTTTCATGTGTATAGTCTGTGATGCAACATCTGAACATGTAACTCCAAGTGTTTTGAGACCCAGACATAATCCTCCTGGACTGTAAACAAAACCTTTAATGCAGCAGAAGGAACAATATGGTTTCCTGAATTCTATATACAAACATTGGAAGGAAGAGTGTTTCCCTATACTGCATTTGTTTATCATCTATTCATGGTGTTTCTGAACTGGATTTAAGGATGTAAGATTGGATCTATCCTATTATTTGATAGAACAAAAAAAGAGTAGAGTAGCTGTTCCAGAACCTCATGGAAAGAGAGAGTGTCTCTACCACAGACACATTTAAAAGTCTGCCCACTCTGGGCTTATCTGTTTTTTTTTCTGTCAGAGGTTAAATTACATACAACTTTCTCATTTCATTGCCAGAGGTGAATCCATATCTGTGCAGTCTCATTCACTGTGTTGCATGTCAGGATGATGACAGGCGAGCTCATGTCAGGCCAGCTGATGTGGTTGTGAAGCTGCTGTCTGTGCTGAGCATTTAGTGTTCTTCTCTAACCTGGGCTGTAACACAGAACTCCCCAGGGTAAATGAGGCCTTTTCTGACCTTAGTTTATAGAATTTTTAGAACTGAATAACCTGCTCTGTGTTTTTCAGTTACCAGATGCCCATGTGGAAGCTGAAGAAGAAGAACAGGAGGCCTGGGTGAATGCTTTGCTTGGAAGAATATTTTGGGATTTTTTAGGAGAAAAGTATTGGTCTGATCTAGTGTCCAAGAAAATCCAAATGAAACTTAGCAAAATAAAGGTAACTGGAGACTTGCACTACACATTTCTTGTGGAGGAAAACAAATGTATAGTCTTTGAGTTTTAAAACAGTAGAAGAAACACTTATTTCACAGTTATTTACTTGTCTTTTACATATAAATACGATGCAGAGTTCTGGTTCAGCTTTGCTATCTATTTCAGCATGGTAACTTTGCTGCCTCAGTTTTAAATGAACTACAGCTGGATTAACTAGTTGTATCTGTGGAGTTTTTATGTAAAAAATACAGGTATTGTATTTATTTTAGGAATAAATAGAACTGCTTAGAAGTTATGAAATCTGCTCTGGGAAATAGTAGATTGTCTTTAAGATAGAGGAGATTAGGGAATCACAGTTTTAATGTGCTCCTATTAACATCAGACATACACTGCTTGCAGGAGAGGTCAGTGGGAGTAACAGTCAGGGAAAGAGCTGTCTGTGGGGTGGTGGGGTATAATTGTGCATCAACTGCGTAAGCTCAGAGGGTGAAGGGAGGAGTGATGCTGTTGAATGACGTCTGGGTCTTCCCCTTGCATTCTGTAACTTCCCAACAGCAGCAGTTAATCACAGGGCTGTTTAGTTCTTGATGTTTAGGGAGGAGTTTGCCTGTTCCTCATGGCAAAGGAAGATGTTGTCTTATTGACAAAAGCTCTGAAATTTAGCTGCCAGCACCAGCTGTGAGATAGTGTTGTTTGTGCTTTGGGAAATAAGCAATAACCTAATTCTGCCCTGGCTGTTTCCACAATTGTGACAGCAGGGTACCCAAACATCTCATTGGAAACAGTTTAAGTGGAGAGACTGGGAATAGGGGATGGATGTGTTTTTGATGGGTTAAATCACTGTCTATTCACAGGAGATAGGATTTCTATCAATAAGAAATACTTACAGTAAGTAGATACCCAAAGCATCATGATTCTGTGCCTGTATTCTACTAAAATTACGCTACAGATTTAAAAGCTAATGTGCTATCAAATAATTTGCCAAAGATAAATATAACTGAGGCGTTTATACAACTGCAACTAAAAAAATACGTGACTGAACTTAAAATCCACAGAAGTCTTTGATTTTTTTTTTTTCACGGTGAAATAGGATTTGCACTTCATTCTTGAGCTTTTTACATGCTTTGACTAAAAAGCATGCTGAAGGTTTAAGGTCAGCATCTGAACTTTAGCATAGTTTTAAAAACATTCCAAGCTCAGATGCTGAATCTCTCCCCAAAATATTATTCTGAAACCAATACCTGTGAAATCCTAGAATTTGAAGAAATTCGTGTAATCGTATTTGTGTTCTTTCACTGGAGGCTTTTCAGCTCAATCCAATCCATTCCTTAAGTTTAATGACCTTTCTCCTCTCCAGAAACAGAATGTTTAGTTCCATGACATGGATTTGACTTTTACATTCTGTTCTTTTAGCTGCCATACTTTATGAATGAGCTAACTCTAACTGAACTTGACATGGGGATTGCAGTGCCGAAGATCCTTCAAGCCTTCAAACCTTCTGTTGATCACAGAGGTAAAACACAGGCTTCCTCTTCTGATTTTGGCAGGTTCATGCCTTCATACCTGTGGAAAGCAGAATTTTGATCTGTTGATCTTGTGTGTGTTTTAATCAGAGGAAGGTATGCTTAATAAGAGCTTATTCTGAGGAGATAGAGTGCTCTCTGTCTCCGATAGTAGTAGCATCAGGCTTGGTATAAACATAATTCTATAGATATGGAAATATGATCATGTCTTTCCATTGGAAATAATTACTGGATTAAACTAAAATTTGCATGTAACAGAGATGCAGACCTGTATCTGATACACTGTCATGGACTACAGAGAGCAGTGCATATCTCTTCCAGACAGATCTGATCCTGTACCGTAGCAGAAAACAGATTTGGCTCTCTCCAGGAGAAGTTGCCCTGTTCTGAAAACAGGGATTAAGAAAATACAGTTGTAATAACTGAGAAAACAAGACTACAGTATTGCTTTGAAAAGCAGCTTCAAAATACAGCATCATTTTATGTCCTTAATATTTAATATGGAATTTTTTTTAAGCTGAATGGCTTTCATGCTGCTGCTTTATGAATTAGAACTGGTTTTTTTTCTTTTCTTTCTGGCTTGCATATGGTCACAGGAGTATATTTGAGGATACTCTTGGCACTTAAGTAATTTCAGAAAAAGACAAACTTGGGTTAATGTTTTTAGCTTCAAAAGTATTTGTTCTACATGCTGAGTAGAGGTAGATGCCATCTTTCTTCTAAGACATGTAATCAGAGCAGGTTTTCATTTTAAATTGTTTCTGAATTGTAACTTCTCTCACTCCATTCACTCCTTTAGTTGCCATAATGTTAGACTGGGCTGGAGAAGTGAAAGAGAATTATTTAACTGAAGGTGGAGAAATTTCTAATTGGTCTAAAGGGAAATATTTCCTTGGGGAGCCTGTTGCGGTGCAGCTCTGCATTGCATGGCAAACTACTTTTGTTTTAAGCTGCTCTTCCAACTCTTAGTTGAAGATATCAAAATTATTTGTAGGTGGTGCTAAAACCAAGAAACTGGTAGTGAGATGAAAGAAATTTAATGAATTTACAATACTTCTTAAGAACTACAGGCCAGCAATGAGCCAGACTTTGGCAAGTCTCAGTAGCGTGCTTAGAACAGTAACAACAAACATGGACAGAGCAAAGTTTGAACAGATAACTAGCTGAAAATCCTAACAGGATCAATCTTCACTAGCTCTCCTGTGCACAGTGTTTCTAAGTGAGGAACAGACTGTCATGTTTCTTCTCAGAGCATGAGGGTATTGAACACACAGCGGGTGTACAGTACCTCATCCTTGCTTGCAGGGCTGGTTGGAGGAGACTGCAGTGCCAAACTCAGTGGGTTTGTGGGGAGTTTCTGTTCACTGGGGTGGTTTGTCTCTTCAACATCTTAGCTCCGCTCACTGTTTGTAAAGGTCAAGCAACAGTGGTTCCCCAGGATGGAGAGTTTGTGATAGAATTCAGTTGTGCACAGTATTAGATAATGAGCCAGATTCTGCTTAGAAGCAATTTAGGCTTCATGTTTGGTCATACTGTATAGATTGGAGCTGGTCTGCTTAAGGTTTATTTAACTGTAGTTTTGGTGTAAGGCTCATTTATCTGCCACACTTAGTACAGTGCTCTTCTCTAACTCAGATGAACAGTTACCATCAGGCCTTTGCAAGAATACCAGATGCATGAAATTTAGGAGGAAAAACAATAAACTTTATCACTAAAATTAAAAATCATTGACTAAAAGCATGAGAAGGTTAGTAAGCTCTAACCTTTCCCTCATAAAAGTGTGAACAAAATAGACTTGGGGGAATTATTAAAATTCTCTTGGACATACATATCATGTTAACTAATGCTGTCTGTTGTATCTAAATGCTATTGTTTGCCTTTATCTTACTTGGGACTTGCAACTCTTTGGAGTGAAGCCAAAAGCCTTATCTATAAAACAGTGGGTACTTTGCTCTTGACTTCTTGAAAGTATGTTCTCCACTGAGCTTTATAAATGAAGCATGTTTGAAAAGAGCAAATTGGTTTGTTGTCAAGAGGAACAAAAACTGCCTTTTAAGAGAAATAAAAATTGAATAGATGGAATAAGCTGATGTGCAATCAGTACTTGGGGAACTAAAACAGATTGCTGCTTCTTCTTGTACACTTCCTGCGTGGGACAGGGGGTTCCCCACAGTACTTAAGACATCCTCTGGTGTTCCCAGTAGCAAAGAGACTTCTTCATTGGTAGAAATTTTATTCTGAGTTATTTACAGAAAACAAAGTGAAAACTTTTAAAAATAGTTACATGTATGATGCTTGCCAAGTGGTTTTGTGGTTTCTTTTTAAACAAACTTACGCTTCGGTGTTCTTGTCAGAGCATTTCCCTTTGCCTAGATTTAAACAATTTTTGAATTCCTTTCTCTGTTCTCACAGCTTTAGTTGTAACCAAAGACTGTAGTTGTAAGTCATGAGATGGGACTTAGGAGACTGCTGAACACTTGGGTTCAGTTAATTGCCGACAACAGCAGTGAGAATAATTAACTCCTTCAGTTTCTTGTTTAGTAAAACTGTGACAAGCAAACATTTATGGTAGAATTTTTACTCCTTGTAATTTTTTTCGTATTGTCAAATGATGTGAACTCTTAGTATATGAGTTTTTAAGAGCTTGCAGTGAATAATTACTGAAATAGCTTGTTTTGCTGTTGTACTTAAAAGGACATAAATAAGGGGATGATAATTGGAAATGCTTGTTTTAATAAGGATAAATGTATTTGTTGGTAAGTTAATATATGCATAAAACCACACATGATTAAAAAAAACAAATCCTAAAACTTCAGGCCAGTATCCAGAAGGAACACTTTTAAGAATTTTTTTTAAGTGTTTGAGACAATCAGTCATTTGAGGTAGCCTTTTGTGAGGCTTTAAAATGCAGTTACTAATCATGATGTGCTTTGTTTCATCCATACTTTTTTACCAATGCTTCATTACAAGGAAAATATTTTTTTAGTATATGGCTCCTCTAAGTAACTAAATTTGTTAACAGACAATGTTGGGGGGTGGTGGAAATGTTGTTTCTGTTAATACAGTCCTGTTTGAATGACAGCATATGCTGTAGTATTTACTGTACTTCTGTCAAGGCTAGAGAACCAGATAACTCTGAAAAACTGTACCATCTGCCCAATTCTTTACCCCTCTCCCACCTCCCTTTTTCCCTCTGGAAAATGTGTATGAACGTTTTCTGGCCAGAAGGAATTTTCCCTCTCAGTAATGGCATCCTTTGCTGAATTTGATCTGTTAAAACAACATTGACGTTTGAAGGGTGCTGACTCCCTGGTTATCCAAAAGGTCTCTTTAGCTGTTTTCTTGTTTCTGATGATTTTACTGCTACTTCCTTACTGTAAAGAGGAAAAATCTATATAAGCTTGTGTTTGAGTTCTTGTGTTTTGTTTTGAAACAGCATTAGGAAAACTGTATGATGGAAAGGAATAATGTGGGTTAATAAAGAAGCATCTTGCCTTCAGTACTGCTTACATTTTGAGATTACATGTTGGATCAGTGACCTGGTCTTTGGGAGCGGTGTGTGTTTCTGTTTATACAAATGGGTGGGACTGGGGACAATGCCATTCTTCTGATATGTTTTTGCAGAAAAGAAAATTGTTGTTCTTTAAGTGAAAAAGTGTATCTTTACTAGATCAATTAAGCTAGAGTAGTTAACCATTAATTGCTTCCAAACAAGTAAATAAGTGCAGAATGCGTTAGTGGTTGATGTGCCAGATACTGGTAGGGCATGTTGTGTGCAGCTGCAATGTCTAGAAAAGGAAAAAGCATAATCTGTGCTTAGTGGCATCTGATTTCTAATCTCTGGATCAAAAATACCCTACAGCTTTTTTTAATCGTTGGGACTGCAGGGTGTCACTTAAGAGGCAAGACCTAATCTTCCAATTATTCCAAGACAATCCTTTTGGTGATTGCAATAAGTGAATAGTCTGCCCAGGCAATGGGATTTAACTTAATATTACACAACTAGAATTGTTCTAAGTAATGACCTTTTTTGCTGTGAGTCATGGGAAGAATGCCTGTAGCTGAGTTACTGAGCAAACCTTTTCATACATCTTCCATACACCATTGTCCAAAGCAAAAGAGAATGCAGGTTGTGATGTCTGACAAGCAATAGTGCTCTGGGATTTCAAGTACAATAAAACAATAAAAATAACAATAAAATAAAGGGATTGTGACCATTCTTAAAGTGACTTTTTTTTTTTTTTTTTGTTATTGTTGTTAATTTTAGGACTTTGGATTGATTTGGAAACGTCCTATAATGGATCTTTTCTAATGACCCTAGAGACCAAGATGAACTTGACCAAACTTGGTAAAGAGCCACTTGGTGAAGCACTTAAAGTTGGCGAGATCGGCAAAGAAGGGTAAGGTATTACAGTGGCAGAATCAAGTGAGAGCTTTCATAGTGAAATGTGAGATTTTCCTTGTGTACGTGCTGCTCTGGCTCTGTAATAGATTGAAAAGAGTTGGGGGACTGCATACATGTGAATATAGAACTTTCTGGGCAACTTTAATGTTTGATTGCACCATTGATAATTGTCTTAATAAAAGGCTTTTGGAGTACAATAATTTTTTTTAATATCTATTTTAGTAGGATTTTAAAGTGTTTGGTGACTAAAATTTCATTTTGCCTTGTGCTTGATTTGGGGCCTTAGTAAGACTTGAATGTGGGAGATGCACACATGCAGATATGGAGATAGACACATGTAATGTGCTACTACACTGTGGTACAGCTACAGTTGTAAACCATGTCATAGTGAACAACTGTGGAAGGTAAATACGCAGTAATTGTTAGGTAACAACTTTTCCAGTAACTTCATTGCATCATGGGAATAATCACACCCCTACTTTAGTCTCCAGTTTTCCTCATATCCCACTTCTATTTACCTGCTGTGTCTAAGTGAAATGCCTTATAGATGAACTAATTAGAAAACACACATACTGCAACTTACCTGACTTGTATTTGTGCTTTCCCTCTCATTTTTATGATGTTGTTTGAATTTCATCAATCTGTCCACTTGTAATAACCTGGTGAGTGACAGCTGTCAAATATCCATCCCATCAGCTATGGAATGTTGATTTTCTTTGTGCTGTATTCTCTTTGTACTTAAGAAACCTGAGCAGTAGGTGGTCTGTGATTTAGTGTACAACCACTGCCAACAAATCAAGAAAATATTCGCTAAATTGGGCCATTTGTTTAAACACAAATAAAACGTTGTGGTCTTTCAGAGTTAAGATATGAGATGCTTTGTATACTCATGTTGTAGCTCTGACCATTTATTCTGAGATATCTTGAAGTAATACTTAACAGCAGCACTACATTACGGTGCAGTCATGACAAAAAAATAAATGTGAAGAAACTAATGGCTGAATGAGCTCATACACCAGTAGAAATTTAGAGGATTTAAAATCAACTAGATTCTTCTTGACACTGCTGGAAATAATTTTTTCTGAATTTACATCAGTAGGTGTGATTTTTGAAAAAATCCCTTTAATCTTGTCCACCCAAAAAATGGGGGATAGAGAAAAAAATGTCTGTACAAATAAAATCCTTGCTTTTCTTCCCCATCCCTCCAGGATTTTCTTTTTGTATTTTTATAGCTGTGCAGTGCAAGAACAGCCTTAGAAATCATTAGTGAACGCATTGATTTCATATTTAAAAATCAGTTTGATTCTAGCTGAGCAATAGGTCCCCTGCAACGCAAATGTAAATGTCTGTAGCTAAGCAACCGATGACTTGAAGGTATAACCATTAACTGTATTGCTCCCTGCACATGGCTCTGATGTTTCAGATGCTCAGGGCCAGGTACAGTGCCAGCTTTACATAAAGAGCAGTCTAATGTGGTCTAGTTTGAATGAGGGTTTTTTGGTTGCTTGGTTGTTTTGTTGTGGGTTGTTGTTTATTTTCCTTTAAATGCAATAGATATTATAAACATACAAACAAATTAAAGACTCTGAGAAGTGTAGAACAGTTTGATTCTCATCTGTGCTTTCCACTGTTAGTTAATTTTACTGGCTTTTAGTTATCAGCTGACAATTGCTGTGACAAATCAAACTATTCTGCATGTGCTTGCATCCACAAATGTATTATCTGTAAGTGATGCGTGTTGGCTGCTTACACTTTCTGTCCCTCAAGAGCCTAGGACAAACACCTCGTGAGATGCAGTAACCACAAACTCATGTAAGAAAGGCATCTACTCATCCAGAAAGAGGAGGGTGGGGGGAACAGCACTGAGTTTTAACTGTCCTTGAATACTGTTAGTGTAAAGCAAAGACAAATGGTTCAATGTTGCAGTCCATTCTCTCCTTGCTGCTGCGTTACTGTTTGAAATAGAAGTGAAGTGTGCTGTCATAGTTTGATAATGCTGTCTTGCATGCACTCTCAGGAAAATGCAGCTCTCAAAAAGGGTGGAAAACTATTTATTTGCCAACTTTATAACATTAATCCGGTTGCAGGTTCTGTCATACCGGAGATTAGGCAAACGCAGGCAGGCTAACCCAAAATTACCACAGTTTCTTACCCCATCAGTCCTTTTTGCTATGTTGTACAATGTAAAAACAAACTGACAAATGACAATTCATAAAATATTGTGCAATCTCCTCAGGAACAATACTGTAGCTCCGGAGTGTTTTTCTGCCAATGTTGTGTCATATAAAAGGTCCATTGTATGCAAAGATCCCCTGAAATCTCACTCAAGCTGATTTATTGTTGCTTTGTTTAATGTGAGGAAATCTTGTGGTTTTAGGCAGTCAGTGCATGCTTATGGAAACACTTCAGAGGGTCCCATTCCTTCAGCAAATAAAACACCTTCTTATTAGAAGGTGACACCTCTGAGACCCTCAAAAATGCACTGGGTATGCTTTGAACTGGGTGGTATGAGGTGCACAAGAAACTGAAGTGAGGTCACACCCAGGTAGAAAATGTTTGAATCTGACCTAAAAACGTGAACTGTCTGAGAAACAGCTCCAGCATTGCTATTTGGGCCAGCAACATGATCCATCCACCACCCCCTAAGTCCTCGGGGAGGTGGCTCAGTTTGGTGTGCTGTCCCACTCTTCTGCAGGTACAAAATGCATCTCTGAGTAAGTAGAGGTTTATGATTCTGATTCCATAGCCTGGGTAGCAAATTCTTCAGTGTAGAGAGGTCATAAGATTACTGCTCCAGTTCTTAAATAGGCACCTAGGAAGGAGTGCTGTGCACTGTGAGCTGTGTTTCAACTGACCTTTTACGTTAGGACTTCATGGAGCAACTAACAGTTTGTTCTATGTACAGAATAGCAGACAGTAGCCTCAGTCCATGTCAGGTTATTAAATGCTTCAAATAAATTTCCAGGAACACACAAAAAAAGAAAGAAAACGCAACTATAAATTGTAGTCTGAACAAGCTGTATAGTATTATAGTCCTGGGTAAAGTCCCTAGGGCTAAAACCATGTGCTTTTGAAGCTTGTGTAACTATTTCAAGCTCTTGCATTCAGCAGAGATCTGTTAATACTGAAGTGTATTCACCATATCCTTCCCTGTACATTAAGAATAAAACATTTGACCTGGAAATTGCCTTGTTTCAGTTTCAGGCCAAGGGCGTATTGTCTTGCAGACAGTGATGAGGAATCCTCCAGCGCTGGGTCTTCAGAAGAGGATGATGCTCCTGAATTGGCAGGAGAGAAGCAGGTGACTCCAGGAGCAGAAGGGTGAGCTGTCTACATAGTGTTCATTAATCCTTTCCTCCCCCTTGCATTTCCAGACTTGGTAACTGATATCTTGTTCCAGTCCTATAATGCTCATTGTCACACAGGCTGTCAGTGTGAGTATATCCAAGCAATTAAGCAAACACAACTCACCCATTGCTAGAGCAAAGAGCAGCAATCAAGCCATGTACTACAAATTGAAAGGAAACTGCTCTGCTGAGTGTTTACCATGCTGGGAGCATTGTTCACCATAGAGCACTTCTGCAGTGACCTGTGCAGCGCTCCATTTGACATCTCCTAATTTCCTCACTATTAGATTACAGAGAAAGCCAAGTCTTTGGGCCAGAAAACCTACAGGGACCTTTCCCAGCGTGTCTTGCCTGATAGCAGAGCCAAGAATGGGATTTTGTGTGTGAACTTGAAACACTCTGTTTATCTACAGTATTATACCCGAGCTGATCCTGCTGATCCCTTGTTTCCAGCGTGTTCTTTTCTTTAAGAAAACAACTGCTGTTCAAGCCTAGCTGTCTTGCTCAGGGTTTTGTGTTGTTTTGGTTTTGTTTCTTTTTTTTTTTTTCCTTGAAGGGCTTTGAGTGTCTGGGCTATGCAATACTGCCCTCTGATGCTGTGCAAGAGTTGTAAAGATTTCCTAACACCAGTTTTGCCACGTCATTCCTTGTTTTGGCTGCTGCTCTGATTTTTTTGGCTTTTTGCATCTGACTGAAATGATGCCATGCAGTGAGAAAGCTGTAGTCAGCCTGAAATGTCTCAGACAATCACAGTGTTTCCTATGTCTGAACACATCTTGGTGATTTTACAGTGAATACACCAAAAGACTCCATGACATATTCAAAATGTTCCAGGGAGTTTAGAGTTTTATTCCTAAACCCTTTTGATAACTTCGTGAAAAGTTGTTGGAATTACTTCAATGGATTTACGTATTTTAAAAATATACAGATCATATAAAGAACTCTTTTTCAAGAGGACAAAAACAGAGCATGAAGAATTTTTAAATAAAATACCGAAAGAATTTCCTTATACCTATCAAAACTCTGTGTTACCACCACTATACCTTAAAATGAAAGCCTTTTTGTTTGACACACTGTTGGAATGGTAACAGAGAAGTCACTTATTGTGCCAGACTGCTGGCATAAATGATGTAAATGTATTTGCAATTTAAAAAAAAAAAGTTGCATTTCCAATGCCATCTGGGAAGGAGGAGTGTTCAGACTGGACAGAATTTCTGCCAGACACTTGTAGCTGACAGAATACGGCTGCTGTGTGCAGGCTCTGGTTGGGACTGCTTGGACATGTAAATATATATTTGTTCAGAATTTTTATATCAAATGCTAATGATTTAATAGGAAATCCATGTGTGTCTTAGCAAACAATAGGTTTAAGAATTACCTTGATGTACTCTTTTTCTATTCTCCATCTAAAGGTATGTTGGAGGACACCGCACAAGTAAGATCATGAGAATTGTGGATAAAATTACTAAGTCGAAATACTTTCAGAAAGCAACAGAGACTGAGTTTATTAAGAAGAAAATTGAAGAGGTGTCTAATACTCCATTGCTGCTAACAGTTGAAGTACAAGAGTGCAGAGGAACATTAGTAATTAACATTCCACCTCCACCTACTGACAGAATATGGTAAGAGGAATTTGTTGCAGAACTGGGCAGTGTTTCAGGTGTGTGCTAAGGGACTGCAACTAAGAAAAAAGGTAAAGTGTAATTGAAATGGGTTCTGGAAGAGGTGCAGTAAAAGCTAATTGTGAATGAGGCAGGAACTGCTATTAAGAGAACATTGACAGTTAACAGATTTATAAGCTTTGTTGGAGTGTTTATAGTAAAACCTGTTCTGTGTACTCTTCTAAGGTATGGCTTTCGAAGACCTCCCTATCTGGAGTTAAAAGCTCGGCCAAAACTTGGTGAGAGAGAAGTGACTCTGGTTCATGTAACTGAGTGGATAGAGAGGAAACTAGAACAAGAGTTTCAGGTGTGTTTTCTTTACATTTTCATTTCATTAGTGATAGTTTTGGTCCACTAAAGGGGTGGGTTTTCAAATTTTTGCATTCAAAACTAGTCAGTATCCTCCACTGCTGCTGTTCAGTGGGAAGGATGTTAAGAACTCAGCTGAAACGGATTTTTGGGGTGGTCTGAACACCATGCATAGACCTGGATGGAAATCTGTGTTAGCACTTCTCAGAATAATTTTAGAGCTGAAAATGCCATTTCTTTGAAATAAGTACCATGTCAGAATTTGTAGTGCTTAAATAAAAACATGATCCTGGGTGTTCTTAGGCGATAGAGGGCCGATCTGTTGCCTAAAATTAAGAACAGATGAGGCAGTGAGGTGTCCTGTTGCTACTTCCTTTAAAATAATTTTTAAAAGTTACATTGACCGTAGTGCAAAATAGGAAAATACCCTCCAAATTTACGAATATTTGTAGGACAGGAAAACAGTTTACTGATCAGACTCATTCTGATCAATCAACCAGGAATCAAACCTGCTTATTTCATTAGAAGTCCAGTTTGAAAGTATGAGTAACAGCTGAGAAAGCAGCAGAGTTAAGTTGTCAGTTTCTGGTAGTGCCATTTCCATTTAATGGAAAGTGCAGAGGTCTTAATATTTCTGAGCTTCATTTACAACCATAACACAACTGTATGGGTTGAGTTAATAGGCACTGTACGGCTTCACTGTGGGCATGGACTTGAACGATGTTGAACTCAAGAACCTTTTATCTGGAAAAATGTTGCATTTTTCTTTAAACAAATCAGAAAACTCAAGGTTTCAAATGGCATATGAAATGTGACTTGCTTTAATTGCATCTTTTTCACAGAAAATCTTTGTCATGCCAAACATGGATGATGTTTATATTCCTTTAATGCACTCAGCCATGGATCCTCGCTCCTCTACATCCCCTCCTGATCTGATCACAGAGGCCCCTGATCAACCATGACATGTGAAGACTCTTGCAGTTTACAGTATTATAAAAGTGATTCTCATGGTTTTATAAACTGTGCTGTAGTTCTCATCCTTAACTTGTGCCACTTTCTGCCCCCCCTCCCAAGGACTGCCTATAACCATACCTTTGTGCTCACTTGCCTGGTTATTGTTCCTGTGTACTTCAGCTACATGAAGTTTCATTCCATTAGCAGTTGATTTATTTTTGTACTGACTGCCATCAGGATTTTAACTCAGAGGCTAAGATGACCTGTTCTTTGGGGGAGGAACCCAACTGTAATAGATCAAGGAGCTTGTTGATACACCTTTTGTTCAGCTTATGTTTTCATGCTGTGTTAATGTGCATTAAAGCAATGAGAGGTTGTTTGGCAGCAAAGGAACTGTGTGCCAAATGGAAAAAATCCTAAATGAGGAATGAATTTATAAAACTGGAAGAATATTTTTCTTTCTCAGGCAGTTGGAGGTGTAGAATGAACTATTTTATGTTCTTTCACTTCTGCAGTCAATAGCTTGTGTCAAGCAATCGAAATATGAAATGCTTTCAGGATAAAAGAATGTAAATTGGATGTATAGGTGATATTGTGATTCAGTGTGGTATATGCATATTACTTTTTTCATACAATACTTGTGCTTTTTTTTGGGAAGCAAGTAGCCATAAAACACACACAACTATCAGTGAAGGTAGGACTGTCAGATTTTTGTAAATTAGGAGAAAAAAAAAAATTGGTAAAGCCATGAGACCAAACCATAGCAAGCCGCCTTATAGTGAGGTACAATCACCTTGGTTCATGATTAATTCTGAATGTTTATAAAAGACATGAGCACACACATAAAATGTCAATACTGCGCATTACCAGAAAGTACTTTGTTACCTTACTGTGTATAGAGCCTCTTGCTACAGTGAAACACACCAAGTTTTTCTTATAGGAGAGTTTGTTGCTGTGAGTCCTTTTCATTGCACTGTGTTTACACACAAAGCATGGGACCAAATTCTCAGGTCACAGCCCTGCAACTCCAGACATCAAAGCGCCTGATGTCTGTGCAAACAGCTGTGGCTGAAAGATTTTGACCCCCATGCATTGGTTTTTTGAACTTCGTTGAATAGGAATTCAAGCATTGCAGTTATTCAAGCTAATCGCGATGTAATTAAAGACCATTTCTGCTAATTAATGCCCAAAACTAAGGGGGGGGAGGGAGAACTGCCTTTAATTTCTATCTGGTATGATGAATCAAGACTAAACGTATGCAGTAAATTCTATATTTGAACACTACATATCCACTATTTAACACATGTAATGTTTTTCTGATACTCAAGCGTTGCCAACTGTTCATGGATGTCAGAAAACGTTTTAGTTTACAAAGAAGGTGAGTTCTGGCTCTCCTTTTATAACATAATTTGCTTTTTTTTAGGAGTAATTTTTTAAGAAATTTTTTGTACGTTGTGTTGTCACATTTGATGTAAAAATCAAAATTTCCATGTGTAACGCTGATTTACCATCTCTAAATGAAGCTATTATATTGAAGGTTTTTTAAACAGCACCTTGCCTGAAACATAAAAAGAAAACTAGCATTTAATATATTTAAAATTAATTCTATATTTGAACACCTATTTTGGTTACCTTTAATTGAAATATTAGGTTATATTTGTTACCTGAACTCCTCCTTGACCATTCCAGGCTGTGTATATTCTGGGGTTAGCTCTGATTCTGTAGGCATTATTTGCCTTTCATGAAGTCTGCATGTCTTGTACGCAGGTCTTTTATATGATTTAATTTCAATGTGCAATAACTAAAGTCAAAGGACTAGATGCACTAATGTGTAAACAGATTTAGACTTATTACATAAGATTGTCATATTGCACTTCATAAACTGTGGGTAACTACAATCTGCTTGCTTTGTTTTATTAAATTTATCCCATGTCAAATGATTATTCAGTTATTTATTTCTACACAGAAAACTCTACTCTTGTATGTCCAGTCCTATCAGCAGTGGGGGTATAGAGGTTTCTTTTCTGTATACAGAACAGATTACGCATGCTTCTTGCCTCTCTGCCTGCAGGCAGCAGTTATTAAGAGATGGAAAAGATGCCCTTTAAATAGCTGCAGCTTAGATAAAACGAAAAGGGTGTTTGACTCCATTTAAGTTCTGTGTGCATAAATGACCCCCAACACTGGTCTCCGGAGTACAGATGGATGCAGTCCTGCATACTAATTGCTAGCTAGCTCACCTTCAGCCAGGTGAGCAGGCATCCTACTAAACTAAAAAGTATTTCAGAGTACCCTTTACAAACCGAACCCTGAGCTACACTGCAGGCCTAGGCTGGATTAGGCATGCTGAATCCACTGATAAAGCATGAATAACCTGGCTCCCCTCTCCCATCCTAACACACCGCGTACCAGAGCCCTGGGTTCCCGTCGGAGAGCACACCCCGGCCCTCTCCTCCAGGGGACGCAGGCTCTGCACCAGCCACTGCCCGCCGGGCTCCGCCGCCATGGTGTGCGGGGGGGCTCGCCCAGACGAGCTGTCACTTGCTTTTAAAAGCGCCACCCGGGTCGGGCCGAGCAGCCCCAGTTATGAACAAGCGCTTCACTCTAGCACTACAGCTTGGCCAGCGGCGCCGCGGGCAGGGCACCCCGCCGGGTCAAAGGCAGTGCGGGGAACGGGCGGACACGCGCGCAAGAACCAGCCGGACACGTTTATGGGGTGCACACAGCTTTATTTACCAGGCCGCTCCCCGCCGCCGGTCACCGCACGGGCCCTGCAAGACACGGAAGGAAAAGGGGAGGTTACAAACGCGGTGCACCGCAGCCGCCCGCGGGGTGGGCGGCAGCCTGGGCGCTCAGTAGTAGGTTAGCTTCATGCATGTCAGCAGTCTAACACGTGTCAAGAGACATCAGTGCAGCCCGGCCTACCCGCTCCTCCGCCCGCCCTCCCGCTACCACCGCTCACCTCAGCCCGCTGCGCCGGGAGAAAGGCCGAGCTCCCCCCTCCGCTGCCTTTTATAGTGCGGCCGGTGCCCCGCCCCCTCCGTGTCTCGCCCAATAGGATTCAAACCCGGGGGCATGCGCTGTGCGCGAGGGTGGGCGGGGCTAGTTCCCACAGCGGCCGCGGCGGGGCGCGCTGAGGCGATGGCGGGCGGAGCAGGTAAGTCTCCGACAGAGCCTGGCTGGCCCGCGCTCCGTGCGGTGCGGGGAGCTCTCCGCCTGCTCAGAAGCAATAGCACTCCTCTCTTCAGTAGTTTGCTCTAGCATGTTGTTAAGAAACAGGTCTGTGTGTTAAAACGTAAAAGCTGCGGCCTCGCTCGCCCCTCAGAGCCGCCTCCCTGAGGAGAGGCGCCATGGGAGCGGGAGGGCCCACGGTAACGCTCCTGTCCCCACCGCCGGCTGACCTCCTGCCCCCTCAGCCCCCGTTCCTGACGTTTTTCCTACCTCCTGTGAGGCCCTTGGGAGGCACGTGGGTGAAATAACTACAATGCGACTGAAAAACTCCTTCCATAGCGCAGCGTGGCATGCAGTTCAGTTTAAAGCTAATAAAATCAAGAGGTAATGATACCTAAACACTCGCCAGCCAATTTTCAGGCTTGAGGACTTAGTCTGGAAAAGAGGAGGCTGAGGGGAGACCTCGTTGCTCTCTACAGCTCCCTGAAAGGAGGGGGTAGTGAGGGTGGGGTCGGTCTCTTCACCCAGGTAACGGTGACAGGACGAGGGGTGATGGCCTCAAGTTGTGCCAGGGGAGGTTTAGATTGGATACTGGAGATTAGGAAGAAGTTCTTTACTGAGAGGGTGGTTAGGCACTGGAATAGGCTGCCCAGGGAGGTGGTGGAGTCACCGTCCCTGGGGGTGTTCAAAAAATGGGTTGATGAGGCACTTGAGGCCATGGTCTGATGGTTAGGAATATGATGGGATAAAGGTTGGACTTGATGACCCTGAAGGTCCCTTCCAACCATAATGATTCTGTGATATCAGGAAAAATTTCTTCACAGAAAGGGTTGTCCAGCACCGGCACAGGCTGCCCAGGGCAGTGGGGGAGTCTCCATCCCTGGAGGGATTTCAGAGCTGTGTGGATGTGGTGCTGAGGGACATGGGGCAGTGGTGACTGGGCAGTGCTGAGTTAATGGTTGGACTGGATGATCTTAGAGATCTCTTCCCACCAAGGCTGTTCTGTGATTCTGTTACTTTAATTGTGTGGTTACAAGGACTTTCTGTATGTGTGGTAGAGGTCTAGATGTGTTCCCTATGGGTGCTGTTGCGGTGGTGCACACAAAGCGGTGTGGTCAATGGTCTACTTGTTCCCAAATGGTGTGAGTGCCTAAAATCCAAGACACCCACCTGTCAGTACTGGAGAACTGAGATCTCACTGTGGTTTTGTACCTCCAGGATGTTTTTATGTATTCAAACTTGCAGGTTAGATGATAATGATGTCCCCTGCCCATGTAATCAAAGGCAGGCTTATTAAAAGAGGGAGCTGCCAGAAGTGTTATGTGTGTATTGCACACTTGGTACTCGGTGTGCTCTGCGGCTCCATTAGCGATATCAGTATTAAAAAGCAAACAACACAGCAAGGACAAAGTGGCTTTGTTGCATAAATAAGCACCTGACAGCTAGGCCTTTGCCAGTGTAAATTAACTCTCCTTTTTTTTTAAAGCTTCTTCTGTTTGGTTCAATATTTTGATCTGTTCGGAGGAGCTCACACCTGGTTTTTGGTTCAAAGAGGCGTGTTCTTTGGGTTTGCATTTATTTAAGGCATGGCAAGGCGCACCGGGGCCGACATTGTGAAAACAGGAGCTGTGCCAAATAAATTTGGGCTGATCCGCTTTGAAAGTGAAAAATCGACGGGGAGATGATGGTGGGCGGTGCCGGAGGGGGGTATTCCTTACGCCTGAATTTACCCAGAAGGTGTTTCAAAAGCAGCAGCCAGCTGCCCCTGCTCCCCGCCGTTTGCAGTGTCGAAGGCTCCTGGCCGAGCCGCCTCCCCGGGCAGGCGGCAGCTTTGTCGGGACTTGGGGAGGCTCCGGCGGCAGAATGAAGCCACGGGGTGTCGCTGGCCCCCGGTGTACCGGGAGGCTCCGAAGGCGGCGGCGCGGACAGTACCTGTGCCCGGCCGGGCCCGCCCGCCGCTGACGCCGGTGGCCCCGCCCCGCCGCGCGGGGAGCGCCGGGCACCCGCTCCCGGCAGCAGCGCGGTGCGGGGGGAGCCGGCCGGGCACCCCCGCGGGTGGCAGCCATGGAGCCGCTCCGCCGCCTCCTCCTCGGCCTTGGCGCGCTGCTGGTGCTGCTCCCGCCGAGGCCCGGGGTAAGCGCGGCGCGGGCTGAGCCTGTCCGCTGGGCCGGGGGCGAGGCGCTGCCCCCGGAGAGGCGGCGGGGAGGGCAGGGACAGCGGCGGGGCACCCGGCCCGGAGCCGGAGGGTGTGGACACGGCTGGCCTGGGGCGCCCGAGCCGGTGAGGGCCAGGGGAGGCCTTGCCCTGTGCAGGCCGGGCCCCCCGCCCGCAGAGAGGGGAGCCGGGTGGGGGCGCACGGACGAACGTCCCGGTCAGCTCCTGCCGGGGCTTCGCCGAAAGTTTGCCGTAGGTGCAGCCCCGTGCACCGGCGGTGTGTGCGGAGCCAGCGCACTGTTTTGCCGTGGCGAATGCTGTGTGCCCTTCTGTGTGCGCAGGGGTGAGAGGCTGCACTGTACCTGCCTGCTCCAGCTCAGCAGCTGTGTATCGGCTTCTGTGCCCTGCGCTGTTGCATGTAACACTGTACCTGGACATGTAGCATATATGATAATCCTTGAAATATAAAAATACAGTTATTTTCCCGTAAAGTAAGTGGTGAGAGTAGGACCAAGAAACTTTTGGAAGCCAAAACTATGTAGGTAGATAGAGGAGCTACTGAGACGTGCTAGAAGATCTTTGCTCTGTCCTTTCATAACTTCATAAGTGTGGGGGAATCCTTTTCTTTCTGAAAAAAATTCAGGCGTATATATGTTGATATCCAAATACAGATGATTAGCTACATGCCCTGTACACCACCTTATGACATTTTGATCATTCTGTTTCCAGAGCAAAGACAACAATATGCACTGACTGTACATATGTTTGGTTGGTATCCAGAAGAGACTACAGTTCTCAATTCAAAGGTGAAAGACAAAGTGCACGAGTCACTGTCCTACAAAACCTCTTAAGAAATAACCAGTTTGGTTATAAACTATTGCATGGAGCAATAAAAGCACAGGGAATAGTGAAACTGGTGCAAAGCAGATGGAATGCTGAGCAGATTATTCGTATGGAGGCAATAATTTTAAGCAGTGTACTTTAAAATGGGTGCTGTCTGCTATGTGTCAACTGAGATGGAAAATTAAGTCTTCAAAAATTCCATTCTGAAAGGTGTTCTTCTTTGTAACTTCTCCGGGTCAGGAGGCAATGAAAAGGCCACCTGGCATTTACTGTTTCCATTATACTGAAGTGTAACAGGGTATGTTCTTTGATGGATTGTTCATTGTTACCTGAAAATGCTGGTGTTATATATGGGTTACAGTTCCGGTTAAGCAAAGCTGAAGGCTTTGTTTTTCGCCTGGGATATAACAGCTCCACTCCCCTTCTTTAAAAGTAAACACATTTATTAGTGAAGCTGTGTAACATACCCAGTGTTGTTACTTTGTTAGGAAACTGGAAAAAATTAAATGCAGGCTGTCAACAAAAATGACTAAAATCTTTATTGTAGACTGCTGATGTCTTTGTCCGAGATCTCTTCAGAGTCCTGACAGACCTGAGGTTCAGATTTTGCAACTGAAACACTGATTTATAACTTAAGACATTGTGAAAAGAGTACCCAATAAGAATATGAAGAAGTATTTTAAAATACTAAAAGTACTTTCCAGATCAACAGATTATTACTGAATTCTGTGTAATTTTACTTGCACAATCACAAAACCTAGCCTTGGGCCCCAGTAGAGTTCAGCCCCTTTTTTTCCTCTGGGTTTCTCTCCCCTCTTGGTCTCCCTGCCCTGCCATCTTACCTCTGATCAGTATCTGATCTCGGGTTCTCTGTTTCTTTTCTTGGCTCTTACTCTTGTCTTTTTGCTCTGGCAGCTGTAGTCCTCTCTGTGACAAGTTGAAATCTATTCTGTATTTCAGTCCCTTTTCAGAACCAGTTTTCATTTCTGGGAACTTAGCACCAGTCATCTCACCTGTGATTAACGTATTTAACTGGGAAAACTTATTTAGAACTATTAATGTCACTTGAGTAATAAATTCCCATTTAAAAAAAAGAAAAGCATACAGTTCTTGTTTTTGAGGTGACGTGAAAAACATGAGATTGCCTAAAGATTTTGCAGATTGTGTTTTCTATAGATTTCTTTTAAGAGTACTGGTGGTGATCTCCTGCTCTCTGTTTTCTTTGTCTGATAAATGTACTCTGGGTTACTTTATATCCCAACTCTAATGCTTTCCTACAATTTATATTACTTGTTCATACAAGGGCTTCCTTTCCTGTCTTTATAGGATGAAATGGTGTCTGTTGTTATTTAGGTGATACAGTGTATAGCTCTTGAGTTGCCCTAGCAATGTATGGGAACACATTCCGAAAGATTGACATCTCAGTTACAGCAATGAGAAATGCAGTACTGCTGTCAGTAAATAAGCAGTCACTGTAAATAGTGTACAGTAATGATTTACAGTTCTCTGTAGTTTGAAAAAACCCTTGTTTTTGTGAGCCATGAACATTCCAAACTATGCCTGTTTCTCTTTTAACGTGGAGTCAGTGCAACTCAAAAATAACAACCTCTCTGGGATTAAACTGGCATTTGGAACCCGGGTCTGTTCCCTCCCGCAGGCTGTGGGACCGGTTTCAGTGCTGTCACACTGTGCACAGGCAGCACACACGGGCTGTTCTTGTCATGGGAAAAGCCCAGCCTTAGCCAGGTGCCTTTTCTTCTAATGTGCTCTTATCTCAGGTGAGGTGTTTGGCCAGTTAACTGATAGGCATGAAAACTTCTGAGAGACAGCAGAAGGTTTTAAAGAGGACGTCTTCAAGAACTATGTTAAATTAACATTTGTGTTTTATTTGAGCTGCAGATCTCCTTGGTCTCTCAAAAAAATAGTATATTATGATTTAGGTTTTTTTTTGGAGGGGAATGCAAACTTGGGTTGCACACCTAGAATTATCATGGACAGCTCTGGACTGGAGTGTAAATTAATATATTTATAACTCTGCCCTTCTACTCATTTTGGTTGCTGGTGTTCTTGTGAATATTGTATTAAGTTTTGGTTTTACAGCGGCTCAAGTCTGAAACTTTGCTGGGAGTTTATGGCGTAGAGCACCACTCAAAGTTCAGTCGAGCCAGAGGACAGTTGGAGTGGCCCTCCTGTAGTTTTCAGTTTTTCCTACTGTTAGTTTAAGAATAGATCTGTAGTTTTGATTTTACTTTCTAAAGAAGATATAATTTATTTTTTGTCAGCTTGCTTTCATATATTAACTTTATTATTAGTTATACTGCAAAACTTCCTCCCAGTAGTTTACTGGATTTTACAAAGAGTTTCTTCATGGCCTGGTTTTATTATGCGGAGTGAGTTTTAGCCTCTAGCCTGGCGATGTAATTAGAGGATAGCTGTCAAAACCCGGGTGATGAATCATAGGCTATCTGTGATTAATATGCCAGTTGCTTGCATTGTGCATTAATGTTTAAAAATATTTTGTTTTGCATCTTTGTTGGTTTAGCAGTTGTGGTTCCAGTGGCATAAATTATGGGATAGGCCTTTTCTTATTGTGAGGAAAGCGTCTGGTGCTGTTAATGCTGAAGTTGTTTTTTAATAGTTTAGTAAAATGCATATGTACAGTCTGATGTATATTAAGCTAATTATGGAGTGAAGAATATAGAATTTTTTCCTTGAGTGGTTATATATCTTGTAATATATATTTTTTGTTTGGTAAGCCAGTCATTACCAAAGCAATTATGAGGATGTAAATTATAGTTAGCAAGCCATTCATCCTTTATCATCCATCAGACCTCACAAATGAAGTTCGGTGCATATATATTCCTACTTAAGACTCAGAAGAGATAAAATTATTACTTGGTAACACATGGCACTGTGATTTGTTTACTGGTGAGCGCTCAGTTATTTCTATGAAATCATTAACCCTTCTCAGAGTCAGCGTTACACATCCAGTGTTACTATGAAGTATCTTCCTGTTCTCTATTCATACTTGAACCTCTTGTGGTATCACTGCCATAGCACAACATATTTCTAGGTTACAGAACGATAACCTCAAGGAACTGAGTGGCCTGGTTTTCTTTCTGTCTGCTGTTGCCACTGACTTCAGTGGGATTTGTGCATACTCAGTGACCTGCATTTCAAAAGTACTGGTTTTAAGCAGATAAATTAATGGAAGAAATTATTCCTATGGAGATCTGTTTTCTTCTAACATAATAAAATAAAATAGGGCATTGCTCTGCTAACCTTTAAAAAAATTGAAGTGTTGTGGTGACTGGAGATAACATCATCTTTGACACTGAACTGTACCATAGACATATACAAACACACCAGAACTTGTTCTGCAGCTTTCGCTGACCTTTCTTTGACTCCATAAGTCCTTCACAATTGTTTTGAGTCATTTTATTACTTTAATTTCTAAAACATTTTATCTAAGGATGTGGTAGATCTGGACTGAGGGGAAGATTCTTATGGTAGGGATAACTGGTATCTATAAAGTCCTTTTCTATTTATAAAGTGCTATTTCTATTAGGTAATATATTCTACCATAAAAACGCTATTTTCTATTTAGTCCCAAATTTTAGGCTGGATTAAAGTCAGTACTTTAAAGCATGTGTCAAAGTTCAACTCAATGAGAGCTTGAAAGTTATTAAAAAATGTGTTTGAATTAAATTAATTCTAAAGCAGTCCTCACATAATTTCAAAATATTTTAAATCCTTCACTTAACATCACTGTTGGGGTGGGAGATTTTTATGAGTACTGACTCATAAGGCAGTACAAGCTCTCACTGAATTCCAAAGAGGGCAGTTGTTAAAATAGACCTTATTGCAGTTTCAGATAAAATAAAAGAAGACCCAAACCAGGTTTTCCTTCTGTCTCCTTTTCTCTGTTCACTAAATTAAGTTCTTTTTGCTCAGCTGATTCCTGTCCTGCCATTTTTTTCCTGTGTTCGTTTGTTGTATTTCCTCAGAAATAAAATTGCAGCATGAAATAAAAGTCTATTTCAAGAATTTGCATTGCTTCACAACAGTTGAGACCCCACCCCTGCAGTGAGGACAATCTCTGTGTGTGCCAGTGTTTAGAAAGAGTCTCTCTCAAGACTGAGATTATTACGGGTTTTTTTTTGGTGGAGAATGCTCTTACATACTTTGCACAAAAATGAAAACAAGTTTGGTTTGTACATACAAGTTTACACATTTTAAAATTTTCATAGTTTTTCATAACAGTGCTAATTCCAGGCTTTAATTAATCCAATAATCAATTAATTACAAAGCTTTGTGTTCAAAATAAAGTCCACTGAGTATTTGCAACCTTGATAACTGCAGTGTCTAGCCACTGATCAAACTCACTAATGAAAGCAAGAGACAATGTTTTTTTTATTTCTGAGTGGGTAAAATATAGATAATTATTTAAATAATCTGTTAAATTTTGTGTCTGCTGTTTTATGCAATATGAAAGGAAAAAAGCCTTGTTTCCATATACTAACTCCCTTAGCCTTTTCTCCAAGTGACTACTGTACATGATGGTCAAAATAAATTAGCAATGTTGCATTGCAAAGTCATCTGTGTTTTTAAATTTAGGTCATAAGCTCCAGCAGCTTCAGTGTATTACTCAGCTGGTTAATCTCAACTGCATGATATCATATGCTTTGAAAAGTATGAGTGAATGGAAGGTTTTTAATATATGATATTTTCTGTGTTTTATCTGTGTGCAAATACGACTTTAGAAGGAAAGGAAGAAGTAGTGAAATTGGCCCTGTATTCAGTCCTTCACCCAAAGAAGATGATATCTTTGACACACAGGGTTGCAATGACCACATCAATGTGACTTTGATGGCTAAATATAAAAAAGCCCTTCAAAAGCAGTAAAGCTTAAACAGAGATTTATGGGGGAGGTGAAGGAAAGCATTAGCAAAAAGTGGTATTAAGACAAAGCCGGTTAGAGTGGAGAACGTGAGCTTGGCAGGAGCAGTGATGCTGCCTGACTCTATTTTGAAGGGAAAAGATCTGTGCACGTGGCAGAATCCTTTTGCCAGTGAAATCTGTGTGCCTCCATGCTCATTTCCCTCCCAGTGGAACTCCTTGGGCAGTGAGCAGGAAAGGGCCTTTCTGAGTACCATTCCCTTCTCTTCCCTTGATGCTTTCCCATCAGCACTTGCCGTCCGGGGAAGAGTTTACATCTCCCTGTAAGAATGATAGATGGGAATGGCACTTTTTCTCCCCAGTCCAAGGATACTACACTGAAAAGCTTAAAAAAACCCTATTGTAATTTCATGATCTGAGTCATATCTGAGAAGTTTCTGTATCATTCTGCCTGTGGGCAAGGGTCAGGTGTTCATCTCATTTTCAACAGAAACTTGCATGAATAGCTTCTTCAGCTATGGTTTCCTTCCTTTATTGTTCAGCTCGTAAGTGATTGGAGGGCAGGTGTACGGAAAAGTTTTCTTACTCCTGTGACTGCAGAATGTGCAGAGGAACTTTTTCCACGTTAGTACTTTCTATCTGATCCCAAGTACTAGCAACCTTCTAAAATGTCAGTAAACTGGAAGACTATATTCGTTACTGATGTTGTGATGAGAGTTTCAGAGCTCACGTTAAATTCCATAGGTTTTATAGCCTTGATGCTACAACAAATGGATGCTCAAATGTTAAATTTACAGATCTACAACAAGTAGTGTTCCATACACTATATATTACTGATCCTTGATACCCAACCATAATTATGGTGGTTATTTTACAGGCATGTTTTTTTATGAAGATGATACACAATTTATTCACTTCTCAATAAGAAGACAGGAAGAGAAGGTGGTTTGTGGAGAATACACCGATTCTGTAAGATAAAAGCTTGTGCAGAGAGTAAAAAGTAGCCTTGAAAAACAGTCCTAGTCTATATACATGGAAGATAGGGTGGATTTGCTACATGTTGTATTCTATTTGCAACTAAATTTCAACACCAGTCACTCCATTCTGGGTGTCAAATTCCCACCTGCAATTTAAAGGAACTTCAGTAATTTTCACTTCCTGCCTTTAACAGTTGTATGTTCTTGTTCAGCTTACTGCATTTCACTCCAGATGCAGTTTCACTGTATTTGGGAACTAAAATGGTCAGTTTGGATAATGGATGGTTTTGGTATATCATTATTTGATAGAAGAGGAAACAGTCATTACAGTGTTTTAAATTAACTGATTTTGCTCATGGAGCAGGTTTAGGGTAGGTAGGTCTTCATGAAGAAACAGGTATTTCTTGTGTTCCTTGGGGTGTATAATGTACAGGATTTGCACCGTATATGTTGTTTTATTGAAATGCTGCCTAAAAACATGTCCTGCTTTATCTGTGAACCTGATGGAAGAAGAATTAAATTCCCTGGAATAGGGATTCTTTTGTGAGTGGAGCTGCAGTGAAAATACACATTTGTTTGGTATGAGAAAGCTGAAATGTGCTTGTCAAAAGTCAGAGTGAAAAACAGTTTATAAGAAGCTGTTCAAATTTTGCAGTTCAATTTGATTTCTCCTTTGAACTGGGTCAGATCTGTAGTACGCACTTTAAAGGGCTACCTGCTGTCTGATGTTGGGCAACATGTGGCAGTTGAGAATGATGGTTAATTAAACACAGTTGACCTGACAGCCAGGGTTTGCTTATGCAATTAGTGGAAATTCAGAGCTGAACTATTCGTTCAGTGCCTTTGGTTCATGTTTTTTGTTTTGTCTCTATTTTGTAAGCCCAGAGCCCTGCAGACAGCTTTAAGTAACTGAGGCTTTCAAGTTATTTCGTTTATTACAAGGCTTCTCAGGTAATATTTAAAGGAATTAAATAACTGTTACATCTTATCCACAACAAAAGCTTGGATATATTTTGGGTTTTAGCACACTATGTATATATTAGCTTAAAGGTAAACTGGCTTTTCAACATTTTTGTGTAGAAGAGGAAGAAATTCCTGACCTATCATGGATCACTGTTAACCAGAAGTTTGGTTTTGGGGGGGGGGGTTGTTTGTTTTGGGGTTTGTTTGGTTGTTTTTTGTAAAATGTGTTGAGATCTTCAAGTGAAAATGAATATGAGTGCAAAATGTTTCTGCACAAAGGTTAATTTGGAATAGACTTTGACCACCATACATTGTTTCTTGTTTTCATCACAACAGTTTCCAGTAAGTTTTGAAAGTTTTGCCCTTCCTTAATACCTTGAAACCAGAACAGTTTGTGATGACTGCACAGTCATCCTGGGCTAGTATATGTACAGCCACATAGAATCACAGAACAGCCTTGGTTGGAAAGGACCTCTAAGATTATCAAGTCCAACCAGTAACCCAGCACTGCCAAGTCACCACTAAGCCATATGTTGGACATACATATACATATATTTTCAAGGGTGACTGCTGTAAATATTTTATTGAAATGCAGATGTCTGTGCAACCTGCACAATTTAACTACATCAGACAATGAAAATTATGTGTATAGCTGCATGTTTTTTGTGGACCTCCAGCAGTTATTTCTGATCCATGGTTTGTGTATTGTTGATTTGTAATTTAATTTTCTCTGTACAATGTTGTACAATTGTCTATTCCAGCTCTTTTCATTATGACTGGAAAGATGCATGTGTAATATTTGTAGGTGCGACCTGAATGTTGGCTAGTTATTACTTTATTATATTATACTTTTAGCTTTATGCTTTACCTGAAAGTCTAATGCTTTAATTAAGTTGCACTAAAAATGTATAGTTTTCCAAAGAAAGTTATTCCTATATCCTTGCATTTTAATTTGGCAATTGTGTATTTTGCTTTGCAGTTATTCTAGCATGACTGATAACTGGGTTTTTTTACAATTTAAGTCATTGAAAGCATTATTAATTATGTAAAATGCATGCACTTTCATTTCATGAGCTGTGGTAGGTTAAGAATTATATTTAACTGTGAAACTTCCAAAAAGTGGCAGGTGGCACGCAGATGGGGAACACAGATACAGTCTACAAAGTACAAGTTACTTGAGTGGTAACTCGAGACTTGGTAAATGGGAACGAGTCGGTCAGAGTGTGTGGGATCATCAGTAGGCATTGAATTAACATGTATTTTCTGCTTTGGGCAATGAAACACCTTGGGTTTAGCCTCACTAATTCTGTGATAACTACACACTTCCGAGTCCTCGATGTTTGTAGGATGCCCTTTTAATAAAATTACATGCTCTGCAATAGCCAGGCTCAAAACCTGCTTGTGCTGTAGGAATAACAGCAGGCACTAAACTGCTCTGTACCATTACATGTAAATCCAAGTGATGCATCCCCAATGGCAGGATGATTAGAATGTCAAATTGAGGTTTGAATCCTGCAGCTGCTGCTTTCTAGGAGTTGTCTGTCAATGTGTTAATACCTGTGGGCTTTCTTAAACAGTGTTACTATCTACTGCAGAAATACAGAATTGGGGTACCTGAGGTATGAAAACACAATTAAGAGACTTAAAAGCTAGAGGAGGTCCATACTGTTAAGCTGCATCGATGCTAAATATTACTCTGAGACAGCCTACATGATGCAGCTCCATCCTGTCTCAGCCGCAGTCAGCCCCCTAGAATATTGATCAACTTTCAGTTGTATTTATCTATGTTCTACCCAGCCAATATCTGTTCATCTTTAGGGGACTAAACCTTGACAAAAGTATGTTCTGTTTACTTGGTAGTAGCATGGCTTTGACGTTAACACTTTGAAGTTCCTCACCCTGGCTATCTTACCACATAATCTTTGTATCAGCTCTTTCCTAGATCAGCTCTGTCTCTGGTTTCCCATAACTCTGGTACAAGAAGACTTGGATATAAAATTGAAAATGGAGGTTGACTTATAGATAGACTATTAATTTAAAGTATCTCCCAGTTTGTCTCTAGGGGAGCTTAGCACAGTAAGCAGTGACAGCCAAAAAAACCCTAAAATTTAAACAAATCACCAAATTCAAAGGGACAAGAAAGTTGTCCAAGTCTGTGTGATTAAAAAGAATGATGATGTTCTAGGCAATGTACAGTATGATAGTTATGAGTAAACTCTGTAGTAAAGAATTACATTCAGTGGATGGGTTTGTCTTTTCCAGAACACCAGCTCAGTAACTGTGCCAGAAACACTGTTGTTTGTTTCAACTCTTGATGGAAGTTTGCATGCTGTCAGCAAGAGGACGGGAGCAATCAAGTGGACTTTAAAAGAAGGTGAGTAGGAGGTGTCCTGATGTTGTCTATTCAGGAACAGTAGTAACACTCAAATCAATTGATAATTCAGACTGTTACAGGGCCTGGTGAATGCTTTTTCTTTCTTATTTTTGCTCTTGCTGCAAAATTAAACTGAAATGTTTCTGAAGTCATGTTCACCTTCATATTTTCACTTGCTGATCTTTTCCAGGTTTATGTTTGTTTGTTTTCCCAGAATATTTAAGCTGTAGTGGTATCATGTTTTGTGGGAATGAGTGCAATATAAGCAAACATAGAACAGAATAGATGTCAAATGAGTGTGTCAGCTGGTGGAACTGGTGCAAAGGGTTGGCATGATTCTATCTCTGGAATACCCGATGTTCACTGGTGGAGTAGATATTGTGCAGACCTCGGGGGTTTTTTCTATAATAGATGTTTAGGAACAGCACAGTTTTTTTAATAAAAGAGCTGCACTTGTGTAAAGAAGTTTAACATTGCTCAGTGACTGGAAGTGGTTTTGTAATTTTAACTACTGAGCGGAGATAGCTCTTCCTGTCTTCATGAAAAATTCAATATTTGATACAAATTTTTTTACTGGGATTGATTTGATGGTAGAACTGATAGAAGCATTTTCTTTTCACTTTGGGAAATTAATTAGAAAGCACATCTAATGGAAAGGTGTCAGAGTGATTGCATCATTCTGTCCTCTTTTAAACCTGGTGTCAGTTTAGCAGGTGAGCTGTAATGGTAGGAAATGGATTGTGCATATCTGATGTCTACAGTACAAACCAGTTGTTCCTATTTGTGAAGCCATTTATATTTGAATGCAGATCTACCAGACAAAAAGTTCACTTCATAAATGAGCAAAGAATGCTTTTGTAGCTCCTTTTCCAGTAAAAAGAGGTGAGCAAGTATTTTCTTGAAGGATGTTGGTTAATAGGTGTGATTACATTTTCTCCTATGTCTCCTCTTTAAATTTAGACCTCTCCTTTCCCTGAATAGGCTTGAATTTAAAAAACTTATCAGCCTCCTCCTTTATTGTTGCTATAGGCTGCTGTGGTGTTAAGAGGAGCGTACTGGTTTTTGTTTGCCATCGAGCTGACCTGAGTATATACTACATAGTCCTATCCTAGAAGGATATCATAACTGGCATTTGTTTGCAGCCAGACTTAGTGAATGGCAAGGGGTAGTTTGAGGAAGAAATGAAGACACTTTGGTTATGAAAAGGATCTTGGTCAGAGTGTATTGCTCAAGGATCTTCCCTTGTTTAAAAAAAAAAAAATTGTTGCAAGATTATTGTTGGTACAGTAGAACTGCCAGACTGGATAATCTAGTTTTATAGAACTTTTTTTTCTTGCTGTCACTAACTATGTATTATTCTGCATCTTATGTACATGAGGTATGGTCACTTGCTTTTTGCAAAGCATTTACTGCCCATTAATTTATTTCTGTGTAACAGAAAAACACACAAAGGTCCATGAAAAAAAAAATTGGTGGTAGTTTTTGTTGTTACAAGATTCTTCATGAGTTAACTTAGTTAAGTGTACATGGAACAAGAACTTGTACATATAAATTGGTGAATTAATTTGTAATTGGAGAGTTTTTATTTATTTTTGCAAAACTATTTGTCAGTGGTCGCCCTGTGGGTGGGAAGCCCAGCAAAGATGCAGCAGTGTTAGAAACTAATAGCCCATGAAATTCCTTTCCATCTTGCTGTGCTAAATCCCTGGAGAGATTTAATAGAATTCAGTATTAATGTTAGTGTATAAACACAGTTGTTGGGTGCACTCTCTCTGTCAACAATATGCTCGTATTGTTATAGAGAATTACCCAGTGGGAAGTGGCATGCATTGCAAGCAGTGTTCGTGCAGGTGCCGTTTTCCCCTGATTATCAGACAATGAACCATGTGTTGTAGCTGTGTGCTTTGAGAAGTTGTGGGGGTACCCGTGTGCTGCAGAGGCATTCATCAGGAAGAGAATGTTTTATTACTGCACTTAAGCAGCAAGGTATTTAACAAAGGGCAATTCATATACGTTTTATTTTCCTTGGGGAAAAAACCAAGGTGGTGTTCATTATCAGGCAGTACTTAAACAAATACGAAAATCTTGCCATGTGTGGTTTGTTTTAATTTAGCACTGAAGCTTATCTCAGATATGCAGAATAAATGAGCCAGTGGTTATCACCACAGTATGGTTGTATTTCCTGCCTTCATGTAGTGCTGGCAAGAAGGGCAGCCTGAGTACTTGTGCTCCCCATGAAGCAGGCAAAATAATGGGTCAGTTAGTAACAGGGCTGTCCAGTAGTTCGGAAATAAAGCTGCGCTCCCTGCTGTTATATGTTGGGAGGTTGTGGACCTCTTTGTTGAGGATATCTTCATGTTCTGTTGGCTTCAGTGTGTCCTACTATCTGACAGCTCTCAGGATTTTTCAGTGGTCAGGTGAGTGATGCTGCTCATTCCCTGGGCTTTGGAAAGCTGGAATATGGTTGAGAAGTTTATAGACAGCACCCACAGTCCTCCCCCCAAATTTCAGAGAGGCACCTTCACTCCTGTTATGCCCCACAAAACCACATTGTACTGAAAAGCACTTGTTTGAAAGGGTATTTTAAGATCAGAGGCTAAATAAGGCCCTTAGTGCCATCTCTGATCAATCAAAGGAGCTGTCAGTTAAGTGACAGTGGGTTAGGCTCATATGTTCTGCACTTGCCACTAGCACAATACTTAGTGAGCGTCCTCTGTAAGATGACTTAGAGTGAAATCTTTTCCCCAAGATTGCTGGAAATGAAACTTCTTCTGTGATTTCCTGTAGATCTCTGTGAAAGGTGCAGGAGTGCTGCACTGTAGGCTTGCTTTTACATGCAGGTAAGAAAGTAGACAGTGACAGAAATGGTGACAAGAAACCTGTTGACAGGATGAAATCTGGAGACAGCTTTTCTCCTTAATGTCAGACTTTATATTCACAATTCTGATTTCAGTGTGAGCTTTAAGAATGTGATTTTAAGACTGTCCTGTTCCCTCACATCTTTGTAAAATCATCCTGTATGTCTTCGTTAACTCAAGAGCTTAGGTTAGTGAGCAGAATAGTGAACTTTGCTGTGTTAAGAATGTAGAGTTTCAAACTGCACTCTTGGACAGAGTTTTTATCTGTTCTTCTGACAGTCACTTCTGTGTGTTCTTCTGTACTGTTCAAAGCAATCTCTTTTCATTCACCAACTCCTTAAAAGCTTTTCCCCTAAGAACTAATTCAAAGTAATTTTCCAGAAGAACATATCACATATACAGATTTGGGTCTAGATTTAGAACCAGCACAAGTTTTGTTACAATCTTCAGTTCTCTGTAGCAATCAAAAATAAAAATGATGGCCCACAATCAATTTAAAAGGTTTTGATTTCCCATACCGTACTCATAACCTATGAACTTCAGTGGGCTAGTCATGATAAGACCAAGATAGAAGGACTGTACCTATTAATGGTATGCAATGTGTAGATTCTGAAGGGCAAATCTGAGATCTGTAAGTCCTGCTCTAATAACAGTGGTTATTCCCTGGCAAGAAGAGATATCTTTGTGCAGAGCTGTAAATTAATAAGGATTGTCAAAACAATTGTAGAACAGTACTCGCTTGAGCAAATTCCAGAGGGTAGTTTGTTAGTAGCTCCAGCCTCATTTACTGTAATTGCAACAGCAGGAGAGGATGACACGACGTTAAATTGGCCGGTTAGCCCAAATCTTATGGTAGGGCCTCAGGTCAGGAAATCGTTTTTTCCAGCTCATTCCAGTGGGGCAGCCACTTAACTCATTTGCTGTTTCAGAATCTCCCACTTCTCCTTTTCAGTCCTTGGGCTTGTATGTTTTACCTAAGGGCATGTTTCAGTGGTGAAAATGTGCCACTCTATCCTGTGCCCTAAAAAAGACTTGTTTTTTGGTCAAAGAGCAAATTTTATCTTATCATGTGTTCATGAAATACAGAGAAAAGTCACATGCATTATATTTAGCATTATGTGTAGTTTCAAAAATGGTATATATGGCTTTTTTTCCATATATGTATGCAAAATAGGGGTTAAAAATATTTCAGAATAATCTGAAACGTGTCATATATATCTGCCCACTCACAAGCAAGTGATACAGGCACAAACATTTTCTGGCCATGATGCAACCAAAACTGTATTGGGACATCTGCCTGCTGCCAGGTCAAACTGTTAATTTCAGAGAAGCATAACTGAACCCAAGATTTTACTGAGTTACTGGACAGTCATTATGTTAACAGGTTTCTAATAACTGCTGTACTTTTGAATAAACTCTTAGAGTTCTAGAATAAATCTTTTATAACCTAGGATCAGTGTCTATAGAAAACTTGATCCAGCACGGGAGGTGCTTGCAGGATGGTGTCTTGTTTCCTAACTCACCCCCCCCACTCCATAGTTGTTTTGACATCGTTGTTTTCTTAGTCTAGAAAGTGGAAAGCTTTTGGAGAGGATATCAGACCAAAAGCTTGATGTAGGGCACTGCAGGAAGTTGACTTTTCCTCTGCTACAGGGAATGGAAGCTTAAGGGAGAGGCAGACGTATTTTTATCACAGTTTTATCACATTTTCTCTGTCAGGTTTTTGTTCCAGTGCAGAATACTGACTGCTTTGTTCAGTGGTTATCATCACTGCTGTTGGTATTGGAACAGATCAAGCCTATTAGAGTCACTTACCTAATTACAGGGAACTGCAGTCAGAGGAATTTTGAAAGCAGGATTACGTGATTCCAGTCTCAGCATGTTAACACTTGAGTGCTGAGCTGTTGAAGGGAAGATAAGGCCTCAGTTCTCTGACTTTTGCAAGAACTTTTTTCGTTTGACCCATTGGGGAGCAAAAGGTGACTTCAGTTATAAGATGACTCATTCTTTTAGTAGTCTGTGTTCAAGCATATGAAAGCTGTTGTAAGACCTGACAACAATAAATTAAACTCAAGATTCTCTTTTTATCATAGAGTGAGTTCTTCTTTCAAAACAAACTTTGAAATAAAGTTGGAATAAGTCCCAAACCACATGAAAGTGAGCGTGAAGAGTTCATTGTCTGTCTTCAAAGTATCTTTGTGTAGCTACAAGTTTAGTTCAAGATCACGAAAGTATTAAGAAAATGAGAAAATTTACATTGCCCCAGTAGCTAAAAATGTAGAGAAGTGGCTCTCCACAGCCTGTCTTTCCTCACCAGAAAATAATCTCCTTCATCAGTTTGTGTTCACTCATTGTGAATAGGCTCATGCATGGAAGTGGATCAGATATTGACACTAAATGTTGCGGGAAGCCATCAGAATAATCGGTGTTTTGGTTCATGTACCAGTAAGTACTAAAAAAAATTTACTGCTGCTTTGTAATAACATCTTAATCTGTTCCCTCATCTACCTCTTTTTTATCATTGTTAGTAAATCAAATTTCAGTTACTGAGAAAACAAGTAAAAGCAGTATTTTTTTCATTTCTGATGTACTTGATAGTGAAGACATGATACTAAAGAAAAGTTTAAAGACTTTCTCATGAGCTTGGAACTTGTCATAAGGCAAACTCTGTCTTCTGATATGCAAGAGTGCTTCAGGAAAACTCACTACAGAAGTTGTGAAGAGACATTCATGGGATTTCTGGCATAATTTTTTCAAGTGTAGGATACATTTGTTGATGAAATTGTTTTAAGCGACATTTTTCCAACAGTTTTCACAAATAGAAACTTGAAGGTAAAAGTTTAATGCAGCTAAATATTGCATATATATGTGTCTGTGTTCGTTGACTATTATGATGCTACATGGTTGATAAAATCATGCAACACTTCTCAGAACTTTGAGATAGCTGGAGCAGAGTGGAACACTTATTTTTGTAGATTTTTTTTTTTTAGATTGCCAAGTCATAGAAAATTAAGTGAAATCAAGTTACTAGTCCACAAATCCTGTACTATGTTATTATTATTCACTGTATTTGGGAGGCTGAGAGTGAGCTATAGGAAAGCATTACTAGCCAGATTCTTCTGCAGTTGTCATGGGCAAACCCGGATCAGTTGCTAGAAAACATAATCTGCCTTCTGAAATTTCCTGTAGTTGTTCAGGTTTTCCTGAGCATTCTTTGAAATCCTGATATGTTTAAGGAAATCTCATTCTGTCCTGTTCTGCTGCAGAGTGCCTGTTATGTGGTCAGTAACAATGCAGTTAGAAAATTTGCAACTTGATTCAGATTGTAGTAATTTCATACTGGAGTATCATATAACAGCTTCACACTGCATTTAATTCAGATGTAAGCAGTCCTTTTATTAAAATTAAAAGTTTCTGAAGATAATTGGGACAAGAAACTATTTTCCTATGCTTTGCCTAGGCTGACTAGAAAGTGATTTTAAAGAAAATGTGCATTACTATACTGAAACAATGTAGGTGCATTCAGTTATCACTTTGAAAACAAGTTGTGCAGCTTTATTATGACTAATGATCATTTGAGGAGGAGATGTTTGTAGACAGGACAAAGTTCCTCAAGCCCTGTTGGGGAAGATTGCAGTAGTCGTCATCACCACAAGCGATAGTTTATTTTTTACAAAGTGAGACACACTCTGTGTAATCAGTTCATCAAGAGACTTGCGAAGTGTGTTTGTTTTTTACCCTTAGCAATACTTGTATCATTTGCAGTAAATCTTACTTCAACTGAGGCAGGCGCCATTTTCTGCTGATTTCTGATACTGTTTCTTTCACAAAACTGAGTATTTCTCTTTCCATGAAGCTTTTATGATAATAAAAACTCCAGCCTGTGGTCTTTAATGTCTCTTTCTTCTTTTAGTTCATTTCTCCTAGACTTACAGACACATCAAGTATGTAAAGTTGATGTCTGTATGCTTTTAGCAGTTCGGCTCCACAGTTGAACCACTGTATAATGTTCATCTAATGCTTTTTTCTTCCTTGCTTGTCTTTAGTGATGGAGAGATGATGTTGTAAGTCACCACGTGTTGCATTAGGTATCATAAAGCTTGTGGAATTCCTGATGCAAACACTGAGAAATAATTAGCACATAATCAACTGTAAGTTTGGAGCGAGGGAATCCCTCCCAATATACCCTGAAACGAATTTCTTCACCCAAGGGACAGAAATGAATTGCTTGGTATAGTTAATGCATTAAAGGTCTGACTAAGCAGCATGGTCTGCAGAAACAGATACATAATGATTAATCACTCAGCTCCTTTGTTTGAATGTTAATTATTCTTAGAGCCTTTTGATGTGTACTTGGGTTCTCAATACATTAAATGGAGTTTATGATATAATGTGGAGCTCTGCATTTACACAGAATTTCCATCTTACCTCAGTGAACAGTGGTAATGGTGTTAATTCATCATTAAAAGAAAAATTGCTCAAGATAGATGCCATCTGTCTTCTATGACTCCATGTCAGTGCCTGGGACTGTTAAGAGTACCAGCTAAATCATCTCAGCATTTTTGCTGCCCTGTGTGTGAGGCTCCCAGTGTAAGAGAAAATGATCAGGCTGGGTCTGTGCCCTCCAGAGCTGGCACATGGCTCTGCAGGGTCCCTGCTATAGGGGGAATCAGTTGTCATGTGGAGGGAGATTGTGTGTGACACTGTTCTTGCCGATGCAGGGGGTGCAGTGGTGAGTAACCATCTGATGAGGGAAACAGGTAACGCATGAAACTGGCCAAGTCTGCTCGCTGAGCAACGAGTTAGCTAGGTGGTGTGTGATTCAGTGCTCCAGTAGAGCACTGCTCCCTCTCCACTTAATTGGGGTGTTCCCAGAAGCTTAATATGCTTTTGAGTAGTTTATTCTGGCAGCTTTGAGGATATATCTGGAATATTTTTTAGACTTAAAGAGGGGGGAAAAAAATGTAGTTATGTTTGGAACAAAGCTGCTCTGAGAGTGCTTACTATTGTAAAAAGAAACTGATAAAAATAGCTCTACTGTTACTTCTCATATTGTGCTTGCTTTCTGTCTCTGCTATTATATGTGCATCTTCTGGCAACTTCTGTTTTCAGCTGCATTGCTGTGAGAGATCTGTTTGGGTAAGGGTTTCTTACAGGTTTTTAATCTGTTCTATAAAATTGAAGGGACTTGCTCCTAGGCCGTTATCCCCAAACCCAGGAGTTTGTGTGGTGCAATGTACTGCAGAGACTTTCTAAGACCCGTGTAATGAACCCTGAATTTCTTGTTCTTATCTTGCTTTGCTCTACAAATATCACAGCACACTCAAGCTGTCCAGAATCTGTACCAGATTCCCAGTCAAAGGCTCTCAAAACATCACTGTTTTTGTTCTTAGTTTCCTTCCTGTTGCATCATGATGTTTGTGTGGAGGAGAACAGGTGAAAAAACAGTATTTGTTTGCTTGGTCATCTTTCATCTTCTTACTCAGGCTTTTTCTAGCATAATGGTTTCATTTCCCTTGCAGAGGTGAAGGTACCTTGCATCCCCTCAGCTTCCAAGTTTATGCCAATACACCCATAAATAAGCACACACGTTTGTCTTGGAAACTGAACTTTTGTGGTTTGGGCATCAGGACTGAAAATTTTGTGATTCAGGATTTTTTGAGGGCTTGGATAGGAATTTTGAGGTCCTATCACCCTACATTAAAATCAAATTACTGTTCTTCTTTTACCTTTTAATATGCAAGGATTTAGATTTAGCATTGTTAGTTTTTATTTCATAACTCCTTTCTGTTGATGCAAGCTAGACTGTGAATCTGATCACTCAAAATACCAACTACTGTGGGATTGTTTCTCAACCTTTTGATTTTTATGTAATGTGGAGTCTGGGATAAATTTTAGCGAGGAGATTATTTAAGTGGAAAAATCAGGTTTGAGGTAATTCTGTGTAGCCCTTGCCAGACTTCTGTTTTTCTTTTCAGTGTCGTGCTGATCACAGAGGTTTTATCTTGGAGTAGGAAGTGGAACTACGTTTTTTTCTGACTTGCGTCAGTCTTGCACTTAAGTCACTGGCAGTTTTCCCGTTCATTTCAGTCGGTGTAGCACCATGCTTCCAGTTTGTGCCTTATATTTTAAATTAAACGTTGAGTTTGCAAAGAAGTACATGCTCACCCATTTGATGGAGGAAGTACCTGAGACACAAAGTAGCAAAGCTTCATAACATACAGATTAAAAAAGCACTAGATTTGCCTTCTTGTATGAACTATGTATCAAGATATTTGCTTTTGTATCTCTGTTCTCACAGTTTCTGCAAACTCCCATTAGCTGCAGCTTGTTTTGAAGTAAAATTGGTTGTTGAAGCCTGCACAGTGAGAGCAGTTGCTGCAAGTTATGGTCAAGTGCCTCCTGTGCAGCCAGTGCCCCACGCTCACACACACATATTGGAAGCAAGAGTTTTTATTCATGTGTATACAGGCAGTTCTGACAGACTCTATATGCTCTGTCCACGAAATAAGGAGAAAACTCAAGATACAATAAGGACTGCTCTCTTCTCTGAGTCTCCTCCTAGGGGGGTAGCTGGCGAGCAGTGTGGATAAAACTGAGCAAAGAACTTCAGGAGGTTTAAAACTTCTCAGGTGCTTTGTACTTTCCCGTTTTACAAACCTAGTTTGGAGATGGTGCAGGCTGCTGAGCCGGCCACTTTCAGCCTTTCAAAAAGGAGCAAGTTGTTGCAGGCCTGATGTAATCCTGTTAAGATTCACTGGATGCGAGTTCAAGGAATTGAATTGCCAGTAATATGATTTTTTTCCTTTTTCTGTTTATGCAGATCCTGTACTCCAGGTGCCAATACATGTGGAAGAGTAAGTCTGTTTCCTTTATCTCATTTACTGCTTGTTTGATTTCCTGGTGTCTTAAAATTTGCTTTAATTTGAACCAAAACTATCTACGTTCTAGAGAAGTTGCATACCTTGCAGAAGTCAGCTTAAGGTGGTTTAGAAAGCAGATACAGAAAGGATGTCATTAGCTACATGTAATTCTCTTACTTGTAGCGCTGAGAACAACCTGTTGTCAGACTGTTCAAGTGTGCTAACTGTGCCAGGATCTTAACTGAGCAGCTGTGAAAATGGCAGAAACAGCTCAGGAGTGATCTCTGCATTTTGTACTACTTATTCTCTTCAAATAAAAGACTAAAAATAGTGAAGCATAGGAAACTCCAACCACCACCACTACCAGAATGTTCAAATGAAAGCCTCAGGCTCTCACTTCAGAGTAGTCCCTCCAGCATAGCAATCTCACATTTCACTAGAAAATTTGGGGCTTTAACTTTGTCTCTGAAGTCAGTGGTAACATCCTTTCTTTTTTGTGGTTTGTTTTTGATGTTGGGGTTGTTTGAATTTTTAGTAGTTTGGGTGGGAGGTTGCCTTTACCTCTCAAATTTACTTAGTTCTGACAACTCTTATTATTCCTTGCCTTCCTTGTGCTTTCTGGGTTGTTTTTTTTTAAAATTTGTTTGGTTTGGGTTTAATTCTGTGGCATTTTAAAAGTATATAGATGTTGTTTACAAGCTTACACCCAAGTGACTGCCTTTGGATCTTTACATTTTCAAATGTATTAGTAATCTTATCTTATATATCAGTTCTGAAACTTATTTATATTTTTTCATTTTCACAGTTAATAAATGAAACTTCAAAAAATAGATAATACAAAGTAAAAAATTCAATGTCAGCTGAACTTCTCTGTAAAGGCAGTACTGTCCGTAGTTGCTTTCCTTCTTTCTGAGAAGCACAGTACATTTTTTATCATTTATAATTGCTGCTTAAATCCTAGGCCAGCATTTCTTCCAGACCCAAATGATGGCAGTTTGTATACACTTGGTGGCAAGAATAGTGAAGGCTTGACTGTAAGTATATTTTTTAAATATAAAGAACTCTTCAGTTGGAGATTCATGCTTCAACCTCTCAGCAGTTTCATTTGTATGAAGCTATCTGGCCTTTATAAATGTTATTGTACAGCCCTGTGGAGAACCATTTTATACCCGTTTTAGGTGAGGCAATTAAACCATGGTGTGTTGAAGCCCATACACATTTATAAGTGATGATGGTAGACCTTAAAACCACAGAGTCTTGGCCTCCAAACCTCTCAGCTGTAAGCAGTTCGTACATTCTACATGGATCTCTCCTGTTGTAAGCTCACTGAGATGGACTTCTCTCTCTCTGGCTTTGTAGAGCAGGTCCTTGACCTGAAATTCTGTGTTGTCAGGCAATAATACAAACAAACAATAAGAAACTGTCATTTGAGATTTCTGAAGTTTCCTGACCACCCTTTTCTGTGAACAAATGTGTAGACTATCACACCAGTGTGAATAAGCTTTTATTGTTGTTTTTTTTTTCCCCTAGAAACTTCCATTTACTATCCCAGAGCTGGTGCAGGCATCTCCCTGTCGCAGTTCAGATGGGATCCTGTACATGGGTGAGCATAAATTTAATCTCTTTTAGATTGCAATATGTTTAGCAACTACAAAACGTAGAGACTCCCAGACAGACTACATGGAAATGTTCTTTATTTTGGATATTAATGATGGGTTTTCATCAACCTTTCTGATGACAGAAAAATCTGATTACAATTAGTGTTTGAAGATTAAAAGACAACTGCTTTTCCTGAAGGAGAAAATAGCTTTTCTGAACAGTGAATAGCCTGTATGGGGCTTTTTGGTTTCTCGAGATGCGCTCTCTCTCAACAAAAAATGATTTCTGTTTAAAAGCTTCTTGCGCTTATAAATGTCATTGACTGCCTGACAATTATAATTAAGCTAGAAACCCCATTGCAACATGGTTAGGCATCCTGCATTATCTGAGGTAATTACAGTCAGTCATTTATAATACAAATAATAACAAATTTATGTCTCACTATCCTGACTCAGATTGTAATTGCAGATGGATTTGGGAGGAGAAAGGGAGAAGGAAGGACAGTTATTACTTACCACAACAGTAAATGTGTGAAGGAGCAGCATGAACTTAATATTGTTTTTCTGATCTCCTGAAGGGCCAATACCTGCTTCTGGTTCTCCACTTTGCATGAAAAATGTTTATTTGAAGCTTCTAAACATATATGTGTTAGCGTCAAATATATCATGTAGTCTTGAGTGGGATGTTAGGATTACAGTCCTTAATTTAAAATATGTAGACCCTCATAATTTTTTTCTACCTACTGTCCTTCAACTTTAGCACTTCAGTCTTCTCTTCAGCTCATTCACAGGATATCTCCTACACTCAGAACTGTTAGATTTTATCAGTGTGAAAAAACAATTCAGCCAATAGTAGTGACTGTTCTAAATACTGTATTTAATTGTTCTTGTGAATATTTGGGACTGGCCAGTAGTGCTAAATGATGAAACTGAGCCTGACTATGAGAAATCATTTTATTAAACATGCTTTATTTATGCCAAGTTCATGAGCTCACTAAAGAAAAAGGACAACTGGAAAGCTTGATGGAAGTGCAGTTTTCCAACTGAATGGTAATATGGCTTAAATTCTGATTTCAGGTAAAAAGCAGGATATCTGGTACGTGGTCGACCTCATGACTGGGGAGAAACAGCAAACCTTGACATCCTCATTTGCAGAAAATCTTTGCCCATCAGCATCCCTCCTGTATCTTGGGAGAACAGGTCATATGCTTTTTTTTCCTGCAGCTTAGAAGAAAATTTGATGTCATTGTTTTTAAATTTTAGGACCATAACAAATGACCTTGTGATCAGTTCACGTTTTCAAGTTTATTTCTTAGAAAAGCTTTTGTAAATTATGATTTTAGACTGTACACAGAAAAATTATTAACTCTTTATAGCAGCAGAAAGCTATTGGTTTTTTAAACTTTGGCAGCAGGCATTATTCTTCTTTTTGACTAAGTGGCTTTTGTATCCTATCAGTGCATTCCAGTAGCAGCTGTGAACTCGTTTGCTCTGTAGCATACATCTTTTATAAAAACTGATTAAATGAAATGGAGATGCAGCATATCCACTGAAATTACAAATGCCATAGTCTAAATAACTGTTGCAATTAGACCAACACCATGCAGGTGTTGACTAGTAACAAGGAATAAGTGTTACAGACTTGCTCTTTAACCTCTATATTAATGTGTTCTTGAAGTGTGGTAGTTCAGTTACAGAACATGGTGTGATGCAGGGTTTGGAAACTTGTAAGTAAACAAAGTACATCAGGAGAAGCTGTGCAGTAAAACCAAAATGCTGGTGTCCTGGGCAGTAGCTCTCTGCAGGGCTTGTTCTGAGATTCCTGTAGATCAGTATATGAGTGGATCAGGTATTATCTTTAACAGCTCTGAAATGTTTATTTATCAGGGGTGTTGGAAAAATGCAATGCACAGAGCAGGAAGTGGTGTGTGTGGTGTTTGGAAGAGTTACTCGGATTTGAGATGATTGATTCTATTCTCTCATAGGTTTTTTTGCTTCACAGACTGTATATTTTTTAACAGAGTACACGATCACAATGTATGACACCAAGAAGAAGGAGCTGCGATGGAATGCCACCTATTTTGATTATGCAGCTAGTCTGCCTGATGAAGACGTAAAATACAGTAAGAATTTAATTGCTGTCTCTTTTTTTGTCTTCCCCCCAGACCCATATTGGCCTTGTTTTGCATACAGGCAAAAATACTCTGATTTTTTTCTATAATTAATAGGTCAGGGGGTCTGTGTGACTTCTGTGCAGTTGATATGCATCTGCTAGTTTTATCCTTTACATGCTATCATGTCTAGAGCCTCTCAGGTAACTTCTATTGCAATGCTCTTGCATAATCTCCTATATATTTGTGTATTGTAGAAATGTCCCACTTTGTGTCTAATGGAGACGGACTGGTGGTGACCGTAGACAGTGAGTCTGGGGACGTGCTGTGGATTCAGAATTACGCTTCTCCTGTGGTAGCTTTTTACATCTGGCAGCGTGAAGGATTACGGAAAGTTCTGCACACTAACGTGGGGATAGAAACTCTGCGGTACCTGACGTTCATGTCTGGGGAGGTTGGACACATTAGCAAGTGGAAATACCCTTTCCCAAAGGAAACAGAGACCAAGAGCAAACTGACGTGAGCATGAATATTCCTGTTGTTCTCACTGTCTGATCAACAGAGCTTTGTCATTAAAACCTCATTTATATTCATTCAGTTGATTGTTCTACAAGTTTCAAGATGGTGAAAAGAATACATAAAAGCAGCTCTAGTTCACCAGCCATTATTTTATATCATATTTGATCTTTTACTATCTAAAAGCAGAGACCAAAAAAAAACAAACAAAACCAAACTACTATCATAAGCTTAGAAAATGTGTATTCATAATTTTTGTCAGATGTTCTGCATTGAGTAGTTCCTTACAATGTGGAATGGAATTGGTTTTTTATAATGTGGAGCTTTTCACAGCATAAAAAAGGTGCACAGCATTTTAGCAAACGCCACTCATTGAATAATGCAGAAACAGGACATGAGTTATGTCAAATGAGTAACTGTGATGTGAATAATCAACTAATAATACTTCCATAATTAAAAATAATAGCTTCATAGTACACCAATATTTAAAACAATTTTACAGAGCCAGGCTTTTCAAGATATAAATATTGATGATTTGAGCAACTCATGCATTAGTTCTGCAGGATTGTGTTGCCAGGGTTTTAGCTAAGGTGGTAAAACATCCATTTGTCTGCTTCTTTCTAACCCTTACTGTTTTTTTCCAGACCAACTCTGTATGTAGGGAAATACTCCACAAGTTTGTATGCGTCGCCATCAATGGTGCATGAAGGAGTAACTGTTGTGGTAAGTTGGGAGCTGCAAGAGTTGAATGACACCTGCTGAAAAGTGCCTTTACAGAATTAGTGCTGGGTTGGGTTAAAAAAAAATAAAAAATTGAAATGGAAACATACATAAAAATACCTTAAAAAAGACAAATTTGCCATAGTGCAGTGGCAAAGGGATCTGATTAAAATAGAAAACAAACGACTGAAGGCTGTACATCGACAGAAATTTGGTGTGGAATTGCAGATTGCTATCAAGAAATGCAGAGCAAATGAAATAATTCATGAAACAATGATCAGTAAGCCTTCGAATGCATGACCATATTTCAGGAATCATTTCAAATGCTGCAGAGTCACTGCAGCTCACCAGGGCCTGTGCCAGGCAAGCTTAGCAGGAGTGGACCAGAGGCTGCTCTGCAGCATTGTTGGTGCATTGTGGTTAATGTTAAAATTGCTGTTTTTTTCATCAAATTAACTCCCCATAGATAGGAAACTGCATCATAGTTTTGTTTTGCTCATGCTGTGGCTCTCCAGGGAGGAAATAAAGATTTAACTTTTCTAAAGAGAGTAATCTCATCTCCTAGGCAACACGTAACTAACTCAGGTCTAACGTCCAAGGTTGCTGAGGCAGTTGCTGGGGGCACAATGACAGTGTTTACTTACAGTGACTTTGCTGCCAGTAATTTTTGCTTGTCCACCAGTTCTGACCTCAATTTTTTAAATTTAGTTGCCTGTTTTAATACTACACAGGCACAGTACTTCCTTAATGGTAACAATAATCTCTCTCCCTAGCCCCGTGGCAGTGCCATACCCTTACTAGAGGGTCCAAAAACAGAAGGAGTCACGATTGAAGACAAAGGCGAGTGCGTTATCACCCCCAGTACAGATGTGAAGTTTTCAGGCAGACTGAAAGAAAAGAACAAACTGAACTACTGGAACGACTGGCTTTTGATAGGTACGGCGTGCCCTGGCCTGCCGTGGCGCAGGACCACATTGCCATCTGCAGGACACTTCTCATCCGAAGCACAGAGCTGTGCTTCAGCTGCTGTGAATGAGTCACAGTGGCTGCCTAAACTCAGGCAATAATTACTGAATTCTAGTAATTGTTTCTAATTTGTCCTCATTTGCACATGAATTAATGTCTTTAAGTGTAGGACTGCATACTGTTTTTCCTAAGGCTTCTGCTTTGTTCAGCGCATAGGATGAGGAGTGCTTAGCTCAGTATGTGGAAAGTTGTTTATTTGTACAGGTAATTTATTATTTACTGTAAATATCATATTCTGGTTCCTTTGGATTTTTTTATTGTGCATAATGTTACTTTAATTCTCATCCTGTGGATCAGTCAGTCATGTTTTCCCTGTTTTACAAGGGGATGGTAAGGCACAGAGACTGAAGATAATATTAGTGGTCAGCCTGTCCTGCCTGTCCCAGATCCCAAAATTTCAGAATTGACTTCTCAGGGCATTTACAATTTTGATTTAAAAACGAACTGTCTGAAGTTCAGCTTTAAGTGATGCAAGTTTATAATTCAGTGATATGTGCCATAGGATCTCAGCTTCTTTAACTGCTGCCTTTCTCCTCCTGTGAAAGTTTGGAGCACAGTAGCATCTCCCTCTCCTCCCTTACTTGGCGAGCACGAGCCCAGGGAGTGCCAAGAGCAGTTGTAGGCGAGTGCTGGATCGATTCTTGCTTCCCTCTTGTGCAGTGTGAGCCATTCCGTTCAGAACCATTTCATATCCAGAACATGATCTGCATCTCAAGGCCACACCACAAAGCAAAACTACCCTGAGAGTGAGCCCGCTTGGAGGCGTAACATGCACTCCCCTGACAGTCAGGAACCAAATCCACAGCCAGTGCTTGAGCACAGAGTTCTTCAGGACTGTGGTCACTGTACCTGTGACTGCTTGGGAAGAACAGAGGGGGAAAATCTTCTAGTTCGAGCTTTTATTCTGTGATGTTCTCAAACCTTTTGTAAATCAACTTTATATATGCTTTTCAGCAAAGATGCGGAAATCAAGGATATCTCTCCTAAAAAGGGACAACTTTTTATTTCAGCAAATGTGTTTTATTTAAAGGGCACCATGAAACACCACTATCTGCCCCTACAAAGATCCTGGAGAAATTCCCAAGCAACTTACCCAAGAGGCCTGAAAATGTGATTCCGGCTGAGCCTGATAAAGCCACTATTGAAGAGGTTTGTGATGAGAATCATCATTTTATAGGATGACTGAAGAATGTAAAGGAGTAGAAGTTGGGGAAGGAGTCACAAGAACAGCTACATGGAATTACTTCCCATTTTTTGTGCTTAGCACATGAAAAACTTTCTTTGACTTTGGTAGAATTAGAAAGAATTAAAAAAGATTTAGCAGAAAGGGTTGTGTATAAATGCTCCATTGCCCACAAAGATACTGAGCTGACAGAGCTTTCTTTGCCTCTTAGGTTATCAAGATTGTTGAAGGTTCCTCAACAGAAGTGCCCCCCGCTGTTCCACAGGACGTTGAGGAGAAGCCCGTGCGGCCCGTCCCTCGGCCAGAGGCGCCCGTGGACTCCATGCTGAAAGACATGGCCACCATCATTCTCAGCACTTTCCTGCTTGTGGGCTGGGTGGCTTTTATCATCACTTACCCAATGGTAATGCTGACTTAGCTTGATGTGCTTTTGAGTTTCGAGAGACTCAGTAACATTTCACAGCCCAAGAAATGATACAGGAGTTAAAGTAACACACTACAGGGTTTTTTCCCCGCAGAGGGCAGCAAAGGCTACAGATTTGACATGACAGTGATTTCTCTGGGCACATGTGCTAACTCTGGAGATTTTTCTTTTTGTATGTGTTACTCTTTTCATGGACATGATCTTAACACCACTGCTTCACTCTTCTCTTCCTCACCTGAACCACTGTCAGGTTTTCCAGCTTTTGAATCAAAGCCTTTCAACTTCTGTGGTTTAAAGACATGTAGTCAACCTAGTAGCAGTTAGCTTTTGCCACGTTAACCAACCAGTGTGATTTCTCAGCTTTGCAATGGAAGTTGAGAATGAAATCAAAAGCCTGTGAGTGAAAGTTCCCCAGCCTACTTGGCTGATAGTGTCACAACAAGAGAATTTTCCTCCCACCTTTTGGATCTGGCAACCCCAATAGCTATAGAGTTCCCTTTTGTGGCACGACTGTAAGAAACTTCACTCACTTATGGCCCTGAGTCCTTTCTCACAGAGTGTGCATCAGCAGCAACAGAGGCAGCATCAGCTGGAAGAGAAGATACAGCTCTTGCAGCAACAGAAGCTGCCCTTCCGGGCTCCCAGTGACCTACCCCCAGAAGCAGAGTTCTTGGACACCTCCTATGGACGGACAGAGAGCTCAGCAACCAGCACACCAAACATGTCCCCCAGAGCATCAAACCATTCTGCCTATTCCAGCATCTCCACATCGGATGTTGGGAGCTGCCCCTCCACTGAGCAAGAAGAGGGAGGTAAAGTTGATCCAGTGTCTTTTATTGTGAGTCTCTGTATGTCCCCAGGCTGTATGGTGATACAGCACAGCAATTAAAATATTTACTGATGATACTTCACAGATCAGAAACCTGAAAAGGATCCTTTTCATTTAGTCTGACCATTTACAAAACACTGTGCAGGTGTGCCATGCCCTGACTTTGAGCAGGATTATTTGCTTTAGAAAAACATCCCTTTCATAGCTGCCAGCTGAGGGATTATGGTGTCCATGGTGGTACAGTCTTACAACCTGCAGCCATTCTAGGGAGAAGTTCGTTTAAATAAAAATACGTATTATTATAATTAACTGGGGTCAAGAAATAAGGATTATGCAGCACAGCCTGCCTTCCTGCCTGATCTTCCTGTGCACTCTATTGTCCCTTCAAAGGCTGCTCAGTAAACCCACTTCCATAACTCAGTCAGCATTTCCTAAATTCAACAAGACATCTGTAAAACTTTAGTCTAGAGTTTGTCTGCTGAGAACCACTACTGTCTCGAGACATAACCTTTCCACACCCTGTGTACAGAATGTGTTTGATTCTGTATGCTGGATCATTTGGTCACCAGTGAGTGTTTGCCTACTCGGTGTGAGTACCAAAATGCAGCTGTTGATTTGATCATCTGTGTTGTTAATTTAAACGTGAGCAAAAAGACTTTTACATACTGGCCCAGTAGGATGTGCAGTTGTAAAAGGCTGACTTGACCCATCCTTGTTGGTTTTTGTTCAGATGAAGATGCAAACAGAGTGATGGTTGGCAAGATTTCGTTTAACCCAAAAGACGTCCTGGGACATGGAGCAGAGGGGACAATTGTTTACAGGTAGAAGGCAATGTGTACATTTAGCACGAAAGAGACCGATGAATGTCTTGTTTGCATTAGGCCTTTTTTAAAAAAAAACAACACAACCAAACACACCTCTCCAATATGAACAGAAATGAAACTTTTGAAAAATGTATTTTTTGTGTGTCTGGAATATTTTCATGCCATGTTTCTTCACTAGCAAAAACTACTTTCCATCCCTTAGAAATGTTTAATGACCCAATGTAGCCGTTTCCAGCACGAGAAATGCTTTAATACGCCTCTGTCAGATGTCTCCTGTTGTCACTTGCTCTGTACATGCTTTGCTTACAGAAGGAAAGGCTGATGTGGTTTCCTCCCTGTCTGCAGGGGGACGTTCGATAACCGGGACGTTGCAGTGAAAAGGATCCTTCCCGAGTGCTTCAGCTTTGCGGACCGGGAAGTCCAGTTGCTGCGCGAGTCAGACGAGCACCCCAATGTGATCCGCTACTTCTGCACGGAGAAGGACCGGCAGTTCCAGTACATTGCCATCGAGCTGTGTGCTGCCACTTTACAGGAGGTGATGGGTCACTTGCAAACCTACAGAATTTTTGAAAGGCTTCTCCCTGAAGGCCTTCGACTTCCTTTAGCTTAAGTTGCTGGAGTGCCTGCCACAGGAGATGTGGTTACTCCTGCTGTCACCTCTGACAATTACACGTTCCTACAACAGGGGTGTTTTCAGACCTTTAGAGACCTCCCTAACCCTGTACTGACTTAAGGATGCAAACTGTTGTCCTTTGATTTTCTTTCTTGTGAAGGAGTCCCTTCTAGTCATCCCCTGCCTCCTACCATCTGGACTTTAAAGACCTCTACTCTTGCTTCTGGAGCACAGTGCTGTATAGAATTCTAGCTCTGAATGACATTTTAGAGATCATCACCTTCAGCCAAAAAAAGAGACTCTCCCATGTGTGTCACCAACTAGCATTACCTGCAGTTTACCCAGTCTAAACTTCTCCTCTGGGGGTGAAGGGGGAACACTGACTATCTGTGCAGGGGCTAATGATAAGCAATGCTGTGGCTGAATTTTCTGTTTTTTCTGTTGTAATTTACAGTATGTTGAGCAGAAAGCCTTCAGCCACCATGGCTTGCAACCCATCACTCTCCTGCAACAGACAGCATCTGGTCTGGCTTACCTGCACTCCCTCAGTATTGGTAAGAATGCCTCTTGTTTCAGTATTGGTACATTTTCTTAACTATAAAGAAAGAAGAGAAATTGGTCTGGTGCTGGGGGCTTGCTTATTCAAGAGAGAGTCAAAGCAAAGCTCCACCAAGAGCTGGCAGCAGTACTGGCTGTCCTAGTCATTACCATTTGTTCAGGTGCTACACTTTTTGGTTGGAAGTCATATAAAACATGATAACTAGTGGTGATGGATTAAAAACAGTGATGGGCCTCTACCAAAGACAATAGTTGGAGGTTAGGCTTTGGTTTAACCAGCGGTGGTTCAGCCTTGTGAAAGGTTTACAATGCAAATACATTAAAAATTTACAAATATCATTGGGATTGCCTGGAGTGGGTAAACGAGTGTTTGTAATAGTCCACAGGGACCTGAAGCCCCATAACATCCTCATCTCGATGCCCAATGCCCACGGGAAAGTCAAAGCTATGATTTCAGACTTTGGCCTGTGCAAGAAGCTGGCAGTGGGCAGGCACAGCTTCAGCCGTCGGTCGGGCGTGCCGGGCACCGAAGGGTGGATTGCCCCAGAGATGCTGAGTGAAGATTGCAAAGAGAACCCTGTAAGTCTTCACCTTTCCATCGGGCTCCCCTGGGAGAGGGCAGCACAGCCAGCAGGTGGCACGTTGTCAGACCTTAGGCTACGCAGGTGCCTGGGCACGCAGCTGAATACGTGATTCTGAGGAGTTTTCTTCTGCTCTTAGATGCATAATAACCACCCTGGCTCAAAGTCCTCAGGGGGGGAAAAAGAAAGGGGGTTATTGCTATGAAAGGTTGTTTATTTGCAGACATACACCGTGGACATCTTTTCAGCTGGCTGTGTCTTCTATTATGTGGTGTCTGAAGGCAGCCATCCCTTTGGCAAATCTCTGCAGCGACAAGCCAACATTCTGCTGGGCGCGTACAGCCTGGAGTCCTTGAGTGCAGGGAGGCACGGTAAGAAAAGCACAGTAAACATAAAGCACTGGGCAGTTTAGATTTCCCTAGAGCCTAACAATTATCACTCTTTTCCTTGCAGAAGACATAGTTGCTCGTGATTTAATAGAGCAAATGATAAGCATGGACCCTCAGAAGCGTCCGTCCGCCAGCTGTGTGCTAAAACACCCATTCTTTTGGAGTTTAGAAAAACAGCTCCAGTTTTTTCAGGTTTGTGTTGACTCTTTGTATCCTTTCAGTTCTAAGGACTCCTGCAGCCATTCTTCAGAGCTTGAATTCAGTCTCTCCCAGCTTTGTGGATGTTTGAGGTGACAGAATCCACAGCCTTACTGTGAGGAATGGAGGTGGTACTAATCCCAAGGTGGTAGCTCTTAAGGAATTGGCTTAGTCTTCCAGATCTTTTATAGCAGGGCTGGAATAAGAGGTTATCAACTTAAATGGGAGTGAGGAAGGTCTCTAGGAGCTGCAGCAGTGATGCAGCAGAACATGTTGCCAGGCAGGTTTTCAGGAACAGGGTAGCCCACGCGTGGATGTGCACACTCAGTCCTGAGGTGGGGTGGGAACTGGTGGAGAACCTGAGGTTTTTCCAGCCTTATCTTCTACTCTTTGATTAAAAGGCTTTGGCAGATGGTGAAACAACTCATCACCTCAGGAACTTCTGTATCCCAGTCCTGAGCATAAGGCATTGTATTGCACTTTGTCACGGAATGAAGCAGAATCCTAACTCAGTTATCAGGCCAGGCTGTCATGGGCCAGAAGAGGCAATTTTAAATTGTTGGGAAAAGCGTGGAAATAAAAGTAGAACTAACCTGAATGTCTCTTCCAGGATGTTAGTGACCGGATAGAGAAAGAATCTTTAGATGGTCCAATAGTCAAGCAATTAGAAAGAGGTGGAAGAGAAGTGGTGAAAATGGACTGGAGAGAGCACATCACTGTTCCCCTTCAGACAGGTAAGGGAGAGTGTTTTATCAGAGGGGAAAAGCTACGTGCTGTTGTTCCCAGTTTGCTGGGACAGGAAAGTAAGGATAACTGCCCCAGTTCTGGCACGTGACCGTTACTGGTCAGCAAAGTATGCCTTCAAATTAAAGTATGTTTGTATATTGAAACACACCTATAAGGGTATGTGGCTGTGGGTGCACACTCTGTACTTTTGAGGCCAGCAACTAAAACTGCATCAAAACACACAAAACCCAATCTTGTAATTCCTTCTGCAGACCTCCGGAAATTCAGGTCCTACAAAGGAGGCTCAGTACGGGATCTTCTGAGGGCAATGAGGAATAAGGTAAAGGACTCCCTTCCCTAAGCAGCACACACTGTGGTTCTGCCTCCCTTTGCTGGTGGTTGCTGGTCTGTGTTGATCCTACCTTGGTTTAGGTATTGAGCTGCTTTACGATAGACTAATTAACATGAGGGTACTTTGTCCAGGGAAAAGACAGCTCTATTGAAGAGGGCCCTTGAACACAAACCCTCTGAGCTTTTCCCTGCTCTTTCCTTTACAGAAGCACCACTACAGAGAGCTGCCTCCTGACGTGCAGGAGACGCTGGGCTCCATCCCAGATGATTTTGTGTGTTACTTCACAGCTCGTTTCCCTCACCTGCTCCTGCACACCTACCATGCAATGCAGATCTGCTGCCAAGAAAGACTCTTTCAGCATTACTATGATCAGGACTCTGCAGAGCTGAGCCTTGCAGGAGACACTGTTTGAGAGAAGAGAGATGGAGCCTTCTTCTCTGGGACCAACCTTCCCAGCACAGGGCTGTGAAACAGGCCTACCTTTAGCAGGGAAAAGTGGGATCAAAGAGCCGAATTCTCTCTCTTGGAAGAAACCAAGCTTCCAACAAGTGCCTTGTACCTCTGCCTGCGCTGGGTCAGGAGGTGGTAGGAGCCCAAGGAGCGAGTGGTAACTTGGGAAAAGCAATGAACCCCAGTGGTGGGGTTATTCCAAGGCTGTTTTCAAGACCGTGAAAACAGAGAGCAAAAGCTGGACGCAACAGTCACCCAATATCCCTGTGCTGTATGTGATTTTTTTATAAGTGATGGGTTTTACTACAAAGAATCAAGATACAGTGATTGAAATCATAGAATTGCTAGGGACTGGGATCTGCAAAAGGAACCTCGGAGCTGTAGAAATCACGAGAACCTGCCACTGCACTGCTGCACGTCACGCACCAGGCACGCCACCGCGACTGCGGCGGGAGGCAGCAGCCAGAACAACAGTTCTGATCAGTCAGAACTGCCCTGGAAAATGAGTCCCTCATGCTTGAGCAGATTACAATGAAGGTCTAAAAAATACTGCCTTGAAAGATCAGCTAAAGGTTTACCTACTTTGAAATTAAACCTCATTGTTTAACTATCAACCAGTATTCACAGAAGAGCCTGAACAGTCCTTGACTTAAATCACAGAGTAGATCTACACAAGTAACTTCAGAAAGACAGACGGACATCAGCTGGGAGCTGCCTGTGAGAGGCTAATCATTTATTTATTTACTGCCCTGTGTTCCTTACTTTCTTATAAAGGGTCGCCAGTTGCAGAGCCAGAGGTAAGAGGAGTCCTGGGGGGAAAAGGGGCAACATAGGAAACAAGGAGCTGGCCAGAGCAGTGGAAGTGGAGGCCATGTTTTTAATGGGTGTGACAAAGCTGCAAAAGAACCCTGAGTTCTGTTTGTCTGGGTTGCTAATGACATCCACGTGAGCCTGTGTTTTTAAAGATGCAGTATTTCTTTTCATTGGCCCTAAAGCTGTGACAAAGCATTAAGTGTATGGAAAGGATGAAGAGATGCTGATTTCTAATACAAGCAAGGTGTTCTTTTACAATCTATTTATTTAACATATTTATATTTATTTAATTTTTACTACAAAGTGGTATCAAATCCCAGTGGTACAAGTATAAAGCATGCCAAATAATTCTGAATTGGTCTGGTGTTTATATTGAATCATAACAACTGGAAGAGGAAAGTGATACTGCATCTTTCAATGGAGAAATTACAAAGTGGGACTTTGTATGACTGTGCCATTGTGTCTTAAACTAACCACTCATTGACAGTGCTGTGCAGCACTGGGTATGTACAGCTACTTCTCTGGAGCTACTTCAGGGGAAGTTTTTTTTCCCTGGTTTTACAATGTATGAGAGCAATTTTACCTAAGGTGCCAACTGTGCAAGTTACATGTTTCTAAAGCTTGAGAAAAAAAAAACAAATACAATGGTAGTTTTACCTAAGAAGAGTCAAAGTGTATTTCATATTTTTGTACTTCTCCTGTGAAGATCTTTTCTAAGTCTACTAAATAAAGACTTGTACTCAGATTTTAAAAAAAAAAAAAACCAACAAACCACAACTTGTGACGATGTGTGCCTGGGGACAGGAGCTGGACTGCCACCGTGCGGGGGGCAAAGGGGACACGCTGGGCCTGCAGCAGCCACGTCTGCCACCCCAGAGAAGGGACACGGTCCTGGTTTTTGGGCAGGAGCCTCTCAAAACTGCAGTCTTCCTGCTACTCAAAGATACTCCTCTGCTGCAGGAAACACACAGGCACGCGGGTTTGGGGCTTGGTGTAAGCTGGTTATTCTCAGTCCCCTGGGAGCAGGCACTGCCAGCGTGGGGGCTGAGCCAAGTGAACAGGTAAGAGAGAGAAAACTGGCTGGAACAATTGCACCCTGCACAATTGCTGTGCAGGACTGGGAATGACCACGTGGTTCACAGGAAGAGCACCTGCAGGACAGCTCTGGCTGCAGCCACATAGAAGGTGAGGGCACACCACACCTCACCCGTCCCAGCATTACAGAGGGCTGATGAGCCACTGGTGGCTCCTGACCCTGCCAACTTCGTTGCTGTGGTGAGCTGACAGAGAGGGCAGTAAGTGGGGCAGGGGGTGGATCTGCCCAATTTATTTTTTTTAAAAAAAAATCAATAAAGTAAATAATGCCTCACCAGGGCCCTGCCCAAGGATGATCCCCGTTTTGGTGGGGCAGCCCCACCCCTCTGCTGCTGAGAAGGGGTGGAGACTGGGTGGGTTTGTCGAAAGCTTTCGGTAGGACTGAACAGACCCACAGGAGCACTGCAGAAACGCTCACAGGGCTCAGACTGCGGTGCTGACCCAGGGGCTGTCGGACCCGGCCCCGCAGCAGGCTGGAGCATCCCTCCCTCCCTCCCTCGGGAACACTTGCCTTGCAGGCAGGACCCGGCAGCACAGCACTGGAGACAGTTCCCTTACTGCAGGCTCTGCAAGGTAAGCCCCTGCACAGGGAGGGGTGGGGGGAAGAAGGTGGGGAGGGGAGGTTATTTTCAGCCTGGTGGGTTATTTGACTGGCAGCAGGTCTAGGAAAAGCAAGGATCTCCCCCCCACTGCACCCCTCCTAGCTCTGCCCCCCACATCCCCCTGGGAAAAGAGCAGCTTAGCAGTGGTAAGGGGGCTGCCAGAGCAGCTGAGGAGAATGCAGGGGGATGCAGACACCTCTGCTCCCTCCACCCCCCATTGCTACATCCCTTCCCTGCCCACCCCTGCAGCCGACAGTACTGCAGGGACCTCAAAACCACTGCTGCTCAACCCCCAGCCCAGACTGCTGTTAAAAACGGGTGGGGAGCAGGGGCCCACAGGCCACCCACCCCCACCCCCAGCACAGGGCTCTGCAGCCCCCAGCTGTGCCCACCCGTGCCTGGACTCCACCCATGTTTCGATTCCCCGTTCATTCGGTTTCGCTTCCTCCAGCTGACGTCAGCTGTCACAGCAGATTGTGGCAAAACCATCAGCACAGGGGCGGGGGCGCCACCACAAGCCACGTCCCTACCAGCACAACCCTGGGATAGGGTTTGGTGCCCAAAGGCCCCGAAAGGCCAAGTCACTCAGGGACGTTTTTAGCCCCATTTCTCAGGGACTGCACCGCAGGCCCGTGGCAGTCAGTCTCCAGCCTGTTCACACTCACTCCTGTGGCACACCAGAGCACTCAGCCCCCTTCCCCTGAGCCCTTTGCTCAGACCAAAGCTGTTGGCCATGCTCAGTCTCAGCTTTCCACAGGGCTGACCCTGTGCTTACATGGTAACTGTGCACTCGCTCCACACAGGTTTGGGGGTTTTTTTTTCCTAGCATCCCCTGTTCTACCGGAGCCGGTGACTCCCCAGACCACCACCTTCTGCACTCACCTCCTGCCAAGCCGTGGTGCTCCTCACCGTCCCTCAGGGACAGCCGTGGTACCTTCAGACACTGTGGGACGGCTTTTTTGTGCCGGCTGCACCGGTGGCTGCACCTTCCACACTTGAACTCAGAGGCTGCGGGTGGCGCTGTTGTACCACGACGAGCTGCAAGGATGGAGCTGGCCAGGCTATGGAGATGTGAACCAGCACGCAGTTGAGCTTTCACACCAGAGTAAGAGAAACACCACCACCGTGCCCCTTTCAGTGACTGTTCACTGGTCCATAGCGCGTGGACAATTCCTGTTGGCTCTGTGAACCTGTCACAGATTCCTGGTGTGACACCCAGCAGGTTTATTTAACGTTTATTTAATGTTTCCTCCTGCGGTTCAGAACCAGCTGTCCATTCTCTAGCCCTGCAAACAGAGCCTGAGCAAGGCAGAGAATCTTATGTATCAGGCCAGGACATCCCATCAAACAGAATCTTCATGGAAAAGCCAGTGAGCACCAAAACAGAGGGGGAAGGTGGAGAGAGGGAGAGTACATGCAAAAAAAAAAGGGGGTGGGGGAGGAGAAGAAAGGGAGTGTGAGGAAGCAAGAGGCAGGGAAAGGGAGAGCGAGTGAGACAAACCAATAAAAAGCAAGAGATTCTGTGCAACCTACAGGATACAGCAGCATTGGGCCCCCATTTTTCCAACAGCTCACAGAAGTAGTGTTAGATCTCAGCAAAACCCCATCCCCTTTGCACCCACACAGCAAGCACAGCTGCCCTCACACAGCACTGCAGCTGCCAAGACCAGGCTTGTACAGAAACCTCCTTGGACTAAAAAGGTGGGGAGGGGGATTGGGAAAACAGAAGAAAAATGTCAACTTTAACTAACAGAGCCATGGTAACTGTAAATCTGAAGCCAGTTATTTTTCCTCCTCTAGGATTTTGTTCGTTAACAGCAGGATTTCCCTCACCTGTGGCAATGGGTATGTTTTTCTTTCAGAAAAATTTGTACTTTACATGTAGAAATTTGGTTTTTAATATCTGCATTGTAAGAGTTCATCTCTGGTGGGGAACTAATCAGCACTCTTAACATCATCTTATGGTTTGTATTGATGCTGTCTTCATTGAGCAGAAGATACAGACTCAAATGAGTAAATAACCAACCCCAGCCTCTCTGATTTGGAGAATTCAGCCCTGGTCAGATCTGGTAACCTTATCACATTATTCCACATTTTGGGGTTATTTCCATGACTCGCCTTGAAGATTTTCCTGCTTCACTGATTTATTAGTCTGGTACCATTGCTTAGGACTGCTTTTGGTAAAGGTTAAGGATGCTTTTAGTCATTAGAACTGACATATTTGAGAAGTTAACACTGTCTCTCACTGTGACTGGCAGAAAGAAAACAATCTAACATTCAGTGAGGCCAGTCCTGCAAGGATTATAATGCCTTACCAAGTATGTCAACATGTTTGCAGCTTGTATTACTAATACATAATTTTAACTTCTAGATTACGGAACATTACCTGTGAATAAATGGGATGAGAACCATGTCCAGTGTTGGCTGGAATCGACTGGAATCAAGAAAGAGTACGTAGAAAAACTGTATGCGGAGGAAGTGACAGGTCCAGCACTAATGGAACTGGATGAATCTTTCCTGAAAGGCATAGGTATGAAGGGAGGCCAAATCCACATATTCATCCGCAAGAGAAACGAACTTCGGCAGCTCGAGCAAGCCAAGCATTCCAGCAGCAACACGTCAGGCAGAACTGATGCACAAACAGATCCAGTAACACCCAGAAACACCCCTGCTCAAAAAACTGCAAGTGGGGACAGCCCTGCTCCAGCAGATAAAACCAGCAGAGAGAACACAGCTTCTGCTTCTGGCAAGAGGCAAAGGAGAAGGAACAACTCCCAACTTAGAAGCACTGATGAAGTTTTAGAGCTCAGCAACTGTCGACCATTTAGAAGCCAGAATACTGATTTCAAGTATGTGAAAGACAGAGTTCTCGCTCCAGAATCCGGAGTCAATGGTTTAATCACTCCTTGCCATGAATACAAATCTTTTGCCATTGCTGCAGAACTGAACAAGAATCAACAGCAATCAAAGTTTGCCTGCGAAGTGATACGATTTGCTTCAGCCTGCATGAACATTCGAACAAATGGCACCATACATTTTGGTATCATGGACAGCGATGAGGACAGGGGGTGGAAACATGGACAGATCATTGGCATCAAGGTCAAAGAGCGAGAATACTTCGTTGATGCCTTAGATTATATAGAAAAGTGTTTTTGTGAAAACGTACAAGAAATTGCAAGGAAATGCATTCACCCCCCTGTTTTTGTTGAAGTGATTTCTAAAGACTCTCAGGAACAAAGATTTGTGGTGGAGGTCGATATTGAACCGACATCCAGCTTAGTAAAGAACAGATTTTTTGAAGTGTATTTGCCCAAGTACAACGAAGGCAGCCAGAAGGTGACCCTGACCAAAGACCGAGTTCTCTATCAGAGACTAGGAGCAAAGTCTGAGCCTGTGAAGCACAACGACCTTGCCACCTTCATTCAGGGCCTGCAAGACAGGGACACTCAAAGAGAAGAAGCTGAGCTGACCAGTGCAGAAGTATATCCAGAAATATCTCAGAATTTAGGAAGAAAGTTATCAATTCTACTGAATGATGGCAAAAGCTACATGGACGATTCCCTACGGTACATCCTTGTCACAAACAGATGTGAAAAGGATGATCTGAACTATATCAACTTTTTAATGCACTTGAACATTTTCTGTGTCTTTGATTTTGATGAAGACTCCAATGTGTCAGGGCTGTATAACAAGTACAAAGAACACCATGCAACAAGGTGTTATTTTTTACAGGATTTTTCCAATGAAAGTAAGACTGGCAACCCTCCCACTCAGAAACATTTGTGCCTGTTTGATCAGACCAGCTGGATATTCTGCAACGGGCGCAACGACTTCCTCGGGGACGAAAAACCTTGTGATGAAAATACATGGATTAGAACGAAAAAAAAATACCTTAAGAAAGCAATCACTCGTATCTGTGATGAAATCCTGCCAAAGCGCTCCTTCATCGTGCTCTTCCTACTGCTGTCACCAGTGCAGAAACCACTTGTGGACACTTTTCAGGAATTCTACACAGAGATGAATGGCACGGAGTACATCGTTTGCATTGCAGAGTCCAGAGAAAATTACGGGAAGTGGGCTAATCTAGCTCAGGCATCCTGCAGCATTGAGACACTGGAACAGTGCAGTATTGTGGGTATGAAACTGAGTCACGTAGATGCCACCATTCAAACCATGCTGCCTTCTACAGCACAACCCAGACACCTGCCAGTTTCCACTAGAGGACTATGCACACTTCCCTCGCTGGAAGAAGAGAAATTGTTTTCCCTAGAAATCCTCTGTGTTGACCAGTGTGACGATATCAAAATAGATCTTTTGACTGAAAAAGAAATACAAGAAATAGAACAAAATTTTTACCGAGGGAGAAAAATCATCTGGGAAAACTTCTGGCTTGCTGAGAGGAGACGCTGTGGGGAAATCATCGAACGCGAAGTGTGTAAGGATGCTAACAAACTCCTCGATGACATCTTACGAGGAAGCGTCCTCAACTATTCTGTGGCTAAACTAAAGATATTTCACCATCCTGGAAGTGGTGGAAGCACAATAGCACGTCAGGTTCTATGGAAAAGAAGAAAAGATTTAAGATGTGCTGTTATCAAAGCCTCATATCCACCTGCAACTGTCTGTGAGCATGCACTTGCATTTCGAGATTATGAAGAAAAAGAAATCAGTCATTGTCTTCCCGTGCTCCTCCTGATCGAAGATTATGATGAAGACTATTTAGAGGAACTAAGGTATGAGTTAATGGATGCTGTATCAACTAGGAAAATTAATTCTGCCAGACCTTACTTCATCCTCATGTGCTGCAGACGATCCAATGACCCCGAAAGGCTCTGCAAGGCCTCTCCCCTGGATACAGTTGCTGTCACTCACAAGCTGACGGACTCAGAGAAAAGTCTGTTCAAAGCCAAACTTGACAAACTGAAGCAGAAAGATGTCAAGCCAGAATTCATACTTACATTTGTCCTGATGTGCGAGGAGTTCAATGAAACGTATGTGAGAGACTTTGTAGGGCACATATTGCAAGACATAGACCGTTCCTCTCGGGACACGTGTTTGATGCGTTATGTAGCTTTGCTTAATTTCTATGTGCCCAATTCTTACGTTTCATTGTCACACTGTGAGGCTTTTCTGGGACTGGGTGTATATACAGAAAGGAAATCAAGAGCGTATGATTTCAAAAGTCACCTGAGTGAACAAGCAAGAATGATTTTTATTGAGCTAAGGGAAAGTACCACCTACATTTCCTCTGTTCAGATAATACACTGTCTGGTTGCAAAAGAAATTCTGCATCAGCTTTCAGAGAATGAACCTCAAAGTCAACTTGCAATGATGCTTCTTCAGGAAAAGACACTCTTTGAAAACAGGTTTGGACGAGAGGAATTCATAAAGTTCATCAGAGATCTGTTTATTCGACGTGGTAAAAGAAGCAGGGGTGACAGTACTGACACTCTTTTCTCCCCATTCATTGAACATGTCTGTGATGCTGAAGACTGTGAAAAAGCAATAGCTGTTTTAAAAGCTGCCTATGAACTCCTTGGAAAAGATCCTTTCTTTGCCCAGCAGCTTGCCAGACTGCATTACAAGAACGAAAAATTTCCAGAAGCGGAATATTGGGCAGGGGTTGCAAAACGTGATTTGCCAAATGATTCTTATATTCTAGATACAGAAGGTCAAGTCTACAGGAAATGGTTTAGTTTCAAGGTGGATAAAATGACACAAGACGACACTCCTGAAAGCATCATTCAAAAGACAGAGATGGCTCTTAAAGCTATGAAATGCTTCAGGGCCGCCCAACGGGCTGCCAAAGCAGAATGTGACAGTATGAACAACGCTGGCTATTTTGGAGAAGTGGAAGTAGGATGTCGTCTTCTGAGATTTTTGTCCACAGTCCCTGTATTCCACAGAAGTCCAGAGGGGGAATATTCTGAGCTTGTGAAATACCTGATCACAGATTACATTCCTAAAGACATTGAAAAAACATGGGGAAGGCTTCACTCCCGCTTAAAAGGCTTACGCCAGAACCTGTACAATGCTCTGGAATGGATTTCAGAAGACCTAAGTTATTTCCAAACAGATAAACACCACGAGAAGGAAGAGGAAGATGACGAAGATGAAAAGGAAGAACAAATTTATAATCCCAGAAAATGGCTAAAAAGACAGTCTGAGGTATATGCCAAATTCTTCATCTCAACATCACTTATGGAGGAAAGCAATGGTGGCCCTGAGAGCCAGCTGATCAGACACATGAACATTTACAAGAGTGGTGGAGGTAGTGTCACTAATATCCTGTCATTCTTAACAGATAAGAAAGAGAACAGGTCAGCTGAAAAGCTAGAAAAGATCATTAGTTTCTATACAGACAACCCACTAAGGGACAAGCTGGAGGACAATGACCTGATCAATTATATTTTGTGCCACATCACATTAGCATGCTTGGCACCAGGATCAGCCAAACTTCTTCCAGCACAAACTCTTCGTGAGCTCAGTATAAGATTCTTTAAAGGAAAAAGACCATTTCCAGCAAGTGCCCATTTTTTGCTCACCTTGCTGTACTGGCCAGATGAGGCTTTAGACAAAGAGCCTAATCCATATAAAGATGACATTCTAAATTTTGCCCTTCAAACCTTGAAACGTTTGTATGACATCAAGAGGAAAGATGTTCCTACCAGAAAGAAAAGAATCTACACTCACTTTTTTCTGGGAAAGGGTTATGGCTTAGGTAAGATTGTGCACAAAACTAAAATTGATAAATTAATTAGTGGGTCCTTACATGAGAAGAGAATGAAGTGGCTACATGGGAGCGTATGGAACATTGCCAAGATTCGTGACATTCTCAAAAGAGTGTCTGGTTGGACCAAGGACAGAAATTTATTTATACGTGGCCACGTGAAGGAGTTTCCTATCTTGCCACTCCACCGTGATTCAGTGCCCCCTGGAAATGAAAACGTGACCTTTTATTTAGGCTTTTCCTTTAATGGTCTTGTTGCTTTCAATATTGAGGTTGAAAATAACCCAACTGTCAGCAGAATACCAGGTACTTAGTACCTTCACAGTACCTACTGTGCTGTTAGAAGACAGCACTGACACTGTCCATTGTCACATTTAAAAAAAAGTAAGTGGACTGCACTGGGTGAATATCAGGTAGCAAGACAACCATGCTTAATTACCAGAGTAATGACCAAATACCTAAACAAATTTGAAACCTACTAGTAAAGTACACCTTGAAACAGAAGCCTTTGATACTTTGAGAGACACCAAAAGCAAGATTTCAAACTTAAGACAGCAATAATTGCAGTATTTCCTTGGGGAGTGGGGGCAGAGACAACAGACCCACTACTTCTCCTCCCCACCCCCAGGTATTTGGAGAACTGAGTTCTGGAATAAACACGTAGAGCAGGGATCCCTCCTCAACTCACAGATTAGGATTTAAAATTAATTTCTGGGTGGTCCTGATCCATAACACAATTTGTCCACTGTACCTCTATGTTTTTTCTGCTTCCTGACTCAGCAACAGAAAGTTTAAGTGAACTTATGTGTATATTCTGCTGACATTATTCTAATAATAAAGCTGCCTGTTACTCTTGGGAGTTTCACACTGATTACTATACAGTCACTAAAATTTCCAGAAAACCTGTCATATAGCTTAAGTCTTAAACTAATATTAGGAAGAATTACCATTTCTATACGAGCTTCATGACCCTACCTGAGGATGCAGCTCTAACAGTTGCAAGGTACGATTTGCTTTTCCAACTTCAGTCAAGATCTGGGCACAGCCAAAAACTGTAAGAGGAATTGCAAGTCACTATGAATTCAGAACAAACAGGATGAAACCAAAAATTATTCCATCTAGTCCAAACCTTCACCTTCTAGCTTCAGGAAACAGCAACAAACCTTGTGACTGCTGGCCAGGGAACACTTGTCTCCTTCCCTTATCTTCAAGCTGGGAGAAAACAGCAAGCAGACTCTTGGAGGGCTGCAATTCTTGCTTGGGAAATCCAGGCTGGCAGATTTCACCAGGGTTAAGCGAGCACTTAAGGGTTAAGCACATCAAAGGCAGCTTTCCTCAAGATGAGCTAGGAAGATGCACTGGAGGAGCAAACCGTGACAGCATCTGAACTGCTAGGAGCAAGAGAACTGGAGTGCTAGAGAAAGCCCCCTCTGTCCCCCACCCTTGATGCAGGGACCAAGGTGGGCAGGGGTGTGTGTATGCTTGAAAAGTTAACTGGGCAAAGACAACTTTCTCACCTCTAGCAAAGCTCATACAAAGAACAGTCTTCCCTAAAGGGTCCTCTGCTTGGTGTCAAGCTCCTCCTCATTACCCATATACAATTCAAAATGCCATGAATTGTCCCAGGTAGTGTAGCATTAAAATCATGGATTTATCTTCCTTTTACCACCTCTTAGAAATTAATCAATGAATAAACAGTGGTAGCTAAAAAATGAGACCCAACCAGCCTAGGAGTGTCACCCATTCTCATCCTGTACACAGGAGCTGCAAGAAGCTCTTCAAAGCCACCTCATCTCTCCAGTGTTTTGCTCTGAAAGGGCATAGAACAGACCAGTTAACAGCATGCCCTCTCCACCAGGTTTTATGAAAATGCTATTAGATACTTTTCCTCCATATTCCTCCTGACTCTTCCAATGTGTCAAATTTTTTGTATAGTCAGTTCAGCTGAAGGGCAGCAGATCAGCAGCAAAAGGAAGTTACAGGATAAGAAGTTGGGATTCATTTGCTTGTCTCCAGGTATAAAACACTTTAGGTTAAAGCTCACCTGAATAAGTTTTTGCAGTTTATAGACAATCTGAGAGCTAGTACAAAGCTATGCAAACCATAACGTGAGTGAAGGTGGATTTTACACTTACACACACTTTGTAACAGCTAACATACGCTGCAGTAACTTAAACAGGTCCTCAAGAGGAGAAAAAAAAAAAATACACAGAAACAGTGGTTCACTTCTGTTTAATCAGAGACTGTTACAAAGTGGTAGACATACATTACAGACATGTTTATGTGTAATGATCCATTCCTGAAGCCACAGTTCATAGAAGGTTCCCAGTGGACATAAATTATGTTAGCTCCATATTTTCTTTGAATCTTCTTTGTAAACTGAATGCTATAAAATTAAGCTAGTTACTGTTACCATTATTTGCATGCATTAAAGTGATGCACATACTTACCAGTCTCTCACTTTCTGGAATTAAATTCAACACCAATGTTTTGCCACCTGTCTTTGAAAAAGATCAATGATCCCATCCCTTTCATACTACTTATACAAAAGCAGTATCAAGTTACAGAAAAAACCTTCATGACACACTAACTTCTGTGGCTGTACTGCTACTGAGAGGGGACATAATTCAATCATGTGCCTTAAGGTCCTTTAAGAAGGTACTAAAACCAGTTTGGAGTCTGGGTTTGCTGTGCAGTGACCAGAATCTCTGAAGGGGAGATTTGGAGTCATTTAGCAGAAGTCCAAAGGAAATAGTGTGAACTGACTCACGGTTCCATATATACCAGATCAGAACTGGGAAAGATGACTTCTGAACCACATCAGACTGGACAGCTGCTGTAATGGTGTATCAGAAGTTGAGCTACAACTTAAGACTGCTCACATGGTTATGAAAGCTCAGACTCCTACTATTGTTTTGGTCCTGTCTCAAAAGAAAATAAACTTATTTCTACCAAAAAGTACTGTAATTAATTGCCATAAAAAGTTTCACTAAGCGATTACATTCTACCAGAGTTCATATTAGGGTCTACCCTGGCAAATATTTGTGTTGGTAAGACACTAGAGAACACCACTGCCCTTTATCCCACCAACTGCCAAGCTGCTGTATGAGTAGTGCAGGTCAGCATCCAACCACTGTCAAAACAGACTTCACAAAGTATTTCAGCAGCCAAAAGCAATCAGTTAACTCATTTCGACTTAGCACTGAGCATTGCATTAAGGATAAACTAGGGGCAACCACAGAAGTTAAAAGAAAGATGCACACATTCTGTTAACAGGACAATGGCCTCACAGCAAGGTCTCTCCGTTATTCATGCACATCTGCTGTTAAGATTTAGGAAATATAGGCAAGATAAGTTACAAACTTTATTATACAATTTTTTTTTTTTTCCTTCTAGGGAGAAACACCTACACAAACATTACTCAAAAATTTGCATGTAGCCCATTTTGCAGACAAAGCCATTTAGTGTGAATGACTGATGTACAGAAGATGCCAGGAGATGGGCTTCAAGTGCAGCTATTCTAAAACCTGGGAAGACACATCCCCTCAAACCTCTGTATGCCAGTATGAGGAATTCTGCAGTGACACGCAAGATAGCAAAATTCTAAAATAAGCAATACTGCTGCAAGTGTCAAGTCACTCATGAAACTACTCTAGACCATTCAGATGAGCTGGCAAAACAAAGTGTCTGTTCAGCTGCCACACTAGTATATGATCTTCCCAGTATCTAGTTGCTATATAATTATCCACCAATTACATCAAAAGCCCCTGAAATTCACTGTGGGATAATGTGCTCTCAAGAAGCAAATTAAAACAGAGAGTTGTCCAGCTGATCCACTATGCTATGTGCTGCAGCACAGAAGTTTTCATCTCCCATGCTGATGCACAGAGTTTAGGTACACAGAGCTTAAATAAAAATAAATGTATGCAGCTATTCTGGAGAAGGTTGCATCTTTTATCCAGTCACAAGGAATCTCTCCTATTTTCTTTTAAGGTGTAAAATGTTCTATAAAATAACAGGTGAAAATTTCCAGGAACATGGAATAGGGCAGAAGAAAAAAGAATGGAGGCAGAGCAGTAACTCTGGTAAGATAAAACAACTGGGCAAAACCACATTTGTAGGTAACCTCTGAAGTGCTGAAATGGGCTAACAAAAAAAAAATTCAGAGAACAAGCTCCTAGCTTACACCGGCCTAACAAAGTAAAAGCCTGTTGGTAGGAGACAGTAATTAGCAGTAGCCAAAGAAAATGGAAAGGAAAATTACATTACTGCTAGGGATCCTTACCAACAAAAATGCTTATTCCCCAACACAACAAATACAGTGTCCTATAACTGGTTCACTGATAAAACAGTCTCCTTTTACAACAGGCACATTACTGAAGAAGTGACTTCAACTTTAGATCTTCACTCTTTTCAGTAACACCAATGGCTATTTGTTAAGGTTCTGTATTAAATTTTCCTTAAAAGTGCTTGCAGATATTACCTACCCACAAGTGTAGTTCAAACCATAACAGATCTTCAAAAGAAACCTAGACGTTCACTCACTACTGCAAACAGTAGCAGACAACAGATACATTCACAATTCAGAGACCAAAATTCCCCTCATGTATTTAAGTGATATCATTTGAACAAATTATTTCAAATAGGAACATCAGGTACTTACAGATTAAACTAACCTGTACTGGCAGTGCTGTGGAATTTTTCTTCTCTACCAGTAAGTAGCAAATGCTGAAATTCTGCTGCTAGTTAACAGAAACACAAATTGTATTAAACCAAGGAGTTTAACCCATAATTTAGTTTTTCATTAAAAAAGCTGCCAAACTTCAATTACTACAATCTGTTGCTTAAGAAAAGCATATGAAGTAAAAGCAACTATAAAACTACTTTCAGTTTGCCCTTAGTTTTCTGATATTTTTCTAACAAAAGCCAGAAGATTAACAATGTAATCCTGTTGCCTACCACAAACACAAAGGAAATTACAATACTTACAGTGCCAGGTTCCTTCAGTAAACAGTCTCATAAAGTGTTTTCTTATTCTAGACTTTACAAATGAAAGAGTTAAATGTATTTTCTTTCACTAAAATTTATGGGAAAGAAGCTAAAGAATTCAGTGCAAGTAACATACACACCAAGTAACTTGATGAAAATAAGAGAAAGAAAAGAGAAAAAGAAAAAAGCTCTGCATGACATCTTTATTTCGAAGCATTAGTTGGGAGACACTGGAATAGCTTCCTTCGGTTGTGTGGCATTAATTTCTGGTAATTCAAAGCCACTGTCAGTGAAAACCATTCATACATATTGGCTACGTAAGGGCAGAGGCTGAAATTCTACACACATCTCCTTTCTGAAGAGCACCTGGAAACTTGGTTAAGATTCAGCCAAAATTTAAGAAATAAAATTGGAGATGTGACAAGGCTGAATGTGGTATAAGGCAGTTCGCTAGCAGAGCGATATGCTTTAACTGCTAACAAGGAGATTTTTAAGGAAGCCTTCAAGCTCTCAAAGTTGTGTGTTTATTTTAGTTAAGATGATACTAGCAATAAAACTCTACTGTTTTCTCCAAACTTTTTAACTTCTTTAAATCCCTGAGAAAGGAAAAACTTAAGGTGAGTTCAAAACAACATTTATGGAGAAGTTAAATTCGTTGTTACTAAAACAGCAGTGTTGCTGATTGTTCCTACTGCAATACAGCCCGTAACAACAAACCAAGTTCCTGTAAACTTGCTGAGAAGATGCAAGCGCCTCACTATTCACAGTTGTGAGCAGGTGTACAAATACCAACCCTCACAGACAGGTTATACCATGGCCAGCCACTGCTGACTCCCCAGGATGCCACCAACCACCGACAGAGGATAACATCCCAGATCCTGTGGTTCAACACAGGATATGGCTGGCTGCACAAGCAGCAAGCTCAAGTGCCTGCCTCCCTCAAACAGACCTTCACAAAAGGGGAAAATGCATTCACCATACAACAGAATCTACAGATACTGTACTCAAACTCTATTGTCTTCTAGTAGAGGCTTGATGAGAATCTGCACTCTGACAATCAAAAGACTGCACAAAGCTGCTGTTCAGCACAAGAAAACTCACAACTTCAAAATGTTATACACATTACTCTTCAGAATCACTTCAATTCTATCTTAATCCCTTCAAAGATTTTTTTATTCTTAACTAGCATCTATCTACCCCAGCTATTGCAGGAAAATATGACAGTCACTGATAGCTGCATTTTTATAGAATCCAGTCACTACCATTTTTTCACTGGTCTGATTGTTTTGACTGCAAGTGTGTATTAGAATTTAAAAGTTCTTCTGGAGGTAGCCTATTCCTCAGAGTATTTAAGGATTACTATCTTTATGAGGCAAGCCACGCTCCACATTATGAACTCATCAGACAATTCTAAAGCAAGCCAAAACTTCAGGCATGGTACACACTGTCACATCTCCCATTCACTTCTCTCATTAAAAACAGCGGGTGCAAATTCACCCAATTTAGCAGAGTATCGGTAATTCTTGCCCTTTAAAAGTCACGTACTTCTACGTAAGCTTATAAGAACCCTACCAACTCCCCAAGAGCTACTCCCATTAATATCTGTAAAAGTCAAGTCACTAAAATACTATCATCATTAGAAGAGAAAATCCACAAACAGTGGGATGTACCCTGAGCAGGAGATCAGTTTGTAAGGTATAACCCAAGTGTGGATCCAAGTAGGGAACTCCACTGGACACAGGACAGCACACGTATCTGAATTTTAGCTTTGTGTGCTTGATGACTCAGCTGAGTCTAGTACTGCATCAGTCTTAAATGGAAACTGGTAACAAAGTTCAGTATCAGGCATCTGAAATTTGCCTGTTTTCATTCTGAGTCTCTAAGAGATTCAGATAGTTAAAGCAAGACGTACAAGCCATACTGCATACTGGTTTTGGTTAAGCAGTTTTCTTAAATATTCTAGAGAACTAAGCCAAATGCTCCTACAGACTGAATATGTGAAACAAATAATAGCTGCAGTAGTAAGTATATCTAGAAGTGGTGTTCTCATCTTCACTGTTATCAAGGGCAGCACCACAATGAGATTTTAAAAAGCAAAGCAATGCTCAATAATCATTCTGAAACAGTTAGAGGACATGCCAGTTTTCCAGACTGGATTATGGGGGGGAGTTCACAGGAAAAAATGCAAAGGGCACAGCACAAACAAAAGTACAACAGGAATGTGAAATCTACTTTTGTAACTAAGCTAAGAATTACAACTCTATCCTTCAATTAGAATTGCTGGAAATCACACTGGGGGTCGTTATTTAGCAAAATCTTGAAATGAAATACAGTCTGTGGTTGTGAAATTCTAAAATATCTCAAAAATTTAAAAGAAAAAATAAAAAAAATAAAACCTGACTCCAACATTTAATTTTCTATTTCACTGCTGATATGTTGCAAGACCTCCTTGGATAAAACCTGTGTTTCTAAAGCTGAAGTTGTCTTTAAGCAACCTTGGGCTTTCAAAACCAATATATCTGCAGCAAAGTGAGCAGCAACACTAAAGCTCATTTTTTTTCCACAAAGGGCAGAATGTTTTGCTAGTCACGGTGTGAAATGAGCTTCACATAACCACACACCTAAGCAAATTCTGAACACGCAACAAAATTCCACAAGGTTTCCAAAGAGTTCTGTGACTTTCAGTATTGTTGCAATAGACAAAAATATTGTCACGTTTGGTGTACTTGAGAGACTGACAAAAAGGTTTGCCCTGGACCTGACAAATCTGCAGCTTTGATTTCTCATTCTTCTATTCTACTTTACAAATTTGAATTGCTGTTTCTTCCTATGGCTCTACATTAATATTTGTTGTGGTGCAGCTCACATATGCAGCAGTATGAATCTCTTAACCTCCTCCAAAGAAACTGAATTCTGTAATTTAGGCCTCATCATTTTATGAATATAAATGTCACTGACTAGCTAAAATCTAAGTATTTTAAGCACTTCAATAGGTACATCTCCGCAGAAGAGGAAGCATTAGTAATTGATATTTACATGCCACTAGCTCAGAGACTACACAAAGTCACATTACCAAAACCAAAAACAAATACAGCACAAACGCAATGCAGGGGAAGAGGGGAGGGGGGCAGTGTGGCTGAAGGACTACCTGGGCAGCCTTGAAGGAAACGCATTCCGTTAAGAGAAAAGGTACCCAAACATCTTAAAACGTGTTCCCTCCCCCTAAGACTCTTAAAACCACAATGAAGATAAAAAGATAAATATTAATATAGAGCCCATCTACCAAAAGAGAATAAAAAAACCTAAATTAAAATAAATTTAGGGGCCTTCACCAAACTTGCTGCAAGTTTGGGGACATGAATATCCAACAGCCATAAAGCTGTGAAAGCCCCCAGAATGAATAAAATAAATCCCACTTGCCTCAGACTGAACAGGGCAACACTGAGACTCTGCCTCAGCCTGTCCTATGGCAGGGCTATAGGAAGAAGAAAAGTTTAAATTTTAGAAAAAACATGACCCAATTAAATGAAAGACATGCATTCAAAGTTCACAAAATTCCAGTGATCAAGCAAACAAAAGAAAATGACTGCTATTGCATTTATGATGTTAGGCCCAAACAAAACGTTTTACAGTTGGTAGCTGTTTCTGAATTGGCCAGTTTGTTTTGCTTTGCATGTTGATCAATGGAACATAACTCAGTTCTCTTGGGGCATTTTTCCCATAACTGATAGTATTTACTTACTAGTTCACAAAAAGTAGACTTAAAGATTCCATCAGCCACTGAAAATGTTCACCCTCACCCTAGTACTTGTGTAGAAGCTAGACCAGTACAATTATTAAGACAGTTATTAAGTTGCATTAGCTACCATTTTAAATTGCAGCCCCAGCTCATGGACTGGTATATCAGAGTCTCAATTTAACTGAAGAGTCATAATGCCCTTCTTGCTGTTGAAACTAAAGTAATATTGGTATTTTATTTTTTATCTTGTATGCAGAATTCTTTAATTCCTACAAAGTAACTGCACGTTATATATTCCATTCAATTATCCAAGTTTTCAGGAAGTTACACAGTTCTAAGAGCTCCATCCACTAAAATAATTGCAGAAACCACAGAAGGCAGATGCAGCTAAATATGTATTTTATGCATTTAAGCTAAATATGTTTCTAGAAGCTTGTTTGTATTTCCTATGCATGCACAGAGTGAGGAATAGTTATCCACTGAAATTATTAGATATACATCCCAGCCTCAAATTTATTATCAGCACCTAAAAATCTCATCTGTTGGCTAAACAATAAAAAATCCTAAAGTCCCAGAAGAAATTTTTAGCCTACATAAACCAGACAAATTTTCTTTTTTTTTTTTTTATTTAAAGCAACCTTTGCCAAAGGCAGAAAGTTATTCTAAAGGTAGTATGAAACAGTCGTATCAAGACTCCTGAAGAACTAGCCTGGGCTTTTCCAAGTGTTTTTTCATGCCAGTCTCATCCCTTTTGCTCTAAAAATCAGCAGGTATGAGACCAGCCTCTCACCATGATACTGAGAGACTATGCATAAAGTAATTTAGAACCTTTTAAACAAGTTCTAGATGACATAAATTCTATGTATTTTGCTAAACATGTTTTCCCACTTGTGTCTAAACATTTCATTGCAGCCTGTAGGTTTTGGGCTTTTTTGTATTCAACATATGCATTACAGTCCAATTTAAAGACTGATCAAAATCCACTTGCAAGTTTTAATCTGTCATGGCAAATTCAGGCAACAACTGAAAAACAAATCTTCTGCCTCTGTAATTGTATCACTGGAGTCCTGCAACAGATCTAAGAGAGATATGCTTTTCTGTAATCATAAAGGCTTCTGCAATCTCTTTCCAGGGAGAGATTAACTAAAGAAAAAAACTGCATGGTTACATGACAGTAGAGATTTTACTGGCACAACTATGTTGATTGAACTTTGTACTGTAAACGAAGCCTTAGTCTTTATACAAGCAATTATTACATTCAAAGTAGTTTTCCTCTTTTTGGGAAAATGCACCATAAATCCAACTCTCTGAGCATTAAGAAGCAGTATCCAAAGAAATGAAGGCAGGGACCAACAGACAACATATGCACTGAAATACCTGCCTGTTGCCAGAGGAGCACACACAGGAGACACAGGAGTAACTAGAGAGTCACATCATAGCTCTTACAGCACAGAAATGAGAGAAGCAGGAAAGTAAGTATCCACATGAAAAATCATGGAAGAACTGTTCACCTGCTTGCTCAAGATTATTAGAGTACCATATGAATAATACATGGCAGTACTTAGTTGAGGGATTATCATAACATTACTACTAAGGAAAGTTCAATCTTGAAAAGTGCATCCAAGCTGTAAGCCTATGTAGGATCAGCTACAAAATGGTACTATTACCAGAACGGTGAGACATTCATTATTTAAGAGGGAAACTCTTAATAGAACTTGCAGAATATGCTGAGTTAACAGTACATGCAGTAAGGTTTTCAAGTATTTATCCCAGGAAAAGTAGGGGTCTGAAAACAACATACCAATGAGTTATGGAAAGACATCAAAGGGAAAAGGTATTCACTAGGGGCAGGAGGGCAAAGAATCCATACAGCAGTAATATGATCTTCAGAAAAAGCAGGAAAATCTATAGTTTTAGAAGTTAAGATCAATTTATAATGTATGAATTTGATGTGTAGTACTACAAAAAGGATGAATGTAAGACACTGTAAAAAATCTCTCCAGTGCTTTGTTTTGGAATTATCCTTATTAGATAAACAGAAGAAAACCAGGGTACAAAAGCATTGCCTAAGCAAAACAGTTTTATCTGTTAGACTTATGTATAAAGCAAGATGAAGAGCTAACAGAAGATCCAACATCAAGGCCCACTCTGCACATTTGCAAGCCAAATACTGCACATCTGACAGGTGATCGTCAGAGAGTGATCAGAGAGAACTGCTTCTCAACAGAGGCTTGGAGTTATGGTCTTAAAACTGCTCAACGCTGCAGAAAAAGTGTATGACAGTTCTTAATGGTTAAACTAAGGCCATTCAGCTGCAATTACAGTGTACTGGGTGCGCTAATGCCATTCCATGACCCCAGGTTTGAAGCTGAGAGACAATGTAGTATTTCAGCTGTACTGTATTTCTGGACTACTAAGAGACAGTACAGAATAAAGCCACATCAAGTACTTAACTGTGGCTAGAAATCCCCAAGACTTTCAAGAAAAAGAGCCAAAATGCTTAGTATTATAATTAAGTGAAAAAACTCCACCATCTACAAAAACATCTATGGAACATAAACTGACCGCAAAATGCTGATAAACTTCCTAATCTACCCTAAAAGAAGAGATATCTCCATAAATTCAATTGCACAGATAAGGCTTGAGGCTGGAACATGTATTTAAAGTTGACCTGCAAATGAAAAATTCATCACTTTTTCCTGCTGTGAAAAGACCAGGGAAGCTCTCACTTCCCTTCCCTCCAAAAAATCTCCCTCTGCATTTTCATCCTCATCAGAAATACAGCACACTAACACAGTGACATCAGACATTCAGAGAACTACAATCTTGATTTATCACTCTAACTCATATGGGGAAGACCTCTCTTTGACAACTGTAATTGGAAGAACTGATAAAAAGGTCTAGTCTAGACACTTCCATTAAATGGCTCAAGAAACTCAGCCAGCACCTCATCATAGCACATAATGCATGGTTCATCTCTTAGACTCCGCTGAGATCTGTAATTCTGAACATTGAAAGTAAAAATACAGCATATAACATATTACTCTTGCTCCTCTTGTCTTTCACACACTGAGAAGATCGAGCTACTTTTTCTCTTTGCAGGTCAACTTCAATACAATGTCAACTGGGAGTCACTCACCCATGTGACATGCACCTAAGCTTCTAGAAATCTTAATCTAGAAGGCTCCTGAAATTCATATGCATTTGCAAATTAAAAAGAGTCAGTCGAAGAATGAACTAACAGGACACATCTGGCACTAGGATGCATCTTAGAGCGATCACTTTTACATCCTACAAGTAAGTGCCAGGACTAGAAATCATTTAAAATTTATTGAGGATGAGAAAGCACAAATAAAGAAACATATGCATTAAGAGAAGCTACAACCAGGAGTTAAGCTGTGCCTCCTGCGGCCTCATTTTTGAAGAGTCAGTTAATAAGTGTACAGGTCTTTGTCTACTCAGACGTGCAGCTAAGGAGTGACTTAATTTTGGAACAAGGAATTAAGATTTTATCAAAACAGCACCAATAATTCTGTTCATTACACCAAGAGCTACCATGGCATGCATCTGTACAAACCTTTCAGGCAGTTGTCCACAGCTGGTCATGAATAAAAAGGCATATAAATTTTTCTCTTCTTTTATTACAATGAAGTTTATAACAGTACAGAAAAGTCACACGACCTTAGTGGGTCAGTTTACTTAAACCCTGAAACAGGAGGAACTCTAAATACATTAAATATTGTTACAAGTTCAGACTTAAATGTACAAGTAGTTGGGAACAGTTACAGCCCTCACCAAACTATGTTGGGGACGTGAAGTCCAACAGCACTTGAAGTGCTGTGAAGGCATCATTTCACAAAGAGCAACATAATGTTACAGAACTTGCCTTTAAGGTGGTATGTTCATGTAATTCCAGCGCCTTCACAATTTAACGAACCATATTTACTATACTTCACTTCTAAAAACCTAGATGAAACATGAAAAAGAAGCCATACAGTATAAATTGCAACATCAGGAAAACTTCCTGTTACTATTCCAAATAATTTTTCCCGTGTAAAATAAGAATGTCCAATAGCTCCTTGCATGTGGGAAGATACTTATTTTTTTAAAGTCACAATGAAGCCTTAATTGACGGAAGCTCGGCTATATTAACAGCACAAGATGAGAAAAGGTTTAATCTCCAAACCTATTAGAGCGTGCGTAGTAGCATCAGTAGCGGCCACCTTGGGACATTACAGGAGGTCTCATGCCCATTGGAGGTCGAGGAGGTCCACTTTGGTAAGGGGGCACCATCGGAGGTCCCTGACCGTATGGAGGCATCGCCCCAGGAAGATATCCTGGCATGCCCTGGTGATGAGCACCATACTGACCTATAAACAGAACATTTAAGATGCAAAGAAGAATTTATTATTATTTTCTTTAATAATGGACAGAAGCTACATTTCGTGAAAAGCTTCACCTCCCTCTCCCACCAGTATATGCCACTTCAAGTTTTAAAAAAGTTTATACCAAAGACAAATCTTTGCAAGAAAAGAAAGCTTGGAAATTTATGATTACCATGAGGTGGCATGGGAGGTCTCATTCCTTGCTGCTGGGGAGGAATTCCTGGCTGTGGTGGCATCATACCTCCAATTGGTCCAACTGGTGGATTACCCAAGGCAGCTTGTCCTGGTCGAGGAAGATTACGCTGGTATTTAGGCAACTGTGCCCTTCTCTCTTCCTAAAACCAGGAACACACAACCGTAACACATTGTGAGACTAAAACTCACCAAAAGAGAAGTAAATAAAAGTGTAACAAAGCAGAGTACAGGTACTGAACTATTTCAACTACCTTACAAGAGTGCTACTAGCAACATCACACAGCAACACTTGCATTTTCCCCCATTCCTTCAAAGTCACTGTGTCAATACTGGCCAATCCAGCATTTTGTACACAACACCAATTCTCCTCCTCCCTCAGCTGGAGAGAGCCTTTTCCTCACAAGTTGAGGCAAAAAAGCCAAACACAAATCTAAAGATATCTGAACTGAAACTGAGCTTCATTTGCTTTATCCATAAATTACATATTTTCTCACTGCTGTAATAGCACCAAGATCACTTCAAACTGTTAAGTCTTTTGTCCTACTCTCATTAGCTATATCTAACTGCAAAATATGATCATATACAGAAAAAGCCCAAATTATGTTTTGGGTTGAGTAATCTCCTATCACCAACAAGAATAAGGCTTAGGTCTGCACAGGATCATTGCAATACACCAGTCACCACTTTGCAACCAAAGCTTTCTCAATGCATGGTTCTGGTACATTAATTCTGCACAGTTGCATAATAATGCAGAAGAAATTGTATTTTAACAGCTGTATCACCATAAATTGCATTTTTCAGTAAGACAATGAAAATATTTTAACTTACCAGTGATATATCCTCATCTGGATGGATCAACTTACTGGTTGCACTGGTTGTTGTGAGGGTAGCAGGCTTACTTGTTATAGATGTAGCTGGTTTAGCTGCAGTACTGTTTGTCGTGCTAGTGGTTGAGGCTGTAGACTGTGTGTAAGCAGGGAATGTAGGTTTTGGGGGTTCTGTTGTTGTTGCAGGTGTAGAATTCAAAGGTTTGAAATCGGTACCAACTGGACCTGGCACAGCTGCTGCAGCCTGTGAAACACAGAGATAGATCAATATTTATTTCTCAAAGCATAAGAAAACTTAAATGATGTCTGTTACACCTCTGAAACCTTCCAGTAAGATATATATTTAAAACAAGCTTGACAAAGTAAAGTTCAGCCTTATGGCATACTAGAGCAACTGAAAACAAGACAAAATAAACCCCAGTATACACACACACACACATATACACACACACACACAGAGGAAAGTCTAAAATCTGCAGGTCAAAAGCCACAACCAGAAAAAAAGGAGCAACAAAAAAAAACCCACTATGAAAACTTTTATCTTGAATACTGAGTTTGGTAAATATATAAATCTTTCCTGAATCACTGTTTTAATAAGAGCCTGTAAGTATAAATTCATCGTTCTCTCACTAAATTATTAGCATACTTTAGTAACCATTAGTTTAGAGTACAGCTTAAAGTGTTAGTATTCATTAAAATTAGGTATTTAAGAAACGTTTTAAACATTCAAGAAAGCTCTGCTGTGTCAGGGTTTTCATTTTAAGTGTTCTCTCTCCAAAAATACTGCAATATTTTCACCATGTCTCCCTATAGATCTTTAATCTCGCTTGTGAATGAAGAAAGAATCAACTGAGGGCAGATATGAGGTTCACTACAGATTCCAGCATCTCATCTTTCCTCCTTTTTTCTTAAATTAAAACTGTTAGACAATAAAAGTTTGCTTTACCAGGCTTTCTCTAAAGCTGCAGCAGTCTCCAAAGCAAGCTTTAGTTATGAGAATGCTTTTGTTTCTAGTCACCAGACAATTATCTGAACTTTTCAATCAAAACAAAGTATTGCAATTTTTTGCACATAATGCAAACTACAAAATTCCTTACATTATGATGTACCATATTAAACAACATCAACTAAAAAGCCTTCACCATGCATCAAGCTAACCACTGCCCACTAAAATGCATTTAACTGCTTTCATGCTTTTTTAACCCTTTAGAACCAGGATGTGACATTTCATTCTTTCACACTAAGAAAAATTGGGCACTTTGACATACTTATTTCTAGTAAGATGCAACTCACAATCACAAACTCTGCAGTTTTGCCAGCTGGACATAATTGGGAATATAAGAGAAATTATCTGAAGATGTTTAGGCAATTTTAGATTTTACAGAACGGTCCAAAGGGTTAAGTTGCAAAGCAATTTGTTTTTAACTGTGACTTCCTGCGTACTTGTGCTGTGCTAGGAAACAGAGCGTTAGAAGATGCTGACAGACTTTCTGAATTGGAGGAAGCTGTACTTGAGCTTGTGACAGGTGTCCCCATCTGTAGCATAAAAGAAAGGAAACAGTGAAAAGTCTCCAAACAAATGGGTGGAAAGTATCCAGATGAAAGGATTTCTTATGCTAAAGTCCTTTCTTATGAAAGGACTGTGGTTTTGTAAACGAGTATCTTCCCTGCAGAAGTCCAAAATGCAAATAACCTACGAAGGTTTCTGCAACATACTTGAAAGCAAGTAAAAACTTCAGGACTTATACGCAAGTGCAATCAAAGGGTGAGGTCACAAGCCACTATCAATTCCCCACTTCCCTCCCCAAAACATTTAAATGAATTTTTACTACCTTAACTTACTCCTGACCTCTTTAAAGTAAAAAGGCTCCTAATTAAGGCAACGTTTAACCAGTTTAACAAGACTTCAGGATAAATCAGTCCACCTATGGGTAGAGATCCCATTATGAAAAGACCAGGAGAGAATAAGTCACACCAAGATTTATACTTTGGAAATTTTAGGTAAAGTGCTATGCAGTCAGATCCCTGCAGCTGACTAACACATCCCTTTACCCACCCAAAGCACCCTTACAAAGGACAAACTAAAAGGATTACAGAAAAGTGTTTTGCCTACTCCTTTCTTCCCCACGTGCTTACAGAACTTCTGTCTGGTTTCATGGCTGTTGTAAGACAAACAAAAGAATCTTTTAAAATTCATTCAAGCGCTACACCTAATTAAATTTAAGTTTCTTGCTTGTGTTGATCCTTAACCAGTCATTTCTTGGGCCTCCTGACACTGTTGACACAGTGGCAATCTGAAGAACACAACAATAGATTCCAGGCCATGAGGTACCTTACCTGCCCCGCACTTGGGAAGAGTGGTTTAGTAACTGGGGGCTGGGGGGTAGGTGCTGACGCAGCAGGAGCTGGAGGTCTGTTAAGAATGCCTGGTGCTGTAACAGGCTGTGCTTGAGTCATTGGAGGCATCCCAGGCCGAGGACCAACAGGTGGTGGCATACCTACAAACCACAAAGAACCAGTAACAAGTCAGGCTGAAGAAAGAAAGAGTATTCCTTCAGAGGATTCTGTTCACAGTGTTCCTTAGAACAAAGTCTCCCCCAAGGAAGAGGTATTTTTAAGGCAACAGTAAAATAAATAGTAAAATAAAATAGTAAATAAATAGTAAAATAAAATATGACAAAAGGTAATGCCAGCAGTCACCAATAAATTTCCATGCATAGGCAGTAACCTCAAATACTTCAAAGCAATACAGAATTAAAGTTGTGTTTTCTACTAGAGCTTCAATGACAAAGTAGTTTATGCTCTGAACATATCAATGCAATTAATGCAGTAACTGCTTCCAACACTGCACCTATGCTGTCAAAAACATGGATAAGACTGTCACAAACCCCAAAAGATGGAGCAGTTATAAACAGTATCAGAATTTTGACTTAAACACAGGTGGGCTTTGCTGTGGGTCTTTAGCCCAGTGGAACACGGACACAAGGCTACTTTTTTGTAGCCATCATCACAGCACGTTCACTTCATACACGCAGGGTTCAGGGATGGGAAGTTAACAGTTCACATGGGTTCCATCACATTACTGTGCAACTAAACTAGGCTCTAACTGTCCTAGTGGCTTGCCTCATCCTCCCGTGAGAAATACAGGCAAACCAGCAAATCTCAAGCCTTCACAAGTAGAACACCCTCAGAGCTTAAGGCTGCTTAAGAGCTGCACAAGCTTGAGAAACATCTCTTCTAGCTATGGTAAGACATCAAAATTCCAGTTAGTTCCTTCATACAGCAAGTTCATTACTTGGGTATTTCTCATTTCCCACAACATTTTCAATCATTACATTTCCCAGCAGCAGCCACAGACATTAAACAAAAGGAGTGAAGAGAAACCAGGCAACACAAAAGCCAGAGGAAGCACAACAGGAAAACTATATTCTAGCTTTTATCTTCATAATGGTACCAAACACAAATAATGATTTATAACCAAAAGCCACAAATCAACCCCTTCAACTGTGCATAACAGTGGCTTCTGTGGCAATCAATCCACTCCAAGGTGGTGGTGTAAGCCTGTATATATATAGTCTGTACATAAATACTAAATCTCAGTGGAAATAAATAAATAGAATTTAGCTCTCACCATAGTACGAATTCGACAAGCCTGACCTACCTGGTGGCATACCAGGCATAAGAGGTGGTATTCCTGGCCCAGGAGGCATCATTCCACCCATTGGCATCATCCTATTAAACAGAAAACAAGCACTGGTATGAACACTCATGATAAACTCTTAAAACAACTGGCACATACCTGTATTAGATAAAAAATAACGGTAAATGATTTCAAGAAGCTCTCAACAAAGGCAATTCAAAACCAGATGACTTCAGAGTTAGAAATATTTTTCCCTTAGAAACAACCCCAAAAGAAAAAAAAACAACAAAACCAAAACCCAAAAAACCCCCCAACCAAAAACCTAACAAAACCCAAATACTTTTTATTTGACCTATAACTCCTCATGCTTTCACTCCCACTATTAGATTTCCAGAACTGGTGTCTCTCTTTAAATATATTTCAGGCTACTAATCTCAGCAGAGTGTTCCAAGAATCTGATCCTGGTACACTCAGATCATTTCAAAGCAGGAAAAGCAGCTAACTGAAATCACTCCAGAATCACTGTACATCTCCTATTACTCCTTTCTGACACCACAAGTCTACTTGTGGTTATAGCATCCTCGCACTATTTTAACGTATTCTCCTACCTCTAGTGAACTGCAGACAGCCCAAGTCTAAAACTATCCACAAAATACTGATAAAAGCAGAGCAGAGACCAGAGGACAAGAAAGCTTCTGGAATTTCAATTACATTAAATATATCCTATGCTAAGGATAGAAAAGTGGGATTTTAAAATTTAGTTTAAAATGAGAAGTCTTTGTTATGGCATATTTTTCCTTCATATGAAAAACAGGTTTGGTTTTTTTTCCCCCCTTGCTACTGATACCTGGAGAAAAAAAACCTAGTCTATATTTCCTAACAGAAAGGTGGCATCTAACTCCTTTTATCCTTATCTACTAAACCACATTACAAGTTAATACACATTCCCCATCTAAACTATACCTACAACCCTTAATACAAGCAATTTTTTCCTGCGCAGGGCTGCAACTCCATAAAAAACAAGCTGCCTACAACACTGAGTGCTTTTAAACTGAGAAGCTAGAGATGAATACATATGACTCCTACAGGGAATAAACCAAGTGTAGCTTAAGCTTGCTTAAATTTTTCCAGATATTCAAAGCTGGATTAGGGAAACAAAATGAAGGAATGCTTATTACTTTAGTTAGCAAGATAAGCAGATACATAGCAGCCAAGTGCAGACCAAAACCCCATTAAGAAGCAGTTTCTATTTGTATGCTAGCCAAGAAACCTTCACCATTGCTGTTTCAAAATCAAAACAAATCATCATTAACAGGGGAGCATTCATTCTGCAAAGCAAATTACTACAGTCTTATTTTTATTCTCAACTTGTCTACCACTGCTACAAAAGGAATAACCAATGCAGAAGCTTTAATGACTGGGAACACAGTACCATCACCCCCTTTTTGGGTCAATGGTTGGAGAAGGCAAAGTCAGTTTTGCCATCCATTTTGACAACAGTCTGTTAGACTCAAAAGAGTGCTGGATGCTTGCTGCCTGCTGCCACCAGAAAGATGACTTTCTGAGAAACTGCAGGGATGGTGCTACAACTAGTGTCACGCTAAAAACAAAGTAGCTTCCGAGGTCCTAATTCTTCTTTGCTCATTTTTAAACAAGATCTCATCAGGTTAAGTAAAAATTTGGATTAAACTAGGAAAAGCATAATGTAACACCACACCACCCTCCCCTAAAATTTCACAGAAAAGGAAGCGCAGTGAATTTTTGGCAAATTAACTTCTGACTTTTACTAGACAACATGACATCCACCTGACGTTACCAAAGAGGAGGACTAAGCACCAGCAAGCCTGATAAAATTCTGTTCAGTTTCCAGCCAGAAAAGCTACAGTCATGGTAAGCATCCACAAGATGTTCAGCTATGACATGATTTTTAAATTCAAAAACTGTTTCAACAACATTTAAGCCTCAGAAGAGAACAACTTTTCACCTCAGGGAACTTTAAAACTTAGAAGCAAAGTTCCTGCAGTATGTCCTACAGCGTAAAGGATCGAGCACATGGAGCTGTACTCTGGTTCAAAAGAGGCTGCAAGTCCCTAAGGGTCTATTTTATTAATATTTTGTAAGATACATTTCTCATAACATACAGTTCTGTGACATTCATTTAGATAAAGCATAAAAACTTCAGATACTATACAATAACAAAACCTAACTAGACATTTTCCCCATATTCTTAGGCAATATTCAGAGGTTTTTAGTAAGACAGTTTCAAGCTTATGAAAAACATGACAGAAAATGGCATAATGAATGTACCTAGTATTACATTAATGAGATGCTTACATGTTTCCACCACAAAATGACTGCATGTATTTTCTCTGTTGATGTAATCTGTGAAAATTTATGACAAAATCAAAAATCTAACTGTGATTTTTCCAAACACATTGTGACAGGGTATGGTGTCAACCCCAAACAAGCATAAAAAACAACATCTTACTTTTGCCCAAAATACAAGAACAATTTAAACTATCCAGTATTTCTTTCCTGTTAGGTTGATGACTGATAACCAGCTGCACAACATATGTGCAACACACAAAGGAACAGTGGTTCACAGAAGGCTCTAAACCAACACAACAAAACTTTAAATTATTATACTATTACTCAATAAAAGTTATGAGAAAGACAACATACTTTATACATAAACTCACAGTTTGGCCATATTTTTAATGTTGGTTTACAGCCATCCAGTTTTTTGGTTACTCTTAATATTAAGGTTACAGAGTTCACAGGTTCCTGCATGTATTTTTCTAATTAGCTTTACTTCTGTGACAGTTTAAAATGCACAGTATGAACATGTAATATTAAGTCTTTCTTGCTACTCACCCAGGTGGCATTCCAGGCATAACTGGAGGCATTCCAGGCATCATAGGTGGAACACCTGCCATTAATGGTGGTATACCTTAAAAGAAGAATAAATTTTAAACAACTCCAACAACATACAGTCACTAACAAATTTCATCTACTTAATTTACTGGATAAATGCTTTACAGAAAGCTCTAAAAAAATTGGTTTTTGAAGTAACACTGCTTACAAACAGCACAATATTAAAGATATTAGGTATTTTAATCTACTTCACATAGGAAGATGTGTGTGTGCACACAGAAGAGGGGAAAGAAAATAAAAGTGAAAAAACTGCTTATGTGCCCCTCACAAAACTCTTTTGTGACCTCTAATACTCAGTGTTAGAAAGGACAGATTATTATTCCAGCATACAGGCAGCAATTTGTATTTCTACTCAGCTTTTCAGTAACTTAAAACACAATCTTACCTGGAGGCATCCCTGGTGCACCTGGCACAGGAGGCAAACCTGGCTGTGCCATTGGGGGAATGTACCCCTGCTGTGGCTGAACTTGCTGGGGCTGAAATGAAGTTGAAGCTGCAGATTCATCATCTTCATACTCATCAGAGTCATCCTGTTGTTTCTTTTTCTGGCTCTCTGCTAGGGTACAGTGCATATGGTCAGACTGAAGGCAAATTATATGAAATTCATTTTATCTTGGGTATCCTAGCTGGAAGAAAAATTCTAAAATCCACATCTTACAAGCACGTTCAAAAATTCACAAAATTACAAAGAAGAAAAATTCTGACTCTACCTATACGTAAAGGGAGGTGACTCACACTGTAGTGACCCTCAACATAAATAGGGGTCTTCCTTCATGTCAGTCTCATGCTGTCCAGAACAAACTAAAGCAGTTCAAGCAAATGTATACTTAAACAGCAAGGAAATCTAAGTATTTGAGCATCATCAGGCTTGCACCATGCCTGGCCTTTCCTCCTCTTACCCGCAAAAATAAAATCACCACCCCCATATTCATTATCGTTATGGCTGCACTGTCATGCAGCTACTTCTGAACAGAAAAATATCTCTCATCCTTCTACGTGACTGGCAAATGTCTAGAGCTGCAGTTAGAGAATGCATTAAACCCAACCCTTCCTCTTCCGAGAAGCGAGACTTGCATCACACATCTTGGTATCAGTAAGAAACAGACTAGGGAAATAACAGACAACTAGCCAGATTACACTTTACCCTGAGTTTTTTGTTCAAGTAACCTCCTCCGTTCCTCCATATCTTTTTCTGGAATGCCCTCCATGCCATAGATTTCCAGTTCAATGTCTGTTCTTCCAGGAATAGCATTTGGAACAGCATCTATTGTTTCTTTATGTACCTAAAGAAAAAAAAAAAAATCCTCCTGATCACAATTCAGGTTAGGTTCTACATGTTCCTCAGCCATTTCCAAGGTACAAAAGGAATATCCTTAATGGGAAAAATCTCTCTGGCCAAACATTTTCTGGGTATGTGCTTCCTAATCACTGTTAGCTACTATGGGCTTCTAAAATTATATAGACTTGTCTTCTGAACACCAAGACAATTCCTTCATTCCTCCTACACGCCAAAAATGACAGCAGAGATCTCTACTGCATACTGTATGACTGCTGACACAGCAGGACTCCTGTTCTGGAAACAGATCATTGCTGTATTTTTCTCATCAGTTTTTAAGACTCTAGAAGCCCCCAAACCCCCACCTTTTAAAATTCACTATTAACTCCAATTTTAGAAACTGATTTTAAAAGTTTACGTAAGTCTAAAAGTTCTTACCTGCATGCAATGTATAGCTAAACCAGGTCCTGTATACAGTTTCTTATGACATATATGGCATTTAAAGTGCTTTGCTTTTTGATGCTGTATAAGGATTTTTTCATCATCAAAATCCCTGTTACAATACCTATTGAAGACTGTTAAGGAAACATTTAACCCTAGAAGCGATCTTCTAAATAACATTAAGCTAATTAGCATCATTGTGATTTTTCCTAAATAAGAAAAAAAAATAATACTAAAGAATTGAAAAAAAAGCACAGGAAGCATCTCTGAGCCTGCACAGCATGACATTTCATGGATGTCTGAAACCAAACTTCCCCCTCACACCATCCAACCCCCTCTTCAGATCAGTACAGAACTGGCAAGATGTGTGCACACAATCAGAATCATCATTTGATTCCATATTCTTTGACATATGCCTTTCAAGTCCTAGTTATTTCTAAGTGGGCTCATCCCTTCTCTGCATACATGCAGATTAAAGTTGATAAATCACTAAAGGAGAAATAGACCTGGAATTCACAAATGGGAAGTGACACTAAATACTTAGAAGTGCCTATTTAATAACAAATATCAGTAGTTAACACTTAGAAAAGAGAACAAATGTTCTAGTTAAAAATTCCTTCCCTTTTTCAGTCATCCATCTATCAATTCTTATGACTGCATAATTTTCCGCGGCCATTAAAGAATTTTTTTGTTTTAAACAGAAACACTTAGAGTGAAGATCTTTCTGGACATCTATGGCACAAGAGGCAAATTGCAAGTTCCTTTCTGTAGGTCAGCATTAGCATTTCAGCAAACACTCCAAGGATATTTTCCCAAGTGATACAGATACACTTTTGTTACTTATTAGCTGTTCCTTATTAACACAATGTGTTAACACTACCACCAAATTTTGAAATATATTGATAACTTAAACAGAAGCATAGATGCCTTCCAACATAAAATGGTAAAAGATCTCAGAGCAGCTTATAAATTCCTTTATCAAACAATACTAGATTGGGCAAAAATATTATAGAGAAAAGGTAAATCTGCAATCAGTCCCTAGCAAAAAGCAGACTGTGAAGGAGTGATGGAATAAAAATCCACCGGTATTTCTGGGTAATGAGAACTGCACGTGACTTTGATGCAGCAATTACAAATTTGAAATACACCCCCTCCCTTAATTTTTTTTTTTTCAAAAGGTGTCTTTTAACCACATCTGCTCCCCTTCTTCTTGAATTAACTTCATTCATCAGAGGCAGAGTTTTCTTCCGTTGACATCCTACCCCCCCCGGGGGATAAAGACCGGTCTCCATTTTCCCCACGGCCTCGGCAATCGCGCCGGGCGGAGGCACCAGAGCGGCGGGGAAGCTGCGGCCCGCCCCGGCCAGACGCGAGGCATCAGCCCCGGGCGAGGCAGGCGGAGAGGGCGGGCTAGGCCGCGCGGGGGAGGTGAGGGGAGCAGAGGAAGGGCACGGACCTGGCCCCATCTCCGCGCTGTGGAGCACAGAAACGGAGCAGGACCAAGTACGGAACCGAACTAACGAGGGCGGAGAGAAGGAAAGAAGACAGAAGGTGGGCGCAGAACGGGACACGACGGGACCGAGACGCGACCGAGACGCGGCCGGGCCGGGCCGGGCCGGGCCAGGCCGCTCCCCTCCCCCACCCAGCTCCCCACACCCGCCCCGTCCCACACAGAAGGATACCAGCACCAAGGCTTCAGCTGCTTCTTCTTCTTACGGCCCATGGCGGCGGCGCCCCCGACCTACAGCGAAAGGAGACAGCCGAGCTCTTCCCCCCCGCAGCCGCAACGCCCACCCCAGCCGCTCCTCGGAGGCGAGCGAGGCAGACACAAAATGGCCGCCACGGCCCGTCCTGGCGCCACCGCCTCCGCGCTCCCAGCCTGCACCGCGCCAAGGGCGGGGCTGATCACGTGACGAGACAGCGGCCCTCCCGTCGTGCCTCGCGGCGCCTGGCCGCCATTTTGTGCCCTCTCGCTGTTTAACGTTAAGGAGAAACTGTTTTTTTCTCTATGAGATCACACTGGGAGAGTGGCCGGTATCTCAAACAGGCCGTGCTGTGGTTTGGTGCGGCTGTGTCTGTGTAGCTGGCTTGTGTGCCCCCTGGGGCAGGGGGAGCCTGGCCCTCCAAGAGCACCGTAAAACACCCCGGGTGTGCCGAGCCCTCACCCCGCAGAGCTGCTGTGCCAGGCCAGTGTCTGTTCCCCCCCGACATCCCTTCGGGTTCTGTCAGCTGTCCCCCACAGCGCCCAGGAGAGCTGGTGGCTCCCTGGGGTGGGACCTGACCGCCGGCCTGCGAGAACTGCCGACTAGTTACGAGGCTGAGTTAACAAATGTGCTGTCGTAACAAGGAAAAAAAAAATATTTCAGAAGCAGAGTGGGATTTTTAAAAACAGGCGGCGTGGGTAATCCTGTTAAATATGGTTTGAGCTGAACTGCTTTGGAAGGATTACCTGCACGGGTACGTCAGCACCCACACTGCATTGCCCGGTCTATGGCATCACTGGAGCAGTTACAGCGACAAAGCTCCGTGTCAGCGTTACCCGGTACAGCTCTAGCTGGGGTGAGGACGTGACTCTAGCAGGGTTGTCCCCCTGCGACAACCGCCCGGCCGTCACTCCTCCGCCGGGAGCCAGCCCAGGCCGCGGGTACACCCACTCGGGAGGGGGCCGCCCGCCCTGCCTCCGCCCTGCCCGGCCCGCGCGGGGGAGAGCGGCGGGCGGCAGCGCAGGGAGCGGAGCCGGGCCGGGATGCTGCCCGCGCTGCCGGACGGCGATGAGCGGGAGCTGGAGAGCAGCGAGGAGGGTGGCGGTGCGGGTGAGGACCGGCGGCCGGAGCGGCACGGCAGCACCTACCACAGCCTCTACAGCTACCGGAGCTGCAGGTGAGCGGTCCGCCCCGCCGCCAGGCCGCTTCCAGGCCTTGCCAGTTCCCAGCTGCTTGAATTCGCGTTATTTTTTTCCCCTCTCCCCGAAGACATTATTTTTCCTCCCATAATATCCTCCTGTTTCCCTGCTCCTCCTTCAAAACACCCTCAGGCCGTACCTTTCCCCGCTGCGGTCCCTTTCCCCTGTTCGGCGTGTCAGGGCTGTAAATCAATGGTGAGAGTGGCTTGGGTTTCAGATCCTGCCCGCAGCGAGCAGACTGTGGGGATGGCAGTCCCAGCAGTGCGGCGGCACAGACACCCTCCGGCGAAGACTTCAGGTAACGCCAACCTGCAGAATAATCGCCTGTAATTCCCCATTTTGAAGTCTTTGCTGCATTGCTGGTAGGTGAATGGTAAGCAAGTACATTGAAGTCCCCTGAAAGCAGAAACCTGAGAGCATCCTGAAGTCCCCTGGGTGCTTTTTCTGGAATACCTAGGGAGTGGACACAACTACAGAGCTCATATAATGTATTAAACATAAACTGTCATCTTTGAGTTTGAACTCTGTTTTCTTTGCTACTAATATTTAACATTTCTGTATTGTGTGCATGTAAGTAACTGACAATTAAGCTTTATTAAACAATTTTAAATGAACATCTTATCTCTCCACAAGCTCGGAGTTGTTGCTCTGTATTACAGCTAGGGAAACACAGGAACAAAGAGGGGCAGTGAGCTGTTCATAGCTGCTGAGTTCAGCATCAGCTGACACCACAACTCCAGGCTCTGGTCTAGTGGGCAAACCACTGAACGCATTTCTGACGGGCCAGAAGTCACAGAGCAAGTTAGGTGTAAGCCAGAGAGAGATCACAGTGGTCCCACTTCTAGAAGCAGGGGGTTCTGCACTTGTTCAGAGAAACAAAACAATGAGTTCTTGTTTTTTACAGCCTCTCCTTGCTGGACACTAACTTACCAGCTGAAGCGGAGACTGAATTGCGCAGTTTTATTGCCAAGCGTCTTACTAAAGGAGCCCTGTTTGAAGGAATGGGGAATGTAGCATCAGTGGGGCTGAGGTAAATTTTAAGAATTGTTTGTGAATGAGAAACTGTAAGAAACATTGGCAGCATTGCACATCTTGCCATCTGCTGCTGCATTTAGGTTTAATCCTGATTCCATGTTCTCACTCTGTTGCTGCTGGTAGTAATGGTTTTACGCAGTTTCCTCTTTTTCTAAGTAACTTTGAGAAAAATATTGTAGTAAATAATTTACTGTTTGAATGCTTAAAAAACATGTGCTCGTGACTATTTCCTTATAAACTGCTCTGATCACACCACAGAAGAAAAAAAGAGAAGGTCTCAGAGCTCTCTGACCATAGGAGCCACCAGTGGTAGCTGGTGAAAATTCTGTGCAGAAATCATCTATGTCTGCTTTTTGCACTTATTCATTGTGATGTATCTGTAACAAAGTAATTATTTTTTTTTCCACATAGCATACCAGAATATAAAGTTGGTTGTTACTACTGTCGTTTCCAACAAGAAAATCTTCTAGAAATGGCAACACTGGAATCGGACATCAATGCTCCAGAATATGTGGTTTGTTTCTTAGGTGGCTCAGAGAAGGGTCTGGAACTATATCCTTACCTTTATCTGTGTGGAGAGTGAGATGATGTAAAAATTATCTTCTCATTTTTTCTGTTTCCTACTGGAAATCAGCCCATTTGTGCACCCCTTCCCGTAACTGAAAATGTCAGTAACAGCCACGTACCAAAAGGGAAAAATGCAGGTCTTAACTGATGCTTCTTATTTTCCTTAAGAAGATACTTTCAGACTTGAGCTGGACAAATACACTCAAAGTCTGAAGATAAAACTTGATTTGGAGGTAAGGCCTTTTTTTTTTAAGTGGGAAAAATAAGTATTTATGCAAATTAATTACTAAAATAATCTGGAAGATTTGGTCTCCAGAGACAAAAATAGGTGTTTTAAGTACCAGTTGGAAGCACTGAGAGAGATACTTGATTCACTGTAGTGACAGTGAATGTCTGAAGTGCTTTATCAACCCCACAAGTCAAAAGGAAAAAAAAAAGAGGGGGGATGGGACTTTTAAGTCTGTCTCATCCCATCTGTCGTTGCATGGTCTTTGCTCAGTATATACCATAATATTACAGTTCTGTGTACTTCTTAAAATGCAAAGCTCTTCATTGCTGATGTTCCACACAAGTGTGGTTTAAATGTCAAACTCATTATTTTAGTTTACTGTGGCTTGAAATTAAGAAGGCTCTGACATCCAAATATCTTAGGTTGAATAGATTATTACTATTTGTGCAGAAATTTAATTTGTAGTTAAAAGTTTTAATGTTTCAACTTGTTACAGCAAAAACCGTTGGAGACCTACTTTAACTGCTACTTGAGGAGCTGGTTTGAGAATGCCATATGCCCTATTCAGAGAGCAGTACAGCTCTTCCAGGAGAAACTCACCTCTTTGTTACATGCTGTAAGTGTATTTCAAACTGGGTAACAAAAAAACATTCAGAAGGAATTTCAGTGACTCCAACATGTTTAAAATGTTTCTTGCATTTGCTTTCCCAGCCAGGAGTAAATGAGGAACAACTCTTTTTCTTAATTCAGGGCGAGTACTTTTTCCCTGCTTTACTGCTAAGGAGGCACATAGCAATTTCTTCTATCAATTTTTAGAGTTAACTCATTTTAAATTACACAGTACTGTCCAAGTTGAAATTAGAGTGAGAAAATTAGAAACAGCATGAGAAAGCTGGCCCTGCTCTAATTCTTCTGAACCAAAAGGGATGTTATATTGTGTGTGTGCCTCATGCAATTCACTGGAAACAGAAAATAAATTAATCCTAGCTCTAGTTCCTGAGCTTGACGAGGCTTTGGATGGAATAGCTAGCAGAGTGTAACTGCTATAGTTCTTCTGCATGCAGAACCAGCTGCAATGACTGTAATATGGAGTGTTCCCTTAGCTTCTACTGTTTGTCTAAAATGAACAATTTTTGAAGTACCACATCATATATTTATTGCTAGTAACTACAGTATAGCAACAGAAGTAATATCAAAGTTATATCTAGCTTTTTTTTTTTTTCTTTTTTGTTTGTTTTAAGGCTCTGAGTTACACTCCTGTGGAAGTAAAAAATGCAGATGAAAGAACAGAAAAAGACATTAGCAGGTAAAGATACCAAGGAACCTGTGAGTAACCTGGCTGTTGCCTGTGACACCCTCCTGTTCTTATTGTTCAGGAATTGTAAAGGAGCAAGCAGTTCACAAGAGCTCTTTGTGTCAGGTTTCTGGCAGCTGCCAGCCTCCAAGGACTTGTCCAGGAAGGCACAATGACCTCCTTGTGTATTGCCATGACAGAGGGACAGCACAAGTCAATGATTATAGACTGTAGTGGACCTCAGCCTCAGTTGCACAATGCAGGTGAGATTACAGCTGTGAACATGTCTTCACCTTACCCACTTGTCTCCCTCAGCTGCTGAGAGTTGAGGATATTCAGGAGCTCACAGGTTCATGCCCAGAAAGGCTGGATTCTGGCTGGAAGCTACACCACCTGTTTTCCTATGAGGTAGCAGATTAGTTTGTTTTACTAGATACACTGAAACTCTGGCTTGAAATGGTTGCTAATAAAATCCACAGTGCATTTAGTTTGCAGACCATGAAACTATGACTTGCACACTTCAGGAAAGCTGTAAAACTTTATTTTTTTTTCTGTTTTATTTTTGACAAATGTTGTGAAAAGGGATTCAACAACCAGAACAGAATTTCATGTAACTGCTGTAGCTGTGTTTGCGTTTCTTTTTCACATGTATTGTTTTTCTTGAGATCTGTTTCCTGGCCCAGGTAGTACTATTACCCATTGTTACCACAGAGCGATTAAACAAGATAAATGCACCTTTATATTTATGTTGATCTCACTTAATTTTTCTCATCTCTCCTCTGTGTTCCTGAACACGAAACAGAAAGCAACAGATTCTGCGAGGACTGGATGCATGCTTTTCTGAATGGTGCTGAAGGTGGAAATCCATTTCTCTTCCGTCAAATTTTGGAAAACTTTAAATTGAAGGTACCTGTTCATATACAGTAAAGACTTGGAGAAGACATCAGGGTTACTGAGGGAGCAAATACTCTTTTTTGCAGCAAAGTTTTAGATTATTTATGATGTCTCTACATCATTAACTGATTAACTCTGAAGTTGAGGACTGGCTTGCTGTAGTTGACAAGACCAGAATGTACAGTAGTGGGGAAGTTCCTTCAGTGAGTACTCCAGAGGCATTTTCTCATGTTTAAAATAAAACCCACTTTTTTTTTTTTCTTTTTTCTTTAAATACTGTTAATTTGAGCTGGGCACACGCCATACCATGTAATTGGGTAACATGGATTCAGCGGTTAACACTTCTTAGGTGATCTGTCATAACAAGAGAGAAGAACTCTTGATACAAGTTTGGGCATAATCAAGTTGTCCACACATTTTGCATCATTGCAGTAACAATTTGCATTAAAGGCATACTCAATTCTTACATTACTCCTGAGTAGTAATATAAAATTCCTACTGGAAATGCTTTTGCTTCTCCTGCTATTCTTCCTTCACTTTTCCATATGATAGTATGTTTTCTTTTCATGCAGAAGGACAAGAAAATGCTCTGTTACTCTTTTTTTTTCCAGGCTATACAAGACATTAACAACCTGAAGAGGTTTATCCGCCAGGCTGAAATGAACCACTACGCCTTGTTCAAGTGTTACATGTTTCTGAAGAACTGTGGCAGTGGTGACATCCTTTTGAAGATTGTTAAAGTAGAACATGCAGAAATGCCAGAAGCCAGAAACGTAGTGACCGTCCTTGAGGAATTCATGAGAGAAACATCAGTGGCTTAAAGTTATCTTAATTATTCTGTACTTGTTTGAGGGTGTTGTATAAATCATTAATTTCTTCTGTGCAGCTTAGTTTCACTATTGCAGGAGTTAAAATTTATATTTAAATGTATTACATAAGTCAAACCCAAGTTGCAGTTTGATCTGCTTTTTTTAGAGAAAAGAGAAAACAGTATGAGGTTTTTTTAATGTATAAATATCAGATCATACAAACTTCTGCGTAGTTTTCAGTGCTTACCAGATTCTCCAAATGACTTGCTCCTTTTCTGAGGAAATAATGACGTTTGTTTTTTACAGACATTGCATGAAAAAATAATGAACAAAACCCAAATCCCTTACTGGGCAAGCATTTTAGATTTTAAATATTTTAAATATCTTTAAAATGATCATGCCTAACCATTAAGATCTGGCTACTTTTGTTTTAATATCTAAAGAAGCACAAACATCTGGATAAGTCATAGTAAATGAATTAATCATATGTGTTTTAAGAGAATATAAGTAACAAGTCTGTAGCTAGTTTCCATGTTCTACTTTCAAACTGGCAGTTTCTTTTTCTGGTACTAGATAAACAACTTGTTAATTAGTATGAAACTCAACTATTTGCCTTAAGTCTGAACAGAGTTTTAGAAATCAGTTTGTATGTGCTTGTATGTATATGTACATACATTGGACAGACATGTGAAATTCCCAGGCTATTTTATGAATCCCATTCTTCACTAGTTTGTGTTGTGACCAAGACCACCTTTGTATGTTCTTAGTACCCATTTTGCACGTGTAAATTACCATATGTTTTTCAGTCATCGAGAATTAAACCTGCAAATTTTACAGATCACAGAATCACAGAATGTTAGGGATTGGAAGGGACCTCAAAAGATCATCTAGTCCAATCCCCCAGTATTGATGCAGTCCTGAGTGATGTGCTCTAGGGGATCCTGCTTTTAAGCAGGGGAGTTGGACTGGATGATCTCTGGAGGTCCCTTCCAACTCTGAAAATTCCGTGAGTCCATGATTAATAGAAACTTCTTTGGAAATTGAAGTAATCTAAGTTCCCAAGTTAATTAGACTGTAAAACATTTCATTGTATTTCAGCAATGAATTCTTACCCACATCATAGGACATTTAGACAGCAAAATACTCGAAGAAAATCTTTTGCTAAAGCTGGAATCAAAACTCATGAGGCCTCTGAGTAGCCACATAAAATGAGGACCATTTCTGCAAGCCTGATATGAGTAAAACTCCCTGTTGCTTTCCTTTGCAGCAGAGGGTGATGGAATGCCCTAGGGCATTGGAGCAACTTTCCCTGAAAAAATACTTGTAGCAGTTTTACTAATGCACTTCAGTTTGGCTGTTTGTTCTGCCAGTGCTATATACTGGGATGATAAAAGCTGAATGCTTTCCTCTGACACCGTGTGGAACCTATAATAAGGTTTACAATAAAATGCATTCAAATCCTTAATAGCGTGCCTACGTTAATTTACAAACTGCTGTGGTCCTCACTGTCTCATGTTTAAAACCCTTTACACTAGCAGCTCCTCTGCATTGTGTGAATAATGTGCAGGAGTCTACAAGTGTCACTGGCAGGTGACATGACATATATGGGCAGGGCAGAAAAGAAAAGTAGTTTGAAAGAAAACAAACCCCTTATTCTCTCATTTGCAGGAACTCTGAGAAGTAACAATATTTTCCTTCAGAATATTTTATTCATGAGTGAGTAAAGCCATGCTACTCAATAAAACATGTCACCCTCTGTTGCTCTTGTACATTTTTAACTAAGTTGGAGCACTAATGGTTTAGACTTTTGCCTGATCAGGAAGCAAGGAAGAGCTCAGTGCTCAAAAAAAAAGAAGTTGGATATGAAGAAGAAGTAGCTGTGATGGGATGGGAGTTAAGAAATCATTGCACTAGTTCTGTCCTTGTGCCTTGAGCTGGAGGGAGAGCTGGGTCAGAGCCTCGTGGGACCAGGTGTTATATGCACTGGCCTTAATATTTCCAAAGAGTAGGTCAGGCACAGCAATGCTGGTGGTGATGAAGTTTTCCTGAGATGCAGCCACAATTGCTCTGCCCAGTCTTCATCCCTGGAAGTTTTCAAGAACAAACTGGCCAAAGTGTTGAACAACCTGTGTTGCCTCTTTGCTGACCCTGTCTTCAGCAGGAGGCTGGACTAGAGATCTTCTGAAGTCCCTTAAAACCAGAATGATCCTATTGTCATGTGACCTGTACTACACTCATTTCAACAAGGTTTTTGTTTTGTTTATAGGCAAACTATCATAAATCACTCCTCAAAATCCAGGTATTTTTAACCTGAACTGTAAAATTTTGCTTAGTCTTACACATGGACAGCTTCAGTCACAACTTTTGCTATTGCAAGTTTCTTTTCCTGAATCTTCCCAGCACTGAAGCTGGCTGGCATTATGAAAAACATAAACTTCGTGCTTTCTGCAGCCTTTGTTTTAACATCTTGCTTCTGCCAGCTTTGCAGTGACTTTGCCATTCAGTTACCTAACTACACACACACATTGAAATACACCCTACTGCAGGTTTGAGTGGATCTTCCAATTATAAATTCTATTTTAAAACATAAAACTAAAGGAAATTAAACAAAATCATAATAAATAATGCAGAAGCAGCTGGTTTAGATGCATGAATGCCTGCAGAGTATTGCACACTTAACTTCCTCCAGCGATCAGCTCAGGATGAAGCACACAAAAGGTCAGAAGATGCTGAGATGTGCACTTAATTTGCAAACCTAAAAGATTCTTACTCTAATTTTAAGGATCTGATTTAAAGTCCTTTGGGGAAAAACAAAACAAAACACAAAACAACAAACAATCCAAAACAACAGACAAATGAACGAACAAACAAAATCCCTCGAAACACCCAAACCCAACCAAACACAAAATCCCCCAGGCCTATGTTAAGAATGCAGGTTCCAATTTAACTGCTGCAGACCTCTTGCAGTTTGAAAGATCAGGGTCCAGTTTGATTTTTTGGGTTTCCCTCCTCTTTACCCCCAAGAGAAGTAGCACATAAACCAATCAGTATTTCTCTTTCCAACACTTATGAGCAATCCTTACTATACAGAATATGATTGAGCTATGGGAATAAAATGATAATGAGTTTTATGAGGTTCAAGGATCAAGGCTGAGTATCAAGGCTGCCAGATTTTGGCACCTTCTTTGTGACAGATATATTGGAATTTGCAATGTTTCTGTCCTTCAGTTTGCCTTTCTAAAATTATTTTAGCCAGCAAGAAAAATATATGATGCTAGCAGTCAGTAACACTTCCTGTATTAATGGACAAAACCCTTACCTTCTTGCTGAAAGTCCTCAACTACTGAATAGATTTAAGTGTCTCAAAAAGCTCAGTTAAGTGTAGAAAATTAACAGCAGGAGCTGAGTCCCCTACACCATTGATTCAAGAGATGAGAATGTGTTGGGTCCAAGATTTTAAGACATTCAGTAGGGACTGATGTTAAAGAGAACAACCCTCCACCCTTAAACAATATTTGGTCATCAACTTCCCCACAGTTCAGAGGTCACTACTGCACTAAAGTGTCAGTTGTCAAATGGTGGGACAAGACCTAATTCCAACACAAGTCCCAAGCTGGTTCTACATGCTTGTTACATCTCATGGAGAAATAAAGCAGCAGTTCACTCTTCCCTTGTCTTTGAGACATGCTTTTAGAGAGACATAAAAATGAGTTATTAATGTCATTATTAAAATACTTCATTGCAGAGCTCAAAACCAATTACTCTTTTGTTAAATACTGTGTTAACAGTAGAAAAACTTACAAAACTGTCTTTGAAAGTTTTTTCTTGGATTTTTTTTTTTTGGCATATGATACAGACCAACTCATTTTTATTTAAAAAACAAACAAACAAAAAAACTAGAAAACCAAAAAACCCACCAACAAAAAAAAAATTTAATGGATTCTGCGCTCAAATAATATCGTTACAACAAAAATATACAGAATGTACACAATACAAAAATATTTGGAAACATACCATAGCATCTTACCTTGCAAATATCATTTTGTTTTACTAGCCCTTAACGGGAAAGTATCATTTGTTCAGTATTTTAAGGCAGAAAATTACACTGTTTAGTGCTTCGTGTTTAACACTTGGATGTGTTGTCATCATTAGTAGTGTAAGCAAAAGAATAGCTGCATCAATCTAGCTTTATTTGCAAACTGAACAGACACTGTGTGGGAGTCAGGAGACTGTGACTAACGTATCTATTAAGCTCACTGAAAATTAAGGTACTTTTGCTACTTAAGTCAGGCCTAGGGAATATTTTGTGCTCTGTGTTGTAAAGTATCCTGAAATGTAAATTTTCTGTACTACTACTGGCATTTCAGAAATACCTCATTAGAAAGCTTTTTCCAATTAAAAGCCAATGATTAATAATGACATCAAAAATACATTTACCTTTAAACAAGCTTGGTTTCTGTCTTATGTGGGATTCTTTCTTTATAGAGCTGCAAAATGCACTGTTTTCCTTTATAACGAGCTCTCAGCATCAGTGCTTACAGAAGGAATTTTTGAGTCATATCACAGAGCACTGCAGAGCAGCCACTTCTGTAAAAGAAATGGAACAGCAGCAATATTCAAAGAAACTAAAACCCCAGAGGTGCCCTTTGTTGTTTAGATCCCAGTATGCCTCCAGAGGTTGCTGGTGTTGAACTGCATCTACATTCTCAAGTTCCACTTTGGGTAAAGCCACTGGATGGGGTTTCCAAAGCAACTGGGCTGAGCTTGGATCTGTGTAAACAGATAGACTTTGAGCTCTTTACTCAATGAAGTACATGTGAAAGTCCTACCCACGACCCTGTGAGACTAAATGTTGACACAAAACAGCAGCTGTCTTGTGAGGTCAGCAGATAGCTGTTATTTTAGTACCAGCTCTAAATGTGTCAGGTTCCATCCTTCATACCCCAGTTCAAATTGATCTAAACTGATTTAAAACATATGGGCAGAACAATCCATCAGAAGGAGCAAAGTCTTGGGACATGGAATTCCTGAGCTTTATTTCTAGTCCAGCAACCTCAGACAACAATAATTTCTCTGGCCTCCCCATTCCTCATTGATAAAATACTTTGTACTGCTAAAGGAGCAAGTAGTGAAGAATCACAATATGCCACCTAAATGCTAACATTCCTCATTGACTGATGGGGGAAAAGTGACATGAGATGTTGTCTTAAGAACTCAGCAAAAATAAATTCATCAGCATCTTTACAACTCCTCTACACCTCACTCAGAGACTGTTTCTGGTAACCTCCTCTCCCATCACTCCACTACAACTCTCCCCCTCCTCTTTCCTATATTATTACCAATGGGTATAAAATTAATCATCTCCACCTGTCTCCAAGCATCTAGGAATAAAAGGTGCAATTTGCAAGCCCCATGGACTTTGATCTACCTGGTTCTCCTTCCTCCCCACAGCTGTCTGAACCCCTTCTCCCATCCCTCCTCTGGGAAGAAGGGTCAGCAAGAGGCTCCTGGCCAGATCCCATCTCTGCTCTCACTGTGCTCCCGCACATGTTCGTGAAGGAGCTCTGCAACCAGCACCCCAGGCTCTCCCAGTCTGCATTACTATTCCCTCCAGCCTTTCAATATATTGCAGTATACTTACTAAATGGGAAGTCCAGCACAGAAACATCTTTTTTTCTTTTTTTCTTTCCCCAGGTGTTGTGTCCTCACTCAGGGACACAAGCATAAAGAAAACCCTAACGCGCACTGTTCAGATCTGTGAGTTGATAAGAGTTCTTGCCTTTTGCTCTAGCACTGCATGTCTGTAAGGTTCAATAGATTCACACTTTATCCAACTGATGTAAAATCCTGGCAGCAGCTGAAATAAAACCAAGACAATCACCAAAACCAGTCCCTCTGTGGATGACTCCTTCAGGAACACATTGCTGACTGTGACAAGTTGGAACCACAACTGAGCAGGATGGAAAACAACATTACATCTCTGACATAAGCCAGCAGCTTCAAGGACATCTGGAGGTAAAAGAAAAGCCTGTTTGCTATTAGCTCTCTGGTGCTGCAGCGCTGTGGCACTCCTGGGTACATTAGAAAACAACGTAACTGGGTTTCCCGATACTCTGTAAAAACATAACAAGTTTTCACAGTATAATTTTAGTGACTAAAAAAATAATTACAAAAGTTTAAGCACTTGCACTGCTCCTGATTCCACGAGCTCACAGATTCTTAGCAAACAGGCTCTGTGTAGAAGCTGCCCTATGTATGGGGAGAGATTTCAGCTGTGACGAGCACAAACGTGAGAGAGTTTAATTTCTTCACCTATGATAAATCTAACACTGCTCTAAAGCCTGGCCTTTCTGATCCCCAAGGCTGCCTGTAGACTTGCTCCAACAGGCATGGGGACACAGAATAGAAGTCAGGAAGATGAACAGCAGTTTAAAAGAATAAAGCCATAAGCTCAACCTCAGAGCTGTTTTCGACCAGTTCATGTAAACTACGTTCATCTATGGATAAAGGACCAAAGAAGGGCATCTGGATTACTCTGTTCAGCTCCCTCCTACTCCTTTTCAGAGGCAAAGATTTGTTGGCCAGGGTCAGGCTTTTGAAGAAACAGATGGCCCTTGAACATGTAGCTTGCTGCTCCACCCCAGAGCACATCACTGGCAGGCACAGAAGCCTTTCCTGGGGAGAAACTGATAGGCATTAAATAGCTTTCAGTTGAGAAACCAAAACTAGAAGTCAATTGGTGCATACTGTACTCTGGTAAATTATAGGTAAAATAATCTGGGTTTTGTTGTGATTGAAATTTTCTACCAAAATTTTCAAAGTTTTCCTAAAACTTTGAGGGGAACTCCCATTTCTACTCACCTCTGGTTTAAAGGCATCTGTAATCAGAAAGGCTTAGCAATAGGTGAGGAAAGGAATGTCCTCCTTACGTGATAACCATGCTTCTGTCAATATTCTCCTAGCTCCCTGCTCTCCTGCTTGCCTGCTGCTCCCCAGGAAGATGATCACCGCTAGGAAACTCCCTGGCCAGCTCCTGACCTGAAACAATGCATGCAAACACTCATGACTGCTTTGATCTGGACCCAAACTGCAGAAATAAAATGGCACAGGAACCAATCGCCTTCTCCAAAATGAACAGAGCTCTGACCCTTATCCCTTCCTCGTGTTCCTTGAGCTGAGGGCCCATGGGCAATGTACTAACCATGCAGAACAAAGGTGCAGTTGCCCTCGGAGATCGCATTCCTGTGCACAAAGGTGGCAAAAATTGTTTATTTTGAAGGTAAGGCTTATTCCAGGCTGTAGAAACACTTATTTTCTTCCCCTTCCCTTTCCCTGAGGCAACAGGAGTTTTACTAATTCATAGCGTGGGAGCAAAACTTCACCCTTCAAGAGATTTTTCCCAGGAGAGGCAAAGAATGGGGCAGCTGATAAGCACTTGTGAATGTCCCCTCTAGAAAGACAGACTCATGCTAGTTTCTGGTATCATCTGGCAGCACTGATTACACAGCTGAGAGAATAAAGCCCACGATACAGAGACATTTTGCTACAGAACAAACACAACTGCTACAGTGCCTGTGAGATGTGCTGTGGAAGGCTCTGGTGGCTGGTGCCATGGCACCAGTATGCAAATAGAAAAAAGGAAGAAAAGAGCTAGTCTAGGGAGACTCCTGTGGCTGCTTTATCCAGGCCATCAAACTAGGTGGGTAAAGGGGAGAGAAAAGGAGGGCATCCACATTCCTGGACTGTAGTTTGGCAGCTCTCTAAAGTGAAAATCAGAATAACATAAGCACCTTACAGAGCAGTGTACCTATTAGCGCTGCTTGTGCTACAGGTGTTCCAGTCCAGTCCCCAGGTCTGTGCAGGCAGCTGTAGGGACTGTGCTACAGACCAGTAATAGCGTGCTAAAACCTGGGGTCAATCAATGTTAAAGGCATCATTGCAACTAACTGTTGCTTGGAGCCCCTGAACAGCTGTTGCCTCAGGAAGAGGCATCCTCAAAATTTAGCAGTCACTTTAAAACCAGTTTTATCAATTTTAGAATGATCACTGTAACACCCTTTCCACATCAGTGGGAAACCAGTGCTACATACAACCTGATTTAACTCCACTGACATCAGTGGACAGATTTGGCCCCAAATGGACTGTATGGCTGTAAAGACTAGTCAGTTCCCACCCTGCACTGCTCCAGGTGATCCTAGTTCCACTTTTCTAGTAAGAACCTGCTGGAAGAGTTGAGATCCTTGCTAGGAGCTCACTGCAGGCCAGAAAAAGTGAGAAGAAAACAGCACCTGATTGTCAGCTGATAAAAACACAATTGAACATTTGCCCTCCTTTTCTCCACCCCTCAAGAAAGTAACCCCAGCCACACTGTCTAGCCACAGCAGGCTGGGGGAGGAAAAAAAATAATTAATTAAAATCAAGTGAAACATGCACAGTAAAAATCACCTCTGGCTGGGTGTCCACAACATTTTAAGAGTTCCCAAGGTTTATAGTGCAATTTCATTTGACCTGTAGTTGAAGACCAGTCTCCATCACTTTGGGTGATCAAGTTCTGCTGATTCCTTTGAAAGGTGCGTAAGACAGGTTTCACCATAGGCTAAAATATCTTAGGAACCATTCAAGTAATTAGACAGTGGCACTGGTACGGCTGAACAGTCAGATGTGTCCAAAGAAACCAAACCCAAGCTGCCTTGTGAGTACCATGTGAGTCTCTAATTAGTAAATGTCTGCTCTTTTTCCCTTTTAGCATTCAGTAACATTGAGGAGATTCATTCAACAACTGGCCATAATTCCAGCACTGACCTGGAAAATACAAATATCTCATACAAAATATTGATGTGTGCTAACAAACCGTGATAAGTGCCCAAGTACAAGCTGCCCAACAGGAGCCCTGGCAGTGGAGAAACTGCAGGCTCCAGACCAGCCAATATTACAGTACCTGCTAGATTTGTGAACAAACTGATCAGCCCATTCTATGTGAGAACTTTAAGCATCTCCTTCAGCACACACTCGTGTTCAAAAGAATCATCCTCCCCTATGTTAAATATAAAAATAGATCCTCCATCTTCATTCATTTAACACAGCTGACAGATGACTTCCGCTCTCGAGTTTTCTGTCCCATGTTTTCAAGGAGGGGGAGGTAGCTTTAAATCCAACAGGCCGTAGGCAAAAATGTTCCAGAAGATGGCAAACAAGACAAAAATGACATAAATAGAAAGGAAGATCCACCATACAGTCTGATCTTGGAGTCTCTGCTCATAGTTCCTCAGGATGATGACACCAAGAGTGATTCCAACCATCACCCCTCCCAGGTGAGCCATGAAGCTGGGGTGTGGGCATGGTGGGTAAGCGGAGGGGTGGAATCGCAGCCACACGGCTCTTCCAAATTCAAAGCTCACTGGAACAAAGAAGGAAAAATAAATTAATTGTCTAGGTCTATCCCTTCTTAAGTCCATCTTTCAGGCAGCACTGCATCCCTGAAGAGATGGAGAGGGAGAAACTGCCTTGTATGGTGAACACAGGGGAGCTGGGAAGCCATGGCTATGTAAAGGTTGTGGCCTCTCCAGTGGTTGGTAAGTGGTCTGGGTTGGTGGGAGTGGGGGAATATTCACCCTCCAAAATTTATACTAGAACCATAAAAAAAAAAGGGCATTAAACTTTGAAAACATCTATCTGTGATGAATACATGGCCTAGTTTCCCTTATCATACCACCCTAGGGATACGGCTGGAAGATAATTCATTAATGCGTGTGTAATGCTGTTGTCATCCCAGATAGGAAGTGCTCTAGGAAATCTAAGTATTATAATTACGAAAGCAATGCTTTTTCATGAATTCAAAGACCAGACATTTAAGTCCCAGGTCTTCACAAATGCCACAAGTCACAAATGCTGGCTAACAACAAATCCTCCTTTGCAAATTCTTGTGTTGAAAGCCAAAATCTGCATTTGAGAGTGATGTGGTTTCTGCTGCCAGAAGGTCCAGCTGCAAGTTCCTACCAAAACTGCTGCAAAGTCAAAACTCTCCAAATCCACATGAACTCTTAAGACAAGAACAAATAAAACAGAATTATGTGTATGCCAAGTATTGCACGATACTTACTACAGATCAAGGCAACAGCCATGCGCAGCAGTTTGAATTGGCACTTCATTCCTGACCAGTTCTGGAAGAAGAGACAAAGAAAACAAAGTGATGCTGCATGCAAATCTGGAGTGATTTTACATTCAGACCCGCACTGGAAGAGCATCAAGGATGACCATCCCTTGAAACAAAGCCCTTTCATTGCCTCTGACACCTGGCTATGAGCTCTCCACTCACCACACCAAATGCAGTTCTGTGAATCCCAGAGAACATAAAGGGTGTATTACAGACATGTCCAAGCTATGGACAGTTCACAGTTTCTTTGCCTGGCAGTCTTACTGACTCTCCTTGCCTGAGATCCAGCTGGTGTGGCATGGTCCTTGGCTGGCCTTGCCATTCTCCATTCTTCAGACAGACTGATTTTTTACTTGTTATACGATGTTTCTGACCTTAAATTCTGACTTCTGAAAATATCTCAATTTACCTGCCCTCCAAAAACCTGTCGTATTAGACCACATCAAATAAAATTATATTGAGTAGTACCTAGCATTCAACACAAGTATCATTCTGGTTAACATCACGCAGCTCATCACGATTCACTTGGAAGCCCAACACTGTTACCTGTCAGGCAATTTCTCAGTGCATTCAACCCCTACTGCACTTTTCCAGTGCTACTGCCTGTACCTCAGGTTCCCTGAAATTCTGCAACTCAGATCTTCTACAGAGCACACACAAGTAATCAAGACCTAAATTAAAGCACACCAAGGAAACAGTGCCATAAGAAAGCCAGGATTTGGCCTCCACTGTCATCAGGCTTGGTCATTAATCAATACAGTGGAATAAGATTCTCCAAATGACAGTTAGAAATCCTGGGAGAAATGTGTAAATTCCTCCTTTTCCACTTGTACAAAATTTCCAAACAGAAAAAGAGGTCATGTTCTGGGGAACTCAGATGTATGACAACACTACTGTTATTATTAAGTGACTAAATGAAATTTTGCCTGTTGAAAGCAGTATAAGGTACCAAGTTAGCCAGGTTTCTTGTGACAAACACTCTGTTCACCACACTAAAGGAATTTAAAAAAATGCTTGTAAACTCTTCAGCCTAACTTTAATGGCACCCAGTGACTTTTCAGACTGCTGAAGAAATATTCTGCAATACTTATAACATATCTTCAAGGTTTATGTGGAATCTGTCCGTAAATCACTGCTGTGATTGCAAAAATGCAATCTCTACAAAATAAGTAACTCATTTTCTCTCTCCACAGAGACACCTAACCCAGTCAGAAGGCTCTGGACTCATGCTGATTAATACTGTGCTGCTTCCTTCAGTTTTCATTTCCATGTAGCTGTTTTGTATTCCTCTCCTCACTCTTCTCCTTAGGGTGACATACTTTATTGCTTCCCCCTGTTGGTTATTTTTATGTATTTAATTCCAAGAATATTTATTTGTACAAGCAGGAATGTTTTCCATTTCCTTTGGTTACCAGCAAATGGCCAGCATGGCTTTCAGCATGCGGGAGCATCACATCCAGATACAAAGTGAGCAGAGAGAAGAAGGGCAAAGAAAAGCAAACAAAACCCCCACCAGAATGGGAAAGGCAGTAAAAGTAATTTCAGATGAGAAAAGAGGCAGTGGGTAATGAAGAAATATAGATGCTAAGGTAGCAATTCCTAAATAGATTTAGAGAAGGCCAATGAGTAGTGAAGTGACAGGCCACTTCGCAATGTTTTAAGAAGTCTGGGAAGGTATCTGGTGAAGACTCTCCACATGCCTCTGGCACAGCCTCTTCCTCTGAAGGGAACAAAAATTTCCTCCAATGTCCCCCACTGACCCTGTGAATCTCGGTGTGAAGAAACCCCCATCTGCATTACCACCCTGTGAGACAGAGGAAACTCCCTCCTGCTTCTTTTGGCCCAGTGGCAGGGAACACAAATCATACTGAAAATAACTTTATATAAGGAGGCATTTCACCGGTAGAAACCCTATGGTATAGGATAGCCCCTCTCTCTACTGCCTATCTCTCTGCCAGCCACTCTAACTATCCTAATTTGGCAAGAGCCCGCAGCTCATTCATGCTCTGAAAAGCCTGAAGACAGCAAAGGAGACCTATTCTGCTCAGGAAACCACCCACTTCCCCCACTCCCAGCAGCTACAAAGGCTGTTTGGAGCAGCACTGTCGTGGGCTGCAGCCTGAGCCCGCTGACTTCACAGCATACAAGCATTAAATACAAAGTTTTCTTTCAGGCTTGACACAAGTACCACCACACACACACGTTTTCCAGCACCTGTATAACAGACCTTCTGTCTCTACAGCCAACTCACATTATCTTCCCACTCAAGAGCCCAGTAGAGGCTGCATTACCATCATTTTTATGGTTATTCTGCTCTGACATTGCTGGTACAGGGCAGACATGCAGCCCTATACCACCACACACAGATCCTAATCACAGCAAAACCCAGCTCTCCCAGTAAAGCCATTTTTGCCCAGGGATCATCTTAGGAGGCACACAGACAGATATAGTGGGCTTTGCCACCACCTAGCTGAGGACCTTGGATGAGTTCCTGTTTTCAGGTCTTAGAGGAATGATGATGCTGGCATGTGCTGACCTTTGTAGTTCATGAGGTGAAATGACAAAAAGATGCATCACTAGTACGGTTCAGCTTCAGTTTGGGTTTTACAAATGGAGATAGGGATATTCTGCACACAAATTCACCAAATAATAAATGTCCTTAGGTACCTGCTAACATTACATGGCACATGCAGACAGAAACAAGTCTGCAACTTCTGCAGAGCCAGTCAGCTCCTTTTCCAAACATTTGCCAGCCCTTGCAAGGCGAGCTGATAGCCTGGAGTACTCTGATAAGTCTTTGATTACCAGTATCTTTGTCTTCTCCTGGCAAGCTGCTAGTCATGAGGGTACAAAGCCACCAACTGCAGTGTAACACTTCCAGGACCACACCACTGAGACAAGACTCTTAACTGGGCAAGCTCTGAATGACCAACAGCTGGCCCAGGCCCTATTTCCAACTCCTTTGGGCCACCAGACTTAGCTCACTTCCAAAGAGGTTAGACAGTCATTCTGGTACTCACCATGACTATATTGGCCAAGTGAGCTGAGACAAGTGCATACACGCCTCCAGAGGAGCCCACCACAGGCGCAGTCATATCAGCTACTGACACTGCCAGGGACCCTGGGAGAAAGAACAAGGGTTTGTGACAATTGCCAGCCACACTCTCTACTACCCTACATCCCTGCTACTGCCTGTTTTGTGCTAATTGCTGCAGGTCAGTAATATACAGATAAAGAGAAGGTGAGTGGGGGGGAAATCAACTGACTTGTGAAGCTAACTCTGTCCTGTAGTACTGCCAAGACAGTGACTGATTGATTCTTTTGCACCTACTCTAAAAGCAGCCAAGCTAAGACAGCAACATATCTTCAAACTTATGCTGCAAAAAGGCACTTAGACCCTGATTAAAAAAACAAGGAAGCAGGAGACAAAAAATATCTGTGTCTTGTTCCTCACCTGAAGATAAAATAGAAGTAGCCTCCGTGCTGGCAAGACAAATACTTGCACAGTGAGAAGGAATGAGGGACTTGTAACTCAGCATAGGCCTCTGATCAAAGTACATCCTGTTACTTAGAAAACTTCAGAGTAAAACTAGCTAAAAATAACCTGGATAGAGGCAGTAAACACAAAATAGCAAAATGACGGGTCAATCACATAAAGGCACCACTAATAACAATACATCCAAACATAGATACTACTTCTCCTTGTGCCAGTTGGAGGCTTGGATCTGCTCGAAGCTCCTTTCATTGCAAACTTTAAGAGTAATTTCAGAGATAGGAAGACAATGGCAGACAGTGTCACAAGGCAGGGACAATGAAGATCTTTGCAATGAGCAGGAATGGGAAAAAGACACAATGGCAAATCTTGAGAGAGTCTTTGGTAGTACAGATTCTAACAAACTTCTTTGCTAATGGCTCAGCTGATTCTGGGTCATGAAAATGCTGACGTTCCACCAGCCAACTCTGCTGATAGCTCTCTCCTTCACTGTACAGCCCTGAGACTTCTCAGCTCTTAAACACTGCCATTAAGGAAAAAGTTAATGAGAAGTTAAGAAAGGAGTAATGAGAACTTGCAGTTAAGTCCTCGGACACTGCACTGAGCATATACCTTCAGTCTCTCAATTTCAGTCTCAACATGTCTTCTTAGTAAAGTCAGACAAATGAGAAAAAAAACCAACATAAAAGTAGCCCAACGTCCAGTAAAACCTGCATCTGGCTCTGTAGGCTCTGCCAGCAAGTCCATGGCCATGGGAATCTGAGAGGCAGCTGGCAACATACAGTGCTCACCTGGGCTCAACTGCAGCAGATTCAATGCTCACCTGCTTCACTTACCTGGCACAGATGTGCTATGTGTATTTACACATGTATAAATGAAGCCCTAGGGTTTCGTAGATGGATCTATGTAGAAAAGCTTATGTCTGGAAAGTTGCTGATTGGGGACCACTTTAGTGCTTATTAAAATAACAGGCAAGGGATGGTGGAGCAGGTTCTGCTAACTCCTTTCTCTGTATTAAATAGCGTAGTGTTTGTACCATGCCTAGTCCTGCGCCCTCGTCCAATTATTCTTTCCACAGTCTTTCTTCTGGAATCTAGGATTTATTAGTATCCAATGCAGCCCATTTTGCAAAGGCTTTATCTGCTCATTATGGAAAAAACAAAATTATGTAGCTGGAAAAAAACCCCACCACCATAAATCTTGAACTAAGGCAGTCAGTCGTCTGAGTTTCACTGTGAAGCTCTTGGTTGTTCTCACACTCTCCTCTTTTAATTAGATGTTGATCTATTGTCAGCTAACTTCCATCATCTCCAAACTGCTGGAAATGCCAAACATAAATAAAAGTGATACAGCACAAACTAAAAATCAGTCAGCCCCCATGGCTTCACGATTAAATGAATTTCCAGATTCCTCTGCAACCTACAACCTACAACCAAATACTTGTTTACTCAGGCTGTAGAAAACAGACAGCACAGGACAAATGGAGAAAGAACTGACATAGGACTGGGGGGGAAAAAAAAAAAAAAAAAGGACTCTTCATGCAGGGATGCCTGGGATGCCACCTTTCTTCTAGGTCTTCTCTGTGGGACACAACAGGACAGGAACAGCATGACCTCCACATTCACAAAGATCATCTAAAGCAAGGCTATTTTAAAGTAACAGGTTGTTGGTGCTGTTTTAACAGGTCTCCTAAACACAGAGTCTATGGCTAGTTAGAAACAGATGTCAAGTTGTAGCATATTTCCCACTTCTAGACTCCAAAAGAAGATCAGGGACTGCTCTTCTCCTACACCCAAATGTCACAAAACATTTCTCCTACACAGAAATCAGCACAAACCATTTTCAGATGCTTCTCCATCTGGGGTATCCAGAGGCATCACCTACCTGCCACAACTCCAGCAATGTATACAAAACTGATCCTCGCAGCTCCATGCACCATTTCCAGGGGAACCCCAACCAAGAGCTGAAGGACAACATTGAGTCCAAGGTGTTCTATCCTGTGGCAAGGAAAAACAACAGTTGTCCTCTTTTCTAAGGCTTTGTCTCCCATTCTCTACCCTCAAGACAGAGATATCTTGGAAAGGAAATCAGATAGCACCTGCTTCATGGAAGTAGATTGTAACACTGGGAAAAAACAATGATTCCTGAAAAAAAAAATCAGACTGAGAGCTGCAATGTATCTTCCCTCTTTGCTGCTCATTATCTTTTTCATATCCACTCAGGCCCTCTCAGGCAAAGACATCATAGCATGTTTGGTTCTTAGTGAGACTTTTTTTAACAGAGGGTTTGGAGAAGTTAAATGACTTGTCCAAAAAAGCAGCAAGATGGCAGCAGAGCCTGGAACAGAAGCCTGAAACTTGACCTGCTCCTCTCTTCGCTCCTCCTAACGATACAGCCTTTCCCTGCACATATCACATAATGATGGGGAGCAGATATTAAGTCAAGAGCAAGGTAAGCCTCGCAGTCCCAAGACAGTTACCATTCCTTGTGACACATAATGCCACTTCACTGGCTGTGCTATCTGACCCTCACCCTTTTCTGCTGCGCCTACTTCAAAAATGTGATCATGGTTCAAATGGGAAACAGAGGGCATTTTTATCTCTGGTTAGGTGCCCAGGAAGACATAAGGTGTATTCACTGAAACTGTTCACCCACCCTTGTTCCCATTGCAGTCAACAGCAAAACTCCTGCTGAACACAATGGGAAAAAAGCTAAGCTGAGACTAGTCTTGTAGAAAACCCCACTGTGTACATCTGCAGGTGCAGGACCACTTGCAGCCTAGAGGTAGAGAGTGTGACAGCCAAGGTGTGCTTATTTGGTAAATACTCCAGGGCAGCAGTTTTCTCCTGTGCTGAATCAATAGTTTCAAAGCAAGTTCTTTGTTGTTCTCATCAACAGTACTTAACAAAACTATCTTGCTACTTTTCAAAGCTCTCTATAAATATTTACCCATGCCTTTGCCATCTGCAGGGCCTTCCAGTGAGGTAACAACAGCACCAGGCCCCTGAACAGGGTTCTTCTCAGTGCTGTGCTAGTGTCTGAGATCTACATTAGGCTCACAGGGCTGTGACCTTGCTGAATGGCCACATCACACTGGACCCAGGGGTATGCTGTTCTCTGTATGAAGAGTGCCAGAGTGTGCTTTACAGAACAGGTGGACCCAAATGACACAGTGGTACATCTTCTGGGAGAGAGTACAAAATAGCCAATGTACTGAAAATCTACACCCTATTTTACAGAAGAAAAGGATTGCTCACAGCCAGCCACTAGCAATCTTTGGTTTAAGCTATATGCATTTTCACTGTTTTGGTCTTTCTTCATGTTACCATAGCAATTTCCCATATACCTCAGAGAAAAGTGCTGATGGTGAGATGCAGTAATGATAGAACAGTCTCATAAATGAGAATTTAATGTTGGACCAGAAAAAACTGCTAGAAATTACACTGCAGGAAACAGTGCTTTCCGGATATCTTGATAGGTTGCTTTCCACTGAATTTCTCTCCTGCAGGAAACACTCAGCACCACAATTTGTCATCATGGGAAACTGCTGCATGTGACTGAGTGTTTTTATTACCTTGCTTAAGACCTTTGAAGCCACTGGGCATGGGCATGTTCTGGCACCCGTTCTGATCCTGCACATTCACAGGACTTAGGAACTAAATTAGGAACAACCAGCAAAGGTCAAACTGAGATCACAGAAGAGTCAAAGCATCCAAGTGCCCTTGTACAGAGGGTAGGGAAGAAGCTCTGGCTGGCACACAGTCCACATCGTGAGGCAGCACCTGACATTTTCACACAAAGCACTGGGTTCTATTTTTCAAAGCAAGCTTTTCTAAGAGCTCAGTAAAGTTTATCCTAGACTCCAAAGTGACTGCACTGATTCACGGCTGTTCTTAAAAGACTTTCCAGGAGCAATTCCATTCACTTCTCCTCCGCATCGTGCTAAGAGCTTTGAAGGCTCCACAGTCAATAAGCACCCATAAAATATAATTAGCCTTTGCCAGTGCTGAACGCGTCATTCTTGAAATGACAATTTCATTGATTTATTAAAGACTTTCTCCTTCCCTGGGACCAAACAAATGGGACTGAGCATCAATGCAAGTCATTAGTTATGGCAGTGTTACAAATGTGTGGGCCCCAGATAATCAACGTCTGCTTTCCATGAAAGCAGAAGGGCAGAATTTACAACTTTGCCTGCCTTTTCAGCCCTTGACAATGCTCCCTCCATCAGGACCAACACACAGCCTGTGCATTTTTGGAATCTTTCTAGAGGCACAGCCAGCCAAGCCTTAGCAACTGCTGTCTTCTCGGACACCTTATGGCTGTCACTTGTTCTTCAGAAAAACAGACCGAGTGCACTAAATTAAGGAGCAGTCTACATTACCATTTTAAAGTCTCAGCTGGAAGCAGGATAACAATAGAGCCCATGGCATTGTGTTAGCTTCTCATTTGAAAGTGAGAGGAGAATGATGGGCTTCCACTAACAAACGTTATTACCTTTCCAAGATTTATCTGTTCTCCTGATATGAAAGGAGCTTAACACATAGAAGTTAGCAATAAATGAACACTTAGCCTAACTCCAGATACTGCAGATAAATCATGGAGTTTATTGTTCCAGCGGGACTCTCCATTGTTTTGAAGGCTACGTAGCTAAAGAACTTAGAATCCATCACAAAAACAATGAGTTTCCTGCACACCACCTTCCCCACTGTTCACCTCTGAGCCAGCCACAGATGTGAAATAAACCCAAGATATTTTTCTGCCAGTAAGCATAAAGAATGCCTGAGTACCAGCTGCTAGAGGAAAGGGTGACATTGCACAGGTTAGGAGAGCATGCCACAGGTGATACAGGAAGACATTTAAATGCTGCAAAATTGTCTGCCAGGTGCGTCATTCAAATGCATCCCAAAGCAATCTGCGGTTACACAGATGATACAGTAGAACACCACCACCACCAGAAGAAAACCCAGATACAAATTAGCTAATGTGAGTTAAAATCAAGCGTTTCTTTCTTTTACAAGCCCAGTTTTCTGTGCATCCTCAGCAACGGGAACTTCCAATTCTCATTTTACATAACCAGCCTCATGTCTAAGCCCAGTAGTCTCGACTTGCAGATTGAAACCTGTATACAATGGACTTTTTGGAGGGATTTAGCATGCAGAGTACAGATGTTGCCACATTCAAAAGTTTCATCTATAAATTTTTTCCTACTCTCCCCTTGGGTGGAGTCTGTTCTGCCCTATGGTTTTTATCCAGACATCTGGGGCACATCTTGTGCTCAAGGGCAATTACACACCAAGGCAGTTATTCCAAGGCAGAGAAGAGACATCAGCATGTCTTCCATCAGAGACATGGAAAAAGGAAAAGAGCAGCTTGATCTTTCTGGCCTTTCATAGGAGAACACTGACTGATGGGAATACAGGCTTTCTATTTAAGAACAAAGGGTCTCTATCCAGTTACAACCTATAAACTACTGCTAAAAAGCTTGCTGCTGTGATTTTTCAATGACAGATTTAAAGAAAATTGCATTTATCTGCCAGGAATGTGTGAAGATAATGATGTGAGAAACTGCTCAGAGGGGGTAGTGTTTTGTACAGGGATGAACTTTCCTGTGACACACACTCATCACCATGGCATCACAAACATCACAAAATTAAGTCTCTTTGAATCTTGGGAAGACTATCACAGTCAAGAAGCACAGAGTTAGAAACCCCACGCCTTGTATTCTCTTCCCAAGTCTGCTACATACCTCCCAAAGGATGAAGGAGGATTCATTTTACTGTGCACCTTCATTTTGCATTAGATGGACCATTCCCTGTCCATCTGGTCAGTCGAGATTGTCAACTCTTCAGGAACACTGCTGTTTGTACAGTGTGTACAAAATGGGAGTTCAATCTTGACTCAGGCTTCTAGGCATTATCTCAGTCCCTACAGAAGGGACAACATTACTAAGCGACGACATAAGATAGGCACAGGGAATTTAACTGACTTTTCCAACCTCAACTAGGAAGTCTAGCAAGAATACACCATGTAGTTTTTAAATACCAGTCCAGTATCTTTGTAGACTTGTTCTAACACTTGCACAGCACCTCTAGATGGATGCTGGGCTTCAATTTGGCGAGTTTTAGGGAACATACACTGGGAAGTGCACAATAAGAGGAAAGTGTGGTCCCAACACTGTTGGGGAGAAGAGCAGCATCTGTTAAGTTCCTTATGTTGCCTCCTCCCTTCAGAGAGCTGAGACAGTTTCCTCCTCGTTGCCCAGTACTCCACAAAAGCTTCTGACTTTTATACACACTTTAGAATTGATATTTTAAAATTTATTTCTGAGCTGATTCTGTCACTTCCTCCTCCTTCCTCTCTCTGGGGAACCTGAACTGTGGGGAATCTCCACAGTTTGCAAGTACTCACCCTGCATGCATGAATATGTAGGTTAGGTACCTCCAAGCCTGAGCACGGAGCTGAGGATGGTAAAGTAATGCGTTCTTCAGGTATAAGGGATGGGTGACTTGCAGCACAAATCTGTCTAATACCACTCCATTGTAAAGAAAAAAGGCAACCTAGAAGAGTAAGGAGATTCCTTGGTTAGCAAATGCCTTCTCTCACTGAAAAGCACTTTGTAGCTCAACATCATGGAGAAGAGTCAGACATACAATAATTTTTCTCCCATTTATCAGCTTCACACAGCATGAGTTCTCTGTTTTGAGGAACCTGCAACACATTGGTATAACTCTATATGTGGCTTTCTGTAACACACCAGACACTGAGCCAGAGGAACTCAGCACCCTACTGATCAGTGCCATATTGTATCCTTCTCTGTGCTTATTCCAGCACATCACTCAGCAACTGTGACAAGATCTCATCTAGATAAAAATGAGCAGGTCCGAATATTTAATCCAGTTTCTCTTCCCTCCTTTTTCTCTCCATTCACAGAAGAGAGGAAGCCTTATAGGATTTTTTTCTTCCAATTCCATTATGTGAATTACTAGTTTCCCTCCAACTGTTCAGATCTTCACTCCTCAAAAAGTTTTGCTATAGTTTCCCAAACTCTGTAGTTTCACAGGCAAATTGTTTCAATGACTAATAACCATGCTTGAAGACAGATTGGATCGCAGTCTCCATGTACACACACACACACACAGATAAGTCACAATGGTTGTCAGCTTCATGCTTGTCCTTGTCTGGGTCTAAATGAGTCCCACTCTAGCCCTTGATCATATCCCAGCAAGGCCTTTGGCAGTGTGGTGTGGGTTCCCAGAGAGAGGGAATTAAGGTACTTGCCTCTACAATAGTGATGGTAATCATGAACCAGGGTGGAGGGCAGCAGGTATAGCTGTCGTAGTACCACTTGCGGTCTATCTCTCGTGGCAGGGTTTCATATGCAACATGCCTTATCAGCCTCTGCGAAAGGCTCAGCCCCTTTTCCTCCAGCAGTGCCTTGCTGCACAGCCTCCTGTTCCCCTGAAGGATGGCTTGGCGGAAACTATTCGACCTTTTGTTGCTCATCTAGGTAAAAGGAAAAGGAAGAAAACATGAGGACAAAGCAAGGCCTGGCACAACCATCTGGGGAGATTAATGCCAGTTTGGCAGAACCAGATCCAGGCAAGCAGGAGAACAGCCATAGAAACCAAGTCTTGGGATGATCACGAGGTGACCTACATGGGGTGCGAGGAAAACCAGTGCCAGGGTTTGCTATTACGATGCCAATAACAGAACACTGGCAAGGCAGAGCAGAGGCTGCTGACGTACCTGGCTGAGCTCTCTGGCCCATTCTCCAGCCTTCCACTCACTGTCTTCACCATCAGTAATCACAATACACATTCCTGTGTCCTCCTTCCCTCAGCTCCCCCTGCTCTATCACACTTCCCTGCACCTGTCACATAGCAGCAGGTACATTTACAGCATCTAAGCCTTGTGTTCTGGTCCTTGTCAGCAGGAGTTAACTCTGGGCAAAGAAAATGATCCCTTTGTGTAAAACAAAACTACATGAGCAACAGCAACAAAACAGCAGATTAAACTGTTGTACAGGCTGTCTTAGCTGCTGTAAACTTGTAAGAGGAAAGGATTTCTTCTTTTAGAACAGTTATCTTCAGAGGGGGCGGGTTTTGAGATGGTGTAGGCTCTGGAGGATACAGTTAATCTGTATATGCATTATTATCTTACATGCATAGAATTAGCTATGTATCTTTTGAGCATACACTTTCCCAATTTGGATGCACAATTAAAGCAATTGCATTTGCAAATTAGGCAGATGGAATTTTATGCCTAGCTTGCTTAGGAGAGAGGGAGGGGAAGAAAAAAAAACAAAAACCAAACAGGTCTGAAAGAGCTTGCTCCAAGATTTGGATAATTGCTAATTAGCCCTGATGTCAAACAAACCTGGCGTATTAGAGTGACTGTCTGTACTGGCTGAATCTTTGGCAGGAAGGCTTAAAAGTCTAATTACGCATAAAGACCACTGTAAGGGGATCTTTTACAGTAAAAGGCAGCAAAGCGAATGTGACAGCCTGGTCCTTCTTCTGAAGGAACTGCTAACTGATCTCAGAAATCACCAGCATCTTCAGTCTCCCAGAAACAAATAAGAGATGGCACTCAACAGCGTTGGCTTCCAGTTGTCTTGGATCACACTGGTTTCGGCTAATATCCCAAAGACAGCAAAGCCCAGAGCTTGTGCTTTCAGTGCCCAGGCAGCTGGGTAATTGTTCCAAGCTGGACCAAGCTGCTTAAAACACAATAATCACTGCAGGGAGCCACCTCCTGTTAATCACTGGAGGAAGGCAAAGAGGCCATCTGAGGTGATGGCACTGCGACCCATTCTGCCAGCAGCTGCCCATCCCTCCTTAGCTTTCCATTTGCAGCCTGTCCCTCCAATGCAGAAATTCACCGATGTGAGTGACATTAAGAGGCAACTGATCTATTTCAACTCTTTTAAAATGGGGGGGGGGGGGGGGGGGGGGGGGGGAAATCTTGTTGTTCTTTTTGAGTTGTTTCAGTGAGAAAAAGGTTTATCCTAAATACTCTTTTTCCTTTCTTGGTATTTCTTTGCTCTCTCTTCCCTTTGCTCATTCATAAAACACCTGTAGAAGAACACTTCTAGCAAAAGAAGCAGAAAAGGCAAAGAAGAAAAAAAAAATATCTGTCCACAAAAATATTTCTTTCAGTTTTCTTAAGTCTATCATCCAAAAACTTTTATCTAAAATTAGGGAAGGTGAGGGGAAAAAAAAAGTTGGTGATCTTCTGTTGCATTAAGAAAGCCTGCTCATATTGAAAGACAATATATTCATAGAGAAACATCCACTGGGTGTAAGGCTTTCCTTGGCATTTGTGACACGCTTTTTGGTAGGTGACAGATGTACCTGTGTTTCAAAAGGCACCTTTAGCCACCTACTGACTTAAAGCACCACTTTCAAGCCCTTCTGTTCAGCAGAAAACTCTGCCCTTCTCCTCTCAGAGAAGAAAATAAACTACAGGACCTTCCATGCCTCACATGGAAGCTCATGACAATGTGATTTCCTCCAAGGAATGATGAAAGACAGTTGTAGCTTTGTTTTTACAAGGTACCATTATTTTTACAAGGTGTTCCATATTGGTTCTTTCTGACCACATCTGGATGATAAAATGCCAAGAGTTATTTAAACTGGTAATGATAGGAAAGCAGTAAATGTTGATATTACAAGAGCAAGGAAAGCCCTAGGGTGCTGATAGCACTCTGGGGAGCACATGTGACTGCTGGAGAAAGACTTTGTATGCCTCAACACACACAACATGGTTATTTCTATACGCTATGAGGCACTGCCCATTGGTAACCTCTCTGAACAACAGGTATGGATGTATTGCATTAACTGCACTTGTAACTAGCAAGCACAGCCTCTTCCTCCTTTGGTAACCCTCCTCAGATACTGTGAGATCAGCACAGATAAACATATAAATGGATTGAGAATTTCTAGGGTATGTCAATACAAATCAAAGTAAATGCCTGAGAAATCATTTATGGCTAATTCAGATATGAGGCCATGGGATCCAAGTGTTCAGAGATGGAAAAGACCTTTGAAGTCAACTTCTTAGGTGGGTGGAATCCTGTCCCAGGACATAGGTAGGGTCTAGTGGGTATTCAAATTCATCAGCTCTTAGCAAAGAGGCAACAAGAAAACTGCCTGCAAATTAAATGGAGCAGGTCATGAACTGCTGCAGTCTTGCAGAACATATGGAAGTATCTAGATATTCTTTCCAGAGTGTGACACACCAGCAGACTCCTTGGAAGGAACATGACTGGCAAGGAGCAAGATACTGCCTGCACCCACCAAGAGTAGGTGCTGTGTCAGTGGGAGCCAGATTTCAATTTACCCAGAAAATTAGAAGCTTTTGGAACCCATAATTACAACTCTAACTCTTCAGAGCTTTTAGCACTATAAACCTTGTTCCACCTCAGGCAGGAACATAAAAAATATTTGTCAGGCCTCCTTTAGAACAGAGGATATGGAAAGAAGGTCCAAGTTCTCTCCAAGTGCCTTAGACTTGGCATGGTTTTACACCCAGATGAGGCAGGGACACAGTGTCAGGAGCACACCACGTGTGCTCAGAAGCCCTCACAATCCACCAAGATGTGGATGACCGGATATCCTGAGCATCTGTTAAAATTAGGCCTCTCAGTAAGAAGACATCCTGCTGGTCCCCAGCTGCAACCATTGCCCATCACACCAATGAGGAAATGATCTCCAAAGAGGCAGCACAGCTGACTGCCAGGGCTCAAGCAAACACAGCAGTCCTGGGCTTACTCACAGAACCCCACAGGCCTTTGGATCACACTTTTAATCTCAAGCTAGGAGGTGACGGGCATGAAGAGAGACAGAGGATTAAGTCACTACCACTGCTCTCACCAACTCTTGATGAGAAGCCTATTTTGTTCCTCAGACGGACTTTGGGACACGCAAATCTTCCCAAACAGAGAGTCTCCCATATGGTCATAATTTGCTGACTTGATTTCAGAATTACATAATATTGGTATTTATGAGCCAAGTATTTAATCATCAGCTGAAAGAACACTGGGTCCATTGTTGGCCTGCACACTATTATGGCTCCAAAAGCTCAGGGCAGCCCACTCAATTTCTCTTCATGCAACTGATCTGGGACTTCTGTAATGAGTGTGATATTAAAGCTGCAAGCAGATGGGTACAGCGAACAGTATGTGGGGAATAAAGGTGGTGGTGGGCAAAGACACATTCCCTTTGTCCTTCATGCCTGCAAAAAGTTATTATGCAGAGAGAAACAAATTTCCCTTGCAAAACAGCCAAGCTGACCTGACTGGTAACCATGCACTGCCACCTCTGCCCTTTGGTATTACCATACCAAAACAAACCAAGGCTTAGTGCTACAGCTCTGCTCAAAGAATGGGTTTGATACATATGCCAGAAAGGGAAAAATTTTCATACTTGGATCTGAACCCATTTTCAACACTGAAAATGTCAAAATTCAGGCAAAGAGTCCTTACCATCTAGTGTGGGACAGTGCCAAACTCGGGTGAAGTACAAAGCCCTGCTTTTGTTCAGGATGCAGACCAATCTAGAACTAGTCTCAGATAAACTGCAACTTGCAATGGAAACTGTTCATTCCCACTGGCAGACCAATTTCTCTGGGTTTCTTGGCTATCTGTACTACTGCTGCTGCCTCAGATAATCAATAGCCAAGTCATGTAGCATTTCCCCATCTCCAGTTTCATGGCTTGTGTGGGCCTCAGTACCCTTTTTATGGTTTTTATTCAGCCTCTCTCAGGAGGTTTTGAAAAACATGGATTCCTGCCCATTATATATTGGCATCTTTGAGGCTGGTCTATGGCTATTTTTAAACACATACACCACTGTGACAGGCAATGCATTCAGCTCTCCAGCTCTGATCCTCCAAGACACAGAACACTAAATCAGAAGTTAGCACAAGCTTTTTAAAAGCCTCTGTCAGCTCCAGTTTTATAACCCACTTTACTTACAAATGCAGCCTTTCCAATCAATTTGGCTTTCAAGATTCACATTTATTTCCTTCCCTCACTCCGCACTTCTACAAAATGCTAATGTGGGTAAAGACTGCTTCTCCCAAAACGCATAGCTCAGCATCAAGTTCATCTGTCACAGATGTTCACATCCTCTGAGCCAACCTGGTAGCACTTTCCCAAACAGTATCAAACAGAAAAAAAGCAAATACCAACATCCTGTTTTGCTCTGATCAAGCAGTTGTTTACTCTGAGGATTCAAGAAAAGTTAGAGGCAGGAGAGACCAAATAAATTATCCTGGTCATTGCAGGTATTCCCTGCTCAAGGTTTTGTCTGGACTCCTATTAAATGTGCCAAGCTTAGACCTACCAGTACTTCCATCAGAAAAGGTAAACCACATTCCGATTTCAAGGTTAATTGCAAGAACACTGCTTGCAGGACAAGACTAACATTGTGGTTCAAATAACATTATGTCAAAACACAGCAAGTTTGAAACTTCAAACCCCCCAACACCTGTTTCTTTTTTTTGTTGGTGGTGGTGTTGGGAAGGATTCCACAGCTCAAATGCATCCAGATTTAATTTTCTGAAGCAAATTTAAAGGGAAAAAAAAAAAAGTCTTTATAACATTTCCCACTCACATGTGTATTTTAGATACATACACAATTAAAACAACCATTAAAGTTGACATCGTGCTTCTCAAGTTTCAACTGTACAAGATTGGAAACAGATGAGAAATCATGGTTAAGGATGGAAATTTCTATGCAAAGTTCCACTTCAATTGGCATAATGCTTATTTGCCAGACTAGTTCACTTGGAAGAAAGTTCTCTCTTCTGCTGCTACGTGTAGCCAGTATCTAATGGACTCAGATCAATGTACAAGCTGAACAAGCTCCAAAATCAGCTCTTGCATCCCAGTTGTTAGGTTTCAAGATACTCACCTGGCCCTAGGACAGCTTCTTCCCCCCTCTTAGGAGGACCTTGGAACATCAAAAAATCACCAGTTTTCTCCAAAATGGGAAGGAAAACAACATGAAGGCAGTGTGAGGTACGTTTGTCAGGAGTGGTATCCAGCTTCTGGAAACGCTCCCTGGAGTGAGAACTTTGCACCTCAGTAAGGGCTTTAACACATTGAAAGGCAGATGGGTAAGGACACAATCACATGACCACTCTCATCTATCTGTTGAGAAAACCACCTCCTTACTCATAACAGCATAATATTAGATCAAATACTGAAGTAAGAGATTTTCAAACCTTTTGTAATTAAATATTTATTATTATACCTCTGAATAAAGGCCAGGAAGAGAGCTCAGGAATCCTGTACTTTCAGCCAAGACAGTGAATTAAGGACAGAGAGAGCACTTAAAGGGATGTCCTACTGGAAGCTGAAGGACATCCCAGAGGACTCCAGATAGGAGTCCTCTTGATGTTTGGCAGAGGATCTGCCCTGGTTCAACAGCACAGCTAACTGGAAGCATAAAGGGAAAGAAACAGAGCTATAAAACCTGCAGCTTTGCCTGCAACAAACCTTTCCAGATTAGCAACAGTAAGAATGAAACGAGAAACACTGGACAAGATCACTAAGAACAGAAGCCCTGGGTTTTTCTGCAATAGCCTTTTAAGCTTAAAACACTCACTACAAAGTGAACACAGATTTAGGAGGAAGAGAAGATACTCATTTGGTCAAACTTTTGTCTTGCCTGGGGATTCCTCTGAGAACTGGAGATTTAGGCTTTATTGCTTATCTTCCCAGTGACTCAGGTAATAAAGAATTATATACAGTTCCTGCAAAGCCTCGTTCACCTAAGCCTTCTACGCAGACTGTCAGCTGGTTCAGTAAAGGACATACAAAGACACTGGATGTGGAATTTATAGCTACTTTATGACTGTGCTATGAAGGAGTTCTGAGCACCATTAAAAAAACTCCAAGGAAACCATGGTTTAAAGGACCTCTCTCACCTCCCCATTATCTGGCAGAAAGAATAGAGTATGTAACGTCTTAAAAGCTCACCTCCACAAAAATAATAAAGCCCTCCTGGTGCTGTTACATACACACTCACAGAGCCAAAATATAAAATTCAATGTTTTCTCCTTTAAAAAAGTTCTCTTTTCCTAGCTACAGCTCTTCTTTCACTGTTTTCCCCTCATTTCAGTTCAAGCCAGGTTGGAGGAAAGTATCCCACATAAAAGTATAACCATTGCAAGCACTGAAGCAGCAAAGGCAAGGGTTACTTGTCTTTCAAAGCAGAAAGGATGGCCATGAAAACCCTATGGACACATGCAGTGTCTCCGCAAGGGACAGAACCAAGCTTGCCTACATGCTGTGCCTTTCACAAAGCCAAAGGAAAAGTGCTGTGGAGTCCAGAGAGAAAGCTACCATCCCTCTGGGGAACATGGCTGCTAATTCCTAGTTTCATGGGTCAGTCTAAAGTCTCATTAAACTCCATTGGCTCTTTAGACAAAAAGAGCAAAAAACCTTACCCCTCACTTCCTACTACAGATGATAGGTCGAAACAGCCCCAAGAGAACCCCATTTAATGACATCATCAATGGCATTTTAGAGGTTCTATCCTTACTGAATTTCAAATAAGTTGTCTGGAAGGAAAAGTTCCCATCACAACTTCATTAAATCAAAGCATGCTAATTCCACACCCATAGGGCTTCAACCCAGGGCTGTGCAAAGGCATTAGCTTATTCTAAGCACATGCTTAAGTTTAGTGGTCCTTAAATTGACTGCATCTTGAAGTATCTTTCTATACTGCATTATAGACTCTTATAAGTCTGCGAAAGTGTTAAAACTAAAGTGGGAATTAATTATTTTGCTATATTTTCTCTTTAGGATAAGCCACACAATAAATTTCTATAGACTGATGAAGCTATAAAGTTCAAGTCAAAGCCTCCATTGAACCAGCTCCTTTCCCACTTATAACATTCCAGGACCCACTTTGGACTAGCTGGTTTCGTTTGCGGATTGTAACACAAACCTGAAGTATTTTATCCCCTCAGCCAGTCCTGCTTCCTCTTCACATGCCTACACAGATCACCCTCCCCAGGACAGAAATGCTAGCATCTAAATCAACCCTTGTATTTCTACCGCATCCACTAGCATAGGCAGACCATAAGACTCTGGGTAGTCACTTCATCTCCTTCACCTCCTGTATTCTATCTTGTTTTTATGATTCCAGCAACATTTTGACATAACTGCCCGTTTGAACAACCAGCTCAACAGCATAGAGCACAAGACAGCCTTCCACCAAGAGCTAATCATGTTCAGCCTCTTCTATGAAGTAAGAAACTATTGCAAAGATACTTCTCTCTCACCTGCTCTGATGGCTAATAGACCTGTGTATCTGTCACTTGGGAGGAGGAAGAGCAGAGGCTGCAGATTTCTGAGCCTGCATCTGCAGTTTCATTTCTTTACTTGAAGAGGCAAGATTTGCAGTCTGGCAGCAGACTGAGCAAGCCAGAGAGGGTATCAAAAACTAAAGGAAATCTTTCTCTGAAGGGTAATGTGTGCTGACGCCAGCAAAGTTTGGATTAGGGTGACCTGATTATTGTTACACAGTGCTTAAAAAATGCGTGTTGTTCACTGAAAATGAGGCAGAATTAGCCTGTCCCTAGAAGCCAGTAGGGCCAGGGAAAGCAAGGCAGGCATTAATTCTTGATCTGGAAAAACAAAGGATGTGCATTTAATTAGCCAATATATTTTGCTTACTACTGAGATGCTACATCAACTTAGAGTTACTACAGAACTACAGCTAAATATTTCTACTGGAAGCAGCAGCGTTTTGTTTTTCCCAAGTCACATGAACTCTGTCTTAGAGCTTACTAATTCCTCCCAAACATGCTGAAATACCACTGCCTTCAGGGAACAGCATTTGTCCTCAGCACTTGTAGACCCAGCACAGCTCCTCAAACAAATGCTCATCAGACAGGTGGTTCCTCAGCCCCTGGGTCTTCTTCTGATGGAGAACTTCCATTGAATTTGCCAAAATTGTGAACCCTAAAAGAGATGCAACTCTTGCCTCATTCCATCTGTTGGAGAAACAGACCCATGAGGCACAGACAGGCTTCCACAAGTTTCACAGTGAGTCTTTTGCCGAGCCAGGAACAAAACTTAGGTTCACCTGACTTCCAGTCCTGCCCTTTGAACATGAAATCTGTAGCAGGGACAGACCTTCAGTGTGCACTAGGGGCACCTCCCAGAGTCGTGTCAGTGTTGGAATGGGGGACAGTCACATTCCCTTTCCCTCAAGCCCTCCTGCCCCATGCCAGGAGGTCCAATCTGGACCACACCAATTGCATTGAGGTCAGCTTTTACAACACATTTGTTTCATCAGTGATCTGTAAAGTTGCACTGGCAGAGAAATCTCTTTGTCTGCAGAACGGATTTTGCTTTGGTCTCAGTATAAGCTGTGATTTACTTTTCTAGCAAAAGCTGCTTTATTAAACACAAGGTTCTGTAAAACTTTTCCTTGTCCAGAGCAAGGCTAGGAGTTACCTACCTGATTTTCACATACCACTACAGCCTCAACTGGCTCTGTATTGCATCTCTGTCAAGCAAAGTAAGGTCTCAGAAGCTCTGCTGTGCACCTTTGCCTCTGCTTACATGTCTGCAGAGGAACATGTCAAGAGGGTGAGAAGGTGCTAAAGCCACAATCCAGCCTGTTCAAAGCAACAATCCACATTCCCAGGCAGGAAAGACAAAGATTTAGCCAGAGAATAAGAGACTGAGTCTCTCCAGGGCCTCACTGCTCTGCTCTTCAGCTCCGTTACAGTTCACATGGTATTATGTGAAGTAGTCCAGGACTGCCAGCAGCAACTGCTGTTCAGCAAGGGTTCCAGCAAGCAACATCACTGCTATAATTACCTTCTGGCTTGTCTCCTCTCTAAAAGTAGCAAAGTTAGTTAAACAGCTTTGTTCATTATCTCCTCTTGTGGCCTATGCTGTTCATAGCCAGAATTTTCACGGCGCATTTTTAACCTCTCTCTTCACAACGCAGAAAAGCAAGCAGACAAAAGAAATGCACAAGACATCTCTACTTGTACAGGAAACACTTCTGTTATTCTGCCCTGTCTTAGACACAGGATAAGAAATTACACCTGAAACTAGAGTTGGCTTTCTGCCATGCAAGCCCCAGTGTAGAAACAGAAATGGATATGATTGCAGCATTGTGTTTTACAGCTACAGTGGTTAAACCCTACTTTCTGCTGGGTTCTGTGAGACCGTGCATGTTTGTACTGCTTTTGGCTGGGATAGAGTTAATTTTTTTCATAGTAGCTTGAGCAGGCAGCTCATCAGCTCCTTCCATCCCCATGCTTGGAAAGAAACCAAGAGAGCTGCTTGTGAGACACACACACACAAAGGAGTCTCCTTCCTTCAACACCTCTGCTTTGACAACCGCACTGTAATGCATTTCTAATACCAGCCCCGCTCCTCCCCTCAAGGCCTCTCCAGTGGCCAGAACGTTAGTAATGCAATTTTACCTCTTGCTCAAAGTTTCAGTACCTTGGACACATTTGGGAGGCCATGAGATTCTCTCATCACTTCAGAATACTTGTTCATGAGTATTAATGGAGAAAAGGAAAACCACACACACAGAGCTATGCTTGTAAAACCTCTGCTGATCTAATAGAAGGCCAGCCTTCCCCTTCCCCACATCCAGCACCATCATTTCTGGGAGCAGATCAATTCTGGCTAAGCTACTGAAACAGACAAATTAACCTGAGTAAAAAGCAGAGAAGGCTGATGATCATCAAGCACAAGCATACACTTAAACACCACCACAAATCGTTTCCAGGATTGACAGCTATAAAGTGAAGGAAAGCACTAATTTCACAGTGCTTCTGTGTCATCTGTGCTGTTTCTTTCCATCAGGAAGTTCAAAAGGCAGGCTTGGGAGCAGGAAACTAGGCAACAGAGAAGGAACCCTAAGACATTTGGATGGAGGAAATTGATCGCAACTAGAGAAGGAGTGAGAGGAGAGATTCCATTTGTAAGTAGTTTAAAATGTTCTGGCATTTGCATTGCCTATTGATTAGAAAGTGAAAAAATGCAGATGAGACTAGAGGGACTGATGACAGAAAAATCAATGGCTTCTTTACAGGAGTCATTCACTAGTAGTGAAGGAAATTTGCCATTTTGCAGATATCACATCAGGTGGGTGTGAGCTGGCACGATTTCCCGTTCCCCAAAGGAGGAAGATGTCCAAGCCTTTCACCTCCCACCTGCCTCTCATTAGCTTGTGCTGCTCCAAAGCTCAGTGGAGCGAGGAGAGAGGAAAAAGCCCAGTTCTATTCCTGAGCCTCTTGCCAATGTGTTGGCTGGCCCTAGGCCATTATTGCTGTACAAGAAATTAGATTATACCTCTTCCTGCTACCTAAGTGTTGTGCAGCTCAATTAGTGAATGCTTGCATGGTACTTTGACTACACCAAACTGTAGAACAAGCAGCTGTTACTACAAATACACTGCTGATCAGAGAGTACCATTGACCACACTGTTTATTAAGCTGGAGCTGAGGAAAACCTCATGCTCACAGTGATCTAATTCAATAGCTGCTGTATTTATTTTACTGTGTACCTACATACATGCAAGGGGCTAACAAGACAGCTTGATTAGATACAGCTGATCTATGTCATTGCATCTCAGTAATTTCACCTTCACACTGACCACGGCCTGACTGAGGTTGGGACCTGGATCCTTGACAGCTGTGCCCTGTTATCATAATTTTCTGATTAATGTGAAGACGGGAGATATGGAAGACACTTTTAAAATCAAGAATATACGCATGAGTGACCATGACAAATGGAGGGATCAAATCCCCATGTTGACTGCAGGAACGCACAAAGATGCAAGTTATTATACTCTGCATCAAGAACACATATTCAGCTTTCCAGCCAAACCTTAGAAACATCACTGACTTTCACTGCCCATTGACTTTGTCACCCAGGTTTCTCTTACTGCTGGGACTCAGGTGGGGAATGACAGAGCAAGAACAGGGCAAAGCCCCTGGAATGGCTACTGTTCAAGATGCCTATATTGCAAACATTTCTAGGCCACCCTGGGCATCTAACAACAAATGTCTGCATCTTCGTTGGATCACCAAACTGCCTTGAGGAGAAACAGAAAGATCCCTTCACTAATTGCCTCATTAGTAGAGACAGAGAGGCATCCAGATCATGACTCATGCAGTCTGAGACATCTCACCTGGGATAAAATGAACACGACCTAGAAACACTTTATCTCTCTGTTGATTTGCTGTTGATGCCTACAGCAGTGCAATATGACTCCACATAGCAAGTCAATGCAACGTTATCTATATATTTTGTCTGGAAGTGGTGAAATCTCTAGATAAAATAGGAGATATCCAGACTGACAGACTTCTGCTTGCAAACAAATGGCTTCTTGTAGCAACTACCAACTGATATTGAGAGCAAAGCCTCTAAACTAGCAGCAACCACCGCTTCATGCACCTCTTACAACAGATCCCATAGTTTCTTCCAATGCAAACTTGTTTCCCTGGAAAAAAATAAATCAGCAACTTGACTCTCACCTTGAGAGTTCAGTCACCACTGAATGCTTCAGCAAGCCCACCCAGAATGTGATGCTGGGACACAGCAAACACTAGTGATGATAAAGGGAAGGAAGGAGAGAAACTGTCCCTCAACAGCCAATGTTTTAAGCAGAGACAAGGACTGTCAGGCCCTGCCGCCCAGAGCACTCACCAGGTTGACGAAGTCCTGGTAGCAGATCCTCCCCTCAGAGTTGCTGTCTGCCAGGGCCAGCAGGACCTCCAGCTTGTGGGGATCCAGCTCCGAGCCGTGTCTCTGGAGAAGGGTGCGAAACTTCTCAGTGCTGATGTAGCCGGTGTTGTCAGGGTCAAACTGGGATAGGAGAGGAAAGTGCCAGATTTAACCATTACACATTACACAAAACTCTGCCCTCCTATGCATTCATCACCCCCTGCAGACCCACAGGGACCCCAGGGGCTGCTCTAGGCTTTGGTGACACATTGCCCTGCAATTGCCCCATTTCCAGCTCCCTTTCACTGCCCAGAGACTGCAAAGCACCCTGCTGCAGAGAGGGGTGAAGCCAGCCATCATCATCCACACAATCATCGTGCCTCCACCCAAGCTTCAGCTAAGTCAGTGGCCTCTGACCTGCACTGAGTTCCCTGCGAGGGGGCTGCCAGCTCACAGGTGGGCACAGCCCCAGCCCCGACAAAGCCAGCGCTGGCACCACACTGAGCACGTTTCTTTTGTGCTTTTAAAGTAGTGGACGCAAGCTGCTAGCCCAGCCCAGACTTGCTGTGTTGCAGTCTGATCTCTGCCAGCTCTCTGTTGCTGGGAGATTTGCCTTTGATTTCCCAAACTTGGCTGTGAGGACCCTGGTGCTCACTGGCCTCCTTTTGTAGATAATGACATCAAGCTTGTTGGCTGGATTCAATGTCTGTCAGGGGGCAGGGTGGTCAGAAGGGAGTCTTTTCATGGAAACATTTGGGACATAAAAGCGTTGGCAGAGCCAAAAAGGTCCTGACAATCCTCGCTCTTTCCTAACGGAGAACAAAAGCTGAACAGGCGCCGGGCCTTCGATCAGAGGCAGTGGAGTAAAGGCTGCCTTGGCGAGGGAGGAGGTGAGAAGGGGGATCTGGCAGAGGACACAGCTCACCAGTGGCAGGGCGGGCACTGCTCTGCAGTGAGTACAGCAGCTATAAAACAGACCAGCCTCAGGCACAGGCTGCTTGTTCAGAGGATGCAGTGCCCACATGTGAAGATCTGGCTCCATCTCCTTCTGGCCCGAACACCTTTGTCCCACTGTTCCTGGGGACTCTGCTATCACAGGCTGCTTTGTTGAGGAGGAGCTGTCTAACCTGAGACCACAGCCCTTTGCTGGAGCAGGGCTCGTCTGCTATTTTGTCAAAGCAGCAACCCCTCTGTGAGGAAGCTGCTGGGGCAAGTGGATTACACAAAACAAGACAAAATGAGTGACCTACAGACACGGTCAGAGCAGAGCACTTTCCCCTACCCTCTGCCAAGGGTTGTTCTGTCCTTGTGAGGTGGCCTGGATGTACCTTCCTGACAGCTGGCACCCAGAGCCAAAGGTGGATTTCATCAGCTGTTTACTGTTAAACAAGGGCTTAATATTAATCCCTGGAGAAGTTTAGCTCCCCTACTCCAGTCAGCCCACTCTGATGCTTTAACAGATCAAATTCTAAAACCAACCCCAAAATCAGACCTTCTCCACTCAGGCTCAGCTCTGATGCATTTTGACTCTTGCTGGGACTTCCCAAGCCAGCCTAAGTGTGCAGTGCCCAATCCCAGAGCCACAAATACCCAGGAAATAAAGTATTACTAGCATAATACCTGAGATGACCTTTCTCAAGGGGAATTTGCAGAAGCTGGGAGATGAGTCATTCAGTGAATGGATCTAACACCTGCAATCCCATAGATACTGCTGTGTTCATCCTTGTTTCCTGAAAACATTTGACCTAAACAACATCTTAACTGCACCACTTCAACTATATCTTGACATTTAACTTGTCAGAACCTATCTTGTCTAGGACAAAAGCATTTCCTCCTTAAAGGCTTAAATGCCTCCCTACTTTGAGGGCCAGGATCAGTGACTGAAGTGTGGGACTTTCCTCCCATGCTGTGTGCTCACTGTTTGACTTTGTAGGAAAGACCAACAGCCACAGCAGTGGGGAACATGACTATTCCTTCAAAGGGCAGAAGATATACAGACCTGAAGCACACAGGCTCCCGAAGCACAAAAGAGCTGCTCAGATCACAAACCACTTTTCCTAGACTTTGTTCTGCTTTAAAGCACTCCAAAAAGAAACATTTCATAACCAAGAACAGAAATTACACAACTGCTTCAGAGCTTCAAACCAGCCCACAAGGACACACTAATGACTCCAAACTCACTTGTGCTAGAGCAGATACAATCCTGTCACTCAAGATGGTACTGTCCATACCTGGTACTGGCTGCTGGCTTTTCAAATGGACAGACAGCTGAAGCCTGTCTGGTGGCTATGAATGAGCCTCTGCTCCAGGATATTTCTTTCTCACACCAGTAGTCACCAGCATTCCTCCTTCATCTCACTGTCTTGCTGCTCATCCCACCAAAATCAAAGCAGTGGCAGAAGGTAGCTAGTATTTTCAGTATTGTAAATGTGCTAGGGAACCTGTTCTTTTTCATGTAACTATGTATAAATTTCTTTTTTGGCACTAAGTTAATGATACTAATTAAAAATAGGTTTGAATTAAAACGGTGGATCTGAACAGCATGTAAAAGTAAGAGGCAAACGATGAACAACTGGCATCTGAACTAAAAAGGCCTGCCTCAGAACAAGACTAGACCACTGCTTCCACAACCTGGAACAGAATGTTTCACTATAAACCCCAGCTGTAAGGGATTTCTCTTATTTATGTTTAAACAACTTTGTTCAGCATATAAAAAAACCTCATTTGTCACCACAGTACTCAAAATCCACACCAACACTTCAAACTGCCTCAAACCCTGTTTCTGGTATCACAGCTAGCCACAAAAATGAAGGAGTTGAGCAGGTCCTGCAGAACACGTGTCCCCACACATGGCAAAAACAACACGTGACAACACATTCAAAACACTGGGGTCCATCAATTATAAAAGAGGCAACTGACCTTTGCTAGATGCTTCACGTATTTATCCATGATGATCTTGCTAAGGGACAGTTGTCCCACAAGCCCAGCCAAGCACCTTTGTCTCACCGAGAGGACAGACGATGACTGGCAGCCAGCAGCATAGCTGTGTTGAGCCCTGGGTACAGCCCCTCAGGCTGTGCTCCCCAGGCAAAGCCTCCTAGCAGCAAAGTCAGCACAGTGGCTTCCTTCAGTGTAGTTACTTCTGCCTCTGCTCATCTACTCGGGCAGACAAGCACAAGACAACTGTGCAGGGATGAGGAAGGCCATTTGCGCCCCCTCGCCCCCCCAAACAATAGGACACTAACGGCAATTTCATGCAAGGTTTCCTCTGCATTTCAATGACAATCATCCTTAACTCCCTTGATCCTCAACCAGGCTCTTAAGCAAAAATGTAAATATGTTAATGACCGCAGCAGCCATCTGACCCAGGATCTTAATTCCCTGGCCCAAAACAAGCTATTTGTTTCCTATTTCTTCCTTCTTTTAGAGCAGACACTCCATAAACTAAAGGCCCCACAGCAAAACTACAAGACAAAAATAAGGAGGGGGCCCACAAACTCTGATGGAAATAGGAAATACGGTTGAGAAAAGAAAATGAAATCTCAAATTGTTCCTCCTCTTTAATTAAAGATGCATCAGCCACGGCTGAGTGAGCAAGTAGGGTGGAGGCTGGTGCTGCAGACAGATAATGGGTATCTTGGGAAAACACAGACATTTCATACAGCGCAGCCAGCTGCTCCTCTCCCCATGGCAAACAGCCCTCTGGGACACCAGAGCAGCTGGAGAGTCAACAGCTGAACTGGGCACAACATGAGGATCCTTGGCTGGCTTTAGGATTGCAAATCTGTCACAAGAACAGAGAATTTGCTACCACCCATGGTTTCCCCATTGAGGGGCTTTGTCTTGGCATGAAAAGAAGATATCACCCAAGCCATAAGTTGTCTTCACAATGGACAAGGCTCCAAGTAACTTCATCTAACCTGGAAGTTGGCCTTGTGTTGTAACAGTCCCTTCAAACCTGAATCATTCTATGTTCCAGTGGTATCTTCACTTCTGGGAGAGACTGGCTTGGCACTCAGGCCTCCTGGCAGATTCTGGAAATAAATTGCCCCGAGTTCTACCTTCCCCTCCTATTATATGGAAATGACAACCCCTGCCTTATTTCCCACCAGAAAGGAGCTATCAATAATAGGCCTGCTTCTTGTTCACATGTAGGCCCTTTCCCATGACTGCCACTGGAAAGGGGGAGTCAATCATGTACCAAATCTGTTCATCTCCAAGGGTTTCGGAAACCACTGAGTTTTTCTGGATTTGAACTCTGACTCCAAGTTGAAGCTGTAAAAAGACATTTAAGACAGGCATTGAAACTCTCCTCAAGGTAGTCACACATCTTACCAGAGCCCATTCTCTACCTTTCCACAGTCTCTGAGGTCATGCCGTGAGTTGGTGACAGGGTTGGGTTTGTTTGTTTTTAACAGAACACCAATGCAGCAACAGTAGATGTAGCACTTGCTGCTTTGATGAAAATTAAAGGAATGACAAGGCAGAAGATGAAAGTCTGACTTATAATCCAAATGAGAGGGCAAAAAGCAGGAGTTTCATCACTGCCTGGTGGTGATGATCTGAGCAGCTTAATGATCCTGCTCGCTCTTCCAATAGTGGTAGGTGCACGTGAGAGGAGAAACCCCAATCCAGAAGAGAGGAAGGTCAGTCAAAGGTAAGTGCATACCCCTCCACCTCAAAATACAGCTTCTCACCATTAAAAGTCACCTCATCTGAGTTGCCTGAACACGTGTGGTAAAACAGTGCTGGCTCCAGTGATGCATACTCTCTTCTCCTGTAAATAATGAATTTACCCACCACTACCCAGACAATATAAAGTGATTAAGAACTGTCCAGCAGTACTTTTAGTGCATGTTAGATTGCTTTGACCTGAGCTGAACCCAAGGGCTGGAAACATCACCCAGCTCTCAAAAGCTAGATTGCAGTTAAGCATGGAGGATATATGGTCACCAAGCAGGGCACCCAGACAGACCTGCTCCCCAGAAAGCTGCGGTGAGAGGGCACAGAGCTCCCCAGCTCAGCACTCACTGAGGCAGAGAGGCCTTTGCAGAGCAGATGGCCTGTCACCTCGAGTTGGATAAGTGTCTCTCTGCATGCAGCACATGGCAAAGTGAAGATGGAGGGAGCTGATACAAGATTCCCTTTTCCTTGAAGAGCAGAGTAGCCTGAAGGACTAGGTCCATCAGCTAGCTGGCCAATCTGTAAAAGCATTTCTGCTCTAATTTATTGTTCCTACTGTCTTAGGCACAAAGACAAGGAGGGGACCTACATTACTACCATCTGTTGTTACCTTCTGCAAAAGCACTTCATCTAAACAGACACTGGAAGCACAGATTCAACATGAATGGGAGGATAAAAAGATTCGGGAGTGTACCACTGCTCAGGTGTTACACAGACAGCAAAGAGGGCTGTAGGACCAGATTTGATTCTTGGTATTGCAAAGATTCCTGGAGTGAGCCCAGGTGCCCTTGCAGTGCCCTGATTTCCCCATTTACAAGGCAGATGCAATGCACCTGTGCCAGCGTGACACAGCACAGTGAGGGCTGTGGAGCTCACAGAGCATGACTGGATGATGGCTGCCATGGCAAAGGGCAATTAGAGAGCCACAAGGCCAAGCAGCATAGGGAGAATATGAACAGAGCCAGCCTTCTGCCAGGGTTTCATGTATAGAAAAGCATCAGACTTTCCAAAGCCAATGACATCTGGAGACCACACTGAACTCCTTGACTCCACAGAGGTTCAGACCCCATGGTCCAAGCCACCACAGGTCAAGCAAATCCTGCATTCAGAGACCCTGGGAATTTCAGACCTGCAGCTTGCTGGGGATGCCTGTCATGCTCAGCCAGGCACTCAAATCTGTGTTTCTGTCTCCATACACATTTTTAATGCAACTCTCTCCCCTATCCTTCCTCTGTCTGTGGGTTTCTTGCTAAGACACTAAGAAAGGATAGAGCTGAGATGGACTCACAGGACCTGTTGAGCTAGCCTTCAATCTCTGCTGTCTCGGCGGCCCACCATTCCAAGCGATCCCACTGCCTCTCTCCAGATCAGCCTCCTGGCACAACACTCACAGGAATCAGCCTCCAGTTTCAGCTGGGGAATTACACACAGTGTTCAAGCCACCCAGAACTAAATTATTCAAAATATGCCACTGTGCTAGCTTTGAAACCAAAGCCGCTCCCCAGAAAGAAGCCAGGGTAAATAGAAGCTCCATTATCAGCAGCACTGACAAGGAAGGAGATGCAGCACTGAAAGTGAGGGAGATAATTACATGATAAACGAGACAGCATGGATGGCAGGAGATGCCCTCCATTATGCCACAAGGCTTAATGCAGAGAGACATGTTTATAGACTGAGCCTTCTCCAGCTCTGCTTCTTCCTGTTTTATTATTTATGTAAGTGCATTAAGACTAATGGAGGCACTCTAAAAAGTGGTGGTGTTTTCTTAGGTAGAAATATAATTTTCAATCTTGATCCAGCACTGGGCATCTTGCACAGTTCACTGCATAGTTGTCCTCAGCTGCAGCAACAGGCTGGGCAGGTTATGGCACTGACTGGCGAGTCAGGTATCTCACATCACCAGCCCACCTCTGGTGCTGACCAGCTACATATTTCTGAGATTGTGGGCAAGATGAAGCCTACAAGAGAATGCTTAGTAACTGCCATGACCAAACCCATCCTAAGGTTTTACCTGTTTTCTTAAATCCTTAGGCAAGAGGTTTAACACTCTTTCCAAATCTGCTTGTCAGCACCAGCCCAGACATTGTTATATGTACAAAAGCCCAATCTCTTGCTCTCCCTTTTGGATTCTTCTAGTTTTTAGGGCTCCACAGTCTCCTGAGGCAATGAGTTTTGCAGTCTAATTAAAATAAAACCCACTTTTCATCTGGATGGTGTAAGGCATTAAATATCAAAAGCTGAAAACAGCAATATCCATACTACCATGGCACACAATATTCTCATTTACCACCACATAATTATTGTTTATGTCTTTTTAGTCATGTCTTATTGGAGAACCTCAAAACCCTGTATTAATATTAATTACATCTCTCAGGGCTTCTACATCGTGCAGGGACATAACGTGCAAGCCACTTCAGAGCTGAAACGCAATACACTTCTGGGTGGGATGCTGCATTTATTTGGACTACATAACTCAATAGAAGGCATAGCATGCACAGTCAACCTCACAGCCTGGAGACACACGGGCTTGAATCACTATTGCTCAAGGAAAATAATGATTAAAAAAACCCCAAGCAAACACAACAAAACCCAACACACAACAGTCAGTATAGCTGTTGAGCTGAGGCTGCACCTCAGACCAAGTTCCTGCAGTCAGATCCCTGTTTACCCCCAGGTTAGCTAAACATACATAAGCATTTCTGTGAAATTCACTGCTATTGACAGTATCTCCTGTCACAGAAATATCTCTGCTGGTACAGATGAGGCAGACAAGTCTTCTCATTCAAAACAGGGTTTTGTTCTGATATTATTTGGAGAAACTAACGTAGGTAATACCAACACAAAAGCATCAGGAGTAGTTGAAATGTTTCTGTTCTATATAGGGACAAAAGCCCAATGAATTACCTCTATCATATGATGATGATATACTTTCTGTCCCAACAGTAACTCTGGAGCAGATAAAGTTAATTTTGAATCAGCAGGCAAAGATAACTTTCATCCAAAACATTTTAAAAAGCCAGTACTAATACTGATTTTTGCAAGTCTGGGAACACTGGAGGAACACCAAGATCTGCTATTTATCTTTCTTTCAACTTTGTATCAGCAATGTAGCCCTTCCAACCACAGCTCCAAAACTCCTGTCCAAACATGCTGACAGGTACTCACACCGCTCCCAAAACTGCAGGGCTGCGACAAGAATTTAATGGGACAAAGCAGGTTTGTCAGCCTAATAGCAACCCACAGACAACGAACAGATAACTGGTATTGAGTAATGCATAATTGAAGGAGGACTCCTCTAATATCAGCCAGAATATGCTACAGAAAATAGATTATATTCAGCTGATATTATCTGGATGAGAATACAAACTTGGTGCAGATCATAAGATCGCTGGTATAACTGATTTCTGCAGGGCATCTGACATCACCTGACAAGCCTGTGTTTGAGGACTTGCTGTGACACAAACTCAGGCTGTCACACATTCAACACGCTAAAATCTGGCTACTTGACAGGTCTCAAAAATAAAACTAAGCTAGAGAGCAACCAGGACATGGAGATGCCACTAATGGGGTCCCATGAGAATTCATTCTTGTCCCTACAGAATTCTCATTAGTGACTTAGGAGAAAGCATAAGGTAAGTCTGCATCATGCTCAGAGATGAGCTAAAGCAGCAAGTTGCATGAGCTGGGTATTTTGCTAAAGTTGAGTGCTTGCAAATAATACATATTACAGTAAAAACAACTAGAAAGCCATAGGGCCAGGAGCCAAGAATGCCAGCCAGCTTACAGGATGGGGAATGCCATCTTCAGAAGCGCCTTTTTTGTTACACTGAGTGCTCTCAAGGTAACACTGCCTTCAAAAAAGGAAACATGACCCGTGGGTTTGTAAATGAGGTGACATTACTTCTGTGTTTGGCACTTCATTACTGGTATAGTCTGACTGGCTCAATTCATTAGCTTATGAAAGGGAAAGTTAAGCAATGACTTGATCAATGTCCAGAAGAGCCACAAAGGGAACAGAAATTTGGCAGTAGAGGATTCTCCACTGTGACAAAGGTATAATCACATTTAGGGGCTACAGGTCAAAGCTGAGCAGATTTGGATTAGAATAAGTTGATTATTTTTACTATTAACAAGAGAAATGGCTCACTAACTTTATCAGAAGTTTTACAACTGAATTGCAAGTTTTCCTAGGAGATGAGGTATGGCAGAGGTCAAGCAGAAGACCACTCAGAAAACCTTCTGGCCTTCATTATGAAAGACTAGACAATCCCATCAGTTCCCTTCTGACCTGACTGCAAGTTATTAGGGCTCAGAAAAACTTCAGCCAAACAGATGCATTTAAAGCCCCAATTAACAACTGCCATAACACACGTATAACCAGAACAACCCATCTATGCTGGAATTCAAACCATGCTTCCGGTCAGAAGAACCACCACAGAGCACAACTCCTACTAAACAGACTGGGAAACATACTTAACCTGTACTGATTTTACATCTGGCTTTGCTCAGTCATGGGGACTAGAAGCTATCAAAGAAACTCCTCTGCTTTTCAAGCTAAACTGGAGCAGAAGATAATGTCAGCCTTGTGAAGAGGAGACAGAGATATTGTATGATTCCCTGTGACGCCTTGTAGGCATTAGGTTGCAACGACATAACCGTCTCAAAAGTACTGCAGACAGTCTGGTTCCAAAGAACTGGAGCCCAAAGCTAAGAGTATTAATTATTACTCTATCTTCTACTATTTAAACACTTGAGAGCAAGCAGTTCTGGCTTGCATCTTTCCAGGTTGATCACAGGGATTACAACTGCAGTAAGGAGCCAGACTGCTGGAAGCTGTGGTGGTTCACACTGTTTCTCAGGAGATACATCCAAATCAGTCCTGGATGACACCCAGACTGCAGGTTTACTGCATGGAGGACTGCAAGGGTAAAATCTGCAGTGTTTGCACTTTCCCAGTGTCTGCTATGTCAAATATGCTTTGGTTCAAGGGTAGAAAAGATCTGTCCAAGTGCCAAAGCTGCACAACCAGAAATCAGAAAAATCAAGCTGCATTTTTGGCTTCTTAAGGCCCTTACTGGGTACAAGGGACAAATTCAAGGCAAGGCACAGTATTTCTAAAGTTCTATTTGCTACTGTTTTCAAATAGACACAAAACTTGTCAGAAATTTTAAAGCAAATCATGACTCAATAAAGACTCCACAACAGGAATGCAGCTAACTTCATAGGAAGAAGTGCTGTCTGTGCAGGTGCCCAGCCCAAGTCTCCCAGCTGGAGCAGAACCATTCTCCCTGCACATGACAAAATGCCTGGGGCCAGCTGTGCCCTGCAAGGTGTAATGTCTCTGCAGGATTCCCTGTTCACTGTGTTTGGGCCTCTTTACACACTCACCAGCCTGACAACCAACTGTACTACAGCGTGGTTTGAAACCCATCTTTTGGACAGTTACCAGGGAAAAGGCTCCTCACAGCAGTGACAAGTCCTCACAGAGCCTGGCCCTGCCTGAGCAGTATCAGCACTCCTTTCTGCTTGGGGAGACAGCAGCAGACACTCCCTTCACAGTCTCCCACATAACAGAGTGCTTGTCCTGTCAGTCAAACCTGCACTCACTCACTGAGCCCCTCTCCTTGCCAGCCTCCACCTCATTTCTGCCTCCTTTACTGAACTAATCAGATTTCTCATGTGTACAGGGCTCACACAGGCTTTAAAGAGCACCTGCTTCCTCCGACTCCCCTGTGTGCTCTTCCCAAGCTCTAATATTCCCCTTTAACAGACTGGCTTGAATGCAGTTTAACCATTCAAAGCTGAAGCCCCCTGTGGGCACCCACAGGCAAGCAGACCTCCCACTTAGTTTTCCTGCCACACTGCAGCAAAGAGACCTGCTCCTTCAATAGGATGGGGTGATGCCTGCACACTGCCAGCATGGGTGTGAGCTGTAGGGGACCAGGCACACAGCAGGCTGGCAGATCTTTGGCAGAGGCCTGTGGTCCATATTTGCTGTGTCTGCATCACAAGCACAGGGTGAGGGCTGCACTAAGACTTAGAAAAAACAAGCCCTGGTTACTGCAATTCACAAGCTGTATTTCCTGGGTAAAAAAAACACACACTGAAGTGCAGAGATGGCTTTCCAAAACTGCTATGACCTCAATGCAGAAGACTAGAAGAAGGAAGCAGAGAAGGCACAAGCAATAACCATAATTACTGAGCCAGCATAATTAAAAGAATGCATGTTACACTCATCAGGAATGAGGAAATCAAAACAGCCTCCCAAAGAATCACCTAAGAGCTGCAACCACTGCAAACAAAGGGGAAACAAGCCAGGAGGGAGAGACAGACAGACCAGACTGAAAAGGAAGGTTAGGAAATGGCAATACTCTTCCTATTCATGCATCATGCTCCATCTTTCAAAGCAGGAAGAGAGTGGAGGAAAAAGTCTTCTCACCTGCAGGGTAACTAGAGAGACAAATCCACCCAAAACAATCCCACAAGGCTTCCACTGGGCACTAATTAGCCCATCAAGTGGGGCCAACTTCTAGCAGAGCATCCTCCCGGAGCATGCTGCAGACTGCTGTGCTTCGGCTGGTCACAGAGAAGGGAGTGCAAAGACACAAAAGGAGGACTGCGGAAGGGGCAGGAGGAGAGGGCAGACCAGACTGGCTGAGAGGAAGCCGAGATGAATGGAGAAAGACAAGCAGGGAGGTGAATGAGCAAGAGGTGATGAATGGTAGGGAGGGCATGGAAGTTTTACACAGGGCAGAGAGCAAAGGCAGACCTGAATGGGGAAGACTGAAAGATGCCGCTTGAATGGAAGGGGAAAGAGGGAGGAGAAATGAGGCAGAGAGCGAGCTGAGCAGCACAAAGTGAAATACTACAGGCAGAATAGCTTCCCACATGGACTTGACAAGGCCTTAGAGAGAAAGACAAGTAACACAGCATGAACTTTAATCCAGGAGCAGAAAAGCTGCCTGGAGCAGACGGTGTTACCGTCATCTGTCCTTGTATAATCCCTCCGCCATCGGGCACCTTCTTTGCTCCCAGTCAACAAATTCTCATGAACCCAGAGCAAATTGAACAGCAGCCACCAAAGGCCAGATGACCCCCATCAAAAGGAGTTGTAGCAAAACTAAGACAGCAACCTGGAAACAGCTGCTGGGATAAAGCACCAGGATAATTACAAGCAGCAGCCCAAGTGTAACAGTACCATAAAGGTGGGACAAGATGCAGTTTATATATATGACACAGAAACACTGTTTATCAGTGTTATTTGCAGGGCTTTCCTTCTATTTCTAAAGCCAGGATACACTCTTTCAAAACAAAACTTTTCCAAGCAAAAACTTGGAGATTTCAGTCATGCGAAGACTTTCCTGTGAATTTACCTTAGCTTTGAATATTGATTGTTTAGAAGAAGTTCCCTCAGATTCTACAAAGTGAAAACACTGGACATTACCATTTTCAAAATGTTTCATTAGGAAATTGCCATTTATGTTTATGTTCAGTGTGCCCAGATGGTTTGGCTCAAGTCAAATTAAATATTTTTCTCTAAGAGGGAAAAAAAAAAAGCAGATTTTTTCCCAATCTTTTAGGGAATTGCAAACAAAACACTACATATTATTCACCCACCTCCACCCTTCTCACAGCTGGGGAAAATAAAGCATTTAGAATGGACACATCTTATTACTCAGTCCTCACAGGCAGAGCTGAAAACTGGATACACTCCCATCCCTTTTAGTTGTGCAGGTTCAGACAGGCCAAGGTATCCGTTATCCTCCTAGGTCTATCTACATGATCCTGTGCCAAATCTAATATTCCCAACTGCAAAGCAAAAGATGCAGTGACTCACTCTAAAAGGGATAGCATAAGGCCTTAAATCATAGCCCTTTACTTCATGCTCAGAAAATCTTTCATGTTTATCAGGAACAACCATTTAAAAGCTAATTCCATGCCTGGACTTCATGTTTTGCTTGCTCATAAATAGACTCCACTGTCACACAAGCTGAAATGAGAGGTCATAGAAACCCAGCAGAAGGTATGACACAGCCCTCAAAAACAAACACAATGGAAAGGAAAACAAATTTAAATCTAAGACTTGACCCTACTTTGCCTTTTCAACACATCAGGGAAGTCAAACATACAAACAGGCTTTTAAATTGTTGCTAGAGGAACCATGAGGGGCCCATCTCTGCCTCAACTTGAGTCTCAGGTTCTGCTCCCTTCTTTATGTTTCTTACACGAAGCAAACATAACAATATCAATGCAGTTCATTTCAGGCAAAAAATGTGAGGGTCCTGGAGTCAGAGCACAAGCAGAAACTCATCTGAGAAAAGACATGAGGAATTCTCCCCCACCAAAGAAACAGCAAAGGAATTCCTGAGAAATCTGGGCTGAAATCTCAGTCTCTCTCACAAAGGTCCAAAAATACAGGACAGAGAGTTGGGATCTGGCCGTTAGCAATCAGGTCTCTATCACAGAATGCATTCTGAAATGATAATTTGTGCTCTTTATCATTCACAGTGGTACCACTGTCATTGGCTCAGTTGACAGAGCTCCACTTTATGAACTGGGAACTCAAGACAGAGAGGTGAAGTAATTCACCTGAGGATGCAAGAGGCTTAAAATACAACTATAGTTGAGATGAGCTGCCTGTGCTCTAGCCACCTCCATAGAACACTCCTACATTGCCACCGAATAACCCACTAGTCAAAACTGGAAATTGCTTAGTACTAGAGGGGGGATTTTTAAGGAGGGGTTAAGATAAAGGTCCAAGCACCCCCAGGAAGTAAGCTAAGCTTGGTGTTATCCACAAACAACATGAGAAGAGGTCCAAGCACGAGTCTCTCCTGGAAGCAGCAGGGAGATAAGAGTTCTATGTGTGTTTCGCAGGCACCCACACCACAGTGGCAGAGGGACAGTAAGGGTCTCCAGGAAGGCTGCTCTGCCAAAGCTGACAAGCTTGAACATTGCAACTTCATAGCCCAGTTGAGCCCATGAAAAACCATTACTGCAAACAGACAAGTGTCTTGCTTTTCCATCTGCCAGCCCAAGCACAGTCTGATTGTGTTACATACAGCACTGGGGGAAGGGAAAGACAATATGAATAATTCTCAATTCAGTGAAAGGAGTGCGAGCTGTGCAGCTGCTGCAGTACGAGCAAGCCCTAACAGCACTAGCTACTGCTTTGGGTCAAGAGATCATACCATTTCAGCCTGCTTCCTGACTTGTGCTTCATCCCAGATGGTTTCCTCTCCCTTTAGTGCCTGCCTGCAGGAACAGCTAGCTCTCTGGAAGAAATCCAAACACAAGGAGGAGAGGTTACACATGCCCGAGGGAGGTGAGAACACAAGGCAGGTCTAGTCTAAAAGCGTTCAAGCAGAGTCAACACCTACTAAAAATAAATACATAAATACACACATACACGCTATACAGGAGGAGGATTTACTCAGATGGGACAGCCAGGACCTCAGGCATGCTTGGAGTTCCTTGAATCTGCATCTCTGGGAAACTGGCAGCTATTACAACTGAATCAGGCAGATCTGTGCTGCCAGCGGCTGGGAGGTGACAAGTCATCCTCCTTCCAGGAAGGGCATGCTGTTATGGACCAAAACTATTACCCTCTCCCCATCCCAAACCCAGCCTGGGAACTCTAGTTCTTTTCTGCTCCCCAAATCTAAGTGTCCCATATCAGACAGCCAAGGCAAGGCCACTACCACAGGCTGGTCAATCTCCTTATGCAAATGAACTCAGGGTAATTGGGACAGTTATAATGAGTCCCTGACAATGTTTGCCTTTGTGCACACCAGTGGTAAACATAGACTGAGCTGCTTTCTAAGGATGGAGGGTGAGGGGAGAGCTGTGCTGTGGGCCAGCATCTCAGCTTCTCAGAGGGATGATGGGGAAGTAAACACTGTTTAAACACAATGATGCTCTCAGAAGTGCAGAGCTGATGGGCAAGGAAGGAGGCAGATGCTGCAAATAAAAGTCGCTGGCTGGAAATCTCAAAAATATTCAGAGAAGCACAGCCACTGTGGCAGGTCTCCCCACATTACAACCTTCATTCCACAGACAGAAAACTTCCACAGCATTCACCCAGCCAAGGATCTCAGCCCCCAGGATTCAGACAGCCAAGACAACCAGAGCCAAGAGTGGACATCGCACAAACACCCCACCCAGAGCGATTGCTGACAGTCTCCAGGCTGCAAGCGCACAGTGGCTGGCTCTGGCTGTCGCTCCTGCACTGATGGCTTTGCCTCTTGGTTATCTCAGCACGCTCCAGCCCCATGAATCTCATATATATGCTCTACTTTTGTTGTAGCCCTCCAGGGCCCATGCAGCAGCCGTGGAAGAAACCTAAACAAAAAGCAATCGCCCCCTGAAATCCTGTCATGCAAACAAGACTCTTCCCACCCATCGCCACAAGGACTGAATGGAGAGGGCCTGAACACCCCCCTGCTCACCCCTGCCTGGTGGTCTTTTTGTCTCATGACCTTCCCCGCACAAACACAACCCCACAACAATCAGACAGGCAACATAATGCACCAGCGCCGGCTTTCCCAGCCCTTCAAGGCAAGCTGGGGAGGGAAGGGGGGAGAGCTGGGGAGAGCTGAAAGGATTTGGGGATGAAGAGTGGATAGGATGGGCAAGGAAATACCAAGCAGCGTTTTAATTTCTACTTGCACAGTCCCACAAGCCAGGATAAAAATAGTTTTAATGAAAGAAACAAAAGAAATGTTATCTCGAATGGCTTAAAGGGACATGGGAATAGCAGCCAGTGGGATTTTCATACCAGAAAAACCCCAACGAACCAACAATGTTCCAAACCCTGTGAACATCTTTTAACATTCCCTCCAAGTAGCCCACAAAATTGAGCCCTTTGGTGCAAACTCTGCTGGTTTTACCTTGGCTATCGTTGAGATTTGAAGTCCGAGATGGATTAGATATAAAGGTTTTCCTTTAGACTGGGAGAAAACTTCTTTGCAACAGCTATAGCTGTAGACAGCACCAACACATGTGGAAACTCTCCCCATTGTGATAGCTTCAAAGCATAGAAAATTTCTGCCAGTTTGCCCTAACTATGGAAAAAGAGAGTCATCACCACCTGTGCTACTGGCAGCAAGGAGTAAATGTGCCTCCAGGCCCCAGGTAACAGATATCCTTTGGTGACTGCAGGACACATCACCTTTGGGAAAGAGCAACGAGGGTCTCCAAAGACTTGTTAGGAGCAGATCAGGAGACCAAGAAGGCAAAGGGAAACTCCTACCTTCTGAAATGCCGAGGGATTCTCCCCTGCTTCCTGAACAGGAAAAAAAATACAGACTCCACAGGAAAGCAAACCACATCATGCAAAAAGAAATATTATCTCTCAGGGCCTGGATTCAGTGAGCTTAGCAGGGCTCTGGGCTACGCTTCAGGGCACTAGAAATACATACTAAGTACCTCTACAAGGAAAGGAGGCTGTGCTCTCACCAAAAGCCAAGATCTGTGTCCCGTGAAATCCTGGCAGCCAAAGCAGTAACAGAAAGCAAAGCTACAGGAAAGCACTTGTGTGATTTACAGACACATTAGCCACCTAGGGAGCATGACACAGTAAGAAATGACATCTCAACTCCTACTGCCAGCACCCCCACAACACCGTTACTGTTATCCACATCTTTGATTAAAGTACTGCGATCGCACGGTGGAAGCCACCTGAGGAGCCAGGTATGAAATCACCTCCATGGGACAATGCAGCTCATGTAAATAGACTGAAAATCCTGACAAAGGCTGTCCACAGCATCGGGGTGTAGGAGGCCTCTCCCAAACCCAGCACACCAGGCCACATGTGGCCGGCTGGTCCCGGTGAGGGGGCATGGAGCTGCGACTGACTCTCGCCTTTCCTGACATGAACTGGAGTAACTGGAAGAGCAGCAGCACTGTGCCCATACACAACTGGCAAACTTCCCACAGCAAGGATACTGTCTCCTGTCAATCCACTCCAGCCTTAATCCTCTGTGGAAAGATCCCATCAGCACCGTGCTAAGAGGCAATCTTTCAAAGCCAGACGCTAACAATTTACTATAGTGAAGATGAGGTAGGGAGGGACAGAGAACAGCTATAACCATGCTCTGCTCATCACACTGAGCAACTTGGAGGAGCTGGACAGGAGATACACAGGCAAGACTTTCAAACACCACAGTGTGAGGATGAAGCACCATGAAGGTGCCACCCACACCACCAGCCACCCCACACTGGTACATCACCTCTTTCTATTCCTGCTGCCCACCCAGCAAATCTGGTTCTTCCAATCACCTTCTCAGAAACATACCAAAGCATGATCAGTTCAAAATGGAGACACTGTTCAGTCTAACCCTAGCACACATTCTTAGGATAACAGATCAGTCAGAGCTGGATGCAGTACCTGCAGAGCTGTACATTATTACAATAACAATAGACTTTCCACAGCCAAACTCTGCTGTGTTGAAATCACCAGCACGTACCTAGAGAGGCTGTAGACAAGGAAGACACCAGCAAAGAATTTTTTCTCTGACATGAAAGATGCTGACCATTAGCAAGGCTTGGATCCATCACTTCACCTTAGAAAAAATTGAAATAAACCATGGAAGCCTCAGGGAAAAAGTTCATTTGAGCCTGGATATTCCTTTCTCCTTGGCACAACTTTATGGTGCGTATCACAATATTCTCTCTGTGTATTTGCTACTGCCCCTTCAGCCCAGGCTTGCATACCTGATGAAGAGCTGAAGTATTTGCCTCACAGTGCTAAAGGAAAAAGCAAGAAGCACCAACATTTCCAGAAGGCAGCCTTGCAATATCTGAGGCATCGTCATAACCTTGCGTTCTTGCAAAATGAAATTTATCACGGGAATGCTCTACCATGGAAGGGGTGCATGCTGTGTGAGCTTCCTTTAATAAAACCCTCAGCAAAAGAAATTGAATATTTCTATGTCTGCACGCTTAAAGAAACACTGTAAAATTAAAATCAGGGGAAGTCCTTACCCTTCTGAAATCAGTAATGAAATTAGCATGGGGCCCAAAGGAAGCAAATGAAGCCCCTCCAGAGTGGCCAGGATTTCATCTGCCCCACCTTGGCAGATCTGTATTTATTTTAATGACCCACCAAATCCTTTTAGTCCTTCACATCCCTCCATGAAAGTCTAATAATGAAAAATTATCTACTAAAACTTGGCTTTTCCTGAAAAACAGTATCTGAACATATCTCCAAAGACAGATATTTCTGTGGACACAGTGTGTTTGCACTGCAATGCTTTGTTTTCAGACATCACTGCATTTCACATTTTCTCAGCTTCCTTGGAATAGCATTTGATACAGAAAAAGTGTAAGTGATACTCACAAACAAAGGAACAGCCAAACTCTCTGAAACCACAGGGCCTCTCCATTTGTATTGCTTTTGTAACAAATATAGCCTGAGCCATGGAATTCCAAGTAAGAGATCCTCAGGCTACTTAAAAATTCAAGCAAACCATTGCCATGCAACATTAAATGCATTCATTTTTATGAGCATCAAATTCCATGTATTAATGAATCAGTCATCCTATGCAGCTACTAATTTACATATCCAGCCTGCAAGCTGCTGAGGGGCCAGTGGACATGAAATAAATGAATATATTAACTCTGGAAAAAGAAACTAACGTCCATCATAATTCAACTTAATGATCACATTTTCTTTACAAGCAGTAGCAGAGTCCATGCATGACAACCACACACCCTGTACACGCACCCCAGCTGCAGTGAAGTACTGAATCCCCTGTAACTGTGATGTATGCAGTGCTCACAGCTGAATCAAGCCCTGAGTTAAGAGGGAATTCCCTGGAGTTACATTTTCACCAAGTCACTAAAACCCATGCTGTTGTACATGGACTAAATTCACAGGCCTGATCCTCCCTATGGAAGACAGTTTATCTGACCATGCATTAAAATCCTGGAACAATTTCTCAGCCCTTTTGCCAAGCCAGGTAGTATTACCAGCTTTAATGTAATAGCACTTTTGATCTTGTAACTGCTACAGTGGTGCTGGTACATCTATTATTTCTCCTGGAACAGAGCTGTGCTCTGATATCACACCTACAATCCACTTCTTGTGCACAGCTATCAAGAAACAGATGTAAGAGAGAGCGTAGCAGCATGTACTCCCTTCTGTCATCCCAGGGAGGTGAATGACCCTCTCCAGTGCCCAATCCAGGGCCAATTACAGCTATGGCTGGGACAAAGGCTTCTATTTTAAGCCTGTTGAAGAGGTAACTAGGTGCTGCAGGCAGCAGGATGGACATGGGGGAAAGTGTCCTGTAAACTGGTTCTTTAACTCAACTGGGCACCACACAGGTAGATGTCAGATTGAGGAATGAGGGGCAATCCCACAATCAAATGGATTCCATTCCTTTTTTTAGGTCTGTAGCAGACTGTCCCCCATTGTAACAGGATATGATCACTGACCTCCTTATTCCACATTCCCACCTGCAAAGTGAAATGAACTGATACTGGAGAATAAGCTTTGAAGTCCTTGAAGAGGAAGGGCTACTGCAGTGCGGAATAAGGCCAATTCCCTACAGTCCACAGCCACTGCAGTGATACAAGCAAAAACCCTAAGGTGCAGAAGAATCAGGCCCTGAAAAAACTAAAAAGCTCAGAGAAAAGATGAAAGAAACTGAACTTGGGTAGTTAATACTGCTTTGAACATTTGCTGAGCAGAAATCCTTCCCAAAAGTAACAGAACTGCAGATAGCAATTGGGGAATATTGGTCTGGCACCCAGGTTGTTAGGCAAGACCCACATCTCCCAAGAGGTCCGACTGCAGGGCTCACCCAGATCCATCTCATGGGCATTAGCTACAGTAATTTTTCAGAAAGGAAGGGCAGAAGCTGTCAGTTGAGCAACGGGGAAGAAGCAAACACCATTTGTTTATTCACAGGTCTTTGTACTCTAACTTGTTGCTTGCATCAGATGACACAGTGATAAGTACCTGTTTAAGAAAAAAAAAATAATCGAGCAACAACAGCAAAACCACCCCCCTGCAGCTAATCCAATTAAGACACAGGATAAAGTTGTAGAGGTTAATCAGATCTGAGCCACTGGGTCTCTCTCTGCTGCTGCTTAGTGACACATCTGGTGAGCAACAGCAGTGAGAGGAAGGCCAGGCAGAAACACCAACCTCTCACTAGTCCCAGGAGATGAGTGCTGCTCCTCTGCTGCATCAGGCAGGCAAGAGAGGAGCACACTGCAGGGCTCAGAGCTTGGCTGTCCCATTAAGCCTTATCAAGTGCCAGGATACTGTGACCAATGGACTGCATTTTCAACAGTCCTTACAGCAAAGACCAAGGCTATGTCTGCAGCTGTTCCTAGGCTGGTAACCAGGATGGAAATTTACTCAGCAAGGAAAAATTCAGCCCTTAACAACTGCAGGGAGCTCCTCTTACCTTGTGTTTCATTAGCTGCAACTGCACTGACCAGGGCTGCAGCAGAGCAGGTGAAGGCTGTCCCAGCCCAAGGTGCCACCAGCACAGAGACCACTTGGATTGTCATGAGCAGCCCCTTCAGCATCAGGAGCCACAAGAAAGCTGTACTTGGGATTGCACTGAAGCAGCTCCACCAGTGCCAAAGGGACAGGGTTCAGCACTGACTAGAGAACGTTGCTGCTCTCACACCCAAGGCATCCAGCCTACTGCCCAGCCTGAAGTCCTGACCTAAAGCCACCTTGCAAAACTGAGCATGCTGCTTTCCCCAACTCAACCCTGCCTGTACTGTCAGTTCTGCTCTGCCTCCCTCCCTCCTCCTCCCTTTAGGACAAAAAGAAGCCAGTGGTCTCAGCCCTCATTGCTTAGACAAGGTGTCTGCACCTTGGTGGTAACAACTTACTGTTCCCATCATCACACCCCTTGGTGAAGGACAGTCAGCACAGAAAGATGGACCTGCTCTGGAAGGTGACCTCCCCTTTGATCCATCAGAACTTTTGCCCTTCCCGTAGGAAGTTTTATCCTTCCTTTAAAGGCAAGGAGTTTTATAGCAATCAGCCATGAAACTTGCCAGGAGAAAAATTACATTTTATACTCTGGACTTGAAACACAGAACATTTCAGATTAAAAATAGCTCCGTTTTTCACTGTCTGCCAGATCTGGGAGGGAGGTGAAAATCCAGAGGGACTTGATTTGATGCGTGAAAAAGCAGAATTCTATAGCAGCAAGTATGCACGCACACTTGTTTTAGGTCAAATAATAGCTCTACAATAAGACTTAGCTTAGGAGAGAAAACCAAAGCTTAGGATAGACCCATGCTAGCTGGTACTCTGGTACTGAGCACCACGACAATTCAAGTGCATCCATCAGAAAGAGAGAGGGAAAAACTTTAAAATAAATAAATATTTTCATCACAGTTTTCCTGCCTTAGAGGGTTTCTCTTTCAAATTCCAAATACCTGCTCCTGGATCAGCAATCAGGACAAGTATCTTACCAAGACAGGAGATGCTCTGTCTGCGTGACCCAGGTATGGGCACAGACCTGGCCAGCACAAAATCTTCCTGCCACAGCAGGTAACTCCAGATTAGACTCACTCACTCCACAGCTGTGTAGTGGGGCAGGAGAGGGACCAGGTACAGCATTCAACCTTCCTTCCCTCCTTTCTCAACAGGGGGAGAGGACAAGCCATGCACTGCCTGCAGCTTTCTGAGGAACTGCAGCTCAAATATAGCAAACAACTGCACAGCTTACTCCAGAGCACCCTGTGTTCTGCAAAAGGGCCAGCTCTGTTCTTTGGAGTGATGAGTTATCGATCAGAAAAGAACAGTAAAGCGGCATCGTGTGTCCCAGTGAACAAAGGCTCTATGCTAAGCTCTGCTACCAGCTAAATTGATAGACCCTTGCAAAGGAGAACAGGAATCAGCAGGCACAGCTTTGACTCTAACAATACAGGCAGTTACACATCCAGTACTAAGGGCTACCAGGTAACACAGGAACGATGGGACAGGAGGAGGGTTAATTTAGTAATCTGATTAAGCAGGAAGAATGGCCAGTCATTCCCTCCCTCCAACTTGGTGTAGGATGACAGAGGCTGGATCATCTATACAATGTTGTAAGTGCCTTGTCACTGGCAAGGAACATAATACTGAGGCACTCAAACATCCTTTCTCTGATGTCACCATCACAACTGGCACACACAGAGCATCCTCATCACAGGAGGCAGGTCCTGAGCTGGGCTGACTCTCTTTGCGTGCTTACATCAGAAAAACACCTTGGTGTTCCCACTGGGAAAGAGCTCATTCAGCTACACCTCACAGGGAACAGCGAGCAGAGAATGACCTCAGACTACAGCACTCACACTGCAGAGAGCATCTTTCCTTGAATGAACTGCTTCAGCTTGGGTGTGTGTAATTCAGGTTGTTTTATACTACAAGAAATCATCCAATGCAGCTCTGTGTCAAACCTCCACCCACATATCAGCTACACAATTAATAAGGATGAAAGAGAACATTATCCCAAGCTGGTATTCAGATCCTCAGTGATCAGCAGAGCTTGTTATATTCAGTTTGGCCTTAGAAATCAGCAAAAGGAACACACTTCACGCATCATACTACATGCTTGGTCATTAAATACAGGATTATAATCTCATAAAGTCACTGCTGCTTGCAAGTGTGGAGTAATTTTTTATATGTACTAGTTTGTTTTGCAGCAGGCCCAAAAGTTAATTAGTTTTCACAGTTTTATTACTCCACATGGTCAAATAACAGCCTGGAGCTTCCAGTCAGCTGGAACCACATAAGGTCCAGAAAATTCTCACTGTGCTTTCCAGGATTGTTTACTAGGGCCATAAATCAGCCATTGGTAAACGGCTTCTTCTTCTGCCCCAGCTCTTCTTGGCCACCAGTACCGACCCTAAAAGACCCCATAAAACAATGCATCAACAGCAGCTCTCAGCTCATGGGCCACAGAGGGGATAAGGCTGAAAGATGCTGTTTCAGACACACACGACAATTCCTTGGGAGACATTTTGGCTATCACCACCCTAAGGGAAGTCACTCTATGCACCTGGCTTGTTGAAGAAGACTGTGCAGCATTTATACCCCAGCCAATTTCAGCTCTTGCACATAACTATGAAGCTATGCTGCTGCTCTTCCCACCACAAAAGCTGTTTCCTGTCATGCCTGACAGGCAGATAAACTGGCCATTGCACTCATTCATAAAAAGAGGGGGCTTTGGCCTCTCCAAGTTCTGTAGAAAGCCATGAATGCAGGCAGGAGGTTCCCATCAGGTGAAGAACACTCAAAGAAGCCAGCATACTACAGCCTCTGGGATACAGACTGACTGAAAAGCATTGCAAGAGCAAAATCTTCTGGTGGGGATGCCCAGCACTGGGAAATCCTCTAAAAAAGCCAACATACACTCCAGGTTATAGACCTCTAGAGGAGACAACACCAGAATATTTAACACGCTGAAGACACAAGAGCAATTCTACACACATACACATATGCACAGAGACATCCTCAAACAGCTCCCAGGGCTAGCAAGTCAAAGCGTGATAAAGCAGTGATGCAGCTCTATAAAGATTCTTCAGACACTGTATTTAGGTTGAAAGGAAGTTTTTCCTCCAGTCATGGTTTCCAGGCACAGCTCACAGAGCAAAGATAGCAGCAGCAGGACCATCTCCCATGCTCTTCACAGCAGTGTCCCCAAAAGGGGCTGCCTAAATGCACCAATCAATGCAAAATAACTATTGTCAGAGGACACATGAAGGAAAAATGTTTGTGCCTTCCCTGTTGACAGAGAGGAGAACCCAGAGACATGCGTCCAGTGATAACAAGACTGTGTGCCAGAGCAACTCTTCTATTAGTGACAAAGAACTAATCGCTGAGGGAAGAGGCAGCAGTTCACATGGAAGAAGGAACCACAATAAACACTTTCATCTTCCTCCCTAGTGCAAACAAGATGATGACTAAAAAGCAACATCCTTCCATTGGAGGCCACTGCCTGCAGTGAGGAAAGATGCTCAAGGCCCACTTCCCATTATTTCTCAGCGTGAGGGTAAGTAAACGTGCGAGAGGAGTGGCAGGAAGCCAGCAGAGGGAAACAAGTGTCTGGCTCTGTTTCAGAGCCACGGGGCAGAACTGAAAACCCACTTTGCTCTTCAAATCCCTTAGGACACACACCATTGTGGTGCCAGCCTCAGCAAAACATACAGTTGCTGTTAGACATATAATGGATCCAGGACAATTGTCACACTTGTTATCAAGAGCTTTGCTAGACCAAGTCAGAGCATGCAGGATGAAGGCCTCCAGTAGTTTTTGTGAAGTTTTCCATTTTTCACCTTTTATAACACTGATCCTTTCTCTGCCAAGAGGTAAGCATGGCTATGTCTCATTGGCTGTAGGCTGTCATCAACAAGCACTTCCACTGCAATCATACATCACAAGTATGCTACACAAAGCAGGGTCTCCATCATCACTGGTACCTAATCAGGAAGGCTCACGGAGGCAGAGAGATCGTTCCTCAGGGAACACTGCCCTGAAGAAGTGAATGAGACCAGAGGTTTGATGATTGTCACAAACAGCTTTGCTGCCAGCAGCCTTATTCAATTTTTCCTCATGCAACTCAGGGAGCTCCAGAGTTTATGCTACTTACAGAGTATGTCAAGTATCAAAGAACATGAATAACAGTTCCTGGGGGTAAGATTGATCTTGTTTGTTTAACATGAGTTGAATACACCATTACTCTCCTCACCAGCAACACAGGTCACTGCAAACAGCTGTTCCTAAGCAACGGGAACATATACTAAGAATACGTACATTCTGTGTCTTGCTAGTGCTGGGGTTTTAGTTTTAGAGTTGAAAAAATTCAAGGTCCAAGTGAGACTTGGTGTGATCACAAACATTCAGGACTTCCACTACACATTTCATCGAGACATATTGTCTCTGGTGATAGAGTATCCCCAGCATCACCACGAGTAGCTGAATCGGGGGGATCCCACCACTCAGAAGTCTGGGAGAGGAGAGGGAAAGAAGTCACTGTCCCAAGTGCTAAAGCTTGAACAGGCAAACACTGCAAGGTTTGAATGACATTCAGAGATCAGCTTTCCTCAGCAGCCTGTATGGGCTGTTTTCCTGCACCATTGTACATCAGTTGAATCCCACCAACTTTGTCTCATGCTGTGTTGGTACCAAGCTGATTTCAGACCAACACATTGTACAGTGTGAGGAGGCAGAAAGAGATCATAGCTTCCTCAGCTGCTGTGAAACTCAAACACACCCACTGCTGCATTTAATTTGCAAACGTGCCCCGGTACATTTGCACTGACTGCAAATACCAGAAGGCAATGGAGACATCACACTTCCTAACGCAGAGGAGAAACACTTGCTTTCCAGATCTGGTCAAGGGTAACTTTAAAAGCCCTGTAAATGTCACAGGCATAAGTATGATGGTGTAGAAAAGCACCTTCAGAGTGTTTCCACTTGCTAAGCAGCTGGTTTGTTCCTCTGGAGACAGGATCATCTCTTCCCCTTCTCTGTCATAACAGAGCACAATGCACCAGCTCATTTGCAGAACAGCATCAATCCACTCTGTGTTTACAGCTTCCCCCCCCCCCTTTCTTTTTTAACATGCGGGCTTAAATGTTCTTATTGCTTCAGTGATTTTCTATGTGCAAGAGAGGATTTGAGAACAATGCATTAGCAAGGATCTATGTGCCTAAAAACCATCCCGCATGTTCAGCTGGAATGGCAGAGCATATGCTACCAAAGCCTCTTGCTGCAGCTGGGATCAGGAGGCAGCAGAGACAGAACGGGCTGAATGCAGCTTGCTGTCCCTCTCGGACGCTGTGCTCTAACGTGCAGGTTTCCAGGCAGCTCAGACATGGAAGGTACACAAATGTGTAATGAGTAGGAAGCCTCCTGAGGCTTTTTACAAATCTAGAGACATCTAGCTGCCAGTAACTCACGAGCTGTGTAAGACTGACTCAGCCTCCATGTGCTTGTCGGTGTGTTTGTTATGATTCCTTCAAACATTTCAGGAGATGCCTACTTCTACAAGCACAAGCCTAACAGTGCTGTGTTTGCCACACTGCTGATGTCTAGCTCATATTGATGGCTTCTGCTCCCAAGGTTTTGCACAAGGCAAAGCCAACAGTCTGTGTACAGACTGGTGGGATAGGAGAGAGCAGTATCCAAATAGCCAGGGAAGGGGGAAATGGGGTAGCTGATCACAAACCTTTCACACTGCAGGGAAGGTGTTAATGCAGCCCCAGAGACCCAGACCCAGCTTAGGGGCTGGCTGGTGTTTAGCATACAGAAGACATACAGTATTAGAAGATTAAGGAAGAACTTGGGGAATTTTTGTTGTTCATCCTGCAAGAGGCAGGAAGATTAGTGACCTCCAGGTAGCTTTTTCACACTGAGCCTTCACTCTAGGGTATTGTGGCTAAAAGCCAAGTCTGGGTATAAGCCTTGAAGTGCTGGGAGATTGCCATCCGCTGTAACAACACTGGGGACAGATAGAGGCTAATCCAGGCATGGTAAAAGACAAGACATTACCTGGCAGAGGTAAGTCTCTCAGACATCTATTTGTTGCTCAATGCCTCAGTTTCTCTCTCTGACTGAAGGAAAAATTCCCCTCCCCTCTTTCCTGAGGGCTGCTGTATTCAAAAGAGCCTCTGGCAGAAGGCAGCAAGGGGCTGATAATCTAGACAGCATCAGCAAACCCGTCTCCTTCAGCAAAAACAGATCCTCTCTTACCAGCCCATTCTTCCCTTCAAGTCTGTCCACAGGGCAATGAATTTGAAGGGACTCTCTTTTTTTTCCCCCAACCCTGTAACCCAAAGTGGAGGAGTCAGAGGGTTAATGCTGCATGACAAAGGTCAGCCCAGTTTAGGGAGGGAGGAGAAAGGGAAGCATTGTGGCCACAGACAGCAGCTCCCTGCGACCAAAACGCCACTTGAGAAATGTAAAGTGATGGCATTGCTCAGAAAAAAAAGGCCCGAGAGCCCTGCCTAAATCCCAGGGCTTTATCACTCACAAAAGCCCAGCCCCTTGAGTCATTAATCGTGTGCTCCATGGCTGGGCCCTCAAAGAGCGGCAGATGACACATGCCCAGCTGCTATTGCCGCCCCTCCTCAAGGTAGCGGGGCTGGGGCAGGTGCACTCCCAGTGCCCTCTGCTCAAGACTAATCTATTCTCCCTCCTTGTCCTCTGCCTTTCATCTCCTCCTGCAGCCCACGCTGACAATTGTAAATGAGATTAAACTTCAAGGCATGGGGCAGATGCAGAACCCCCTCTGTGCCTTGCCAAGAGACCCTTGTAGCTTTTAAAGCATCTTTCCCCTTTACAATGCACAGCTTGGTGGAGGGGAGAAGGAGGCAAATTTCTTGTCACACTCAGGGAAGCATCTAATATAGCAGACAAGGCAGACCCTGGTTTTACTGCCTGGATGCTAATCTGTTATCACCATGGACAGTCCTCCCAACAGCACCTCTAACTCTTCAGCTCATGTTAGGAGATGAAGTAACAAGTCTATGTCTATTACCTAATTCTAGTTCCTATAACCTCTTATTTGCAGCACCAACCCACTTAAATGCAGGCACATGTCCCAGTGAACACTAATCTAAAAAGGCAGCGATAGTCCAAAATTCAGGCAAGAACTTGAAGGTCGCATATAAACCTCTGCTCAACTCCATTCCTATACTGCTGCTCCCACTGCCATCCTTTCCTATTCCTCATCTGGCTCCTCCTGCTCCCAGTGACCCACACAAACCAATGGTAAGACACAAGCAATTTCTCAGAGAAAGTGGTAAAATCTCCAGGTACAAACAACTGCCTCGAGCTCAGAGAGACCTGCTTGGGGAAGTCTTCCAGCCACAGCTGGCAGGGCAACAACAGTCAGGGAAACTTTTCAGAGTGAAGTGTGATGTTTAGCTCAACAGTGCCCCAGTAAATAAACTTGAATTTATTTTACAGTGTGTGAAATAGCTCGTCCTGCCTGTGTTAAAGGCTATCCAGAGAAAAGGGACACAAATAACATAAATGATTATTGAGTTCAAAATAATTCCTTTTCTTGGTTACTACCAATGACAGTCATAGCTGGTCTGATTTTATGGATTGCTTTGCAATTTCAAACGTGCAGGAACCAACCCTGGATTTAAAGAGGCTGCAAAGTCAGCATACTATAATGTTTCATGAGACCATGGCACAGCAGGTTCAGCTGCACCCACTGCTGGTAGTGTCAGCAACTGAACTCTTCCTGGCAAGTGCATGTCTGGTCCAGGATCTCTCTACAGCCTTGCTTCTGAGCTCAAGTTTTCCATTAGCTGCCTACACAGACTGGGTAACTTGGCATCTCTCTGCATTCCCCATAAACTCTGTTCATCTGTTGCCATCACACCCACGTACAAGTCTCAGGAAGGATTCCAAGGTTTCTAAAGCAGCTGCAACAAAATCACAGCCTGGATTGACAAGCAATAGGATCAAGGTGCTGAGGCAGTGAGAAGGGTCTTTTTGGAGAGTTTTGTGTGTGTGTCTATTTAAAACAAGTTTGTTGTCATGACTACAAACCAGAGTACCGGTGAGAAGTGCGAACTCAGAGATGAGGGCTGATAATGTTAATTCACTGTTGAAATCTCAGCAGCCACGAGGATGGGGAAACAGAAGGTGATACAAGCTCTTGGCATCTAACAAGGCTAAAAGCCACCTTCTGAAGGCAGATCTGTCCTAATAATGAACACAGTCCTCCTAGATAGCCCCTTTCACCCAGCACAGCCACAGGCTGGATAATACCGATTAGTCACAGTCATCTCTAAAGCAGGGGCACTGGGGACATGGAGGCAAAGAAGGGCACTCAGGGCCCTAGAAAAGACATAGCAAAGCAGGAACAGCCCCTCAGGAGACTCGTCTGCAGACTCACTCTCTAATCATCAGACAACTTGGCTTCAACCAGGACAGCAAGATGTTCTTATGTCTGCATGCAAGGCAATTAACAAGGGTTCTTAGCACAGAGAAGCGTGAAACTGTCAGGACCTGCTCTGGGGACTGTCACACTTAACTCTACCAGAAGATTAACCCAAAAAAATGGGGGTTTGGCCAGCGAGGAACAAATGAAGAAAACCCCAAGTGATTTTGGAGGAATGAAGAGAATCAATGCCTTGCTCTGCTCAGAGCTTGGATCCCACACGGAGACAGAGTGGAGTGCTCAGCGACGGCGCAGGCTCTGCAGAAGGCAGCAGATGCGGAGCTAATGTGTGTGTGTGGGTGGAGGGTGTTTATGAGCACAATAAATAAATGTACGAATCCCTATAAAAGTTCCCATATAAAAGTGAGTTAGAGCTGCCCAAGGGCTATGGCCTCATAATAAAAAACACATCTCATACAGTGCAGCTGCTGCTTCATGCTGTGCTTAACTGCCTGGCTGCAACAGTGAAAAGCCACGAGTCTGCCTGCTCCCAAACTCCTGGGTGAAGTGCTGACCTCACTGAATGCAGGAGGAATTTTGGCACTTGCTTCAGTGTAGTCAGGATTTTGCCCTGGGAGGGGCTTATTTTGCCAAATTTAAGTTACTTTACTTCTTAAAATGAAGCAACCTGCAAGTGGCTGGAGATAGTGGCTTGAGTCACTGACAGTTCCCAGCATGACAGATTAGAGCTGAATCAAAACAAATAAAAAATTCCTCCAGAAAGCATTGTCAGTCACTCCTCTCCCCCAAAACTAACAAGCAAAAAGTACTACTTTATGGTTGAGCAGTAATTTTCATCAAGAAGTTTTGAATTTTTTATTTAAGATGGGGGGGGGGGGTGTCACCAAAAAAAATCAAAACCAAACCACAACAGACCCTTTAATTTTGTATGTATAAACAGAAAACTGCTTTTTTGTCAGTAAACCTAAATAAATGTATTTTAAAAAAATACCTCCCCAAAGAAAAAAAAACAGTGCATTAATAATAATTTCTTTCCCCCCCTCAAAGGCAAGGGAGGGGAAGTGCCTATCCCTCCCTCCCACCGTTTGCTGTCATACTCCATCACCCCAGAAACAAGAGATTTGCAGACTCACAGCCTGTGAATTCCCACTGCTCTAACACTTTCTCCAGACTCTTGTCTTGCTCTGCTGCTCTCCTGGGCAGTGGTGAACACAGAGACCCACGTGTCTTAGCTGCAAGGCCAGGTCGTATCTCCCAGGGAGAGCTGCGACTGTTCCGAGTTTCAACACATGGGCTTTCTCTAGTTATTAAGACTGTCCTCGTGTTTCATATGGATGCCAACCAAAGCTAAACAAAATGCTCCCCTTTCCTACCAGCACAGAGCTGCTGGGAATAGCAACCTTGTTCCATGACAAACAGCATCTTGCAATTCACTGCAGGGCTAATTGCATTGCATTGCTGATCCAACGCTCAAGGAAGACGTCAGCTCCTTGGCTTTGCCCACAGGCAACAAGGAGGTTATTGATTTATTCAGGACTTACGACTAGTTGTCACAGGTTGCATTCTCTGTGATAATAAAGCCTTACAGACAAGGCTTAAATTTCAGCTGCAGCCCTAATTGAAACATAGCTAATTATTGAAGGTCTGCCTTTACAGCCCACTCCCTTGTCACTGGGGTAGTGTTCTGTAAATTCAACAATCAAACTCTCCCCTCCCTTAAAAAGAAAAAAATAAGGAATGAAAAAACCTCCATCTACTATTCAAGCAAGTCCAGTGGGAAATTACAGATTCCTCTCTTTGAGCCTGAGGTAGCCACCAGCCAAGAGCCCCATCCCACAAGGACTCAATGACTTCAAAGGATGCTTGTAGAATCAGACTCCAAATTAAGGACGTTTTAGATGAGGGAGAACTCAAAGTGGCTGAAACAAATAGTCAGCCCAGACCACAAGCAATATATCTTGCATCCACCTTTGGAGTGGCAGCATACCCTACAAGCCCCAGCAAATTCAAATACACCACGCAATTTAGGTGCGATCAACACTTGTAGTAATCTAATTCCCAACTGCCAGCTTGCTTGACTGTACCACAACAAACATACTGCAGTCCAGACACGTGGATTAGCAGTCAGTCACAGCTAACTGGGTATAAATGAGCAGCAGTCTAGTTATTAGCTGAATGATAACAGGACCCCCAGGGTACCAAGGACATCCTTTCTTGGAGACTGCACCACAGCTTTTGGCTTTGCAGTTCAGTCAGACACAGAAGCAAGATTATCACCTCATAAAGCAGGGACAAAATCCCACCCCAGCTTTAGTATTGCCAGGACAATGCCAGCATCAGAGCAAGCTCCCTTACAGAAAGTGACATTTACACGCACACACAACAACACAAAAGTTTATGACATCAAGCGAGTGCTGTAGTTTAGAAGCAAGTCAACCCTAGAAAAAATCCTTCAGTTTATAGCTGCTTTACATTTCAACTTGGCAGATGGAAAGAATACCACAAAGCAAACATGTCACTTAAAGCAGCTAAAAGCATAATTTACAAACACGAATACAGAACCCAAATTCTCAGCAGCTGTAACTCATAGCTCTAAGAGCTGTGCTGATTTCAGCCAGCTACAGATCTGACCCATGGCATTTACCTGATACAACCACAGCCTTTGGTACAGAAGCAGATACTTGGCTAATTCTGTGCAAGTTCCAAGCAGCAGGTCCTTCCTGAGTGATGTAACCCTACAGAAGTCAGTTTAGCAGCTGGGGAGCCATTTCAAAGAACACAGTGCTGGTTTTACAAGTCCTAGTTTGCCTGCCTCGAAGAGGAGAGGATCCTTTAATCCACAGAGCAAGGACAGTGCAACTGGCAGCAAACAGAGTACCTGCTGCAGCACCTCAGCTCAGCCCCTGTGCTAGTAGGGATGGCCAGGTTGGGCCCGCTTCTGGCCCTGGCTGCTCCAAAGAGGAACTGGGAGAAAGGCCCCAAGCAGCAGCGATAATCATGACTTGCACACCAGCATCCTGGGAACTGGGAACATGGAGCACATTACTTCTAGGCTGTATTTTAAATGCAGGGAAAATCTAGTACAGAGGAAATTAGCTGGAGGTTAGACTCTTTGCTCACAAAACAGAGACAATACATCAGTTGTTCACATACCTGATCAAATAGGGCTTTCCAGTGCTGAGAGGCAATGCGTAAGGGAGGAAAAAGAAGAAAAAGAAGGTGTAAGAGCACCGACAGTAACATGCAGTAAACTGTAGAAGTATATTCTAACAGAAAAATAACCAAATGATTTAGTGCCATTTCCAACATCCTTCTTCATCCCAGAACCACCTACCCTTCCGGGGGAGGAGGCAGGGGGAATCTACCAACCACAGGGAGAACAGTTTTCATTTACAAATCCAAATTAGGATGAACTCAGAACATTCATGTGTTAATTCTGTTTTCGCCCGCTTTGTCTACTCGCAGGCAAGCAAGGAATAAAAGGCTTTTTTACTCACAGGGATCAAGAAAGCTTGGTGTACATTGAGGGGAGGGAGGAGTTAGCAATGGTTTTTCAGATGACTTTGAGGTGCTGTGGCACAACACTGACCCACAGACAGTCTTGCCAGGTTCTCAGAGCCTTGTCCTAACCTGCTGCAAGGTCATTGATAACCCAGCAGTCCTCTGAGCTTCACAGGTCCACATCTGAAAACCAGGGAACTCCTCTTGCACAGGGTGGAAGGGGGGAAGTCTGGAGAGAGCCCATCACAAGGATTTACCCCACAGCTTTTGTTCTAGCAGATCTGCCTTAAAAGCTCTGTATAGGAGGAAGCTCCACCTCAACACAGAGGACTACGTGAACACTCCGTAAGTCCTTGTCACTTGGGAACAGAAAAATCCAGCTGATGAGAGGTTCCAATTTATACTCTGTAGCAAGACTGATGTCAAGTCACTTCCCTGCCCCAGGCGTGTTGTCTCACAGTCCCACAGAACAAAGAAAATTCCCAATGACTTGTTTAAGCTCCCTCATGTCATGTCTCCTGGATTTGGGGGCCAACTGAGAGGAACATGGCTTGAGGTCGCCCAAAAAAGCCTTGCATGTTTCCAGCTCTTGTCTGAAGTGCTGTTCAGCACAACACTTTGTTTCTGCCTCATTCACCTTCCCAGAAAAGTGAAGTAACTAAAATAAACATCAGACTCATAGAAGCAAATCTCCTGACTGTGCTATATGCAAAGTAGAGCTCTGGTTAGAGTTTTACCTAGTCCTGGAAGAACATTTCCTTTCACATGGTTGGCAGATCTACAGCAGAATTGACTGGAGAGACAGTGGGATATCAGGCCACTCAATTCCATTTAGCCAGTTAAGTTGCTGGCTCCCCTCCTCCCCATGCCTCTACCATTACAAACTCCCATTTATCATCATAAATCAGCCCAGCACTTTAAATAGAACGTTTTGGGACTGCCTGAATCTTGGCTTTGTGGAACGCTGCTCCAAGAGCTGTAATGACATCACAGCTGAGCTGTTATACACTGTCAAGGCTGTGACAGCCAAACCTCCACTATGTAATATTTTTGTGGTTAATAACACATAAAGAACTGACCTTGTGTCAGTTCTTGCTGGCCAAGCCAGAGAGCTTACATCAAGCTTTCAAATGTAACAATAACAACAGAAAATCAAACACCCCAGTTAGGTCTCAGGGAGGCATGCTCCTAGCATAGAGCAGTTTGAATTTTCAGAGATAATGTTCTGTAGCCTGCTTGTTTCAGCAGGAAATCTTGGCTGAGGAGGATGAGGAGGGCATTTACACCACTTCCTGCTCTTCCGACTTGCAGGTGATATGTGATACATCAGGCTTCTGTCACATCATCTATTGCCAGGTCTCAGCAGCTTCCCAGAACCAATGTAACTGCAGGCTCCAGCTCCATTCTGTTGATTGCAGAAAACAAGGTACCAGACTCAAATAACAATGCAGATCCCAGTGTAAGTCACGGCGAGACACTGCGAGCTGGATCAGACCCAAGCTGTCCTACCTCAAGGTCAAGAAGCAAGTCAGTAGCAGGACTAGGATGAGAATCTCACCAATGGTCTCTCTGCTGCCTCAGGAGCCCAATCCTGCCAGGCACTCAGCACTTCAGCATCTCCTGGGTCCCTGGCAGGACTGAATCGCTAATGGCTGTACTTGGGTAGAGGCTGGAGTAACTCCAAGGGACCAATGTGTATCATAACAGGAAATCTTTCTTGTAGACCATCCAGACAAGCACAAAATTTGTCAGGGAAGAAAAGGTCAGTCTGAGGTAAGCAAGCACAAGGATTTGGAAACCTGGACTGCAAAAGCTCCTGGAAACCCACCCTTTCCGAGTGAAAGCTACCCACATCCCTGGGTCAGGCACTCTTAGGACTGTCTGGCAGTGTTGTTGTAGCAGAGGTCAAACTGCATCACACGTTCCCTCCTGACTGTGCAGTGCTCAGGAATACAGCCTGGGGAATGCAGCTCTACCAGGCAACTGCACTTCCTCCGCTACCCTCTGGGAGGAAAATCCAACAGCAACCGAATTCTAGGTGACTCAGAAGGAAGGGCTGGGGCATAAGGAGCCCGCACGGCCCCTAAGCAGCCCCAAGCAGGTTCCTCCAGCAGTATCACAGAAGTAGAAGGGAAAGAGGATGTTCCATTGCTGGAGGTTTAGTTCACAAGTGTCCCTTTCATACCGGTGCAAGACCCGAGACAGAACCCACTTCAGAAAGACATTTAGCATCACCGCTTCATCCCTCCACAGGCAGGAACAGAGCCTGCGCTTACCTCTGCAGACTGAGCACTTTGCAGAGCTCTCATCCCAGCAGAGTTTGCTGGGAAGGAGAGCTGCGAGCAGTCCTGGGATGCACCAGGAATGCAGGATCTGCTCACGTTCACTCCCTCCCAGACAGGTGCACACCAGCTCCTGCCTCCGGGACCGGCAGATGCAGAACTACCGCCTCAGCACTGCGGGCTTTGCAGCTCAGCCGGGCGGGAGCAGATTCAAAGCATGCAGGACCACTTGGTGTCCTTCCAGGCTGGAGGAGCAGCGGCAGAGACCCTGTGCCAAGTTATCCCATCCTCAGATGCAATCAGAGGATGGAGAGAAGCTATCAGCCCTGCCGAGCCGGGATAAAAAACTTCCTGGGCTGTTTGTTGCTCGGGGGCTGGAAAAGGGAACAGGCTCGGAAGAGCGGGAGCATTTCACATGTGTCACCCTCCGAGCGGCTGGGACTCTGGAAAAGCTCTCTGTCCGCAGGAAGCCCCAAGCCAAGGCGTCAGCCTCTCTCCAGCCTCGCTGTCCCTGCCCGGCCAGCCGCACCACGCCAGCATCTTCCCGGTGGCGCAGCTCCGGGCGCCGACACCGGGGCTCTCCGGGCCGGGGCACAGAGGAGAAGGGATCGCGACGGCCCGGCGGCTGCCGGAGCCCGCAGACACCCGGCGGCGAGGGGCGCGCAGGGCGGCGGGGACAGCGACTTTCCCTTGCCCCAGAGGGCCACCAGCCCCGTTCCTTCCCCCATCCCGGACTTTACCTATAAATAGCCTGAGCCGATTAACCCGGCCCGCAGGAAAGGTGGGGAAGACATCGAGCAAAGGAAACTTACATCCTCCGCGGCCATAGGTAGGACATCCTCGGAGTCCAGCACCTCGATTTCTTCCGCCTCTGAGCTGGCAGCCACGGCAGGGGAAGCGCTGGCGTGAGGCTCCGGCAGCCTGTCTCCCATGCTTGGAAACGGTCCCCCCCTCCAGCCCCCGCCCCCCCCCCTCTCCTCCCCTTCTCCCCAGATCCTTAAAGAAATTAAACCTAGCTGCTGCTTGGCAAACTTTCAAGCGCAGCCGAGCCTGCCTTCATGACTCCCGCAGCCGGGAGGGGAGGAAATCCTCCATCCAGGGAACATCCAATTAGCGCGGGCAGCGCTGGCGGGCGGCATCCCGGCGGCCGGCTCCGGCCGGGGCACTGACCCCTCCTCCCGCCGCCCGCCCCTGCGGCCGGGCGCTGTCCCCAGCCCGGGCACGGCCGCGCCTCCCCCGAGCCATGCCGGGGGCGGGGGGGAGCAGCCTGCCCTTCCCGGAGCGGGGGAGCTGCGCGTCCGCGGGGGGCTCTCGGAGGCAGAGCCCGGAGCTGCAGCACGGCCCAGGATGCGGGCGGGGAGCGTCAGCGCCCCTGCCCGGGCATCACTGCGTCCCCCCCCGAGCGACCCGCCGAGGTCCGGCACCGGGCAGCCCCTGCGGCAGAACCGGGCAGGTCTCGGCCCTTTCTCCCTGCCCTCGCCCCCTCCGCTCCGGCTCTCCGGTGCCTGCCGTCGGGGCCCTGACGGTCCCGAGCGGTGCGGGCAGGTGGCACGGTGTGCCGGGTGATTTGGGCTTTCTGAGGGTATGGAATCACAGAACAGCCTTGGTTGGAAAGGACCTCCAAGATCATCCAGTCCAACCATTAACCCAGCACTGCCCAGTCACCACTGCCCCATGTCCCTCAGCACCACATCCACACGGCTCTGAAATCCCTCTGGGGATGGGGACTGCCCCACTGCCCTGGACAGCCTGTGCCAGTGCTGGACAACTCTTTCAGTGAAGAAATTTTTCGTAATATCCAATCTAAACCTCCCCTGGCACAACTTGAGGCCACTATCCCTAGTCCTGTCACTGTTACCTGGGAGAAGAGACCAACCCCATCCTCGCTACATCCTCCTTTCAGGGAGTTGTAGAGAGCAATGAGGTCTCCTCTTAGGCATTGGTGTGGGGTTTTGAATTCTTTACCATAATTACTTGTTCCTGTACGTCAGGATGGGCATCTTAACCATCTGGAGCCTGGATTAGGAACTTGAGGAATGCTTTGACTGGAGGCAAAAATCCATCAGTTTTACCTTCTTCCAATCAAGTACAGAAATAGCAGGTTAGCAAGGGGGAAGGGCGAGCAGAGCCAGGCTGATCCCTATGGTGCCAGTGCCTCTGAGGTCGGCTGCACCACCAGCCAGAGCCAGGCAGACCCAGGCTCACAGCAGAGAGGGTCCAGCACTGCCAGCCACATTTTCTTGATGCAAGAGTTCCAATACCAGACCAGGCAGACTTCAGCCACAAGGACAGAACCACACGAGAAGTCCTCCTTTTCTCTACAAATTTGTTCAAAAAACAACAAAAAAAAGTATAAAAATCCAGATAGAATACCTCTGGAACAGTAACAGGATCTTCATCCAGCAGTAGCGGAACGTACAGCAGAGACGACCTCTCCCATCCACAGCTGCCATGAACTCCATACTGCGTATTACTTTTGATCTGGATCAAATTTGTCCCACACAGTGATGGGAAACTGCACAAACCCATGCTCTTAGCTGCTGGGTCCTAGCTTCTTAGTTACTAAAAGATTTTTTTTGCAGGAAAAGGGGAACAGTGCCAAGTGCTTTCCATGTACCCACACGAGCAACACCAAACTACAGCTACCAGGGAACAGGTTTTCACATCTCAGCACCCTACAAGGTCAAAGCCAAGGGCTAAAATAGCATCCCACACACCTGAGCAAGGTCAAGTAAAGGTAATGATCTCTTCTGTCACCTGATCTGATCCCTTGGCAAAACCAACAGGAGACCTCAATCCTGCAAATGACACATATTTGGGGAACAAATGAAAGAGTTGATAACTTTATCCTGTAGTACTGCCCAGATGCCCCATCCTGAGCAAACATTAGAATCTGTTATCTTCAAGGAGTGCTAAGGTAGAAAACTTCCCTCTCTTCATAGTTCTGAGCCCAGCTGATCACAATTCTATCCAAAATATATTTTTTAAAGGAATGACCCTTCCAGTATTTTGAAGATTTTAGCTAAACTTTTAAATTGAGTACAAGAAGTAAACCCAGAACCTTTGGACCTGAAGAGCAGAACTTTTCCACCTTAGGATTCAGATGGGACAATGACAACAAAATAAAAGCTTTTCAGGGATCTCCAGTGCAACTGATGAACAACAGTGCTTCTCTCCCCTTAATGAGCAGAACTGCCATCAACAGTTAAACAGAGCAGACCTTCTGCAAGTTTAAAGGTGATTCCTTCAGCACAGCATCCACTTCTTGTTAGAGCCTGTCCAGCCTGCTCTCCTAAAGCTAAGAACAGGCTACCAAATCCAGCACTTTTGAGAAGCACTTTACTCATACGTCACCACCCCTGCCAAAATATTCCAGGCACTAAACAGCTATTATAAAAACAATATCTTTTTGATTAAAAAACTAAACCTCATCAAAACTTCAAAACAGATGGATAAGCAAAAATATGCTATGCCAACAGAAAGAAACAGCAATCATTTAAAGATGTCTGTAGGGAAGAGAGAGGCGAGTTTTTCAAAGTAAACAGAGAATAAATGAGCTGAATTTCAGGGGTAACAGGTTCCACACAGTTGGGGACTGCTGTGTCAAGAGCTCTGTATCACCTCTGATTCCAGATGCTAGCAGGAAAATCCTAACCAAGAAGTCTAACATGAAAGCAATAAACAACGGGGAGAAACCCCCAAACCTTATCTTAATCCCAAACTCCCACTAAACTGGAAAACTGCTGCAAAATTATAAGTTCATTTTTCTCCTCTGAAGAATGTTTTTCACTAGTGGTAACGGTAGGTTTTTTTCAGGGAAATATCTCTGCACATTGCACATATGAGCTAGTGCTGTGCTATAATTGTCACAGAAAGGAAATTAACAGTATTCTAATGAGTTTTGTTACAGGCAAATTATCATCTTCCAAGTCTGTGAGAGCCTCTTAATTTAGACTGTCTTTTCTCCCCACTGCATACCCTGGTGACTTTACCTTGGAAAACAGTAATTGCTAGAGAAACAAGGGAACTGTGGGCCACCACAGAGCAGATGCAGACAGAGCAGTAAAGGGCTTCAGAAGAAACTTAGAAAGAACTTGAAATAATAAACCCCAATCCATTTTCACATTCAGTCATGTAGGCAACCTTTTATATTCCTAATACTGCAAACAAAATGTAGATATACGTCCTTCCTGCATTGGAAGTGGCTAAAAAGGTCAGTTCATGAATATGCAATAAAAAGCCCTCAAAGTAGGGACCCAGCCAACATCTGTTAGCTAAGCCTCCTGGAGCAAATCAAAACTGTTTGTTCACGAGTCCTTTTTCCACCCAAAGTAGCCCCAAAGGGCTTTTACAAAACTGCCCAGCTCTCACAATTGGAACTAAACAGAGCAACCAACGCAGCTCGATTGCTGCAGCGGAGCTCAGCCAACCCTGCAAGGCAGCTTCTGGAGCAAAATGAAGTATTTTGGATCAGAAGCCAAAACCACTGCACCCAAACACAACCCTAGCAAGAAGTCAGATAACACATACAAAGTTAGGACTGGATCAGACGAGTCAGATTAACCCCTTCAAACTCATGAAAATGGCAAAAAGTCTTTAAGGACCACAGATGGTATGAGATTGGGGTTTAAACTGTGTCCAAAAGGTAACAGTGGCAAAGGGCTCTTTCACTATCAATGATACTCCCTGTGGCTGGGACAATATGAGCTCACCTTTTAGGTTCAATACGAATTACACTACATGTTCTGCCTTTTGGCTTCTTCCTGATTTATGGATATTTCCCTCCTCCTGAAGAGAAGGAATAGTGGGAAAAATTAAAGTCCAATCTCTCCTCTGATTTCTCACCTGTGTTCAAAGACTATCCTCCTGACCCTCCCTATTCCCCATGTTATACTTAGAACTTTTTCAAGTCCAGCACTGAAAGAGTAGACTCCAGTCTTTCTACCTGCAGCTCTATCCTGCTCCAGGAGCTGTTACTGGTTGCAGCTGGTTCTAATTGTCTTTTTTGGTTCTAGCTGGGGAAATAATTAAATCTGCTATTAAACCTTTTTTGGATGGCTATCTGAATAGGGAGCTCTCCTATAAATCAGGTCAGCCCTCCAGTGTTTAACATGTCTGCTCCTTTTTAACTGTCACCTGATGGGATCACAGCACACATTGGTAGGTTCATTCCAAATTAAAACAATTGTTTGAAATGGAGATCAATTAGTAACTCAAGGTTAATTTCCAACATAAAATCAAGTCATGCTTACAATTAATCCTGAACTGGCAGGAGGTCAAAGCTGAGGAGTGAGGGATGGCCTCCAAGGAAGATGAGCCAAGATCTTTGTCCTCTCAGTGACTTTACCCCATGGGCAGGCAATTCACACATCAGACCGAACGGGAAGAGGAGAGGGAGTCTGGTTTTGGAAAGAAGTATATTCTTCCAGTACAATGGAAGAAGTTGTTAGGAAACTGATAGGATCAGAGGAAAGAAAACAAATCGCTGTTAAGAGAGCATGAGTGGAACTGACAGGGCTGCTGCTCCTTCTCCCACCAACCAGCACTCCACAGCAATAGCTCAATGTTCTGGACTTTATGTGCTCAGTGAGTCGCATACTTTCCCCTCACAGTGATTCCTACAGGATCCAGGAGGCCTCGGCCAGCGATCCACTGAACGTGGGAACTCTTCAGTGGCACAGACCTGGGTTAGATACCAGGATTCCTGTGCTCTTCCCAGCTTTCAGTCTATGTACAGTTCCTAAACCCACAGAGAGGTTTTATAAAAGCACAGGGTGATCCCTCTGTCCTTCACCTGCAGGCCGGCGGCCGCGGGAGGCCTCGCCTCACGGCACGGACGTTTCTCTCCCCGCGGCTCGACCCGCCTCAGCGCTGCCGGCCGTTTTCCTCAGGGCCGGCCCAGGGAGTCCACTGCGTCTCTGCCCCGCCGCTCTCCGAGGGCTGGCTGAGCTGACGGAGCCGTTTTACACAGCAAAACTCCTGCCCACCGGCGCCGGTACCGGGTCGAGCCGCTGCCCTGTCAGCCCGGCGGTAGCGCGGCCCCTGGCGGCTGTGGCCGGCGGCTCCTCCCGCCGAGGCACATCCCGAGCGGGAGCGATCCCACACCAGCCTCCTCCTCAGAAAAACACAGCAACAGGCTCAGTGCAGAGATTGGCAAACGGCACAATAAAACACAACCTGCTCATTGGAACCCTTACAACGCTCCAGTCCGTGGCGCAGCTGATGAGCTGTGTCCTTACTGTAAATACTCGAGAGATTTCTATGAGAGGGTGCTTGTGGAAGGGGAGTGGGAATCCTCACTGTAAATCCAGAGCGTGGTATCAGGAATTTAGAAGTGTTTTGGAGCCAACAGCCACTGACTGGGTTAAAATAGTAGACCCTCCCCAGAACTCTGACCTCAGAGACACGCCAGGCGGTGCCACAGGGCCATCGGTCCCTCAAAAACCACTTCGGTATCAGTGCATTAGCAGTCTGAGGTGAATTTGTGAGAAATGAAGTCCTGAAATACCCTTTCAGAAGTGCATTGGGGGAAGGGGGGGGGGTAGGAATAATCAGCAGCATTAAGATCTACAAATTTAACATTTCCCACTAGAAAAACAAAAGTCTCAAGGCATGTACATATCTCCTCTTCCCTGCGTGCTTTGATGTTAAAAGATAAACAGGCCCAGGTGAGCAGCCAAAGATCCCCAGAGATTAAGTTATGCTATCACAGTGGTCTTCCTTACTTTTTATCACACTCTGGTCTCCCTCTACCAAGGCAGGTATGCTGTACCTAAACAAAATTTAAAACCCACCACAATACAAGTAATCTGTCAGCTCTTGAGAATACACCATGCGTATTCCAGCTTTCATGTGCCATTGCTGCATGGCACTGCAAGCTCCTGAGAAGTACTGTAAAAATTGAGGGACAGGAAACATTTGCAGGGAGATGGAAGAGGAAATAGACTGAGAGAACAGGTACCTCGTTCAGTCTTAACCTTAATGTGGAGGAATCCAATTTCCGTGGTCTCCTGTTACCTAGTGGGAGGAGGATACTCTAATGATCACTTGCCCAGGGAAAATTGCAAGATTTTATATAACAGCATACTTTTCTGGGGAGGTGTGTATTAGCCCTCTTTTCTTCAAAAACTTTTAGAAAATTGTTGATTTCCTAGATAGAGTTTAATAGTTTCCAGATTGGGAGTTTTTTTAATCTTGTTGGTAAAGCTTTCTCATTCCGGTCCTCTCACTTTTCTGGAAGGTCAGCATAGCAGACAGGCATGAGCTTTCCCAAACAACCCACTGAACTATTTACTTTCTTCTCCCACTCTATTTTGTCCTTGACAGTAAACACAAAGTTCATGGGTGACTACGCATTTGTGCTTCTGCTTTAAAATATCATAGATGTCACTTTTGCCTTCTGATAAAAATCTGAAATAAACCTCTAATGGAGGCAGCAGTCATAAGACAAAGAAACATTTAAGCTCCAACAACTGAAGGCACCAACAGTATTCTCTTGGATAAAGGACAAGGTTTTACAAGGATCACCTTTCAGGGCAGGGGAAGGGGAAAGAAAACAAAACCAAAGAAACACAAACACAGTACACAGTTATTTTATTGAAATACTTGAAAAGGCCAGCAATGGAAAAATAGGTTTGTCATGAGGAATTAATGTTTGATTTACCTGATCTTTAAAAAAGCTGTGTCTATAGGTAATTCTAGCCAGTTACAGAATGCACTGTGATCCATGCAACTAATATACTACAGCAGAATAGGCACTGTGTACTATTTTAGTTTTATCTTACACAGCTTTCAACAGGTATGACTGACAGATGTGAGAAATTAAACAGCAACACTTTTTGAATTATAAACATTTATAATATACAAATTTGCTCATCTGATTCGTAAGGGTTATAAAACACAACATAGTGGAAAATGAAAACCACGAATTACGCACAGCATATGAAGTTGATCTGGCAGTTTTCAAAGTTTATATTTTTCCTTTTAAAAGAAGTATCAGACTGCTAAATATGTCACTGGTCATGTAACATACAAAATCATAGGCCAGGACAGCAACAGTGATTTTTTTTCTTGAAATACATAATCAGTGGGGAAATTTGTTCATCAGTTAAAAAGGATAAGAATGAAAAATCACAAATTCTGCCCGGTATAGCTTATAGTCCAAAAAGATGAAGTCGCTTCAGATGACTGTGAAATAAATAAGCAATCCTTGAGGAAGTATAATCCTTGAGTTGAACCTACTCTACCGAAAATGAATTCCGACTCTACACTTAGTATGTCACCATGGTGAAACACCTAAGAACAGTATTTCGAATAGCTTTTTGGGAAGCAATGTCTTACTGCTTTAATATGTACAGGTTATTTACAACAGATTCCCTTTTGGCCTTGCAAGTTAAGCCATTTTAGCTGGCTGTTAAGATGCAATTCTTTTTTCCACACATTATGCAATACTGTAGTTAGAGCTATAATTTAAAATAATTTTATGCATGAATTACAAATATTAATAAAGTAACTCTGCATATATAAATATTTCTAGCAGAATTTAAAGCATCCAGAATGTACATAAAAGTTTTCTTTTTATTATTTGGTAGGGCCAGATGTGCTTCTTCTCAGATCATCGTTGCTTTAATAATGCTTTGTACATAGCAAAACCCAAAACCGCAAAGACAGTAGCACCAAAACTTGCTCGGAGCCAAAACGTAGAGCTCTTGAGGTCCGCTTGTGTCACATGCCTAAAATTTAAGACACATACAAAAACAGGTTAATTCCATGACAGGAATATCAGACAACTTGTGCTAAACTACTTTGCTTTTGGAAATTCATCACTACACTTGTCACAGGCAAGCAGCTTATAATTCAGCCTTATGAGTACTTATACAGTCATTTTACTTTTCTTAAAAGCTTAGGATTTGATCTGCAGCCCTGACCACATTAGCAGATCTCACTAAAGTCAGAGAGCACACACAGCTGAAGAGAAACGCAGGAGCAGATCATTAGTCATGAATGTGAGGAGGGCAGTGTGTCTTCTTTGAGAGTACCAGCAAGCATTCAGAAGAGGAAAACAAAAATAGCTAGCAAATAATTAATAATCCATAGCGAGAACAACTCTGTCCAGCAAAACATTTATTTAAAAAAAAAAAAGTGTTCAGTTTGCATATTTCTGCTTTTCCATGAAAAACTTTCCAGTCCTGTTGAATATCCACTTCGACTTCTTCCCCCAAAAAAGTTTACTGACAAGTAGCAAGTAATATTTTTCCAAAAGCTAGAATCAAAACAAGGACCATTTGTAAATCCCTTTCTTCCCAGTACAGTCACAAGAACAGCAATAGAAACAGTCATCCAAAACCAAGCTGAAAGCTAAGAGAAAGTGCTAGTGAAACAAGCAGTGACAATGGCATCAACAGAAAAAGACAAGATGTAACAGTATGAAGTGACTGCATGACATAAAGAGCCACATCTTGCAGGACAGTAGAGACAGCCAATGACCCAACTCTCCCAAATATTGCGAGGTCTGTGAGCATGCTCAGTTAAACACGGTTAGCCATCCTCCAAAGTAGTCTCAAGTATGACAGCTTACCATAAAGCAGGAGCTACCGTTTAAAACAAGTTATCATAAATGCCATAATTCAAAGCACAAGAAGTTCCTAAACAATAGTAAAGGGTTTTGTTTGTTTGCTTGCTTTTGTTTAAGATAGAACTTACAACGGAACTTCACTAGCCTACGTATTTTAGCCTGTATTAATCATCATGGGTTACTCAGTGAAGGCTGCAGGAGTATTAAGTACGAGGAGCATACAGAGATCCTAAACAGCAACGGTGCACAAGAGAGTTCCTACAGTGTGAACTGCAGAGCTATAGCATACAAGCTGTTTAATAAAGCAGGAATTGTTACTTGTTATCAACATACACAAAACCAGTTTAGGATAGTCTTTAGCAGACATCTGCAGGAGCAATATAAGCCGTATAGATAATCAGCATACTGTCACACCACGTGCTGAAGAACAGGCTCTTTGGTGCACAAACACAGCTGGTCTCTAAAAAATCCTAATCTTATTTAAGAATATCTCACTGGGTTATGGAACAGATCAATTTCATCAATTCCTGCAAGCATTAGTTCTTCTACAGCTAGTTTTGACAAACTCTCTGCAAACTAGATGTCAAGTGGTTTGCTGAGGGGAAGAAAGGGAGAAGGCAATGGCAAGGTCACCTTAGTTTGGCTGTTGTTACCTGTCTTCAAGTAAACGTGGACCAACAGATGACTCCATGAAGATGGAATCTTCTACAGAGCTGACGGCGTGCACCTGCTGCATAATACTGCTCTCCTCGTCTGCTAACAGCATGGCCCCCAACTCATCTAGGTAGGGTCTTAACCTTTTTACACACATGCACAGTTTGCAGTTCATAGCATGGCTCAACAACAGCAAGTGTCTCAAATATGCTCAAATGACAAAGCCCAGAGAATTTCTAATTTTTAGCCATCTAACCCCTGATTCTTGTGCAGTTGTTAAAAACTTAGTGCTTGGGGAAAACCAGAAATAAACAGAGTTTGTACTTTTGATGAGCTAAGTAAAAAAAAAAAAGACTTTATGTAGCTAAATGCCATTGCTTTAAGGACAAAGAAAAGAGCTTAAGAAACTGAATCTCTTCCCACTCCATCCCCAAAGCCTGAGCTTTCACATGTCAACAGGACACTGTAATACTCCTGCACCTTAGGCACAAGCTAGAGTACCTGTGCTAAACACACTGCAATGACTCCAACACACCAGCCCTACAACTGACCAGATCTCAGTACTGTCAGTAATTCAATTCAAGACTGTATTTTATCACTATTAAAAGTTTTAGCATTTGTGGGGTTTACTGGGGTTTTTTTTAGTAAAAGACTATACACTTTTCTTCAGATCTGTAAATTATAAAACTTACCAGTGTATGTAAAATAAATCACTTGTACGTAACATGATTTTAATAGATTATGTGACAAGCTCTGCTGGGCAAATATTTGTATAACTAACAACTCCCAAGTTTAATTTGGTTAATTCAAATGCCCAACTATTTGTATAATTTAAAAAGCATCCCTTTCAAAGTGCAAATCACTGTTTTAATTGCAAATGAATGCTTTTGCATTGCCTCATAAAGCACTATCTCTCACATCTAGATTTTCTGATTCCTATGTATAGTCTGCTTTGACTTTTGCACATGTCCATATTTAATGGCGTGCAAGAAACCTGCTGAGCATGCTTCATCCTTTTAAAAACAACTAATATATTCTCAGTCATGATAAAATCCTCTTTTCATGTCTAAAGGGAGAGTAAATTGACTCTGATCCCTTTTCTATGCCTAACAGTAACTGACTCTCATTCAAATAATTCCAGTAAATGATCCTTAAGGTCCCTTCCAACCCAAACCATCCTATGATTCTATGAAGTAAATCAAGGCAGGGATTTGTCTTAATAGAATCATACAACCTCCAGGAAATCTACTGACTTCCATATGAAGCAATTAGGGCCCTATGAACATCTCAGCCCAAAAATCCAAAATCCAAAAATACTTACTGAAATTCAGAACACTATGGATGTCTAATTGCTTTACACCTTTAAAATAAAAAATCCCCATTTTTCTTCCTTAAATGGTTCTTATCCTGTCATAAATTCCATTTTTGCAACTTTGATCCCTAATATTGCTTAGCTGCCATAAAGGGAAAAAAGAAAAATCTGTCTGAATTAATAAAAAAGGATCGATGTTTGTTTCCAGCACAGGTTCTTTGACATGAAAGTGGCTACAATGCAGAAAAACTACACACTGAAAAATTCTACCTCTTCAATAAATAGTGTTCAAATTAAATTTCAGTGTGGTTGTGTTTATGAAACTATTTTTCACCAGTGGTAGAAATTATGACTGCCTTGTAGTAAGAGAGTAACTCTGAATTAGAAAAATTATTCTCCCCAAGGGTTAAACTTACATATGGATGGGCACATATACACACACAGTAGCAGTTAAGACTGCATAAATGAAGCTGTATTTGAAACTCTTATTAGTAATAAGAACTAGCTTTCAAACTTCCCAAAGAGATTGGTGTGTATTTAACCATAGAATTAGTTTCACATACATAAGAAAGTCTAGAAATTTTGCCTTTGGCAGAAAATTCAGATTTTAATGCACGTTTTGGAAAAAAAGATTTTTATTCAATCCACCTGAGTCAAGTAACTTGTCACTTGTTCAGTAAGATCTTTGAAATCTGTACAGTCTGTCTTTTAAGAGGCTTTAACAACTCACAAGAAGTTTGCAACATGCACTTACCCAGAGGTTAACTGAGCATGCCTGGCATGGTTATACACAGCAAAGTGCAGAGCCATGGGCCAATACTGACATTTTTCCCTATGCCAGCAGCAGAAGAATTCCAGGTCTGGGAAGGTTTAACCTTAACTATAAAAGTTCAAAAACATTCTTGTAGTGACTACAAAAGCATTTTAAAAGCACAGTGGTGAGGCCAACAGGCTGGTCACACCAAAATTATAAGCAAGTTAATGCAGCCAGCAAGCAGCAGCAGCCTGCTCGGACAGACAACAGGTTCTAACAATAAAATATAAGCAACTGAATTCCAAAACCATTGCGTAGCATGCACAAGCTGCTGCAGCTTCCTTTCAGGCACATATTTTCTAGGATGCAAACCAACTCCAGCAGTTAGAATTTTCCCCCATGCATTAGTCATCTGAAGTGTGAAAAGCTCCAAGTGCATCTTATTATCTACAAAACCCAAGAAGAATGTAAAATGCCAATTCAATATATTCTATTTAGAAAGAAATTAGGCGATGCAGCTTTGCAAACTTCTGCTCAGTATGGGGCATTAAACAGTTTAGAGAAGGACGAAAACAGGTAAAATATTGTTACACTGTCCTAATTTGAGGGATACCTAAGTATAGGGATACATTTCCGTAGTAAGATTTAATGGTGATATACTGTAGTTTTGAAAAATAACCTGAGTACACTGCACATAGTGAAAAATAAACCCTGTGTTAAACTCTTAAAACTTACCCATTATTACAGGAAAATGAAACTATTGTCTCAACTTTAATTTTACAGAAGGAAGATTATTTTTTTTTCCTATGAAAATCTTACAAATAATTCCTGAAACAATCATGTTCAATATGCAAGTAGAACTTCACTTCTATTCCACAGTACTTAAAAACTTTAGAAGAAAGAAAATCATGCTGAGAAGTCTCCCTCCCTGAACACAATTCTCATGCATTAGTATTATTTTATTTTTAAATGAACTCAGCTGAGAGAAAAATGCCACTACTGTGCAAGCAAAAGGCAACAAGTGAATGATTTAAAAACCAAGCAAGCAGAAAAAACACACTTAAAATTAATGCTCTGGAGTTAAAAAATAAAAAAGCCAAAAATCCAAGCTCATTATAAAAGAAAGGGTTAGAATGACATAAGCAGAAATCTTGCTTTTAAAAAGAGGTAAAACAATGTAGTAAAAGGAGATTAAGTGCCAGCCAGACAAATACAAATGAACACCTAAAGGAAAGAACAAATTAAAAAAAAATAAAAATACTACAGGATAGTAACAAGTCTCATACATGCATGTACAGTGCTTTGAATGCAGTGCCTTCCTCCTCAAAGAACCAACAGAGTGTGATCCTGGGTAGTTCAAACCAACAATCCTGTTCCTGCACAAGAAACATCTCCAAACTCAACTTCCACATTTGCTGAACTTGCCTTCCTGAGAGCCTACAAACCCTGAGGAGTCTCTCAGAAACCCTGAGGAAAGTCTCTGAAGTTTGTCTGTAGAAGAGAAACCAAAGGTGGGCACAAATAGATTTTTCAGTTGCATAGAAGCAATGTTCTTCCTTTAATTACTAAGGTGGGAATATTCAATGTGATATATATTTTGCCTTGGTAGCAGTGTTTAAGCATTACTTAACAACAAATAATACAGGAAGGGTCCAATCTGAAAAATTTCAGTTTACCTACTTCCAGTGTCTACAGCTTCAGACTGGGAAGGGATGAGGAGATTCAAGCACTCTTGAAAAACCTCCTTTACCCATCAGTTATCTAACTTTGCCAAACTACCTGACCTAATGGTAAGCACTTCTAAAGGCAAAATAAGAAAAGTTATATAAACTAACTACATCAGAAAATCCTTCTTGGTTCAGATGCTTTCTCTAATCACAGATCATTAGATTAAAAACATAGCTAACATTTTTAAACAAGAAACCCATCTCTACTGTCCTAAGTCTACAGTTAGGAGCTATTCCCTCTTGTTTAGATATCTCATCTCTATAATATATGCAGTTATACAGTAGTCCATGTACTGAATGATGAAGAACCTGCAGCAACGTGTTTGGTAGGGAACCACCCTTGAGGTAACTGGGAAGAGAGTCGGTGAGATGAAGTGAGCGTGCTGGAAGCCTGCAACAGACCCCTAGTGACTTACTGAATGACTACAGGCAAAGAGATCCTAGCAAGTAATTTTTCCTTTCTGCAGAGTCAGTGGAAAAGTCTATGAGGAATTCTCCTTACCTTGAATTACAGACTTTTTTAGGCAGTAGTAGATTCCTGTGTTTATTCCACACTATGTAGTGACAAGGTGTGGAGTGACAGCATCCCAAGACTTCTCATAAAAAGATTTCGATACCTTGAGCCCTTGACAGTATTTCAGAGGAACGAAGCGGAACGCCTAGTGCAGCTTTAACAGTCTCACTCATAATTCACAGTCTTTTCCTAAGCTAATGAGTTTTCCACCCTTCTCTGAACTCTCACTCTGTGGTTAGCACTTTTATCTTGGTTTAAAGTGGTATTTCACAGAGATGCTCAACCCTGTAGGTGTGTATATCAGTAGGCCTCCTATGTGTGTGTAACTTGCCTTTAAAGGAGACAGCCACTCTTATCCGGAGCAGCTACAGCTGAAAACAGTAAAAAGTAGTAACATACATGGACCAGCAGCATGGCAGGATATTCTAACCATGGCCTTCAAATAAACACACTGATCACAGTTGCCTCCAAGAATCACATTTATCATTTAAGCCTCCAAGAAGGCTATAAATGATGGAACCACTGCACTGCAAAAATTGTTCGGTTTGAACTCCCGTTTGCTGGGGTGTGATGACAAGTGCTGAGGTGTTAGTAAATCATGTCAAAAAGTGCCTGCAGTACACACAAGACAAGGTATAGCACTGTTTTCAATGCTGAGAATGAGTTCTCTCTCTTTACCAATTGTTTTTTCCAAAGTATCTGCAAATGCAAATGTTTAACCATTTACCAGTTCTGACACATTGCATTCTATTCAGAGGAACTGGATGTTAAAAGCTCTAGATTTTTTTTTTTTTTTACACAGAATACCTGCTCTTTGTGTAAACCAAGCACAACACACACACACAGAGAAATTCTAGGAATTCCCAAATATTAAACTAGCAGTTACAAAGATGTAATATGTTATACAATGCTGCTATAAATTAAGCTGTGCCTTTATGAAAATATTTGTGTAACTGATATCTAAGAGGCACTACCTCAAATCAATACAAAACAAACCTATAACGTCTCAAGTAAGACACATTACACAGATTTATAGACACTATTTAATGTCCATTACCAGTTCCCTAAAAACATAGTCCCAATTCCTCCACAGTATTTTTGCAATCACTAAGTGCCTGAATCAAGTACCAAACTGGTAATGTTTCAAAGAAATCACTGGACTAAGCTTGAAAGACCAAAAGTGCCTTCAAGTTAAACAAAGTCTGACAATTCTATGACAATTATTAAATTAAGTATCTGCCTATTTAGTGGATATGGAGTGATAAATCTGCAGTATGTATGGTTACCAATTGCTTTTTCAAAAAAACCCTTTATTTTAAAAGCACACCTGGTACCTAGTAAATAAAGTTAAGGACCTGTTAAGAACTGCAGTGAAGAGTTTGTTCTTTACAGATTGCAGCAAGTCTGAGTTGAGGAAGTTCTGACAGATGCAAAATGTACACCTGTTGCAGGCGCACATACAGCGTAACCGGGCATGGCTGCGAAAACACACAGAAGGACAGCGAGTTGAAATCTTGCTCATAAAATCAGCTGCACATCAGGACTGTGCCACAACCAAGAGAGATTCAGGAATAAGAGGTACATTTTGAATGAGTAAGGAGAGGAGGAAAAAAAAAAAAAAAAATTTCACTGGGGAAAGCAAGGGTACAACTACAGCTGTGCAGAATGTTAAGGTTAGATGTTCTACATCTTGGATATTTTGGCATTATCACCACACATGGATCTTAACAGTAAATGAAAACATGAAAGAAAATATTTGCTGAATTTATTTATGTTTGTAAAGAAAGCATCTAAAGGCTTCTGAGTATGTCTGCACAGCAATAGGTAACACCCCTTTTTCAAAGGAAAGCAAGCCACATTTTCTACCATTTGGAATGCACACTACAAAGTAACAGTTACCTCTATTTTCCCCACCCTAACAAACACACATGCTTGAAAACTAAGGGAGAAGCAGGAATATTGATATGACAAGACATTTGGTCAGTGCTATGCTTCAGTGGTTTCCCAGTATACCAGTGCTACAAAATAAATACAAAAGAACAAAAACAAAAGCTTTACAAATCTAATTCAATACATTCAGTTTCAAATGTTTGTTTTCTTTTAAAAAACCCTATTATTTTGGGTGAAAGTGACATTAGTTCTACTTAATTTAAAGCAAATGTCAGCTGTCATACTAGACTCTATCTGCTGTAATATTTATGTAGTTTATCACCATATTAAAAGCTCCACCCACCAAAAAAGAGATGCAAAGTGAGGTTAGCAACAGGGAGATGTGTAGTGAAGAAAAATGTGAGCTTAAGTATCTTCTATCCAAAGCCCAGAAGGTGCTTATACAGAAATTCTATTAAAAATGTAAGATCTATTAGATATTACTCTGTTTATTACTATCCAGTTCATTAAACACCCTGAAAATAGTTTCAAGCAGTGCATTGGGTGAACTGCTGTTCACTAAAGAGTCATTACTGGTAATCAACTACCAAGCTGAGCTATTAACAAGGATTACAGTACAATAAGTTTATTGACAAGATATGAATAATGACATATTCAGTTACACATCCATGATAAGGACCGAGCAGAACCCTACCTATTCATTGGAATCTGCAACACAAGCTGAAGCAAGTAGTGTATTCTTTAAAAAATACCTCAGCACCAATAGCTGACACTGATTTGTATGTTGGATATAGAGGAACTTTCTCAATTTGATACAATTTGAAGATTTTACACCTCTCTGTTGCTAAATCTCAGTGAGGCAGTTCCATCCTCGTGGCTAACAATGACATGCAGTGGTGTTGTGCGTGACCCATGCAATATGAAAAACATAACAGCTCAAGTACTTACGGATACATTGCCATAGTTGTCAGTTTAACAAAGATATCCTTACTCGGCACATCGACAGTATTACAAGTAAAGGCTTGAGGTGGAGGCATTTTGTGTTTTTTGCAGAATTCAGCAGGAGAAATACTATATTCCTGTCTAACTTCATGCAAGTCGGACTTTGCAGCTACCACTAAGCAGGGTATTCTGCTGTCCATGAAGTGCTGCTGCAAATTTAATGAAAAAGAAAGTGAAATAAAGTAGTATATGATACATTCAATCTGGAACAGCCTGAGTTGAACTTGTTGCAGCAACATTAAGATATATTCACTGCACTGAAGTCAGGCATTTCTAAAAGCACAATATTTTATACAGATAAGTAGATGTTCAATTTCTATGAACAAAAAACCTGCATTTTTAATGCATCAGCCATATATAACCAGCACTCATAAATAAAATGTCTCTTAAGTACTAGAACTTCTGTATAGGACCAGTAACTGAGTATTTTGTCAGTGAAAGAAGATATATAAATGTATAATGTTTGTATATATAAACTATACAAACCTTAAAAATCCTGGCACAGTACTCAAAGGACTTAGGGTTACTGACATCATACACCAGGCAGACAGCATCGCATATGGTCTCAGCATCAGTTAAAAACTCAGAGTCACTGACATCATGTAGCTGGAAAAAAAGATGGCCAGAGAGGGAGAAAAGCTTTGTCATTATGCAGTTAAAGGAATTTTATATCTTTTTTTTTTTTTTTTTTTAATTTTTATAGCTCATTTTTATGTATCCTTAGAACTAATGGACTGACAATAGGAAGAATTAATCAAATAGTCAGAATTTACCATACAGCCAACTTGTGAGCTGTTAACACCACATCTGCAGGCAATCACAACCTCACCATAAAAAGCTGCATTTACTTCTAACACAGTCTTAGATTCCCATAGAAACTGGCAGTCATCCTACAGAGGAAAACCACAGAGCAGAGGACTAGGTCTTGGAAAACAAAGAAAGATACCATCTCATCATAAAGGAAAAAGACAGTGGAACAAGCTTTAAAGAAAGTATTTCACTCGCTGAAGATTAACTTTAGCCATCTTAACCACCCTATGTGACAGATTCTTCTTTCCTGAATAGGTTGATTGCTCGCTGATAATTTTTCATGTTATAATTTGATACCCTGCAGCATAAACATAATGGGACTGGGTTCTGTACAATTTAGGTCAAGGTTTCAAAGATAACAGGTCCTGAACAGGTTCAAAGTATTAGCAACATGTAAAACCAGAAGTTATTTGAGCTGGAAAAGGAGTGGAGGGGGAATCTACATTTATGAAGAAGAGACAATTTAAACAGAAATTTGTTTGCAGAAGGCTCTGAATAATTCACTGAATTTTAAGATTAACCAGTTATATGCAAACAATAATGAGGCAACCTTACCAGCAAGTATTTTTCCTGTCCATATACATAGACTGTATTAATGGCATAGTAAGATTTGTGTTCTGCACGTATTTGCCTCTGTCTCTGAAAAAGCAGAATTTCATGTTAGACCACAGCAACTTGCCCCTTGAAGTTATATTTAAATAGCTGGTTTACTCCATTTATTAATGAATGAAAATTACAGTAATCTGTGGTTTATTTTGCAAGAAAATGCATAGCTGTAATCCATGATGTACAAGTAATTGCTGCATACAATAGAGAAATGGCTATTTGCTAAAAAAAACCCAACACTCAAAACTCTCCCAATAATTCTACAGAACCCTCCAAACTCAGTAATAATCAGTAAAACTCTAAGATCAATTCATTCTGCTGTCCAACCTTAACTCAAAAGCATATATAGGTGGATAGAAGCAAAAAGTTTCTTACTATTAGATTCCTCCCGAGAAGAGCCTGAAGAACTCCACTTTTCCCACAGCCTTTCATTCCAACAACATTGCAGCGGAAAACATTTCTCTGAGTCTGTTTTTTCTGGAGGTCTATCTTTTTATCTCTTGTTACTTTTGAAAAAGCATACAGTATTTTTCACAAGATGAACGTGCATGTACGTATGTGAAAACATGAAATAATTGTCCACTTACATTAAAATGCATACAAAACACTCAAAAATATTAAATCAAAGGTTTGACTTGAGCAGAAAATTTTTAAAAATGCAAGTGAAAAAAGACATCATTTGTTTAAACAATTTACTCTTGAGCAGATTTCTAATTTTAAATTCCTAAGTTGTACCAAATTACTCTTTTTTTCAATTACCTGTAATTGCTGATGCTTGAGATTCTTGTTCTGCAAGTATTGAGTAGCCCAAATAACCCAGGTACTCCAGGCAACGCTGTACATCTAAGTACGTGGTTAGTCTAGTAGAGGGGACAAAAAGAATTTGCTAAGTTGTTAGCATCTGTGATATCAATTCTTTACAGTACCAAAACAACTTCTTCCTCCTATCTCCAGATTGAGATGATAGAAGTATTCCTGGCACTGTGTCATACTGAAGGACAAAAGCACTCTGAAAGGAAATGGTGGCAACTTTACCAGTCTTGATAGTCATCAAAACACTATGAAGGCAGTACTTGCTGAGGACTATTAACCTACATCATCTTATTTTTCCTCAGCAAATGATGTTTTCCTCATTTTCCATATTTTCAATAGGAAAAAAACCAAACCTTATTGAACACCATTATTCATACCATCTTTAAAAAGAGCACAACAACAGAAATAACTATTTCAACAAGTTTCAGGGAGATTTCCACATTTTAAAGAGACTTTTCTTCATAGTTACCACTAAATACCAGCCAAATCCTGAACAGGTTAAAAACAATTGTCTGAAGATTAAGATTGGGTAAATTTTCAGCTATTAAACTTCCACTCTCTCTACTAGATTTTTAAGAGGAATCTACAAATGCATTATTATACCCAAAGTTCTCAACTACTAAAATGTAACACACTTACGTCCACTGAGAGAGAAACCCTTGGTATGTAATCCACCCCCGTTCATTTGTACAAACAGTGTTGTTAACATCAGGTCCCCATGGCATATATGGGAAAACTTTGAACAAATCTTTCAGTTCATCAGGAGACAAAGCACAATCTCTATCCTGAAAACAAGCATACGATATCAGACACAATCACTTAGTTTGTATATATTCTAAACTGATATTTTCTTGCTGTATGCTTGCAAGATTCAAGAAACTGGCTGTAAGGAACTAAGTGGCTTTCTTTTTGATCATTGTTCTTTTCTTGTTTTCAAATAAGACTAAATATATGAGCTAGTTAAAAAAAAAAAAAATGGTAGTATAACTATAAAGTGCCAGCTCTCCTTGTAGACAGAAATTTAAACAGCAGACAAGTTTTGACAGCATAGCTTAAGCCAGAGCCAGTTTCTGAATGAAATGACAGTGACAAAACCACTTTTCACTAGCAGAACTGCTAGCAAACTAAGGCTCGTAAGTGTAAGGACACACACATACAAATTAAAAGCTTACCAAATCATGTTTATCAAAAATACTTTGAAGAAACAAGTAGGCATGATGATTTAATTCTGTTGTGCAGTCTGGAGGAATTTTTAGCCTGTTTATCGAAAACAAAACCAGGAAGTGTTAAACATGTTTACGAAATGTAGACTATTAAAACTCAAAATACAGACTTGTTAGCTTTAATAATTTATCTTTAAAGAGATCAAAGCACATACTTCTTGTTAGGAATTCTAAAATCATGAGTGAGTGTCTTTATATTACCTGATATATAGCTGTATAGCAATCAGGGTTTTGTTTGGTTGTTTATGGTTTGTTTTTTTTTTTTAAATGAAAATTATGTAGAGTTTTGAAAAGAAGCCACAGAATTGGTCGATCTCTTAACTTCTTAATTTGTGGATTTTCAAAGGATTTCAAGTGCTAAGAAAATACCGACAAGTCTTTTCTAATTTGTTGCCATATACAACTGCTCAGATTTATGTTCCAGTTTTGTAATAAGAGTGTGATTTGCTATCTTTCTTATAAAGAGAGATAGCAGAACATGATTTGGCACCAGAGACAGAGTCCTCCCTTGGTAATTTTCAGTCACATGAAGACTGTATGACCTACCAGTCAAAATAAGGGAGACACTTGAAGTAACAATGTGTTAAATAAATACACTCCAATAACTCTTTCCTCCTGCCAAAGCAGGAGGCAGCATAACTTAAATGCATGTAAATGAAAGAAAGCTAGAGTAAGTGATACATACGGAGGAAACAAGTACTCTGGTGTAAGCTCTAAGTCATCATCATATCCAAAGCGACGTAAAACAGTCCAAGTTGTTTCATGCCTTCCTCGCTGAATGAAAAGTGTGTGTAGAAAAAGAAAACCTAAAAATCAAGTGATAAAATCTTAAAGCCCTGAAGTGCTTTATCTGCTACAAGGCTTTTTTAACATAATCAGCATCAGACTGCAAACAAAAAAGCTTGAAACACACATTCAGATTCCAAACCTCCTGGGTGACATTACAGCATTAGCTACACAGACTGAACATTCAGAAATCATGTTATTTGTAAAAGTGTCCTCCAATGAACTGAACTGTTTCCTTAAAGCAACCCACTTGGTTTTCTGTGGTTGTTTGCTCTGTTCAGTACTAGCATTTTAGAAGAACTTAGCTGTGTGAAAATAAAGACAACAATATTTTCAACCATTTGAAATAGTAAGCCTTAGCAAGAAGCCTGGAGAGCAGTCTCGTGGAAGACTGCCTTTAGTTTGCCTGTACCAAAATAACTGGGTAGGATTTTTATTTAGCACTTTCCAGGGTTTAATGAACACTGAGATTTCACTGTTTAGTAAGGCTATGTCTTAAAATTCCCACTCTTTGCAACTTCTCAGGAGTCCTATTACATATGTAAGCTTCACAAGCAAAGCAGTTACACTGATGCTCAGAAAGAAAACGCTGGGTTTTTTCCTCTTTTCATTTTTGCCATATGCTCTGAGCAAATCTGTACAACATAGCTGTTAAAATGTTGACAGACACCACACCTTGCTGGCAAACGTTGCAGCCAGTTGAGTCAAGAGACAAAATACAGATCTATCTAGGGAACAATCTCTTTTGAATCATTGTACTTATCTGGATTCCAAGCTCTGCAACGAGAAGAAAGACCTTATTTTATTCACCCTGTTATTCCCCATTTTAACCATCCTTTGATATCACACTGCCACTACACCCAGCTCTTGCAGTCTAAAAGAATCAAGATAGAGATCACATTCCAAAAGACTAGCTTTTTTTATGCAAGAATGATTATCAACTGTATAATGACACATCTTTGAAGAGTTAAATAAGGCTTACCTTTTAACGTTAATCCATTATCTGCAACTCCATCACTTAGGTTTTTCCTGACTACATTCTTTACATCTTCCAAGGCCTGAGGTGCTAATGGTGTATTAAAACAAATTCTCTAACAAAAATCAAAAAGAATATGTCAGGACCACTGGCTACTAAGCTGGACAAAGAGCATGTCCTGTATGAAATGCAGCCTTTAACATCCTGATAAACTAGTAAAGGATAATCCAATTTCTTAGTGGAAATAAAGGTGAACAAACTTTATTTTATTTTTAAATACAAGCATGGGGGCTTGCACATTTAAATAGATTTTTTTTTTTTAAATTTGCTCTTGAACTAAAACTTGAAGAACAGTTAGAAATAAAATTAATACCATTTCCATTTCTATAGATCCACTCTTTTATGCTGCTCTTGAGACTTTCAGTATTTAGACCCGGTTCCCTTACAGTTCACCTTACTACTGTTCCCTCAAAAACAATCACTTACTTACTTATTCTTCTAGAATTATATAGTTCAATGATTAAGTATGGTGAAAAGATAAGCAAAAGAATTACCTGAAAGAAGTTGAGCTCTGCATCATTGAGAGTACCATCATTATCCTGATCAGAAATTCTAAAAATGCGAGTGAGAGCTTTAATACAGGCAGGCTTCATCTAAGGAATAAAAGGAAGTTCAGTATCTTTCTAGGCTTGAATATAAAAACATCACACTGAATTACATCAGGCAGCTCAATGACATAAAAACAAATACAAGCCTTCATTTTACATTTTTAGAACAGAGACATTCATACACAAGTACACAAAAAAAAAAGGTAAGGGGAAATAAAATCCTCATCTAATAAATTTATTTCTGTAACTTTAAAGCAATTATTCCACATTAAATGTCTTTCTATTCAACTATTAGAAGAGCCTCACATTCTTCACAAGCTGAAGGTAGCACTGCTTAGTTATTTAAAAAAAGGTATCAGTTCTCTAAATTCAGTCTTATTGCTACAGAAAGCTTTGATAAATAACTGATTTTTTTTTTTTTCCCCCAGACATTTTTTGGTGAGGGAAAAAAAAAGGCCTTCCAATCCCAGTGCCCTGCAAAAACGAACGGCTCTAGAACTACAGTCAACTCTTTCTACACAAGCACACTATCTCTATTCACCATTTCAACTATGGCTTCAGAAGGCTTCAAACATCAAATACTGCAAATCTTCACAGGGCTCATTCATCTACTAGGCAAAGCACTGATCATACAGACTATCTCTATGACAAAAGAATTGCTGGGATACCTTCCGAGTGAAGGAAAACAGACAGTGGTAATTCTCTCCCAATAACTACAGTGATGATGGACTCTTTTCTTCATAGAGGTCACACAGATTGCATAGAGATTGGGTTTGGAAAACCAAAAAGATTTCAGCACAAGAATTTTATCACAACATTACTAACTGAAAGATGATTCTGATGGAAGAAATCAAAACAGGGTTATTCTCTGGTTCCCTACTTGACAAAGTAGTTATGATTGAAGCAACTTTCCTACTGCCCAATACTACACGGGTTAGAGATTTTATTTGTATTTGCCCACTAAATTAATGTTTTTTTTTAAAAAAAAAATACTGCTTCATAATATACTCAGCTAACTGCCTGTGATACTTAAAAACCAGTCACATCATTTGTTTCTTATCCCTTTTGCCAAAGTCTCACAAGATGCTCAGACAAGTTCTTTTCTTTAAATCAAGCCAAGTCTGGAGTATTTTCCCTGAAATAAAAGGAGTAACTGTGAAATATATATCTAAAGGAGAACTGAACACATGATTTTGTTCACATTACATCTGGCTTAAAGCCATTACTGAAGCTTCTCATTTTACTTAGCAGTTCACACGTGCAACAAAAAACTGCCTTCATTGCTTTGAATGAAGAGGAAAGACAGATCGGATTAATACAACACAAAACAATCACCATGGTTCTGGAACACAATGCTTGACATTGGGGTGTAGGGTGGTGGTAACAGAAGACACTAAGAAATGCAAACTGCACTGAAAAGGAAAGAACAGGAAAGTGATTAACTTCCCCCTCTATATTATTTGGTCTTAGAAACTATAAATACCTCTTTCTCCTCTGGGCAATAAAGAGGACCTGTAGGATGCAGGACAGCTTTCTGTGCATAGTAAAATAGCTCAGATATATTCTTCAAGTTTTTAGCTGAACACTGAAAGAGAAATGCTTATATTGATTAGCTAGCTTCTTGACTATTTGGTGATTTCTTGTGAAATTTAAGCAAGCATCAAACTTTTAAAGATCTAGCCCCCTCTTGTGGGTACAGTGCTGTTTTGGGAAAAATACATCTAGCCCCTGTACCTGTTCAGTAATTAATAAAGAAGATCTCACTGCAATTTGCTGTCGTATCAAGAACAGACAAATCAAGAAGTTGTATCTACTTTGAAAAAAAAAAATAAATCCAGACATACTAATTCCACTTTTAATATTTTGCAGACATCCATTTGGCTTAATTTTAAATATAAAGCACTTACTAAAGGCAAGGACGTGAGGAAGCTCTAAATATTAGAAGAATTTGACAGTAACATTTGATTATACAATAGCGTAATCTTCTCTAAAGAAAAACAACATATAAACTCACCATGATAATGACTTATATTTTAATATTTTATTTTGAAAAAAAAATAAAATCACTTTTTCTATTAAAAAGTTGCCATGCATGTAGCAAGAATGTATTTTTTTGTTACTCATTCTAACTTCAGAAAGTCTGGCATACCTCTACACATGTTTCTATCTCTGTATATTGATTCATAATGGGAAGGATAGTTTCCATACTGCTATATTCCACTAGATCAGACTTGTTTCCAACTAATATAAGAGGCAGCCTGCAAACAAGAAAAAGGTTAAGAGCATTAAAGACAGAGGGACAAAAAGATCTATCTTAATTTAGCATTCTACCTCCCACCAGAAGCCACTGTATTAACTTGATGATGTATTTAAATATCACTGGCAGCCAAGAGGCAAAATTAAATGGCTAAATTTAAGTAAATTTTTTTGATATACACTTAAACAAAAACGTACTTCTTGTTGATACTACAAAAAATAGTTAAGCACAAAAGTAACTGATCATATTGTTATTACACAAAATCATCATCAGTAGAAAAGCTATACAGACCATGTAGCCAAAACTGGTTATACCATAACAAATATAAACACACCTGGTAAAAGCTGCCCATGAAATTCAAAATAAATAGCATTGCTGGCATATGTAACAGACCTACATACTTTAAATGTCTTGTTGCTTGGACTTCTTATATAAACTTTAAGTTTAGAATTTGATTTTCTTAAACAATTAACATCCTCAACACTGTCCATTGACACCCATCGATGTGCAGCCTAATTCACACTTCTCATCTTTACTTATGCACCTGCTATCTTTGTCTGTCCTTTCATTGATGAGAGGAATCCATCGACTTGTTACCTAAAGTGGGATTAAAAACAAACATGAAAAATACATTTTCAAATGTAATATGACTGCACTGTGCACAAGGTTGACTACAACTGCTACTGCTTCTTTCCCAAGAAGGCACATGTTTACCCACAAAAGAGGAAACAAATAAAAACTGGAGTTGATTAATGAGCAAGTTTCTCAGATGACCAAAATGACTGAAAATGCAGATGTTGAAATGGACCAGAAGCAATCACGCTTCTGTTCTCTTAACAACTTGATCTCAAACACCACCATATGCATTTTCAATGTCTGATACAGTTTTCAGCTTGCCAACAATTAACTGTGCACAAGTTACATCTCAAGCAATAACTGGATAAAATGTGTTACCATACCTTATCGATAGAATTCTTGTTGTTAACAGCATATACTATACAAATCACATTTGCCTAAAATGGAAAGAAAGGAAAGGCATGGAATTCCACTGCTGAGATTCTAGAGCAACAAAGACAATTAAGAACCATATGTAACAACATCATAGTAAGAACAGTTCCACCATTAGTCAAAAACTGTGTCCCTGACTTGTTTAAGCTATTTGTAGCCTGAACAACAGCTTAAAACCAAGTAACTTGTATGTTGAGAAGTGCCAAAAATTCTGTCTTGCCTGACGTTCACAGCTTACGCCTGCAGAGACCTCTGCTACCAAGAAATCTAAACTGAAGAATGATAGTTTGCAGCCTCCACTCAAGTACCAAACTAAATGCCAGAAATGGAACACAACACCATGACAGACTGTGCAGAAGATGTGCAAAGGTGCTCAGAAAGAATTAAAAATAGGAAACAGAAGGAATTATAAAATTACTAAGAATCCCATGCTATTCATAAATGCAACAGTACAATGTGAAAGAAAGAAGCTAAATTGATCTTTTCAGAGTAGGATTATATCCTCACAAAAACTGTCAATCCCTTGGCCTACTGATTAAGATTTAGGTTCTGTCCTTTCACTTGGAAGGACAAAGGTTAAGCTCAATTCACCAACACAGTGGCAGTACCTACTTCTCTTAAATAGAGGAAGGTTTACTATAGCACAGGGGCACAAACCAACACAAAATGCCAAGCAAGAACAAGCAGTTTTTTCTTCAATTCGAACTGAAGCCCATGTAATGCAGAGAACTTAAAGATTTCTCCAAAAGCAGAAACTATTTTCTAGCAAACACTAAAATACACTTACCTGTGCTATTTCATGGTAAAGCTGCTCATCACTTTGCTCTGCTTCTGCATTCAATGGGATAAGCCATCCATTAATATTAAACATTCTTGTGAACAAAACTGAAAAACTTAAGAAACTGAACCAGGGCATTTCACAACACTCTAAAACCAGCCTTGTGAAAGCTCCTGTCATTTAAACATCTTTTTATAAAATGCACTAAAGAGTGCTTCTGCTGTAACAGTAATAAATCAATCCATTAATTCACAAGACAGAAAGAGTCTGGTGCACACAAGTTTTTTTAGCAGCTATTTTAAAGAGGAATAATTACATCTGTAGACAGTCTCACTCTGGAATGAGTCATCGTTTGCATCCCCCTACATTCATCAACAACATCCTGGGTTAGGAAGTAGCAACATTTTTCTATAATGTAAACTTTTACAACAGAACATGGCATACGTTAATTTTTTTGCCATGTCAATGATTTTTTTTGAGTGCTATTAACTTCTATTAACCAAATCTACGAAACATTTCATCCAATTCAAAAAAAAAAACCTCACTCTACATAAATTTAAGATGAAGTCCTATGAAAAAAACCCATGCATTATTTGTTTGTTCCAAATAGATAAACACACCAAAGATATTTCTTCAGCAGTGGTGGGAGAGAGAAGACAGGAAGGAATCTGGTAACATGGCCTAACTCTATGCTTCTATTATAAATGGCAGGAGGATTTTTCTAGCTGTGCAACAGTTGCATATATTTATAACAGCATATGAGCCTTGATACAGAGCCTACTTATCTATTCAGTAAGGTCAAGCAGATTACAGTATCTCAAAAAAGAATAAAAAAACCAAACAAAATATGAAACTGACACCAAAGGATAAAGTGTCCAAACTTAGAAATTTAGAAAGAATATAAGGTATGTAGAGCCTCCTGCATCCTAGTAATTTCTTCACTGAAAGAAAGAGTTTTGAATTCCACGAAAGTACCCACCTTTGCATCAGCCTATAGATACGTCTGTCGCACAAAGAACACTTCACTGGAGCATTGCTATGGCTGTCTTTCATGAAAGTATCAACAGCAGTTAATGTGGGGCTGTGAATTCATAGGACCAGCCATCACCATCTGATTTACTTTTATCCCACGAGTTTCTACTTTAATCTAGTCTTTTCCTACACATAGCTTTGGTCCCATACCAGTATGACTGTTAAAGAGGCTGTTGAGTTAGATAAACAATTCCATACCAAACCAGCCAAACAGTAACAGTATTCTGTAGCCCTTACCTGAATAATCCACTATGTGGGTTGGCACTCTTTCAGGGGTGACATCAGCTGGAATGGTGATTTCTTCAGCTCGTGGTGGAACCTTGGGTTGTAAAGAAACAGCAAGAGAAAGCCTTTAAAGATAACCCAGAAAATCCAGATGGTCAAAAAGTCATATACTATAATACATCTGTCAATTAGTCAGTTTTAAATAGAACAGCTTACTATAATAGTACAAGTAATTTTGGGTTGTGTTTTCTTTTTTTGCAACGTATGAAAGTCACTGCTACTTTTTCATCTTTATTGGTCTATTTACTGAATAAGGAACTTCTTGCACGCTTTGCAAGAAAGCAATGTTGTTAAGGGATTCAATGAATGCTTCTGTACAACTCAAATCCACTATACCCAATAGAGATATATACACCTATAGAGAACTATTATAATAGTGAAAACTATAAAAACATGAATTGCAATTTACTTTAAACAAAAATGTCACATAAATAAAAGTTCTAAAATTTAGGTGCTTATCAAATTCAACCAATTACTTCAAAAGGCAATACATTATTTAGAGGGGAGAGTAACATCAGAGTTAGCATGCCATTACTGACAAACTAAATACTTTTTAACCTATGTTTAAACATTTTAATTTTTGCACAAGATACTCTGATCCTACTCCCGCTGCAATCACTACTGGAACTACCCCTGCAAACAGTACATGAGCTGTTAAACACAAAATAAAACATTCAAGATATAGCAAACAAGCATGACAGGCAAAATACAAATTTCAATTTTTACATAATCATAACCTGACAACTTTCTGGCTTCTGACAGACTGCTAAACATTAAGTTTAGAAAAGCCTGCAAAGCAAAACATGATACTAATAAAAAGTGTGTTCTGCAAAATACTGTAAGCTAGCTATGATTGCTGCCCATCTTCCCCCCAGAGAACATTAATCCATATTCAGGAAGTTTTTGCACAGCTATTTATTGCCTTTTACCTGCTGACACTGAACTTTAATGGTATTTTTGTCTTCTTTTAATTAAAAAAAAAAAAAAGAAAAAAGAAAAGAAAAGCCAATCACTGGAAGAACGGCTCTTTGTAAAGCTTCAGGCTCTGTTTACATCTTCATCAAGAATGATTACTGGTAACACCCAGTATTAAACACTATTTCAAGTCTGAAAGGTCTGTTACACACACCCATATAGCTCCAATGTGCATGACTGGCCTGTAGGAACTGTACATTTCTCTTTCAGCAGTTTATATAGGATGCAGTATTTTTTTGAAGTTATTTCTGTCATTTCAGGCAGATTTTACACTATATATAAATGATGCTTTTCCTCTCAACATGAATTCAGAGAAATACTCTAGATAATACAGCGGGAAGAAGCTGGGAAGTGCACAGAGCCCTACAATTCATTAAATACATCAACAACCAACCTGTCAAAGCACTGGGTCCCTGAGCAGTTTAAGAACAAACAGAAACTGGAGCTCCTTTTTACCTGCAAGGTTGGGAACTCAGTTCAATTACATTAACAACCTACTCCTGACTCACTAACTGTGGTAACCTACTGATTTGCATTCAGCACAGTGCAGTGTAGATTTAAAGAGTAGCACATGACGTCTATTTTAAGACTTGTGATCAGAAGAAATAAACATTCGTGTTTATATGTAAAAAGCTCAACTGTTTGCAGCAGCTGCAGTTCTTTTTAGGTATAAAGAGAACTAGGTGCTGCTTCTTTAAAGGAATAAAATGTAGAAGCAGCTTTACTTTTATTCTGGAAGAAAGCAGGAAGCTTTTGGTGGTTTTTACTTCAAAAGAGTCAGGAAAACAATCTTAAAAATAGAAATAAAGGCAATGTCTCACTTAGGTACAAAAATGGCTAAGTTATACAACATGACTTTTTAATTCTTCATACTCATTCATTTTTCAATCTACTTGCTCTTTAAATACACTCAAAAAAAAAAAAAAAAAAGGGTCTGGCCTCTTTCGGCACCTTCCCATTACAAGTCTCTAATGTTGAAATATGCTGCCAGTTATGACCAGTTTCAACCACTTAAAAAAACCCTAACATTCCTCAGATATCAAAAAATTGGTTTAATTAACCATGTGAAAAACAAGAAAGGAACTTAGATAAAAATTAAATTCCTCATCTTCAAGCAGAGATTTATTTAAACTAACCTACACAATTCTTCTAGAAGTCATCATTGCTGGTTTAGACTTAATTTTTTTTTCCTAAATAAGAAACATTATTTTAAAGCAAAGCCTATTAACTTACTCTTTAAAAAAATTACACAACAGAAGAGAAATAAAACATAGAAAATACGTAAGGATGCTCTACCTCTTCTGGAAATTCTTCACTGACAAGAGACATAATTAGTGATGTCTTCCCAACTCTGGCTGCAAAAGTGTTTAAAAAAAAAGAGATTAGATAATTTGGTTTTGTTATACTCAGTAGCTGAATCACATCTTAAAATGGGAAGTATTTTAAAAACATTTTCCAGCTGACCACGTTAAAGGTTTTTTATCTGTTTTTTAAACATACTAAATATGGATGACAGTAATTCCCTCATAATTCTTTTATCATAAAACCTTAGGTTCCATGTCACATTTCTGCATCTCATTCAGAAGGAAATCAAACCCTATTCTGTCTTACATGGAAGAATTAGCAGGTTTTAACCGTAATACAGAACACTTAAGCAAACAAACAAATAAATTCAAAACAAACTGGAAATGCATTAATACATGCTAATAAATAGAAACGAAGAAAGCACACACAGGAATTTAGCAATTAACTATTTTTATAGTATCCTTGATACCATGATTGTGCTTTGGTCCTAAACTACCAAGGGTAAGAGCTGGAAAAGAAGACATGGTTCTATCATCAAAGTCCCCACAAACTCATTTGACTACAAATGACTCAGTCTACCTGCCAAGTTCAGCCTTCTGATATCGTAGCTGAATTGCTTAGTTTTTAGAATCTTTAATGTGATCATTTTAAATTAAGATGTCATAACTTTTCGCAGGGTTCCCCTCTCTCTAAAAATCTTCATCTGTCAACTTCCTGTGCTTTTGAAACCCTTGACAGACTATTAGTGCTTTATTTGTTTTCAAGACATTTCTTAAAAAACAAAATGTTCAGATTCAACATTATCTGGGATTGTATATTTCTGGTAGCCCTGAATTCTAGCAGAAAACTATTTCATTCTGCACATATAGCATCTTTGCTACCAACTGTCACTGCTCACAGTCAGAGCCTGCATCGCTGTTCCCACTGGAAGCAATATAAAACATCACCAATTGACAGAAGTGGTTTTGTTGATATCACTGCATTTACACTTGTATATTTAATTGTATATAATTTTGATTATGGGAGGACGAAGAAGAAATGAAATTTTAAGAGTGGTTGGTTTTGTGCAGAAAATGGTATTACTGAACTGCTGATCTAGTCAAAGTACATTCAACTTATCCAAGTCTATTTTTGGTATAGTAACCTTCTGACACCCCGAAACAAAAGCTTCTCTTCAACAGGGTAAGTTAAAAAGTAGTTATCACAAAATTGTGAAAAGCAAAAAAAAAGTTATCCTGGGGAAGAGGACTTTTGTTTTCCTTAGGGAGCACAGTTGTAAGTTTTTCACCAGTGGTATTTATTAGCTGGCGAGCAGTAAGGTGCAGGTTTCTGAAGAGCAGTACGGTTGTGTTTTCATCAATGATACCCGTAACTTACACTGCCAGGTGTCCTCCTGCATAACCTACATCTTCAGTTTCATCCTGACAGAATCAAAAGAAGTTTAAAAGCTCTCCAATTTCCATAGGTGAGTACTTTCCTGATAGCAAGTGAAGTTACTGGCTAATTACTGGAAATGGTGCAGCATATTTTCCACCTGACCAAGTCAGCTTTAATTTGAAGTAGTGAAAAAACATGTTGGCTTTGAGATATAGAAACTCATTTCATTAACGTTATATGACTGAAATTAGATTATGGACTACTGGTTAGTAAAGATGCACAGTATTTGTCAGCTTCTGATACGCTTCCAAGTGCTCTGGAGTTGTTTTTTTACAAAAATCTATAGGTTCAAGCATAGAGATTTGCTTTATTTTGGTTGAATCTAGGTCAACCCTTTTCCTTTTCAGTTCTGTTTATAGTTTCAGAAATAACAGCCTAAACAACATCAGCTGACTAGGATGAAGAAAACAGCATAGCACTTTGTAGTAATTAACTCATCTTTTTCCTCCCATACAAGTCTTTTAGGTCATGATGCATAAAATAACATGCAAAACGTACTCTGAAAATTATTAGCTCTTAAAAATGGACGTTTGCACTCTGGATACTAGGACTAGAACAACCTTAAACCGAAAATGTAGGCCACAGGGGACGAAAACATCTGTGTTTTGGAACAGGCTTGCAACAAAATGTCTTCATATGGTATTTCAGAGTCTGAACTTGACGGTCCACTGTTATCATCTAACAAGTATTACATGGGCTAGACTAACTTGTGGTTTCAGATTTATATATATATATAATAAACGTATACAAAACAGCACAAACAGTATAAGTGACAAGTTTTACCAATTTGTAAAACAAAATTCTCCCTTCTGCTCGTTACAATTGCAAGGAAAATATAATGTAGAGATGCTCACAATCCCTGATGTGTGCCATTGCTATATGGTGCTATATTTAAGAGACTCATATCTTTGCAGTTTTCAGTTGATGTGTGGTGAGCCTAACTGCCAGATCAGAGCACTCGTTACACCTGTACTCAAACCACTGTACAGAGCCACTTCAGAACACAGCATTGCTGAAGTAAGGTAAGTTAGGCATATATTCTGAAGAGGAATTCAACTGTGTATTCAAATGCACATTTCTGAATAAACTGAGTCTTGTAAAACTAGCCAAACATCAGCTTAATGAGTTAACTCTTTCTGTATAGTACCAGCTCTCTAAAGAAGTCATAAAAGTCCTTTCTAGGCAGTACAGACAGAGCCAACCTGCACTATAAAATAACTGCATAAACTGTACAAGGCATTCAGTTCTCAGGGAAGCTTTGTTAGTAGTATTACGTTCTTAACATAATTAAGTAATTTTACTAATAACACTTGGTAATTACTTTGTATTCTTTTCCTGTGAGGAACTTAAGCACACTTTACAAACTAACAAAACAGAACCTCCTTGCTGCTGTTTACCTCCGTGAGAAGCTGTGTGGTTGAAAGCCTAACTGCTTCTTTGGGAGCCCAAGCATGAACTCAAGGATATCACTGTAGGAAGGTATGAAAAAGCCCAGACCCAGTGTAACTCTGCCATGCACATAAGTACGTGCCGTTTACTCAAGGTCACACAGGAAGGGAATGGCAGAAGCAGGGACCTGGGCTCCCTGGCCCTGTCCGAGCCACAAGTCCACAACACCCGCCTGAACACCGCTGGAGCACATCTGGCCGCCGATTTCCAAACTCGGTAAATAAGAAAGCTTTAAGCTTGGTTTACACACACACACCACACAAAACTTTAAACAGGACATGGCCAAATGCAGGAATTTCACCCCAGTTCCATCTCCAGGGACGCGCAGGGAGCACACCAACTCCTCAAAGTGGCTTCCACGCTGCGCAGTCCGGCGAAGGGACGGGAAGAGCCGGGAGCCGCCGGCCGAGCATGGGCCCCCCGGGCCCGTCCGTCCCGCGCTATAACCGAGCACGGAGCACCCAACCCCGACCTCTGCCAGCCACGCAGGGCCGGGGCTCCCGTTCTCTGCCGGGCTCCCCGGGCCGTTCTCACGGCCCCAAGGCAAAGGAGGGCGGGCAGGGCTGAGGGACAGCACCAAGGCGATGTGACAGCAGGCGGCATGACGACACCAGCTCCCCCTCTCCCCAGCGGCCCCCGCCCTTCCCCTCAGCCCCAGCCCCCGCCCTGCCCCGGGGCCGGCCCGGCCCCTCCCGCACTCACGTTCTCCCACCAGCAGGATCCTCACGTCCTTCTTCATGGCCCCGCTCCCCGGCCCCGGCGCGGGGCGGCTCACATCGGGCTCGGCGGGGAAGCGGAGCCGCTGCGGCCTGGGATCCCCTCACGCCGCGACCCCCCCCGCGCCGCGAAGCGGGGCAGCGTACGGCGGCTCGCGAGGGACACAACAGGCAGCGGCGGAACCGCGCGCGTGCGCGCCGGCCCGAGGCGATGTGCGCCGCCGCCCCTCAGAGCCCGGCGGGAAAAGCGGCGGGATGGCGGGCGGCTGTACCCCGCTGAGGGCAGTGCTGCTCGGGGCCTCCCTGGCTCAGGGCTCTGCCGTGAGGGAGCCGCGATGCAGATGCCGCGTGCCGTAATGAAACGGTGCTGGCTGCAGCGCTGCGCCAGCCGAGTGAGCGTGTGTGAGGCACAGGAACGCGACACGGTCCCCTTTAAATTGTGTGGTGATTTATGATCAAGCCATAATGGATTGCCGCCCCTGGGCAGTACAGCACAACTCGCTTGTGGAAAATCAGAGGTGCACATCGTGCTGTGGCCTGGAGAAAAGCAGGCTGAGGGGAGACCCCATCACCCTCCACAACTACTTGAAAGGAGGGTGTAAAGAAGTGGGGATCTTTATAACCATGTAACAAGTGACAGGGGTAATGGCCTCCAGTTGCACTATGGGAGGTCTAGACTGGATATTAGGAAGAATTTCTTCACCACCAGGGTTCTCCAACACTGGCACAGGCTGCCTAGGGCACTGGTGGAGTCCCCGTCCCTGGAGGTGTTTCAGAGCCGTGTGGACACAGTGCTCAGGGATGTGGCACAGTCGAGGACTGTCAGTGTTGGGTTAATGGTTGGACTCAATGATCTTAAAGGGTGTTTCCAACCTAGGCAACACTGTGATTCTTTTTCCAGATGGACCAGGAAAAGACACCTCAGCACTACCAAGAGGCAGTGGCATAAACTATGCTTTACAACGTTGGCAACACTGAGAGAGTTGCCCCCCACTCTTGTAGAAGCTGATACACACACCTCTGGGATCTTAATAATGTGCATTTAGGCCAAAGTGTTTTCAGAGAGCTCAGTGACACAAAAGGAGAGTAACCTTGAAGATTACCAGTGGTTCTGTCAGTGACTTCAACAGCCATGGAGCTCCGTTTGGCTAAATGAGCTAATTGAATCCCACATGCTTTATTCACATTAAATTTCTCCTTTTCGTGTTCATTCTGGAATGCCACTGTCTTCCTGAAAAACCTTTTGCTTCTTGGGAATTTTGTTTTCAGTTTGCCTGCATGAAGCAGTGGTCCTCTCAGAAGCTCAGCTGTCAGTCGGCTTTGCAGGATCTGAGCTCTGGCCCCTTCACCCCACACAGGCAACAGGGACTTCCCTACAGCCAGAAAGGTGTGACAAACAAGGGCAGAAACATCGCCTGTGACCTGGCAAGGAAACTCATAGAACTTCTTGTTTTCTCAGAATCTCTGGTAAGAAAAAAAGTTCCTTTCCATGACATAGTCCTGTTCTCTGGCTCTTTAAAAGACCAATAAAGTGACCACATGATTTATTAGCTGGTACAAACACATTTGAAACCTCTGCTTCCAAAACCATTCCTGTGGTCACACCACCACCAGGACTGACAATCCTTTGGCCTAAAACAAGACACGATACCAGTGAGACAGGATGCTCTTCTGGGAGACGTCCCTGAAGTGTCAGGTCCTCAAATACAAAGCCTATTTCCTGTAGTTTAGTACCTACTCTAAAGAAAAAAAGATTTTCATGCATGAATTGGTGACATTCTTGCCCTCTGAGCATTCCTTACTCAATCAGATCTTTCTAAAGAAAACTCACTTGACAGGATGAGATGGTGTCATCTGTTCTTATATAATTTTTGGATCAATATAGGAAAATGAGGTCCATGGGAAGGGCTTATCCCCAACTTCAGAGCTTCCCTAGTGCATTTCTTCCTAGGAATATCCTGGGACTATTTAAAGCTCCTTAAGAAATCCACCTCACACCCACAGGTAAGGATACACCCTTTAGCCATACACTGGAATTGCTTTAATGAAATATGGCTACATAAGAGCACAGCATGAAGAAAAGCAGAGCATACAAACTATCAGTTGCTGATTTCCAGGAAAGCCTGGGTAGCTCTACACTCCTTGGTAAATTCCTGTGTTAATCACTGAAGCTTGCGTAGAAGCTCTGCAGTCACAGCCAAAATTGTCACTTTTCTGCAGAGGTTTTACCTCCCGCTGGTGTGATTTATCGTTAAAGATCCATTTCTTTCTAGACTGTACAGCCAGAAAGCAGGGTAAAGAGGATATGAAGCATTGATTTCAAATGTATGCAAAAGCACTTCTTTGTCAGTGATGGAGTAAAATGACACGGTCTTCTTTTGTAGCTCCAAGAAAACTCCAACCTTCAGTGGTTTATCCTCGTGTAATAATATTTCTTGATCTCTGTGCCATGCTGACAGCTGGTTTTTTGGACCTAGCCATTCTACACACCAGGAATGCTCTGTTCTTCCTAATTTGTCCCTTTTACCAATCATTTCTTGAGCAACTCCAACAGCCCATCCATTGCTGTCCTTGGTAATTACTTCCCAGTAGTGGCACCCAGTGGAGAAGCTCTGGGAACACATCACTTGGCTGATGCAGAATCTGTTGGGTGACGGTTCATAATCAGTCGGGTAGCTGGAAACCATTACTTTCCTCTTCTGGGCTGTGATTGCTAAGCGCTTATAGACTCTTGTGAGATCAAAAGTCACATCATCTGCCCCTAGAAGAGAGAAAGGAAAATATTCTCACCTGCAGGCCACAAGAAAACAGATCAGCTCAGTGTTTACATGCATCCTAAGTAACAGTGGATGCGCATCCCTACTCAAGAACAGAAATGAAAACCAATGGTCGTACAATAAACCTTAATCAAAGTTCAATCTGCAAATCAGCAAGAATCCTCAACCGAGCACTAGTGACTCTATTCTGAGCCCAGTGGATACTAAAACATTTAACAGGCACAATTGCATAAGCATCCATGACAGACTCCTGCACTCCAGTGGGAAGGTGAAGGTACTTGGCATCCTACAGGATAGACCTTATTCCTAACCACCATCTTATTAAAAAAACAACCTTTTGCCAATAATAAATGGGATGCTTACCTTACATCTGTTCACTGGGATGTGTTCTTGCATATTTTATCAGAAAAACCATTTGGTTTGTGGTTTAAGCTACAGCTACAGTACTGTGTGCTGACTGTAAAAATATTTCTGTAAAAAATGATGCAGAATTCAGATAACAAATGGAGTCATTACAGCTTAACACAGTAACAATGAGTCAGGTGGGGTAACTGCCCGTACACCAACTCAGACTCTGCAGCCAGCACAAACTACAGCACAGCTTATACACCTCCATGAAACAGGTTTTTTATCCTTTTTATCTTGCATATGCAGTCAGGTATAGCAGTGCATTGTGCTGCAGTAACTGATTAATTCATAGTAACTTCATTGTGTTTCAGGTAAACAGCCAGATCTCCTGCCAATGTTTGTAAGTACAGTTTTCTTCAGCAAATCCACAGGCTCATAGTCACTTGAATATTGTTATTGAAGAGTCATGCTGGCTTGCATACTTACACTGAGAAAACTGGCTTGAAATCATTGGTTCTGGAGTATTAGCTGCAGACTCTGCAGATAATGAGCAGGCATTTGTCTCCTGATGTACGTCTGGAGGTTGCACTAAATATGAAAAAATTGAAGTGTTAAGGCCCTTCTTCAAAATGTAAATAGGAAGTATTTATGCTTCTAAAGGAAAACATACATTAAATAAACCTAGCTAGTGGTTGAAGTACACAACAGAGAGTTGCTTTTTTGATTGTATAAATTATCAAACGATGTGTACAAGGAGGACACTGAGCTGCTGGAGTATGTCCAGAGAAGGGCAACGGAGCTGGGGAAGGGTCTGGAGCACAAGTGTGATGGGGAGCGGCTGAGAGAACTGGGGGGTTCAGTCTGGAGAGGAGGAGGCTGAGGGGAGACCTCATTGCTCTCTACAACTCCCTGAAAGGAGGGTGTAAAGAGGTGGGGATGAGTCTCTTTTACAGTGTTCTTTTTTTTTTTTTTTTTTTTTTAATTCATGTGTTTCTTGTGTTACTTGCATGTGCATATCATAAGCACAAAGTAATTTTTTACTCTGCTGACCAAAAAGCCTGACATTCAGCCCTAGAGCTTTAAGGGCTATTTCTACTTTTCTATGACACTGTAGTGCATATTTTCAAGACTCATTTGCAGACACTTTCTGGTATAGTTACAAAATACATTTGTTTCATCATGAAAGCCATCCTTAAAAGTTCTGCCCCACACCTCTGCCTACTGATTCCTCAGTTTTACTAATAAAAATGATGGTAGAGCAAAGCCATAAACTCAATTGCTGAAATGACCAAGGTAAGAAAAACCCTCAGGTAAAAATAGGATTAAGTATCTGGGGGACTTTGCTGTTACATTATTCTGTATTTAGAAAAAAATATTTAAATGGATTATGTTTCATTCTCCATCACTGATCTGCGTGTCAGTCCTTTTCTTTTGGGCTCCCATGAAAGAAGTATAAAGTAATCAGGTTGTCTCCAAAACTGCGAGGGGTTTTATAATAATCACAAACACGCACACCTATTTTCTCTGAAGTTTTCAGTTTGTTTTCCAAAGTTACAGACCTGCTTGTAGGAACGGTTCTTTCATACAAAGCTTTAGTGTGAGGTCAAAGCAGTGTCAAATTCTAGCAGTCCAAACCCCCCATGCAAGGGAATGAGTTGAGGGACCTCAACATGCAGGACCCTGCTAGATCCAGTCTCTCTAAAAAAAGAGACTTCAAACTAAGGAAAGCTCACCTGGTGGGAACTGCTGAGTGTATTTCTCCAGAAGTAAAAATTCCAGCTTTCTCTTAAGGTCTTCCACAGCACTTTTGACAACATTAAGCTTCTCATCCAGTGTAATTTTATTCACTGTTGAAGGTGAGCCTTTGTACCTATGTCTCTCAGGTAAGTTACCCTAATGATGACATGAAAGAATCAAGGGGAAGATGTAAACAATAGCAGTTCTTTCATCTAGCATATCAGGTGATATTATAAAGCCAGGGTGGAAGAGCAGCAGTGATCTCTCAAAAATCTTATTCTTTGTATTGAGAGCTTCATTTATAGGATAGTTACCTGAGAGAACTGACCTGAAATCTTACAGAAAATATGAAAGGATAGTTTATTCTTAATAAAAAATAAAATATTTTGTTTTTTCCCAAGAAAACTAAGAATGAGACTAATTTTTCTTACATATATATATATATATATTACAATTTCCTTATGTATACATATGTATTCACAAACTTTCTCTTTTTATATTTCCTTCTCATTCTGGAACCCAAACCAAAAGTTTTAGGATGTATGAGATCTGGCATAAAATACTAATGCCTAAATTTAGAAGTGGTGGAAACCTACATCTGAGCTTGTTCCCTTAGTCTGCCTTTATAGTCTGTGGAAAGAAAGAAGCATTTTGAAGGCTTGATTAATCTCATTTGCAGGTGGGCGTCTCAAGTAGGCCAGATGACTCACACTCTAAAAACACCCATTTCTCTTCATTTCCTGTAAGGGCACTCTGGATCAGATATAAATACATCATTACCTGAGGTGGATTCTAATGTAGGCCCCTGTGCTTTGGCCCTGGGAGTCCTCTTCTGCCTCCTGGCACCATCACACCCACTGAGCCCCACTCCAAATTCCAGTTAGCTAATTTGCATCACTGGCATTGCTGTTTTCAACATCAAAATGGGCTCTGCAGAATTTCAAGTGCTTTAACTGCCTCTTTTGAGAGCCCTTGACATATTTTCCCCAAGAAATCTGTTAAAAAGTACTTAATAACTCTGTGAGTTCTTTAACTTGCATACATATGTGTATAAACATATTCTGGAAAATAAAAAGGTAGTAAAGGATCTTCTCTTCGCCTTAGATTTGACTCAGGACTGGATTTAAGCAGTACAGTCCCCACTTCACTCCAGCTCACCAATGTCCTTGGAACAAACCTCCCTCTGACTTGCATCCCCACTGCCTTTTTAGTACTTTTTCCACTGAATTTCTCACTCCGAACATTCCCAGGTAACGGCAGTCTGTGGATTGGGATCATTGTCTCTGGTGAGAATAGCGCAGTGGGGACCTGAGAGTGCTCTGTACATGTTCAGCTATCCAAGACATTTAGCATAAGGGCTTCTACTCATATTCTGCCACTTCATTTCATCACTTACCATTCCGGCTTTGATGTCTATGAGCTCGTTCACTTCAACACAGAGCTGGTGAATCTTCTCTTCAGTTTTCTGCTGAGCTGCTTTTTGCTCTTCTTCAATGAACATCAGTGTGTTTCTCTCCTGTCTTTCAACATATTCCTTCATGCAACAGAAATCTTTAGTAATCTGGCTTTTGATCTGAGATGCATATTCCTGAAGGGCAGAAAACATGGAGTTCATTGTGCTGTTTGAAAAGATGTGTGTAATATGAGAATCCACTGCCCCAACTAACATGCTCTTGGACTGACCCCTGCAGACCAGAAACAGCTACCTTTATTCAAAGGAATGAATCCTGCATTACCTGCAGTGAGATTTTGGGCATGTTAAGGATCTTGATTATTTTATGGCCAGCAGTCTTTGCATGACAACTTCAAAAGATCAATATCCCCTCTTTGTCATTTGCATTTTGCATCTAAGAGTTCCAGAAACATCCAGGCTGCTCCTGGGGTAGGCAGGAAAAGGCAGCAACGCACAACTCCAGTGGCCTTTGTGCCAGCCAAGACAGGAGTTGGTACAGCTGGTGCCATAGTTCGTTCTCATCAATAAAAACAGAGTTGTGACAGAAACAGAAGGAAACAAGAAGGTGTATTCTGGCTCTGGGCTGGAGTCAATCACATCCCCCAGCAGGGACAGCAGAAACAGAAGCTAACTGCAGGTAGTGAATGTACAACGTGTACCTGTGCTTTATTGAGGTCTTCCCTCAAGAGGTGGATGGTCTCTGCAGTCATGTCTAGTTGCTTGGAGATGTCCCATATCTCTTCCTCCTTTAAAGTGACACATTGGACCATTTATCTATATAACCCTCAAAGAAAGCATGACTAGGTTAAGCAGCAGGACAATAAAAATCATTGACATTAGTCCAGGCACTCGACTGGTTGAGGATGGGTCTGAAAGACACAATTAATTCTGAGTTGGAATAGTCACAATGAAGTCAACAAGCAACAGTCATCAATTACATGTTCAATTATAATAGTGAGCCTTAGCCCTTTGCCTGACTGCAGAGACTGAAGACAACTTTTTACATGCATGCTAAAATAATGAAGGTCAACAGATTTTTCTCATGTCCTCCAAGTTTAGAAGTTAATTTAAGCAGAGATCTAGATCATGAACCAGTCCCATTTTGTGCCACTCGGCTGAGTGGAGCAGTGTAATGATGTTATGTGTCCTTTCAGGAGTCTCCAATGCGATGCTGGTGCAATAAATTACCCCCACCACAAAGAGCAGTTATTACTCTCGTACTCAGCTGAATGTATATCACTATTAGTGGTTCCAGTTCAGCTACGCAGTCCTCAACGTGTCACACACCACCAGTGCACCCCAAACACTGTTTTAGCTGAATCTGCCTGCCCAACATACGCGATATTGTTATGACAACGCTAATATTAGCGTGGGAAATGCAAAGTGTCTGGGCAAGGGTGGAAGGGAAAAGGATAAAGTTAACTCAGTCCCAGCCATGTCCCCATGTTCATGACCCCGGTGAAGCACTTAGAATCGTGCCCCGGGCTGTCCCGGGGAGGGGGTGAGCGGGGCGGAGCCTCAGGCTGTGCCGGGGGTGCGGAGGAGCCCCGGGCTGTCCCGGTGAAGGGGGAGGAGCCCCCCGCTGCCTCCGGCCGTACCTTCTCCGCTGCCGGCCGCTCCCCCGCGCTCCGGTCGTCGCAGGGAACCGCTGCGGAGGGTTCCGATCCATCCTGCGTTTCCCACTCCTCTTCCTTGACCTCCTGCGGGATTAAGCTCACCAGAGCGGCCAGCTCCCGGTTGGGCCGCAGGTCCTTCAGCTCGAAGCCCTCCCGGCAGAGCGGGCAGGCGGGGCGCTGCCGCCCCTTGCAGTACGCGATGATGCAGGGCCGGCAGAAGCTGTGGGTGCAGCCCGTGAGCCGCACCGGGTCCCTGAAGTACTGCAGGCAGCAAGTGCAGTTCAGCTCCACGGCGCTCAGGAGCCGCTCGAGGTCCGCAGCAGCAGCCATGGCGCGGCCCGGGGCGGAGCGGAGCGAGGAGTTTCGTTTTCCCCGGACGCCGCCTCCCGCCGTGGCTCCGCTCCGCCGTTTGCTCCTTCAGAGGCTGTACCGGGACATCCGCCGTGCTCAGCCCGGGAGCGCCCCACGCCACCAGAGAGCCCAGGACTGGCCCCGCTCTTCCTGCGCTGGCCACTTGGCCTGAGGGTTTGGGCTGGCTGTGACACAGAGCTTTCCCATGACCCGGCCTTGACTTTTACTGGCTCTCCAAAAGCAAAAGTTGCTGTTATCTGCACGGTTTTATTTCACGGGGAATTTCCCAGTTTTGTAACAACTCATGTCAGAGCTGCTGACACGGCTGGGCTACTGACCCAAGGAACGCAGCCCTGCGGGACCTGCAGAGCCCCATCCGTGTGAAGTTCAGGCTGCCGGACAGACTGAACTCTTCTGAGGTCATCCTGGGTTACTCAGTTCATCTCAAAATAACAATTCACATATTTGAAGCGAGCGAAGGCTGACACCGTTCCTCGCACAAGTCAGAAGGTGCTGTGCTGTGGATTCCAAGGGCTGCAGGATCAGGTTGTTAGAAAAGATTTGCTGAACCAGCATGCGAGCTGGAATGAATCAGGTTGTGTGGGTAGAGAGTGGGAACACGGGAGGTTTTGGGAGCACATCAGCAAGCAAAACTGCTGCAGATTGCTCAGAGCTGGATGGTGATGAGCTGGCTGTGACAGACAATGATGATCCAACTCAATTCTTCTGCTCTATCGTGGGGGGAAAAACCCAAACCCTAATCCCTGCAAATACTGGCACTTCCTCATTTCTGCAGAAGAGGAGAACTATTCTGGGTATCGCAGGCTGGCTTGGCAATCGTCAGCAAAAGGTGGAAGCCTTACCAGAAATTTAGTCTGCAAGACTTCCTCTTTATTGCAAACTAAGGCAATCTGAAAGGAAGAATTAAATATCTGAATGAGTGGCTGCTTGGTAGAACCAAACCTCAGACTTGGTCTTGAGGCAAGAAAACAGTGAACTCTATCAGCCAGTGCAAACCTCCACCGATTACTGCACAGAATGGATGTGAGTGGTACCTGACCAGGAGGCACTCACCCTCCACTTCAGCACTGGTCCTCATTCACCGAGTGCCTTTCAAGCAAGTCACTGAAGATAAGACTTTTACAACTAGTTTCTGCCTTTCAGTGCTCAGACTAATAAAGCTCATTAAGCTTTAGCTGGTTTTTAGGAGTTGAGAGAGAGCAGTGTGTCTTCATCCTGTACTCAGGATGTGTTTGCTGGAGCACTGTGTGGGGTTTTTGGAAAAAAATGGTCTTCACACCTTGGATTTGCCACTCATGAAAGTCACACAGCAGAGACTGTTGAAAGCAAGGAGCTAAGAGTATTTGTCATTAGAGTGATTCCATTACAGTATCCTCCACAAGTCAAACGTGACATTTATTTTTTACTGTGCCAGAAATGTAACACTGTAAAAGCCATTAAACCCACTCTGTTCAAAACAACCATGTCCCTGTCTGGACAGGAGCTGCAGCCAGGTGGAGTGAAGCTGCCTGACTGCTCCTCCCTGAGAAGGACATCCAGTGACTCCAGCATGAACTGGTCTCTTAGATCTATCCAACGGGACACCCTGCATCTTCCGGATAGGTGACAATACCTCTGTGTGTCGGTAACTGTCCCTGTGTGCTCACCCAACAGATGACCCCGGTCACTGGCAGGATAGAAGCCAGTGGCTGGATTGTCAGGTACATCCTTTGGGATGTGCAGGAGTCCTTCTGACATCAGACCAAGGCAAGAAAAGGAGGAGCTGATATAACAGCACCTGCAGGACTCCTCACGAAAATGCATGCCAGCCCTTCTGGGGTCACACTTTCTCCATTGACTTGGGTTTCTGTTCCGTAAGACAACACGGGATGGTCCATCCGTACGTCAGGCTGGGAAGGCCTCCTCTGCTCAAAAGCAGAGAAGTGTGGGAAAAGAGAAGGCACTTTGAGCAAGGTTCTGCAGAGGCACAGATAATTTCTGAGTATCTGCACTCCCCCTTACTCATTTCTCTGTTGCCACCCTTCCTGTGCCTACAGCTGTTGAAGGAAGAAGCCCTTTGTACTCGAGTCACTGCAGGGCCTTGAGCACCATCCTTGCCAACAGAAAGAGGCCTCAGAGCAGTGCTGAACAGAGCCCAAGAAGTGCAGTTCACCAGAACTCAGTGCCTGTCTTAACCAGTCAAAGGCTGAGCAATGACTCCATTTAAGGCATCTATCCACTCCCTCTGCTCTCTGTCGTTCTCACATATAAACACAAACTCTCTTTTTGGCGTGACCACAGTGATCGCTGGTTTCCTCTTCTTCACCCGGGCTCCCTGGGGCAAGCCAGCTCGTACTTCATATCCCTCATCCGTCCTTCCAATAAAAACCTGGCCCTGGGCAAATGCATCCTACAAAGAAGGAAGTGGAAGACAGCCATTAGCCAGTGGGCAGTGCAGCTCCAGCACACACTGTTCTATCCTTGGACACAGAGCAGGAACTGGGGGTGTGTGAAAGGGACACCAATTTGGTGACAGGCAGCAGGAAACACACCAGAGTGGTTTTTTTACAGTTGTGAGAATTCTCAGGAGGAGGTAGGGACCCACCCTTTCAGAGCTGGTTGGTGTTCAGAACGATCAAGGAAGGATATTTTTGTGGCTAGAGCAGTGCTAGGAAGCAGGATATCAGGGCTGCCAAACCTCTGTTGTTGGTATATTGCTCTCCTTGCCTCAGGTTACAGCCACAGTGGCAACAGGGCTGGGACAGAGCGGGCTATAAATGCTACAGGCAGTAGCAGCTACTTTTAAAAGACTTAGATCTTCCTCATAGCCACTGTAAGGGCCAGACTTCCCAAACAGTTCAGCTTCAGAGTTCCATTGACAAGGGAGATGAGCTCTTGAGACTGAGCCCTGCACAGTCTTGCACAGCCACTGGAAGAGCTGGATGAGACCAGACCCTTCCTCCCCACCCAAATTCACGAAGGGGCTTGTGGAATAGCAAAGGACACGGCTCTTACCAGTGGATTTTTAAAGTACATCAGGTTCCTTTCTTGAGAATCCAGGCAGAACCAGCGCATCTTAAAGGCCTCCTTCTGCTGCAAGGAGATGGTAGAAGTTATTCAAAGACCAGGCCCCAAAGGGGACTTCAGCCTATTCAAGGCAGATCCTTGGACTGCTGAAATGGCTCAGAGCTTAAGTTCAGTTCCATTCATCCCTGTAACTGGTAACAGATGAGTCCCTGCTGTGTGCAGCCCTCAGCTCCCTTCTTTGGGACACTAGCACTGAGCTGGGCCAAAATCCCAGCATAATCAGTATCAGCATCTCACTGCTGAACTCTTTAATTGGACCTTGGCTCATGGTTCACTCAGAGGACAGCAAGGCAAGAAGTGGCAATGTTCAAACAAGACCTCAGATCTTTAGCTCGTCCTTCAGCAGAGCCTGAAATCTCCTGTTTCAAGGAGTAGTGGCCCAAATACTTTCCCACAAAAAACCTAAACCAAACCAGAGACTTCACTGTGGAGAATTTGCTCAATCATACTTTGCTGCTATAAGCAGATGTAACTTATGTGCTACTGACTTTAAAAGAAACAGGGAAGTAGGGGAGCCAGCATGTGATGTGCTGTTCTAGCAGGAGCTGCAGTTCTAGAGCAGCAGTTCGTTAGCAGCTACAGCAATCCATCTAGTGTTGTGTAACAGCACCTTGCATGTCCACTGCCAGCTAATCCATCTTGTTTACTCTTCAAGGAGGATTCTTCTCCCCAGTCTTATTTTCCACACAAAATAAAACATGATCCCAAAGAACACAACAGGCTTGAATAGAATGTCTTTTATCAACTCAGGAAGCATATGGTCACTCAACAAATCATTTCCTAGTAAACATCATAGAATTATCAAATATTCTCCATCTGAAATAATCCTGTCTGTGTACTGCCAAGTATGCACTTACTTTTGGTCCCGTTTTCTCCATATATCCTTCTTTGACGTAATTTCTTGTGATCCTGGGTATGAGCTAGGACGACACAAACACACAGACACAAAAAAGTCTGCCTCATTCAAGTTTGCTTTTCTGTTCTGTTTCTGCCAAAGCTAATCACCATCACTTTTGGCTTTTGGGGCTGGGTTTTTTTTTTTGGCTGCTCAGTAAAGGGAAGTCCGAAATAAGAAGGAACATGAGGTTTTTGAAAGATTACACTTTATAAGGACCACATGGAGACTTTTAGGCCTTAAATGTTGACTATGTTTTTGCATGTTATTCAGTGTGGCCTTTCCTCATACCTCTTCTGTCCATTCCCAAGACCCATATGCTGCTGTTTGAGCACCTGACTCTGGCAGAAGTGAGAAAATGTTTTCCCATGCTATGTTTGCATAGACTGCTTCAAGCCCTGTTCAGTTCTCACCTCAGGCTCAGGGACAGCTGGGAAGGTTGTTCTGAGGTAATGGTAACGTGCTGCTCGAATGGCATTGAACCAGTCAACAATCTCCTAAGGAAAACAGCAAATACAAACAGAAAGACAAGAATAATAAGTGCTGCCTCTCCAAAATGCTTTTCTCCTTCCTTGTGACCTCTTTGCAAAGATGTATTTCTCCCCAGGGGGCAGAGTGAGTCAGTGACTTGTCCCAGGCACCTGAAAAACACTGAGCCTCCAAAATAGTTTAAAAATGCCCCTCCAGGGAGGTCCCAGACATTCTCAGCATGGACAGTCACCCAAGTCTGCGTACACAGGCTTTTTCAGTTGATTCAGTTATGGATTGTTTAAAAACCTTTGTGCCTGGAAAGACATGAGAACTATGGCAAGAGAAGAAACAGAAATCTAAAAAAACCTTTAGAGGTACTTCTTAAAATGATCACTGTTTGCTTGGACATAATGCAGAACAATGTTTTATATGCATGTCAAGGCGGCTTCAAAGAATATAACCACATCATTGTATAAAACTTAGGCAGTTACCCTACAGAGATTTACATATGTGCCCCACTGAGGCCTTGAGAATATTCAGGGTGTGAAGCTGAACACGTGCCCCAACAAGAACAAGATGTTATACTTATTACTGTCAAATTCTGCAACTCTCTACATTCTGGAAGTCATAGTGACTTCAAGTAAAACCAGATCCTGCAGAAACAGGATTATCTCTTCCAAAATATAGATCCAACATCTAAGCATCTTGCTTATTCCAAAATCTCCTTGGTATTCACCTTTCCACTTTCATGATAGACAAAAAGGTTCCTTGTCTGACCAGCTGTGTTGTATGTGATCTGCAGCCCGTGAGCATGTTGGATTTTCTCTGTCTGGAACATTGCATTCAGATTCTCAATGCTGATAACGGCTTTGGGACCTCTGGACTGTGAAATGAAAAGCATCACTGTATTAAAGTGCTCTTAGGGAAGGTAGTGGAGGACAGATTAGCTGTATGAAATCCCTAAAATATCTGAATATTGGATATACCTGAAATATAAAGCCTTAATTGCATGCTACATAAAATCACTTACAGTGAGTAACTCCCTTTCCTTGACAAATGCTGGGTTGCTCTTAGAGAGGGATGTGTCTGAATTGCAAGGGATGGGTTCTATCTCCAGCCTCATAGTTGGAGAACAATTAGCTACACTCTCCCACAGAAGGGAGACATGTTGAGATAATGCTGCAGCAGCTGATGAGAGAATATTTTGGTAATAAAAGAGGTAACGGCTGCTAACAGATCTCTTCTTCATCTTGCTGTTCAACTGCCAGTATCCATTTCCTTTGTTCACTAAGCAAAAGGAGCTGCAGGGTTAAGATAAGGGATGAGGAATAGGGCCAAATCCAAAACAGCAATTGGCTAAGATACCACATCTGTCAATGGGGAAACATCTGGGCTCCTCCAAGCACAGGCTGGCCTGGCTGCAGGACTACAGACAAAGCTATTTATGCTGTTTTTTTGCTGGTGCAAAGCAGGGTCTAAGGTGGATGTTGACCAGTTATCTACAGCCAGCTCTGGCTGAGGAACTCACTTCTTTGGTGTAGTACTTCATCACCCCTTCCCTTGCTGATAGCAGAAATCGCCTCTTCTGGAACTGTCTGCTTTCCCGCCCACGCTTCCAAAGGAATCCCTCACGGCTACCTGCAGGTGGGACCAAGGGAAGGGTCAGAGGAGGGCAGCACAACAGCAGGGCTGTTTATCTAAATGGTGATGTGGCACAGAGTTTCAAGTCTCTTCTCCAGCTGAGAATTTTCACGAAAAAGATCAGTGGAGAACTAGAGAACTGTAAGATCTGAATACACCCTTGCACTTGTCTAAGTGCCTTTTCTTAGGAGCCTCTTCTCAAAGTTAGACTCAAAGCAAGGCCTGCACATCCAGTGGTTCAAATACAACAAACCAACCTTAAAGATCTTCAAAGTTGTGAACACAGCACTGTGCTGTTGGCCTTAAGGCTAACACCTTTTCCCTGACAATTCTAACTTTTACCTGCAGAACAAGGATCTTGGCAGACTTGGGTGGCAACAAATTCCTCACGCTCATATTTAGCTCTAATCCATTGCTCTCTTAAAACCCTGAAAGAGGAAAACATGGATAAAGCTGATCTGCCTCTATTTCCCCCAACCAACCAAAGAGGCCTGTAGAGGGAAGCAGTAGTTCAATAGCTCCTGGAGTCGTAGCAGTGGTTCAGTAGCTCTCCTCAACAACAATAAATACCCCATGAACTTACAAGCAATCACAGGACTGAGGGATGTAATAGTAGGGAGGGACTTTTGCCTCATATTTAGCTTTGGCACAGAGATTCCCATGCTTCTTCATAAACTGAAATACAAAAGAAGTCACAATTAGGCGTGCAATTACAAAATTAATACCATGTCACGAACATAAAATCACACTTGTATCAAAGGGAACAATGCAGTTTTTGCTCAGTCTTGCCATAGCTCACAGTGCATCTCTACACACGTTTACAAATTCCCTTTGGCACTACAGTTTGCATGTTTTAGGCGGCTGAGCCTTTTTCAGTATTTACAGTTCTGAACCAGATGGGAAGGAACACAAAAATGTGGTTGTTGATTAAAAGAACAAAAGAAAATAAGGAGAAAAAATATTTGTTTATGATCTCCCTATACTTTCATCTCCTCCTAGACATTAACTGGGATTATATTATTAATACAATTCAACTGAAAGATGAGAGGCTACATGATATTTAAGAAGGGCATGTTGATTGCTGAACAGAACATACTATCTGGAAATACCTGTGGGTTTCTAAACCACAGTGAGGAGTTACTGTGCACTGCAGGCTGTCAGAAACACAGTCACCTATCAGTGTAATTTGATTGAGTAGGTCATAAAAAAACCCCTAAAGTTACCCATGGAGTTAACTTGGTCTGTGTGGCTTTGTTCCTCTGTCCATGGTGGACGACATGGGAACTACAAGGCAAAGGAGGTTATGTGAAATGTTGAGAGAGGTGAGTGAATGACTGCTTTTTCCTCTGTACCTCTAGAAGGTCGTTCTCCCAGAAGTCAAGCCGAAGGGATTTGACCCTGCTGATTTGAGGAAGGTTGCGATGGATTCCAGAGCAATTCAAACAAATGAATATCCCAAGTTTGTAAGAAGCCCACTCTGGATCTAGATACAAACACAAAGAATGAACCCATACATGGGAAAAGGCACAGCTCCCTGCAAGGACAGAAAAAGCACACCTGACACATAGACACATAGACACACCTGACACAGACACATAACGCATAACACATCAACCCCCACTCCATTGCTGGTGGCTGTCACTTCCCTGTGTTAGAGGAACAGCTCCTGCTTTCCCCAGTGAAGAATGTGACCCCAGCACTCGTAGGCTCTTTCACCAACAATTTGTTCAAAAATTAACGTGACTGTGCAGGCAGCCGAGCGGTGATGTAAAAGCTCAGCTAATTATTCGTTCTGCATGGAAAGCTGCTGGTGCTGAATTAACAGTGGAAGGATGTTGTGGACAGTGAGTACTGCAGGGTACGACGGAGTACAACTGCTGGGAGCAATACTCCTGTCCACTGCCCACACAGGCTCCTGCTGCTGCATCCTCTGCAGCCGCCTCGAGGAGGGGATGCTTAGAGGTGTTCTCTGGTAAGACCATTTCCTTGGTGTGACGCTCCTGCCTTATCACATCAAGCAGAAGCTACTTGTCATCTCCTCCCAGCTGCTGTCGGCTGCCCACCCGCTGGGGAGATGATGGGACCGAGGTCGGACTGATGATCCTGGAGGTCCTTTCCAACCAGAGTGATTCTGTGAGTGACTCCATGATGCTCGCTTTGGGGAGGGGACTCCCACCTCGCGGGAGCACAGGGGGCCGCCACGGGGCCTCTCTGGCGCCTTTCCCTGCGCCACCCCGAGCTGGGACACCGCCGGGCGCTCCCTCCTCCCGCAGCCCTGCCACTGCCCGCCGGTAACCCCGGGACGCCGCCGGTGCGCTGGGATCGCTTCCTGCCCCGCGCTGCCCTCCGCTCGCCCCGGGGGCTCCCCGTGTCCCGCCGGGCCCACCCCACCGCCACCTCGGCGAGCGGGAGCGCTGCTCGCCTCAGGGAGCCACCTGCTGCCGGCCCTGTGCGCGGGGACAGCGGGCCCTGCCCTGGGGAACCGGCCCGCCGCGGGGTGACGGGGCTGGGCCGGTGCCGGGAGGGCTGCACGGCCCGAGGGGCCCGGGGGCCGCGCACTCAGCCCCGCTTTCCTGTCAGAAAGGCGGCGGGCGGCCCGGCGGGAGCGGCGCGGGGGCGCTGCCGGGCGGAGCCGCCTTACCTGCCGCCCCGCAGTCGGCGCAGCGGGCGTTCCCGGTGCCGGCGGCCCTCTGCAGCTCCAGCAGCAGCGTCTTGTTGCGGTCGCGGTCCATCACCGGTGCTCGGGGCGGCTGCGGGAGGGCTCAGCCCCGGGAGGCGAATGAGGAACTGCAGCGCCCCGTCCCCTCCCGCGCCCCGGGCCGCCCCTCAGGCCGCCTCCTGGCGGGCCTGCCCCGGCCCCGCGGCGCCAGCCCGGGGAGAGCTCGCGCGGGGAGAGCCCGCCTGCCCCCGCCTGTCCCCGGCCCTGTCCCCGTCCCTGTTCCCCGTCCACGCGGGACAACAGCTCAGCCTCTTCCCTCCCTCGGACAGCGCCGAACCGCTCCGGGAGAGAACAAGAGACAAGCCAAACACTGAACGTGAGGGAAAGACTTCCAGGGGTAAATAAAGAGGTATTCAAATATTTTTCATTTTACTATTTTCAGGTGAAAGTTAATTTGCACAGGTAACTCGCATTACTGTAACGTGATTCTTCTGCAGTGCAGTTTATGTACAACCTTGTGAAAACACTCCGTAGTTATTTATTTTGATGGTGATGAAATACTAGAGCTGGATTATCAGTTAAAAGTACTGACACGCTTTCTCCATCTTTTTAGGCACTAAATAGCATTCTATGTTTTATTTATTTTTAAATATCGTGAAGTCATGAAATAAACAGCAGCAAAATACCTGAAAACTTGAGTTGTTCAACTGCCTACATCAGACCTCTCTCTTCTTTCCCTTTAAGAACTGGTGTGTGCTAGAATGTAGACGTGGACTGAATTCCCACCCCAAGATAATTTTCTTGCAAGCCATACGCTGAAGCTCTTTTGCTAGCTTCACCTTTATGGTGTCCCTACAAATCCTGTAAAATAAAAAAGAGAATCTGTATGACATGTGGTTGTTTATCTTCAAAGACAACATACAAACCTACCACCAAAAAAACCTGGCCTCGGTCAGAAGCCCTGTGATTATTCTTAGTGTCACACTGCGCTGGCTGAGCTTCAGCGTCCTTCTGTGACCCGTGAGGGACACGTCCTTCCCAGCCCTCAGCTGTCAAGCCACATCTTGCCTTATTTCAGGGTTTTATGAAGACTGAGATAGCTGTGCTTGTATAGGGATCCTTCCAGCCTCCTACGTTGGTGTTATTACACTGCTGGCCTGTAAGAACACGCCTAAGGCTCCCCTGCTTTTTTTCAGTATTACTCATGGGAGTGGAGAATAATGTCAACCTCATTTGCATTCTAGAAAGCAATATTGGAACGACAGTGAAAAGAAAAGTTTGAAACGTGACTGAGATTTCAACAAGAACGTGTTTGTTGGGTTTTTTTTGTTGTTGTTTAAATTATTGTACACCTAGTAATAACTACTGCTTAAATAGGGTGTAGAGTCATTGTGAAACTCCAGGGTTTTTTTTTCACTTCTGGTTTCACCCCATTCTCTGGTTAGGTAGATAGCAGGCATGAGTTTTGTCTTTTTCCTTTCCAGGCATCTTCAGTCGTTCTTGAGATGCCTGAAACTGGTTTTTATGGTTTGAAAGAAAAGGTGTTTTCTGCTAAGCAGGGTCCAAATTATTGCAGGAAAACATTTTGAATCAAGGGTAGGCAACTCCCACAGTACTGGAATGGATCGTGTGAAGCATTTCCTTTTCAGCTGAGTTAATCCAAACCAGCCCCCAGCTCTCTTTTCCTCACGACCAGCCCATCCCTCCTAGAAACGTGCTTTCTTCTGGCATTCAAAAGATGCTCATACATGCATAAAAGTGCAAAGCTGCTAGTTTATCAGAGCTCAAGTAAATCATCACCAGTAGATTATCTTCTCAAACTAGCTTGAGTTGTTTTTACACAGCAATCACACACAACTATCTTATCAATAAGTGAAATACTTGGATTCCACTTTAACGTTTGGACACTTTTTAGACACCATAGCCTGGAGATTCCATTAAAAAAATTCCTAAGGCAACTATTAGAACCAGAGATGACTTCAAAAGGAGGTGAGCTGTATCCCATTGAGTTTTACTTTATGCTTAAATTACCCATGAATTTCCTAAAATACTGCTACTTCATAGGGCCTGTTTCCAATTTATGTAGGTCCCCACTGTAATCTAGTTATATTGAGATTGCCTTCACAAAGCAGTGAACAGATATACTTTCACTTTGTTATTTAACATTTTTATAAAAAAATGTATTTATTTGTTTTTACAAAAATGTACAGGACTTGCTTAGACCATTGACACAACCATACAACCCATTAAGATTTTAACAGCCACTACAATTTCATTCTCATTTGATAATTTGGGGCTCCTAAAAGAGTAAGGTATAAAGGTTATTATCTACAATGCAGAAGATTAAAATAATTTACTGTTTTATAAATATTTCTCATTCCTGAACATCTTTAAGACATGAAAACTATAAGATGAGAACAGAATGTAGTAGAAAATGGCCTTCCTTATTGTTACAAAAACATTGAGGTAAGTGGAGTACCACTGCATGGCACCAATCTGATTCAGTTTGAGGAAGAACAGTCCAACTGCAATATAAAGGCAGAAAAGTACATGACTGAAATACTTCCAGTTAAAAAAGCCTTAAACATCATCTTTACGGACTGAAAACATTAAGTTTTAGGAGTCTTCATACAACAGAAATATTCAGAATTGTAGCAAAGTTTCACAAATTTATTGTCTTACAAAATCAGATTCAATCACAAATAACCAGGCTGAAGTCATGTCAAATACAAAATGAAGTATAAAAATAGAACACAATATACAAGACTAGAAGTAGTTAAATATTACTGAAACCAAAGCAACACTGGAAGAATTGTTATTTACAAAATCTTGCCTAATCTCTGAGATCATCTTGAGCTACAGTAATCATTTCTGTCCCTTTTTAGGAGATGAACATGCAGATCTGACAGCTCTAAACAATGACATTAAACCAATGTATACAAATATATGTACAGTGAGGCACAATGCTCTGTGAAGACTTTGTTACCCAGGCATTACTGTGAAGAGTTGGTTTTAGTAATTTACATTTTAGAAGACTTGTCGCATCCTCTCCGTGTCCCCTCCCCTCCTGGGTTATTTCAGACTTAACTGCAAATTCCAAAAGAAACAAGCTTATTTTAATAAAATGGTCTCCTCAGGGGGAAAAAAAAAAAAGCAACTTTGCTGTGGAAGTTGTGACAATTGCTTGTTACAAAAGGGTTTCTTGCCCTGTGATTCACAAATTACAGAGAAAGATAGTATGAAGTAGTTCCCATTGATTAGTTTGTGCATTTAATATTATAAATGCACTTATTTGACAAGCACCAAACCAACCCACATTGCAGTTGTGGAGAGCAATATCATGACAACAGATATAAACATTATTTTAAATACTTATAGAAATTTAATATACAAACGGCTCTGAATATACAATAAAATAATGTGGTAAAAAAAAAAAAAAAAAGAAAGAAATCAAACTATGGTGAGAATACCACGAGGCACAAAGTATTTCTGGTGTTAGCAATTTTAAGGGAAGTCCAAAGACAGATCGTTTATCATTTGTCTGGGTATTTCAAGATGAATCCCTTCAAGATAATGCAAGAACCTATAAAAAGGAAAGTAAAAGTGACTGTAAGATGACAAAGTCATTTCCAAATACAAAGCAATGTTCACCTTTGTCTAGAATTATTTGACAAAATATTTTATTAAAATTCTTAACTACCTTATATATTGAAATGCAGCAAGATTTAGGAAAACCAAACCTTACCTTCTTTTAGTCTTCCCTTGCTCTTTAAGCCTCTCAGACCTACAGATACTGCGAAGAGTAGGGAGGTATTCGAGTATGCTGGCTTGCTTATTACCCAGGTTTAAAGGGCTTCTGGAAAATACAGTTCTGATGACTGCCAGCCTCTTCTGTGCTTTTATGCGAATGCTAAAATGGAGAATGAAGCTTTATTGTTTCTTATTCAAGAATGTACAGTCCTTATTTTGTTGCTTTAAGATTAAATCCACTGGTTTAAAACTGTTAAACATACTGAAGTCCAAAACTGCATCCCAATGGATTAGATGCCTGCAACTTCTGATGGTGTGCTGCTTACACAGCATCACAGAGCTGCACTCAGACAGGAGTTTGTAATGCTCATGGCTTAACTGTGGAGTCTAATCTGGGGACATCTCCACAATCTAGTTGTACTAAACCTCACGTACACATCTGTCACGCCATGTAACTGAAAGCATCTGTGGTCTTCAAAAGGGTCATGCAATTGGTAGTTGCCAGCATGTCAATATCATAACCAATGTGTAACTCCTCACATACTGGCCAAACTTGGTCAGATCCACTTTGACATTGCTCCTCTGGGTACAGGCATACAGAAATTAGAGTCTGACTTATTTCCCTATTCAGACACTTGAAAAGGTTTTATTCACCTATTATGCCAATTTCACATATGATGACTTGTTTACATTAAAACCAATCTTTCATATCCACACTTGCTAGCAGCAACGTATTCTTTGATCTTTTATAATATATTAAAAGGTTATTCTTCGTTAGCATAAGTTACTACAAAAAAAATTGCAGTAACTTTGCTCTGAATTTTGTTAGGACTTCAAGCAACACCCGGCGTTTAATACAGGCTCAACATGACCAGGCACTGGATGAAAAATTTGCATGTCTGGTCCTTGCAGAATCCATTTCAGTCCATCTGTCTGTCTTCAAAAAGCCATTATCTTAGGGTTTTGTTCTGCTTTTGGTAGTGGTGCTGCTGTTGTCTGTTAGTTTTTAAAGTAAATAGACTAAATTAAGGCAACTATTCCTGAACAACATTGTTGTCAGGCTATTCAAACAAGAAAAGTCACTTTTTGCAGAGACTGACAAGTAGTTAATTTAAGCTTATACAAGCAAAATGAACAATGTACTGCAGTGTTTGGAGACATAGTGACAACATTCATATTGGTATGAATGTGTATACACAGGACTGTTTCAGATACTACACCCTGTGAAATGCTGTTCTTGACAAATAACTGCATTATATCCCAGAAATATTAGCCAAGTCTTACCTTGAATCAGCTGACTGACTGAAGGACACGTAATTTCTTGTGTCTGAAATATGCAAAGTAAGGCCCTCCAGTTGATCCCTTTCAGGTGTTCTACTGGTACTCAAAGAGGATTCCAAGTTTTGTGAAATATTAACAGAACATTTGTTAAAACTGAGTGCTTCAATAGCTGCCTTTATTTCACTACAGCTCTGGGAACTCCACCAATCAGTATTTTCTATACTGAATTCATCACAAAGACCATGTTTGATTTTGCCATTTGTCCAGTTAAATCCTTCATCTTCAGAAAACTCCAGCGGTTCCTTGGTGTTAGTGTTTACACAGCAATCCAAGAAAGACATGTTCTCCACAAAGTCAGTCAGTGAATTCAGACACTGAAAAAGAAGAGCAGAGCTTTTCCCATTTGCTGAGGTTTTAGTTTTAATTTCTTTTTCTTCTTTATTCATCAACAATTTTGATTCCTCTTTATTCACTTCAGCACATGATGCAGGACTATCTGATGGCAAAGTTAGGAATTCAGCTGAAAAGTTCAGTCCAGTATCAAATAAGTCACTATCATTGTATGTATCGAGCCTTTTCTGTTTTTTTGTCTTTTTAGACTTTTTTCCAGGGTTACTTTTTCCAGAGGAATAACTGTTAGTAGATCTCTTTTTCGAAGAAACAGTGGTAGTCCTTTCAAATATAGAGTTAGAGGCTTCAGACTGGTTTGAAAGAACTTGCACTGGTAAGGGAAGAATAAGTTCAAGATTACTATATATAAAATCCACTTTTCTCATCTGGAATTCTGTGAGAAGCTGCATCAATTTATTCAGTTTCTCCACGGTTGTGATTTTGTGCTGTAAAATAAGAATTGTGAAAAAATACATTAAAATATATATTTTTTTTTAAAAAATAAAAATGTTATTACAGAAAATCTCATACTCCTGGCTTTGTGTCTATGAGGTGAGGGACTGTATTGCTTGCAGGAGACTGCCCCACTTCAGATTTTGCGTAGTAATGACTGAATCCCCTAATTTCTACAACAAACCTTTTCAAAGAGGTTTGCTTCTCAGAAGATGCTATTTCATAGTGATGCTTACACTCAATTATCTGGCAGTCTTTCAAAATATTAGCTAGTCAACTACAAAAATACCTTAAGAAATGTAAACAAATCTTCTGAAGGCAACAGGATATTCTTAAGGCCAAGCAATGTCTCTACACAGCCCGTATCACATTTTGGAAATTCCTGAAGATGTGCATCAGCTTGAGAAAAATCAATCTTGGAATCAGTAGGCTCTTCTGAATGAATTACGTGATCTGCTGTATTTGTCTCGTCTCCTCCTGCACAAAGATAACATGCTTTACTTAAAAAGAAACAATTGCATCGTGAAATTGATTTTTCCCCTCTTTGTCTCAATTCCTTTTATAAAGGATTCCATAGCTGCTGCCTCTTGCTGCAGTTCAGAATGAATATAGCATTCAGAATGAATATATCAATATTTCATTGAAGTGTTACAATCTGCCCGCTCTGCCTTCTTTGCAAGTACCCATTTGAAATGGTCTGTTCTTCCTTTTATGCTCCACTCGTGTCCCTGTGCCGTCTCACACACTCACACCTCCTGAGGATACTCCTCCTGTATCCTTTGGGACCAAGTCCTTACCCTTGCTGCCTGCTTGCTAGCTTTCCAATTTTTCTCCTCTCTTCAGTTCTGCTTCTTCTAGGTGAATTACCTACAACTCAGCTAAACTGATAAAGAACTGCCAGCTCCGAGTTGAAGGGAAACTACTACTGGCTCCGTGCTCTGCCCAATTTTGCTACTCAGAGGAGGAAATGGAGATAATTAAGTACCATAACGATGGGTAATAAACAGCTGCAATAAAAACAAAACTTCTAGTTCCTTATGCATATAGACAAGGCTTTGAAGTAGCCAAAAAACCCCAACCCCAAACCCTACCCAAATGTTTAAGAGTCTTACAGAGAGCTGCCATCTATTGCTACATGTCTAAGAATACTTTGATTTAATCAAATTCATGTTAAGATAGAGAATTATCTTTTAATTAAATTAAATCAACTTACCACGATGTGCCAAACATTTCTCTTTCAAGCATCCACCTCCACTTCTAACCCAAAATTGTAAGTAGAGAACGCTTTGTCTGATATCACAGTTATTTGTGGTTAACAAAGCAGCTAAGTCTTTTACGTCTGTTCGTAGATTCTCAGCCAGACAGAGCACCTGAAGATAGCTAGCAGCATTTATCTAAACAGAAGTTAGACAAAGACCACTGAAAACAACTCTTACCAATCAGACAGCAGTAAGTCACACAGCAGCAAATTACTCTATTTAAGCTTGCAATACATTTTCCCTTTTAATATAGATTAGTTCATTAAATTAGATTATAGTTACATTAAAACCTTTATAAAAAAGCAGAATACTCTACCCAATCTAAACAGTCCATGTCTGAGAATGAAGTTCAATTTAGAAACTCAACTCATTAAGTTTTCCTTTGTGTTTTTTAACTCTACAATTGCTTGGTAGCTCAAAGGATTTTCAATTTCACGTTAAAAAAATTCTCCTTCTCAAAAGTTAGTTCCTTCTGATTCTCATTTATTTAGGTTTTTCATATTATACATAGCTGCAAATAAAAGTATTTGCTATATAGAATGCTAGTGTTTACATGATAAAGGAATAACCCATAATATTTCTAGAATAGTTCCTATACTTTTAAATGAATGAGTCAGCCTTCAGATTGAAATTATTAGATATATCACCTATGAAGTGATTTACTACATCCTAAAAATGAAATTATGTTCTTACTGTAATTCTCTGAAATACTAAATGGTTAAATTCCATGCTAGTAAAACAAATTCTACATGCAAAGACAAATACATCCTACACATCCTTGCATAAAACTAAAAAAAAGAGTCTTCTGATGCAACAGATATATTACACCAGATAAACATAAACCTACACCAACATTTAAATTTCAAACTGAAATTAGCTGACAATTACTTGCTTAGGATGCACCTGCATTTCCAAACACAGACTTACCAAGGAAGGGGTTCTGAAGTTGATCTCTTCAAAATAGCCATCAAACATTAAGCTGAATGTTGGATCTATATAAAGAGATACCAGTGAACTGACATGTTCAAAACTAATTTTCATTACCCATTAGAGTAGCCAGTATCTTTATTATTCAAATACTAAACCATATGCTTTGTAGTCTCCACTCATTTAATTTTACATTCAGGAGCTATATTCAACCATCACCATTTAAACCATCTTATTACAAGAGGCTCTTCTGCCTGTAAAGCCTAATTAGTGTAACAAACACTACTCACCGTTGGTAGTAAGAATTACAGGTCTTTTTGCAGTTGCCATGAATGTCTTTATTGCACTTAGAAATCCTGCATCTTCATCAAATATTATATCTACCTACAGAAAACAAATGAAGTGCAAAATATCAATAGCTTGAACAATAGCTACCAGCTGTGAATGTTAAACACTGAATTAATTTTTAAGAAGTTGATAATCCTCACACTTGAATCTACCTAGAAGTCTTGAGGAGGGGAAAAAAAAAAAAAAAAGAAAAAAGAGTTAAATTCTTTAAACACAGTGAAAGGACATTGCTCACATCAATATATTTCATGTTAATTTTACCTCTTCAAAAAGAATGAGAGATGTTGCACTTTTTCTGTTGTGTTCTCCTTCTACTTCTTTGTTTACTGACTTAATTTGAGCATGTTTCTTTTCTTCACGTGTATTCTGAGTATTTCCTGCAGGTGGGCAAAGAATTGAGCTGGTAATAAAGGAGGACTAAAACCATGTAACATGCATTCTAGATACTGGTTTCAAAACCACCCTATGTATAAACTGCTTAGAAAATCTACACTGACACAAAACCTTAGAAATCTGACCTACATCCTTTTTTGATGTCTCTTGTTTTAAAACAACATGCAACAAATTTGCTGGGAATTCAACAGTGTTTGGTGAAGGGCTATATTTGTACAATTAATTCTGCACCTAACCTGTTTGTGACTTATGTCTCAGGGGCATGGAGTCAATGTTTAAGTCCTTCAAGACAATGCAGTATGATTCCTGAAAAGACTGGACTCAGCTGCCCCAATTCAACCCAGCACTTTGCTCATGCATTCCTCTCTATCATCTCTGCAAAAATACTGGTTATTCAAACATATTTCCTTTCTAAAAACCGGTCTTTAAGACTTGCTGATCCCATGAAATTTAGAAATATACCTTCCAACATTAAGAGACTCAATTTTCAGTGTGCCTTTCCAGGTATTAAAAGCCACAGTCTGTAATCAAACATTTATTGGCTTTACAGGACCTGTCAGCTCCGTGGCAGGAATTTTGACAGGTATATACACACAACACCTAGCACAATGACTATTCCACACCAAGCTGAAACAGGCACTGAGGTAATATCAAGGTGTGTTTTTCTAGAGACAGTTTTTAATTTATCTTCTCTTACCTAAATGCTCTGAATAAACCCCAAACCCAAACAACTAAAGCAACTGGTACAGACAATCTGAGGCTTAACTGTCCTGTAATACAGAGTGATGATGACTACCTGTACAGTTAAATGTACCTGAGATGCATTGAGTAACTCACGCAAGCAGTTAAGAGTGTAGCAAGTGTACTCTTTTCTCCACACACAGAGCAGAACTATGTAGCTTTTCCATCTCCAATGCTAACTATTGATTAAATAGTGATACCTACCTTTGTTTTTTTCTTGAGATGTTACTGCTCCATCATTACCTTTACTTTTGGAAGAAACTTTGAAATAGTTTGCAAGTGTTTTAGGGGGTAAGCTTCGTTTGAATCCTGCTCCTTTTGGTGACAATGGAGGTTTTCTTGGTGAAATAACTTTCTTTGGAGAATACATTTTTTCTGCAAGATATGTTTTATATAAAACTTGGACTGGAAATGTAATCTCAAACTGACATTTCTCAGGCAAATTTAGAGCAAATCCCAGTTTTGTATCTAAGTATAGGACAGGTTTACTGTGCTGATTTCTGCTTATTTTACTTTTCTCCTGTTAGAGGGAATGCCTTCTGTTCAATTTTCTATTCAAGTGCCATAGCAGTTACTCCACCACTGCAGAAATAACAGGAGATAATCAAGAGTCTGTCATTTTGCTAAAGTCACTATTTAATTTGGTATGTAGCTGTGTTAACCAACAGAGCATTTCTTATTATTGTGGCCAGATAAACTGAAATTTGCTCTTTTTTTTCTAAACAACTGATGTCTAAAAATTGTTTTGGGAACTCAGTACTTGAAACAAAAAACAACCCCCAAAAAAACCCCCCAATCAAACAAAAAACCCCAGACAGAACCACGAAACTCACTTGGTGACTTGGCACTGCAGTTGTAACTGTTAAAAAAACAAGGCTTATGTGCATTAATGCCTTTTTTGTCCACTTGATGAGACTGAGTAGCTTCTTTTAGCTGAGACAGTATCTGTCTACCACTACGCTGGCAAGAGGCATTGACTTCAAATATCTGCAATGATATTTAATTGACATTAAATACATTTTAAACATCTTATAGTACAAATGCTTTCATATCACTAGCTACAAATAAGGAAAATGGCACAGAGGAAAAGGACTTCACAAACCTTAAAACCGAGCTCCTGAGCACAAGCATACACTGCAGCAGTTTTCCCCACTCCCGGTGGGCCAGTTATCAGAACTGTATTGCAAAGGCTAGGCTCCTCCTCAATATCAGATTTATCATCTTTAAAGTCAAGGCTGTCGAAAGAACCTGTAGCATTATTTAAAAGAAAAGAACGGACTGTTCAAGCCATTATCAATTCATATCATTTTATGCCAACTTTAACATGAGAAATTAGATATATTATTTTTAATTCTATCAGCACCTTGATGGTCTTTGTCCTCCTTTTCCCCTTTCTGATTTCTTTTTTCTTCCCAATCAGCTCTTTTTTTCCATTCTTTTAACCAACTATAAGAGGAAGGAACAGAACGAAAAAAATAAAAATTACTGCTGAATAAAGTGAACCAAATTCAGATGGAACAGAACGTAAAAGTAGGGGACATCAGCCACTTGTTACCCCTCTCAGAAACTTAAAGTCCTGTCAGATTAAATAAATAAATAAATTTAGGGTTTGTTTGATTCTTTTCTAAAAAAAAATAATGGGATTCCTGGATTCCTTCTTCATTCTCTTTTTATTAGTTGAATAGTATAAAAGCAAGTCACCTAGTCAACTACTTCAACTGTGGAAAATACTTTATCATTCATAGCATAGTGTTGTTTGTCAGATGGATCTTTAAATTCTTCGTTAAGAGCCACAGCAGTAACTTAAACCCACACAGAAAACTGAAAGCACAATGTATTAGATGGACTTGAGTGCTATATTACTGTCAAAAGCAGAGGCTGTGCATCAAGATCAGGATCAGGTATGCTTGTAGTACAGACAAGTAGTGATAAGTTGCTATCTCTTATTCATAGCATGTAAGCTTAAATAACCTGAGAAAAATATTTTTTACTAAAATAGTAAGGGCATTGGTTACTTAGAGTATTTCATTCTATCCCACAGCCTAATGTAGCATCTCATGTGTGGTTTTGTTTTGTACTGTACCATACAAGCTACTGAGGTATTACTGTGAAAGAATCTAGGACCAAAAGATCTTTCACACCAACTGACAATTTGTTTCTGCAACCTTTTGGAAGAAAACCAAAGCAGAGGCCACAAACATACACTCTATAAGTGTTATTCAAGCAGAGTGTAAAATAGTTGACTTCACTTCTGTGAGCATAATCAAGTAATAGGATGTTCTGAGTTATTTTAAGAGTGGATCCGTGCTCCCATCTGACCTGTGTAGCCTTTCGATTTCTTTCTTGTTCCCTACAAGTTCACTGGAATCTTGAGGCTGGTATTTTTCTGTCCAAAGCATGTCTTCCTTTTCAACACCTACAGAAAAAGCATTATCCATTTTTAAGTAGTTCTTCATACAAAAGAGTTGATCAAGTCTAGCAGAATATTAAGACTAGATACGAATTCTGCATCACAGTGGAAAACCAACATACATCATATAGACACTCCCTCAATGCAGAGCAAATTAAAATCAGACAGGAAATGCAGAGTTACCTGAAAATGGATTTGGCTCTGATAAATATTCAGTGTTTTCTCTCATAGCATCTGGTTTCTGGGTCTTGTTTTTTCCCAAATGTGTTGCTTGTCCTGTCTCTGTTTGTTTTTCTCCAGAGAGGGGAGAAATACGATTCTTGGAAACTCTGGATTTTATTTCAGTCTCTGTACCTTCACTTTGTTTTCTTCTTTTTGATTTGTAGACTTCTGTTTCTTTCCTTTTCCTCTTAGTTTCCTTCCAATTGTCAGAATGTTTCTGATTTACCTCAGAATTTGCAGTGCCATCTCTGCTTTCTAAGAAAAAAAAAAAAAAAAAAAAAAGATTACTTATTTTTAAAATTTCAAGCTATGTCCATTACAACCATACATTTGTTTAATTCATAGTTGAAGATTTTGGTCAAAATGACCTAAAATGTGAGGACCAATTTATTTCTAACAGCAGTATTCCTTCACTGAAACATTTCTGGAAATTCCAAGTTACCTTTTTATGCCAGAGAGGGTGTAAGTGGGTGTTTTTCCCTATGCAGGTGACTAACCTTGGACACTGGTTTCACAAACTGACCGTTCCGTTTGCTTTTTCAGAAACTTGTAGAAGTGTTTTCGCACAGGAAATTGAGAATTGTAAGACATGATCTCATCTAGTAAATCTTTCTTGAATGTATCAGGAAAAAATGGGCGGTGGCCAGAAAGCTGTAACACACACACACACACACAAATAATAAACTTATTACTCAAAAACATTACACAGAAGGACAGTTTTGCATCATTTAAATTGGTAGCTGTCTTGTAAACCCAGAAATTAATAGAAAGCCTTGAGAATTGTCTAATGTTACAATGCAGAATCACACACAAGGGGAAAAAAAACCCAACCCAACTTAGGACTGACACAAACTACAGGATTTGTTAAACCACATAAGTCCTAACAAGTAAAAAAACAATTTCAATTTTCATTTTTCTTGTAACATAAGTCCCCATTTTAAAATACTAACCACAGCTGCAGAACAGTTTCCAGTTGGTTTTGAATCCACAGTGGAAAATTCACCAAGTGAGAGTGTGATTTTCGTGACGTTAGTGACTTCAGTATTCAGCTTCCTTAGCTTAGTTAATAGGGGACATGACGGTGACTTCAATTTCCACATTGGATAACCTACAAAATAACCCCCACCATAAACAAAACCAGAGGGAAATTTGTTAACAAAACAGAGATACAGTCATGGACAAAACCAGCCCACAGTAAAGAAGAGTAAATGCTCTTTTAATTACAGCTTTCTCATGTCAAAGCCAAGCTTATTTAACTTACGCTGCATCAAATTTTTATCTTGCTAATTCCACCTCCCACAAGCAGAACAAGTTTGCACATTTTTGCATACATTTCTCCAGTAAATTGCTCCTGGGCTCTGCTTGCTCTAAGTAACAAGCTGTGCCCTCAGCAGGTCTCTGTAGGACAGGTGCTCACCAAGGATTTTGTTTGTTTATTGGTTGGTTTGTGATATAAACTCTGTTAAGTGCTGTTCTACCTTCTGCTTGTCTGTCATGCCCTTTGATAAGAACACTGTAGCATGCTCCCTCACTTCGTGGAAAGAAATGGGCTGTTCTTTTCTGAGAAATATTTTGCCTCTCTCAGAAGGAAATGGTTTCTGCCTCAGTCAGTCCAACATGATCTTTATTGTCCAAATTGGAATTTGAAAGATGAACTTTTTTGACTAAATATTAAGAATTTTGTATCCTCACCCATAAATGTATACATTATTTTAGCATCAATTTAATTTGTAAATTGTGTATTTAAAAACATCTCACTGGAAGCTTCTAACTTTTGTTTTCTTACTGCAACACAAACCAAGAGGGAACCACCAGTTATTCCAGTCACAATAGTAAGTTCAGCTGTTCAAGTTTTTTTCTTTTCTGCACAGATTTACTAGAAATTATGATATGCATTACACTGAACAAAAGCTTACAGTCATCCTTCTGCTGTACATGGACAACAGTCTGAAAACATGAACTTGCAAGAGAGTACGCTTCCATTGCTGCTGCTTTCTTTGCAATCTGTCTTTTCAGTGACTCTGGCAATCCACTCATCAAGAATTCACGTTTTGCTCTGAACTGATCATCATCTTGAGAGTTTTCAGATGCATCTTGGCTTTAATGAAAAGAGAAATGAAAAAAACCCACAATAGAATCACCAGCTATGTAAAAGTCTTGCCACAGAATTTAATCACATTCAGTTCTAAACACGAGTTAGAAATAGTCTGGGAGAACTACTAAAATTAATTTAAATGTAGAAAGGTTACATTTAATTTTAATTTTGTGTTAAAATATTTTAATTTAAAAAGTAGTCCTCTTTGGTTTTGTATTTTCATATGCAATTTAGGACTTCTTTTTAATCAGTCATCAACTACATTTTCAGCCATCTAAAATGGCTCAATGATGGTTGAGGAAACAACTCTCCCTGAAGTTTTGCAAGCAGATTGACATATTGATCAGTATAAAACCCACAATCATTTATATCACATTTCAGTAAGTGTAAAATGAAAGAATGTTGAAGTAAACTTGAAATATATTTTGATTCTTAAGAAACTGCCATCTTGAAAACTGACCTGCTTTCATCAAAGATCACAATTGGTTCACCTGCAGACTTCTGAGCATTTCTGCCTACGAAGGAAGGTGGATATCCCAGTTTTCCTTTAAAAAGGAAAAAAAAAAAAATTAGATTAGCAGTGATACAGGATTCTAACCTTGCTTCTCTGTTCACTATTTACATGTTCCATTTAATAGCATTAGGGAATGTCCTTTTCTTAAGGGAAAGCTGAGTATTTTAATAAAATTAATTAGTATTATTTCTAGTTATTTCATCACTGTAGATGTTATTTTCTTATTTCTTATTTATTTATTATCTTATATACGTAAGATTTAAAAAAAAAAAATCCCTTAAATTGGAAGACAACAAAACATGGTATAGTATTGGCAGTTTTTCAAAGAGTTTTCCTTGAATGAAGAAAAATAAAAGCAGTACAAGTAAATAACCTCTGCACTGTTAACTCAGGTCGTTAAAAAAAAGGTATATATTGGAATATTATATTAAAAAATGAGAAGGTAGAAGTTCTGCAAAAGCAGCTTTATAAAATAAAGTTCTAACAGTCAATCACTAATAAAAATTAAACACATTCAGTAAAACCCAATTACCATTTGAGTTCTTCACAACCTTAGTGTTTCTAGACTTTTTCCCCAAAACCTCATTCAAGCTCCGAAGATTCTTTTGCTTCACATTCTGCACTGTAGTGATGTCATTACTCAGGCTTGAATCTAAAATTACTACACATTCCTAGAAGGAAAGCAAATAAAATAAGAGGGGAAACACAACTTTTCCTCCTTTATTAACAATGCAATTTAGTGATTGGTACTGAGAGAGAGGGAGAAATCGCAGAGCTTAGAAGTTAGTAAATATAATTTGAAGATTACACAATGCTTTTTTTACTGTTTACAGAGAAAAAGTATATAGAATAAGATGTCCAATATATAAACGAAGGCCAGAATTACTCATCTCTAAATGTGTATGTCTAAATCATGCATAAACATGTATGCCTACAACATGTGTATGTCTAAAACATACAGATTTAAAACAGACACCTTGCTGTCCATTAGGAAAGACAAACAGTCACTTCTGAAGTGTGACCATCTGCTGCATTTTATAGAGCTCATTAGGATGAGCTTTCCCATCTATGCCTGGCAATTACTTTACCATTTGACATCTACCATCCCACCGCACAGCTATCTACGTTATTCGATTCTTTAAAACAAAGTTTGCAAGATAAGAAACGTTTTTGTTGCTTAAATGAATCACAAAAACGTAAAACCATTTTTTTCCCCCTGCAAAGTACACAGGCTTACTTCATTTTCTTGTAACTTTTTCTTTTCAGCCAGAGCTTGCTGTCGAGATGAGCGCCTCACGGGAGCTGGGGAGCCTTCCTTAACCTTGGACCTACTATGCTGTATGGCCTTTGCTTTTTCAATCAGCTGTTTCGCTTTGGATATGTTTTTAGAAGTAGAGCTTATCTGTTAACAAAGCACACAAGAAGCAAAATGCATAGTAATTAACAGCAGTATATTCGGTATTTCACATGTTCATAGAATTTTTCACAATCATAAAAGCATATGATTTTCATAAATTTTTATCTGTATCAAAAATGAAAGGATGGAAAGGAGGAGCAAACCAAGATGATATAAATACTTTCCAAAAAGGGAGTGAGAGCCCTACAGGGGGATCCTTCAGTTTGTCCAGAGAACAAGTGAAATATGAGCAGTGACACTCTTAGGCTGTTCTGCTGTGCTCAAACACTACGTCCCATCCTGAGAACCCCCAGAACAGGAGCACACCATTTTAGTGGATTTTTCTGTTATGTTATGAAACGTAGATTGACACTAATAAAACATATTCTAAGATACAATAACAATACAAGAAACTATCTCAAATTCTATCCTAAATCACAGTAATATTCTCCTTCTGTAGGGCATCTGGGAACTGCCACACTGTATTGCATTACACTGTTACAGAACACTGGATATCACTACAAGTATATGCATTCAGTAAATGACAAAATACTGAAGCACGAACTCTTACATAAATTACCTTGATATTCTTGGAGTTAAACTCTTCATTTTTCATTGCTTCACCTTTATTCGATTTTGCAGCCGTACTGATTCGTGTAAACCTCATTCTAAATAAGTGGAAAAAGTATTATGAAATTACTACTTTTTACTAAAGGAAAACATTATGCTCAATCTCCTTTTCAAAAGCCACTAAAAATACAGTGCTGCAAACAGAAGCAACCCCTCCAACTGGTGGTTGCTTGGAGGTTTTTTGTTGTTTGTTGGGTTTTTTAATGTCTTTAGTGCAAGCACATTTATAGTCAGCTTTGATTCTTCTGTATTATTATCCAACATGATCAGTATTCATGTGGCTTTGGTATGCATTCCAATCAATGTCTTAATCTTAAAATACTCGCAGGAGAACAAAGTGCAAGGAGGTAGAATATACTTTAAAGTGTTTACCTTATTGGGCTGCTTCCATCAAAGGGTATGGTAATCACCTCAGCTTTATACATGTTACTTTTCTTCAGGGATTGCTTGTTTGCTCTGGGGGTAGAAGTCTGAAAAGGACAGCCACTTAAGTCATCTTCAGAAAAGGTATTTTGAATCCTGCTTTTTTTAGGTGTAACATTTTTGGATGTTTTGATTTTCTTCTGCCTTAAACTCCTCCTTAACTCGTTCACTTTTGGGCTTGATGAAATTCTTACATCTAAGGTGTTTTCCTTAGTAAGGGCATTAGCTGCTGAATCCTCACCTTCATTAGAATTGCTAGTATTTGAGACATTTGTTTCCTTAGTTTCTGCAGCCTTTCTTCTTCTGTTTCCTTTTTTCTGAAACTTTTTAGCTCTTTTGGTTTTACTTCTATTGTTTTCCTGACTAGAACGTGTGCATTTGTCCACGTGATATTCTGGTACTCCACTTTCTAATCCTTTATTTGAAGCAGTATCATCTTCAGGTCCTTTTTCTTTTGAAGATTTTCCAGTGGCTTGCTTTTGTTTTCCAGGTGCCTTTTTAACTCCACTTTTTATTACATCTGATGTTGGTTGTCTGAACGCCTTCATAAACAGATGCCTTTCTTCCAGAGTACATTTTGGCTTCAAAGAATCTGACCCTGCTGTCTCTAGTACAGCCAGCTCCAATTCTTCTTCCTCAATAACTACATTAGATTTTCTTTTCTGAGTAACCTGTTCAGTTTGATCACTGTCCAAGAGGGGTGGGCTACTTTCTTTTTCCCCTACACATCCTTTCTGCTTCAAAAAAATGGAAGCTATTTTCCTTGAGCCTTTTTGCCCCTTATGTGATAGAGCTAATTTGGGGGGAATGGAATGAACTTGTGCAAGGACAGTTACTGTTCTAAGTGGCAGCTGCTGAGATTCCTCACACTTTTCTGGGTCACTAATACTATCACTTTTGTCTGTTTCATTTGCTGTAGCAGAATTGTCCATTGTTGGCTTTGTGTCTTCTTCAACACGATCTGTGTTATTTTCTCCCTGGCTCCTTAAGAAGTCCTCAAACGACACCGTTATTATACTGTTATTTGCCTCTGATGTCTTGTCATCCATGTGAACTTCAAAACTGGAGTCACTGATAGTAATGTCACACTCTGCTATCGTAGGAGACACCATCTTTTTCCTAGCTTTAGTTTTCTTTTTACACTTTTCATTCAGCTGGTTTTCAGATGAAAAACTTTCAGACAAATCCATATTTCCTTTGTGCTTCCTTTTCCTTGATTTTCTTACCCTATTTTTTGCTCCATTTCTTTCAGAACCAACTTTCTTGGTATTTTTTCTGTAGATGGCAGCATTTGAGAAGTTCTCTCCTTGTGCATTATCTTCCGCTAATTCTCTTGCACATTTTTCGTCAACTACAGTACAAGTAGCAATAAAATCACTACTGTCTTGTTTCAGTCCTGTTGTTTCTCTGCTGTCATCACTACTAATTTCTATTTCATGTTCGTTCTCAGGTTCTTTCATCTCTCTCAACTTATTATTTAAATTAACTCTCTTCCCTTTCCTCTTCCGCTTTAAAGGTGGTTTAAAAGGTGGACAGTCTTTGTCATCAGCATCCAACAGTGATTTATCTTCTCCAACCACAATGGGTAACACAGCTTTTTCAGTCACAGACATCTTTTTAAAATAATCCAATATATTGTTGGGTTTTGGCATTGACAACACTTTATCCACCGGTTTTGCTAATGGTGAAAAATATGTTGTGATTGTTTTTACAGAAGTGTCTTCCTCTCGCCGTTTCTTGCATGGCTAGAAAAAAGTTCAACGTTAATCTCAGTTTTTACAAACTGAAGATGACTTTATGGTAATACAAAGTAGTGTAGTATCTACAGTATATATTAGTGACACGAGCAGTTTTTCAGAGGACAGAAAACTCACGTCAATGCGCTAACCCTGCGTGTGCATCAACATCTCAGTGTTTTCAAAATCCATCTGAGTTTGAAATAAAATAAAAATCTCATGGAGATTTGAGACCGTCAAAACTGAAAGTGACCACAAGGTCTTCAAAACAGCTCGGCAGAGGTTTCACAAATACCGGAGCTGAGAAAGTCTGCTTCACTTCAGGTGATCTCAGTTACCTCGAGAGCATCTCAGCTGCCTCTGCCCGAGCGTCTGCAGAGCACTTAACAGGGAATGCCACCATCACTTAGAGATGTATGACCCTGCCATGAACATCTAATGGATCTTAAGAAACTACACCTTTGAAAATACTTTTAAAAAAGAATGAAAGAGGATTCACATCTCATACCATAATTCAACCATAAAAGAGAATTTAGACTCCAGGAATGATGCCTCACAAATACTTGCACAGCCCTCCTATGTTATTAACAACCGAACTCTTCTGAGATCGCTTAACCTGGAACTAAAACCACGTCTGCCTAGAGCCACCGGGGGCTCCGCCAAGGTGCCCCCCCAGGCATTTCATGACAGCTTGGCCCGCGGAGCGCTCCGGAGCGCCCACGGTCAGGCTGCGAGCGAGGCGGGACACCGGGCGGGACACCGGGCACCGGGCGGGGCCCGGCCGGCCTCACGCACCTCCCCGCTACACCAGCGCGGGCGACAAAAGGGCGCCCTCCGCGCCCCCGCCCAGGCCGCCCCGCTGCGCCCCCAGACCGCCGCCAGCCCCTCTCCTCCGTCACAGCAGCCCCGGCCCGCCGCCGCGTCCCCACCTGAGCGTCGCCGTTTTTCTCGGGGAGGGAGGCGGCCGCCGCGGCCACGGCGACCCTGCCCACCATGCCCCGGGCGCTGGCGGGGAGCGGAGCCCTCAGCCGCGGGGGGTGGCGGGCGCGATGGCCATGGAGCGGCCCCGCCGCGGCCCGCCCGCCCGATGGCCGCCGCCGCCTGACAGGCGCGAGAGCCAGGCGGGCAGAAAGGCGCGCGCGGGACAAGATTCAGACCTCCGCGCGGAAGGGGGCGGCGCCACGGCGCCCCACGTGACGCGCCCGCGCTGCCAACGGCCGTCCGCTCTCCCCCGTCACGTGATGCGGGCCCGCAGCCACTCACCCCGCCCCTTGCCCGCGGGCGCGGTCACGTGACGCAGGAGCTGCTGTCAGTCGGGATTTCGGCGGCGTGGGGCGGTGTGGGGCGGTGCGCGTGACGTCATGCGGGCGGGGTACGGGGCGCGAGCGGGGCCAAACTTCTCGGGGCTGCGCAGCACGCTGATGCGGGGCGGGGGTTCCCGCGCAGCACGTGCCCTGCCCACCGGCGCTGATGTCACCCTCCGGTGACGGTCGGTGCCGCCGCGGGGCCGGCTCCCCACCGCGCTTCCCGCTCCGCCCCGCGGGGCACGGCGCCCGGATGTGCGGCCCTTCCGGGGGCGAGGCCCGCCCGCCGCCGCTTCGCCTCGCCCCGCCGGGTCCCTCGCCGCCGCGGCTGCCCATGGAGGCCGAGGCCGAGGCGCGGCTCCTCTTGCAGGAGGCTCGGGAGAGCATCGAGGCGGCGCGGAGCTACCGGCGGGAGCTGGAGCAGCGGCTGCGGGGGCTGCAGCAGGCGCGGCAGCAGGTGGGGAGCGGGACGGGACGGGGCTGTCCGGGGGAGGTGGGGAAGGGGATGGGGAGGGAGTCCCGCGGTGGGGCACGGCTGTGGGGACCCCGCTGGGCCGGTTCCCGCCTCAGGGGACCCCGAGTGGGGCCTCGGGAGCTGGAGGTGTGGGGATGGACGGGTGTGGGGAGTACCAGGAGGTTTCTGGGGGACAGGGAGGCTTCCGAGGAACGGATAAAGATATCTGGAGGATCTGCGTTTGCTGAAGTAGTTGGGATGCTGGGTCCTATTTCATAGGGAGCATCGCTCCTGTGTCCTTCCCCTCACGTCCGAGGGACACCTGCCTGGGCGAGTTGCTCTCTGGTCCGGTGGCTGTCCTGAGCTCCCCTGACCCCACGCACCGAACCCCGTGGGTCACGTACCCTGTGGGGCACACACAAGCACTGCCAGCATCCCAGGTTAGCTGGTGCTGCTGCAGCTGTGCACTGGAACCAGAGGAGAGCTTTCCCTGGGACTAATAACCGAAGATGCAGGATAAGATATGCAAACCTTCAGGGAGGTTGTGGAGAGCTGAGACATCCTTTAAGCATTTTAGTTTTTGCAGAACCAATGTCTTGCTGTCTTTGATTTGATTCTGCAAGGGGCAAATGAATTAAAAACACAACAAAACACGAACTCAGAGAATGTTTCCATGGTGACCTGATGGTGTCTCTGCAGCAGGTGCCATTAGCATAGAAACCTGCTCTACATCTGCCAGGCTCGTGTCCTGCTGCTGAGTGGAGGTGGGTGATCCCTGTACATTAAATTCATCATCTTCAAACCTGTGAACTACTTCAAGTACACGAGTTGTTCATGACTGTCCTTAATCCAAACCTCACCATCCCAAAGTGTTTCCTGATAACTCAGAAGTGAGTGAGCCAGCTTGCCTTCCTGCAGTGGCTGTGGGGGCTCAAAGCTTCCTTTCCTTCTCCACTCTGGGGGAATTTCTTTGCTTGTGTGCGTGTCTCTGTTTTCTCTCTTCCCACCTTCAGGACCACACACTATTTTGTCCACACAGAATCAGCCATGCAGCACCTGTCCGAGAATCCCCTGAGCCCAGAAGTGCTGAATGCCTTAGGCTGGTGGGCTGTGTGATAGGAAAAGCACTTTAGATCGCTTTTCTTGCATCCTTTGCTTTCGGACCAATGGGACACAGTTTGCAGCAAGCTTCACGCAGCTCTGTACGTTCAGGGACTTGCATTTCCTCTTCTGTGTAGTCAGCAGTGTCTGAATTCCGAGGCTGATTTGTATCTGCATGTACTGGAGGTAATGGGCTTAGAGAAGTGACTGTTCTGCCTTCCGCCCCACCCCTTCACCAAGCTAAATACTTCCTTTTTTTTTTTTTTAAATTTCTTTAAGCATTGAAATAACAAGAGAAGGGAAACTGAGCTGTGTGGCAGCTGCAGACATTCATGAATATTGCTTGAAGAGGAAATTTATTTTACCTAACCAGAGAACTTCCTGTGTCAGTTGTCTGTACTTCTGAAGATCTAGAAATGACGTGTGGGGCGGCGTTGCGTGTTGCAGCGTTTCCTAGTGTGTGCGACTTAGAAAAGTTGTTCTTAGGGAGGTGTTTACTTCTGGCTTTTGCATCTTTAGCTCAGGGGTGTTCAAGTGTGTTTTCTTCCTTAAAAGTCAGATTCAGCAAGTTTGCAAACATTTCAATAAGCACTTGTAGAATCTTCTGTGGTTGAGTTCTTCCAGAATCAAACCCGACTTGCTCTTCCCCCTGCCCTGGAATCCTGGAGCGCAGACAAATCAAAGGTGGCTATTTGGAGAAAATTGAAAAGAAAGCAGCTTTACGAGGATTTTTAGAATCCAGTGAAGTGACAGGGCCTGGAAAAGTGCTCCTGGATAGTCTTCTAAAAGCCTGATATCTTTTTCTTTCCAGTGAGGATTACCTGTATGTGATGGCAGAGTGGTTTTTGAATAGGATTACAGCAGTTTTGAAGGGTGGTGGGGAGAAGACGTGCTGAGCATTTGGACTTTTCTGAGAAGAACAATTCCTTCAATGAAGTACATGTAACCCAATTTGTATTTTACATAGCTAATACACTATTCCCCGTGTCCAGGCTCTTTGCCTTCTTCCTTGCTGTACACATACTAAAACCAACTACACTTCTCTATTAACTGCCAGTGGTCCTTTTATTTAAAGCTGACTTCAGACACAGCTTTTCTCCAGCAGATGCAGATGAGATTGTTCAGAAGAATAAAAGATGCACGTGGCCTTTGCCTTTATCCTGAATCCTTCTTTCCTGTTATCTGATTTTAGATCAGAGAAAGTGCAACGTTGACCAGAGATGTACTTGAGCAACATTTTAATGATTTGAAAGGGACCCTAAAGAAGCTGTTGGATGAGCGACTGATGTCACTGCTGCAGGAAGTGGATGCTATAGAACAAGAGAGCATCAAACCCCTGGATGAATGCCAGAAGCTGATAGAGCACGGAGTCAGTACGGCCAATGATCTGCTCCGGGAAGGTGAGGCAGGACCTGATACTAAGTCTTAGCTCTACCTTCCAGTGTGTCTTCTCACAAAGAATGGAATGTTCCTGTTATGATCAGTATATTTGGCTCATTTTGGACTTCTCTCAAACCAAATGTTAAGAAAAGGTTGAAGCTGGGTGGATGTAGTGAAGAGCTGATCGATATTACCTCCTACAAATCCATATTCCAATATTTCACACCCATATTCGGGTGTACATGTGTCAGTGTAGCCTCTTCATAAGGGCAGGAGGTACTTTGGAAATGTCTCACTGCAGAGGTGTCCTGCACTCCTCCACTCTAGAAAGAGGATTATGTCGGGCTACTTGAAGTAAAATACATCTTGGGTACCACAGTAACAAAATGTCTCTGTTGGTTGAAGAAAGTTATTTGTGTCTTAATGGAATAGCAGCTGAAGTAAACAGATGATCTCTCCTGTTAGGTGGGATTATGTTCACTGTTGAAGTCTGAGGATGAGGCAGACAAAAATGGCCATGTGCAGTATTACTGTAAGGGCCAGTCTGTGCCCTGCTGATGGTAAATACCTAGCCAGAAAGGAATGTCACTCTCGACTGTTTTCCCCACACTGGAGAACCTACTGGGAGCGTGTCAGAGCCATGAGCATGTTGGCAGTTTCCTTGCATTGTTCTCGTGTCTCAACTTTAACTTTCTTTCACCATGATCTCAGTTTTGTGAACTAAAGTGCATGGAGCAGTCTCCCCCGGGTAGGAAATCGACAGCTTCCACTCAGATGGGAGCTTTGCACTTCAAGAACGTGCTGGCTTGGTAGCTCTGTGCTTCCTGCTCGCAGGAATAGTGACAATATGTAAGAATTAATTGGTTGGGGTCTTTTTTCTAGTGCCACAACCAGTGGGACAGCTGGCAGTCACCTTGTTTTTATTTTAAGTCTCAAGTGACTGAATCACAGGGGGGTGGTGAGCAGCAATTGCCTGTTTGTGTGAGCTCCTGTCAGATCTGAGGAGCTGTGTGCTTCCTCTCCTGTGGGTCACTGTTCCCTCTGTAGGGGTGGAAGTGTTGCCAAGTCATGTCGTCAAAATGAGCAGACATTGCCTCTGAGTCAGAAAGGAGTTAAGCCTCCCTGGTTATTAAATCTCCTGCTGCCAATTATGACGTGTGCTTCTTCTTCAGAGATCTGCAACGTTTGTAATCCCCCATTTGGAAAAGGACTGAGCTTGCTTTTGTTGTAAATCACCATAAAGTCATCAGATAGGAGAATGGAGCACACGTCTCTCCAAGCTGAAGTGTGGGGTGCTGCTTTATGTGGAAGGTTTATGGAAAGATTTCTGTTTATCTCCACACTTCAATGCATGGATTATTTCCTTCATTCTGATAACAGTTACCATTTAGATTGTAGCAAACAGAACTGTGGTTGAAATTTATTTTTTTTGCTTTTAAGCTTCTGCTTTTTTTTTTTTTTTTTCTGCTCAGTGAAGATGCTTTGCTTTTTTTCTTCCTTTAAAGCAGGTGGAAGAAGGGATCAATAACCCTAATTTCTGGCATCTGACCCCAGTTCTGCTACTGTCTGAGACCTGAGGCAAATTATTACATCTGCTGTGGGTGTGTCTGCAGGAAGCTTTGAGAGCTTCAGAAGTTGCTAGATAGGCTTCATGTTGTTAACTGTAATTGTATTTTCTAGCTAAGAGTCTAGCAGAAGTGCTGAGAATGCTTCATGTTTAATTGGTTGTTCGTGTCGGAACTGGTTCTTCTTTGAAGCAAAGAATGTCTTTCTTGGACGTTTTCTCATTAGGAATATTTTTACCATTTGATTCCAGGAGAGAGTGCAGTCCATGGAGATGTGGGACAACAGAATGAGAAACTTTGCAGCTTTACAAAAAAAGCTTTACATATTCAGCTAGATAGGTAAGACACTGACACACGGAGGTGACCTGAGGCAGCAGCACATGTGCTCTCCCTGTACAGGGAATCTCTTCTCCTTTGAAACAAAAGCCTTCTGCTCCATTGCCTTAAAAGATTCATTTGAGCTCTTACTGTCCTGTTTGTTTCATAGACTTTGATTGGGGCTGGCAGTCACAGAATGGAGTAGTTTTCACCCTCCATATGTTCTGTAGAAATATAAGCTATTTATTTGTGAAGGATGAAAGCGCTCCTTGTGGAACAGCCTGTATTTCAGAGTGTTTACTGAGAAACAGACAGTCTGGTTAGGGCTGAAACACAATGTTTGCTGAGCCTTAAGTTGGAAATGCACACGCCAATTTCTGCAGCTGTTCTTTCATTGCAAATCTGCACAGATTCAAGTGTGTGGGCAAAATATGAATTTGTAGAAGCTGGCCCCTTTCATTACAGCAAACTTTCCTTTCTCAGCTTACCAGAAGTGCCCTCCTTGGTTGATGTGCCTTGTTTATCTGCCCAGTTGGATGACTGCCTTCTTACTATACTGAAAAATCAAATATTCAAACATGGAACTGTGGCATCTTGCCCACCTGTGCAGCTAGAGGAATTTGTTGAGAAGCCTGGAGGTATTTTGGTCCGATGGTGTAAGGTATGTAAAACAACCTGTGTGAAAATTGTTCAGACTTCAGTTTTGTTGAGAGAAACTTAAAAAAAGCCACTTTCATTCTGGATTTTCCACAGCCTTCAAAGGAATAGTCCTACCTCAGTGTGTGGTTAGAAACTTTAGAATGTATTTTCATGGTAATGGCCTCATTTAAAGGCAGTCTAGTGATGGTGTGGTTGGGTTTGTGTCTGCCTGGCAGTGACACTTGTGTGCTGGACTCTTGCTGTTGGACTCTGCCTGCTCCCATCTGCAGGTAGAAAGGGCCAACACACTAGTGCACCTCTGCCTCACAATCATCTCCTTCCCTGTTTGTGGGAAGTTGGGAGGGGCAGCTGAAAACACCACTACCCCTGCTTCCCGCGCTGCGGCCAGTGCCAGGTACTGGACAAGCAGGAACCACCCCCATGGTGTACTCTTCCCACTAAACAAATAGCAGAGTGTAATCTATCTGTGATGCTGTTGTACAAACAAGACCAAGAAATCCTGGGGTGTGTGTCTGACAGAGGTGATTCTCACATAGCTGTTGGTGCTGGGGAGCCAAGCAGTGTGTTTGTAGGGCAGGAACAGCCAAGTGCTCGTGGTGAGACTGAGCTGCACTGCTGGGGTGATGCTTTTGTTCCCTTTGAAGACACTTTAGCCAGCCCAGGATGAGGCTGAACCTCTTCTGTGATGCTTTGACACCTAAACATGTTTGTGTTCTTAGGGAGATGAGGTGGAAAGAAAGAGAAAATATTTTGATATTGCCCTTAGCTAGTCTTCCTTTTCAGCACACAAAACCTATTTTTGAGTAAATCACTGCTGCACCCTGATGTGGTTTTGTTGTTGTTGGACAGCTCTGTGCTCCTTGGCAGCATTAAGCAAACTTTATTGTTCTAGCAACAGCCAGCCATTGGTCAGCCACCCTTACCTTGTGAAGGATGTGGATTCAGGTTATAAAACCTCAGGTGCTATTGTCACACGTGGTCTCATTTTCTGTGCTACAAAGAAGTTCCCTGCATTTGGTCATGCTTGAGTGATAGTGGAGCTTTTGTGGGGGGACAAAAATAATTGTCTTTTGACTTAGAGATATCAAAGAATTGGAAATCACTCCCTGGAACAGTTTGTGAAGGGTAATAGTGAGTTTCCCTTGCTGTTAAAAATTGGTGCTGAATTTCTTCTGCAGCTTTTTCTTCAGCTTTTGCCTGAAGGATCTCGTTACACCTCTGCTAGACTGAAAAGCCTTCTGTTAAATGTTTCTTTTCCTATACACACTTCTAAACTGTGTAAAATCATTCTTATACTACTTTTTGTCCTAGCTGGCTCAGCCACTGATATTATTGTCTATAAGGCATGATTTCTGCTCTTTAATACCCTGTGACTGAATCACCTTTGAGGGCCTGCAGTACCACCCTGGGACGTGCTGCTTCAGAGGTGAAAAAAGAGGGGGTTCTTTATTAACGTAATAATGTTCCTCTAGGTGGATGATGACTTCATACCACAAGACTACAGACTGCAATACCGTAAGAGTACTGCCAGTCACTTTGAAGACGTGTACGTTGGCTCAGAGATGGAGTTCATGGTGCTGCATATCGACCCCAAAGTCGATTACCAGTTCAGAGTCTGTGCCCGAGGGGACGGACGGCAGGAGTGGAGCCCGTGGAGCGTTCCTCAGATCGGCCGTACCACACTAGTGCCTCATGGTACTGTTTTGTTGCAGTTCATCTTCAGCCTGTGCCATCACTGCAGCACTCCTGAAGGTCTACAGCTGAGTGACAAATGGAGCTGCTTTTTGTATGGTGTCCTGAGCTGTAATGTGTGATGAACTAACCTTTCCCTCTACAATTTATTCTTTGCTTCGTAGTGTGAGTGATAGTTACTGAGCCTTTGCAGCAGGTAGCTCACTGCTTAGCCTTGGGCAGCATCAGTGAGCCAGAAGGGAAACATTTTTCTTCCTTCTCACTCACCCCTACTCACCCCATTCTTTTTATGACCTACAGTCTCATAACAAGCTCTTGTCTTGGCAAGAGAAAAAACTAAATTTTCTCTTCATTTTTAAGGAGTGGGTCATGAAGGTTTTCCTTTGCCTACAATGTGACTCTCAGGGACTGCAGAAAAGTGTGAAATGCTGGTGAACTCTGAGCTGGGGAATATTTTTTGTAATTGCAAATGATTTGAAAAATAAACCATCAGAAGAAGGCAAAACCAGCCCCTGTCCTTAACAGCTTAAGCTTCATATGGGGTAAACTGGGTGGATATCACGACTGACTTTATTTTGCACAGACAGTAGCTGGTCTAGTTGAGGTTCATGCTGCCTTTCTTTTTTTTTCCCTTTGAAGAATGGACAGCTGGTCTGGAGGGTTACAGCTTGAGCAGTCGAAGAAACATAGCACTTCGAAATGATTCTCAGTCCTGCGGTGTGCTCTACTCCAAAGCTCCTACTTATTACTGTGGGCAAACATTGACATTCAGGCAAGTACTTTCTGGGTAGCTGTTGTCTGGTGCACCTCCTGTGAACAAAGCTTCCTTCTCCAGTGTGTTACAGCTGAATTGTTTGTAAACCTGAGTCGTGATGCATCTTTGAGTTTCACATCAGCTCAGCCCCAGGTGAGGTGGTGTGTCTGTGTGAAGTCTGAACTTCCTTCTCTTTACTTCTACATCCTGGCTCTTTAGGAAAACACCTGATGTTTTTGTAGGTCCTGCACCTATCTAAAACAGAGGTAAAAGTGAACTCCTGGGGAGTGGTAAAATATAGCCCATGCTGAGCAAATCTGTGGAATGTTGAACTCCCTTGGGTTTTGTAGCAGCTGTTACCAGCTGGGCAGAAGTCAGCAGAGGCTCACCACTGATTGTGTTTAACTTTGGGTCAGTGGGTGCTTTGATAACTTTGGACGTGAAAACATTCTGTGTGCTGCTGGGACAGGTAAGGATGACAGTCTGGCACTGATGTCTTTAATATCTAAGATAATTAGTGCTGATCAGATTACTGCTTGAAACTGGCATTAGAAACTCTTGAGTGGAGAAGGGATCTTGTGAAATTCAAGCTTTTCATTTGGCACAGAACGCAATCCAAAACCTCAGCAGCTTTGCTGCCTGTAGTCCTGTCCCTGAGATGATGCTGTTGAATGGGGTATGAGGAATTTCCTTGTGGATATGTCCGTTGTAATTGCAGACCTCAGAGACTCTGAAGCTTTATTCCATCTTTCCCTGGTTAAATAAAACTACTTGCTGTACAGTAGGCAACCCCCAAAGGCAATTTAAGGGGATTGTTCATGATATTTTTGTAACTTATTCCATGGTCTTTCATTTCTCCTTTCCTGATAATGAATTATCTTAACTTTAGATGGTTGTAGTATGAGGATGTATTCAGTTGCCCTGCCTGAGATGGGATAAAAATTTCTAAAGCTTTCATGTGAAATCTGTTGCTAGATTAAACATCTCTTGGCTCAGAAATGCCAGTGAAATTAAAGGCAGAACTTTGAGGTTTCCTTTGGTTCTCTTTCAGACCAATGCCTTTTATCTTTTTTTATTGGTAACACATGAAAATCTTTTGCTTTATGTTTCGGTAATGCAGACTCCTCTCCAAGAGGAGATTGTTTCAGGATGGCAGAGCACTAACAGGCACATGTCCACAAGAACTGTAATGACATGAATCTTAAGATTGAGGACAACTTCAGAAATTGGTTCTGTTCCTTGTCCGAGGTCCAAGAGGAGCTTCTGGTTTGAAAATGCACAAAACTTTCCTGAGCAGGGAGATGTAGTACTTGGCGCTTGGCTTCCTCCATCTGTGGAAACAAAACTGTATTCACAGGGGGATAAGTGGCTTGCTGAGCAAAACAAGTAAGCAAGGTTCACCTTACAGATGTTTGTGAAGCAGCTTTGTCTTCTTGTGGTGCATTCAGGACACAGGCATACCTTATCAGTGAAAAGTGAACTGTGATAAAAGCGATGCTTTGTATCTGCTTTTTAAAGATAGACTGCTTCAGTCACCCTCTGAGGCGAGGCAGTTGGACAAGCTGTAGGAAAACATCATTGCTTTAAGTCAAGACTCGTCCCATTTCTTTGTAGCCTTCAGGGAGCTGCCCTTAGGAAAGGGAACATTTCTCCAGTGAGCTGCTGCTGTCTCCAAAGCTTTTGCTTGCAGTGGGAGCCACAGTCTGGCCAGGCAGGGGATTTGGGATCATCCAGCAGTGCCCTATGATCATGCTGACTTTGTCAGGAACTTGCCACAACTCTGCTGATGGCTGATACAAAGAAAGCACTTGCAATCACTTGCAGATTTACTTCTCTGCACTCTGAGGCAAGTGGAGACTGGTGGTGGTTGAACTGGTTTGGTGCAGTGGCAGAGGGGAGGTTTTGCTCTGCAGCACTGGAAGTGGTGAGAAGGGATTCGAACAGGCTCCCACTGAGCATTGTTCCTACCACGTATTCTGTGGGCTTTTAAAAATTTTAAGTGCCAGGGAACATGGAGGTGGGGAATAACTTTGTTATTGACAGGGAAAATCAGCCTAGTGCAGCGAAGCTCAGGAGATTGTGCAGTGATGCTCTGTGCTGTGCGTGGGCTCTTTGCCTTGGGCTGCTCATTAAGTGCTGAAAAATCCAAACCTGGAAAGGAAGGGTGGTCTGCACTCCTCTTCCCTGTGGCTGTGAGAGTAGAGGTGCAGCAGGATGACAGCTTGGCTGTTGTCTGGGTGCTCGGGTTGTGCTTCCTCTTCGTGGTGTAAGGAGGGTTTGGCTCTTCCTGGCTCTGCTGGGTGGGATACAGAAGCACATGATAAAAAAGTGGCCTTAACCAGGATTTGGTGTGGATACCACAGAGCACTGATCCTGAAACATTCAGCTGGTTCTAGACTGACCCTGTGTAAACGCTCCCATGCTGTCCCCTCGCTCCTGCCTGGGTGTATCCTCTGCCTTGTTACTTGTGGGGTGTTTTTAATTCCTGCTGCTGCTGGTCCAGGGTACCTTGACAGTGCTCTGCAAAAGGGCTCTATGTAGATAAGCAAGTAAGTGTGGATACAGCCGGACATGATAGAATTCCCACTTTTTAATGAGTTTATATTTATGCATTTTGGTCATTCTTGGGACTGTACAAACACTTCCAACACAAAACTCGGGAAAGGCTCCTTAGGGATGGAGTGAATTAATGTTATGCACAAAGTTCACAGATAGATAAATAGCTGTTCTTAAAGCTTAACCAGTAACTCAGGCAGAGTTTAAAATCCAAAATAGAGTACCAAAATTAATTTGAGATCTTATTTAAGTTGTTTTGGGAAAACACTGTGGATCACTTCCAAATTAAAAGCTGCTTGGATATTTTTTTTTTTTTGGCTTTGCTTTACAGTACAAGGCTTTTGCTATCTTAGTGACATTCCCAGGGGACTGAAAAACCTAATGGAGTGCAAAAGTAAAACATGCTTCTAATTTTATCTTCCTTGTTTGTAGTGAGTTAACCCATTGTGTGCCAGGCTACTGCCCAGTTTAATTTCTGCTGAAGCTTTTCTGTTTATGTGGCTGTTGCCAAACTCAGTGCTGTTCTTTCTCTCAAGCTGTAATGAAAATAACAACTGTTTTACTTTCTAGAAAAGACTGAGTTTCCCAAATCACCTAGGGTCTCTCTAAAGTATGATTTAGCACCTTTGAGTGGTGGCAGTACAAGAGAAAGGACTCGGATACAGAAGTGCCCTTCAGTGTACAAACTGCAGCCTCACTCAGCTGCTGGTGCCCAAAGGGAACTGTGTCCCAGGTCATTTGCACAGCTTGTTTGCTTTTTCTTCACATATTCTTTCCCAGGACCAAAATCCTAAATGCAGCTGAGCACGAGAGAGACTTGTAAATGCTCTTCTAGGCATTGTTTTTAATACACATTTGCAGCAAGCTGATTTATTTAAAAAAAAAAAAAAACAACACACACACCCCCTTCTAAAAAAACCCCAAACTCAACAACCCACCACCACCACAACACAACAGCTTTCTGCCCCCACAGCAGGGCTCAAAAAACCTGTTTTACTCATGCTTATTAAATCCTTGCTGAAACTACAGCTGTCTTGCCATAATATGTGATACTGGCCAGTAATCTGGTATAGGTGACTAGTTTGGGGCATATTGGTTGTTTTGGACTATGGAAATCATTGCAAAAGACTCCAAGCTGTGACAGTGGAGAATTTTAGTAAATAGCAATGGAAGTTTGCAGGAAGCAGATGTGTGTTTTACAGATCAGTGGAGTTACTGGGAAAGCTGGGGGGAACTTCTGGCCATTCAACAGCGATCTCCCCAAAAGGTTGGATGAATTCATTGAGAGCCCTGGAGCACAGTACAGGGGTCTGGTATGACAGGGTATCACTGCCTGCATTTCACTGTATGTTTTGATTTAAAGCTTTAGGGTTTGACTTAACGTTTTGCTTGGTAGAATTGAAACCGTGGGGCAGCCAGACAGACGAGACAGCCTAGGAGTGTGCGTGGAGCAGCAGAACGGCTGTGATTCTTTGCAGCGGGATAAAGCTGTGTGTATTAGCACAAACGGTGAGTCTGAATCACATAATGTGATCTTTTCTTTCCCCAAACCCATAGCCCGTGGTTCTTTATATCCCTGGGTCACATACGAGCAACTTGATCCAATTTTTATGTACACGTTGTGCAGTTAAAATCTGGTGAGATCACAAGTCTCCTTTTTCTGCTTGCAGTTATTGCAATGTTTGATGTGACAAAAAAGAAGGTGGCAGGGTGGCTTTCCTGCAAAAAAAATAGTGAGACACAGTATTGCATGTTAGCATGTACAAACAGTGAGAAGTAACATTTGCTATCTTGCCTTTCAGGGGCAGTATTTGTAAATGGGAAAGAGATGACAAACCAACTGCCTGCTGTTACTTCTGGATCGACTGTGACATTTGACATGGAAGTTGTGCAGTTAGGGCCTTCCAGCAACGAGGGAGGAAACTTCAAGCTCAGAGTAACCATTAGCTCCAACAACAGAGAAGTGGTCTTTGACTGGGTACTTGATCAGTTCTGTGTCTCTTTGTACTTTGGTTGTTCATTTTTATACCCAGGCTGGAAAGTTTTGGTGTTTTAGAAGTAAGGGAAGGGATTTCTGTTCTTGCTATCAAGTATAATGTTAAAACCTGGGCTTCCAGCTGTTTGACATCAACAATCTGTTAACAAAAACCTTCCTTTTACTACTTGAACTCCCCTATATTGTACTTCCTACTGGATTCATTTCAAAAAATAATTGTGAAACATTGGATTTGTTACTCTGGAAAAAGTTAGAAACAGGCATTTGGTAGGCAAATTAATTTAAGCAGTCTGTAAAACCTTTCCCTTTTTTCCTCCAGACTTGATTTTTGTCAGTATTTCATTGTACTCTAGTCTCAGGGTACGTGTGTTGTACAGAATTAACGTCGCTTTGTGCTGCTGTTCTGTGAAATAAGCCTGTACATGCTTAGGGGGGTGGAGGGGTGGTAATGGACCAAAGTTTTTTATTTATACCACTCATAAAAGAGCAAAGTATTAAGAGCAGTGATGCCCTGCTATGCTTCCTTGTGCACAATGCTGCCTTCATTGTATGAATGGGTAGTGGGTTCTCATGCAACAGCAGTTTCTTCCATGCATGGTACTGTTCATTCCTCTGGAGCAAGGATGCCTGAGCCATAATGTCTAAAGATGTAGCCTGTCTGTTAAATATCTCACCTAAGTGCCTTATTTCCAGATATTTCCATGTTGTCACTTAGAGTAGTTGCATGGTGATGCTTACATCAACTTAATGCAGATGCTTGCCTCAAACTAGATCAATACGTGGAGTAGGAGAAGCAAGCTGGGACTGCTGCAGGAGATCCACCTTGGGAGATAATGGAGGTGGGCTTTGGGTGTGGGCTCAAGGCAGACCCTGCTGGCACAGGGGTAACCTGGGGCAGTCAGAGCAGATGGTAATTCAGCTGTCCTCGAGGTGGTAGGATGGGGTAAGAAACTATTACGAATTAATTGACTTTCAATTCTGAAGTTACATGAAGTTACCACTATTTCCCCCAGGGAGCACCTGAGATTTAGAATGAGCTTATCAAAGAGAGCCTGGTCAAAAGATTGCAATACTACTGGATTTGAAGAACACTTTAAAGTAGGGCTCAATGAGGGCCTTAAAAGGGACTTTCTTACCTCAATTAAAATAAATATATTTTAGCATATTAGAATAACAGTATTTTTATAAAACCTAGACAATCATTCTGCCCTCTTTCCTTCAATGTCAAAATGCTACAGTAGCCCTCTGTTCTAGCATAAAAAGCTTAATGTGCATCAGATTAATATCCCCCCTACTTACATTGTCAGTACAAAAAGATTGGGCACCTGCCTGCATTTTTTTTTCCCCCCCAAGCATCTGTATTAGGGGTAGAATTGGAGAATGGCAGTTGATATTTATGCCATTTGCAAGAAAAAAAAAAAGGAATAGATTCAGGTGGATGCAAAGAGCTTGCACATGGGAGAGTTAGGTTGGAATTTACTGTAAGATGTGAAGTGAGGAAGACTGGACACCTGCAGGTAAGATAATTGTGTAAGCCACAAAAAGCCTGTGGGATGCTGTTTTTCAAGTTTAAGTATTTCACTGTTAGGGAATAAGAGAATAGTAGCTTATCCTGTACTTTCAGTGTTCCTTTGAATTCTCCTGTGAAGAGTATCTTCAATACTTTAATAATATGGTTCTTTTTGTACAGTACCCATCATGTTGAAAGGGTCAGGCTGGCACTCCAGCGAGCAGCTGACTCACCAGCACTAAGTGGAGCAAGATGTAATTTACTTACACACTTCAGGTGTCAGGTACTAGTTGTAACTTAGTACTTTTACCATACAGAAACTGAAATTGTGAATTATCTGTGCTTCTGAGGTCCCGACGGGTCAGGTACCTTCTCATCTGCCTTTGGAGGGGCTAATCAGACTGTTGATGCTGCAGGATATTTACTTGCATATTAGACAATAAAGCTTAAGCCTTGAATTCAGGTACTTCCAGAGACAGCAATGCCTTGTCAGTCTGTTCAGAATATCCATATGGAGCATCTTAAGATGACTGTGAATAGAAGAAATAGCTTTTTCTGACTTTAGCTGTATGTTGAACAAAGGCAGCTTGCCAATGTTGGGCTGTTTTTCTGGTATTGTTTTGTTGTGGTTTGTTTTTAACTTAAGCCTAGCTGTCCAAATTGCAAATTAGGTACTGGTCAGCCACCTCTCAGAGCTGCACCTTTTAAGCCTGGGAGAGGTGAAGAATCTCAGGGCAAGAGACCTGAGTAATAAAGTATGCAACGAATTGGGAGAGGCTTGAATTAACAAGGTTGAAATTCTGTTCTTTCTAGCAGAGTTCAGCTAGATAGAAAACTTGACACTTCCTTGACAGTTTTTCACCTGGAGGTATTGGAGCCTTGCAAGCAACAAGTGTTAACTGCTTACGAAATCCAGTCCTGAAAGTTGTTGTCTTAAGCTAGTACATTCACTTACCTCAACCACGACTTCTGTGTCAAGTGAAATTTGAATTTTTTTAAATAAAGTTTTTTCCCTCAACTGTGTACGGTCTAGTAAGTTATTTATTGGGGCTTAAAGCTGAGCATTACTGCTTCTTCTAACGAGAACATAAAAATGTATTTTATAGCACTGCAGCCATCTTCAGGAGCTTCTTCCTTTTTTAAAAAAAGTTATTTTCATCTTCTGTCCCTTAGAAGTCCCCAAAATCTTTTTCACTTAATTTTTATGCACTTAAATAATTTATTTCTCTTGCAGAAATATTTTTCCTTATTTAAAAAGTAGTTACAACATCTGTAAACTACTTTCCTCAGTGTTTCACCACAGCTAATCTGTCTCTATTTTGCTGTTCCTGGCTCCTTAAGAGTTGCATTAAAGGGTATAACTCTTACACAGAGTAGTTTTTGGCCACCATTACCAGGCAAGGAGCAGAGCTATTTAATCCCCTTCAAATAGTCTTTACTTTATTCCCTTAGTTCTGCTTTACCTGCACCCTGTTCCATTTCCTTGGTCTCTTTAAAAGGAAAAAGAACTTGGGGAAACCAGTAAATAAGGCTGCTGACATGGTGGCTTTCTCTCATATCATTCATATGAAGAACCTTCTCCATGGTAAGATGCTGAGTACATCTCCTAAAGAGTGCATCAGTCTCAAACAACAACAGCAGGTGTCAGTCACAGAGGGAAGGACTTACCTACTTGGGTCAGAGCTCTTGCATTCTTGGTTGTGACACCACGCAGTATCAGATTTACACCCAGGATCTGGTCCAGCAGGAACACCTCCATTCAAGCACTGGTGGATGACGGCCCCAAACTGGTCTGTGAATTGAGAAATACTTAACTTTGAGCAATATGGTCAAAATTGCCTCAGAATGGCTCCTGTGTTCTCAACAGTAAAATCAAATGGCTGGTTTGGGGTGGGTTATATGGTTTGGGGGTTTTGTTTTGGTGATTAATGAAGTAATCAGAATGGTTCAAATTATTTGCAACTGCTTCATTCCAGGCAGTGAATCTTTACCCCACCCCCCAAAAATTCAAGGCCTACATTCAAGACACAGTCAAAGCACCATACAATTAAGGTTAACAACTTGAATGCATCTAACAATTTTGTATATAGTATTTAATGCACTGAATTAAATATTCAAGTCATATGTTAGGTTTCAACTTGGGGTTCACCGAATACAAAACATCATAAAAATCTGCCATGAACATATTAAAGGCTGGATTAGAAGAACCTTGCCAAGTTTAAGAGACAAATCCACACCAGACAAGCACAGGCTGACGTCAAGCTTACAGCACCTAGCTGTCATATTTCAGCATCTGTATTGCAGTATCTGAATTTTAACATGGAAAAGGTTTTCAGGGTCTGCTATTCAACAGTCACTTCATCCAAGCAGTGCAATTTCTTACTTGTTTTGTTCTGTAGTACCTGGGGTATCCATCCTCTGCAGTCCCAGAGCAGCACTGTTTTAAACTGGTAACATCGCTCCAAATAAAGTAATCTTGTCAAATCTGTTTGAAGCATTAACCAGTTGCATTTAAAAAACACTCAAGTCTTATTTTTATAACTGAGACACATCATGAGTGATATGTTTCATTGTCAGTTATATAAATTACAGTTCTAAACAGTAACACACAACTTACAGAGAGATCTCAGGTATTCAGTTCTACCTCCAAGAAAGGAGAATGAAAGTTTTTATAATCCAGATTAAAAAAATGGTTGTTTATGGAGACACCTTAAATATATCAAAACGTCCTGACAGAAACTTAGCTGCCTTTGTAACAATCTGGCAAAGGAAGAACACGTATCCAAATTTTGAAAGACATGCAGAAGAGAAAGTTTATACAAGGTCCTGCTTGTGGCCTTTCTGCATGCACACAAAATGACTGGACAACCATCATGGCAGATTTTATATTACGGAACTTTATGTACAAAAGCAGATTTCAAATAAAACATTTAATGTAAAAACAACGGTTCATTTAAACAACTGAGCTTGGGTTTCGTTTGGGGTTTTCTTTTGTTTTTACATCTACTGTACCATTCAAATTCTTTTTAACCAGCTTACATGATATCTTCAAAACCTATCAAAGGTACATATAGAAAAGGCATCTTTATAAATAGAAAACAAAGGGCTTTTTTCAGCTTTTATTATAAATTGACATGACATACAAAGTTTACTGGACAGAAGTAATTTCATTACTATTTTTGGGGGGATCACCAACTTTTTGTGCAAACAATGCTAGCCTTCTTTTAAGCATTAAGAGCATAACTGCTTAAGAAATGACATAAGCAATAATTCTAGAACTACATCTCCCCTAAAATAATCTATTTTTTTACATATGTGCACAGCTTTAGCAAATTAAAGCCAGAGAGAAATGCTTGATGTACTATCTGGAGGCATAATTAGAGTTTGCTAAAACTCAAGAGAGCTGGCAAATTCAAGAAGTTTGTAATGAAAGCTGCAGTTTCCCTCTTTCCTATTTTGTACACAAAATCAGTGACTAAGAACTTAATACTGGATGACGAATCACATCCACACCATTAGTTAAATAGTCTCACAGTTAAACACATCTTAAGGACCATCAAAATCAGTATTTACATTTTATAAATTTCTGAAGACACCATTAGAAAGCTTATATACCCCTTAAACAACTAGGGAACTGCATCTCATGGTGATGGAATGAAATAAAAAATTAAAAATACCTGTATTTACAGCAGCATTGTTCCTTTATAAATAAAGAATATGAAAAATGCAATATTTTAAGGATAATAAAAAATTGAGGTGATGTCACTCAACCACAGTGCTTGCTGGAATAAACCCTTCGGTGCTGATACTGTACCAGTAGTGAAACCACTTTCCATTGGAAAAAATCTGTAAACGTATGCATAAAATGTGTTAACAGCAGTGCAAAACTGCTCAAATATAGTTTAGTCAGCATCTTAGTATCTGTATTGAATACAATACATCACAGAATACTTGCATAAGAAGTGCAACACATTTTCTGGTCCAATTTTACAGTGCATTTTTCCCTCAAGAGTGGCATCTCATAAGCCAAAGCTAAACCTATGGCCTGGACTTGCAGTCTGTACTCAGGCAAAACAGCAGGCAGAAACTTCCAGCAGAAGTTCATCGACGTAATGCCTACATACTGACTCGAGACTCGGCTTTAGCATGGCACGCTATGATGCTGAACCCCCATCAAAAGGGCTGACATCAAAGAGTTTGTGTAGCTGTGTAAATGTGTAATAAAAATATAAAGGAGCTAATGTTCAAGTTTAAAATGGTACACTGGGTGATCAATACATCAGAATTATCCACGAAAAAACCAAACTGCTGGTATCCTCAAAAAGCCAAGGTGGTACTTCACTGTGTCTGTAACACGAAAAGCCAAGATCTTTCCAAACAGGCACAAGACAAAGGAAGTGCTAAGTTTGCCCACGTTGATAATTTTAGTGTAAAAAAAATTAATTTGTAATTTATGATCAATTGATAAATGATTTCAAATACAAGGATCAAGGTTAAACTTCCAATAGCGAGACAATTTTTTTTTTTTCTTTCCCCACAAAAAAGCTAACTGGAGAATTTCTAAATAAGAAAAGCAGGAACTGTATCCCAATCCCTTTTCCCCAATGTTTCACAACTTCATGGTAGGAAAAACAGCCAGATACAGATGCAAAAATCTTAATATAAAAACGGTTTTACATATACTTAAGTTATGTAAATTCCATAAAGTTCTTAAGACACTAATTACTAAAATTACAAAAAGGTTTTCAGATTGCTCTTCATGCTCAAACTCTTAGAATATTGTCGTTACATCACCAAACCCGAGATACATGTAGTACTTGCATAAGTAACTGAGTAGAAACCCTGTTAAAACGATATCCTTGTTGAAATCATTTACTTCCATCCAGCAGCGCCTGTTTGGAATCTCTGTATTTTTGTGTGTAATTCTTTATAGAGCTCATGCACCCTAGAATGTCACTTCAATGCTTGTCCGTTGAATGGCAATCGGCTTCTGACTTCAGAGCTTTTGTTTCTTGCTCTGTTTTGTGACACCTGAGATGCTATCCATTTCTGAAATTCTCTCTCTCATATTATTTTCACTATATCCATTTGTTGTCCCACTTTGTTCCTCAGAAGATTCCTCATCTGTTGGGGAGGCTGAGTCTCCTTTCTCTAACCTCTGCTGCATCTCTCGGAGCCTGGCAACAGCTTTGTCTATTGACATTATGCTGATGAGGTTAAAGTCATGCATGCTGACCAGATGTAGCATAAAGTTTCGACACAAGTTCTTCTTAATTATTTTTTGTCCGTAATTTTCAACAAACAGCATACAGGCATGATTCATTTGATTGTCAGCAATAAACCTGTCAAATTAGAAAGTCATCATTACACAAGTAGAACATTTTCAGAACCAAAAAGATACATTGATAAACCACGTTGTAGGGTAACTGCACAGACCATCCATTACCCAGTCTCAAAATCTGCAATGTTTTTTCTTTTCAAAGCTGCTAGGTGCCCATTCTTTTTAAAATTTAGTCAAAAGCTTATTGCCAAATTATCCTTTAATGATCCTTTCCAAAACAACTGAGCTAACTAAATTTACAGTGCTTAGTGAATTGCAATGCAAAACAGTCAACCAAATCTATGCCATAATTTATTTGTACCAAAACTAAGTTTGGAGTAACTTACCCGTGCTTCATAACATGAAGATTCCATAATTTCATCACTTCTTTCTCTCCTTCGTTAACATCAGAAAATTCTTCAATTTGCTGGAGAGATAAAGGATTGAGAGAAAGGACAGGAGAAGAAAAACACACACATCAGAACTGCAGATCTGCTAACGAGTAGTGAAAGCACACCTAAAATTCAACTTGGGCCACCTACACATCACAGTAGTAACTACTGCTGAAAATTCAGGCACTGCAGTCAAAAAGGTCAGAAAAAAGTTGCACCATATGATGAGAAATTACTTCTACATTATATACACACATCAGTGTGTACTCCCCTGTGATGCCAGCACCTCCTCTTTGAAGGAGAAAGGCAGCCACAGACAATGAAAACTGGCTGGGACCCATGTGGACTGAGCTAGCTTCACACTACGGACACACTTGAAAATGCAAACTTTGATTCTGTGAATTTCTATCAGCACCACAAAATTTTCCTAGAGTAAACACATCATTTTCACAATATAGGTCCTGTTTGTTCCCTACAACACCTGCAGAGCATTTTTTAAAAACCACAATCCATTTAAAATAATTTTGTACAAATGGAAGAATTACAGTAATGGTTTTCTCCCGCAGCCATTCAGGGTCCTTTTCATCCTCACTGTCTACTTCCATCTCTTGTGGCCGGAGAGGTAAACACGTGTCGCTGTGGAAATACAGCCGATTGTGCCCGCTGCTGTATGTTCGCTGCTGTTCTACTTCTCCATCTTCAGACTCCAGAAACTCTGACATACTCGCTTTCGTACGCTTTGGCCTTGCAGAAGGACAAGAAAAAGTAACTGCTTTAACCATCATATCAAATATGCAAATATTAAGAACTGTAATTGATTAAATACACATTGCTCTCTGAAGCTTTAGCTTGCAGAAATGATGGGAGGAAGAAGAATCACCAGCAGTGAAATAAAATCCATTAAAAAAACAACACCCCACGCCAACCCACACTCCATCTTTTGGGGAAGAAATGTTTTAGGATAAGGCAGTTAAAAAAAGTTACATCATTATGAATAGATACCTCAGCTGAAATGATATAGAAAAATCACAGGTGAATTATCATCCTTCAATAACATTTTATTCAGTCATAAACTGCTGTACTTTAATGGCAGTGAAATGTGACACTGTTTACATGCACCTACAGGTTTACAAATCCCTAGGTTTCACAAATCTGGTCCATGTGCTATATTACACAAATACAGATAGCCCTTGTTTTCCATCTCCCTACCTGCAAACAAGTATGTGTGTGATAGGAGTTCTTTTGACCGGTCCATTGCGACTGAAGGCAAACCCAGGCTGACGATGGATGTCCTGGGGATTTCCTGCATAGGAGCCATCATAGCACTCGTTGATAGATACGTCTATCCTAGCACCTTTTGGATGATACTGCAACAGATAATTGCAAATATACTTAGCAAATAGGAATGATGATACTTCAGGAGGTTTAAACAAGTAACCTTTTCAATTCCAAATACCTTAAATATCACCCTATCAATAACCTGACATAGCTCTGGTTTCCTTTTACAACACCCAATTTTTAACATTTAGAAACAAATTATACTAAAGCTTCCTCCCTCTGTACCATTTTACTGTTTTATGTAAAATCACTCAGGTCAGAACTAATTATAAAATTAAGGAAAATATCAGCAAACACTGCTAGCAAGCATCCTAGAAACGAGAAGATTTCTAACTAGCTAAGGAGTGAAGTTTTGGAATAATCTGAGCAGGGTAGTGGGTATAGGAAACTATATTATCTTCAATTAAATAGAGCAGAACTGCTCTTTAAGGTCAGATTGGTAGGAAGAGATCTTTATAAGCATAAGAAAATATACTACTATCTTTAAATGTTTACCCGCTTCTTAAAGCTTCAAAAGAATTCCAGCTAAATGTAGATTACATTGCTTTCAACATCACATACAAAGAACACATTAATGCAAAAGCAGCAGCTCAAAAAGAAAATTCTACAGGTTTTTTTCCCCCATGTAACATGCAAAAATTCAGAGAATATTCAAAGAATGTTGCATTTAACCTGTGGGTACAGTCCTGAATCACATCTGTGGCAATACAGTGTTTCATAGTGCTAAACTACAAAAAGACTACTTACAACATAATTAAAGATAAATCTGCTGTGGCAAAGTTTAAGATGTTTGAGTAAGCTATACAGTTTCCGACAGTTCAGTGTGCACCATGGGCAATGCAAGTCATCTCGGGCCTCAGTCTGCTGTCTCGTGTTGTTGTTATAAAGGAACTGATGCAAACAAAGGAATAGGTAGTATTAGCACCAAACGTGTTTCATTCACTAACCTTCAAACCCCCAAAACAAATTTCAGGAAACCTCTACAGTAATAGTAAGTTCTTGGGAACACTGCACCAGCTCAGTGTACTGAAACATTGGTATTTCAAGAATTTTTTCCCCATAGGGAGACCACCTGTTCCTCTCCAGATGTCTAACAAGAGATGTCCTTTGTGTTTTGGAACATCAGGCATGCCTCCAGGAAGATTAATTTTCTAAAATACTTCCTGTAAGAAGAAATATGTGGAATGGCTCTTAACGTGTGAATGTGAGACCCCTTAAGACACCCACTAAAAAGGCAAATGGAAATTTCCACCCAGCTCAGAAGAGAACATTTTAATTCCATGCAATATTTACATTCTACATTTTCCCCCCCTCTAATGATTATTTTCAATACCTGGTAAAATATTCGCAACTTTTGTCGAGGTTCATTTAAAACATCTCTCTCTTTCCTTGTTTGAAGGTCTGCCGGCAAGGATTCTTTCACAGCTGAAAGAAACATGTAGAGACATACATTTCTTTGGTGAAGAGGAAAAAGAAAAGATGTTGTTTCTTACCCAAGTATGGAAGTTCTGAGAAGGGCACACTGCAGCTGAAGGAAATGGGCTACTCTAGTGTACTTTGATGTAAGTAGTTCATATCAGCACCAGGGAATTCTTCACAAACCTACAGGCAAACCCACCTCTGAAAAACCAGATGTATCTCCAGTTTTGAAGAACCCTTTGGAGAACTTAGAAATGGTCAGGTAAACCCTAATATTTTTCTTACTCCATTTAAGCAAACAGAGAATTCTTTAGGTATAGCTAAAAGCAAGCGTGGCTGGGAAATTCACAGAACAGACAATATAGTATGAAATGCAAGTAACAGAAAAAATATTAGCTGAAACTTTAACCCTTAATCCCTCAAACACTTACTGTTTGTAATAGCACTGCTCAGTTGCCTCTGAGCCTCTTCCATACATTTGAATCTCAGTAATATTATTTGATTCCATATAGTTAATAATAAACTCCACATATCAAAGCAGACTTATAAATCTACCCTCAGGAGAAACCCAATAATGACACCTACTTGCTTCTGAATGGTGAAAAAGATGGCAAAACAAGTCTTAGTTCTACTGACATAAGCAGATATTTTAGAAGATGCACTGATTTCATATTTAATATTTTGGAGAACAAGGGAAATTTTATCCTCTTTCTGTATGAAAAAGAGAGGAGGCCAGACACTTCAGCCTGCACCACATCAGAGAAATTAGAATTCCATGGCTCAGTTACTTTGAGTGCTTTGTAATTACAGCAAAGCTTAAGCTGCCACATTTAGAAAGTCTTTGATGTCTTTATTCCACTGGTCTGCCTTGGGAACCATGCCAAAGTAAAATGACAACACCAAATTCATACACCCTTGGGAAAGATGCACTCATCTTTTTCTTTTACTATCAGAGCCTCTAACTGATAGAAGTTTCCTACTGTTTTCACTCTCCTGCTTTCTTGGAATGCAGAGACTGAACACAGCACGACCATCATAAACACCCTACAATGCTGCACATGGCTCTACAACACATTCCTGTATTCAGAGTCTGCTGGACTATTTTGGAAGGTGGCTCTTGCTGTAACTTCACCAATTTACTGGAATACTGAGCTTCTCTGAGGCAAGAAAAAAATGGGTTCTATCAGTACATTAGCAAAGCACCCTTGCTGCATCTCTGTTACCTCTGTATTTATTATGCAGTAAACTAGTACACACCTTCTGGAGTTAGTCAACATACCGTCATTTCTTTTGCAAGTCTGAGCATAAAACCTGCCTAACAAATTACAGTATAGGTCTCCAAGAAGCTCTAAAATAGAGGCAGGCCTGGTATGAGGAAGTAAAGAGAAAGTAGAACAATTTTTACAGCAAAAGTTCAAGTACTTCCCTGCTTCTGTTGCCGTTCTTCTATTGAAATGACTCCATGTTTGTGTGTGCTGTCAGCCAGTCATCCCAGTTTAAGAAACCTAAGTGTCTGCAATCCCTAGCTCAGGTAAAATATTCAATTTAGAAGACAGAAATCAGTCTTATTTAAGTATTCTTGTACTCTTACCAAGGACAAAGATGTCTGGAGGATGGCTGAGGATGTTAAGAATCATTCTAGACAGTGGCTTCTGCTCTAACTTTAGTATTACTACACATTAAAGCTCTAAAAGCAGTGAAAACAACTGCCACTCTTAGAAAGTCTCACCAGAGATGAGCTACCATTGACCCATGAAGTTTCTCACCACGTACTGCCATATGACTGCACAAAGAGCACATTTGGAAAAGCAGAATTTTTTTAAATAATAATTATGCCCTTGCTATCACTACTATAGCTCCAAAACCTCAGTTATATATCCAACACAAAACCAGACTGAAATGCCACAGTGCACCAGAGAATTTGTGCAAAACCACAGATGTACCCCAGAACTCCAAGTGAGACAGATCTTCAACACTGCCTGGCTACATACCCCAGAGATTAAGCCTGGAGACAGAACCACTGCACTCCAGCTGATTACTTCTACAATAGGGACCTAGAAGTTTTCTTAATCACACAGTCCTAACCTAGTAATAAGGAGGGAAATACTGATTGCTCTGAAGAGACCTGGATGCTAGTTGAAAGTCTAGGTATGTTCCTAAGTGTTTAAACAACAGGAGCAGCCCGTTGCCTTCTGTACAACTGAAGTTTTCCAGCTGTCCTTGGGCCTTACCTGCCAACACAATATTCCAAGCCGAAGTTACAAACAACTGCGAGTGAAACAAAAGAAAGATAGTATCTAGGCCAGCCCCCACTGCCACTTAGGAATCAAAGGGGAGTTTCAGATTAAATATCATCCTGAGACAGGAAATTGCTATCAAAAAAAAAAAGAGGACACAATGGTCATTCAAAGGTGCCTTTTCTATCTCATGTCAAAAAGTGGTTTAGTAATAGTTTTTTGAGCCAAGCTCTGGGATGGCACTACATGAACCCCAATTTCTTGAGACAGTTATAATCAAACAGCAAGGTACCTGCTGTACAGCTACATCACTTTGTGAAGTTTCCAGTTAAGTGGACTGCAGGATACAACCAGTTAACCCCACCCTAGCAGCTACGCCAGTATTTTGCAACATCTAAACAACTCTTGAAGAAAAAAATAAATAAATCATGTGGTTGATTTACATATCTAAACACTTATATTAATTATGTGTCTGGTGATGTTTTTACTTAATGCATGAATTAAAAAAAAAAGTATGCTATCACACTTACTTTGAGAATTATTAAGGGTCAAACCTTCTAAACCCATTGAAATTTTCCAGGTAAGACACAGCACTGACACCGATTAACAGACCTTATGTAAATGGAAATATTCCCAGAAGATTTTCCATAGACAAACTGATCTGGAACACACACCTGTTTTTTTTAACATATACCTACAGAAATATCAAGGGACATTTTACGAAGTTTTCCAAAATAGTGCTTAAAGTCACCTATTTAGGATAAACATAATGCTATATTCAGCAGCCTCACAAGATAAGCTTTTTAGTAACAGCAACAGCAGAATGAGCAGTTTCTAGACATTCCAATAGCTCTTGAACTGTTGTGTTTAAATATATGATGGCATATATTAAAGTAGGAAAACATATCATTTTAGATTTGTAGTGAATATTAACAGACTACATAATGTCTAAACATTAATGCAATCTCCAAAGCAGTGGCTCAGACTACACTGGTAATTACATTCAATGACAGAAGTGCCACTTATTATGTGAAATACACACCAAGTAAAGAAGTAAACCCAAAGTAATTGTATGCTACTTGGAAACGTTTCCATGAAGCAAGGTGAAGCAACCCAATTTTAAACAGTCTATCCACTACTGCTTTTAATGTGATGCACATTTAAAACTAAGGCCAGGTTGGATGGGGCTTTGAGCAAAAACCCCTTGAGGCCCAAACAGAAATATGTAACTTGTGTGAATATGCAAAAAATGCAGCTAAATAATAAAAATATATTTATTCTGCTTCTATCATGGGACCCTGCCTAGACATCAAATTATGTATCAAGGAGACTAGTGCCAGTTTATAAGTGCTCTGAAAGAACCTGAGTTCTTTATACCACAAACATGCAACATAATATACATTTTAGACAGTTTCTGTCACATTTCACAGTAGTAGCTAGGTTTTCCAAGAGCAAAATATATCATCTGATAGTCAAATTTTAAAACTGTTTTCACTACAAAACACAAAAAAGGAACTTATTAATACTGTAAATCCAAATATTTATAGAACAGTAAAATGAGTACAGCAAAACTGACAATCCCTGTAAGTCCTATTCACTGGTTTCCCCTCTGATTTACTTCACATCACGGTGAGTATTGTATATAATCACCTCAATATTGCCATGACTTCAAAGACCCCACTCTTTTTAGCTTTCGAACTTACCTTAAAAAAAAATAAATAAATGTACAAGACATGGCATACAACATAGCCCATTCAGTTTTGCTTTTTCATGTTTAAGACTACCTGAAGCAGTTGCACGAGTGAGTCAGGAACCCTCAAGCACAGAAGTACTAAGCAGATGATTACTCAGCAGCAAACCCAAAAGTTTGCTTACCTATAGTCTGAGCAGGTTTAACGGAATTGGGCTTGTTTTCTTGAGGGAGGCTCTCAGAATTTCGTGTTGCAAGAGGCTTAGCTATAGGAGCTGTAGACTTATCATTTGTGTCTCCTGTCCAACGAAGAGTAAACTGAAGTGTAGGTCCCTGAGAAAATGTTTCAAATGGAGGCAATCTCTGAGAGGGCAATCAAAAATAAAACAGTAGAATTAGTGTCTTCCTGTGTACAAGAACAATCACGAGGAAATATTCACAGAATGGGGACTTCACCTCAAGTTATTGTGTTTTCAACATAAGCGTACACATTTAGATATACTAAAAAAACCCCACCACCTGAAAAAGATGACTATGCAATTTCCTGCACATTACTGCACAACCACTTCAAGCACATACACATATTGATCATTGTGAAACATAAACCAGTAAACAGGACAGGCCCTGACTAGAAAACAGCACTCACCTACCAGCCCACTACCAATGTACTCCTCTTTCTGCTAACACCTGCTGCTAATTCTGCAGTCCAGTATCATACATTAATACACAAGCTTTAAAAACCACATCACTATCTGCTGTAGAAATGCAACTGTAATTTTCTGCTGTGGATATGTTCTTATATTCCACTCACCAACTTACTGGTAAATAAATAAATAGGAGAGACCTGAGTCAAGTCCAAACTCCTATTATCAAATGTCATACCCAAAATTTATCAATAAGATTACAGAATTCCACTTTAAAAGCTCTTTATTATATTTAGGCTTCCTTAGTTTACAGAAATGCTATTGCAAAAACAGAAAGCCAATGCCAATTTGCACATCAGATCCGGGCAGGAAACACATTGTCCGTGACTATTTTCTCTTCTCTTTGGGGCAGCACCTTCAGCATGAAAAATCTCTCTCACATTCTCTCAACAACAGAAAGTCATCATATCTCTGTCTCAGCTAACAAAGCAACAGCAATTTATATATAATGATCTTCAGAAAAGCTGTTTCTAGCTTTTTAAATTTTAATTTCTTGAACACTGCTTAACAGAATCAGCAGCAGTATTCCAGGTAAAGGCTGAACAGAATCACACAGCTTATAACTATTTTTACTATATACTTCCAATCATCTCTGCTTTTTTAATAATTATGTAATCACGTTGATATACAACTATTTTGCAACCATCTAGAATTTTTAGTCTTCTCCTCGGTCACTTACAAATGATACTCCTCTGCCAGGACACAGGAGCATGTGACTACGTAAGTGTATGATCACCCACATTCACTGTATCACCAAGTGTTGATTCACCTCAGTCAACAAATTCTCTCTGTACACCACTTTCTCCTACACTGACACACCCTCTTCCTTTCATCACTAAATTTCATCAGCATGAGGTATGTTTAAAAGATCACACCTATAAAAAGCTCTGGATTCCTCTTGCTTTCCCCAAAATATTCTGCTTCTGCAGTTTGCTCCTTTTGATTGATCCAACTTGAGTTTATTACAATAACGAGCATTTAATTTGCCTGATTTTATCAGACAGAAATTCAGAAGTTGAAAGAGACAGCTGCCATACCTACAGCAGTTAACATCTGCTTGTATTAACAATCTAACATAGCCAAAGCTTTCCTGAACTGAGAGCTAAATGAAAACTTACATCCATACATCCTGAAAGAGAGGTGCTATTTCCTGTTCAATTTAATCCATTTCCAGAGGAACAGACATTGGCTGCCCTTTGAATTGTGTTCCACCTTAATCCACACCGTTTTAAGTGAAGGCAGGCCTTCCAGCCACTAAAACAATCCATACCTTCCCATCAAGTATTGTTTCCCATGTTGCTCTTTTCTTGCTAATGGGACACTCTTCCATTTCCTGCATGGCCACTTCATATTCTCCATCCAGCAGTTGCAAGCGCCTGTCAAGACAATGTATGTATTTAAAGTCACTCATTTTTATTGTCTGCCTATTAAAATGTAGGATATATTTCACAGTAACTAAGTTGCCATGACACTAAAGGCAGATTTTTAGGCAAATTTATTTGGCAAAGTGTGAATCTCAGGTAAGCACCATCCATAATGAAAAAGCTGCCTGATGTCAAACACCAAACACAAACACAAAAACCTCAATCCAAGTGATCCCAAGAGATGTAAGAAAGCTGTTGTTAATACAGAATTAATACTAAATGGGAATCTTCCTGTGAAGAAACAAAACCCAAACTGAATGGCACCCTCTCCAAATCATCTCTTATTTATTCTTGCTTTAATAATAACCACTCTGTTACAGCAAACCAATATGACCTCTAATCAGGCCTCCAAAACTAAAGAATCCTTTATTTGTATCAGAGCCATGTCAGATTTAACCTTAAGAGGACTTCAACACAGTAAATTTTAAAAAAGCAGAAAGCATATTTCAGAGACTTTTTGTTTGCTTGTTTACTTTACTTTGTAATGATGCTGCAACTGGTCTTTAACAGAATCACAGAAACTACATCTGTCACTAAAACTGACAAGGAACAGACAAACTGATGCATATTAGCAGGACAATGCTCAAGTGCATTAAAGAGAATTATTTACAATTGTCACTGAACAGGTCTCAGTATAAAATGTGCATTATGAAACCTGCAGACAACAAGACTAAGCTCTTTTTGTAATTACCAACTAAAAATGCAGCCAAAGACAGCCAACACTGAAAATCAAGAACAGACTTAAGTTTAATATTAAACAAATTCCTAACAATTAACAGAAACAATATTTATTTTGGATAACATTACCTGTTTTTATCAAATACAGTCATTTGTGCTACAAAGGTCTTTTCCCCATCTTCACGATTTGAAGAGTTTCTTTTTCTTCTAGCTGGAAGCTCCTCATTGACATCTGTACGTAAGAAATACGGTATTGAATTATCATATAAACACAAATTCAACAGCTCAAACAGCTTCTATGCAAGTGTAAAATGTAACTGGCTGTTGATTATGTCAGATTGTCATACAATAGAACAGGACACAGTATTTAATGAACAGCTCAATGGCAATGGAAAGAGCACTTAGCTTAACAGTAATCTCATATCTTAGATATGTTTGCATATATTTACAGTTTAGTCATATTACTGTCAGTATAAAGAATTTGGCATTTGATCTTTCTCCTCTTGGAGCTATAAAATGGTGAGGTTTCAATTCTACACGCACTCTTCAAGGCTGTTAACATTTGTGATGTAACATATCATGTCTTGGTAAGATTAAGAAAATAGCTTGTAAAATTTCTTAAGGCGTTTTCTTTATTGGTTAGTTATTTAGTTTCGATGTGAGACCATGATAGCTCCCACAGCTGAGTCAGTAGCAACCAAAGTTACTGGAGTTAGTGACAGTCACAGCCACTGCAGGGCTCTCTTGCATTATTCACTCCCCAAGAGTGTTGTCTCACATGTTAGTAAAAATTGATGGTAAGTTTACACAAAAAAACAGAAGCACAGTTTCTAGGTACCAACTGTACTTTAGCCCCATCTTGAAAATGACTGAAAACAACTGAAAACAAATTCACTCATCTATTACTGACCCTTCTCAGAGTACGAACTACACTACAGATCAAGACAACTGCATATGTGCCTACAAGACAAACCCTGTAAAAGCATATTTAAAGACTGAAGTTACCAATGTTTTCATTAGTTTCGCCATTGATCAGTCCATTAAACTCCCTTCTTCCTGGGCGAGTCACTCTGAATAACAATGAGTAAGACTTCACCATATGGCTGTTGCTTGGTTCAAACTCATTGCTGGAAACTGCAAGCGATGGGAAGTTGCCTGGTTTTATTTGGCTGAGGTCTGGGTTTAAAGGCACCTGCTTTTTACCTGTAGGAACCTGTCTTATTGGACAACTGACATCCTGTAGGAAAACAAGAAAGCTAAGGTTTAGGTTTTTAGAACACAAGGTAAAGACATTAAGTGTTAAAATTTATATAATTTATGAATTGCACAGCCATCTTTATGAAAATAAGCCTTGTGACAGATGTAAATAAAAAACTCTGGAATAACAGTCTCAGGTTTTAAATGTAAAAACAGATATTTGAAAGTGTAAATAAAACTGGCATTTTATAACCACTTCTGGCAGCAGCCATCTTCCTCTAAGTGATTAAATTAACACTAACATGAGGCATTCAGAAAGGTTGTAGAACAGTCATTAATACTAATTTAATTCTGTTTACCTAAAGAAATTAAATGTTTTGGTTATATATATATTTCAAGGGCTTCCTATCTTCTCCTTCCAATATTACAAAGTGCACTTTGCTCTATCTGGGAGATAAAGAACCACTTACTTAGGATTTATTATATTCAGTATCTCTCAAATAGATCATTGAACACTGTGTAGTATTGGAAAAACAAGGCAAGACGGCCTAAGTATGAAACTTGCAGGAAAACATGTCAAATAACCATCAGCACCTCCTGCTTTTACCATGTTCATCCATACTATAGCAAGGAACAAAACTGGCTAGAAACAATATTAACTCTTATGTCAAAGCAACTTAACAGTCTTAAGGAAATTATACCAAGTTCTGACTGCAAACCTTTCCCTTTTTGGTTAAAAATTACAGCATGCATTACTGAGCCTCCCATATTCCCATAGCTGTGAAGATAATTTGCCAACTGGAGTGAAACAAACACAGCTAAAACAGCAAGCAAAAGCAAATTCAAAGATGCTTAAAAAAAAAAAAAAGCTCTGAAAATTGTTTATGATTCATAGAAGCTGAAATCTGCAATAATTGAGAGGATCAATGTAAAAAACATAGGTACAGAAAAAGCAAGGAAAGATGATTTGGCAGATGACTGGTGAATTCAAAACAATTACAACTTGTTCCTTTTCATTTCTAAATTCTAAAGGCATAGGCTATTTTATGATTTTGTGATTGCCTGGTTTATGTAAGCCTCTGGACATCACAATTAACAGTTTAATGATGTGATAAAAAAAAAATAAGTAAAAATAGAGGTGAATGACTTAGAGGCTAAATCCAATGAACAAAGCTGAATGTTTTTTTTAAAACTTCCAGTTATTTCTCAGAAAGCAGAGCAAAATCCATACATATATATTTTGTATTGACTGGGTAAGGGATTCTTAAGAAGGAAAAACAACTTGAATAGCTTATTCTTAAATGTAAAGACTATATTAATCCCAACAGACACATCATTTCACCATTACCTTGTTGTATGGCAATGTTAATGAGATGTTCCAGAATCAGCTACATGTTTTTGCTTTAATACATATTAATAGTTTGTCAAATTGTTTTTACCTTTCGCTTCTTGTGGCAAACTTTCACAAGCAGTACTTCCAGGGTTACAGAATTTTGTTCATTCTCTGAGTTTTGTGATGGCTTATCTAAACAGAAAAATATTTCAAGTTCTGAAAAAGTGCAGGTCTATTCAATAGTGTGCATCCACTTGTACTTTTTAAACTATAAGTATACCTCCAGGCACAAAGACCTCTAGTTAAATTCTAAGATTCAGTTCTCCCCAAACTTACTGCACATTCCCACATGAGAACATATCCTACCAACTATTCTAATAAATCAGACTAAAAAGCAGAGCTTATCTCCAGTGTTCATAAGAGCAAGCTTGCTACCTTTAGCATTGCCAAAAATCTTTTGTATAGCAGAGAAAAAGGATGCAGGTAGATTTAAGGGAAGACAGAATACATAAATTACAGAGGAGTAAAATTATTTCCTATAATTTAGTTTTAAATTTTACAGCCTGCAAACTTAGAATTTGGTTTGCATCAAAATTTAACATCCAGATGCTATCAGAGAGGAAAACAAAGCAAAAATAAATAAATAAAAAACCCCATAACTTATAGATGATGCAAGGTTAAGTATATGCAGAATAGCTGTTAAAGGACTCTGGAAAGAACCTGAAAAAAAGTCTTAGTTTCAAAGACTTGGCTTCACAGTCTCTGAACTATGAATTTCCTAGAGCCTGGAATCTTCAAGACAGCTGCTACCACCACTATGATCAGCCATGCCCATTAAGGACTGCCTTACAAAATAAATGCCACTGTATAGCAAGAGAACCTTTAATCATATAAATTTTATTAATCTGGAAATATGCCCTCATATGGAAAAAGAATAGAAGGATAAAACATGATTATATATCTGGTTAAAAAACAGTTTGTGGAAGAAATTCTGAAAAACAACAATCAGCCAAAACTGAATGAATCTCTAAGAAGTTATTTCTGCTCATTTCAAACCTTTACAAATTATGGGCTGAAGTTAAAAAGCACAATGGCTTCATCTGAGTCCGCTCAGAACCTGACATTCAGTGAAATACTTTGTTACACTCATCAGACAAAGAGCATAGTAAAGACAATGTAACTCCTGTCTCTTCACTTGCTTTCCTCCTGACACTATATCCACATCAAACAAGCTTAATGTTGCTTGTTGAGAGCGTTCTGGTAACTCAACTAGAGACACTAGCACTCTTATGAAACAAATAGTTTGGAGTTTTAAAATTGTAAACACGAGATATTAGAAATCTTCTTTACAAATACAGAAACTCAGGGCGAGGAGTAGGGCGGAACACACCCCACCAAAACCCCACCACACTCTCAATTTCAAGAGTTTCTAATATAATTTCTATCCAAATAAACATATTAATTGTGCTAGCTTCATTAATTTAAATATTTTTCTATATTTAATATTCACTATAGCATACATTACTTATGCTAGTGATACTTTTTTCTGTAGTACAAATGACATTAGGCTCTCACTATATGTAGTACTCCCTTGAAGTGAAAGGCTTTTTTAGTTAACAGTAGACACAAAATCTTAACATTCAAAACCACACTGAAAGTCATCAAATATATTAACATCTTGAAAAAACCTCCTACAACCCATGTCTGTGTAAAACCACACCATAACAGAAAAGCAGTAAGAAAAGGAAGGTCTGAAAACAAAATCTATGGAACAACTCTCCTATCCACTGGGTATTTTAAATTCCATATGTGAGGTTTACTACTACATAATGCCCTGGAAAGATCAGATTTTGAAGTTACATATTTGAATTTAAGACACATCAGCACAGCCTTTCCTCCACCTTTATTTTATACTTCTCTATTCTTATCACCAGCCACCCCAAGTGTACCCTTGTGGTTTCCCAGCTTTAACACTGAAAGCAAACTGCAACATGTTTCTGGGAGCAGAAACAGGGTGAACACTATCCATTGAGACCAGCAGCATTCTGAAGTTCCAGAAGCACAACGTTCCTAATCTACAGATTTGAAGAGCTTTCCCAGTATAATATTACAGTTTAATAAAGAAGTGATTCTGAAATCTAGACATTTGCAACTTCAACTTTCAAACACCTTGCCGAATGAACCTGATTAAGCATAAGATACTGTAAGGGAACATAACTTCCAGAAGAAAGCACAAAACCTGTTACATGAACTCTATTAGCTTTTACATCCAAAGCCTAAAATACCATTCAGATTATTCTTAACTGAAAATTAGAAACATCACTTTATTTTAATGGATAAACAGCTAATTTTTTATTTTTTTTTCAGGGAAGTAAAAAGACAGTGAATTTACCCATGCCTACACAGCACAAAGCATGTCACTTCTGCTTTCGTTAAAGGAACAGAACCCTTCATTCTGGTCTGGGAAGTCCAATATTCCGATTTTGAGAGGTAAAGCCTTATATGCATGAAAGACACAATAGAATGACTGCACGTAACTACAACATGATTTCCGTTGCTTTTATAATCGCTGACATGGCCTTTGCCTCATTTCTAAGCTCCACCTGATAAAATTTATTCTCACACTTCTATTTTAAATATAAAAAACCACTCAATTTTCTGTTTGAAGGCTCAGGGTTTTTTAAAGCTACTTCAAATACCCCAAAGACACACTCCCATAAAACCACTTTTTTCAGGATCTCCTCAAGGTCTATTTCAGCATGAATGAATGATGACTTGAAATATTTCTCAAAATCACTGTTTTGACTAAAAGCTCATTTTGCTTAACATTACAATTATGCTACAACATCTTTAAGGTATTATAACTAATGGGACAGTCTGAGCTTAAATAAGTTAAAATCTGCATCCAAACAGCAGAGATTCAAAACCTTCAAATATTTCCCTCACATCTACTTCAAAGGTGCTATGTAAATCAACAGTATCATGAATGAAATTGCAAACATACCGTTTTTATGGAAGAACCCAGTAAACGTAAGTTGCAAATGAGCAGACAAGCTAAACAAGAAAAAAAAGAAAGGAAATATTAAAACAAGTAAGAATTTTCTTCTCAGCAGCCACTCCACTCCATTCACTGATGTTGAGGCAGAACTATAATGAAGTGGTCCATCTTTCTACCTTGAAAACTGCCTGGATGTAACAGTTGTAACTGATGTAATGTTGTAGACCATTTTTCTCTTTACAACTAATTCTCTCCATGTATCCTCTGACTTGATACATGAAAAAATAAAAAAAGTAGAGACTTAAACACTGCAGTAGAATGGCATTGTCTGAAGATGTAAGATCTTGCCTTCAGAGGCAGGCAAACATTTCCTAGACACTCATCAGCAATAGAGATGAGTTACGGTGGAAATTTTCCAGAACTTCATCCTGAACCATGCACTTGGTATCGATTTTTAAGTTGGGTAAGCAGAATCCTTACAATGGGGAAGCTACAGCCCTACAAATCAAGATTACCAGTCACATCAAGTCCATATTGTCTATAACATATGGCATCAAAATAATAATGGCATCTATTTCATTTCACAGCATTGCAGCTCATAGCCTATTCTGTTGACTGCAGACCCATTTTATTTCAAATGGTTAAATTCAGAATACATTTCAATTTAAAGCAAGTATTGAGAAACCTAGACTAAAATGGGTCTCAAAAGCATTTGGTATTTCTGAAGTAAACAATATTGAACAAAATCTCATCTGCTACACTAGAACACCAGATACAGTTTTGAGCACCTTCACTGACTTCTCAGGAAGATACAACCTGACATTCAACGTCTATTTTTAAACACAAACACTCCCGAGAGCACTGAGATGATTAGTGAAAGTGCCCAGCAGCCTGAGCATTCAAAAGACTGCATCTACACCAGCTTGTATCGCTCATCCAGGTTACTTTTCCAGAACAATTCTAAAGTACATTTTTTTGATAGCTCTGAAAGCACAAAAACTAAGACACACAACACAATATTCTATTTTGTTTCAACATGATCCTTATCCTTTAAAAGAGAATATTTACCACCCAGCAAGTATCCACAATATATGAAGCAAAAGATAATTAAGAAAAATAACATGCAATAAATCTATAAAACCTCTTAGAACACAAAATTTATAAGCTTGTTTCAGACTAAATTGTATTTAGCATGGTTGCCTCTGAAGTAGGCTAATTATTTGAAAAGGCTATGGAAAAAGAACAGCTGGTTAAAAAACAAGCAAACAAACAAACACCCCAAAAAAACCCATAATCCCAACAGGTCTTCACACATTCCAGCAATTTAGGTTAGTCTTTAAAATGTCTGGTTTTGTTTTAAAATTTCCCCAATGCTTTGCATTTCATGATCTATCAGTACAGTAAACATAGATAATTTGCCAAAACCTGTCTAAGTGTCTTTCTACCAAAAAAAGAACACAGCCAACCTGCAGGAATAAAACAGATCTCTGATTGAATTGTATAGATTAGAATAAAATTATTCTGGAAGTCTGACAATGGATTGGTTAATTTCCATCATAGATACTTTCACAAAAAAGCTGAGAGGTCTTTAATTCATACATAAAGAATATAGTAGTTAAAAAAAGCTATGATGATCATCTACCACGCTCGAATATCACAAACACATTGTATGCTGCACCACTTCTCAGTGAATAAGCTTTTCAAACCAGTTTATTTCAGCACTAGGAAATCTGTCGAGAAACAACAGACCAGACCTATTTGCTGTGCCTTCTTTTTGCCATCATTACAACAGGCTAGGATGAAAATGAACTGAAACCCATCAGTCCCGAGTTTCACATCTCTGCTGAACTTTGACTTTTACCAAATACAGTATGGCAAATTCAGCAAGAGTTCAGCACTTTTTTTCTGAAGCAGAGTAATAAGACCTGACAAAGTGAGGTTCATCCAATACTTAAGCACGTTACATAATTTAAACAAAACTCTTGTGGAAATTATCCATTGTTAAAGAAGGAACAGTTACTCAGATAGAACTCTGCAAAGGTTCAGCATGAGACATAGAGGGGGTCAGACCACAAGAACAATCTCACACTAAGCTATATTTCTCATGAGGAAATTAAAAGGAAAAATGTTATGTTTTACAGCCTTTAATGAAAACATTTTATAACTAGTTATCCTATTATGGCTTGAGATCAGTAAGAACTTTTAAAATTAAACATTTCAGGGGCTTTTGTTTTGTTTTGGTGGTTTTTCTGTGGGGTTTTTTTTTGTTGGTGGTGGTTTTTTTAACCTAGCTATGAACGTAAGGTTAAAAATAACAAGTATACAATCATAAAAACCTCACATAGTATAATTTCATGGTATTTTCCCAAATCTGCCTTGTTTTTTTACTCCAGCACACACAGATTAGTCACTGACACAGCTGATAGTCTTAAAAAAGAAGTTAAAGCAAATACCTATGTGAGGCTTCTATACGTGTTTCAAGAAACAGCAAGACAAATATGCAAGTTTATTCCGATATTGCTTTTCTCCAAGTTTTTAAGTGGCCAGCACACATACATACATTTTAAGATTCTGAAAGCAACATTTCAAACAGCAAGCACCTTGCTTCTGTTACTCCTTATCACTTTCATTTTATCAATCAAAAAGGCTTTTGATTTAGCACATGCATATGCTCATTTGAACACACACACAGAGAAATATATATGCAGGTCAGTACCTGTGAGATTCTTGTTCTCCCTTCATTTTCTCCACTTTTGATAACATGTCATCCACTTTGAATGTTTTCCTGTGAAGGAAAAGCAGAAAGAATAGTTTCATATAGCCACTATACCCATGATATATAACAAGAAAATTTATTGAGCCTCAAGTTTGACTTGGTTTTCAAACTAAAACTGCCTATACATACAATGTTCAGAAAGCACCATTCTTGTACCTTTTTAGGCCTAGTAGCACACCAGTGTTGTAGGGACACAATTGCAATAGAGCTTCTCAAGCAGCATCAAAATAACGCAAAGAATTAAAAACGGACCTTTGAGTAGTAATCCTACTGCTCCTAAGAAGTGTCACGTAACAGCACCATGTTCAAACCTTGCAAGGAACATGTCTGACCACATTTCAGCTTCGGCCAAAGAAACTCTTCCTGCTTTAGTGACACTTATACCTACTAGGAGCTTACATGTTGTCTCTTCAGTCATTAATATTTTAATCTTGATGATAAAAGTGAAAAACACTTAAAAAATCTAAATATAAAAGCCCCCTGCTTTCTCCACAAAGTTGTATTAAATGGACACAATACAAAGAACAATTAATTCTGAAGCTACTTCCAGAGCATGCTCACAGGAATGGAGGGGACGATGACAACCAAAGACAACAATGTCATGGAAAATAATCACTTCAAATCATTTCTCTCTGCAATTCTGACATCAGTCTGTTCATGCTCGTATGTTCAGCCTGTTCGACGATACATATAATTTAATGTTCATTGCTAAATAAAGCTCACTCATCAACAGAAGTTATTCAACAGTTTCCAGAATAGTATTTCAATTTTTCTATAAAGAAAAATTAATGCTTGGACTGAGATGCCAACAAAATTGCACTAGACAACGCAAGAGCTGTGAGTGCCTCCTTCTTTTACATTTATACCTTAGAAAAATTAAAGAACAACATAAGCTGTTGCCAAATAGGAGATTTCTTGTGGTGGGAACGACATGCTGTGGGGAAGTGGGAAGCATCATCTACAGAAATATCCTGACTGAAGAAACACTGATGTCATGCATTACCTACATTCAGCATGTAATGCATGTGAATGACTTAGTTACAAATCACATGGTGGCTAAATAGCAACACAGGACAAGAAACACAACACAAGTACAGGGCTGCAGTCAGATAACAAGGGGGAAATGATTATGATTTGTGTAGTAAACAATCACTGATTCAACACTTTACTCAGCCTAAGGTTCATGCAGATGACAGATTCAAGAACTGACTCACCTACACTAAAACGTGGGATTATTAAAGTGAACACTGCAGCACTCAGCTTTAAAGCAAGAGGTGTCAACAGAGGAATTTGTTGGAAGTTTCAGATTCTAAGGTAAAAATCAAAAGCAGCCACTGTTCTGCAGAACAGCGAGTAGCACACTTCTCTTTAGAAGACTTTCTTCAGACTAAAGAATTGCTTAAAACAGCTCAAGAGAAAAGCTATGCCATGATCAGAATATGAGCCAGAAACCAGAGCTGAGACACAAATATGTTTCAGGAATGGGGGAAAGTTTAACAATCTTTCATAAAGCACACTAGTGTCTGACACAGCTCACACTGAGTATTTGTGAGTTACTAATCCAGAAAGAACAATGACACAACCTTTCCTAACGTCAAACTCGAGTTAGTTAAAACAAGAGTCCTCCCACAAATCTTTCAGAAAAACTAAAAATAGCAACCAAAAAAACCCATTAAATCAAAATTACTGCCTTTGAAGTTAACATGTAAGAACATTAAAAGAATACAGAAATGCCTTTAAACTGAATGACTGTTTTTATGGAACCATAACAGACAAAATTACATTTTTGTAGTAACTATCCCTAACATTCAGGATTTTCAAGACACCATTTACGTGTGCTACGAGTACGCGCATCTTGCACATTCCTTTCTCCACCCACTCCTACTCCAGTCAAACACAGTAATTATTAACAAAGTATTAAAAGTCACATCATCGCATGCCATTAATCTGCCAATAAATTTTAAAAAATACTCCTTTATCCAAATACTGTGTGGGAAGCAACTTTTAGTAACTTCTTTCCAACGCCATTGTTTGGTCTAATAATATAGTAACACCTAAAGACAGACCCACAGGCAGAAAGCCCATTTCATTTCTCCACCAAGGATCACCTCACCCAAGCACATCACCTCTCCAATGATAAGCAGAAACTTCAATACTTTTTCAGCCCACGTTGACAAATGCCCATTAACTTATTCCCTATCAACATTCCTGTATACTCTAAGCATTATACTTTCTCAGTGTTACACATATGGACCAACATCAATGGTTTATTGGTAAAATACCGTATTACTTCCCTACCTCCAAGTGATAAATTTGTCTGGCATTTTTCTCAGACTACCAGAGAACCAGAGATAAAAGATGTGGAGCTATAATTACTATTATGATAGAAAGATCAACAAAATTTGGAGATAATTCTTTATATTTTACATATGATGCTGTTTACTGAAATGGCAATCAAACCAATGATCAGCAAGGTAAAAATGGTTGAATTTACAAGTTCTAGTGGAATAAATAAATAAATATATATGTATACTCATGGTCCACATAAGCATGCTGACAATGATGCAGTTCCAAAAGATACTTCTTTGCAAAGAGAACTGTACTAACATTTTTCATATACTGAAGCTAGGTACATAATTTTTTCCTAACGTAAGCCTCAGGAAAATCTACTCCATTTCAGATATTTTTCCTCTTTTAAAGGCCCCTTTTCACCAGAATAACAACGGGATCATACACCTTAACTATTTCTATTGAATGAAGAATGGCAATTAAGGTTTTGTGCACATTTGAAAGTGTTTACCAGCACAGATCAGAAAACAGCTATCCTGTAAACTTCCTCTGGAAGTTCAGCTGAGACTGTTTTTTTCCACAGTCTCTCAGTTTTGCCATTACATCTAAATAGTCCAAACTACCTTTAAACTAAAACTTTTGTGGTTTTAACTAGGCTGTAAGAGAAGGAAGGAACACAGTACTGACAAAACACGGAAAAGTGGGAGGGGGGGACCCAGGGGAGAACACGCTTCTTCACAATTATTTTCTGGTTCTTTCCCCTTAACTATGGTTGCTCCTTTCTGCTGCATTACTGTGTTTTTATAAAGAAAACATACCGAAACGTTTTACTTAATCTTCCTAGCTCTAATAACCAGAATGATTTCAGTAAGTCAGTATTGTCAGAAAGCTAGTGAGTGAAAGGGCTATTAATCAGTTATTAGAACACTACCTAATTAAAATCACAGTTCTAAATCAAAGTGTTAAAGGAACTAGTCAAAATCAGTACGTTAAAAAGAGAAACTAAGCATTACTTGTGCAGCTGAAATTGAACTGGAATTTGGAACAGTGGACAACACAATGTACATGCAAAGTACCATTTCTTGTTTCCCAGCAACTACAGCAGATATCCAAAGAAACAGACTCAGGTAAAAGAACACACGCATTTCAATCAACTATAAGTTAATATAATTTATAAGAAAGAACTTCCTGTTTCACAATTCTAGTTAAAAAACCAAACCAAACCAAAGAAAATCCCCAAAATATCTTGAACATTATTTCTTAAAATTTGGCTCTGCCCTATTTTAAAATAGCAAAACAGTTCATTTTGCTAACTTTTGTAAGAAAAAGTAAGTAGCAACTTCAAGTTTAAAAAAAAAGAAGTAATCTGATCATTGCCTGCCCTAAGTACCTGAAGTTTTACAATACAGACTCAGTTTTAAGAAAAAGTTACAGTGTAGCATTAAAGCTAATGGCAAGAACATGAAACAATATCCAAGAATGCCAAATATAGCTTCTTTGATTTAAATAAAAACATGCAAATTCTATAGCTTAACAGATTCTTGAGATACTACCTTCCTTAGATACAAATATAGCTTAAATTAGAATTATCTGTATAATCAGATTTTATTGCTCTTCATTAAGCACCCATGATTAAGTATTTCAGTCCCACAGCAACTGTTTCCAAGCAATAAGAACTTTAGTGTCAAAATACTAAAATAAGTGTTCAGGTTACACAAAAACCCAAAGTGTAACAAATGATTTTCAGTGAAGGGGAAGTAACTGAAAGGACATTGCAATTCTGCTAATAAATAATGTACAATGCACTTTTCGCTCTGCAGTATTTATATGTTTTAAAGTCCACTGACATGCAGCTGTAGCACCTCTCATGATAGGAACAACTATTTTGCAGTGTCAAAACTGAAGCCTATTTTTCAGATGTATCCAGTTCAAAGCAACCTTTTTAAAGTGTTTGCTGGACTTGTAAAATGCTCTAAACTGACCTCCTTCGTTTTGCAGCTGTTAAAATAATTTTGTTTGGTTTGTAAGAAGCTCTCCCTCAAAACAGAAAACAATCATGGGAGAATTAGTTAGGATTCTGCAGGTGGTTATCCACATTTCAGTACTCCCAATATCAACAGAAGTCACAAGCATGAAGTCACACACACCCTTAACACTGCAGGAAAGTTTGTAGGTCTCAGAAATCATCTGTAAAATGATTCATGTATTCTTTAAGTTCTTCAAAAAGAAAAGGTCATGTTTTCCACACCTCCTGAAAAGAAGAGGTCACCCTCCACCCCTACTTGGTTAACATTTTAGGACTACTTTTCAAAAAACAACGTTACCTTTTAATATTTGTTCGGGAGTTTCTGTGGGACATGTAAGTGAGAGTTCTGTGCAAAAATATTGGCTGCAAGGGAAAAACAAAACAAAAAAAAAGGTTATGCTTTAGTTAAAATTTCCTACAAGTCTAAAGTAAAGGAATGATAAAGACCAATTACTCACTGCTATTAGATTCCGAGTACGTAGAAATCTGTATATCTGTGTTGGTTCTAAGAAAAAGAAACACAAGTTATCCAATATACCTTACAGCTCCAGAAAGACAGCTTTATAATGAAAGTATAAAAAAGCACCTAATTTAGCATGTTGATTTTTTGAAAAACAATTATCACAAAAGTCACTGTTTAAGTGAAGCATCACGATGTCCAAATAACCCCAGTTAACTAGTCAAAGCTTACTCCACCTACTGTATAACATAAAGCAGCTTCTTGTTGAAGCTACCATAAATCAGTCGTCACAACTCAACTATGACTGCTCTTGCTTTCCACAAAACATGTTTCTTACATGCTTTATATCATAAAAGGTTAGAAAAGGTATCTCAACATATTACAACCTATCATCAAATAGGTAAGTTTTCTTCATTAAGTTAATGAATACATCTAATACGATACCAAAATAGTATACTAAATTTACACAGTCAGACAATTTGGTATCTGATTGTTTTATCCTTCTGGAAAGTACCAAGGTCACTTCCACAAGGTACCAAAGCAGGAATAGGGACTGTCAGTTGACTGTGACACATTACTATGATCATTCTAAGCTAGGAAAGGAGTTTCCAAAACCTTTTACATTCACAGGATCAGAAAAATATGGATTCTGGTAAAGCAGCTACTGTTTCAAAGCACAAACGGAGGGAGGATAATACAGCCACACGCAATACTGACATGGAAGGGCAGCATCATTTGAAATAGGTGTAACAACCAAAGTTCAAAAAGAAAGAGAACAAGACTCGCCTGCAGAAACCTTCAGTTTAGTTTTAACCAACTCCATTAAACGAGGACAAAAAATGTTTTTGTCTGGATCAGGCTATATCTAACAAGAATTCCAATCTAAACTGAATTACACCCTTTTAAAACTGAAATACAAGCCAGCTTCGTTAGGTAATGTCAGCAAGAAACTTGGAAATAACTTTCAACACATGAAGAAGCGTAGAGAAAAAGACAGAGAACAGAGAATACCTCGATGCCCATGCTAAGGCTGCTAACACTGCCTCCATTTCCCACGTAAAAAAACCAAACAACTACTTATCTTTTAAGAAATAAAACATTATTTTCATATGACTGCAAAACATTGATTTCAAATAACTAGAAACCTTATTGTAATTTGTGGAGTTCTGGGATTCAAAGTGAAAAAGGACAGCATTTTGTATCTTTCATCCCTTTTCAAAGATCTGATTCAGCCTTATTTCTACACTTATGAATGTAAGACCCCCCCAGAATCCTTTATTAGAGAATATGATCTCAAAATGATCCCAGTATTTCGTTTCCAAAATCTGTCCTGGTTTGACTAAAACAGAACCAATTTTTCCTTTCAGTGATTTTACTTTTCAGTTAAGACTCTTCTAAGCCTGTACTTTCTGAAACTAACATCATGTTTTTCAGACACTGTCTGCTCCTGTCTGCTTGGTGCAAATTACCATAATAAAATTCTGTATTTTTCAAATCAAGATAAAAGAAAGAAATTAAGAAACAAGCACTTTGCTAGGAAGTGAAAATACAGATCAGTCACAACTTTAAAATAAACATCCCATGTTTTCTGGTCTCCGAAAAACCATGACATAATTATAACTTAGAAAGGTATGAAAACATTAAATCATGTTCACAAGGACGTAATTTAATTGAAAGACAGTGTACTGCTGCTTCAACTTTAGTTTCTCCAAGCAGAACAATCTTGAAACGCACTTTTCAACCTGCAGACAGACATACGTTTCACCAGTCTGTATTACTCAGCAAAAGCTTAAAGTAAATCTTTATCTTTTTCTAGCATATGACCTTGAAAAGGGACAAAAACATTCAGGGAGAACGCGATTCAATACACGTGATCGGATTTTTTCATTCCAATATTTACTCGTTCCAGTTTTCCCATAATATCCACACTACAGTGTTAATAACGCGCTGTGATTTACACTTCAACTCTTGATCCCTACCTGCACAGCCCGACGCTTCCCTTCTCTGACAGACTGAGCCATGGGCAAGAGGACTTTTTTTTTCCCCCCATCTCAGACACTGACACTGAGCAAACCTCTTAAAACTCGTTTACCACTTGACCTATTTGCAGTACAGTATTTATTGAACAGGTAGCTCTGTGAACAGGGCTAAGGTTCAAAGGACTCTGCACTATTAAGGATTTGAGACACCACCAAAAACTCCAACACTTTCACAGAATCACAGAATGTTAGGGATTGGAAGGGACCTTAAAAGATCATCTAGTCCAACCCCCCTGCCAGAGCAGGAATACCTAGATCAGGTCACACAGGAACATGTCCAGGTGGGTTTTGAATGTCTCCAGAGAAGGAGACTCCACAACCTCCCTGGGCAGCCTGTTCCAGTGTTCTGTCACCCTCACTGTGAAGAAATTCTTCCTCACATTTATGTAGGCAGTGACAGCGTTTGATAGAGTGCAAGCAGTGACAGCACCAATCCCAGACCCGCATTGGGTATTTCGTAGGGTATTAAAAATTTCCTTCAAACCCTAGCAATTGCACAGAAATCTTCTAGCACCGTGGAAGTTTACTGCTACACTGTGCTTTCGAACCAGATTACCACCAACAACTTTCTAGTGCATCCAAGGGGATTCTCCTCCTATCTGGGACTGCCACAGGGTGATGTGTGGGTCGCAAAGGTCAATTTCCAACATGAAATCTCAACTAAGGGACACTTATTGCCAGACAAAGAAGAACCAAGTACAGTGAAGTCCTCATCACATCCTGCCCCCGAAAGGGGCTCGACAGGCGGGCGCCGCAGAGGGACGAACCTCCTGGCTCCCAGCTCCCCCGTGCCCCGGAGGGCTGGGAGAGGAGGAAGGGCACCAGCCACCCCGAAAGCCTGATGGGAACTGCTCCTCACCCCCAAGTTCACCGGCTGTACGCAGACACACACCCCCGCCCGGCGGGCCCCGGCCCCGGGAGCCTCTCGCCGCCCTGCCCGCACACCGGCCCCCAGCCTCGCGCTTCCGCCCGAGAGCCGCCGGGCCCCCCCCGCCTGGCCAGCGGAGCCCCCTGCCTCCCGCAGCCCCGCTCCCCTCTCTGCTCCCGGCTCCCTCCCTCCCCCGACCATGTTTACCCCCGGAAGCCCCTACTCTCCACAGCCTTCCCCGCCTCCTCCTCCCGCCCTTTCTGCGGCGGCCCCGGCCGGTCCCGCCGGCTCGGGCCCCCACTTCCTCCCCCGGCCCGGTACTCACTCTCAAAGGCCTGAAGAAAGAGCTCGTGGTCGGCCTGGATCTGCTCCATCTTCGGCTTCTTCACGGGGGGCAGCGCCGCCGCCGCTGCCGCCGCCGCCGAGGAGGCCGAGGACCCGCCCGAGTAACCGCTTCCTCCGCCGCCGCCACCGCCGCCTACGGCACCACCGGATTTGCCGCCGGGAGCCGCCGCCGCGGCGGAGCCCCCGAACCCCCCGCCGCCGCCGCCGCCTCCGCCGCCGCCGCCACCACCTCCACCTCCTCCTCCTCCGGCGGCGCCGCCAGCGGAGCCCGAGCTGGGCCCCGCACCTCCACCGTGCTTCTGAGGAGCCATGGGCCTGGCCCCCGAGAGGGCCCCGGCAGGACGGAGACCGAGCGGGGAGGGAGGGGGCGGCTGGGGCGGGTGGGGTGAGGAGGGGGGAGGGGAAGCGCCGAGCTCCAACTCCTCTAAGTCTCCTCCGCTCCGCTCTCCTCAGCGCTACGACCAGCCGAACCCGACGACCACGACGCGCCCGCCTCCCTCACTCGCCCATTGGCTCCGAAGATGGCGCCGCACCGCCTCATTGGCCGGCGCGGGTCCCGCCTCCCCGTGACGCACGGATGGTTCTGGAAGAGTTTGGTTGGTCGGTGCCGCTTCACCGCTTGGCGCTTCTCCCCTCCCCCTCCTTTGAACTGAATTCGCGGGAAAGGGCCGCTCGCCCTCCGGCGCGGGGCATGCTGGGTAGAGCGGGCCGCCTCCGCCTGGGGCCGCCCCCTCGCCTTGCGGGGGCCGCTTCCCCGGCTCCCATCTCGGGACCCTCCTCCTCCGCTGCTCTGCCCGGAGCCCTGGGCCCCTTCCCGCGGCTCTGCTCCGCGTCACCTTCCCGTGTCACCTCCCCGTACCTCCGCGGCTGCACAGGTAGCTGGTGCTCTGCTCGCTTGAGGGGGCCCCGCAGGAGCTGGGGCTCGGTCATTTAAAGAGCCAAGTTAGCCGAAATAGAAGCTTGGGTATAAATTGGTATTGGTTTTGTGGTAAAAATGGTTATAATGTGTCGGACGCGAGGTCCTGCTGGTGTCCCGTAGCTTTAACCTTAATTAACTATGATGTTTCCTCAGAGGACGGCATAGGAAACCGCCTGTAGGTACAGGGAAACTTGAGGTCTGAGGTAAAATGTTTCTCTCTGTTTTATTCCCGCTTTTCTTTCCTTAACGAGGACCCACAGAGGCCAGGGAAATAGAAGTTGTGCCACTGTGGCTACCTCCCGAGTCCAGACAGGTGCCGGCATGAGGCCAAGCATCCACCCAGGGTCAGGGCCCGACTGCCTCACATCAGTGATAAAATGTAATAGCGTCCAACTGTGTAGTGGGAAAATTCAGCACTGGCTTTATTTAATCAAGTCCTTATCGGTGTTGTAGCGAGCTCCTACGGCTGTCTTCGACAGCCATCCTGCTCTGCTTGCTGTGGAACTTCTCAAGAGTGACTGTACCAGGTTGGGTAAAAACGGTCATGTGTGAAGTACAGCTTTGAATTTTGATACCAGATCCAGCTGTGATGCTGCCACTATACCCTCCCAGTTCATCTTCTGATTTCCAGTGTTAAGGAAGATGAATTTAATGATAAATATTAAGAGGAAGACCATGTATCAGTCAGCTGTGCTGTAAATGTGCCTTATATTATCAACAGGGAAATTCTAATGTGATGTCTTGACTGTCTGTTACTAACCTTATGAAGTTTTAAGAAAATGTATGTATATACACCCCACATGCGTATGGATAAATCTTTATTGGCTGCTATTCCCCTCGTATTTTTTTTCAGTTCCTTAATATTTTTCTTTAATATACAAAATGTTTGTTTTTATTTTTCAACTACCTCTCTTCTTCTTGCTTTTTCTGCTTCACCATTTACCTTTCATCTTTCTCTTGGAAAGACCTTTTCTTCCTTGATGCTGCTTTTTTTTTTTCTTCCTTCCATTTTTGTCAGACATTGATGTTTACCATTTAGTCTTTTCTGTAACTTGTTTCAACCTTAATTTTCATACGTTTTTAGAAATTCATCTTTGTCACCATTTTACCTACATTATATTTTTCTTCAAACAAAAAGTTGTATTTCTAAAATATTTTGATATGCATTTTATCTTGCTTATCATAATTTTCTCTGCTTAGTATTCCAGTTTCTTGATCTTCTATTTCCTACTCAGTTTCTCTACAGCCACTTATTTGTAGTTCTTGAGTATGTCTTTAATTACTTGCTGGCAGGAGCATATTTAGGTGATGAGAGGTTGATCTCTGTCAGTGGTACCCTGTGCCAAGAGACAAAAGGTAACAGATACTGCAGTATATGTGAGAAAGGCTCCTAAACGTTGTATTGCTGCAATTTTGTCCTTGGAAATTGTTTATTGCCTAAAATCTATTCCTCTTTCCTCCCTACTGTTTACAATCCTCTGCTGCTTCTGGTGGCTCATCCTTCTAAATTTCAAAACCAGGAGGAGGAGCCAGAGGGCAACTTTCCAAGCAGGAGTAAGAAAGATAATTAGGTAATTAATCTCTGGTGTTGGAGTCGGATCTGCTTGTGAACAGAGGAACTAAGGATGAGACTCTAGCCTTGAGTGGGACAGGACAGTACAGCACAAAATGTGTGCATATGAGCCCTCTGGAAGCATAGGACTTGTGTCCTTTACCTACCTGGTAATATAGACTCCTATAGATTTTACAGATGCATTTATTAAAAAATACTGTATATAAACACACCAGGAAACAAAAGGAAGTTGGCTGTATTTAGCACATGACAGGTTATCTGCAAAGCCAGTGTAAATGTGTATGCTAATAAAGTAGTCTGAAAAAGACAAGCAGTGAAATATAGTGTATACCTGAAATTGATACCAACTTATAAAATTGAAAAAGTAAAAGATGATGATGAGTAGTGTATTTTTTTTTTTTTTGCTATAGATATAGAAAATATCCTAACATCATGCAAAAAAAGGGCAGGTAAATAAGTTTAATATGATAAATGGAAGAAACAATCATTTGCGAACCAGGGTTGCTGTTGGAACAAATTCCTGGTAGTGAGAGCAGAAGTACTTGACAGAGATGCTTTTATGTCAGATTTTATGTCTTGAGATGGCCAGTCCCTTCTTGTTTTCACTTATTTTCTTGTACTGTGAGTGGGATTTGCATTTGCTATCCAAAAGATCAGATTTGTTTCCTGCAGATTGAAAGCATATGCCACTTCTGAATGTCTTTTTCCGAAGCCTTTTTGCAGCCTGTACGTACCCAGCATTCCTGTCATCTTGAAAGGCTAAACTGCAGCAATTTTACCCTTTTCAGATATGTATGAAAAGGAAGGTGCATGCATATTTTATACCACTTTATGAATTTTTTCTTCATTTCCTAGTTACATGCTTTTCTTGGTTGCCTGTAGGGCCGCTATAGCCACACCACTTAACTTTCCAGCTTCCACTCCTCCAAATTACTTTATCTCAGCAGAATATTTACAAAGTAAATCCTTTTTTTTTAAAGGGGAAATGAATACCTGTACACTTGGAGCTCAGTCTAAATGAAAGTTTGGCCAGTATAATTATATATACACTGTTTTCCTCACATCTGTAAGGAGGGGTCTGTCCATGTATCTAGCTTATCTTCTGAAAACTTAGTTTTGTATACAGCTTTGCAACAAAAGAGTAGTGCTTAGTAGCTGAATATAAACTTTGGTCAATCTTTTTTTTTTAAGAATTGCTTACAGATTCAGGCCATTGTGAAAGCCAGTGTCAGTATTTATTAGGGAGCACTGTGATATCACATTGGTCAGGAACTGGAGTTTGCTATTCAGGGTGTTGCTGAGAATAACAAATCCACAGTGAGTGTTCTGGGTAGCTGTATTTCTTTATTTTTGCCTGGGGCTAATGAGCACATTCAGTGGGATTCAGGGGCACCCAGCATGGAAGAGACCTTACACACTCCATTTCTGTGGTTACATCAGTTCATATTCTTTATTTTCAGACTGATTCTTTATTAATCAGCTGTAACAGTCCATGGAAATTATTAGATAAGCTATTCTTCCCTACCTACTTGAAAGGCAAAAGTCAACTGCCACTTTGTGTCTTCCTCTTATAAACAAAGGCTACACAATATTGCCACTGGAGAAGGGGGGTAGCTGCACCTTTGTGGGTAACAGGGCGAGAGCGGGCAGGCGGACTGCTGGGTATATTTAGGATGGCAGGATCATATTGCCTGTGGGGTGGTGGCTCTCAGCTTCAGTTTGCTTTTCTGCATGTTAATGCCTAGTGCCGCCCTGGTTTTATAAGCAGGGAACTAAGAAAAGAGAAAATAAACCTCACTGTAAGGGAACAACTGTCCTGAAGCATGGCAAAGGGAAGAGCTAAGATCTTGCTTAGCAATCCAAGTGTCCTGGTGTAGAGCCATGAATGCAGTATGTGCCAAAGATTGACAGAGCAGCCACTTGTGAGTCTCATTCATGTGTTTGGCTGGGGACTGCTTTTGTACAGAGCTGTGCAAATGTATTCCAGGAGCACAGCACTCAAGGAACTTGGCCCTCAGGGAATCTTAAGGCACCCACAATGCACAGCTTTCAGCAAGCAGGTTCCTTACAGGTCTTGAGTTGTTGTAGAGAGTGAAAAGTGAATGCACAGTATGTTTTGCACCACTGAGTCACCTATCTTCTGCATTCACATGGTGAACAGTAAGTGATAATTATTAGTCATTATGCTATTAGTCATTACATTAGTGCTTAGTAGAAATATGTGCTCAGGAGTTGTTTCTTGGAGTCTTGGATGTTTTAATATATTTTTCATGACTCTTTTACAGTGAAGTTTATTTCCTGATTTTCAGTTAATGATTTATTTTTGCTTGGTGTCATTTTAGTAGTGGTGTTTGTCTTCAGTGTTTAGATAGTGGACTAAAATTGCCAGAATTGTTTTAAAAGCATTGTGAAAAGCCTAGGCCCAATATATTAATTTGCTCTAGAAAGGTAGGAGATCTCTTAAGTTGATTTAAATGAAATGTACTAACAGGAAAAGCCTTCATTACAGAAAAATACATCTCACATAATGAACTAAAAAAACCCCAGGTTATAAGTTAAAAAAAGTAAGTTTGGGATAACAGCCACTTAGTTTTAAAGACAAAGTCTAAAACAGGTTCCTTATTGATATAAAATTAGATTAAAATCAAAAGGTAGGCTTTTAATATTTTAATCCAGAGTTGTTTGCCTTTTTTTACAGAAAATCTGTAGACATCCTGTATATAATAAATTAAAAAACTAAAGCCACCCACACTCCCATATGTTTAATGTATCATTCCAAACAAAGTACACAGAAAAAAAAACATGCCAAATTTTGAAGTTTAAATGCTTAGTACATGGCAATGGAATAGGAATCATGCTAGTTCATGCTGTAATTTCAGAGATTCAGCATGTGCAGCACTTACTGCAAAACTCTTCAAAAATAACTCTAAGTCAACTTTCAGGAATTGTATTCTCTTGAGTCCTGGAAACTGTGAAAGATACAGCAACTGACAAACTTTTGAGTTAAACGTAATGATTAAACTCAGAAATGCAGGGCCAAAGAGAAACTGCTGGGAAGATGTGGGAACAAAGTCAGTTACAGATGTAAATAGAAGTTTCTCAGCAAAAGGGCTGTTGACAGTGCAAGAATGAGAGCTTCAGTCAATCAAAAAGAAAAATACAGGAGGATCAAAGTCTCTGTCAATAGATAGTAAAATGAAACCTCTAATTAATTAGTAAACTAATTAATTTCAGCTTTAAGTAAGGGATAAGTTTTAACAGGGATCAGTTCTTTTGTGGCTAAGCTGAGTACAGGTTAAGAAGAGGAGAATTTTGAATTTTATCATCAGCAATTACTTAAGTGATAAGATCAGGGCAGAAACTGTTTTCCTAATGTTTTCCAGTTAGCACAGGTATACAAAATTCACATATGGGAGAGGTTATCCAAATGTTTCATACCAAAGTTAACATGTTATCTGTGGTTTTATATGCTAGAAGTTGCTTCAGAATGCTTTTACAAGAGTCGGGTTTGGAATGCTGCTTGGGATATATGATTCTGCACACTATAATTTGAATTATCTGTACTCCAGAAGAAGTTTTACTGGTTGTTGCCATGACTTTTACCACACTAAACACATCTCCACAGAATGAGGTGAGAAACATAGCAGGAGGTGAATGGTGACCAATCCCACTTTTTAAAGGAGAAATAAATCTGTATGTGACATAATTTATGCTTTTTGGCATGCCAGTTGAATTGATGCTGGTATGGAAATCTTTGCATTTAAAAGATAGGAGGCTTTGCTCTGAGGAAGTTCTATCTTCACCTGCCTTGTTACTTATGATCTAGCTAGGTCACCAAAGGCCGTTCCAGTATTTCACTTCAAACCTAGACAGGTTAGGGAGATAAATTAAGATTAGCACGACTCTGCACTACAGAACTCTGGCAACAATCCTAAGTAAAAATGTACGTGCAAGAAATAATATTAAATTAAAGGTAATTAAGCAATACATTTCATGGTGTTGACAATTTGGGAGTATGTAGGAGATGACTGATAGAGTTTTAAATTTTTGAAATGTGACTGGCTTCCACTGGATTATGAATTGGCCACTAGAATATGATGACTGACTAGTTGTAACTGCCCCACTGCATTTAAACAGACTGTCAACTACTTAGTAACCAGCCAAATGACAAAACTGAATTAAAAGGAGTACTTATAGCCACTACTGTACAAGCCCCTGGAGACTCTGAATAAACAGATGGATCTTGTACTGAGTACCAGATGTGAATTGGCAAGGAAACAATTCCAGAGACATCATTCCCCTTCACTGAAAATTCCCTGTGTGTCGATGTTCAGGTCTTGGGGCAACTGAGAAGAAACAGAATGCCTCAAAATGAGTAGGAGGAAAACTCTGATTCATAAAAATTCAAGTTCAGAGCCAATGCAGAGAAGAAAGTAAAAGCCTTGCCTTTTCCAAGAGACTATATGTAAGAGTAAATTGTCAAATAGTTCTGTTAAGGCATTCGATGAAATTGGGTGGTTTTTTTACCAATAACAGTTGAAAAAGAGGTGAGTTAATGAAATTTTAGGAAGCATTCAGGTGTAATATGGCAGGGGCCAACAAGCTGCAAGACTAAAGCAGTGCATTGACAAAGACAAGCATTTGTCTGTCAGAATGGAAAAAATAACATTTGTGTAGGACAGGTGCATGTACCAGTGTTAAAGTAGGTATGGGGCAGTGCAGCTCACTGGCTGCATAGTCCTAAATATAAATTTTTGGAGGCTCATAGTGGAACTGCAGTGATGAAACCACTATTTATGCAGATTGACTGCTGGTTTTGGCAGGGGCGAAACCAAATAGTCATGTAAATTGTTTTAATTACAAAACTCGGGAAGTTAATATAGTCCAAAGTTTGGGTTAGTCTGGTTTTGAGAGTAAATTCCAAGCTGTTCAATTAACAGATGTGTTTATAGATTTTTAAACCAAAGCCCCACATGCTCAGTAAATGCTCTGAGGGCTTTGTTAAAAATGTGTCCCTAAGGATGAACCACTGACTCGGCTGAAGGCAGTGCCAGTTTCACAGTTGTTTTCATGAGGTCAGAACATGACTCTCATTGTTCAGAAGGCATCTTCATATAGTATAAGTTAACTGTGAAGTACTAGACATCTCGTGTCATGTTCTAAAAAGCTGTAGTTGTTTATGCACTTAGTAAAATAGCCGAAATAAGTGTCTAAAACAATTTGTAATTTATTTGCCTTATGCACATTAACCATCATGCATTTTAATACAGACAAGACTTAAAGCAAAACCACTGTTATTATTCCCAATTCACAATATACCCGTTGCTTGCAGATGATATATATCAAGATGGTAACTACGTGACAGCTTGCCAGAACTCTTCCTGCAAGGACCTCCTGATGGAGTTTTTCTAAAGAGACTTCATAAAAGCAGCAGCAAATGGAGTGACCCTACAGGTGCAGGCTGCAGCAGTTGGCTCTCCAGTCTTCCCAATAAGATTTGTTGAAACCCTCTGTATCGCAACGTCTTTATTGGTAATGGATCCCTCCCTTAATTTGCACTGATGCATTTGGAATGTCAGCTTCCAAAACAAGGCACATGGGAGGCATTTAAAGTAGATTTTTTGAAAGGAAAATGAACAAAGAGCATGTCAGGTCCCATTTGGATTTGCATGACAAATCCAGCGTGCAGTGTTCTGGTGGGTCGGGCTGAGCTGGCCTGCCACTCACTGCATTTGTCACTTTGGTTTGAACGCTTTTGACAGTCCGTTACGTTAATTGTTCTAAGGATTGTTTTGCTGGGGGAAGAAAAGGCAAGGAGTTCTTATTTTTGTACTTTTTTTTTTTCCATTTACAGGAAAGGAGGGATATCTGGAGGAGCAGAAAATAGTTTCAATTGATTTGTGATCCAGTTTATTTGTAAATAATCCTGTGAGGTCACCAACAAGTTCAGTGTTTTAAATCTTACTCACTCTGTGTGTGTTGGAGAGGGAAATGGTAGTCCCCTAAACTAGAAACTTGGGGAGTCCATTGTTTTGGTGCACACCATTCTTCCCTCGAGGCCCACAGCCATGGGTCCTGCGGAGTGGTTTGTGGCTGTGCCTATATGCTTCCATGGGATGATATTGTGGTGCTTTGACAAGGGCTAACAAGGGATTTAATGCCCTCAGAGGCATTGTTGGGCACACATTGTTACTGGAATGTGGACAGTATGTGAGTAACTCTCACGTGTGTCAAAGATGTTTTTAGCAGAAGTCGGGTTCTCGCTCTGTACTTGGTAACACTTTCTAAGCTGTTCTGCTATAATAAAAGGGAAATGTCACCTGCAGATTTTTTTGGCTATTACATATGAACAATGCTGTGCCAGAAGTCCTCTTGCCCTTAGTCCGCTGCCTGGTGCCCTGGTGTGTTTTCACCTGCGGTTTCCTGCAGGAGGAGGAGTGGTGGCAGCTGGGCAGTGCAGGTTTGAAGGTGAGGTTCCATCTCACCACCTTGGTGGTGGCCGTGACAGCTCAGAGCATAAGATACGGCTGTGGATAATATGGATTTAAAGCAATTCTCTCAAAAAAATTATCTCCCACCTCCATTTTTTTTTAAACTTCCTGGGACTTTCTCTCCTTTAAGAAAGAGAAGTTTACCATTGCCTGTTTTTTTTGTTAGTTTTCTCGGAAGAAAGGTGTGGTGTGAGGGGGCAGAGGCACTCACCCCGGGGGATCCCACCACAATGCAGCGGTGTGCAGCGGCTCTCACATCCCCTCGCTCGCGCTGGGGTCCATGCCCGGTGCTGGCCTTGGCTGGAGAAGGTGACAGGTGAGAGCACCCCGCGTTTTTGTGGCTCTTGGGGTGTTAAAGCTGATCTCCATCCCCCGCCCGCATGACACCCTTACCGCAGGACCCTTCCCGTCCCAAAGCCGGTGTATTTGGAACCGGTTTCCAGGTTGAGCGCTCGCCAGAGCGCTTGTACTTCATGTCGTCGCGGCCCGGGCTCCCCTTGCTGGGTTTGTGCCCTTTACCGGGCGGCAGGGACCGGCAGGGGGCGGCAGAGCGGTGCGGCCCCGGAAGGCGCCGGGCAGCGCGGCCGGAAGCGGAGCTGGGTTGTGCCGGATTGTGCCGGGAGCACGCGTGAGGCCCCGGGGCTGCCGCAGCCATGGCGGAGCGCGTCGAGCAGCGGCTGGAGGACCGCGTCCCGGAGCTGGAGCAGCTGGAGAGGGTCGGGCTGTTCACACGGAGGGAGATCAGGTGAGGCGGGGGGCGGCGGGACTGTCGGTGCGGCTGGGGGGCTCCGCTCGCTCATCGCCTCTTCCCGCAGGGCTGTCCTGAAGAAGGCCTCGGCTCTGGAGTACAAAATACAGCGGAGAGCGCTTCGGAAGGAGGATTTCATCAATTACATTCAGGTAGGCACTACTGCTCGCCTTGTAGATCCAGCTCAGTGAGAAGTGGTTCTGTAGTGACCCACGTAGGGAACAGGCTGCTGCTTGAGGCATCTCCTCGCTCCTGCGTGGTCTATTAAGGCACAGCAGAGCACGAAGCATAGCCAGGAGTTGGTCCCTGAGCTTGGGATGAGTCTTCTCTCTTGTTGTGACCTTTTCCTATAGTTTCTTTCTCTCCAGAGATGCAGAGATCCCATTCCCTGATGTGCTCTGCAAATTGTAGTTAATTTTTAGTGGTGTCAGAAGTTTGGCTTGTGCATTATGATGCTGGGAATGTGTGGGGTGCTCACAGGTCAAGTCTGAAATATCATGTGCAATAGTCAAGCTTACTTTCAGTCAGTCTCAGAAGTGTAGTGGCAAAAAAATTATTGCTTATGTTTTCCTGGATGTAATTTTTATTGTCCACATAATTAGCTATAAAAACATTGATCTGTATTTTCTTTTTCCTTACTGTCACATGTCTCCTCATTTGCTTTTAAATGTTTTTTTGTTTTTTTTTCCTTCCCATTTTAGTATGAAATTAATCTGCTGGAGCTGATCAAGAAAAGAAGAGCAGTAAGTTTGTCAGTTATTTAGAGTGCAAAATAATTTATGTCAAAAAAAATTTTCTATTATGATAAAATCAATACTTTTTTTTCCTCCTAGCGCATTGGATATTCATTTAAGAAGGATGAAATTGAAAACTCTATTCTGCATAGAGTCCATAGCCTCTTTAACCGTGCTATAGGAAAATGGAAAGTAAGTTTGTTTATTTGTACTAGTAGTTTGAAAAATGTCCCTTTGCTGTGTGAAATTTATCTAGATGTCATTGCTGCCAAATATTTGCAATAATACAGAAGGCTGTAATAGAAAAACTAAGTGGGCATTTGGTTTTTCTTCGTGTGTTTTGTGGGAATTTGAGAATTGGGGGGGCAGGGGAGGGAGGAAAGGGAATTTGAGATTCGAAATCTCTTCTTTCTGCATGCCAAGTCCTCGTACCAAGGGCATATCAGTTGCTTGTCAACGTGCAACTGATTTTATGCTTACCTTATTTTAAGGTTAACTCTCTTCCCCTTGCATTTCCAACAGGAAGATATTCAGCTTTGGCTTTCACACGTTGCATTTTGCAAGCAGTGGGTGAGTTTTCAAAATGCTGATCTTACCTGAGTTGAGATACTGAATTGGTGTTTAGTCAGGCATCTGGAACTCGAATTACAAGATAGGGGTACAAACTTTTCTGCCACATGCTGTATTACTGAAATAATTTTGATAGTATTATTGGAACTGCCTGGGATTTTCACTGATGTATGTAAGTGTAGAATTTGACTCAGAATGAATTAGTATGAAACTTGGTGCTTGCAGGTGGCAAAGGTGAGGCTAAACCTGGGTCTGTTTAGCCTGGGGAAAAGACAACTGAGAGGGGATCTTATCAATGCTTATAAATATCTAAAGGGCATGTGTCAAGTAGATGGGGCCTGACACTTCCCAGTGGTGCCCAGTGACAGGACAAGGGGCAATGGGCACAAACTGGAACACAGGAAGTTCTGTCTAAACACGAGGAAAAGCTTCTATACTTTGAGGGTGATGGAGCAGTGGAACAGGCTGCCCAGAGAGGTTGTGGAATCTCCGTCTCTAGAGACATTCCAAACCCTCCTGGATGCAATCCTGTGCAACCTGGTCTGGGTGCACCTGCTTTAGCAGGGCGTTTGGACTAGATAATCTCCAAAGATCCCTTCTAATCCCTGCACCATTCTGTGATTGAACAAATATGAGAAATATTCTACTGAAGATAAAATAGCAGAGAAATGTGTTTTCCAGAGCATTTGCATTACAACTTGTAACCTTTCATAGTGAAACTTTGGTGCTGGTGCTTCAGTTCAGTACTAGAGCGGGTAAAACAAAACTTCTTCTTTTACAGAATGCAAAACACCAGCTTAGTAAGGTGTTTTCTTCCATGTTGGCCATTCATCCCAATAAACCAGGTAAATAAAATGTTGGTGAGCAGTGCATAAATGACTGAGTATAGTTTGTATAGTGTTGGTTTAAGTTCTTATAGATCTCAGTTCAAGCTATTGGGGTAAAAGTTCCTACTTCTTTGCCTTGCTGCTACTGCAGAGAGAAGGGCTCTGACAGGGATTGTGCTGATCAGTCAAAAGGTGATGTGAAGTAGGAGTCCCCATGGTCTGAGTGACCATTTCCCAGGTAGACTGGGGACTAGGTAAATGTTTCAGAGGTAGATGTTGAATACTCATGACTGCTTTTTGGCTTTTGAAGACATCATTGTACATCATTGGATCTGTAGCTATACTAGATTAAACTTCCTGGATCTGCTTAGCTTTTAGTCCTTTAACTTGATTTTACATGGGAGATGATCAGTTTTATGAGCTCATGGATTATGTTGGGGTGGGTACATTGAACAAATACAACCTGTGCATCCTGGAGAGTAGCTTCAAAATGGATTCTCGTGACCAACCACTTGCTTTGCCTTAAACTGAATTTATTTGTATCATCTGTTGCAGCACTGTGGATTATGGCAGCAAAATGGGAAATGGAGACACAGCTCTCATCAGAAAGTGCTAGGCACTTGTTCCTTCGTGCTTTGCGCTTCCATCCAGAATGCTCAAAACTTTATCAAGAAGTGAGTTCCTGGTTTTCTTCTATGACCAGTTACTTGATCAATCAGTGCAAATCAGTCCAGAATATTTCTCAGATCAGTCGGAGAAAACTGCAAAAAACTTGTTTGCCCATCAGTGGGAAAATGTCAAAAATATTTAAAAAAAATAAAAAGATAGCATTTTTCAGTTGTTTAGCAAATCCTGTATTTATGTATGCAAAGTGAGGCTTTTACACTGTTTATAGATAAATGTGTCAGAATTCCCTTTTAAAACTACTGTACAAACCAAGGCTCTCAGAAATCTGTGGGATGTTGTCAAAGTCCTGATTTGTAGCTCCTTAAATAGAGCTTGTTTTACCACATTTGTGGACTTGGATGTTTTGTGATTTATCCCCACCCCCAAAATAATTTCACTTTATTGTCTCTTGCAGTATTTTAGAATGGAGCTGATGCATGCTGAAAAACAGAGGAAGGAAAAGAAAGTATTTGAACAAGCAAAGATGGACTTGGTAAGTCAGCTAAACTTAGTTAAGAGATACTGCCTGCTTGTGTATCACACATTTGAATAGTTCCAAGGGATGTGTATTAATGGTTTGTTTAAGGACAGTTTAGAGAAAGTTTTTGTTCATGTCCTGTGCCTACACTAAAACATTTCAAGTATTGGCTGATGCTCAGCTCAAATACTTCATATGTTGATTTTTCTTTACATTTGTAAAGTCTTTTGTTACATCCCTCAGTTTGAAATAGTAATTAATAGTAATTTCTGGAAAGGAATAGTTAAACTTACTATCTTTTATTTCTTTATAGTTGACATCTGCAAATTACTTAAAAGAAGAAAACTAATGTTTTCTTGGTTTGATTTTTTTTTTTTTTTCATGTTTGCAAAAATGGTAGCTGAGAAAGGAAAACAATTTTTTTGATGATATGCTTGATATTGCAGGGAGAATTCAATTATTCTGAAGAGATTCTCAATGGGGAAATGGCTCGCATAATCTACAGGGATGCTGCTCAGAAAATTAAAGGTGATTTAACATTTCTTGTACTTAATCAATAGGAAAATTATCTCCAGTAGGTAATACAGATAGACTTAGCTCCAGTGTAGACACTACTATGTCAGGACAGGACTAGTTTAGTACTTTGAAGTGTGGATTGTCCTGCCTCTCACAGTAACATGAAGTTGTGAAGAGTATAGCCAAGACAATCAACATCCTAACATATGGTTTATCATATGGGTGGAACACTGAGATATATAGAAAAGGAAAGGGCACTTGAATATTATCTGTGTCTTGACAAAAGCTTGTGAAGATACAGAAATGCAAAGTGTGCAATGGCTGTAATACTCCACTTGATAGGTTTTTTTTCTCCTCTTCAAATGTAGGTGTTGAGTTCCATCTGGCTGTGCTTTCTATTGCAAAACTCTTTGATTTTACCCAAGATTTGCAAAAAGAAATTCTTGAAAGGTGAGGTGTGACTTTGTGTTGTGTTTTGTTGTTTTTTTAAAAAATTTATTTGGTTTTGTTTTTTCAGAAACATGTTCTCCTAACTTCTCAAATTCATAGTGGGTTGACAGGTTAACAACTGAAGGCTGTTCCTCTAGGGAAACAGAATTTTAAGGCCTACGGGAAATCCTTTAAAAAAAACCAAAAGATGAGCTAATATGCTCTTTAGAAAAAGATATTTATCTCACTTCAGAAAAGGCTTTGAGAAGCTGCTAAGAAAAATTTAGGTAAAATACAGTTATTGCTGAATAATTACTACACATAGTTTTCAGAAATTCACTGCAGGATTTGTGGATTTTCCTAGTGTACTTTGTGGTTCTTTTGCATCTTTATTTTCTCTAGTTGTTCCTCTCTCGAAAGAAAGATCTCACGAAAGCTGCCTCTCTAGTTCATGGTATTCACTGGAGAATATCCATATTCAATAAAACCCAAAAACAGTCTAATATTTTGTCTTCTGGAAGGGCAAAATATTTTTTTCCTCTGGCATTTGTTTACTTGGAAATTAAGTACATTTTTATACCAGTATAACAACACTTTTTAACATACCTGCAAAAGAAGAATGGTGGTTGAGGGATGTTACAGACATGGTGTGTTTAGTTTGCAGACCAAGTTTGCTGATGATCCTCTCACGTGGGACTACATGGCTCGTCGTGAGCTGGAGCTGGGTTCCCCACAGTCCACGGAACGCACCACAAAACAGATGAAAGTATCCGGAATGACCCAGAGAGAGGAACGATGCTGTGCGGTCTTTGAAGAGGCCGTGAGAGCAGTCCCAACAGGTAAACATCATTTTTTTTCCTGGTACTTGATTATACTGTGTACTGAGAAAGTTTTGAAGTAGGTGTTGACAGGCTCAACCATGCCTAAGAGAAAACAAACAGTTTTTAGGTGCTGCCTTTTTGGCATTTATTTTATGGGTTATTTTCCAATGCATTTATACTGTTGAAGGAGCTGCTATACTGAAGTTGCTTGCTTGCTTTTATTAACGTGTTTTAACCAACGAGGAGAATAGAAGCCCATAGATGAATAAAGGTTTGGGAGAAAATCTCCTAAATACAGGAAACCTGTAGAACTCAAGTATATTGCTGGTTTGCTCTGAGTAAGCAATGTTTTTGAGCTGCCAGTGGAGTGGATATCCAAGTTCAACATCTGGCATTGTCCTTACTCTCAAAGGAGACTCTCAAGGGACTATCTGTGGACTCAAAACTTGCTGCTTATATGGCCTTTGAAGACAAGGATTTTCTCGACTGCCTTTGAGCGTCCTCACACTTGCAGGCCCATTGAAAACTACAGGCAAAGGATGCACTGAACATCAATTATGACAGTGTGTGCTGAAGCCTCAGCTGAACTAAGAGCTTGATGCTCTTCAGAAAGAGTTACTGTCCACAGCTTATACTGGGAAGCCAATTTAAAATGGTAATGTTACAAATGTAGGGCCTCTTTTATAATACAACTTTTAAAAACAAAAGTTGGCATTAACAGTTAGTGCTTGGATTCTCTATATTCCTTACTGTAAAGACAAATATTTGTGCTTACTCTTGTGATTCTATGAAGTGTGATATTATATCATGCCTTTGATTCTACAGAGAACATGTGGAAATGCTACCTCACTTTTTGCTTGGAGAGATACAACAGGAAAACCAACAGTGAAGAATTAAAGCAAAAGGTAAAAGCTTATTAGGAAATCATAGTAACAAACCATCCCTATTTTTACTGCTTTCTGTAATCTATGAGACAATGGGGAGATATAGTTTGACATTTTATCAGAAATATTTACCTGTGGCCATCATTAAAAATCGTTTAGCCTCCATCTGAGGGGATCACTCTTACTGTCAGGCTCACATGCAGCCTGCCTGAACTTGAATAACTTGGGCATAAACCAGCCTTGTCAGTAGAGTAGAGTGACCTCTTTGGGTGGAAGTTAAGAGTGCAAACTTGTTTGCTGACAGTCCTGCAAATCTGTAATTGTTCTAAGAAAAGGATAAATTAAAATGACTCTTCCCAGTAAGTCTGAGTAAAGTTTGGTGCTGGCATGTAGGCACCTTAATTATGCATCTATGCTCGAGTGTGACTCAGCGAACTTACTAAATCATCCTGTGCAGTTTAGTTCCCTTTTAGTACAGAAAAAAACATTGCTATGTTCTTCTGTTCCTTAAGGAAGAAGTGCAATTCAAATGCTCAGATTTCTCCTTTATCTTGGAATGTATGCAGATACCTAAAGCATTAGATAACGTAACTCTCACTGAATTTCAGTGATGTGTTGATACACTAATCCACTGGGCTTCTTGTAATGCTGGCATCTGGTATATGTGCAGGAGTAATGCTTATTTTTTTCACTTCTCTGTTGGTTCTAGAGACTGGAGAGGACACTGAGTGTGTTCAACAAAGCCCATGAGTCCAGTTTGCTGCCAGAAGCTTCCTATAAGCAGTGGGTAAGAATTAACACAGAAAATAGATTATGAGACTGTCCCGTGTTGCTTGTGTGCCTTCCTTTACCATTTTGAGTAGATAAAAAGGTGGGCAGTGTTGCATTCAAGCCCTTGCTTTTTTAACAAGTTATTACAAATTTCTTGTGCTGATTAGCTGTATCTCCTGGGTTTTAGCTTCAACTATTATTGGAGTCCAACCTCACTGAGAAGGCTAAGGAGGTGGCAGAAGCTGCAACGAAGCGCTTTGGCCAGTCAGTGGAAATGTGGCAGATGAGGCTGCAGTTGCTGGTCCAGCTGAAGAGTGACGACGTGACTCAGTGTTTTGAAGAAGCCATTAAGCACATGAAATCAAAGGTCTGTGCTGGTTTTATGGACTTGCATGCATTAGTCTTGGGCAGGAAACTTCTGATACTTGTTTGTTGTTTGGTTTGTTTTTTTTTTTCCTTTACCAGGCATTCCAAGTCCCTAACCATTTTTAAGGTCAGAAATAAGAACTTGACATTTCACATTCATATTGCATTCAGGAGCATTAGGAAATTGCAAATTCACTCCATACTCACAGTTTTAAAGTCTGAACGCTCACAAGTGACATTTGGCATACTCTTCTAGCAGTTGGCTGGTATTCTTTGTGTCTTACTTGAAACATATGTTTCCTTTTCTTCACTGTCCTGATGTATTGTTTGCGTGTGTGGTATTTCAAGCCTTGAATTAGCTATGTGGTCTCTTACTGTTCCATTTCAAACCCTGGGCACAAGGAGTGAGGAGAAGAAAGGAGGGAGGTGATTGTTTCTTTCCTCCTTGGTGTTCTCAGTAATTACCTTTGTGCTATAGTGTTTGGTGATGCAGAAAAACTTGTCTCGTCCCTGGCAACATGTCTTGCAGGTCCAGCTAAGCAGTATTGGTCCTGTAAGTGAGGAAGGAAACAAGAAGTGCTATCAGTGTGCAGTCCAAAGCTGTCTTTCCAAGAGCTATGTCTAAATGACATTTTTTTTACAGCACCAGTAATACAGAACCTGGTGGATGCGTTGCTGTCTGTTTCTGTAAATCAGTCACTGTATTTCAGTCATTTGATTTATCTGCTTACCTCGTAGGGCACTTTGCCATTATGGACTCTCTGGGTGGAATGGAGTGAAGGCACAAACAGCAAGGAAGACACAGAAGCTCTCTATCAGGTATGTAGCTAATAGAAATCTACTTTTTATGACAGTGTGTAAATAAATGGGAAGAATGTGCATGGATGAAACATGTAGCAGATGCTTTATAGTGTAGTTCCATCATGGATGTGTCAATATCAAAGAATTTCAAGTAAAACTTTGTATGTTACCAAATCAGTTGAAGATAGGCTTATAAGCTCAAATGTTGTCCCCATGCTTCTAAGACATCTGTATGTTTGTAAGCACAACCAGTGATGGACTCTTAATTTTCATTTACTTTGTGGTCTGGAATTTTTGTGCTGTTTTCAGATGTCTGTCTGATCATGGAAAAGATAGTTTTCCAATCTGTGTGAAAACATCAGCCTTGTTACAGAAGACTCCAGAACAAAACTGGGACTTGAGTTTCACTGTAAATTCTCTAAATAGCTTCTCTAAATAGCTTGGGGCAAAACATTTCTTCTTTGCCTGGCATATTTGGTTGTTCAGTGGTTTTTTTCCTCTATTTACAGCATAAAACACAGATTTCAGGTGGAAGCTTAAATTCAGTTGCTTGTAGAGCATTGTGAAACCCTTGCATGGATGTTAAGGAAATGTCAGTTGCCAGCTGTATGGAATGTTGGAGGAGACCCGTATTTTAGCTTACAACTAATATTTTAATTTGAAAAATATTGGATGTGTTACCTAATGCTGTCTTTCAGACATCACTTGGGATGCTTTTGTCCAGTACTTTGTCTCACTTAAGAGACCTCCTTTATGTCAGATGCCTAATTAGGGAGAAGGTCATACTTCATAGACTCATAGAATAGTTTGAGTTGAAAGGGACTTTTTAAAGGTCATTTAGTCCACCCGCCCTGCAAAGAGTATGGACATCTTCAGCTAGATCAGGTTGGTTTCTTCTCCCTTGTTGCCTTTTAATTGTAGCTTATGTGGTTGGTTTGTTTTTGTTTTTTTTTAAACTTGCAGAGATCCTTACATGCCACGACTCCTGCCGAATCTGTGACTATGAAAGTAAAATATCTTGACTGGACTTACAGAAATGGTGGTTATAAGAAAGTTAGAAGAGTCTTTACCAGGTGATAAATAAAACCTTCAAACCTGATTGTTCTAGGGCATATGTTAAAAGGCTTGAAGTCTAAAGTTACTTATGTTTTTACTTCAGCCTGTGTGAAAATCGTCCGTTTTCACTTGACTTCTTCAGGAAGATGATCCAAATAGAAAAGGAGCAAGTAAGTTGAATATCCAATTAGTGCCTTGTATTTGTAAAATACACTTCTAATTCTGGATTCAAATAGGAAACAGAGGGTTTATGAGTAGTGTCATTAAGTTTGTAATCAGTTCATATTTGTCTTCTAAAGTTGATTCATAGCATGTAATACAAAACCAAGTTCCATGGTAACTAATCTTTGGCAGTGTGCGTGTGCGCGTGTAATTACCATGACTCTTCTCCTTTGTAAGAACCTAATCAAGCTGCAGATTCACTTCTGTACAAAATAAATGGCCTTTTAATACCTTCCTTTGTTAGGAATCCTGCAAAATGCTTCATCTGAGAGAATACTATGAACGTGCCTTGAGAGAGTTTGGTTCAACAGATCCTGGTAAGGAGATTTTATTTATTCATTCAGTGCTGCCTCTTTTATTTCCATACATTTCAAAAGGTAGCTGTTTGTTCTGCCATCATGATTGCTGTCATGCAGAGTGCAGCTTACTACTTCTGTGCCATTAAGTGAACGATGCTCTGCAGCGACCCTCTGCTTTAGTCCAGGGTTGTTATTCACAGGGGGATGGCTTCAGCAGAACTACTGGCAAATAAAAGGACACTGGCTGGCATAAGAGTTGCACATCATCTTTAATTTGGATTTGTGAACAGTATGGAGCTATGTTTTTATAATAAAGATTTCTGCAGTATTCCTTTTAAGAAAGTAAACAGCTCAGTTATTGCTGCATTATTTCTTAAGACATCGCTGTTCCAGTTGGGAATAGACCCCAGGCTTTGGTTCTCAAGGGCAGGCAGGGGGTTGTAGTTTCACAAAGTAAATCTCATTGCATGAACATCAAGGACATTTGCAAAAAGACAGTTTCTAGGTTAGGGTTGGTATGTTTGTTGAGTAATATCCAATCAAAGTCTAACCAGAACTTCTCTTTTTCTTTTAAAGATCTCTGGCTGGATTATATCAAAGAGGAGCTAAGTCATCCGCAAGGCAAACCAGAAAACTGTGGGAGCATTCACTGGCGAGCTATGAAGATGTTGCAGGGAGACCTGGTGGAAGACTTTGTTTCCAAATACACTCTATTGCAAACTGGACATTTATGAAAAGCTATAAATAGTTACATGACAGTGTGTTTTTTTTTCTTTTAATTTCTTTGTACAAAAGTAAATATATGCCTGGATCATATTAAAGTGTACCTTTACCTTCTTGCATATGCGTTAAAAAATAATCATCTCCCTCACTACAGTTATTTCTAGTGTTGCTTCTGCCAGTGGCACATTCAGGTGCACAGTAAAAGGAGAAAGCAAAGGTGTCTCTGAGGGTGTTCTTCGTTGAGACGTCTCTGAGCAAACTCATCCTCCTGCCTAAACATTCAGATGGAATAGTCATAGTGCATCAGCTGTGAAAGGAAAGCTAATACAGCACATAAATGCAAAAAAAACCCAATCCATGGAAACCACCTATGGGAGATACTTGTATCTTACAATGAGAAGTGGAACACTGGGGAGACAGTCTGTAAAATGATGGTATTTAGTGTTTCCTAACCTTCAAGTCATCTTTAATCCTCCTTTTAGAAACAAAACCAACCTCTGCAAACACCTTGCATTGGTATTCGCATCCTAAGCTGTAATTCTGAGAGATGATGAGATGTAGAGCGGAGCTGAGTTCTGTTACAAATATCCTCATGTAACAGTAGAAAGTTCTGCTCTACACTGCAACTTTCTGTCTGCAATGCCTAAGAAATGGGTAACGGGTTTCTGAGGCAGTGCTGTCCTCGGCTGTTTGCAGAGTCACATTTTCCCATGTCAAACCCATTAAATCAGCATCAACGCTGTCCTCAGTCCAACAGAGCATGCACAGGGGCTGTACAGGAATACACAGCCACAGTTCCTTTGTCTGTGTGTCCCACTGCCTGAGAGGTGGCACAATGACAATGCAGACAAAGCTGACATAACCACCATTGCTGAAAGTGGACCCTTTTTCTTTACCTGTTCTGGTTCCTCACAGAACTTTGCCACTTATTCCAGTACCTGCAGCACCTTTGAGCGATACATGTTTCCTAAAAACACATTTAGCTGATTTTAGCTGTTTGTGGAGCACTGACTGGGTCTGTTCAGCACAGGTGCTTCTACCACGAGGCCAAAGGCTCCTCACCTTTGGGGAAGATTAAGAAGCCACATAGCCTGGAGAGGGATTGATGTTTTATTTACAACTTTATGAAAGTAAAGGTGATTTCTTACAGCTCTTAGGTCTGTATTTCTCCACATTTTTTTTTTCCCCCTCCCATTTGTTTTAATTTTTTGTTTTTGCCCTCGAGTCCAGGCCGTTTTCCTCTCTCACTGAACAGCACTTCCAGCGGCGACAGATGTGTGTTCTCGGAGCCTGAGGCGGGAAAAGCCTCTCCCTGCGGCGGGGGCTCCGGCGGCGCCCCATTTCCAGGCTCCCACAGCTGAGCTCCGAGCTCAGCGGGGCCGAGGCGCTGCCATTCCGTTCCCCGGGCTCCGCAGCCGCCGTCCCTCAGAGCCTGCCCGTGGCCGCTGGCTGCCTCGGGCGCAGGCGCTGCCGGCCGGGCCCGGCGCTGAGGGCCGAGCGGACGGACGGACGGACGGACGGCTCCTCAGGGCGGCGCACCCAGACCTTCCCTCAGCGCCGGCCGGCATGGCGCAGCGGGGGCTAGAGCCGCCTGGGCAGGTGCGGTGGGCTCCTGCGGCGCGGGGAGCGGGCTGGCTCGCTGACCTCGCACGGCCCGGGCGGGCGGCGGAGGCGGCGGGGCCGTCCCGGTGCGGGCTCGCCCGAAGTGTGAGGCGCTCTGCCCTCGTTCGCTGGCCGCGACCCCTGTGAGGCGCGGCCCACCATCAGGTGTGCTGGGCTCGGCTCCTCGAGCACCCACAGCCCTGGGTGCTGTCCCTCAGCAAATGTGTCTTTGCTGTAGTGGAAGTGGCGGGGATAACTCCCCCTTCCTTTCCTCTCCCTCAGGACACCATGAAACCAGCCGAGGTGTTACATTCTGCGCCTCAGCTGCGCAGCCGCCATCTTCCCTCAGCCCCTTGGGGCTGCTGGCGGCCTGGCCCCTCTCCTTGTCTCAGCTCCCACAAGGTGGCTGGATCATAGTGCTGGTACTCACTCCACTCCTTGTGTCTTCATTACCTCTGCAGCTTCCACAGTCTGCCACTGTTCCCAAACAGGGACATTTTGGGTCAGTTTGGGGGCCCTTTCCCAGGGCTCGGGGTGGCAGCGGGATTATGGCGGTGGCTGAGGAGACGGGCAGTGTGTGCTGACTGATGGCAGCAGCAGGATGAGCCATCCCTTGGCAGACTTGCTTTCTAAACTGACAGCCTGGCTGGTTTAAAACCTCTGATTCATCAAGGGAACAAACAGGTCATGCTCAAGGGCTCAGAAGTTGCACGAGCCTTATTGGAGGATCAATTAAAGGTAGTACTGGATTCTTCAAAACTATCTTGTAGGTGAGGGCTGCTGCCCCCGAGTCCACAAGCTTTGAGGAGAAACGGCTTCCTAATGAGAGAGGAACTATGACCTGGAAGCCCAGAAAAGGTAAGCCTAAAATATTAGGACAAAACAAAGCAGAGGGTGAGTAGTGAAACTTACATTCTGCTTGAGGAAATACATGTAAAACTCCTTGGTGATGCATGGGAAATGCCTCTTCAGTTACTGTGCTGAACTATTTCCATGTAGATATTTGTGTTTGCCTAGGTACAAGAGTAATTAAATCAATAATACAAAAAATCCTTTTTTTTTTTAAAAAAAACCCCATAGCTCTGGTTTTTCAACATACCTTTTTAAAAAAATACCAACAGGTGAATGTGGTGAAACAAGACTGCTGGGTCCTTTGCCCTACTTTCCAACAAGAGTCTGTGGAGAATCCTGACTTGGGCTAGTGTTGTGATGCAAGCCTACTTCTGATGTTCCCAACCATCTGAAACCTGAAGCAGCACTGTAGTGATACTACATATAGAAGAAATTGCATATAACTAGCTTAGTAGTCACAAAGTGCATTCATATACCTGTCTGAATTACTGCATGCTAAGCACTTAATTGTTCCTGTTTAATTCATAAGTATCTCTGTTTGCTCTTTCTATTGGTTTTAGAATGTTTGCTGAAGAATATTCCAAATGTTCTTGATAGTGCATCTGAAGAAAGTGAATTCTCTGATGCCTCTCACAATGAGAATGACGTCAGTGGCTCTCCCGTTGACTCTGTTTATCCGGACCTGGAAGACATGGATGGTGAAGTCTCCAGTATGCCTGAGGCTGTCACTTTTCCAGAGCTGCAAACTACTTCTGTGTATGAGGCGGAGGACTGGGATGCAGAATTGGAGGACTCTGAAAGTAATCCTTATGGTGAGTACAAATTTACTTGTGCTTCATTTGAATTTTGGATAGTATGTGAATGAAGGTGGGTGTTTTGCAGAAGAATGTGTTTAAATAACTCCAGGTTCTATTTTGGGAAGCAATTTTTTGTTGTTGTTGACCTCACGGTTTTGTAATGCATAATTTTCTTGTCTAATATAGGATTTAAAGGTAGTAGTGTGAAGTTCACATGAAACTCTTGCTTGAGCACTTGGAATTCTTAGGGAGTGGAACGGTAAGGAGAGGAATTGAAGGTGTGTGTTTTATTTGGTTGGTTTGTTTTTTGAAGCTTGCTCCTCTTAAGTGGTTGTGCATGTGCTCAGTCCCATGGACAAAGGGGGGCAATGGGTAGAAGCAGTTTCATCCACTCCACATCTTTAAGTTGTATTAATTCTCCAGTTTGTAAACTGTTTTACAGTGACTCCTGTGTTGAACTGAGAGTCTCCACCTCCCATTTGCCAGGTTGTGTGTTAGGATCAAACAAGTCAATGGAGTTCAGCCAGCAGTGACCTGCTGTGTCTTTGTTAATGCAGAATAGTACCATTTCCATTTTCTTCTCATTAACGTGTATCTTTTGTAATCAATACAAACACTCCTTTCTTTGTTTAGGAAGTACTGAGTCTCTGTTTATTTTTATTCCATAAATAGCTGTTGTATCCAAGTTCCACTGTTTGGTAACAGAAGGAATTGGGAAAGTTTTTGCAGCCTTCCTATCAAATCATTCCAATTTTAAAATGGAAATACAGTAGTGGTTTTTTGACACTGGGTAATCTGAGAAAAAGACTGTTTCCGTTTTGGATGTTTCCCTCTCTTCCGTCGTGGGCTTTCCTTTTAGTTTCTCATCTACTCAAATTTATGGAATGTTTTGAATTTTTTTTTTTTTTTTTTACTGGCACTCTAACAAGTTCTCTTCCTTTATTTGACTAGCTCATCCCTACCTGTAGCTTATGCTCTTCAAATCCTCACAAACTTAGCTGAAGGAAGCTATGATGATGAGATTCAGGTGCTTGTGAAGGATACTGAGTACAGGTGTCTGAGTTGTTAACTCAAAATAAAAAATGTGCTTGGTCAGTTATTTTCTGGCTTTTAAAAAACTTTAAAAAAATTCTTGCTTTGATGGCTTGTTTGGCAGTGCTACTGGAAAGCTGACACGTGGATGGATATACTGTGTTGGGTCCTCTGGTGCTCCAGGCTCTGGGCTTTTCATTTGCTTGGTCCTTTCAGTGTCTGCTGGCTAGAAATCTTTTGCTTCTGTTAAAGGACTTTGCCCTATTTTTGTGCGAGGTCGGGTAAATAACTGGCTTATTAGGCTTAATTCTAGCCTAGCGGAAATGCTGTTCAGAGCTTGCTTTTACAGGACCCCACCCTGCCATTCTGTGCAGTGACCCAGTTCTCAAAGGGTTTGGAGGGCTCCTAATTGGGATGCGGTTACGGAGACAGCAAGAAGGGGGAGGGGAAATAAAAGTAATGGTTTCATAAGCTTTTTGTGCGTGGAGAAAACGTAAAAGAACTGCATGCCTTGTGAGAGGTGGCATCGGATGTTCTGAATCCTGGTATATTACTGAGCTTTTTGGAAAACTTTCATCTCTGTGGCAAGAACCTTCCTTTAAATGAAGTTGTTGCCAAATTCAGCGTTGTTTGTAGGTCTAATTCATGAGCGGTGGCAGATCAAATTGAAATACTTAACTGGAAGATGCTGTAGACCTGCAAAATAATCTTCTACACTGTACCACTAGTGTTCTAAGTACCTCCCATGGTTTAAATCTTTTCTTCGATCTTCTTCAGATGCTGCTGATGTCTACTGTGGAAGCTTTCAGGAAAATAATCTTTTGGCCTCAGACTCACGGCGAGAGGATTCATTTTACAACCCAGGCTGTCACCATAGAGATTGCATTGCTTTTACACGACCAGTTAGAGTGACTGAGAGTGGCCAGTTTGATGATGCTGATGAATGAGGTTGACCCTGGTCAGAACTAAGTTTGGCTTCTGGGCTGGATGATGTTCACTGACTGAGTCATGTCAAGTCCTTTTGCTTGTTGCAGAGTTCTGCAGAAGGCCAGAAATGCTACACCACCTCCAAAGTTTTGCTTGGATTGCTTCTGAGCTGTTGATAAACTGACCACACTTGACCTCTGGAAATGAGAGTGCAGGTGCTGGCTGTAAGGAGTCTGTGCATTTCTGGTCTTTTTGTTTGTGGTTTATAGTTCTATATTGTTGTTACTGAATTGCTTGAGAGGAAGTATTTAATTTCTAAACTTCAGCTTGTTTGCCAAGCTGTGCCGGTTTTGACATGCTGATCCCTGTGTGTCTATGGAACTTGTAGGTTTTTGCCTTTTACATTTGATGCTCTCAGATTGGTTATGATAGCTTTAAAAACCCTTCCTCCTTCCAGCTTCTCTGTTGTATTTCTACGTTGCAGTTTGTGATTCCATATCTAATACTGGTATTTAACAAAATTAGCTGTGACAAATACCAAATGAGTTGGTTTGGTTTTATTTTTATGTATTTCAGCATAAAGGAATTACAGATACATGATACACATTTTTGCAAATGAACATGTGGATAAGTAGTAGGGCCTGCTGCATCCAGGTGGTGCTTAAGACTGCCTCCCAACAAAGATACCACCTTGTTTATGGGTGTATTATCCTCCAGTCTCACAGTTGGCTTTATAACATTCTCAGCTGGCATTGGACGTGTAATGATGAAGAAAATATCTATGCTTATATAGTGTCTTGTGCTATATAATCTGTGTCCTACAAACAGGAGTGGATTAAGATTCCTGATACTGCTGGTACGTTTGTTTTGTTGTTTGTGTTGTGGCAAACAAGGAGATGGGAACACAAAACACCTCCATAAAGTCTCTAAGAGAACAGCTGCAACTAGAACCACGTCCTTGCCTTTGCTTTGGAGTTAAAAGAAATGTTCTCAAATAAAGTATATAAGTGGATTGAATGGCTGGTCACTTGAGTGACTAATCTTCAACTAATGCTCATGTTTCATCAATCATCCCTCAAGAACTCTTTGATGGCTTTGTGTTTTGACACTGACTGACACTGGAGTACGGTACCCATGTTTGTTTATTCTCAGGTGATGAGTTAACATTTACCACTAGAAGCTTTTTTTTTTTTTTAAATCATCCAGTGCATGAGACCAAAATATTTACATGTTAGTTTGGAGGGAGGAAGTGGCACAGTGATAATCACTTAATCTTTTCTTAGAGAGCAGAGGAGGACAAGAGCTTGGAAGAGTCTTTTCTTCTGGTACCTTGCAGGTCCTGGTTGCATCTTAATACCTAACAATCAAAAAAGAGTGGAAGCCTGGCGCTGAGGTTGCAAGAAAGAGGGCCTGTTCTTTTATTCCTCTGTGATGGAGTGGTCTGGAGATTAGTATTTCCATCAAAACTTAGTTTGGCATGTCTCCAGACCACATAGAGCAGGAAGCACAGCCTAACAGACTCCTTTCCCTGCACAGCGAGAAAACCCTAGCTGTGCTCTCTGAGGCACTGGGCGTGGGTTTGTGTTTTGTGGACTCCTGTATCAGAGGGGGAGTGCAGCTCGCGGAGTCGTGCATTAGTTGGAGCATGCACTTGACTCTGTGGAACAGAAGTGAGAATTGACTGTGCCCAGCTTTGCAGGTTTGAATATATAGTGGCTTCTTTCTCTAGCTGAGAAAACAGGAATGAAACTGAGCATAACTATAACTGACTCATCAACTGGAGTAAAATTGTTGATTTGCATTTATAAATGCAATATTAATAAATGAGTATAGATTACTGTTGAAGTAACAATACACCAGTAAATTGTAAAAGTTCCTCTGAAAAAGCACAGATTATTTCTGTGAGCCTATTGATCCCTTCCCAGGCTTCAGCTGGCGAAGGCAATGCTGAACATTACCCTGCAGAGGGCAGCAAGAAATTGTCCACCCAGCTCAGCGGATTTCCATCTGACACTACATTTCATCAGCAAGTGTCAGGTCTCGGGGCTGCATTTCTAACGTTGATAGCAATTTAGATCTGTGTTCTGCATAGCCCGGTTCTTCCCTAGTGAAACTGATTCATGGCACTGATTAGTTTCTCATTTTTTTATTTCACTCTTAAGTTATACTTACTGGACTGAAAAATTTCTCCCATGGCTGAGAAAAGAAGATCACTTCACTTTGGGCTTAACACTTTGGTTTTTTTTACTATGCTTGTGGGAGATGTCTCATAGTATTTAATAAAGATGAAACTAACAGAATTCTGTGGAAGCAAACCTGTTTTCTTTAGAATTGCTTTAAAAGTGTAACCCAAAAAGTCTTTATATCATTGATTAGGTTGATTTTCTTCCGGTATAGTTCCAGAATTCCATCAGTACCGAAGTCTTCAATCCATTTTCTGTGCACTCCGCAAATCAAGTTTGTTTTTTCAGCCTGTACCTTTAATTGCAATCAATCAACCTTGTCTATCCGGGCTGTCTTGTTATTTGAGGAGAAATTGCCTTGAGTGGTGGCCTTGCCGAGCTGTTTGTATTTTAAATGACTGCAAAATTAAAAGATCTGTTTTGAGTTTCCCTTTTAGGTTAAAACTGACACAAACTCAGCAGTTTAGGGAAAAATGGCATGAGGATTGTAGAGCGGAGATGCATTGCACTCTTTAGGGATATGCTGGCAAAAGTCACTACGTTTGTCTTCGCCCTGCTTGTTACGGAAGGGGCTTAATGTAAAGCTTGATCTGAATACTCTCAAACTTCAGTGGGATTAGAAAACCAGATGCAGATTTCCCAGAAGGCGTCTCCCTGGAAGGAGCTGAAACCGAGCTCACGGATTCCAATGTTTCTGCACTACGGAGTGTTTCAAATTCCATTTTGAATCTTGCACTGAGCCTGGTTTGTGTTGACACAAGCGTGTCATTCTAGGCAAGAATACGTTGCAATTTAAAACGACATAAGGTAACATACGAGCCAACAATTCAAGCCAAGAGCTCAACCCTTCAGCCTGCTCAAATTATTGGAGGGAAAAGAGTCCCACTGCATGACCAAGACCGTAAATATTTTATGCATAGAAGAAACAAGTTGACAGTAGATAAATCAGTTTGAAAATTTATCACAAGTGTCAAAGATTTTTTGGTTAAAAGTGCATACATCTTTAAGAAGTTTCCCCCTTCTGTACGTACAGTGCAAGATGCCATTCAAAGGACAGAAGGCTCTGCTGCAGGTTAATGTCCTTGCTGGGTCTATATTGTGGGGGAGGTTTAGTAGTGTGTCACAGTACGGTGACTCAGAAGGTGACCTGGGTACAGCTCTGAAGATGCCCTTGCTTTTCTTCTCATTTCCCCTTTTTACAGGTATAGAGATTGATACCAGCCACTTCCTAAAGTGCTTCAAATTCTCTGAGCAAGAAATTTTGTCTAAGTAGTGAGGTGTTAAAAAAAACCCAAAAACATGAGTTTCGTGTTTTCTTTGAACAGGCCAGCAAAGAAATGAGAACTTGTTTTGGGTGCATCTGTTGTTTCCTTTGAGGCCTACAGGGAATGATTTGCAAGAGGAAATAATTGAAGGAAATGTGTTCATATTTCCTGTTGATAAGGTACAGCATTTAATTCATACATCAGATCGAGATAGGGGTTTCCTGCTCTTATATAACCACAAAGTCCAGCCCATTTTAGTGTCTTTTGAAGACACCACTGCTTGACTTGTTTCGTCCCATCTTTTACCTTTTTTGGCCCTTAAGCTGAGAAAACGCTTCCACTGTTGAGGGGACTGTGAATAATTTCACAGGCTGAAGGAAAAATGCTGATGGCAGCAGCTCATCCTGACCATCTGCTGCTTCCAAGGACACCAGTGTAATTCCCACTGTAACAAAGGTTGTTTTGTGAAGCTAGTGGGTGAGTCTGTAGGCATGGGGAATGAAAGAACTCACCTAACTGAGTGGAGAGCTTTCCCTTCTCTAGAGTGCCTTGTACCCTTTTTTGCTGTACCTTAGACATGACACTGATGTGAGAGGGATATTTATTTTTAGCACTTCTTCCCATGATTAATCCATGCAGGTTCTGCTCGATCGTTCACTGCTATTTTAATGATGCAGGCAACAGCTGTTTTCTCCATGTCTTATCAAATATCCTCCATGCTCTAATAATAATAAAGAAGTTTCTTTATTCTTGGCTATTCTAAATTTCCACCCAAGGGATCTCATTGCATCTCTTCATGGGGACTGCACTCTAGGAATAGGTACTTATGGCTAGATAGATAGAATCTTTGCTTTAAAAAATAAGTATGATTGAGGATTTAGCATTTGTTTTATCTTGATTCTATCATTACATCCAGGATGACATTTAGGGCTAATTTTTTTTTTTAAGAGCTCAGTAGTTTTAACTGTCTTGTTGCTTTGATAAAATGGCAAGTATACCAATGTACTTTGCCATCAGATGGTGTAAGGATGATTAATTAGACTAATTTCTGTTTTTATTAACACTTCAATTGACTGTTTTGGTGCTACTGTTTACAGATCTTTTTTGTGTGATTTTTTTTTTTTTTTTTTATAAAACATATTTTCTCTCATCTTTGTTGTTGCTTGTTTGCTATCACAAAACTGATACTGTAGTGACTGTCTAATTTTACAGGAGGTCTCTCTCTGATATTATTTGGCAAATACAGTAACTGCACCACTGTAAAAAGGTGTACTTTTTTTTCTGTTGAGCAAGACTGCATGTGATTAAACTTGTCCTTCAAGTGGTCCACAGAGGCCATACTGAATGAGAGGACATGACAAACCTGTGTACCAGACCTCTCATCTCCATGGTCCCATTCAGAAGCAGGGTAGCATGAACTAGTACTTTACTGGAAAACTAGTACTCTAGGACAATACCCTATGAATCATGACAGTGTTGGCATACCTTAATAGATCAGAACTGTGATAATATGACATAACCCAAATTCTTTCTGACTTCATATTTTCACTGCTGATATTTTTGACTGGATTTTTAGATCATTGCACACTTAAGATCTGAGAGAGATGTGTTTTTCAGGGGAGAGTCTGTCATGTTTAAGAGCAGTTGTAATTATCTTGAGAAAGGCCTGGATTTGTGAAACAGTTGCTTGTTTTCAAGCTCTTTACATTCTGCAGTATGCAACACAGGAATGCAGTTTATTCTTTGGTGCTAGAAGAAGTCTCCATGCTTGAATGCTTAATCAAATTCACTAGTAATAAATAGTGTGGTTTTTCTTAACAACCTTATCTTCAGCAGTGAATATCAGAAAGCCTTTTGCAGGTGGATTTCATTCTGATATAACATTCTACCATAGCTAAGGGCCAGATTTATTCATTAATCTTCTATCCATACAGCTACATACTTTGAAAATAACTTGGATATTGAACAGGATTTGGAAGACAAAGTATTTCAGCTACTCTTAACAGCTTATGAGTTAGTCACCACAGAGCATTGCCTGTTCTGTCTTCTAAAAAAATGAACATTTGCAAACACTTCACTTGGTTTTAAAGAAATAACACTTGTCAAGGACAATACAGCAGAAGTAGAAACCACTTAGCAAATTTTCTTTGTCAAGGCTTATATAAAAATTTTATTTGGAAGGTAGCTGTGTTGTAAAGCACTTCAGAGGCCACTGCTAGTAAACATGAATAGCTTCAGGTATTGAAAACCTTGAGTCCACTGGGAAAAAATGGCTTGAATGCCAGTCTGTGATTTGCCAAATTAAATATCTATTAAAATTTATAATGAAAATGACAATGTTGCTATAGTTACGAAAACTTCCCTACTTCCAGGACTGCAGTGCATTTCACTTCAAAGAAGAATCCCTTTTTTCTCATTCTTTCAGTACAATCAAATACAACTTTCAAAAGTGGTTTTAATTTACATGAATTAGTTGGTGGAACTTGTTGCCACAAGGAATCAAAAAGCCAGAAATACAACTCTTCCCAAAATATGCATTTTTATTTCAGAACATCTTTGAATGACATGTCATTAAATCATATTCTTGTTCTTTACTGTAGGACAGAGGTGACCATCCTTTGGCTGGGAGGACACGTGCGACTCGCAGTGACCCCCTGAATGTGGGTAAAGCTCTGAGAGCCACTGCTGTGGGTCTCCTAGCTGTGTTGTGAAGAGAATGCATAGTCATACATTTGTGTTTCTATGAGTGGCTTCTGCCCACTTCTTCTTGAAACTGGCCTTGCACTTCTGAACGTTTCTGCTGTAAAATCCACCTTGACTGGTAAATGAAAAGGTTAAGGAGGAATGACTTTTATGGTCAAGATATGCCATTATTGTTCCATTAGGGCTCATTTCCTCTGAAGCTGCAGGTGCTGCCACCATTGTCATCGTGGCTGATTGCTGCAGAATGTTTGGGAGTCTGTTGGAAAATACAACCTGTTATTTGTCATGTGAAGGGATGGATCTAAGTCCTGTGGTGAGATCCTGTTAGACAGTTCCTGTGCAGCTTTCCTTACTGAACTCAATAAATGATGATATTAGCAAGGTTAGAAAAACAATACAGAGTGAAGCAGAGGAAATAAAACCAAAGGATTTTGCTCTGTCATCCTGGCATCTGGCCTGCACCTACAGCACATCTGCCCAGCGAAGGTCAAAGATCAAGTGCTTCCGACACTGCTTACTTCTGTCAGGGATTGTTCCCTTTATATTGAGCACAAAAGAGTGTGTGTTTAGGCATTTCCCATCATGTCCTCTCAGGTATTATGCAAAGATGACTCTCTTCTTGAGGCCATACATTTTCTGCATATTATCAAACCTTTTTTATCCAATGTGGAGCTTCTGCTTATGGTTTAAAACTATTTTTAACATGTATATTTGTGTCTGTGTAAGTAAGTAATGGAGGGAAAGTGCTGAATCCAGCTGGAGGGGTGCGTGATGATGCCTTGCAGCCTGCTGCATCCACAGAGGAGGAGGATGTGAGTCTCTGATGTACCACTCATAGCCAGATTCATCACTGATTTGTGCGGGCTCTAGGAGTGCCTAGAGGCTTCTTTAAGTCATTATGAAAAAACAAGTGAAGTAACATTGACTGCAAATTTGTGGCAGTTTGGATGTGTATATAAAATTTCCTATCCTTTATATGAAACTACTTGTTTATTTCAGATGAAATATATAGGTGGTTACTATACCAACCTTCCTGAGGTTTATGAGGCATTGAATGGAAGATGTTTCTTTTAAGCCTTTGATGTCCTTAGGTCCATCTGCTCTGTACGAGCCTTTATCACTCTGCATGCTCTTGAGTTGGAGTAATAACAATCAATATAATTTTGTATACAGAGAAGAAAGGGATTGCAATTTGAAATTGCCGCAGTATCTATATCCTCTTTTTGATATTAAATAAACAGGGAGCTGGTTATTTAAATCCTACAAACAGTTTTGAAAACAGCTGAAAGCCCTCACAGATCTGCAACATGCAGTCAAGATAGTTCTTTGTGAAAACAAAATGATTCCCATCTGCACCTTTACAAGTACACACTTGGGTACATCCACAGCATGTTACTGAAAGAGCTTCTTCACCAATACCAGTGTGTTTCGAAGTTCAATTTTCTGGCACTTTTGAATCTACTGCCTGAACGCATTCTGAGGATTGGAAACATCATGTGGTTTGAATAAAATAAAACCACCAAATTGCCTGGGGTGCATCTGTGCCCCCTCGCTGTGCAGGTTGGCTGTTTCTCTGCCGTCAGCCTGACAATTCCAATCAAGTTTTTAATGGACTCCTGGGGCTTCCCTAGTTTCTGTTCAAGCAGAGTCTGGTACCAGTCTTCTCCAGTCCATAGTAATGAAAAGCCTTATTTTAGCTTCTGATTGTACAGAAATTTATTGACAAGTAGGAAAGAGAAACACTGGTCAGATGAGTGCTAAAATAGCAGGAAAGGGTTGTCTTTAGAAAAAAATTCATAACTTGCATTTTGTTTTGTCAAATTAGGAAGTACAGAGTATAGAGCAACCACAGATGAGACTCCTCTGTAATCTCTTCCAGATTTTGAGAGACTGACAGTTTTAATTAAGAGCATTTTGTTTAATTCCTTTTGCCTTTACACCTGAGAGTGTTCACAGGCCTGTGCAGGTTTAGACTGCAATCCTGCCGGGTTTTTTTGAAATATAATTGTTGGTCATTAAAAAAAATTGAATTAAATATTAGGAAGGCTTTTAATTTTCATTCCTGTTCAGGAAGTTTAAAAATAATCTCTTGTACTTAAATTATTTTCAACAGTTTTTTGTATTTCAAATACTTCTTATTATAAAGGAAGAGTGTACCATAAAATGATAATAGTTGCCACTTTGCAATAATTATGGGCTAATGATGTCTTCTAAGTAAAAGAAGCCATTGTGATTGTTTCTCAGTGTTAGGTTTTTAGCAGCAGCTGTTGTAACAATTGGGAAAGATTGAAGTACTGCAATCTGTACGGAATAGATGTTGGGGGTTTTTATAACAGGAAAGGTATTTGATATCTTTTCTCTGTATCCTTCAAGAAGTTAAGAGTATTATTCCTCCATACAGTAGGTGGAGACAAAGACCTAATGAATTTTATAATGTCTCATCAGACTGATTTTGTTAGTTATGCTATGTCTCTCCTGATTTTTGGTATTATTAAATTCTTTTATAAAAATAACAAACATCAAACAGTTTTATTCCAAAGGCTGTTACTTTATGTTTACCTTAACTGCCATGATTCTTTTGTGGGCTCCTATCGATAAATTGGGTCTTTCAAATATAAGGTCTGATTTGGAGATTGAGGAGATACCTGTGAATCCTTTCTATGCAAGTTCAGATCTGTCTTGGGCCCAAAAATTCAGAGGTCAAAGCACACCCAGGACTGACTTCAAGTTTGAACATATCTAGAAATTCCCAGTGGTGTAGGAGTGGGACCTCTGTGTAGGCTGGAAGATTGAGGTGTGGTCTGCCTCTGTTTATAAAGTGAATTTGTATGTGTATGTATGTTTATATAAATCCTGTGCATGTTTCCAGGTAGGTGTTTGTGTGCTTACAGCATGTTTGCGGGTGCACAGAATATGGCGTTGGCATCCTGCCCCTGCCTAAATTTAACTGAAATCTTACCATGTGAGTTGGAGTAGTGAGAACAAATGGGATGTAATCTGTAAAGTGGGAGAGATGGTTTTATTAGCTTTTTGAAGGAAAATGGAGCTTGCAAGTTTCTCAGATACATTGGTTGACTGTTTCAAGTAAGAAACAATCTGTAGATGTATATTTGTTATAATCTTCTCCTTAATATCATTTACACTGGGCTGCTAGGTGCTTCTTTGATAGAGGAAGTCTCTGCCGTGAGCATCATACCACATGTACTGAACTTGATTGAAATAGTCATGCCAGAGATGGATTTCCGGATGTATAACAGTGCAGGGTATGTTTCTCCTGTTCTGATGGATGCAAAGCTGGTTACCTTAGGAGAGAAGTCTTTGTCACATCTGTCCCTCATGCTCAGCTAAGGTTACAATTTGAGATTAGCCCTTGTGATTTCAGCAGATCATGGAAAGATTGCCTCATTCATTGATGTCAGACTGCTCTGTTGAAAGTTTCTGTGCTTCTGAAGTGCTGGGGTCTGAACCCCGAGCCCTGATTTAAGTTTGATGTATGGGTGGTTCCCACGGTCCTTTAAAAGGAGGGGATAAGTTTGCCTTTTGGCTTTCCTCCAAGGTGTGGCTGACCTTGTAGGGAAAGCCCTTGGGTAAATGAGTGCCAGGTGCCCCGCATTGGGTAAATGAGCACCAGGTGTCCTGTTTTGGGCATAAAAGCTGGGACCGCTTGCAGGAAGGGTGAGGTGTCTGTCTGTGAGGTGGATGCACTTTGCAGCGTTTCTCTGTTGAGGAAGGACCTCCCGACTCTCCCTGCAACTGGGACCAGGTCAGGTCTGGTGCTTGTAAATGTGGGCTCTGTGGGAACAGCATGAGTTTGCCTCTGTCCTGTGTTATCAGCCTCTTGGCTTGGTTATCTCCCATTTCTTCTATGGGAGACTTTGTTGCTTTGTTTATTCCACCAGTTGTTGGTCGTGCTGCGTCGTTCCTTTGGGGGTTCATTGGAGTTGATGTCTATTATGTGTAACCTGGTTGACTTGTTTGTTCCCCTAGCATTCACCCATGTACTGACCCTTTTTTGTGTAATAGAATCTGGTTACTGGTTTGTTCTACTGCTGGCTGCATCCTTTGTATTAGGCCTAGTAACTGGCAAACCAGCTTCCTAAGAAATGTAGAGTTTAGCTAGTGAGGTATGTTTGGGACAGTGTAGATGCTGGAATGTAAAGCAGAGTTTAACCCAGCGAGGAAGAAGTGGGGAGGACCCCACATGTCAGAGTAGATTAGATGACCTGAACTCAGAAGCCATTTAAACAAACCCCTCAAGAAGGGATTTCTTGCCTTGTTTGCAGTTCCGTGGGCTGCTTTAAAGCTTGAGAAGGATTGCTATCAACTGCCTTCTGTTCCTTGTCCACCTGTGAGAGGAAAAGGTTTGCCTTCTCAAAAGGGATACTTAAGATGAAGTTTGAAGCAGGAGAACGAGTTGTTCTCTGTTCATTTCCTCATTATGCCACATAGCTTTGTGTGTATGGAACATATCTTTTAATTTCTCTGGACTCCCTTTGCTGGAATCGTGACAAAATCTCCATCTCATGCAGAAGAGTTGTGTGTGACCTGATTTTTACTCGTGGGCAGTATATGCTATAGAAGGTCAAAATGTGTGTTATAATTAAATATAGTTCAAATGAAGAGGCAACGAGCTGAGTAGTTTTCCAAAATTAAGACAACACAGGCTTTGAGGGTAACTGATAAAGAGGTTTAAGTCAAAACCTGCTGTAGTATCATGTCTGTTCTGGTGAGGTGGGTGTTTTGCAGGGCATCTATTTGAATAAATCAAAATATCCTCCAGTAAACATTAGTGGGAAGCTGAGAATGACATACAGGTGGGTGTATGGATCTTGCCAGTAGTGATGCACAGAGCCTGTCGTTCAAGTAGGTGGAAAGGGGAATATTGGATTAGAAAGTCTGAACATCTCAACATTGCTTTTACTCTCAAGGACAGAAGCAGCATTCAGCTCTTCAAATGCAATATGGTATTTTCTAATTTTGACCTACTGAGCTAATTGCAAAGATCGAACAGAAATCCTGACGTGGAGAATAAATAATGATAGTTTTTGAACATGCAGTCAAACAACAGTGTTAGTGCTTGGTACAAGGATTACTTTTAATGGTCTCACCTAAAGTTGTGCTTCATTAGGGTTTCTTGTATGTCTCTTTACTTTAAGAGCATAATTTAATTTACAATGTCCAAGTCGGTGTAATAAACTGAGTTAGATCATTAACAGACAAACTATTCTGTTCCTGAGGCTTGTGGCACTACTCGCTGTAAATCCAGCACAATACATGCACAACTAGGAATGCTGCCAGGGCTCAGAGCTCTGGAGGAACTGTGCTTTTGATGTGTCCATATGAACTCTGCTAGACTGAGGAAACAGGATTTTGAAGAGCCCAGAGCCAAATGGGGATGGTCAAACTAATGGCCCATTCTCTGGCTGTATCTACCTGCATCTACTCTTTGGCCACCAGATACTAATTGAAAGTGGTGCTCTCTAAATGAGCTTGTGTAAAAGCACCCAGATTCTGGGCTTTTCTGGGCTGTGGCAGTGCAGAGGATGTTATAGCAAGCAGGGATGTTTGTAGCTTTTGGATTGAACATGTGAGACCACAGCTTCCTCCCCTCCTCTGTGTACTCCCATCTGCTTGCTGAGGCTTCCCTTCTGTTTTCTCTTGGCTCTCAAAGAGAATCTATGGGGTCTGTATCATATCTTTGCTTGGAACTGGGATCTGGCAATCCAAAGAGAACTTGTGAATGCTTGTGTTGTGTTATACACCAGGGAAGTTGGGGAGAGGTGGCTTTGGTAAGATGTGAATCTCATCATAGGCTATGTGGGGTTGGCAGAATCCCCGTGTGCTGTGGTGCTCACAGTTCCTCTGAGTGACTGCCAGGGCAGAGTATTGTCTGGGGAACAAAATGTCTCAAACAGGTGAATTTTTAAAGGGGTTCCCAACTGTATTTTGGACAAATCTGGCCTCTAATACATTGGTTTGTTTAATTTATGTGAGAGAATAAGCTTCTTTTTGCATGCTCTTTCATTCTGCCTGTTGTCTTTCCTGCAAATTCAGTGCTTGGCCAGTTTGCTGAGACCCCATGCAAAGGTGTAAATCCTGGCGTTTTGAATGCCTGTGCACTGGAAAACAGACATTCACAAGTTCTTCAGCTGAATGTACAGCTTTCCCTATGTATGGCTTTCCAATTCAAGGTGGTGACCTGAAAGGACAGCCTCAGGAATTATTGATGGCTGGAGCCATACCCTTTCTTCTGTCTTGTGTACTGGTCATTGCGCATTGAGGAACACTGGCACATCGCTGCTCCTCAGGGATTTAACTACACCCAGTGAAGACATCTTTAATAATACCCTGTTTAAAATATATTAAAAAAAAGCAATGAATTTCTCCCTCCACTTCCAAACATAATAATACAAGATAAGAACTTCTTAACTTCTGTGTTGGGTTGTTTTGGGTTGGTTTTTTTTGTCTGTTCCTTACAGATGAAGGTAGCTTTTATACTAAGTTTTCTGGAATGAAGAAAATAATGTAAACTGTACTTTTCATTTGTACTTACTCATGCTTCTAAAATTAATTGCTTGAGTATTAACAGAAATTGCAACTAAAAAGACAAAAACCAATAGGTATAATGAAATAACATTTATAGAATTTAAATGGCAGTCCTTCCTATGTGTTGTTAAATATTTCATACAAAAATGTAGAAATGGATCAATAGAAATGCCATTCAATTTATTGGTTTTCTGTATATGAATTTCCCTTATGTTCCTCTATAAATGCATGTACATAATTTATACGTTGTATTATTCATATTCTATACCAATAGCAAGCATAATTGATGAGGAATTAAAACCCCAACAAGTTAGTATATTTGGTTGTCTTCTTGCTGTTTAAACATGCCCTTGGAAGTGGAAGGATAATTAATGGTGTGCTGTCATTTAGTTTCTTTTCTAAGGATGGCATGTGGATAATATCTGGTAGACTTGAAAAACGAAGCTGTCATAGCCACAAACTTGAAGTGCAAATGGTTAGGGCCGAGAGGTACAAACAGTCACTAAACACAGAGCCAAGACAGTGGGATGGACAGAGCTTTTCATTCCAGCCTATAGTTAAATGCTTTTGTTGGCTTTGCTGTTTCTGTTGGCTTACATTTAAAGGATGCAGAGTACTCTGTGAAAGGAAGAATGAAGTGTCAAACGTGGCTTGAGGGAGGCTTCTTTGAAAGTTACTGAATTTGTGAGCCAGTAAGTGGGCAAACGTAGCGTTAAGTTAGAAGGAAGTAAATTTCATTTGTGCGTGTTATTTTGTTCACAAAGGGCAAAATACTGGGAGATACTAAGGATTAAGTGTTTCTTGATAAAATGTTCTTTTGTAGATTCAACTTCAAGTTGCCTTGGGTTTTCTTCTCCAGATATGCATAAATTTGGCTCTTTCTTTGACAACTTGAGTTTTGCTCAAATTATTTATCAAACTGCTTTGTAATGTCTGACTCAAATCCACGTAACATTTGCCTAAAAAAACGTGTTTTGGTAATGAAAGACCTTGCTTGAGGTCTCTGCTATTAAATCTTTGCTGAGGGGCAGGGAGAGGCTGTGAGTTTTTTGGCGAAGTTAATAAAATGTGTGGATTAGTGAAGTGCTGATTAGTGAAGTTCTATTGTAGACAGAAACATTCCTGCCTTAGCTGAAACCCAGATGGAAAGCTGCCCGCCTCAGATCGTGGAAAATGGTTTATGTTGCTGGTTTGCTGTAGTATGTTGCTGAGGTTGCAGCAAAGTGAATCTTACTAATGTCTTGAAGTGTAATTAACTCTGTTGTTCGATGTAAATATTTGAATACTGCTCATTTGGTCTCTACAGGGGCCTGTTTAAAACAATTTTTGCCAAAGAGCTCAAAGGCCAGTAGGAATGTGTGTGCATTAATAAACTTCTCTTTGTCCTGGATTCGATCCAGAGCTTATAGAGGGCAAATGGGAAGATCTCATCCTATCTGATGTATTTACAGTAGAGCTCAGAGTGCTTGATCAAGGCTTCATTGTGCTGTCATTGTGCCTAGGGTTTAGTTTAGATATGAAACAGAGTGCGGGATGTGGACACAACAGGCAAAAGGATCCAGGGTACTGGAAGGGCTAAGGGAGAAAAAACAAATAGAGTTGATCAGAAAAATAGTGGACTATATTATCCTTATGTGTTACATAAAAATGATGGCTTTTTAAAGGTGTAGAGCTTCCATTTTTGTTCCCAAACATCAGCTAAATGCCCAGAAGTAATGTTGGTCAAAACAAAACTCTCAGGGAAATAAAAATATATTTTGTGGCAATCGTCGTCTTTTTGGGGGGTGAAAAAGTGCTTTCTGCCAAAACTTTTGTCTGCTTTTTAAAAAGAAAATCTTCATTTCTGAGATCTGAAATATTTCTTTCAGTAATGGAGTGTGCTTCCTTGAGGAAATGTCAAATTTCTTCCAGGGCATTTCACCTTATATTCTCTGGGACTGGGCTCCCTAGTGTGCCTATTTTCATAGTGTCTCCCTCTTCCAAAGCCTGGTCCTGCCTGCTTAAGAAAGTCAAATTGTGGCAGGGTAAGAATGCAGCCATTCAGCAGCAGATTGTCAGCTTTCATGGGCCCAAGCTACAACTCCCATAAGATACACTGGCAGCGTTTCCCAATGAAAATATCTCTTCTGCCAAAGGGGATTTTTTTCATTTGTTGGCATTTTGAATTTTCACCAGAAATGCCTTTCTGTTTATCTCTGATGGACTCTGCTTCTGAGCAGCTCTCTGCAGTTTCTGCAGCAGTGAAGACAAGCAGGATTCTGTAGTAATTACACAATGGGGGAAGCAGTGCAGCCCAGACAATGCCAGGAACTGAGAATCAGATTTTATTATATTTCTGGCTTGGTCTAGTAATGTTCTTGGTAATTCAGTTTAGCTTATGTTAACTTTTACCTCACTGTGAAAAGTGCTATAATAATGACACTCATTTCCTATCAATGATATCCATTTTATTAATTTTTGTGAAAGTACCTTGAGATCCTTGGATCTTAAACCACAGATTATTCCCATTAATGGTATTATCCAGCTTGGTCTTCAGATCACTGGCAAAGCTGCAGACAAAGGTAAGCAGCATACTGGAGATGCTTGCAGTTTTTTTTCTGAAGATGTGTGCTGTGTATCTGCAGGGAAAATAAATACTGAGATCAAAGAGGAGCACTGGTCTGATGGTGACCTAGCAGCATGGTGTTTCCCATAGCTTCTGGGACTGAATGGCTTTCTCCAAAGTAGCGATCCATAAAAAACAGTCACCTTCAGCCTGGCTGCTGCAGCCTCTGTGAATGATGTTCATCATGGAGATGTGACCTTTTCCTTCCTTCTTTGCACCAACAGAAGTCAAAGGAGCAGGACAGGCTGGGGGGAGCTGGCAGTAGCTGCAATAAAGCAGCAGCACAGCTTTACTCCCTTGTCAGGAATTTACTGCTCAGATGTTAGTGGGCTCTTGCTCAGAGGCTCTTGACTGGCTCATGGTACTTTCCTTATGGCTAGCACAAGGATTTCACACCTGCAGACCTCTGTATGGGTGATATCCAGACAGTATCTACACGGAAATGCCCCATTAAAAATATCTTTAAAAAAAGAAAAGGCCAGAAATTGAAAAAAAAATCGATGGGTGGGAGTTGTTGGGGTTTTTTTGTTATTTTGGATTTTTTTTTTTTTTTTTTAGCTCGTGTAAATAACAGTTCACTCTGAAGAGTTCTAGTCTAAAAAAGGAAAGGTAGACAAGGGGTGGAAACAGTCGGTCTTACTCTGTTTTACAGATGGGCAACTAAGGCACAGAGAAGGGAATAACTTTCTCAGTGACACACAGAGTGGGGATAACCGAGTACAATTCCAGGTCATTCATCCCAGCACAGTAGTGTCTTTCCTCTCTAACCCTGACTAAAACAAACCTTACCTTTAAGCCCTTATTTTCTTCCCTAATGGAGTGTTAAGTGGGGAGAGAGGAGGATAAGTGTGTTGTAGAGAATTTGTATTAGCTGTAGTTTACTCTGTAGGGAAAGACTCCCAAGCTGTTCTGTGCTGCATCAGATCACCATAGAGAAATAGCTAACTTGGCTGGAGGAAATAAATAGTTATGTGTTCAGGAGTTACTGTATCCTGCCTGTGGGTTTAGTGAAAGCAGAGTCTCAGTGAGTACACCAGTCCTTGTGGAAAATCCCGGGATTAGGCTGATCTTCTTAACAATGTGCCACTGCCTCTTCTGATATATGCATGTCTGAAGATGCATGGATACAGCTCTTCAGTTTGCATATACAGTGTCTGTGGGTTTAAACCTTTGGGCAACTTGTCAAATAACTGCTGTTGACATAAACCATTGCTGTGCGTCAGCAGCAAAGAGAACGGGAGAGATCATTTCACTTTTAGTACTTTGTGTCACGTCAAGGAAAGTAGAAATTGCTCATCCCATAAGGGAAGGAGATGGCAGAAGGAAGCTCGCTTTAATGAGTGGTGCTGGTTGGAATTGTGTGCACTAGCAAACATGTCTTTCATCTTGTTCCAAGATGTCACTGGATGCCGTATACAATGTGCTCTTGAGTTGCATAACGATACACCCCAGCTCATTAACAATTTATTTTTTGAAGCTATGCTTCTTGACTCATAACACCTTTGGTGTGAGATAACTTGCTGCCAGAACTTTGAGGACAGATTTATTGCAGACTCACAAACTGAGGCCTTAAACACGCAGCTGGGGAGGTGTGTGTGAGTCTTGGATTGTCTGGTCAGCCTTGCAGTGTCTCTAGGAGACTTACCAGTCAAAGCACTAAATCTTGGTTGCTCTCTACTACTACTTTGGTGCCAGTGAGTCATCTTTGTATCCTGTTGAATGAAAAGAGTTTAGCCAATGTGGCTTGGTTTAAGTCTGATGTAGAAAGGTGCTGAGCGCACCTCCTCATGGGTATTGCCAGGTGGTGTCCTTAAAAACCCTTTGGGTCATCATCTGATGCAAACTTTTGAAGTTTTGACTATGGTGAGTTGGTGCCCTTGATAGATCATCACCTGTGTTATGCTAGAGCTTACGAACTGCTGAGGGTACAGCTCTGTCAGCGCTGTAGAAATGTAAGTATTAAGGAGCTGATCTCTCCTAAACAGGCAAAACTGATTTAGTCTAGGAGAAAAGGATGTTGCATGCAGGCACAGTGAATGATGCAAGGGCTGGGAGTAGTGATTTAGTGGCACTATTTTTGTTTTATAAGTGTGTGATGTCTTGGGAAGAGAGCAGTTAGGCAGAACAACGGTGGAGGAGGGAAGGATGAGTGCAGCTCAGGCAGTGTGGGCAAGACACAAAGACAGTCAAAGGGGAGAAGTATCTGTAGGATGATGCACTGTGGCCAACCCACAGTGGATGAAGAACTGTAAATCCTGCTCTCATGGAATAAAAATACACCCACTTAGCTCTTTGTCAAAGGCTTTTTGTGGCATCTTTGGCAGAAGGGACAAGATCTGACTTTATGTGTTTTTTTTCTAACCCATTTGAGTTTCAGGGGGAAACAGGCAGTACAGCTGAGGTCTTCTGACCTGGAATGGAGGGAAGGTCCTGGCAGCACAGCTCTCCATCTGGGTGTCACTGAGTGCAGCAATGTGGCTGCACTCTTTTTTTTATCTTGTGCCACTGAGTTGCTCCAAGTACTCAAAGAATCTCCATGATGCTTCCCCTTCTCAGTCTGTTCTGTGTTCAGCTGTAAGATCCGTTTGTGGCAGAGGCTGTCAGAATGTAGCATAGTAGACCTTGGATACAGGTCATGCCTTTTGGAGAACCTGTAATGTAACTAGCCCTCTACAGGGGATCAATGCAAACTAAACTCAGCTGAGAATCTGGCTTGGAGCTAGTTCATTTTTTCTGTTATTAAGTTTTCACTAGATGTGAAGCATGGCAACTAACATTTTATAGGACTGACTAGGAAAGGTTGCTTTTCATATTAAATTACTATCTCATAACTTTTTCAAGTTCATGCATAAATTCAGCATCAGACTGAAGACAATCGTGTTCTTCCCACTGTAACTTTTTCAGGACAGTATGTGCAAAAGGAAAGATGAATCCTTTCAGAGACACTATAAAGAATAATCATGTAAGTGATTTTTTTTTTTTAAGGTTTTACTGACTTCTCAGAATGCAACTTCTGGATTAAGAATAAAGATCTTTGAAGTAGGAGTTTTCTATGAGAGTGACTCATGAAGCTTTTTGGAGATGTTTATCAGTGTAGTAAGTGTGAGTATTCACTGCATACTCTGCCTCTGATCTGTGTGGCTCCACAGCATGAATAAGTATTTGTTTTGAGATCCCTCTGACAACTTTGCCAAATTAACGTATTTGCAGACCTAGTGAATATTTGAAAACAAAACCAGCACTTCTGTAGTTTGCAGTCTTTTGGACTGTTTTGTGGGACCAATGTAGATTACAGGGCTACTTGCCTTTTCCTTCCTCCTTTCACTAGTAGAAACTGGACCGTTAGACTGTGGTCTTAGCTTGTTGCTTCTTGTGCTGCAGCCTCCAGGACTGCCTCCATGCAACAAAACTCCCTGATTCTTTTATCAAACAGAAATGGCTGCATTTTCGGATTTTCTTAGAAGGTATCAGCAGCTGAGTCAAGAGGAGGTCGGAATGGGGGGACTGTAAATGTTACAACAGGAAAAAAATGGTTCTCAAGGAAATACAGAAGGGTCACTTGGAGGAAGGGAATAACCCTTAGGAAAAACTGCAAGAGCCTTCACTTTTTTTTTTTTGCAATGTTTATCGTACCTGCTGGTTAGGGAACTTTAGACAGGGAACTGAGGCACAGGGAAACCATAAAATCTTCTTATTTTATGTCTCATTTCAGAACACTCACACCAAAGCGGAGATCAACCAAAAATATTTTGCATGTTAGGACAGAATAGTCCATCTGCCTTTGTTCCAGCACAGCCCTCAATCTATTGCTCTTGGCCCTCTCCTCACCTTGTACGTTCTCATCTTGCAGAACCAAAAAATGCAAGGGTTTACCTGGTGCTTTCAGCTCCACAGCATGTTCTTCCTGAATAATACTGGTGCAAATTGGTTAGGTTTCTTACATTACTCTTTCCTGTCAGCTTCCTGTGTCTTACATCTGTTTTCGGCTTCAGGGAAGAAGAATAGCAGGCGTCTGTAGCTGATCTGGCTGGGAGGTGCTACGTGATTGAGGAAGGCTGCTTCTGGCAAAGGAGAGGCCATGGAGGGTGGCCAAGGTCACTTCTTAAAGCAGAATATACAAGAGTGAACTCCTCCACAGTAGGTGGCTGCGTGACCATTGAGTTGACACTGAAGTAACTCGCTAGAACTCAGCAGTGCTGGGCAAGGCCTTGAGTGCTGTGGCATGCTGGTTACACAGTGATCAATTCTCTGTACTTTCTTCTGGACTCTTACTCTACTTTTTCTTTCTTTTCTGTTTTTATCACTGTTATATGATACGTAAACCACAGTCTTTTGGGAGAACCTTTCCTGTGCTTGGAACTTGGGGATTTATTCATTGCCATGGAAGGAGGAATAACAGTAGGGTTGTGCCAAGAGTAGTGCAGTGGGAGGGGGTGGCAGTGCTGTTCCGACAAATACCACCACTTTCATCCCTGTGTTGCCCGATGAGGAGCAACAGAGCCCAACATTACCTTAATCCATCAACAGCTGTGGTCTTGAACACAGTGGCTCACTTTTTGACTCTGGAAATCAGTCCATTTTCTGCCCAGTCTGTCGATTTTCTCCTCTGTTCTTAAAAATGAAATAGCACAAAAGACACTGGTGAATATGTGCAGCTGCATAGGTGTGCTCTGTGCTACTGTGCCACTTTGTGGAGAACTCAGTGGAAAGGTATTTGCTACTGAGAGTTGCTTTTCTATGTGCTAATAAAATAGAGTATTTGAGACTCTTGGTAACTTGCAGCGTGATGTGATTCTCAATTATGTTGAAGACTGTGTGTACCACCACAGCAGTCTAACAGGATAGTCAAGTAAATTTAAATTTAATGTATTTTTAAGCTCCTTTGCTCAGCTAACTGATGAAAAGGAGCTGTTTATATAAAAAGGGCTCTGTCCTTTTGAATTATCAGTTCTTATGAAACTGCAATTTTTCCTTTTCTCATGAAATTGCATTTTTTGAATCTGCATGAAGAATGGCAGAGGAGCTGCACACAGATCAGCTTGTGTTGGCAAACTGTTTTTTCTTTTAAATGACATTCTCTAGTCTACTTCTGCAAGGGTGTGAATCTTTTTTCAATCATACTGGTCTGACAGCAGCTTCATCAGTTGTCTTAATCTATGTTTTCAGCTGGTGAAGACTCACTCCTTGCCTTGATTAAGGAAGTGTTGCCATTTTCTCTTCGACATGCACTTACTGTCATGTCAAGAAGAATGGAAAAACGCTGATGTCTCTGCCCTGCAGTTAAGGCTCATCGTCATGCTCTGCAGTTAAGGTTCATCCATTCATAAGCAAGAAACTCAGGAAGGCTGAGGAGCCTCACGTGCTTCTTTCTGAAGTTTTTCTTGTGCTTGAACACGCTCCTGATTGAGCTGTTGGTGCTTGTTTGTTGAGCTGCTGACCTCTAAGCAAAGGGGTAAGTCAGTTGAAAGAGTTCATGTCACAGCCTTAGCTCATCCCTGTTTAGTGAGGCCTGTATGACCATGTGGCTGGGATGATGCCATTCTCAAATGGCCACAGGCAGATCTTAACCTGACCTCTGACATGAAAGCTTTCATTCTGTATTTTCTACCCATAGTTTCAGTACCTCAGGAGAAGCTTTGGAGAGAGATTTTTGAGGAAGACTTAGGATGACCAGGTAGCCGACATGGCTGTCTTAAATTTGAGCCTTTCTTCACATTGTGCAAATGGGTGCTATCTTCTCAATGAGATGAAACGTTAATTTCAAATGACTTGTCAGCTTTAAAGAACTCGCGTTGCAAGTTATCCCTCTAAACTCCAGCTTCTTACTTCTACCTATTTAAAAAAATATTTTGCAGTTATAACTGTATATTGATGACCCTCACATCCTGTTGTAAGCTGCTGTGAAACTGCCTTTCATAGGAGGCTGCAATTCAACCTTTTTCAGGTACTGCATAGTTTTATAAAATGCTTTGGGTTGGTGCAGCTGTGTAAACTAGGATTTTCGCCTCTGCATCTTAACAGAGTTTCTTTATTTATTGCTGATTCTGGGCACGTAACACAAATATAATATTGCTTTTAGTGAGATGTGGACTGTGGATTTCAGATTGACATAGGTTTCTCTCCTGGCCCCTCAAGGTCCTGTAGTTCTGTAAACAACTCAATTTCAGTCCCAACTTCTCTGTAAAATGAAAATAAATGAAACTAGTTTCCCACCTGGTTTTGTTTATGATGTTTGTTGAAATTCCCAGGAGACTGTATAGAGCTGGTCAAAAATATACTGTCAGGTGGTCTGGTCTTGTCCATTAAGATCAATTTTTTTTTACTTTGGGGTCACCAGGGGAAGGGGAAGCTGATGAGAGAGATTTACTGTGCCTGGCAGGGAGGAGATTTACTTCTCTTCCATGACAGCTCACATTTTCCTCTACGTTCTTCCAAGTCTGTGTTCAAAGTTCTTCTATTTTGGACTAATCAAGATTTGGTAGCTAGAGCAAATCTCACCCATCATGCAAGATGCCAAATGCTTTCAAATTCATTGATCTCAGTGGAACATGAGGGAGCTCAGCCATCAGCACTAGTATTTCAGTTCTTAAACATTTTCAAGCTTTAAAATGGGCTATTAATCTTGGCTCTGGCAAAGCATCCGAGGACGTCAGCAGTGTGTGATGTATCCCATAAAGTGCAACTTCTAGGAATCCTCTTTTTTTAAATGTGTAGAGCATGTCAAGGCTCCTGGTCTGTTTGCGTTTAGTCTAACGACGTCTCAGAATGTGTTATTTAGAGCACATTTCAAAAAGGGATTTTGTTAACATACAGCCAGTGTCGGGGCTAATGTGCTTACCTTATATCAAAATAGAGCTGGACTCTCAGATGTATAGGGGTTCAGTCCTTTTTTCTAGAGAATATTTGTTTTGAAATAAACAAAATGAAAGTTTAGAGCAAAATCTCCCTCTTTATATTTTATACCATAATTTCATCTGTTTTCATATGAAAACTTGCCATCCTTGTCAGTCTCCCTAAATTTGAAAAATTATCAGTACTTTTTAGGTGAGAAAACGGCAGGGACCCAGTGTACTTCATTTGGTCTTGTCTAGCAAACCTAAACAACAATTTATGGATCCTGGGCAATCCATGACCCTGTAATAACAAAGGGATGTGACATGAAATGTACACGGGGAGGTGGTTTTTCAAAGCAGCAGATTGCACTTTCAGATTTCAAAGGGTTTCAACAATATGATAACAATGAGAATTGTGCTTTTTGGTACACTGCACCTTCCCACTCCACAAGAAGTAAATTTGGCTGTTGTCATGATGTGCTGCTTTGTAAGAAGCATAGTTGCTCTGCAATTACTTATCTTCAGGCTTGTGCCAAGGATTAACCCATGGGTCAAGGCCAAAGGCTCCTGGTCTGTTGCCCATTAAAGTCAGCAGAGAGACCTGCATTGACTTCAGCACCTCCTGGATCAGAGCTGAGAATCATGATCTGAATGCAGCTCTTAGTCTGGCTTGGGCTTTCAGTGCGACCTGGAGGAATATCACTTACCTCTCGCTTCACTTGACTTTGGGCAAAGCTGTTACTTCTGTGCCTCACCAAGAAAAGGAGGCTTAAAAAATCATTAGAATTTCGAAAGCACTCGTTCTAGAGAGGGGGCTGGAAAAGCAGAGCGGTAAATCCTGCTCAATTGGAGCTGTCCAAATATTATTGCTAGTATTGAATGAAAGCTCTTAAATGAAGGCTGGTGTTCAGAAGCCAGTACAGCCCAACAGTCATCACATCCCTGATTTTCTGCTAGAAACGTGGAGCTTGTCAGTTGACTTAGTGTGCTTTCACACAAATGTAAGTGATGAACTTCAGGCTTCTAATTTAACTGTTTGTGTCTCTGGAGGAACAGATTTGTCTCTTTTATGGACATTCTCATCCCTCTTTTTAAATGGTGCTGCATTTCGTTCAAGGTAGGTCTGGAGTACATAACTCTGGAAAGCATTTTTTGGGTTTAAAAATAGATGTCACAGCCTAGACCCTGTAAAAGTCTCCATTTACCAGTCATTCTGTCACAGTGAAAATGCAGTTTATCTTTCCTGCAGATATATAAAGCTCTCTCTATATATAATTGTGACCAATTAAAGCTTTCATTTACTTGATTGAGAAACTGTTAGGATGTGCAGAGGTTTTTTTCATCAGCTCCTGTTGGTCTTTGGTTCAAGCCCTTCCCTGGTTAAGTATTTTTCAAGGTAATGTTGTTCTATAGGAGGATCTTATTCACAATTATTACAACACGGATTTTTATTTCAGCTTTTCAGCTGCAAATTCAAAGCAGAAATTAATAGAAAAATACAACAAGATGATGTGAATTTGTTATGACAAAATATTTGTATCTCTTCATCTGAAGTCTGTGCCCAGCCTTATATCCTCTATAGAATGAAAGCAAAGTAGAAAGGCTTTTTTGCCAAAATTTGGAATGATTTACTTCTAGTCACAGTTTGGCATTTCAGGCTTGGAGCAGTGGCATTTCTAGCAGCTCCCACTGCTTAAGCCTCTTAATTATTTATTTTTTTTAAAAATTCTTGCTGCTTTTCAAATAAATGTTAAATGCTTCAATCTTGTTCTGCTATCAGTGAACTGGACCTACCTGTAAGACAATATTCTGGAAAAGAGTTGTCTGTTTAGAGCAGCTTTGCATTAGCTTGTTACATAGGGAAGGGAGAAAGAACCTCCTTCCCTTTGAAATCCTCCAGACTTAGTTCTGCAATTCTGCCTTGTGGGCAAATGCATTTTGTCTCATCTGTTCCCTGCTGCAAATCAGGGCTCTGAAGATCTCATGGTCTTTGGAGAGGGAGGAAGGTCTTGCAAGCCCAGGTTAATTACTGGGGAGCATTACTCCACAAAATGAGATCACTGCATGCCAGAAGCAGTCTGCAGGGAAGCACTTCAGTTCCTGCAACAGAATCAAAGATTCCCAAAACACCCTTTGGTTACCTGATTGCCATTAAACCAGCTGGGTGTACTCATGGGCATCCTAACTGAAATGCTCTGGCAATCCCTCTGAGCTTTTGCAGCACCAAATCATCCTAGAAAGCTGTTCAAGAAGGTCTGAATTATTGGGAAAAAAAAAAAGGACTCTTAACGGAGCAACACTGCCAGTGAGATCTCAAATGAGAAATATTTGGTCAGCTGGATAGGTAAAGCCCAGTGTCTCACATGCTTGCATACTCAGGACAGGCTCCAGTGCTGCATTCCGCCAGATGTTTGACCTGTGGTGCGTGCATGGAAACATTTGAGCATGTGAATAAGTTACCGTTTTGCACTGGGACCACTTAAACTTGAAATTTCCAATGACAAATTGAAGAGTACTTCTTTTCAAGTTGCAGCACAGTAATGGGAGTTAGGATTTATAAGCCCTGCCAAATCCAATAAACTTGTGTTATAGCCTTTTAAAATTGTTATATCGAACGCTGCTTATAAAGAGCTATCTTCCTTCTATTGTTTCATAATTTATTCAGTGTTTTCTTAACTGGCCCATCAGCAGAACAGTAAAAATGCCACTGAGTAAACTTTGTTTAATGGTGACCAATTTTTGTCTATGCTACAATAATGTCTGTGGGAAGAAACAATTACCTTGTGATTTGCTGTCAAAGCGGTAAGTGCATTTTCTTTCCAGTTCATTTAGAAGGGACATCACTTTCAAGCTTTCCCTTGTTCTCTTTGTGGGGTTGTTTCTTCTTCTCCACATTTGGATTTTTTTGCTATGCACACTAGAAATTACTGGTTCAGTCCTGAATCCAGGATTCATAAGCACAACCTCTGCTGTCCTCTGTGCAGTGCTGGTCTTCAGTGATGCATTATCAGCACAGCTCAGACTCATTGCTCTGATGTTTACTGAAACCCCCCAAAACAACAAACCTTCCAGTGTCAGTTATTAATACTGTTTTTCTACTGGGTTTGCTGTGTGAACCAACATCAATTGCTGTTTGGTTTGTTACATTTCCATCTTCAGTTGCAGCACAGAGATTCTCAAATATATGATCTGTTCTCATACCTGTCCAAACTGTTAGGGATGGAAGTGTTTGTGAATTTTTGGCATGTTGCAAACATTTATCATCATAATTATAATAATGTAAGAAGGCAGTTAGAAATGTTTATTGTGGCCTGAAACTTCTCAATTGCTTCGCAGTTCTTCCTTTTGGTGAGTGATGGGCAATCCCTGGTACGTTAGCTAGGATGACAGCATTCAGAGGGACTCTCAGAATCACTAGTGAAGTCTGAAAAATCCTTGTTCCTCAAAGAGGAGAGGAGCATATTTCACTGCCCAGCAGCACCTATAGAGGCTGTTTGCAGGAAAGATGCTGAAGATTCAAATACATTAGTAGAAAATAGTTCTCAGAGTTGTTTGGGAGGGTCAGGGTTTTGGGCAGCACCCATATGTGCCACCAAGCTGTGGGTATCTGTAAGCAACATAGTGCCTCTTGATTTGTAAGGTCTAATCCAAGATGTGCTTCCTGTACTGTTCGCAGAGGTTTCATCCTCAGAAATGCCTCCCAATCTCAATGCCCCTTTTGTAGGATGAAAAGCTAAATTGACCCCAGGGACTCAAAGTGTTTCCAATCTGAAGATTAGATGGCTGATCAACCCTAGGTTATGAATAGCCTGAAATCTTTCCTCTGGGCTCTACGAGAAGGGTTGAGGCATAATCAGAGCAGTCGGCTCCATATATCACATTACTCTCCTTGAATGCCAGACTTCTCTTACAAAAACCATATTTGGAATTCATAAATTGTTCGTCGCTCTTCTCCAGCGTGCTGGCCATTAACCACTGCAGGGATTAAACAGCTACCATTATGTAGGCAGGATCATGTTTATAACAAATTGCTTCCTTATAGCCCACCTGCTGCTTTCAGTAATTTGAAAGCACAGTAAATTAGGGCTTGAAAGTTATGTTTTGGAAGATGACGGGGGTTTAAATAAAAGGTTTTAAATTACCAGACCTCAAACAGCTACCTAGAGAGGCAGTGTCTAGCATCTGGACTGTTACTGAATTACTGTAAGTCTCTTCATCAGCAAGGGAGCCCCTAAACTGAATGGCTGGTGGGAGTGAAACCTGACACTAAATGGACAGCAATGTAAGAAAGCTTTGTGAGCAAATCCCAGAGGAGGAGGACGAATAAGTACATCTTTAGGGAAAGAAAACCAAAGTTGCCTTTTAGGATGGAAAAGCACATTCCTTGCAATGTGTTTCCTCTTGTTTTTGTTTTTTGGTGTGTTTGTTTTCCTCATGTGGTTTTTGAATGCCTCCAGACCAGATCTTTTGGTGCTATAAATTGATGTAGCTCCTTTGGCTTCAATAGGGTTATGTTGATTTACTCCAGCTGAGGATCTGCTGTGTGAGTCTATTCTCATGCCGCTGGAGTTAGCAAATTCAAGCTCACGTTTTGAGTACTTCATGCGTGCACAAGAAACTAATCATAGCAATGATGTGTGCAAAGTATGTGTGAACATTTTTCCACCAGCAGTTCTTAAAATCCCCGCCTCTGCTATCTCCATTTAATGTTGACCCTGTCTCTTCTCTCAGTTGTGCAGGTTTTACACTGACGTAAGTCCACTGACTTCAATAGCTTTGCTCCTGGTTAACACCTGTCTGTAAAAATAGTGTTAAATCATGCCTGTAATGTTAAACCTTCTGTCTCCATGTACAGCATCGTATCCCCAAGGCTCCTAGTTTTGGAATTATTATCCCCCTCCGTTTAATGCAGTAATGAGTGATGAGCTGTATAGCTCCCATCCAACACCTACTGAAGAATGTTTCACAGTGACTTCTGTGGATATTGGCTCAGCCTCAGGTTTCTTCAGGAGTGGTTTAGTGTTCCCTGTTGCTAGCTTCATCTGTCTCTGTGCGTTGTCTTGTCCATTGGCTGAGACATGGTTGGCTTGGAGGGGAGAGAGGCTTTCTTAAATATTACTACTTCTGTTTTACAATGTCCTGAACCATCATGCTGACAGGCCAGAGAGCTGTACCCAACAGTTGATACAGGGGAAAACAAGATGCCCTCCATCCCTCTTTGCCTGAAGTGAGCAGTGACCATCTGAGCAGCATCAGGGACCTGAGACAAACCTGACCGGTGTGCATTTCAGGGCTAGGATTATCAAACAGGTCCCAGACCACTGCACCTCAGTGTCAGTGCAAGCTGGCTCTTAATTCCATCCACCCTTTCCTATTTCTCTTTAATTCCCAGCATAGCAGATCTTAGCTCTGACCTGCTCTTCCAAAACAGTGGCAGAAGGGTGATGTGAGCCACTTTCTGTTCATTCCCACTGAGCATAATGGAGGTGGTTTCTCTGTGGCATTCAGGAACCTTACAGCCTGGCAGGTGGAGAGTCCCAAAGAGAAAAAGTGGATCTGCCAAAGGAAGGTTTGGCTTCCTTGAAATGTTCCACAATGGAGTATTTATTTCAGTTCTGATACCTGAGGTATTTTAAACTGACATGGCTTAATTTAAACCGTTCTGCTATATGCACATTTGCATGTTTGCACGGATTAGCAATGCACGCAGCTGCATGTTTGCACACACAACTCCTTTGGCCAGCTGTTTAGGCTTCCCCGCTGCCAGCTATATTGATTTATTTAGTTCTTCTATTGGCTGCCGAATAATGTGTGCCAAATGCAGAACTTGGATCTGCTTTATGAAAATAATATAGACTAATGAAACTGCCCTGAAAAAAGAACTCTTTTTTTTTTTTTGTTTGCTAGAGGAAGATTGATACTCTGTATTTGTGCACTGATCTGCATGGTGTCTTTCATTTCATTTTCTTCTCCAGGTTGGAACTGATGGACCTGATAATGTGAATAAACAGGTTTGTTTTTACTCCATATGGAGTAAAAAGCTTAAAATCTCTGTAGGTCAGAGGTGTTATTTTTAAGTATGAGAAGCAGAAGTGTAGTATGGTTTGTACTCAGTCTTCTCCCTTCCATCCATGACTGGAGTAACATGAGGTGAAATCACTGTGGTTACTGAGAACTGCATTTAGCCTAGGATTTTTTTTTTTTTAAATAGCAACGTGCACACCTCTGGAAGAATTAAAATAGAAATACTTCAGCTATGTTAAATCATTATTTGGAAGATTTGCATATGCAAGGACTGATCATTCAATCTGTTGCCAACAAATCTCAGTAACTTCATTCCTAATACAGCAAAGTCAAACTACGTTTTCTGCAGTCCTTGTCATTGTGTGTCATTTTAACCCAGGAAGTTCTGGACTTGCCCTTTCTTTTTATGAAAGCCCTTATGATTATGCTTAGGAAGAACCCTAATACCATTGTGTAAATAGTCTTTTCTTCCTCTCCTGGGTAAATGCTCTTCCTGCCATCTCATTGCCACCTCAATCATCTGTTCTTGGAATTTCCTAATCCTGGCTATGGGACTGCAGCTGCAGTTTATAGAGGTCAATTTAATTATCTTTTGCAGGTTTCTCCTAAGAACCGAGTTGTGTATTTGTTCCTCCAGCTGTCTGACATCTAGTTTAAAAGACAAGAGTTTTGCTTCCTCTAACCAAAGCTGTTTGAACTTGTGTAGGGGATATTTGGTACTGAAGTTACAGACTTTCTAATATTATGTAAAAACGTGCTTATGTCCCATGTCCAACGTGTGAGCGGCTCTGCCCTCCCGTGGATGGAAGGAGAACTCGGCTGCGTGCCCAGTCCCAGTGCCGCCAATGCATCAGAAACACTATTTTCAGTCCAGAGTCTGGTTTATGGGGCAAGAGAAGCTGAATCCTGGTTTTCTTTGGTGTTAAACACTTCCTCGCTGTAGCATGAAGCATCAAGACAACCTTGTGGCTTGCTAGAGCAGTTTCCTTTCTTGAATCTTGATCCTGGTTTTGTTTCCTTTGTGTTTTTTTTGTGTCCTTCCCCATCTCCCCTGTGGCAGGCACACGGTGCCTGCTCTCACCAAGTCAGCCTTACCTTCTGGAAAGCAGTTTCTTAGAGCCAGTGCCACACTCACTGCAGTACTTAACACACTTTGAAAGAGGTGATGTTGCAACATGTGGATGTGCATCACTGTTTAGGTGCCCTGAAATTGAAGTGATATGTACTAGTGTGTCAAAGCATAGTTTGTTTCTGGTCACAGCATATTAATATGATTTCTTTTCATTCTAATTAACCTCTTAACCAAGTCATCTTAACCTGTCTCCATCTGTCCTTGCTTTGCCTGTGATTAGTAGTACTTTTTCTTTATTCTCTCCCACCTCTTATGACTTTTTGGGAGGTGCTGAGAAAACTTTGAGTAAATCTTTTATTCCCTGGGAGGAAAACCATGATTAAAAATAGTGTTTGATGATCTAGCCCAGGTAAGCAGCACCATCCAACAATAGTGGTGCTGCTGCCGGTGTCAGAGGGTGAGGAGAGGAGGGATGTATAGCTTTTTTTCCGTCATCCTGCAAAGCTTCCTCCAGAAGAGCCAAGATTGCTGACATGAGCAGAAGCTTGACCTGCAGGCAGCAGTGCCAAGTAATGCCGGCAATGTGTTTTACACAAGGGTGTGCTAACCTCGGCATTTTTCCCGAGCTAGATCATTCCCACAAAAACAACTCTCCCCTCTCAAATGTAGACCGCAGTGGAGAGCTTGGTTTGCAAGCTCTGATTTGATCAAACACGCCCAGCAGAAGCCAAAATGGAACTGCAGCTTTGCAACTTTAAAACGTGTGCATTTCTTTTCAAGCCCATAAATCTCAAATGGTAGACTCTTCCTGCTCGGAGGTGCTCGAGTTGCACGTGATAAATTTTGCATGGCAGGAAGAACGTGCTGTGTCAGTGTGTCATTAGGTTTGAGAATTCACAGATGAGACTCAACAAAAATATTTATTGCCTGGATTTACTTGTCATGAAATTGCCTTAAAATATAGGTGGAAAAAATATCAAGTAAGACAAAAAAAAATAAAAGGAAAATGCATTATTGGATTAACAGAATAAAAGGTCTTTTGGAATTGTTATTTTACAACCTTTATTTATGTAGCTAGATTCAGTTTCTTTTAAATGAGTTTATATATAAATCAATGAACTGTACACCTTAACTCAGAGGATGCTCTCAGGAATTCCTCCTTGTGCCAGTGGAAATGAATGACTTGGAGGAGGGAGGAGGCTGTTAGGATTCACAGTATCCCTTCTTATTATGCTGGTGGCTTTCTGTGGGGCTGTATCAAAGCACACATTGTAACAGTGAATATATTTTTGAATTGGATAACATTTTGTAATTCGAAAAAGAATGTGAATAAGAGATTCTGCAGTAATTAGGATAGAAATTGAGTCATAAATCCTAATAATAAGAATTCTTTTTAGTGGCTTTTTTTTTTTTAAATTGGGTATTCATGTTATTTAATTTAAGAAGATCCTATTGTAGAAGCAATTGCCAATATCCTTTTTTCAGGATATTCCAAAAGATCTATTTATTTTCAATCTTAAATTCAACTCATAAGATGAGATATATTAGAGATGCCGTACTGTGGGAATTAGGCAGCACTGTTAATTTGATCACTTGAGTGTATATATAAAAATGTATGTAATGCTTAGGTAATAACAGCACTCTCTTATCTCCCAGGCACTCCTCTCAAGAACACTTTTTGTGTTTTGTGAAGTGCCTGTGTGAAGCTGGAGCTCAACCTCTTGCTAAAGAGGAGCTTTATGCCAAGTACCCCGCTGGCACAGGCAGCCTTATTTTGGTTTCTGATCCTGTGGCGCAGCTCTTGTGTGACTGTTGCTGAGTCCTGTAATCTTTCTGTGCCTCACATTTGTAACATGGGGTAAAGACATTTCATTTTTATAGCTGTGTGAAAACTGGAGAGCCACAGGTGCAGTGATGAGTAATTTAAAGTATTTTGGCAGAGGAGTGAGCTAGGGCTTTTCTTGAGACTCATCCTGAAGGCCACATTTATTCAACTCGTGCAGTAATATGCTGGTGGAGGTTAATACATACCCTGACTCAGCATCCCGAGCTATGTGGAGGGATTTGTTTTGGGGAGGTTTTCTTGTTGCTCTTGGTTTTTGGGTTGGATGTTTGGGTTTTTGTTTCTTTTGTCAATTCAGTGCTCAAACAAGCAAGCGAAGAAATCTGGGATTCAACTCCCCTCCATATGTTTAATACTGAAACAAACATCCCTAAAGTGCTTCATTTTAGTGAAGTCCTTATTTTTCTAGTCATAAATAAAATGTAGCTAATTTTTTTTTTTAAAAGCATGTAATTTCTAAGCAAAATGTCAGCTTTTAAGAATTCAGTGAACCAAACCCTTTTTTTTTAGTGTCCATTGAGTACTGTGCAATTGTTTGGGTTTTTTCTGCTTTCTGATCTAGACTGTAGAAGCCAATGGCCACGTGTCCCTCAGCAGAGGGAGTAGACTTAGCAGGAAAGTGGAGGGTGTACTGAGGATACACATTAGGAAAGTTCAGTTCATATCAAAGCCAGAAAGAGATTCTTCCACAAATGACTGGATTGCACCTGAAGTGGGTGATCCCATCCTCATCCCACCTAACTTGAAAATGGAAGGTTACAAAAACCAAAACCCTGAAAATTTACTCCTCTTGTTTCCTCCTTTGCTCTCTCCCTTCCTACATGGTCTCTATTATTTTCTGTGGTGGTTTCTTTTCTGTTTGCAGCTAAGCGTAACCTGCAGAGTAGTGTGCTATATCAAGCTCTCTTTTCCCATTTATTATTAATTTAATTGAATCATTAGGTCAATTTCAAGAGAAACCAGATGGGTATGAAATAAGCAGTGAGACTAGTGTTGGGGTGGGTTTTTTTTTTTGTGATGATGATGCATTAAATAGGTGTGTAAAGTCCTACAGTATCAGCGAGATGGTTAATACAAACTTACCATTGTGAATGAGCACACTAAATACTAGATTAATATATGGCAGAGGAACAAACGAGTCTACAGTAAGGTTTGCTCCTCACCTGACAGGTGCTAACAGGACCCTAAAACCCCAGAGGCCTGGCAGGAGACAGAGGTGACACTTAAAATTAACTGTTGAAGAAGACTGCACCATTGACAAAACCCATCTGTCCCAGTACAGCAGCTCAGAGGTACACCGTGTCAGTTGTGTTTGTGCTCTGCTTCCTTGGGGAGCCACAGGGCAGTGCCAGGCTGGCACGCCATCACCTCACCCGATTGCTCCAACCTCTGTTTGTGGAACTGCACGTGCTGCATCTTGATAGGAAGCCTGGAGGACGTTTGTGATTCTCCTTGGCATGGCAGGGTGCTTTGAGGTATTCCAGAGTGAACCTGCTGCAGGCTGTCAGATGCTTTTCTTGATCTGTGTGAAAATGACAATAATGATTTATCTTCTGTTTGGTTACATCTCTTAGGGTAAATCAGGTGAATAACTATGATCTTATTTCCACAGACGACAGAGGGACTGCTAAAAGGCACAACTTGCCTCAGGCACTTCTGCTGGTATTCTTTCCTGTCAAGCTGTTTTCTCATTGCTCTGGAGGCTTTTCCTTGGCGTCGCCTTGGCTGAAGGGTGCAACTGTCACTCATGCCAGGCTTTTAGCATTTAAACATCTAGTATTTAACTTAAGGGTCTTCTTCCTCTCTCAGCTTCTCTCTCAATTTTCCACTATTTTGTTTGCAATAGCAACAAACTATTCCAGCAGAAATGCTGAGCCAAATTCCTTGCTGATATAAAACAGAGTTGGGGAACTTTATAATGGTAAAGATCTGTAGAAAGCACAAACTTGTTAAAAAGTGACGTGGGAAACAAGGCCCAGGAGAGGCTGATGAATTGCTAAGGTCACACGTGAAGCTGGTAGGATAGCAAGGAATAAAACTGATGCACGTTTGTCCTCTCCAGCCTCCTGTGATGCTTACAAGATAACTGAACTCCGCAGTTCCTTCAGCTACAGAAAGTCTCAAAGGCCTTTCTAGGTAGAGATGTGCCTCAGGGCTGCAGCAGAGATTGTTTTCCCCATTTTATGCAGGCTTAAGAAGTGAAGGGCTTCATCTGTACTTTCTCACTTCAAATTTTATTCCCAAATTCGAGTGGCTGGTCAGCAGTGAGACCAAAAGCAGAACCCAGGGACTCACTGACATGGTGCAGAGGAGCAGAGTGTATCCTCATCATGTGTTTCTCATTAACCTGGCTGCAAATCTGCAGGGAGACAGCAGTGTGGGAGGAAGGTTCCCTGTAAGCTCATACTCTTTAAGCCCTGGCAATCCAGGATCTTGTTCCTGCAAGTGCCCTTCCTGGAGAAGCTCTCTGGAGCAGCCTAGGGAACTGGGAGAACAAGGTTGCCAACTACCAGGACTTGTATTCTCAGAACTTGTAGGTGAAAGAGTTTGCACATCTCCTCTGCATCCTTTCTGATTGAACTGTGGGCTGTTCAGGTGCTTCTCCTTTGTGTTTCGCTCTGCTTCAGTCCCCATGTTGTTTTCCAGAAAGCATTGCAGAATGGAGTCTACAAGTATGAATTACTTGCTTTTTGTGCTTGCTGGTTTTTGTCCCTCCCCCCTTCTTCCATTCACCTTCAGTCATCTCTGAAGTATTATTCATTAGAAACTTGAGCATCTCCATCCTGAGGAGGAAAAAAAAAGCTTCTAGTGAGCCAAAATTTACTCATCCTATCCTGTTTTTCTGCCTTCTAAGAAAAATGTATATGGTCTAATCATAATCCCCAAGTGACCCATAAGCTGGGTCTAGCTGTGGTAATCAGAGCCTCATACTGGAGGCTGGCTGTCAGAGATGGTTGTTAGAACAATTGATGCAGCAGACATCTGTCTCAGCTGAACTCCACTTGTACCTTTTGGAAGAAAGTGAGCATTCATTTGTATACATAACATGGGAAGAAGAGAAAACCCACAATCCCGTTGCCATCTTTCTTTAACGAGCTATCATGATATTTCATTAAAATAACATGCACACTTTGAACTGTCACATCTCTGCAGCAGGCGCTGCTTTAGTAGCTGGAGGAAAAATTGCTTCATTGCACACGATGCAATACTTCTGCAATTCATTGGTCTGTGGCTGAGTGGCATGTGGGGATAAATTAGTGAGGGATAGGAAGAGAATTTTTGCTTGTATAATTAGGGCTGTTTAAAATTTAAATATATAAACCCCCCTGTTTGTCCCCTTGTCTTTTGGAGAGATATTTTTGTGATGCTTTTGGAAACAATTCACACTTCTAACTCTTCCACAAAGATTATGCTTCTGGCACTACAGAATTTCCAACAAATATCAAGCTCTTGAGTCAAACACGCAGAGGCCATCGTGAGGCTGAAAAGCACACAAACTAACTATTGTTAAAATTTGCTGATGCTGCTTGGCATTACCAAGGGGGCATCTTGTTGTTCTTTGCTCATATGATTTAGAGTAATGAGAAAATTCAGAATGAGACAAATTAGGAGGCAGATCCTCTGAAATGACCAGGCCTTCCCCACTGCCCCTGAGCACAATTCAGACGTGCACAATGGGGCCTGTTGCCGGATGGGCAAATGCATTCTCAATACTTGATATCAGCAGTAAGGGAATATCAGGATGATATTAGAGGAGCTGAGAGAGGGAAAGAAAAAAGATAATTTAGAAAAAAACTGAGGTCCGCAGTTATATTTATGATTTAAACATTAAAGCCCCAATGATACAGGCACGAATTATCTTTTTCTCAATAAATTAGCACTGCACTCAGCTCATTCATATGACAATGAATTGGAAAGTGCATCATTCTGTGCAGCCGGGTAATTTTTTCCTCCTCCAAATATATTACGCTGTTTAAATGAGGCTACATTTTTGTGAACAATGTGTGTATCAATATAAAATGAATCACACACATTCTTCTCAGGCCTTTATTTAACACGTCTTTTGCTCAGCTTTTGTAATAAAAGAATATATCTTTGCCTGTTCTGAGTGGAAAGTCTTGTATGCAAAGGGTCCTTTGTACCACAGCAACAAAATAGTTCAAGCATCTGCTAAAGGCTGTCAGTATATCAGAAAGTCAAGTGTATGAAGCATCAGATTTCCTTTTTTGAAGACAATTAAACTCTCTTCTGTAATAAAAAAACTGGTAGAAACGAGTTATGCTGATTCCACTTCTATGTGGGGATACACCAAAGTGCTGTTGCTCCCACTGCATGAGTGAATGACCTGTTATAAATACTCCAGTATGAATGCAGCAGCTGATGTTGACTCAAAGGTGACCAACTGGAGCTGCCACCATAGGTTTTGAGAAGTAGCACGTGTTGAGTGCCCCTTGGCCTTGGCATGATGCCTTGCAGTGGGTGGAGTTGGCAGGACCTCACGGCAAGGTGGAGAAGTCTATGGGGTAGGTCTGGAGGCTGGAGGGGCTGCTGGAGTTTTGGAGTTCAGCTCCTCGGGCACTTGGAGGGGGCATGACTGTGTATTCCTTCCCAGCTAAACCACCTTTGATGTGATACATTTGTTGGCATGAAAGTGTTAAATTGATTATTTCCAGAAGTAATAGTGTTCTCTCTCCTTGGAGTTTGTTCCCATAATACAAATGTAACATTTTTCTCTGGCCTTTAATTAACACAGGGCATTGCCATGCAGCATTCTGCTGGCACAGCCTCCATGAGCAGCATTACTACACACTCCCTTGCTGTCTTCATTGCCAGGGCACCTGAGCACATCAAAACCAAGAACTTCCAGTATATGTCTGCAGGGCTGGGAGGTGATTTTTATCCATGTTTTCACTTGGGGGAAAGTAGGGCATGGCCATGATGAGAAATTTTCTGCATCCATTCGGAACTAGTCTGCGGCATGCCCAGGAGCTGGGCCAGTGTTTTATCTTTGTACCTGAGCCTTGGCATGGACATTCATCCCCCAGACTGGGCTACCCTCTGTGTGCTGCCCATGGGGCTGAATTAATCTCATGAAGGAGTTGTCTTTGAATTTATTTCAGGGCCTTAACTGCATTTTCTTTAAATCCAGGGCTGCTTAGGTCCTGCTGAGACGTTCTGTGTACAGGAAAATATATTGAATCTGAAGTTGCGTGCATGGCTCACGTACCCTTTTTGACTCCTTTTCCTTGTTTTTGTTTTCAGTGTTGTATTTTTCCAGTCTAACTGATTTCAATTCCCTGTTCCTATCATAACACGCGTGATGTGAGTACTGGGCAAAGCAACCTGACTATTTCAAGCTTCAGTCTGGTTTCCTTTTTTTGACCTTTTAAACCATGGTACTGGAAACTGGTAGCCATAGTAACTCCCTTATCTGTGTTGAGAAATAAATACTAAAAATTGCTCCTTTTTTTTTTGACTATTTAAATAGAAAAATGCAGAAGCACATAAAACCTACAATATATGACTGACTTTGTATTTTGAAGTCTCCACTACTTCTGTTAAATGTGGAAGCAAATCATCTGAGAAAATTAAAACAAACTCTGCTCCTTTTTGAAGGATTCCACTGGCAACTTGCACAGGAGGGCTTTGGCTGCTCAGCTCCTCTTGGTTTATGTAGCCCAAAGAGGCTCAGCTGGGGTGTGGGCTGAGGGTGAGTGTCAGAAGATGCTCCAAAAGGAGTCAGATATGGAAGAAGACTGGGACTGAACTTTGCTGTTTTCATGTCTCTGTTAATCAGACTTTATCCCACAAAAGGGCCTTTTCCCATACTTTTGTACCCAGAGGCTGAGAAGTGTACCTGCTCTCCGTTAATTTAACGGAAACCTTTCCAAGATGGAATTGCTGCAGGTCTAGAAATCTTTTTCTTAATTACTGCACCTTGATATCCTGAGACTAGTGCATAATTCAGTGATCCCTCGTAAAGCAAATCAATGTTTTCATTTCAATTCCCACATAAAAGAACCTGCAAATTACTTGAAAACTTTTTTTTACTTACATTCATTACGTGTGATATATGGCTGCAAAAATGTCTCAAATTTTTACTGCCTGGGCACCCCTGACATGTTTTAAAGACAATGTGCCATCAGTTCCTCATATTGCCACATACCCTGAAGACCACTGGGATCAGCTACTGGGAAAGTGATTCACAGTCTCAAGGAATATCTTATTGAAGATCTCCATTTGTTTTCCAGTAACTGGACTCCAGCTGTTGCTAAACTCGTCTGCCTTTTGTAAATGATGATCTTCCCAACACATCTTTCAGGCTAATTCATTCTTCCTTTCTCCACCTAACCTAGCTGGGGTTATAGAAGGTTTTGTTGGAAGAGGTGATACCTTTTATTAGACCAACTGATATAATTGCAGGGAAAAGACACACAAGTTTTTGGCCACTATCACATTTGTCTGTGCCTCACTATTTGATGTGTGTGTTCTTTTAATTCATTAATATCAGCTTCTATGAGAAAAATGGAAAGCAGATGTTTTCATTGATGACATTTGAATGGCTGGAGTTGGCAATACTGGATTTTAAATTCAGATAATATGCCGTTTCCCTTTACATGTGTGATTCTGTTTCTCTTCTTGGATTGGATGAACATAACTCTTAGGATTTCAGTGAAAATGCTTCTGCACGTGAATTCTTTGAGTATATGCCAACACATGATTAAAATGCTCATTTTACAACACTGTTTCTCACAACCTTATTTGCTAAAACAGTCACACAGAGCAAACAAAAAGAACCATGTGGACTCAGTATGAAGAAAATTATTCTAAAATGTTTCTATTCACAGAAATAGTTGTTTTGGAGTAGCTCTATTTCAGTCTCACTTCTTCTATTTTCTGTACATGATAATGTGTGCATTTATTTTCCAGTAGGGCTCCTCCACGTGCTGTTCCATTGCTCACAGTCTCTCCTTCTATGTCTCTGATTCACTAATAAACTATTTTTGGTGGTTCTTTTCCTCTGCCTGAATTTCACCTCTTGCTGAGCTGTTGCAGCTTTGCCCCCTCGCTGCAGCGTGTGTTAGTGAGCACTGATTTCTGGCTTGATTTTTTTTAATTTTGCCTTTTTAATAGTTCATGTTGTGTTGAATGGCAGAGCGGCTCTGAAGCTCGCTCTGGGGCCATCCCTGTACTGACAGGCAATGCTCCAAGTTAGGGACTCTGGCATCCAGTTGTGACAATTTCTAGGCGTGATGCTGAAGGATAAATTAGGAGCATCTGTTACTCCAGAAATGGGCTGCCCATACATAGGCTGAACTGATTAGCCAAAGGGTGTTTAAGAACTTGTGGAACTGGCTGGGAATTGAAAGGAAAGGCAGCAGCAGTGTCCATGTGCATTTACAAATGTGTGTATTTACAAACAGGCATGTCTTATGAATGTATGAATTTAGTATGCTATTTTAATTTTTTTTTGCTTATCATGTGTCTAAAGGGAGAAGTGAGCCCCAGAAGAGTAACTGTTGGGTTTTGTACTATTTCACTAATTATCTGCTGTTTAAAAAAATACTTTTCCATAGGACAGTATCAAGGACTTGACAGCAAACATGGCTGTGATTCTCGGAGCAGTACTGAGTGACCTGTTTCACAGGCATAGGTGCCGTCCCATGGACTTGGCTGCTCCAGACACTGCAGTTGTTTGGTGGCAGAGCTCAGGAGCACAACGCAAGCGCTGTTCCAGAGCCTGGGCACTTGCTGTCCAGTTTGCTCTGTCTGTATGTGACCTTGGCATCTGAAAAGTCACCCTTAGCTCAAGGTGCTGCTATATTATTTAAGCTTCTTCCATTGGGAAAAGTGGAACTTCAATTTCTTTGTAGAGATTTCTGATGTAAGAGCTCAGATAGGCTGTAGAAGGCTCAACACTGCTCACAGCAGTTCTAACTGTGTTAGAAACTGTGCAGAGAGAGAAAAATTTGCTGTCTCTCTGTAGAAGCTTCCTTGGCAGTTCTGGAAAAATCTTTCCTCTTCTTGAGCAGTCAGTGTCTCAAGTCCATCCTCCTAGGGCTGAAGCGCAGAGATGGAAATTCTTGTTTAAATCTCACACATTTCTTATGAGTACCTTGTCCCTGATAATGTGCTGTTTCATGCCCTTATGTGGAATCTGCTTGTCACTGATGCTGACGGATGCAGGATAAAGTGCACTTTCCTTTGGCTGTGCCAAGTGGATATACAGCAGTGTGCTCAGCTATAAAAGCTAACGGCAGATTCTGTGCGGAGCCGGGATTGTCTGAGGGAGGGCTTTTCTTTCTTAAAAGTACCTGTTTAAAGAGTGCACGTGCAGCTGCCTTGGTGTGCCAATAGAGATGTGACAGTGGCCAGCAATATGGAGGTGGACGTGCTGAGCTTGTTCCACCTGTCTACTTGGGATTTTTGAATCCAGAGTGATTCTTTAAATTATCTCTATTGTAAATCAAAGTACATATTTTTAGTTTCCCAATTCAGTGGCTCTGCACTCATGTCTGACGTCAGGGCCCACAGGTTTTAGCTGTAGCAGCTAATCCTTGCTACTGAATAATGGGTGACTTTACATAGCAAACACGTTAAAAGGTCTGAGGTCAGCGGATGGGAATGACGAGTCAGAAAGGAGGTTTGTCACGTCTCAATGACTCCCATAACAAGCCAAGTAGCAAGAGCCAAATTTGAGCACCCGTTACAGATCATGTACCTTAGCACTCAGTTTGTTATGAGAGCTACTGATGTCTGAGTTCACAGCAAAATATTTCCAGGGAGTAGATAGACATGGGAATTAGGCCAGTAGATGTTGCCTTTAATCTTCTAGATTTAAATAATTAGTAGATGTTAATTTACTTCTGCAGTCTTTTAGGACTGGATAAACACAGGCACGGTGCAGCTAATCACCACACTTGGGCTATTTCTTCCTTTTAAATAATGATTTTCCTGTTTCCCAGCAGCACTGCAGTTAACAGCCTGAAGATTGCAGACAGATGGGTTTGTTCAGTGTGAATTCCCAGGCCCTATTCAGCCTTTACCTTATTTTCAAGAGCCATGGGAAAAATAATCAATGTTTCTGTGTGCTGGTTCTCATGTATGCAGTTGCAATTGCTGGGTGCCAAGAATGCCAAGGATCCAAACCTACAGTAACTAACTAGGTCACTCTTGAAACGTTGTCACGTGTTTGGGCTTTTGCCTTTTTTTTTCTTTGGTGAGGCTGCAGAAAGTAAGGGCTGAGCAAGAAGCAGCGAAACGAAAGTCCATCTGTATATTCTCCCGTCAGCTCTTCCTCATCCTCAGTAGTATCTAGAAAACGGTAGACCCCAAAGTGGGATTTGTCAAGCATGATGGCCTTGTCTTGGCAATGTCTGTGGGAGGTCAAAGTCTGTGGTGAGAGGCACTGTTGTCATCATTGCAAGGTGCTCTGCAGCTGCGTCTTCAGGGTTCGTGTCCGCAGTTGTGACCAGCGTGCAGGCACAGCATGTCCTCCCGTGGCTGTGTGACTGAGCAGAACAACCTTGAAATTCTGCATTGAATGAAAAGATTGTGTGCTGGGGACTTGGGAACTGCTCTCGGCTATTGCTTTGGAGAAAAAACAGATTTTTGAAATGGATTTCAGCTTGGTCCATTCCAACCCCAGTCAATCACATTTAATTATCTGCCCAGGGCACAGGGTATCCGTCAAACTCTGATAAATTCAATGAACATGCAGATTGTATCATCTTTTGTCATCAGTACCGTCTGTTCTTGGCATTCATGCTGCAGGCCTAGACTGTAGATATGTTGATTAGCAGATACGCTGATCAGTCATGAAAATTCATTTCCAAAATGAATTTGGATTTGGAATGAATATGGGTTTTTTTCCACCTCAGGCAAAGGGAGCTGGAATTCTTGATTACACATAATTATTTATACTCATATTTAGGCCATTTTATATACCCTCAAGGTGGTGTAAACTGGTATGAGTTTAAATACGAGGTTAGATCTGAAGTGTTTAAGCATTTCACTCACTTGTTGGGTACTTGGAGGAGGCAGAATAGGAGTTGTCTTTCTTCTTAATTGTCTTTATGTATAAGAGGATTTAGATTTCTTCTGCTATTTTATTTTCCCTTTGGAGGTCTGACTTCGTCTTGATCAGAAAGAGCAAAACTGGTTCTCTCAAATTTTTCCTAGAACATTTTTCAGTAGCTGTGGTTAAGGAACATATTCTAAGGGGTGCCTGCTCTCCCCATTTGGAAGTTAATAGGAATCCTGCCCGTTGTTGTCTGAAAGATGGGATGATGTCCTGCTCTTGAAATCCCAGGACCTGAGACTGCCTTCTGTCTCAGTTGCTGGGAATTTCCCCCTTACATCTTTACTTCAGTGTGTCACAGGGAGACACCTCTGTCTTCTTCAGTTGTACTGTGATGTTGAAGGCAATATGGGTCCTTGTGCTACGGGCTTTCAAAAATCCTTGCAACACCAGTCACTTGGCATTCAAAGGAAAATTTTGCAATGTTTAGGAATGTCAGACTGCAGCATGTGCCAACGTAGCTCAGCCAAAATTGTCTACTGGTGTTTCCACAACAGAATGGCCTGCCCAGATTTCAGTGTCTGCCATCGTAATACCTTGGGACTACCGATGGCTCAGTGTTCCTTCACATCTCAGTTTTTCCATGTAAACCCAGACAGGCCTTGGTTTCACTGGGCTAAAACCATGCTGGTACTGTGACTTTCTCTATTAGTGAAATTTAAGCAAGAACAGTGTTTTAAACTACATCTCAAAAAAAAACCCCGAACAAAAATCCCAAAGCAGTCGGCTTTCTACCTAGTCCAAATTTGCAAGATTTTACCATATGAGAGATTTTTTTCTAATACTTGCCTGGGAACCTCTCTTCCAGAAAATCCTGCTGGAGATTTCTTAAATCTGTCTCCAGCTGTCAATCATGCTGAGTGGTAGCAGGTGCTGGACTTTCTCTCATTTATTGTAGAGGACAGTAAGTGTTTAAGGACATATTGGCAACCTGGAGAGATGCTGAGGTCCCAGACTTGATAGTAAGCCCACTACAGGTTGATCCAGGTGCTATCTTTGTCTTTTACTATTTGTTTAGGGTCACCCTACCTTATGTTCAGTCTCTGCCTGCTGATTTAGGTGATTCTCAAAGCACTCAAGCTCCAGTCCTGAGTTTAAGTCTATGGGAGAGCAGTGAAATTTGTGTGGATGCAGTGGAGGCAGAAGGATCTGGCTGTGTAATACATACTGATGATAACGACCTATTCTCCAATATTCTGTATTTTTCGTTCCTTTTGAACAGATTAGTGTTAATTTGATCTTCCCTTGGGTGTGTGTTGTCCTCTTTTAATTGCAGGGTTTTGAGTATTCATACTCCTTTGCTTAGCTACTAAGTTTTGCTAATCAGTTCCCGGTGTATGCCAAGATAATGAAGATGATTAATGAAATTGTTACACTCCCAGATTCTTGTTCTAACTTGCTGTCTTTAACTGGTTTCAAACTTGGATTCATTTGCACTGTTACCTGCAACACAGCCCTTGTGTTTTAGCCACAGAAGCAGGAAAATGGGGGCATGCTTTGCTGTCTTCAGAGATTGTCGTGCAAGAATCCCACTGGAAGGTTCAACACAGTGAGCAGGCTGGCAGAAAAAGGCTGGTGATTCAGACGTGGGTTTTATTGAAGCCAGCAGGGAGGTGACACAGGTACTAGTAGCTCACTTTTGCATTTGGCAAAAGGCATGTTCCTTCTGTGCCAGGCTGCAATTATCCCACGTGCCATGAAACAGGACTGGCAATGATGGTGAAAGAATACGTACTAGTAGAAGTGGTTCGAGGGGAATTAATAGGTCTCATAATCTCTCTTACATTGCTTGTTTTTCTAAGTACTTTTACTTTTCCTCCAAGACTAAAATACAGCAGTTAAGCTCATTAAAAACACCTTAAGTTATAGACATTCACCATTTTTCATTTCCTTTGCAAACAGCACTGATCTGATAAGTGTATTTTCTTTCCCAGAGCCGTGAATATTTCTTTGTAGGAGAAAGTTTGCTGTGATAAAAGCAGGTTCAGTAAAGTGTGAGTGTGTGATTCTCTTCCCTCTGACAAGTGTTTCGCTTCTCACTGATGTTTTCTTTTCCAAAGATCTGCTCTACACAGGGAATTTCAGACGTGGAAAGAAAAGAGCTCTTCTCAAAGCCTTCTGGAGGCATTTGATATAATACCCACTGAGTGCCTTGAAAAGCAATAAACAGTGCTAGGATACTGGTCAGGTAATTCTTTGGAGAAATAGTAGGAACACATCCAGTGTGCTTCAACTAGCTTTAATAAAAAGGTATGTCAGTGAAAAGCAGATCTATCTTTTTCTGGTAATTTGCATGGATTGCAATGAGATTTTAAAATACTGTCTGTGTTAGAGATGGCTGTATTTTCTTCTTGAGATCTGTATTCAGGAATGGTCTGAAACAGTGTGTGATGGTAGAGCTGGGAATGGCCAGAGTTTCACTCCGGTGTTTCCTTTCTGAGCTGTTTGCATTCTTTCATGTCTCTGTGGATCCTTCCTTGAGAATAGGAAAAGACAGTGAGGAGAAAGGGTACACAGCAGCTGGCCCAGCCATGGAACTGGTGGTGTCCAGCTGCTGATGGCTCTGGGACAGTGTTTGCGTATGCAGCTGTGACAGAGGTACAAGTGCGTACCTCTGCCCACCCAGCCTTGCAGCTTTATGCAGCATGGAGGCAGTTGCTGAATCTTTTCCTTGCTGTCTTTGTCCCTTGGTTGATGCTTCTAGAAGAGTCCAAGTGCACTGGAAGTACAAATCTTAAAGCTTATATCTCACTGTAAAGCTTGACATATTCCAGCCCCATACAAACTTTTCTTCTGTACTATTCAGTGACCCCATTTGTTATCTGCTTTGTAACAGACCTAGAGAAGAGTCCAGGCACTCATGCTGAAGATTTACGTTTCATTCAAGCCTGTAGCTCCCAAATGTGCAGAGATTCATTTGCTAGCAAGGATGTATTGTGCCACTGCTTGATCCAGAGCTGTCCTGGGGCCAAACACACCCTTAGAAACACCTTGTGTACAAATGATAAAAACAAAAACATCATTAGTTTCTTAAGAGCAGAACTAACCTTTTTGGGGACAGAAAACATGCACTGTAGAGCTAAATACTACTTTTATTTTTAACTCTGGAATGTTTCAAGTTTGTGATTGAAAATGAAATAACCTTGTCATGGTTCATGGGCACATCTTGCACACGTGCATCATCTTCCTAAAAACAAATCAGTTGTTATGATAAGGAGGGAGTTGAACAGCTACAGCCAAGGCATCTTTCATGAAGTAGCTATGAAGAGAAGTACAAACTCATGACGTTGATCTGAAGTGTGAGAAACCTGTGTTCAGTTCCTTGCTACTCCACAGGTTTTGTCTGTTCCTTTTGGCAAGTCTGTTTGTCCCATCTGTATGCAGGAGGTTGAACCTCTGTTTCTAGGACGTATTATTTCTCAACCACTGAGTTTGCACACTAAGTCTACACGTAACAGGGTATCCTCATGCCTAATTGCAAAACTCTGCAATCATCCTGCTGATTTTCTTGCAACATCCTCCTCTGTTTCGTCTGGAAGCTCCCTGGCCCTCAAATCTCAGAATTAATGCCAATGATTTGTGAACCACTTAGTTATGTAAAGATTATCCATGTTTGTAAAACTAGCCTGCAATTCGTTAGCTGGGCCAAATATATTTAATGATGCTTCATATCACTGATGACATCACATCCTAGCCTAATTTTTTTTCTAATTTTGATTTTTTTCCCATAGTTAACACTGCTCTTTGTCCGGACAATGTTGTTAATAGCTCACAGTATTGTTGGCTAGGTTCCCCTGAAAACCCCCTGTGTAGGTAGGGAAGACAAAAAGAGAAAGCTGTTTTTTTGCAAAAGTTGAGGGGTGGCTGTTCACTGGCTCTCCATACAGCTCCTGTTTATGTTAGTATTGAGGGCAGAAAGAGATGCCTATAAATCCAGTCATTCCCAGGTGTTCAGGTGCCTTATCTCTCCTTGAGGATTTAACCACAGACTGTGTATGGTCTCCTTCAATGCAAACTCCAATAGGTTAAATTTCAGCACTAACAGCAGGGATTTCAACACCTGAAGAAAAGTTCAGTATCTATGGATTTTGCATAAGAAATAAAAAAGCTTTTATGCTTCTTGGAGAAATGTGAAGCTTGTTGCTTCTGTGGCCACAGTATGTTCAGACTGGGGAAAAAGTTCCTGATTTTGAGCTGACAGAGAGGTGTAAATGAAAGTTGAATTCAAAAGACTTCCAATAAAATCCATTGGCTCATCCTGTCCTTTCAGGCTGCATAGGATGGGTCCACCTGGTGAGGTTAGTGACTTCCCAAGTGCAGCTACTGCCTGTGTTAGAAGAAATATGTCTCTAATTCTCCTAGGTTTCAGCTAGGAAAGAGGATCAGTTTGAAAGTAGAGTGGGAGCCTCAGTAAACCTTGTTTGGCAAGTTCTGCCTAAGGCATGTGCTGAATCTCTCCAACTGCTCCTGCGTAAACCTATTGACTAATTCCCTTCTTCAGCCATATATAGTCTTTTTGCCTCTGAATCTAATAGCATATTTACTTTCTTTCTCACTAACAGCTTAGGGATTTAAGAGGCCAAGACCCATTTTCAGAAGAGATTCTTCAGGCCAGATTCAGCCAGAACATACTCCCTGTGCTTACTATTTGCAATTGGATGGATGTGACCTATAGAGATGCCTTATGCATAGGAATCACTAGGCATTGATTTTTTAAAAAGTAAAATTTAGACTGTCTGAGCCTTAGGAACATCATTTTCATCAGCTTTTGCTGAGATGTGTGGTTCTAAGAACTTAGGCTGCCTTTAGAAAGGGGACTCCAGTGTGAGTTTTCAGTGATGTGCCGGTGTTACGACTGCGTGTGGTACGCCTGTTTGAATACGTTCAGAATGCTCAGCTTGACTGTGACGCTGGTTGATTGGCTGTGGGCAAATGCTAAATGTATTTTTGTTGGGTTTGAGCATGATTAGTCTCCAGTGAGTGAGCTGCCTCTCGTTGTGCTCGACATTGCGTATGCAACCAAATGAAGAAATATGTCCTGTCCTAGTGTGAAGGACAGGAGAGCTCAGGCGTACAGAGGAGAAGGGGAGGTGGTGCTGAAGGTAAGGGCAAGACTCAAGTTATGAGACAATTGTGGCTAGGCAGTCACCTAATAGTGACACTGTTTATGCCCACATTTACTGTTTTCTAGGTAGCAGAGAGGACTTGTTGCCATCCTTCTGTGGTAGTTTTCTGAGTCTCTAATAAAATGCTAAAAGGACTGAATTTCTAGCTTTTGCCCGTTACATCAGGAAATAATTGGTTCTGGTAAATAATAAATAATTTTGCATTTGTGAGTTTGGTTGCCAGCCAGGAAAACACATTCTTCCTCTTGCGTTACAGCCAGTCCCGCGCTTGCCTTGTTCCTGAAAGGGCTGGGATCACCGATGCACTGCTGCATGCTTTCTGGAATAGCCTCCCCTCAGGCTGTGGCAGGGTCTCCCAGGCAGAGTGCTCTGGCTCGCCTCTTTCTCTGCATCTAACTGTATGTAAGTGCAAAGAGCTGATCCACAAGATCTTGAAGCCAGCCTTTCCCCTACTCTTGCAAATGTTTAAATTGTTGTGTTTGAATGCTGAAAAAATTATCAGGCTATTTCAAGGGCGCCTAGGCTTTGCTTTCTGTCCCCTGTGGCAGCCAGCTCCAGCTCAGACTTTAGAAGTTTCCTTACTCCAGGGCAAGATTCAACAGTCTCAGAGATTTGTGACCCTGCGTCCTAAGCCAGGAAACTGCAGTTGAGCCAAAACCATTGGCATCACTGCTGAGAGTTAATAAATACATTCATTGCTGTAGTACATTTTTATTGGCATGAGCAAGGCTTAATACATACCACCTTGTTTTCTCTGTGCCTGAACAAGGAAAGTTGTGCAAGTTGGACTTACCAGTGATTAAGAGACCTAAGCAAGCTGGACTGATAAGATCATAGATTTTATGACCACTACGTGTCATTATATCATCTTATCTGAGCTCCTGTGTAGCACAGGCTGTAGAGCTTCATCCTTTATCCTTCTTAAGCCAATACATTTTGTTAGAGTAAGACTTTTCTCTAGAGACTACCAGTCATTACTCTCTGGATTTGAGTTCCTGTGGGCATGCTGCAGAATCGCAAGCAGCTGGCCTGTATCACAGCTTCTAGACAACTTCTATTCCTCGTTCCAAAGGTGATGTTTTTTGGTACTTTTGTAAAAAACATGCAGAAGTAAAGTTAAAAATACCTATGAATTGTCCTGAAACCAGTCCCGCGGGGTGGACTCCTTGCACATGGAGTGCCTCCTTTCAAGAGCACACCTCCAGCCCCATAGCCATTTCTTCCCTCCTTGCAGCTGCTGCTCACTCTTAAATATGTCTGAGCTGGGGTCCTGAGCTCTTCTGATGGGCTGATGCTTTGGGGCATTTTGGGTGGTTCTGCCAGTTTCATCGCTGGTTAGGCACTGGCTGTGACCAGCACCTGGCAGAGGCATCACTGGAGCCCTGAAACCTGCATGCATGCCCAGCACAGCAATTGGGGTGAGGTAATGGAGTGATTATGCACAAACTGACTGGGGCTTATGCATGGAATATTTGGGTCCTCAGGCATAATCTCCTTGGTCATTCATGCATGTACCAATTGGGTGCTCATGCATAAAATACGTCCCTCAAGTGTAAGTTATTTGGGCACTCATGCATCAAGCATTTGACTGCTCAAGCATGACCTAATAGGGCATTCAAGCACATACTGATTAGGTACTCATGTACAAACTAATTGGCTGCTCATGCATGTACCAGTTGGACACCCATGGATAAACTAATCATGTGCTCATGCATGAATTAATTGTGCACTTATGAATAAATTAATTGGCTGCTCATGCACAGACTGATTAGGCACTCATATGTGTACTAATTGGGCACTCATGCATTAATTGGGTGCTCATGCATGAACTACTGGAACATTCCTGCATAAACTAACTGGGTGCTGCACATGGGTGAACTAATTTGACACTCATGCGTGACCTGATGGGGTGCTCCTGTGTATTGTTTTGGCACTCATGCATGTGCTAACTGGATGCTGTTGTGTAAGACCATAAAGCCTGCAATTTATGCCCAGTACTCCCATTGCTGTGCCTTCCAAAACCTTTAGCACTTTGGGTGGTTTGGAGTTGAGTTTGAATTGCGCAATTTAGGCCTAGAGCTGAGTGGGGCAGTAATTAGAAACAGATGGCACAAAAGCAGAGCTCCTTCTCTTCCAGAGATTAATGACCGTCAGTTATATATTCTGTTCCATCCTCGAACATCTTCCCAGCTCACGTAGTTGCTGTTCCTGTCCTTGGCCTTTGCAAACACCAAATTCCCTTTGTCTGTTCCAGATCACTCTGTTCTCCCCAAGCCTCTTTGTTTCCTTCAGAACCTGAAGTTCAGAGCTCATGTTCATCGCTTTCTTTACAGAGAGCAACTTCAGTAAGAAAACTAAGCTCTACCTGTTTTTCCTCTCGTGTCCTTGGGTCTTTCTCAGGTAGTGAGTGTGCCTCTGTGCTGGCTGAAAATTACTGCTTTTAATTGTGAGACTGAAGCTCAGCTGGTGAACTTCATCCCTCAAAGGAATGGTGATTTATAAAGGGAATCAGCACTCCTGAGACAAGTCAGTCCAGCGCCTTTTTAGTGTGAAACGTATGGCAACAACAAAAAATTGGTGGTAGAGTTAGATGGTGTCCTTACCAGTGGCCTACCTTAAGACCACTGCCACAGCTAGGAAGAAATTAAATACTGGTTGCAATACAAGCTGTCATGGTAAATACGTACTAAATATGTCATGTAAGTACACATATGCAAAACACGTGACTATGGCTCAGGCTGCCATCACCAGGTGGCACTGTTACGTACACACCGGTCCTCCATCCTTTGTGGTGTTGCTGTAGGGTGGGATGCTCTTTTGGGAGAGCTGACAAAAAGCAAAAGAGTTGCTGTTCCCTTAAATTCTCTAAGTAGATTCGGTTCTTGTGATAGAGAGCTCCCTGGGGAACGGGCAGTTGTGCTCAAGGTTTTTTGCAGGCTCTTTGTGATCGTTTCTCTTCAAAGACGAAGAGTTGTAGTGTAACCAAAATCAAGTTATACTAAAAACCCAACCAACCCACCCCCCTTCCCAGACGTGATGGCACCACTTTCTTTTCTAAAGAGAAACTAATCTGTGGATCAGCGGATGTGAGGGGGAGCTGGTTTGTCCACTTACTCATACAGGCGTGTGGACGCACAGGTTGGTTACCTGCACAGCCACAAAACTGTTTCTGATGCTGGACACAAGTTTTTATTTCTGATTTTCAGGATCTATAATTCGGATTTGGCAACCACACATGTGTACAATTCCTGCTGAAGTCAGTAGGTAGGTTTTTGTGTAGAAAATGTTGAAGAAATCAGCTCTGTGGATGGCATACATCCAACTTCATGTTTTATTGGTCTTAAACCAGCAGCGCTGCCCTGTTGGTTGCTATTGTGTATTTCCAAGTGGCTGATATTGTGGTTTTGAGGTTACAAGCAGGAGCCTGATTGGAAATAAGTCACAAATAAGATACAACAGCTGTCTGTGGCCTCCTGTCCTGAGCTCGTGTGGTGCAATTTCAGCAGTCCAGACCTATAGAGCTTTTACAGCCACATAAACAAGTAACAGACCAGCTCCACCCAGGACCTTTCACTCCAGAGACATAGGCATCTGATGTTGCAAACAGGCTCATTGCTGCATTTCAGAAGAGGATGAGAAGACAGCAACTGCAATCCAACTCTGTGCAGCAGTTGGGAAAGCCCTGGCACTGGTCCTGGAGCCCAGTTTGGCTTCCTGGGGCTAGTGGGGGGCTTGATACACTGCTGGCTGTGAGGGGCAAAGTGCAAGGAGAACCTGGCTGCCCTGGTTAGTGCAAGGACAGAGCTTCCACTGCTCTGTGTCTGAGATCTTCCCCTCCCTTTGGTTGCTCATTCTTGCCAGCTACTTTGGGAAAGGCAGCAACTGTGTGTGCCTGTGCCTGGCCTCTTTTAGCAGCAACATGTTCCTCTGCCGGATTCAAGTGACATATAATCATGGCCTTTTAGTCTGTGGCATTCTCCTTGTGAAAATAAAAAGCCTTGATTGTGTCCAAGGCAGAGCCTCATTATGGTTCATCTTTTAGATGGATGCTGCGCTGCAAGTGTCAGTACATGACCTGTGTGTACAATGAAGCACGTGCACTAAAAATCTGTCAGGGCAAAGCTTTAAAGGGAATTCTTGGGGTCCTTTCCAGGCTTTTGCAGTGACCCATTGTGACACTTCGTGTTGTCTCCCTTAGTTTACGCAGGTGTAAAACAAACATGCAAACACGTATTTATCCGATGAACAAATTCCCACTGGAGCAGAACCCCTGGCTTCTGTCACTGATCACTGCAACATCTTAATGCATTGGACCTCAGTTTATATATTGATAACAAGGAGACAAAAATATTAACTCCCTAGCAGGTGCATTTGGAATTTGTAACTAGCTGTAAAGCACTTTTAAACTCATTGGTAGGAGGTAGGTTATCCTGGAAAGTGTTGTGATTCATTCTGGTCATCTCATGCGTGTCCCTAAGATCTAGTCTGGATTCTGCACTGGGGAAAGGACTGATGGAGCTACAGCATGAATGTGGGCAGATGGCTTTGCTTTGCCTCTCACAGGGTAGGGTGCTACCTGCTTCTCCTGCAGCTGCAGCACCTGCTGTGTTGGACCAGACCCTTCAATCATGTGGGGCAAAGTCCAGCCCAGCCAGGTCTGAGCTCAGCAGAGATCCCCAGTTGCTATCCCAGTACAAAAGCTAAAGTTATCTGTGCACTCTGCGGCGCTGGAGCCTCAGTGTCTACCAAACTGCTGCCAGCTAACTGGAGAAGTAGTTGAGTAAGAAAATCAAGTGTTATTTTTATTTGGTAAACGGAAACCATGGAGCAGCCCTTCCCATGTTTGTTGCTCCCTCTTCAGATTATTCATTTCCACACCATTAAAATGCGAATGTAATTCCTGCCCTTTAAACTAATTCATGTAAAAACTTTTTCTCCAACCACTGTGTAGTCTCTTAATGAAAGCTGTGACTGAGTAAGCCAAGGATGGAAATTAAAGCATTACCAAAGTGCTGCATTCCTGAGGTGTCTTATCTGATCCTGTACCATTGCCACAGGGCTTTTGGGGCCGGATTCTGCTCCACTCTGCGCTGAGCTTAGGCAGCAGCTGCCTGAGCAGAGGTGGTGGCTTTCACCAGCGTAAGGCTGGTGCAAGTGAGGAGAGTCGGACCCGCTGCCTCCTTCCTGGCAGGAATGAACTGCACCACTTGAAGTGCAACCTTAATTGCTGCTGAATCAGTTAGGCCATCTTTAATCAAATCCTCCCCTCCCCAGCTCTGACATGTGATTTTTATCTTTTTCCCTGTCAACAGTATTTAGTTATATTAATGGCTTTCCTGGCATGAGCCAACATGGTTTTTTAATCTATTTGATTTTGGTAATTCTTTCTCTTACACTAGGAATAACCCCATCATATTTGCAAACCAGAACTACCTGAGTTTTGCCCAGATTTTGCACAGTGAAAACAATGAGTTGTCTGCACAGGCACCTGTCTGTTGTTCCTTCGCTGCTGGCCTGCCATCAGGGGCTGTCACTAAGTCTCAGCTGATTTATAGCAGCACGAACTTGGAAAGGCTTGTCCCATGGACCTGCTGGCTGTCCCCAAGATGTTGTGTCATGGCCAGCAAGAAATCAAAAGGGCAAGAACTAGCAGGAGGCCCCAGATAATTCTTCACTGCTGAGCAGTGGGACAGTGACCGTCCTTATTTGGAACAAGTGTAAAGTTACAAGTTAGCACAGAGTAAATTATTACTCAGCATAAATAATCTGATAACAATGTGTCCATCTGCATGTATAGATAAGACTTTAACATGAAGCTAAACCAATTAAAGTAACTGGAGCTGTCCCTGGCTGCATGAGAAGTGACAGCGATACCATGGGGGAGCAGATGCTCCCAGGACACTTGGGCATGAGTGAGAAGAGACGACAGAGACCAGGAGTGAAAAACAGACACTTTGTGGCTGATCCTTCTGCTGATGTGGAGTTGCTTTGCACCATGTACTTTCTCATGCTTTACTGAGTTTAATTTTAAACATCCCAGTTGATGGGGCTCTATGGTTTCCCTGGGGAACTTGTTCCTTAGCCTACCTTAAATTTCCCTTCATCTTTATCTTAGATCTTCCCTTTTTAAAGCACACTAATGAAGTGAAATACTGCTTTCCCTTCTCTGTGTTTTTCTTATTATATTAAAATATATTCTTCTACACCTGGGTTGGCAGGGAGGGATTTAAATCCATTCTGCAGCCATGCTGGAGCATTGAAGAAATGCCTAACTTGATGGGAAAGGGTTTGTAATAAACCCTCTGAAACTGCAGCCAGTTGTACACTCAGATACAAGCTTGCTTTTATAGGTCTCATCTTTGCTGTCTCATTTCCTCTCATCCTTCAGTGGTTCAGTATATCCTGTGCCACCACAGAAGAACAGTAGGAAAAGATGTATTCTCCAGATTTTTCAAACATCACGAGAGTGTTCAGAGCAGAGGAGTTTTCTGCCTGGACTGTGTGGTGTTAGAGCAGAGGCAGATAGGATTTCATAACCAAGCAGCACAGGGAGCCTCCAGAAATGGGGCTTAGAAAACAACATGCCAGTGGGTATTAACCTTTTCTAATCGACATCTGCTTCGCTGTTAGATGTTAAGTTTATTTTACTAGAACTGCACAGAAAAAGGGAAGTTTTCTTCTGATCTTCTAGGCTATAAAAAAAAAAAAAAAGAAATCACTGCAATGGATTTGAAAACAAATTATTTTTTTTTTCTGTGACAACTTAATAAACAGACAAAATATTTTGAACTGAAAAATTGAAATGGATTAATTTTTCTGGATTTTCTTTTCATATACTTCCTCCCACTCTTGAAATGCTTTATCCAAGCATTTGTGGAAGTTACACGTCATATCTGGTCAGGCCATTCTGAAATTTGATTAAAAAAGCTACATTTTTTTTTTGTCCATCTCTGTTTTTAATAACAAATAAAATTGAGGTTATTTGCATAGAGATAGAAGATCCAAGGGAATGTTGGTTTTAACGTTGCATTTATGCATTTTTCTTTCAAAATGTCTTGGCGTGGAAGGGAAACAATGTAGGGAATAAAAGAGAACAAAGGCTGAATGCAGAAAGGAGCATGATGACAGTGCAGTGAGGCAGTTTATGACCAAAATTGTTCAAACAGCTGGAGATTGTATTACACTGTTTATCATGTTTAAACCCGTGTCAAAATGACATATACTGTGGAAGTTTTTGTGTGAGATTGTGAACTAGGTATTATGTGAAAAAGTCAGCCATATGTTATAATATTCTTCTGGGGACAAGAAATCTAGCAGAGACTAAAGGGAAGGGTGAGTTTGGTAAAGAAGTCATCTTCTCTTGAGACAGAGGTGACAGTGTGCGCTGCATACAAAATACTTGTGTGGTTTGCAGAGCTCTATAAATCATAGTTGACTTTTCTTTTTTCCCCACTTTTTATCTCTTTGTAGAATATCTTTGGGTTTGATGTCTTTTTTTCCCCTAATTTTGTAATTTTTTTTTCTAATTGGGGGTGGGAAATCAGTTCCTTCCCCTTTAGATTTTCTTCAGTCTGTGACAATCCAGAACTGAGCATACCTGTGGCTGGCTGCCTGGGAGTCACGGGTGTTGGTTCTGTTTTCCCTAACTCAGAGAGACTTATTCTTGTCATCATATTTTGCTCATGAACGCTTCTAAAATTTGCAAGTCAGCAGAAGACTGGGGCACGGCAGAGAGCTCCCCTGGCCTACTGGACAGATTGAATTTCACCCACTAAATATGTTTCAAACTGCGAGAATTCAAGCAGCTCACAATTTCTGTGGTCATTTATGCTAATAAAGTTTGACAGCCTGAATGTTAATGGAAAGTAAACAGGAGAGGGGGTGCTAACAAGGTCATAATGAAGCTCACATTTAAATTGAATTGAAATGAATATATGAACACTCATGAGAAACAGTTTGTCTTTCTCCTCTAGGCTGTAGTGCAGCATGTGGTAGCAATGGGCAGTTTGTGAGTGGCAGATAAAAAGGAAGCTATAGCTATTCTGCAAGGACAAATTATAGCTAGTTTAATAAAGAAAACTGAAGCTAGAAAGGAGGGAAGCAGGGGAGGGTGCTCCTTTTCAGGAGCCCACCAGTCACGGCAGCTCACGCTTGCCTTCTCATTGCTGTGACTCCCAGCTAACCACACTTATGTCTCCAGTGTAATTCCTATTGATTTCAATGGCACGAGCCTGCAGGGAAGCACTGCTCTGGGGTCAAATTTTACCAGATGTGAACGCTCCCAAGCCCTCTTAAATCTGATTTTGAACTGAGAACTGCTTCACTTGTTGCAGGAGGGGGCTCAGCTGAGGTCAGGCTGGCTAGCAGATCCTTTAAAGAAGTCTTTGCTCCTGCCATGGTCAATCTTTTAATTTATTCTATTTTAAATAATGGCTAAATACAGACAAATGAGTTACTTGCATTCTCTCGCACGCGTGCATACAATGAATATGTCATAGCCAAGGAATTGGGCTGACTTATCCAAAGCTGTTGGCTTGTTCTTTCCAGGCGTGCTTTCCTAATTCCAGATGGATAAGAGAACAGTGGTGTGCAAGGAACCATCCCCCTCCTTCCCCTCCTCCCAACTTTGGCATAGTTGTGTTTATTGCCTGTGACTGAGGGAGTTTCAATATCCTTGCAAAGTTCCATCTGAGGAAACCCGGCGAACAGAGCATTATTGGTGCAAAACCCTCTGTAACCATCAGATGCTTTTCCGTGACTCAGAAACATTTCAGGCTCTTTTGTAATAAATGTAAATGGCAAACCAGAGGTCAGGGATGGTCTCAAGGGCAAAGGCTTGTGTCTAATCTTTATTTTCTCTTTATGAGCTGCTGTAACAACTTGGAAGGTATGAAAGAAATCAGCAGAAATGTGAGACAAGGCAATCTTATTAGGAAACTGGTACATAGCTTCTCAGACTTGTTCTTTGACCTCCTTTGAAACAACTATGGGGCCAGGATCCTCAGATGGTGCAAAAGCATAAGTGTAGTTGGGGGTTGACTTCAGAAGGGATTTAGTGTTTCTGTTCAATGATAGCTTCCCTCCCCCCACCAGAAGATGCTTGCAGCAGAAGTTTTCAGCCATTTTAATCTTGCTTTTAATATAATGGTTCTCTTTACATATTTTTCTAATGACTGTAGAGATGACAAATTGCTTGAGCTTAGCATTTCTGGATGTCTTCAGGAAATGGGGCCAGTTTAAGAGATAAAGATTTTGGTCTTGCAATGATCTTTAAAGCTGATCCTTACAAGCCTCTTTAGAAATTTGCATAGATGGGGGCAATTTTGGGTTGGACTCTTGGTTTGATGACATTACCTTCTTATCTTTACCAAAACAGGTTTTTTCACCATTTAAAGATCTCTTGATACTGTTTGCAAAGATGGAGATGATAATGCCAGATTGTTAAGCTGAATGCTCAAGTTTTTTAATAATCATCATGTTTCACTAATGCCCTGTGTATGACTTTTGGGCTTGATAATCAAAAAGTGAAAGGGGAAAAAAAAAACCCTGAATTCCTTTTGCATCCAACAAGATGTTCTATTTACCACTCCTGCCCATGTAAGATATTTTGTTTTGGGGCTGTTGCATTTGGGGCAGAGGAAGCAAGGTTTGCAAAGCTGCCTGAGGTGGGGGAAATGCTGGCACTTCCTCTGTACTGTGACAAACTGGGTAAAGAGGCTCAGCTCCAATGTGGGAGCCCCAGGTTTGATCTGTTTAGAAGATGTCCAGATCTCACCCAGCCAGACTGGAAGCCCTTTCAAGGTGGGGGACTCACTTAGGCTCTCCCCAGTGCTCCACATGCTGGGACGTGAAGAGAAAGGACTCTGCAGTCTCATGTAATGGCCAGCCTGTCCTCGGGCCCCTCCACTGGCCAAAACTGGCCAGAAGATTCATCCTGTGGCCAGACATTGTTTCCCAGCAAACAAAACATTTCCCAGCAAGTTTACTGTGTCCCAGAAAGAGATTTCATCCATTTCTCACTGAGGCACTGCATGCCTGCTGCAGTTGATGCTAAGTTTCTCAAACCATCCCATGCTGTTCAACCACATTAAATATTGTGCTGAAGCTAATTAAGCTGACAGTTTGGGAATGTTTTTATTAACTTTGCTTGCTGAATTTCCTTCCCCCCTGGCCACTGGCTCTTGTAAGTAAGTTTTAAAAACAGATTTGGAGCATTTTTCTGTTACCGTGTTCGCATTGGTGTTAGCCTGTAGGTTGACACTAGACTTATTGCCTGTAGTAGGATAAAGGAAGAGTGGACATCTAAATGCTTAATCTTGTTTAGAACTAGAGGGATGTGACTGACAGGTCTTTACAACACTTCCTTAAGGATAAGAAAATTGAGTCTCTGACACATCTAATTCTTCTTTACCTGAATATCCACACACCAGGTGTTTCTGACAGTGTTCCAGACATCCCTCCCTGCTGCAGGGTGGCAGGAGGGCTCTGGCCAGTCCCTATAAAACACCACAGCAGAAGAGCCCTGATGTGTGGGGCAGCTGCAAACCTGCAGCCAGGGCCGCCAGTTTTTTGACACCATGGTTTCTGACTTGGCATTTTCATTTTTGGGGTTCTACGTATTTTATGTGTAAAAAATTCATTTGAGAATATCCGGTCCTGTCAGGCTTTAGGCTGTCAAGCTAAGAATTGAATGCTCAGAAAAAAAATCTGAGCCATTCCATAAATACATCTTGAGGATCTTCACCTCCCTTCAGGCTGGTTCCTGTGCCAGGAAGAAAAATGGCTACAGGCCTTAAAATCTGATTAAATTCTTCCGTTGCTTCTGTGTGAGGAAGTAGTTGAAGTGACAGAATCTGGTCAGTCTGTAAAAGCTGTTTCAGTCATTGAAATCACCAAGAACTTTTTCCTTTGGGATGATAAATGATTAAGTCCTTGAAAAAATATCCTGTACTTTTAAAAAATGCCCTCTGAGCATCAGAGCATATACAGGCAAGGGCACAGTGGTGCGTGTGCTGCAAGTCCCCTGTGAGAGCAAAGAGGCAACACACACGTTGGGGGACTGGTGGGGGACGGGAAGGGGATTGAAATGTGACATAGTATGTCCATTTATTTTCTTGTCACCCCAGACATATTAAGCACTGGGACCTATAGCGGACAGATAAACAAACTGTGCTCTCTTTTAGAAAATATGCGAACAGGGTTGCTCATTGCCAGTCTTGCAGGCAAAAAAAATAATAAACACAGATGTATGCTGGAGAGGGATGGAAATGCTCTGAATTCTCCCAGCAGAAATCCAGGCTCTGAGAGGAGCCAGAGGAGGGACTCTCCCTGGACGTCATTGGTAGCAGCGGCGTGTGGGCTGTGATCCTCTGATTTAAGGACTTGAGAAGTTAGGAGGAGGATCTGGCATGCTCCTTACTTTGTCTTTTCTGTCCCCTAAATGGTACCAATTTCTTTTCCTTCCTACCCTGATCCCTCTTGGCCTTGATCCCTCTTGGGCTGCAGTAGCAGAGAGGTCATTGATGACATGAGCTGCCAGCCCTATTTTTCTAGCTTTTATGCTGGTACATAACTTTGAATTTGAGTGTGGAGATGGTCTGTGAGCTTTACTGCTTTGAGACTATGTGGCTCGTGAAAAATATTGGATGTAAATTTAGATTTTGTTAATCCTGTATATGAAATAATGATTTTCTAAGTGACAAGAGTATACTAATTATGAATTACTTCTTTAGGCATGAGTTTTAAGAGAACCCAAAACACCACTCAAATATATCTGGTAAGGAATGACCTAATTAGCAAACCCTGCTGTCTGCATTATACCCATCACTGGGAAATGTTAGGACTTTTCAAGTTAAACTGTTAAGCTGTTAACTGTGTGTGCTCCACAGACAGTTTCTCATGCCACATCACAGTGACTGTGAAGGATCAGTTCTGCCCAGCCCGGTGGAAAGGGGAGAGGAGGTGGATTTTCCCTGTTGTTTCTGTCTCACAGGGAGCTGTGTCCAGGAGGGGCAATGTGTGCATTGGCAAAAGCAGGGCAGCTGCCTCTGGTGTGTGTCTGTGCGGGGCCTTCATCGCCGGTGCCAGCTTGCTGTGGGTGTGCTGGACTCTGCACCTCCTCCCAGGCCTTTGCCAACGTCCCGCAGCTCAGATCTACTAACCCATTCCTCTTCTAATGACATAATTAACTTTCCACCTACTGCACTATGCCAGCAAAGCTCAGTTATCTCATTACTGGTTTTAATTGGCATTATGCTAATACTTAGAGGTTCCTGTCGCAAGTTACATCCTATTTTTAACTTTTTTTGGCCTGAAATGGGAGGCAGCTGTGCAAGAAGAGCCATAAACACCTAGAAAAAGATTTTGCTTCAAGCACATTTTTCTAGCTTGTTGTCTCTAAAATCCCAAAGGGCAGAGATTTGGTTTGTTTGATCTATTTGCTTGCAGTACGAGAATCTTGTCTTGGCTGTGTTCTGATAAATCCAAAACCTCCAGAAAAAGAAAGTTTCTGTAATAATAATAATAAAAAGAAGCAGAATATGCACAATAACTCCTTGATCGTTCTCATCACGGAACATCTGCCCCTATTTTAAAATCCAAAATAAAATTACACACACACTGGTAATTTTTTGGTTTATGTCAATGTTTTGAGCAGTTTCACTGTCCCCATGTGCCAGATGCTGTATAAACAGCAGGGGAAGAGTCAGCTCAAGCAAGTTTACAATCTAAATAGGAAACAAAATTGGATTGAGCAAAACTTGGGAGAAGTTAAGGATTCTCATTTACGAGTGGTTTTCTTATGAGGTATCTGAAGCCCCACATCTAGTTATAATTATAGTAATGATTAATTTTATTATTGTTTATCCTACAAAAATTTATAGGATCAGTTCTCAGGATCTTATCATGAGTGCTGCATTAATTAGTGTTATTTGGAAAGTCCCAGCACCCAGAGTTAAGGTGTTGCTTAAGACTCAGCTTTCATATAAAAAACCCCACTAAGTTTCTTGTCTTTGTGGTTTTCGAAGGAGCTTGAAAATATGACTGAGATATTGAAAAAATTCCCAGTCTGTGATTTTGAGTAGTCTGACTCATGACTTTGTAAATGTCTAGTGTTAGAAATATTGGTAAAATGCTCGTGAGATAAATCCAGCCTAACACGAGGGTCATGAATCCTTGTTGCATAATAGGATCTTCATTGTTCAGCCTTAGAGTTTATTTTATACAGTCGTGCAGAAATGGGAGCCTCTCATTTCAAACCTGTACAGAAGCGAAGTGCCAGCAAACAAAGCAGTATTTCATTTCAGCTCCTTTGGTTTCTCAAAGCCTTGCTCATGGAGGAGGTGGGACTTCTTGGAGGCGTATGCCTTGAGCTTTGGGCTCTGCCAAGTACTGAGCCCGGGATCTGAGGAGCTCCTGATCAGAGAGAGCTGGTATCAGAGGGTCAGATTGTGCTGATCCTGCTGCTCCCGTACGGCTCGTCCAGCGCTTCGCAGCCGGGTATGTCCCTGCGGGAGGTTCTGACCCCTGGTCTGGACGGGAAGCTGGCAGACAGCTCGCTGCAAGGTGTTGAGGGGAAAATAGATTAGTCTGAGACAGAGTGAGTCTCAGAGCTGTCACGGTGCTTTAAAAAAATAAAGCTTGAGGTAAACAAAGCAACACGCCTGTTTCCACGCAGTCTGTGGGATTGCTGCCGCCAGCCTTTCCGACGGGCTCAGGAATTCCACCTATTTCCTACCCCAGCTCCTCTCTGCCTCCCCATGTTGACCAAGACTCCCCATGTGGCCAAGGCCCATGGCGAGCGTTGGCTCCCACCGAGGAAACTGAGGCACCAGAGGGGAAAGAACATAGGAGGTTCCACATAAATGTGAGGAAGAATTTCTTCACAGTGAGGGTAACAGAATACTGGCACAGGCTGCCCAGAGAGGTTGTGGAGTCTCCTTCTCTGGAGACATTCAAACCCACCTGGACATGTTCCTGTGCGACCTGACCTAGGTGTTCCTGCTCTGGCAGGGGGATTGGACTAGATGATCTTTTGAGGTCCCTTCCAATCCCTAACATTCTGTGATTCTGTGATAAACACCCTCCTGGGCTCTGTCCCACGGCGAGGCGGCGGCAGGCTGGGGACTCCGATACAACTTGCAGTTTCCTTAATGCTTGGTCATCTTTCCTTGGTTTATGCACTGTTAGTACCATATGTTTCGTGTTTCCAATCTTCATATTTCAAATTCGTTAAACATCGGACCATTTAATACTTCTCCTGAGATAACTGCCTGGGTTTTGTCTTTATTTGGTTACTGCTGCTGCTAAGATGGTGCCCTAGGCAGGACTCTGCTGGCTGAGGAACTGGAAACAGCCGCAGCTGCAAAAGACTGAGGAAGTTTAGAAAATACATGACAAAGGAAAGGGAAGAAAAATGCCAAAGCTACAGGGGAGCACAGGTGTTATCGCATCACTGCTTAGTTAGGCTTCCAAGCACGATCAATTCCAACAGAAATCTTTTTAACTTTATTTTTTTGAATGAATAAAGAATTGGCACCCCTGACGTGGAGCACCTGTGTGAGTGGCAGCAGCCCTGCTGCCCTGCCTGCCCCCCCTCAAAGTTGCTGCAAGGAAATGAGGATTTTCTGCCCCCTACTCTGATTTTGCAATTCTTTTGTTAATTGGATTTGACTCAAGTCAGATGAAATTGAAGCTGGCCTGCCACTCATCTCCCCTTTAAGCTCTCCAAACAAAACATACATGATACGCATCTAATTTTTTTGCATGTTTCTTGTTAAAAGGATGGATTTCACCCTGTGTGGCACACCATGGTTAATAAAAAAACAACCCCCAAATCTCCCCCCAGGCTTTCTGGTCCCTGTAGCCAGGCCGTACCTGTTGCATGCCAGCCACGGCTCACTTCCTTGGATGGAGGAGAAGCAATTTCTGCCAGAAGAACTATAAAAATAGCATCCTCTTTAATCCCTGGCTCTGGTTTCCACCATGAGTGACCGTTAGCCATGAAAATACCAGTAAACTTTACTGGCAGTAAAAAATGATGTGTAGTATTTGAAAACCAAAAAAGGCAAGAAAAAAAAGTTATAGGACCATTAAAAGGTCCGCGAGGAATCCTCATTTCATGTTTGCTTTGGGAGTTTCAGCTGCTCTGATATGAATACTGTCTTATTGGATGCTTTGCATGACTTTTTATAGAAGATGAAGCAATTGCTTCTGGAAGAGTTATTCCTAGAGTCTCTTAAAATATTGTCATTTGGAGCAATTCAGGAATCGTTTTTGCCTTAAAACGGTCATATTAATTTGGTGCTCCAATTAAAACAGTAGGAGTTTCTTGCAGGATTTAAGCACTTAATTATTAATTGCAAGTGCTCCATAGTTAGCTAAGGTTGTGTTTAAAGAAAAATTTTCTGTCTTTAAGACCACTAGTATAGATTAGATTGGTTTGAGAACTGGTGAGGAGGTCAGTTTTCCATCTGAACCTCTTCCTCCTTCATTCCTTCCTCTCTTGTTTCTTAAGCAGATTTTAGAATTTTGAAAGCATAATGCACAAAACAATAGACATTTTTCATTGGGAAAGATTTTCATTGAGAAATGGTATTTTATCTAAAATAAAAAATGCACTAAAATGCATTTTTCTTCCAAACTGGATGTTTTATATTTTTCTGATTGTAGTTTAATTTTTCATTTAAAATGTTAGAGAAGTCTATAGAAATTTTCCATTATAGAGAAATATCATTAATATTTTTACATAATATATAAATTTTAAAAGGAGCAAAGAAAAAAAAGAAAAATCCATCCATTTCAGACATAGGACAACTTTGACAATTTTTGATTAAATAGTCTTAGGTTTTTCCCAGCCTGACTGTAACACATCCTGAGGCAGTAAAGGAAAAATCAGAACATAAAATATGTATCAGAGCTCTTCTTGTTTTTTTAGTGTAGCTCCAAAAAGATCTAAAATACTTGTAAAGTCTTCTTTTTAATTAATTCATATAGAGCCATGGTTACTATGAAAATAAATGAACCAAGCTCACTCCTGCTTTATTTATTTAGCCAGATTCTTTGGTCTTGAAACTTTGCTCCGATCATGTGTCACCTGTCCGTGTAACCAGATAGGAAACTTAATACTTTGTATTATGCTGTGATGAATCATAAGATGATTTAAAGATCTATTTTGTTAGTACGTACTATGTTTAAAAGAGGGAAGGAGTAGAAGCTCAATTTAGTGTCTGTTTTTTACACACTCACTACTAATTCATGGGAATTACACTTACTTGCATTTGATTCTTTCTCTTAGTACTGACTCGAGACCCGTGTGGGTGATTTTGATTGTCAGGGTTGCACCCACTGATGTGATTTACATGGGGCATCTCTCACTGGTTTCAGAGGAGCTCAGATGAGAACTGAACAATTCCTTTGACTTTCTTCATCCTGGGGGGTGGTTAGAGCTTGCAGGTGTGCCACCCACCCCATGTTGGGAGCCTTATCAGGGAACAGAGTTGCCATCCTTGTCCTGAATACTTCTGTTTTGTAGCAGCCCACATCAATTTTCCTTTGAATTTCCTGTCTGATCACTTTGTCTGATGCGAATACAACTGTCTAGACATCTATTCAAAAAAAAAAAAGAGAAAGTCTCTCTATCCTGCAGTCTGAGAGAGGCCAGAGCACAAGTACGGATGGGTAAATACAGGGCATATGAGATTGATTTGAAACCAATAACTGGGAAGGTAAGTACTTGCACTCCACTCTGAAAAAGCTGCAGTTCTATTGCAGAGTCTACATAGCTTTTAGATCTCACTCCTACTTACCTGCTCACTATTGACGGGACTGGAGTATTCCATTTCTCCAAGAGCCTTAATGGATTTGTTTTTTATAAACAGGCAGCAGTTCCTGGGAGGGGTGCAATTTCTTCTTGGTTTTATTTTGTTTTTTCTCATATGAAAATATCATCTTAGCATCCTACTATTCATTGCAGTCAGCTTAAGGAAGAAAGTAGAGCATGTATTGAGCTGGCTGTTTGACTATTGACAGTGTGCCTGGCATAGGTGCAGTGCTTAGTGTTTTCCCCAACAACTTTATTCTGTTTTCCTCTATCTTCATGTTTTTTCCTGCTGTCTTAGAGGGCAATAATACTAACTTTCATATCCATGCATGCAAGAGCTTGTTTTGAACCTGGAACTTTTTAGCGTACAGCTGCATTTCCCATGTTTCTCTTGCACAACCTTTCAGTGACAATTAGTTTATCCTTTTAGGTCTCCATCTTCTCTGAAATATTATCCAGCTCAACAACAGCAAGTAACTTACAGGCAACTTTCCCCTCTTGGTTTGGACTAAATCAAACAAGCCCCAACCTAATGCTCTGACAGAATATCAAGAGAACAGTAAAAGTGCAATGCATGGCAGCAAATAGAGACTTGTCCCCTCAGCTTCCACACCTCTCCTGTAGCTTCATCAACCTTGATATTGGGTCCTACCAATTTTATAAGCTTTCCATAGCACAGAAGGCCTTAAATCAGGGCAAACCAATAACTCCAGAGACTCAGGCATATCAACTGAATATAATTCAGTGTTGCATGCAGCATCACCCGTGTGCTACCTACTGAACTACTGCCAGAACTGCCATTTTCTTACCCCTGTCTCAGTCTCTCAGGGAGCATCTGCTGTGCTGTGGTGCCAGTCTGGTGTGGAGCTGGTTGGCCCAGCAGAACTGGGGCTGCCTCATTGCTTCTGGCTGCTGGTAAAATTACTCTGTGACCATGGTACAAATTAGTGGGCCTTGCTAAAATTGAGTAGGGGACATCAGAAAAAAAAATAGTTGAGTCCCTTTGGGCTGATACATGGGTGAGACCCATTGCCATTCAGAGCTCTGCTGCTTTCTGGCTTTACTGCACCACTCACAGCAGGGCAATGACTTGTGATGCATTTACCAGCAGTCATTTGAATTACAGTGGTGGCCAATTTCCCCCTCCAAAATGAAGATGTTTTCTGCTAAAAATACTTTGCTGATATGTTTTGAGGGAGTCTTTCTTTGCTCCAAAGAAGTGACAGTCTAAAGAAGGCTGGGGAGAGGATGGTACAAGTGGGCACCACGCAGAGGGTAAGCAGCTCGCCCAAGCTCATGTGGGAAGTCTGCAGCAATATTGGGAAGTTATCCCAGATCTCACGAATGTCCTGCCTGCTGGCACAGTCCCAAGCCACCCTTCCTCTTACTTATAATTTAGATTCCCTAATTTCCTGTAGTTCTCTTAAATGAGTTTCAATAGGAGACTTTGCCCCTCAAGGAGGGGATGAGGCATTGTATAGGCATTTCAGCATGGCAATATTTAGTTCTTCATTATTTCACTGAACACTCACTAATTTCTCCAAATGGGTGCTTTTTTTAAAAAAAGACGAACTTTGAATAAACATGTTATTGAGCATTTTAGGTAGCTAAGAGAAAGCCTGTTGACCTTTCTGACTATGATAATTGTTTAAAATTGAGTAACTCCTTATGAAAATTTCCGCTGTTGACTTATTAACCATTTTGAGGAGCAGTTTTTGGATTTTTTCCATTTGGCTTCAATAGGTCTTGGATCGAGACCACGATAGTACGCTTTGCAGCTGAAGTGGTTTCAGCCTTTTTAAAAACAGCCTACATTAGCAAAAGGATTTTTCACATCAAACGCGTAGTCAGAAGAGTGAAATCAGTGCTTATCTATTGCTTTGCCTGGTTCCTCAAGGCAGCAGCTTTGAGAAAGATGAGTAAGATGGAATCAGAGTTTAGATTAACATGAAACATTTTGCTGGAATTGCAGGTATTTGTAAGATAGTACAGGGAAAATAATATATTAAAAAAAGGTTAGAATGAATAATTATTTCCATTAAAAGGACTTTGGTGCTTCTATTAGGCAATTCTAAGCTGCTTTCCCATTAATAGTAATTTGCCAGAAAAGAAAGGTACATTACATAAATATTTCAAAGTAACCCGGACAGCAATTTGAAGATATTAAGCTTTCAGCTTGACAGCCCCAAGCACCTTGATTCATCTTAACATCCAGTAAGACCTTAAATGCAAACAAACACTTTACTTGAACAGGACTGACTTCAGAACCAAAAGGAGCTTCATTCTACAGGACTTAATGAATATTAGGGACCAATCAATGTTTCCTCAAGAACGTTAATTATCTCAACTAGAAAAAGAGCATATAGGGATGGACATGTGAAGTAAACCAGAGACATTTTTCTAAACAAATCCTGAATCTACAGTCAGCACACAGGCAAACCTGTATTTCATCTGCACTAATCTCAGAACAGCACTGTTTGGATTTGATTCTGCTTCCCTAGGAGCTGGTGCAGCCGGCAGGACTGGGCTGTGAGAGAGGAAGGGTAACACCACGGATGTACAAGAAGCGGCTGAAATAGGTGTCACAAGTCATTAGGGCAAATGCTGCTTCTCTGTGGCCTGAGCCAAAGCCTGCAAAAAAGGAATGAGAAGCTTTTTGGTGACTCCACTGGTCTGTGGATGAGTAGTGGTGGGCTGGATATGCTGAAGGACTTGACAGCCATAACCAGGGGATAGTTCCTGAGAGAGGTCAGCAGGTGGCTGCCAGGAACCAAACTTTCTTTAAAAACAGGGATTACAGTGTTCATGATGCAACTTCTCCTGGAGAACGTACACAATGGAAACTTCTCTGAGCCAGAGTTTTGTTGGTTAGAAAAAAATTATACCTGTGAAATTCACTTATTGTACATTTTAGCCGTAGGACTATGCTGAAGTAATCTGTAGCAGATGAGCAAAGTCAGAGGAGCTGTGGTCAGCCATTGGAGAAAGGCAAGCAGTCCTGGGCAAACAAATGTGGCAGTAAGGCTTGTTCTGGGGTCTGGGCTGAGGGACAGTTTGCTGCTCGTTTACCATCGCTCAGCACTTCCTCTTGATGCTGCTGCTCAGAAATGAAAAGCAAATTCAAGATACAACTCTGGGTTTAACAGATGCCAACCAGTGCGTCCTTCCCACTCCTGGCACCTTTTCTTCTTTTCCTCCTGCCTTCCCTCCTGTCTGTGCCCCAGGTATACATTTAAAGTCAGCAGCCCTGCCTTGGACTTCCTACTTTCATTTTAAAGCTCTCATGTACAAGAGGGTTCTGTCTGTCTTAGTTCCTCTGCAATATTGTTGAATTTCACTCTGTCTGTGGTTGAAAGGAGGAACGGCACAGAGTTCCCAGTCACACTGAGGCTCGTTTGCCCGTCTCTGTAACTCTAGAAAGTAGGTTACAGCCAAGGATACAGGGATTTGATTCCTCATTAGATATACTGGACAGAAACTGGCATGGAGAAATATTGTAGTGTTTATCTTGTACCTTGTAATTTGTTCAGAGCCCCTTTTAGAACACCTATTTGACATGCATGTCCTCAGAGGATTCATAAAACAGGGGTTCCAGTGATTTGTGGTCATTAAAGATTATTCTAATCATTGCAGTAATCCCTGGGACTGATATATAAACTCTGTATAAACAAATACCAAGAGACTGTCTCTGTCTTCAAGAATTTACAATCTAAATAGAGAAAAAAAGGCAAACAAAGGATTATCATCACCAGGGTTGGGTGGAGCTAAGAACAAAACCCAAATCTCCTGCATTGCCTTTGCAACATGTCCCTTCTTGTTCACTCACATCATGATTATTTCCCCCCCCCCAAGTAAAAGCGATTTCATGCCAGAGGTCTGGCGTGACTCCAGGTTGGATAACTCTGGGTATATTTACACTGTGCACTGGAGGAGGGTTTCCTGAGTGATCAGAGGTTACAGCCAGTAAGTCCAGAGGGCACAAACCAGCATTGCATGAGCCTCCTCCTTCATGCCCAGAAGTCACCTGGCTGCCCTTGCTTTGCGACTGGGCTGTTACAAGGGCAGTGTAGCTGATTCCAGGCTCAGTGTGACTGACTCACCTCTGGCCAGCACGATGCAGTGATTACAGCACACCACGGAGGTGTTTTTATACCATACTTCCCACTTACCAGGCTATGTGGGAAGACTGTGCTTTAGGCTGTAGGTACCCACCAGTGTAAGACATGCTCTTTATTTCCTGGAGTGGGCTCATATCCTCTCTTTCCTAAGCTGAACTATAATAAAATACTGCTGTTTGATGTTATGTGTTGTTCTGCTTCAGCTCAGAAGTGACTGCAGTCACTGGTGGGCAGAGTGAGCCTTTGCAGAGGCTGGCATCACTTTGAGCGTGTATGAATCAAAGGGGTTTGCGGGCTATAAAATACTAAGTGTAGGCTGTTATATTATACTGTGATGATTCCTGAAACACGCAGACCTATCATTATGGGGTAAAGGGCTGTAGCAAGCTGACTGCTTTTCCAAGGCATACCACTGCTATGGGACTGATGCTGGTGTCTCTCACACCCAGAAAACGCTTGAGCATCCCTTGCTGAGTCAGTCAGTGATGTCGGCTTAGTGCCAGCACGGTTGTTCAGAGGGAGTGCATGTAGCAAAGCTCCAGCAGAGAGCATGGGCGGAGAGGGGAGTTTGCCTTGTAAGCACAGGCTGTGTAGGACACAGGAGAATTGTCTGTATTTCTTGCACCTTAATGCTGTGGTAGAGCTAGACCTACCCTAGCCATCAGTCTTTGAAATCTGTCTTTTGTAGGACAGGTGCAAGAGTTGATAACTACCTAATTTGGTGATGTTGAGCTCAGTGGTTAGTGTTTGTAAAATGTTGTAGGAAGGCTAGGTGGTACTCTTGAGCTGGATTTTGCCAATGCTTACCCAAGAGGAAAAGTGCCGTGGAAATCAGTAGAGGCACTTGCTCTTCAGAGCCAGGTACTCTTCTGCATGCTGGGAGGTGGCAGAAGGTGCTCTGTTGGTCCTCAGGTTGCAGTCCAGATTCAATCAGGAAAACACTTAAGCACATGGTTAATTTGAGGCATGAACTTCTTAGTCTTATTGCCATTCAGTATTCGTGTGTTTGCTTTGCTGAGTGGGGACAAACGGAAGTGCATGATCTGACCCCAGAGCTGGGCGAGCAGGTCCTTAATTCATGACATCTTCTCTGGATAAGACATGAGTGCATTTGGAGAAAGGGTTTTCTGACTCAGGCTGAGTATCTCGTGCCATCGGTACAACCAGCATTTTTACACTGTCAAGGGAGCTGCAGGAGAAGTGAATGCTGATGTGCACAGCAACACCTGCATCATCTGATACTGGCTCCTGCAAAGGGGAAGACCACCTCTAACCCTTGTAAGGCAGAGCCCCGTGCACAGTATTTCCCCTCTGGGACCTTTCACGCCACTGCAACTAGTAGTGTTCACAGTCCTCTCAGTCATTCCTTTTAAAATTAAGTTTAGATTGTGAACAATCAAAACCAGTTTAGTAAATTTTACTGATGAATAAGTGGTTGAAGTGCAACTGACTGCTTGTAGGAGGGACATTTGGGCTGGAAAGTTGCTGCTGCTGAGATTCTGCAACATACAACTCACCTGTAAATGTTCATAACAGCTGATAAACTTGTACAAACCTTCTATTAGCTGTTTATTGTAAACCTTTTATTAAAGATATGAGCCTCAGTTGTACTAAGGAAAGAAAGAGAAAGAGCTTGGTGGGTGTGGGTTGAGACTTTGACAGCTCATTTCAGAAGGACTTGGGGCCAGTGAAGCACAGCACCAGCCACCCCAGGTCTGGAAAGTGGAGTTGTGACACTGAGCAGTTGTCCTGGGCCATTAAAGCCCTGCTGGCATGGCTGTGTGGCTTGCAAGGCCTGTGCCTCTAGTCCTGTATGCTTTTCTCCTTCAGCAAGTGGATGGATTGGACTGTGTAGCTATTTCTGAGATCTCTGTGTCTTCTTCTCTCAGTCAGTGTAAACACAGTCTTTGGTTTGTAGCAGCTGGATTTTTGAAGGGTATATAGCCATTTAGGATAAAAATAGGAACCGTTCTAAATCTTTAGATGCCAATGTAGTCTTACAATCTGGCCCTGGAATACTGTTGAAAATGGGATTTAAGCTTCTATCTCCTTAAAGTGTCCTTAAAAGGTTTACTCCTGGACAAGTTTATGCTCAAATTTAGAAAGTTTGCCATTCATTGTTCATTTGACCATACTAGGTATTTCACCAAGAAGGAATTAATGGAGGGAACAATGGGAGATGATTTTGAGGAGAAACAGCAAATAACAGAGGATACACTTAATGAGCTGTGAATTTCAAGGAAGATGCTGTTTGTCCCAGAGAAACAATGTTATAAAAATGAAAAGGTAGAGCTGTGCTATATGTTTTGCTTTTAATTCTCTTGGCTCGGGACATCTGGGAGCTTTCTTTCCAGATACTGAAGCTCTGTACATGATCCATGTGGCACAGTGTGCTGTCAGCTCATGTGGTCCCAGACACCGCAGTGCTGCCATGGCATGGTGTGTACAGTCCCACAGACACATCTCATGTCCTGTGAAAAGCATCACAGATAATTGATAATAGGATTAAGGTATCTGAGCATTTAATTTTCTGTTCATGTGTTTTCAAGTTGTTCCTAAATGGAAGAAAATTTCAGTGTAAGGAAGAGTATACTTGAAAGACTGAACTTCTCAACCCAGCATCAAGAGGGATAAACTGTATTTAAACAATATGTTTAAATAAAGTCTGAATTGATACTGATTCATTCCAGATGAGACTTTAGGATCTGTAAGATGTGTGGGCTTGCTGTATTATACTCTAAACTTTTTATGAGAACTAGTCACCCTCAGTACTAAAACAGGTACCTGCAAGAGTTTCACACCTGATCGTGATCATGGCAAACAGTGGCAGCCCTGGCTCCTTATCAGCTTCAGTGACCTGGGGTGTTGGCTCGGAAACAATTCCTCTTGCTGGTGTGTTGGTGCAGAGATCAATGAGTCAGACTTGCAGGGCGCCTTCCCAGACCTGATACAGCGTTTTGCAAGTCATATAACCATTCTTTGCCTCAGTTTCTCTCCAGGAGATGAGGATACCAGTTTCTCACTGAATATTAGAGTGAGAAATGCCATACAGATGCAGTGTTACATTCCTTTGTACTCATCAGGCTATCCAGTATCCTTTTTGTCCCTCATTTCAGCATATAGTTGTGTAAATCTCCATGCTCCACAGTCTTCTAGCTGTGCATTTTTTCAGTTTATGTTCACAGCATGATATTACTATTTAATGATGCTTGGGGTTTTTTTTGGTCTTCCTTAAAAGACCTGGCAGGAGGACAAGCATATTCCTTTTCTCCTTGGTTCCCCAGTATACTTCCAAATACCCAGCATAAGAAAGCTCTTAAGTATATGTGAAAGACCTTTGTTATTCAGGGTTGCATGTAAACACAATGTAATTTTAAGCATATTCCTGAGTGCTTTTATGCACAGAGATGTTTTCCCGAATCAGAACAATACTTCTGTACAGGCTTCTGAGCAAAGCTCTTTTTTTGGTCACCAGGAGTATGGACACGTTCTGCACTCAACTAATTCAGTTGATAGAATTACTTAGAAGTTAACAGCCTGGTAGAAGGGATGCAGAGAGCTCCCCGAGTCCCAGATCTCAGTTTACTTGAACAGTAGTTTCTCTTTAGCTGTTACTTGGCTGCGAAGCTGAAACTCTGACTTGAGCATCGCCACAGAGCATGGCACTGGTAGGGCACTGTGCGGTGGTACATGTGGTCTGAGCAGCTGAAAATGCTCTGTGAGATCTTCTCCTTTATGTCTCTGACCCCTTTTCTCTTGTTTTGCTCTGTTGTGTCACACAAAAGGGCTCTGTGTGTGTGTGTGTGTGCATATATATATATATATGCACATATACATCAGATTCTATTCTGTCTTCATGCTCAGGGTTGTTGAGCAAAACTTCAGAGTAAGAGGTGACCAGCTGCACACTGAGGCTTTCAGCAAAGGAAACCAAAGCCATCTCCGATTGTGAGTGTTTAATTGCTCTCTGCACAGTTCACTGATTTCAAGGCCCATAGGGACCCCTGTAATTCTTTTGCCTGAACACCTGCGTATTACAGCCTGTGCCATTTCATTCAGTGTTTTCTGCAGTACAGCCATTAACACGTGGCTGAACTGGAACATATCTCTGAGAACAACATTCAGTCTCAGTTTTAGCTTCTTTTATCAAAAAGGACCTCATAGAGTTAAAAGGAAATGAACTTCCAGATACACACAGCACCCTCGGACTACTTCAGCTTGGAAGACTTCAGGTGAGGGACCAGCTACCATGTCGCACAGCATGCATGTACAATTGTTAATTAGTGTGAAGAGCTTTTGCATTATTTCCTGTCTCAATAATGCTTGATTCAGTTTGTAATCACTGAGCTTTTTAATGCCTGTTTCTACTTGACTGAGGTAGTACATTAAGACACCATGTAGCTTGCTCCATTGTGGGCTCCTCGATGGTAAAGCGTTCCAGCATCATTCCATTCAGGAGATGACCTGGCTGGTTGTGGGATGTAGAGCTACCTATAGCTTTTTGTGTGTGTATGGGGTGGAGGGCGTTGCTTTTCAGTCCTGTTGTCAAGCTTGCAGGCAGTATCCATGTAAACTTCTTTCCTGGTTCTGTCAGATCTGGTTTCATCGTCCTTCCTCTTGCATCTGGCATCATTTCCAAAAAGCTTATTTGCTGTCTGCATCAGCTGAGAAACTTTTGTATAAAATCTTGGCTGTCCTTGCTGTTGAGTAAAGTCCAGGATTGCTGTTGTCAGCTCAGGAGCATTGTTTCTGTAATGAGGATCTCGGGTAATGCCGGCATTAATGTGGGCTCTCATTTGACTACTTTTCCAAGGTTTTGCAAGCAAGACATTTCTTACTTGCTTTTGATTTTTCATCTAAGGCTTCATATTCTTGCAATACTCATGTGTAAGTTTTAGTCATTTCCACCATCTCAGGTTCCCTCCATAGGTTTCCACAGTTTGGTTGTATTTTCTGACAATGTGCCCTTTTCTAAAGAACCCAAACCAACCTTTCCTGGCAGCTGCATTTTGCAGTTTTATTTCATTGCATTGTCTGCACCTTTTACATATTTTTCTGTGTGTGACTCAGCCCTAAATCAGGAGCCTAGGTAAATTATAAAAAAGTACCTGTCCTGATTTTTGCTTCCATTTTATCCTAGTTGTGCTTGTATTGGCAAGACCAGGTCTTGAGCCTGCCAAGTGCTGAGTGCTCCGGCTGGACTCCGTGTGACCTGTGCATGTTCAAAGCTGTGTGAGGCATTCAAGACCCAATCCTGTGAAGTTTACCAAAGTCAATGGAAAGATTCTTCTTGATTTTGTTGAGCTCTGGATTAACATTTAATCTTTGGCAAATGCTTTACTGCCAAACATTTTAAGATACCTGAATTAAAAAACAGAGAGGTGTGGCAGCTGGAGCCCCTAAACCAGACAAAAGATCTGTGGACATACATGTGTGTGTCTGTGGGCATGTCAGTGCTGTCTTTTGTGTTTGCAGTATCTCATGTGTGGTGGGTAGGAGGCATTAACAACAAGCAGGAGGCTGGTTTCAGCAAGATAGGTGTGTGCACTATGAGCACTTGTTGTGATACACGAGTTAGGAAATGTGAAAATCCTGTAACTGCTGTGAACAGCAAACCCCTCCTCTGACTGGGAGGCAGGAGCTCAGGGGGCTGTGGACTCCAGGAGACCCAGGGAGGACAGAGCCCACCCGCTACGGATGTATTGGCAGGAGCACAAGTTTCTGAAGGCAGAAAAAGGAGAACAGAGTCCATCTGCTACCAGAGATCCCCAGTCAAGTTGTCTGACTTAAGTGGTTCTTCATGGTAGCTGGAACATGAGATCTGTATCATATATTTTTGTCTGTATATGCTTACAAATACACTGATTCCCATTTGTAATTGTGAACTCATCCCTGTGCTTCCCTGGAATACATTTATTTTCTTCTGTGTTTGTGTCTGCTGTAAGAAAGACCTCAGCTTACTGTGACAAGCAAAAGAGTCATTACTTCTCCAGAAATATGAGATCTTTCAGAGTAGCACAACCTGTGGCAGTGTTGCGAATGCCAGGATTTATATTGTGTTTCCCAACAAACTGAAGGGCCACAGAGAGAGAGAGAGAAGTGTGCAAGGGGCAAATGGTTGAGAGGCAGTGCACAAACTTAAGGAAAAACCTGTGTTTTCACAAAGACAAAAGCCAGCTCAGTGTCTTCCCTTCTAGGGTACTGTTAGGGCAAAACTTGAAACTTTGGTACCTCTGAGGTAAGTGCTTTTTGGGAGATACCAGCCTTGCACGCCCATTTTGCGGAGGACCAGTTCAAGCCCAGGTAATTGCAATGTAAGGGCTTGTGAAATCTCTGTTTTCCTGCTTTCCTTTGCAAGCCAAGCAACCTGCCACACCTCCAGATGTTGCAAATAGTGCATGGACCTGTACTGAGTATGTAATATATTCTGAGCCTTTGATCTTGCAGCACATTGCAAACCTCCAAGCCTCAACAAGCCCTGCTGAAGCAGGGGAAATACTCATATTCCTACCTTTGCAGGTTTGGAAATTGAGGCACAGAGGTTTTGACGCAGCAGTCAATGGCAAGCTGAGGAATTCCAGTGACCTCATGCGTGGGGCCAGGATTCCTGAGTAAATCCTTTGACTCCCAGTAATGAAACTTTCTCACTTTGTTGCCTCTGTCCCTGTCACTAGAATTAACGATGTCCTCCCAACCGCTCTCACCCCTTCTCTTTCTTCCATTTTAGAGCAACAGGTGTGGTGGAACAGCTTTGTTAAAGCTCCTAATGTGCTGGGCTCTGTGGTCCCAGCAGGAGCACTGGGTAGGACATTTGTGGTGCTCCCCTGCTTTCCTCTTCCTCCTGCACACCGCAGCCGCCCCCCTTGGCAGGTTCAGTTTTATGAAGGAAACGGAATTCCTCACAACCAAAGAGAGCATGCATGTGAAACCTAGATAAGCATGAGGAGTTATTTTTTCTCTCTCCCTCCTTCCCAGTTTCTGGAGCGCCATCCTCCCCTCGAGCTCGTGTGGTGCCTGTGGGCTGGCTGGTGGGAGCACTGCAGTGCTGTACTTTGGGCTGGGACCAGGATAAGGCACCTGTTGAGTGGTTTAAGGAGAATTAGTTGCAAATCTATTCTGGTGTGACGCTGTATTTCGTTGTGTGGTGACCGGGTGTGTAAGATGCCCCAGCAGGGTAACCTGAAAGCACAGCCGTGCTGAAAACAACTGCTCCTCCTCCTGCATGTGTTATTGTAGTAGTTGGTGCAGATTTATGTGTGCACCATTGGCAGTGGGTGCAGAAAGCTTTGACAGCATTAGCACATGATTTTAGCAGCCCTCAGGAAATATGAGCAAAGGCTGGGTGGGATTTTGCCCTCCCTGCACAGAAGGTCTCTTGCACCAAAGGTCTGACAAAACTCATCACATTTGCACATTTGCAAAGGTGTAAGGGAGGCTGGTAAGGGTGTTTGCTGCTGGTGGTGCTGCTGCCTTGCAGTCCAGGTGCTGTGTCAGCAGCACCTGGGTTTATGTTGTCATACCAGACACTGCTGCCAGATGCCCTTGCTCATCTCCTGTGCTTGTGTGGCACCTTTACCACATGCTCTGATTGCTGCAGAAGAGAAGGATTGCTCTTCCAAACCTCGAGCAGGGGCCCTTCCACAGGCTGGTTTTTTTTTTTTTTTCTTTTTTCTTTGTTTATTTTTTAATCCTGGGACATTCAGGTCATGGGAGGGAACCACTGCATGTCAGCAGTCCCCATAACTAGGCAGCAATGCTGGTAGGTTGGCAGGAGTCACTGAGGAGTCTCAGAGCCCTCTATATGAAATGAAGATACTCCCCAGATGATTTTCAGGTTGTGAAAAGGTTGTGTTGAATCCATGTTGTATAATATTGATGGGGTCAATTTTTAATGTAATGATAATGGCAGCTTAGATCTGCACAGCTTGGAAATGCTGCTTCATAAGATGCTAAAGAAGAACTCTGATATTATCAGATATGAGTCTGTGGATTACAAGGATGTAACTGCAGGAACTATAGATTCCCAAGATATTTAAGGGAGGAAACAAAGGACTCTGTGGTTAACTACTTTTCATGGGGCAGGAGGGAAGGAGAGAGTAGTGTGCCATGGGAAGAGTCTCCATTTGAGTGAAACCTGAACTCTACAGCTTAGTATAGGGAAGAGTATGTAGAAAATACATTTTAAGATATCCCCCCTCTTCCTCACCCTTTTGCCCTCAAAAGAGCCAACTGCATTCTATTTAGCAGAAACAGGGGGTTTTTTTAGATTGGGAAAGAGCCTGAAGTTTTGGAGATGGCCTCATAGTTTAGTTTTGTGCTTTTATTATGATAGATTTAAGAAACCACTTAAAGTTCCATGTAGACACTTATGATAAAATGGCCTGTCTCATTGCACAATCTAGTAAAAAATGCTCTTTCATCCTAAGATCAGAATTGTGCAGATTTCCAAGCAAATGGTAAAAAAAAATAGATAGGCTCTGTAAATACGCTGTGCGTTTTTAAAGGCAGGGCCAAGCAATTCCCTTTTGAATGTAACAAACAGAAATTATTTGTCTTTCATAAAGAAAGGCACCACTAGGTAGGAGAAAGCTTTTGACTGCAGAGGAACCCATTGAATGTGGAATGCGGGAGCGGGAGGAGGTGGGATGGCAGACAGCATTCCAGCGGCTGGTGGGGAAGGTGCAGAAGGGCAGAGAAACAATGAATGACAAATAAAAACTTTCTGAAGTCTCTTGTAATGGTTTCTTCTTGAAAGCCCACAACCCACAAACCATCTTTAAATAGTTACAATCTGATTTGCTGAAATTAAATTAAAATAGGATTTTGGAGAAATGGAGACATTTAAGTTGGCTGATGGCTTTTAAACAGGAAGCTGAGCACATGGAGAAGGTCCGTGCAGCAGATTCATAGACTGGGTATGTCTAGAGAACTGTTTTGAGGCCAAGAAATTACAATCTACCTTTATGAGCTGTGATGGAAGCAGATGAGTGTGCATAGACCCTGTAAGGGTGGGGTGGTCTCTGGGATGGTGCAGAAGCCAAAGACAGGGCTTACTGGTGAGCTTACCTAGAGCAGCTTGGCATGGCACATATGTTGTATGTTAGCATTTTAACATATGTAGGATTTAATTTTGTAATATCAGTTTTGCTTCAGAGCTGGCAGCATTGGGAGAGAAAAAGGTGTCTTTAGGCTGAAGAGGCTTGAGTTTTTTTTCCCATTGCCAGAGATATGGAGCATCTTCAGCAAGTTGGTGGGGGGTTTCTGGGTTGTTTGTTTTATTTTATCACCAGCTGGGTATTAAATACTCTTCCCAGCTGTGCCATCAACATGCTTTTGTAAGAGTTGTGGTACGTTTTTTTTTTTTACTCTGTGCCTACTGCCACGCCTTGTGTGGGGTGTTTGGTTGTAAATTCTTCAGGACAGAGATTATCTTGGATGATTATTTGGAGCACAGAGTTAATTCTGCAGTGGAGTTACGTCTTCTTCAATGAGCCATACAGGAAATTGACAGAGGGGTGGCTCATACATGATGATGCCATGTTACTTCTGTGTAGGATATCTAGCTCCTATTAAAAGCACCCTTCAAAGTCAAAGCTTTTCTGTACGAGTGGTGCTTTGAGTGAGGACAAGGCTTGTGTTATGAGCTGAGTTAACTCAGTGGTGGAAACATGTCCTAAGTAACTGTGCAGCCCCAAACACACTGCATCTCTGATCTTACCTGAGGCCATAAGACATTTTTTGAAGTGAAAGTAGTGTTAATTTGAAGCAGTCCCCAGTGTTCGTGTTCCTTAAAGAGCAGTGTTCTCATCTGAACAAATTGTTCAGCTCTCGCAGTCTCCTACAGCAGGATGTAAAGGACTTTTCTCATCTCTCTGAATTGAACTGAAATAGTATTTGTATGTTCTGGTACGGGTTTTGGGGTAGGAGCAGGATAAATCGCTCCGATTGTGCCATTCAGTAGACACAGCTTTGTTTATTTTTTTAAGCTGGCACAGAAATGCAGGATAAGCTTAGCTGACCACAAGCCATTAAGCATTATGACTTGAATTGAATACTGAACAGTATTGTTAAAGCATAAAGGGAAACTCTGGAATAAATTAACAGGTCATATAATATCTTACATTTCCCAGAAATGCAACAGCAGCCACTCATCTCTTTTCATCTGCTTTCCCAGCTTAGGGTGAGATATTTCTACTCTAATTCAAAGCATCCAGAAATGAGACATTTACATTTGAGCTGGTCACGGCTGGAGCTCCCTTTGCAGTTGACAAGGAGAAATGGGAACCTCCAGAGGGTGATTCAGTTTATCCTAAGACAGATGTCTAAGATGGATCAGATGAATTGCTCTCAGAAGGTGCCTGTTTCTCTCCACTGAAGGAATTCCTGTAACCACCTTCTCCCAGGTATGGGCGATTATCTCTTCACTGACTTAAATGCTGGTGCTGGTGTACAGCTCTGTGCTGCTGTGACTGCAGCAGGATGGGGCTGATCACCATTTCCTTGCACCATGGGGATATTTGGGAGGAAGAGCATATTTGATGCTTACAGAGTTCTGTTTGCCATTGGCAGGTGACAGGGCTTAAACTGCACACAGCAGATCTGATTCATCCGTAATCCATTTCGTTAGTTTTCCTTGTGTGAGGAATTCTGTGGTTTAAGAGAATTCATGTTGTACACTGACAGAAGTGGACACACATCCATTGCTGTGAGAGGGCACACTTGCACATAGTTTCTCTCTAACAGGCTTCAGCAGATCTGAGAACAAAATAGCTGCTGTCTTTGCCTGCAAGGGTGATTGTGGGACCTGGCTTCACATTGACTAAAGATGTGCAAAAGCTTGGGGGCTGCCAGAGCTGCCACTGGGGCTGAGCTCAGCCCAGGATACAAGTCCAGCTGGGAAGGGGAGTCAGCAGCCCATGCAGACTGTTAGGCAGTCCTGCCTGCTCTGTAATACCTGCTCTTCCAAGTAGGTAATGTCACTGAACTGGGGTATCAAAGCCTTTTTCTGTAGCTGGACTTGATGGAATGAACATGTCTTCTTGTAGTTGCTATGTCTCTTTGAACTAGCTTAGGGAAGGGTTTTACATTTGTGTTCTGGTGCAATTGCCTCACATTTGTATTTTGACTGACTATTTCTAGGAGGCAGCAGCAAACTGTACTGAGACTCAAACCTTTTTTTGTCTGGACACTGTCTGCTACAAATTCACATTCATGTGTGTAATCCCAGAAACTTTGACTGGAAGACTGGAGCTCATTGGAGTAGGAACTTCCAGAATTAGACTCTAAAAATATATGTTGTTATACCAAATAATACATATTACTGCTTAAAATAGCCTAGTTATAAAGCAGTGGCTGGCATCCAAAGCTTGACATCCATATTTCTGTTGCCAGGATATTTTCCCACTAAAAGTGAATTAAAAACATAAAAATCAATGTCTATTTAGACTGTTCATTATTATTGCTTGGTTAAGTATAAACAATTTGTCAACACATAACAGACACTTGGAGAGGATATTTCCTCGCAATAGCACAAATGTGAAATTCTCCTGGCTGTTTCCTCACCTGACACTCGCAACCTTGGATCCAACTGCACAACTCAGAAGTTTTGAAACTAGCCTTCAGAGCTGGGCTTTGGGTAAAGTTTCTCAGCAGTATGTAATTATTCCCATTATACCTGTCGTCAATGATTCATTGACCGCTGAGGCATACATACGAGCTATTTTTCTCACTGTGACTTTTCAGGGGGATGATTCACCAGTTATAAGTTACATTATCATATGACTAAAGAAGAAATAAAGACAAATGGAGTAAAGTGCCACTGAGATTTTCCATGTTAAAACAAAACAAAAAAAAAAAAAAAAAAAAGTTTGGTCAATAAAATAGTGATGCTTCTCCCACATACGGCTAGAAAACATCTGTAAAGCTTCGAAACAACCAGAATCCATACAGCTTGCCTTTAGTTTTACACTTCTGCAGTTCCATATGCTGAAATCAGTGGAGTAAAACAAAGTAAATACAGCTGGGAAAAGATAGGGGTAGATTGGCTTTTTATTCCTGAATGTCTTGACCTCTCTCTGCTCAGATGTTGGTCCTTCCTTGTTACTCACCAACCCAGGATCATGGATGCCAGGGAGAGTTCTTTCCTGGCTGTGCAACAGGGAGAGTGGGATGGGTCATTCAGTGTAGCCATGGTGGCAGGGATGCTCACAGCACATCTGTTCTGCTGGGTTTGGCTACAGGAGAGGGGAGAGATCCTGGTCATCGACTCCAGTTGAATGACATCACTCCTGGGAACTGGTGGGGCAGCTCTTGGAAATAAAATCATTGGTGTCAGTGGTTGGTGAAAACGCCAAGCGGTCACAGGACTACCTTGACTTCAGTAGCTTTGAATGAGTTTTGTAACCCACGGGTTGAGATGAAGATGGGTAGCAAGTACCATTTAAGGTGCTGACTGAAAGACAGAAAAAAACCTCTTCCACTGCAAAATCTGGTTGGCAGAATGGTCTGTTGAGCAACAGGGAAAATAGATTTATGTGTCACTGTGAGCTTCTGCGAACAAGCCAAATTGCTTTGGCACAGAACACAGGATATTTATTCACAAAAATGTGGAATTAATTGCTATCATCCACATTTTTTAATGGGAACATATTGTATTTTTTGGTTACAATAGTCCCAAGTCTCAGTCATTGTCAGGAGCGGGACTGTCCTGCCGTGTGAAGGGCCTGACAGGAAATGCTGGTGGGTCCGGTGGGGCAGGGAGGGACTGCAATGGAAACGTCCATCCTAGGGCAGCCTTTGAATGGAGGGAGTTCACTTACGTCTTTGTGGAAGTCATATTTATGTCCTAATACAAAGGTCTACTTATATTAGCTTGTTACCAAGAAAATAGCCTCCCAGACTTTTTACTTATTTCTCTGGCTGTTACATTTACTTGATTTTCCTCTGGCTTTGCTTTTAAAAGCAAAGGAGGTGAATTCTCACCTCTCCTCCTCTCTCTGTCTCTTTATGGCTGACCTGACCTGTCTTGAAACTGAACCATGGGTTTCCTTTGTCTTAGATCCAAAATTTTCTACCTAGATCACCCAGGCTCTTGCCAAACATTGCCCTCTAGTCATCTGAGGCTTTGTAGTCTTCTCCTTCCCTTCCCACGCTGTGGCCCAAATTGCAGTTTGCACCAGGACACTCTTCTTTCATTAGAGCCACCAAAGCATCCTCTTCTTATGCTTCTGCTTGTACATGACATTCCCCTTTGCTTGGACCACAGGAAAGCCTGCTCTGCTGTGGGCCGCTTTGAGACGGAACAACACTCATTTAGCACAGAAATTATGAGTACCAATTCCTTCAGCCTGTGCTGAAGAGCTGGGAAGGAGAAAAGGGGCATGAGAAGGAGTGAATGCTAACTGAATTTGGAAAGGAGAGGCTGAGTTGAGGTAGGACAGAGTGCTCAGTTTGGAAGGCACCTCGTCTGGGTTAAGAGGAGACATTTCTGCTCTCGCCTGAACTGGGACTTGTGTTTTTACAGTGTTTCACCACACCATTTGTATACCACCAGTGTGAACTGTAGTTATCTCTAGGCAGACTGTCCCATGGTAACTACTGGAGATGTCGAGCTGGGCTCAACATGCCGTATCCACATGTGCGGTGCTGTCTGATGTAGACCTGCCAGTTTATGTTGATCCATGGTGTCTATAGTCAGCAGCAGCTCCAAACTCTTCCCAATTTTCATATTCTTGTTGTACATTTTAGGAAATAATTTACCTATGTTTTGCACTCTTCACAGTTTAGCTGTATCTGGGTTATCTGCTCCTTCCATTTCCCTGGTTAATGAATTGATTCTATCCTCACAGTGCTTTCATACATGTGCAGACGAAAGAGATTTTTATCTACAGAGACAGAGATCACAGATATATGAATTATGCGAGGGGTGAGCAGGTCTTTCTGATGTAATTCCATGGAAACAAGCAATTACATTTATAGGCACAGTTGAGTAAGGTAATTTGGAGCACAGCTGGCCAGTAGCAGGGATTTTCTACTCTCTAATCATTGCCATGGACCCACAGGCTGGAGGAAAGCCCAAGCTGAAAGGGTCACTCGTAGGCCAATAAAAGAATATCTGTTGGCTGGGAACACCAGACTCAACAGTTTCAAAAACATGTTTTTCTTCATCTTGTTGAAACCCAAGATTACACTTAGTCATCACTTATATGGCTGGACTCGTATGATCTCACAACTACAAACCTTTTCCTCTCTTCCTCCTCTTTCTTTGTTTTTTCTCTTTTTTTCTGAAGAACCATTTATTAAATATATGTTTTATTCCTGGCTGGGGATTTCCACTCAGTTTTCTGTGGTTGATATCCCAATGCCTAGAGTTCTCAGACTAGGGTTGCGGAGATCTTAGTCAATGCAGCAGGAAAGGAGTCATGACTATTCCCTTGCATTAAATAGGTGGGTTAGATTTCCAGATGGTGTAAATTATCCTGGCCTATAGATCTGTTCAGATGGTATTTGTAGCTTCTTTTGGAGATGTGGAGGAGTAAAGCTTTGCTGACAGAGATGCTGAGGGAGGTGCTCAGTACTTGTGAGGACATGTTCACGTTGCCAGAGCAGTCTCTTGATCTTGTATCTGGGTTGACTCTGTAGGAAAGGAGAGCCTTGTCCATTCAAGTGAGTGCTGCATGAAAGTTTATGAAAAATCTGCATTTGTCTGTCTGTGCTTTCCAAACCTTTTTTCACCATCTCCTAGAGCTTTGACTCCTGCCTACAGTATCACTAAGCTTTCTTGGTACTGCAGGAATTCACTGAGTCTGGGTAAAGCTGTCCTGTATTATCTAAACTGTTGCCTTTGTTTCTGGAGGATTTCCATTAGTTTATCACAGCAATCCACTTTTCCTCATCCCATTCCAGGCAGAGACTCGTGACAGCTTCTCTCTACTTCCCTGGTGAAATACTGCTATACAAGTCACTGCTTCACCCTCTCACCCCAAGCTCATTAGTTCAACCCATCTTCATTATACAATGTTGTTATTACATTTACTGTAGTGTCTGGAAGGCTTGAAATGCAGACACACAAAACAGAGTAAAACAATTTGTTCTGCCCCAGTAATGATCTTGGTTGCTAGAGACTACTTTAGCAACCTCCAGCTCTATTTACTCGCCAATTAAACCAAGTCCTTGTCATTTAATAGCACTATATAAATACTTGCTTGGAGTAAGTTTTGTTATCTGATGTCATACTGTGTTGTACAACTTTAATTGATACAGCTAAAATGCAGCCAAGCCTTGAATGATTTTTCTTGTGACCTGTCCTGTGCTAGGATGTTCAAATTGCTGTTGTATAGTGATGACTAGTTCCTTAACTAAAGTCTATCAGTAAAATCTCAGCTTTGTATAGTACTCTTTTGAAGTATAAAATATGTCCCTAGTCTCAGCACCATGCATTGCTTTGTTCCCCTAGTCCTTAGTGTGTATGCTTGGTTGTGCCCTTGTCTTGTCCTACAGGTTAGAGGTTGGACATTCCTGGACAGGGCTGTGCCTTCATCACCTTGTACAAGGACTATGTTGCTTCCCTTGTTCAGCCAGAGTGGTATACCTGAGATTTTAGCTGGAACAGTCCCTACACAGGGGTTATTTCTGTGGTGAACTGGTGGAGACGGGCATGGCTTCCCCAGAGTCTGCCCTCCTTCAGCCATTGATGAGGGAAGGGTAGGGAGGAGAGAAGGTGGCCAGCAGCTGGCTCAGAGGTGCAGGGGTTGTCTTTCTGCTGGGATTTACACCTATTTACATGTCTAAGTAAGTAGCTGTAATGATCATTCTTTCCTGAAGCTATTCTGACTGCCCCTTGATAGTCCTCTGGTAGCCTTTCGAAGTACCCAGTTTTGAAAGTTACCAGAGTGACAGCTTCTGCATCACGGAAGTGGAAAGGACCCCAGAGGATGTGTTAACTGTCCCCAGTACCTCTCCCCAAAGGTGGAACCATGCACACATCAAATGAGACCACTGCAGCAGGGAACGTGGCCCCTCCCCTCTTGGCGTAACTACACCAGGTTACACCTAAGAGTTGGAGTGAGGAAAACCATTGCACTTAAAAGAATCCCACTGTATTCCAGAGGTGTTATCTAGGTTTGGTTTCTCTTCCAGCATTCTTGCTTAGGTGTGAGTTTAGCCTTTTGTTTCAGGACAGCTCAGAAGGAAACTGGATTCTCTGTTTTCCCCTTATATTTTGGCTGGAATAAGCCTTGTATTTGGTTTTGTCTCTTCATGAGACAGACTGTCTTTACATATGCTTTTCTCATTTATAATTCAGCATACCGCAGTGCTGCCTCACCTCCGTCGAGTGTTGTAGAAGCCTTTTGTTATCATCATCTCTCTGGCCTGTCCTGTGCTCTGTGATGTTCCCGTTCAAGATGCTCATTAAAGAGGTACATTAGAAGAGCTGAACTGCACCTCTGAAGTTATATACTCGATCAACCTTTCTGCACTTTGCAGCACAACAGGTGAATCTGTTAGGCTGCTGTGTTTCATTTCACTGGGATTAATTACAGAGTGAGAAAGTATGTTTTACGGCAGTGAAGTGGAAGAGCAAAATCTTTGCTTTTTAACTCCCCAGTCTCACGGTCTGCAGGGAGAGATCCATCAGGAGAGGCAGTGCCTCATCTAACTTTTTTGTGTGCATCAATTAAAACTTTTAAATCGGGGTCTGAAACTTCGGGGATTATTCAATAAACAGAACCTGTGCTGAATGAAAACCCTAGGCTAGAACAGACCCTGCTTAACAAGACTGGTACCCCAGGTTCCTCTTGGAAAGAATAGCTCATCTCATAAAAGCTGTAACTTGTAGAGTGTCAGAAAGTATACAGCTGGGGCAGAAAAAACAGTAAAAGTAGGGTATGTTTAATAAGCTATTAGTAATACCTAATGTATAGAAAAGAGCTGAAACATGGTAGCAGTTTCACCAAAGCAAATCGTGCCTGAATGATGTGGCAATAGCAGATGCCTTTGGTTTCCAGCATCACCACAGACTACCGGACAGTGTAATATGGACTGTGTAATTGGTACTGGTATGCAACAATAGGGTTCAGATCAAAGAGGAAGAGGGTAATAGGGATGGGATAACAATATCCAAGAGTGTAATTTAGGAAATAAAACCGAGAAATTGATAAAGCAAACTTCAGCAGCATACAGCAATGGTTACAGTGCCTGCAGAAACCATCACGAAGTCCAGTTGCTGTGATGTATGGGCTTGTGAGCAGGATGTTGTTAGCTGCTGCCTTACTCTCCTGTGCCCCTCAATCCCTTAATCTTGTAATGCCTCTTTTCTTCCTCTCCAAAGTGAGGATCCAGTATCACCTTGAGGAGGATGTGGATTGTCTTGAATTATGAATGTCTGTAAAGCACTTTGGAATCTTTGGATGGCTCTTGTTTCAGCAGTATTACCTACGCTATCACTGCTGTGTTTGTTCAGGAAGTGTACAATGGTTTTTATTTGCAGCTGTGGTCCCAGCTGAACACTGCAGTTGGATGCTGGGGGATAGGTGTTCCATTAAAGCTGCATGTGGAGAGCTTGGCTGCCTCTAAATATGAAAGCTGCAGGAGTAATAAGAAGGAAGGCTGCAGGACAGAGATAGATAAATGCTAGCCGCAGCTTTTGCTTTATTCTTCCCTTTTTCTCTGTCATGAATCTGGCTAAGTAGAAATAAGAATTTATGCCTGTATCTATTAGAGAAGCATGGCTGGAATGTAAGATTTATTGGCACCAATACGAAGGAGCAATTTCAGAAAGAGCTCTGGAAATAAATTCATGTGTTGGGGTTTAACTTATTCTCAACTCTTCCTCTACAAGAACTAATGGGCAGCACTGTGCCAATTAATCATTAACCTTTGCCCTTCTGTGCCACCTTTAGCAAAGATTCTTAAACTCTCTTTAAGGTTGGCACTTGGTGCCAATACAACTGTGAAGTGGGAATTTTAATTCTGTATTTACAGCTGGACTGGAGAAATGGAAGGATTAATTCCAAACCTCGCAAAGTCAATGAGACCTTCAGTAAGACTGAGGCATGAGTGACAACTCTGCACCACCTGCATGGCTGGGGCTGAGTTCCTACAAAATGCAGTGCTGTGGAAAGGAGGACTTGAGGGGTTCCAGGAGAACTCTGACATGCTCAGGAGTGAAGCAGGGAGTATCATTGTGTTTCGCTATCAGAGCTAGATGCAGCTCCCTGCGGAGTGGAAGCACACAACCACAGTGCCCTGTGGTGAGCCTGCAGGAGCTTCCATGTCACACAGGGCAGGGTGTATGTTGGCCTCCATGACAGCTTCCTGTACTGCACAAAGACCAGAGCTCAGGTGACCTGTTGGTGGTCCAGGAGTACCATATGGACAATACCTTTGCGCTAGCATCTGCACATTGTCCTGTGGGATCCGATGCGATGGTGCTGCGTGTCTGTATTTCACCTGGCTGGGACCATCGTTGAGCCTGGATGGTGAAGGCAGGGCAGGATAGAGGAGGCAAAATGATCCAAAATGAGGGGAGGAACAGCAGGAATTAGCATGGTTTTCAGAGGCAGCTGTACATGTGCTGTAAATTCCCATTCCAACGTGTGGCTTGAGCTTTCTGATCACGTCATCAAAACCTGATCTCTAGTGATGAGCAATGATTTAACAGGGTTGTGAATGGAGGTGATTTTTCACCTTCTTTGCTTTTCTTGATCCTCTGGATTTAGCTAAAAGCCTGGCAAATGATGTCCAAAGTCTCTTGCTCCCCACAGAGCTGAGTGGCAGCCAGCAGGGCTCAGTTCTTTGTGTGTGAGGAGCCTTCAAGGCCAGATACCTTCTTGCCTTAAACCTCCAGGATGCCCAGGAAGTCACAACTTGGAAGTCATTACGAATGGATCATTAGATAAACCATGTTTATGTGTGAGATAGTCAGCTTGGCACCAGCTTCTAATTCATGCACAGCTGAGGCTTAACACCGCTCCAAGAGATCAGTGTGTAATGATGCTTTTCCACTTCGTTCCAAGAAATGTTTCTTCTGCCCCTCCTGTTCCCCTGCCTCTTTTAGCTCTGGTTAACTGCAATGGAGAAAGTGCACTCATGGAGCTTATTCTGCTTTCTTGCACTTTTGCAATTGGTTGCCCAAGGAAAGGCAGCTCAGTCTGGTTTTCAAAGCATTTTTGTAGGACTGAACAGAGTATAAAGCTTAATGCGATACGTACAGTGTTACACAGAACGAAGCTCTCGTGCTGCGCGCTGAAGATTTACAATTATTTTAATTTAACCCAAATGAAAATATTATGAGCCAAGTTGTTTTGCAGACATCTTTTCTGGATGGTTATTTGACTCCTTACATTTCATATGGAAGATTTAAGCTGAGGTTTGGCTGCTATATTCATGTGTCCAAATGTATTTGGGGGTTTGGTTTTTCAAAGCAGGCTTCCTCAGCTTTTGCAGGTGTGTTTTTTTTGTCCTTGAAACTAACTTTGCCATCAAAGTGACATTTGGAGAGGGTAAAGCAGGACTCACCGCAGCATGCAGAACAGCATGACACAGTGGGCACCCAGAAACAGGGGTCTGAAACACTCCTGCAAGCCTGTTTTTCAGGGGTGGGAAGAATCAGGCCAGCTGTGAAGGCTCCAGGATCAGGCATTTCGATTACTTCTCTTGCTTTATTCTGAAGTGGCGAGTGTGCTGACACGGGCCTGACCTGTAAGATGGAAATCTGCCTCTGCACTGCCTCAGCTTTGGCAGCTGAGCACCTCGAAGTTGGTGGTGTGAAAGGCCACCCTGTCACAGAGTACTCTGGGCAAGAAAGGCTGTTAACGCGAAGCTCTTTTTTGCCATTCATAGGGAGAATTAGTTGCTGCTTGGTTCCCTCTGAGTGCCTTTGTGAGCACTAACTGAAATGACCTCTAGAAAGCAAATCCCAAAGCTGTTCAGTGCAGGTGACATAAAGAAAGGACATTATGTCCTTGCTAGCTCTGCACTGGCATTCAGCTTCTGCATGGGGTGGCCATAAAGTCAGTTGTGATCCTGGATTTGCATTATGTTTTCTAAGATACTGGAGAGGCAGAAACACCCAGTCGAAATTTTCTGTGTACTGATGTTTGTTGAGCCTTATGTGGGAAGTCTGGAGGATTGTTTTAATTGACACTTCTGTAGAGAAGGAAGATTTCTAGTAGGCAAATGGGAGACACTTGTCCTTCCCTTCTTTTGTGATGTTAATTAGGAGTTTGGAGCAAGTTGCTAAGGATTCATCCAGGCACATTCTTGCATGGATGTGCCTAATTTTCTGTCCCACTCATGCGAGCACTTAGGATAGGCACTGGAGACTAAAACATCTAGAGAGGAGATCACCCCAGTGCACTGAGACTTGGAGCTGGACTGGCCAGGGTCTAAATCTAACTTACCTGAAGGGGAGCCTGAAGTAGGGACCTTGGCATAACGGTGACAGAGCAGTGGCTGGCCTGGTCCAGGGGTCAAAGCCGTATGGCTGCTGTGGCAGGGCGGTGGGCGAGGACAGAGCTCGGGCTGCACAGAGAAATTATAAGTTTGTTAGGTAACTTCCAGAACTGTTATTGCTTCTAAGCTGCTCCCACCTTACTCTTCTCCATCACAGATCTCCAGAGGCCTGGGGATGCTGACAGCCTCACCCACTTTGCCCCTGCTCCCTCTGCCCTGCGCAGAGGGGTCCAGGGGGTCCGACAGGAATGGGAACTCAGGAGCAGTGTGTGCTCCCAGGAGCCACCCTTAACCCTTTTCAAATGCCTCACCTTAATGGACGAGGCTCTTTGGCAACTACAACAGCATTTAAATTGTGTTTAACAGGCTCAGCTGCTAAAGCCCCTCCCAGAAATGTTCTCTCTTCATATTTTAAATTCCAGCATCCTTTTGTGGAAATTAATGGCGACGTGGAGATGGTCTAATTGCACAGAGCTTTGGTTGAGCTAGAATCAACATTTCCTTAACCTCTCATTAAGCCTGTCATAAAGGTGTATATATATTTTTGAGGTCATATTGTTAGCGTGATGTGCTTGGCTTCACGTCCTACGGAAGTGCTCAAAAGATACTAACACATGCTGAATTGAAGGAAAGAATGAAGCCCAAGAATTTTAAGTCTGTTAAAAGTTTAACTATAAAACCTTGGTTGCTGAACCATCTGCTTTTAATCTTCCTATTGCTATGCAGTCTTCTGGGGACTTGGGCTTGGCAACAGATTTCCAAATCACTAAATTAATCTTGTCAGCTTCAGGAAGCACCAGGAGACCCTTGGGAGGTAGATTCTGCACTCAGTTCCACCTGTGTGAACTCACCGCCCTCAGCTAGCACAGCAACACCATGTTTGCTCTGCAGAGCTGTGCAGTCAGATATCTAGACACACAGATCTGCAAACTGAAATCTAGCTGGGTTACTTGTCCAAAGCCTTTTATGGATAAATGGCCCTGGAATATTCACAACAGTCTGCATTATCATCAGGCAGTCTCAAATATCCATATGGATATGGAATAAAAATGCTTAGCAACATTGCAACAGCAAGTCTTTTACAGCAATAATTTTTTTGGTTGAGCCATTGGTTTATGTGTGGATGAGATGTCCTCACTGCAGCTCTGTTCTGTCACCAAGGGCTGTCAATACATGGATGGATCAAAATAGTCATAACAAAGATCTTAAGCGCATCGACTCTCTTAAAAATAATCCCCAAAGTTAAACCTGCTTCAAGTTCCTTGTGTTTGGATGGCAAGCAGAGCTGGAAGCTAGCTTTAGACACCTGTTAGCTTCAGGAAATCACCATGTAGAAAATATAATTTCTTAATGTGCATGTCCAACAGCATGACAAGTGCTTAACGGGGATGGCTATTGCTGCCGGAGGCTTTGCTGGTGTTCTGTTGCAACAGTAGGTGCCACCTCTGCCTTTCTGCCCTTCTCATTTAAAGGCTACAGCTCAGTGGATACCGGTGAGCAGTGTGAAGGAGTGGTGGGGGTCTGGGGAGCCCTTGTGCCCAAGCTGGGTTGGAGGCAGCAGTGGGAACTCCCCGCGCTGGGCTCTGCAGCTGCCTCTGCCCCTGAGGAGCTGCCTGGCAGCTCCGGCAACAGCTGAAGGATTTTATTAGAAAGCTGCATTTTCTGAAGCCCTGCTCTGCGTCTATGCTTTGTTTTGCCGCAGAGTGCCTCCCCAGAATGTTTTCAGGCTCCACGTGTCTCATTAGATGTAAAAGACCTGCACATCTCCCTCGTGCTGGGAATCTCGATGCTTGCTGGAAAAGCTGCTCCTGTGGGACCGAGTCCCTTTGGAGCTTTGCCCTGGAGTAGCTGCGGTGGAGCCCCGGCAGCACAAAGGGGAAAGTAGAATTTCCACATTGTTTCTCAGGGAAAAGCCTTTAGAAAAACCCTGTCAGTCTCAGTTGTGAAATCTGACGTACAGCCTAAAAATAGCATTTCGGGGAGAGCTGAGAGCGTCCACAATGAATTGACCGAAGGAACTGAAGCTGGCAAATCCACGCTGCTCAACATTTCCAAAACTAATTTTCCACATCAAGTCTCCTCATCCTTTTCGCTGTGCTGTTTAAACAGGAATGTAAAAAGAAACTGTTAAGGAAACCCACATATGTAATTGTTAGGGGAGGAAGAATGTTTTGTGGCTGAGAAACCGGAGAAGAGCCAGATGATCCTGTTACTTCTCCTGCCACAGACTTACGTGACCTTGGCAAGCCGACATTTCCCAGATCATCGACTAATATTGGCTGCTTGCTCCTCGGACACTCAGTGTGGGACAGTTCAGATGGGTGTTTTCAGAAGTGTTGAGCAGCCAGATTTCCACTAGGTTGCTCAAAATAAGAAGATAGATTTTTCATCTCTGCTCCTGAACTTCCCGTTCCTCTATCTAAAGTGGTGAAAGTCACCTCCTCTGAGAAGGGAGTGGTGGTAGCTGGGACTGCAGTTGGGCACTGGTCAGGGAGCTGTGATCTTTCATACCAGCTGAGCATCTGTCCTTGTTGTCCCAGATTTCCTCATCTGCAGGATATTCGATCCTGAAGAGTCAACAGTGAGTTCCTGTATTAAAAAACCCCTGTGGCCAGAGGAGTGGGGGAATAATACAGCTCCTGGACTGTACAGTCCCCCCATTATACTCCCATTTCTCAAGAGAGTTATATTTCTCAAGTCCAATTTGCTGTCTGGTGTTTGTGTCTAATTTGTATGTGAGTAGATGGAGTCTGGTGTGGGACAACGAGGGATCTCTGCTAGATAAAGACAAGCAACAAAGCCACCGTTCCCTAGAAGGGAAAAGAAGAGGTTGTTTGTATCCTGCACCTTCCTAAATTATGAGGGAAGACTTTGAAGTCCAAAAATAGTTGCTGTATTATACACATATTCTAGGATGTTTACCACTGGAAACTAATGCCTAAACAATGAATTTCCAAGCCACTCCAAATGCAATCCAGCTTTATTCTAAACAGTCATGAAAAAAATCCTGATTACAACAAATGAAACTCTGCTATTTGTTTTCTTTTCACAGTTGGAGATTCTGTACACACTGAGAAGTTGCTTGGGGTCTGAAAGTGTTTATCCAGCCAAAAATAAATGTTCTAAAAATGGTCACTTAGCATTCTCTGCATCTCTGCATATTTATTTACCATGAAGAATCTGCTTACAGAGCTTATATTGTATTTTTGTTACATTTCAACTTTAGTGAAAAAAAAAAAAATCCAGCATGTTTCTTTACCAACACCCATTTCTACTCAAAGTCATAAAACTGTTTTGTAACTATTTCTGTGCGGGCTGTGGTTAATCTCCAGACAAGTTTATTTAGCAACCAAAGGTGATACTAAGAGCCAGGCTTTCAAGGCAGCCTTCTAAATACAGCAGGGTGTTTGGAATGGCTTCTGTTTGTATGTGTGTTTGTAAACTTGCAGGTTTTCATGAATACAGATGGGTTTGTATCCAGTATCAGTAAATTTAGAAGTAATAATATTAGGCTGTTGACCAAAATTCAGCTTGCAAGAGCAGTGTGTGTGTCAGAACAGCCTTTTTCCTGGAAACTGCTGGAGGAGGAGATTGTGGGGGAGATTTCAAATTCTGGATGTTCTCAGCCCCACCCATGATTTCTCCTCCCCGATGAATACTGGCTTATTTGTGGATTTGTGTATTTACAGAGAATCTTTGCTGTTGTATTTGAATGTTTTCAGAATTAATGAATTGAGCCTCCTGTGAAGTTTTATCACTGCTTTACAGAGAGGGAAACTGGGAAAGAGAAGTGACTTACCTGAGCTCACATAAGATATCTGGGGAGCTTTGGAAGAAGCCCAACTCTTCTTCCTTGGGAGATGCCAGCTTTTTACCTGTGACCCTCGTGGCTCCCTCTGGCTGTGCCCGCTTTGGGAGAGCACAGCAGGCAGTTGACGCTGTTGCTCTGAACTTGATGATGGTCTCTTGGGGAAGTTTCTGCAATTCTTCCACCCCATCTCTCCATACATTAAAAGTTTGTTCGTCTGTTCCCTTTCAGACCTGTAGAAACCACTCAATGAATTGCTAATGTGCAGTGGGAAGAAAAAGCCTCTAGAAGCCTTGCAAGTGCAAGATCACAGAGCACTTAGAAAAGCAGAAGCACGGTCTCCACTTCAGCAAGGGGCTTGGAAACCTGGCTGTCTGCCTGAGGCCTATTTTGTGTTGGGAATCCTTTCCCATCTAACTCAGCTGAGCAGGGAGAGCAGAGGACAGGAGCTTCCTACCCGGGGGCAAAGGGGCACCTTGAGGGTAAGAAGCAAGAGAGCCTGGCTGTTCCCTCCTGCCGCGTGGGCAGGTTATGGGCTCTCAGCGTGGGCCAGCATCTGTGCTCAGATAACTCGTTCACACTCTGGAGTGCTTCACTCAGTCAGTGGGAGATGGTTTTGCCATGAAGTGTAATCTTGTTTAATCTTGGGGAAAAAACACTGTGAGTCCTGTGTGGAAATAGATCATAGACACGTGAATCAGCTCTTACAGGGTTACATGTCATGCAGGTACCAGCTACTCCTTGCTGTTTCCCTCTGTGCAGGCTCTTACCCCTCTATCTCTGCAGACCTGCTATCATGAATTGCATTGCAGCTGCTGTGGGGTCACACCATGCATTTAGTGTTTGTTTGGGTGCCCATAACCTGCTCAGGGAGCAGAGGAGCAGTCACACTGCCCACGTGTAAGATGAGGCTGTCTGCGGAGGTGTCCCTATGGCTGAGTGGCACATGCACTTCCCCTGGGCAGCAAGAGCTTTCTGCCAATGCTGGCTTCTGCAGAGACTCATCACTGGAGCTGCTACTGTGCATTTTTCTTGCAGTAATTTTTAACCAGTTGGATAAATTTCAATGTACTTTCTGTAAAGCTCTAGGAACTCTTCTTCCATCTCTCTCCTGATTGCAGAAGAATATAGATTACATCCCTTAGTAAGAGAAAGGGATGGGGATATTTCTTCTCTTGCCAGCTTGATGCTAGTGGACATGATGATTAATCATAAAGGTGAAAAAAAGCTCTCTGTGCTCGCGGGGAATAGCAATCTAGCAGTTAAACTCTTTACTGTGCCATTGTCAGATGTCCCTGTCCCCATGGAAGGGCATGGTGCAGTAAAGTGCTTTTGTTATCATGGCACTGAGTGGAGCACATCTAAATAGAAGTCACTCGACACTTAACGTGACTGACAGTTGCTATGTCATAGCTCGCACAGATACCTGATATTGGGGTGTTTAGCAATTCTTCTGACCCAGTTATTTTCCAGGCTCTCTGGAGGCCACTGGTCCATGTGTTACACTCTGCTTAGCATGAGCTGTGACTCTGTTAAGGGTGCCCTCGTCTGTTGTCACTGTAACTTGTCTTCTGACAGCTTGTGTTTGAATCTGGTGGCTTGGTGGAAATGGTCTCACATGCAACAGCCATTTCACCTCCTAAAGCAGGGATGTTTGTTGCTGTTTGGATGCCGTTACAGTTCCATGACCTCAGGAGACGGCTCTGCGTTAACACTGCCAGGCTGGAAATAGTTGGCATTGGGCAAAAATTGCTATTGTGTCAAGGATTTGACCTGGCTCCCTACATGATGGGAAATAGGCGCAGAGCCCAGGCAGCATAATGCAGTTGGTTTCTTGCTGATTTTTACCTGCCAAATCTGGAGCAGAATAGGTAGTTATGGCTGATGTCATTCTTTTTTAGGTTCTTATTTATTTTTACAGGCATCTGACTAGCTTGGTGAGATCTAAACTCATCCCACATAATTCTATGCAAATACCTGACTATTTTAGCATTTCAGGTTCAGGGAGTGAAGTACATCCTGACCTGCCTGCCTTATAAAATACCTGTGGTCTAATTGAAGAGCTCATAACTTTTTAAAATAACTAGTTGAGATTTTTCTGTTTCCACTGCAAAGCAGCTTTTCCCAGATTTTTTTCACCATTCAGCTAAAATGAACAACACAAGTGTATCCAAAACTTGCTTTTAATGTGGTCCTGGCACCAACTATGAGGTTCAGTAATGAAGGCAGGGCAAACTAATCCAGATCCCATTTTGTAATAAAAGAAGGATTTCCCAGTGCTGGAAACACAATAAAATTCCCACATATTGATATACATCTGACCTCACGTGCATCCTGTGCTACGTGTTGCCATTCCTTAGGATGAGAAATATTCTGTGCTCCAGCCACAAAAGTCAAATTCAACAGCAGTTGTTCCCTTCCCCAGCCTGCAGCCCTCGCAGCAAAACACAGCTTTCTTCCCATCGTCCTCAGAAGCAGAGCTCAGCCGTACCCTCCTCCAGCACAGCTGAATTCTGCTTAAAGTCTGACAAGCAAAAAGGCTGGTTATTTTGGCCTGGAAAGCTCTGTGTCAAAGCCAGGCTGCCTATATGGGACCGTTCCCCGCTGGCCTCCTGCCTTCCAACTAAAACAGCAGCGCTGGGCAGGCATGCTCCTTCGGGTTGCAGAGGCACCGGGGTGGCAGGCAGAGCTGAAGGACATTGGATCAGTCCCTTTGTGCTCGGTTTTGTAGCCCTAAAGCCCAGATCCTGAAAGGAGATCCTTGAAGAGAGACCTCTGAGCTCATGCAGATCAGTTTGCAGGACTGAGCCTCGAGAACCACAGTAATTAATAACAACTTGGCAGGACCGTCCTGGATTTCAATAGGAGTTTTGCACTAGAGCAGGATGAGAATACAGCATTAAAATAAGGCAGACAGTTCACAGCAGGCTGAGGAGAGAGTCCAAGATCAACAGGATAAAACTCTCCTTTTACAAAAACTGCCCTAAACCTTTTTGTCCACACACAGGGCCTTAATTCAAGGCTCATTGAAGTCAATGGGGAAAAAAAGCTCATTAATTTCAATGGGTTTGAATCAGTTTGAACCCTAGTTCTGGCCAGAGGACAAGTGTTTATAAGCTGCCCATGGATAAATTTAAGCTGGAAACTAGAGGATGGTCCCCAAGCGTAGAACAGGGAGGTTCTGGAGCCACCTTCAGCAAAAGGGGAGGTGGCAGAAATGTCTTAATAATTATTAAGAAGGAGCTAAAAAGGAGGCTGTGTAATGCAGTGGGTGTGTGACAGCAGAGAAGAGGTCTCTGGTCCCTTCCCACCCAGTGGCCCCACACTGGCCACGCAGAGGGACACTGCCTGTCACATTCCTTCTTTTCCTGTAACTGCTGTGCAGAAAACTCTCTTTTAGGCAACTGCTGTTTTATGCTCCTGGCATAGCTTCATTTCAAGGAGGTGGTATATGTCCAAATTAGTGAGTATTTGGGATATTTTGTGACCAATGCTACTGACAGGTTCCACACAAGCACCCCACTGTCTGGTATTCCATCTAACATGGCTTTCTTGTTATCCTGCTGACGACAGACGGTTTCCAGTCATGCTACTCCTTTTGTTACAGAACATAAGCTTAAAATATCTTTTCCTTAAGCCCCTTGAATTTTAGCTGAGCATTCATCCCCTCCCCAACACATGCTCTTACAAGTTCCTGGGAGCCACAGTGACATGAGTTTCTAATGGTTGAACCTCAATGTTTGGTGTTTCTCAGGTTTTGTGACTGTGCCTCGTAAATGGCTTTGGTGTGGTTGGGCTGGCATCCTCACTGCTTTCCCAGATTGTCATCTTCTTCCTTAAACTTTCTGCTTCTTTGTTGTGTTTTACTTTACTTTTTAAAGTAGGAGTGTGTCTGTGTCCCACCATGAAGCTGGAGGAGGATTCACTGTGGGCTCTGCAGAGCGCTGTGGCACGCTGGATTGGCAAACCCTCAGCTTCCATCCCTGCAAAGAGGGATGCTCAGTGCTGGCATCTGAAGCGGGCACAGTTTACAGTCAGTGTGTTATTTGTAAGCATCTAAAGTACCTAAAATCCATTTCCTGAGTGTCACTGCAGTGAGTAATTAGGTGTTCTAAGGAGGTGTGTTTTGTTGGATGTTATCATGAGGCTGTAACTGTTCTGTGCTCAGAGTTCCCTGCTGCTGTATAGTGCTGTCACTGGCTGGGTAGTGTACAAAGTGTAGTATTAGTCCTTTAAATAACATTATATTAAATAAAATACATGTGATTCAAGTAGCATCCAGTCCTCACTACTGAAATTAATCAGACTATAAATGAAATTAAACCTACTTTATTGGTTATTTAAGTTAGCCCGCTTTAATGGAAGACTGATAAATTGCTCGCTCTTGACATGCTGTAGTGCTGAACACAGCTTTGATCCTGTTTCCCTTTCTCCTAAAATCCCTTACAAAACAAAATTAGTTTGTACTGTCAGATATTTCACTTATTTTCTTTTATCTGACGTTGCAAAATATAACTAGTGAATTTCCAGTATCTCTCTCCTTACAGAAAATAGCCCAGATTTAAGACAGTGATAACTTTTCACAGATAGTTAGTAATAGTTTTTGAAAAAAAACCCAAACCCAAGCTACAAGTCAACAAATAACACTTATCCTTGACGGATGTAAATTAGAAAATTATTTCAAAGTTAATAACAAATTATTTTCATTCTTGCTTGTCCAGTGGGCAGTGTTGCCAGCAGTTAATGAAATTTTTAAACAAGATTGGTAAAATAAAAGTTCTGACACAGAATCTAACAAAATGAATAACCTTGCTAAAAATGCTGTTAATTTCTGTGAATAAGATTTTGATGCTAATGACATGGTAAAAACCCCTTATCTCGCCTAATTTAATCATCCCTTATGTCAGATTGAGAGCCAGGGTGTGATCAAGTACAGCCCAGCATAAACCTGGAGGAATCAAAGCCAGTGGAGTTACTCAGGGTTTGCACCAAAGTAAATCAGAGCAGAATCCGACCTTTATTATTTTAATTTTTTTTTTGCATAACCAAAACAGAAATGTGAGTGCTCTGAAGCACGTTCATGATACAGATTTATTTTTCTTAACAACTGTGAAACGAACTGGCTTAGAGCTTGTGCCAAATTTGGCTGAACTCCTGCCAATTCCAGTGTGCTGATTTGTATGGCAACATTGGCAACCGAAGCGAAGGTTTACGTTGACTGCTACGTTACACATTTACACAAGACCGGGGAAGTGGTTCCAATTACCTCCTGTTCTGCTGTGTGACCACAGCCAGTCTGAGGGAACAGTCATCTTTTAATGAGCTCGTAATGAAACGCTTGGGCTGAGATTTAAAAGCCGTTTACGGGGCATACGGTGTATTACGGCCTTTTATCAACGCTACTGTGAGCATGACATGTCAGGAACCGTTTTGGTGGTGGGAATTAAGCTATTTGTTTTATGGATAAGTATAGGCACAGCTATTTCCTGCGCATTCCAGGGACGGAGAAGTCGCCTTGCCAATTCGCTCTTGACATATTTACAGACGGAGAAGCCACCTTTGGACTAGTTTCTGCAAACATCGTGTTCCGTTATGAAAACGTTCCCAAGGCTGAGGGTGAAGAGTCTGGCTCAGAATGTCTCCAGCCCCAGACAGTGTGGGCCAGTGTCTGATCTCAGCCATGCTGGGGAACGTCTGAAATCATTCCATTAACTTTTTGGCATGTGTTCTGGACGGGCAGTGGAGTAACTGAGGTTAGAGCCTGACCTTCAGTCTTCAATAGGTCCAAAGTAGACTAAATTGCTGGATCTTTATTTTCTCTATTTTCTAAGGAGGAAATAGCCCCAGCGAGTCCCTTTATGGGCTCTGCTTTCTCAACAGTGAGAGTCTGGAAACTGTAAGGACATCCACTAGTATCCAAATTCCACAATTAATGATGCATTCCCAGAGTGGAGGGGGATTGCTGCAGTTGCCAACAAGGGCTGGCGATTCCACATGTCAAAAGCAGTATAGTGGAGCAGGCAATCTCCAAAGGCAGCTCCAGCACCGTTAGGGCCATGAATAACGAACAAAATGGAGGCTTGGTTCTGGTATCAGCCAAGGTTTTAAGTCCATTCTTAAATCCTAGGACTAATGAGATCATGCTAATGTGCTGTACTAAGCAGAGCTGGTCTGCTTGATTTAGGTGAAATCATGCTTAGCAAAAAATGTAAATGAATGAAAATTAGGAAGTGAGTTATGTTTTAATAGGGCCCTGGAAGGTGATGGGAAAATTACCACTGCCCTTTGGTGAGCTTTAAATGAAGCTATCGTTACTGTGTGGTTCTGTGTCTGGTAGAACAGATGAGAAGGCAAATAACCTCTCTGGGAAAAGGGTCACACTGGTATCACAGTCCAGCCACTGCAGTGCTTAAATGGAAGTTTTTTCAGTTTGTATTTGAGCCAAGATGGTGTTTCTGCTAAGTGCCACTCCAGAGTATTATTTTTATGACCAAGTTCTAATCTCTTGGAAAAAGGTGATGTGAGAGAGGTGTGAAACTCCTCACACAGGCCTAAATACAGACCCCATTGCTTTACTGAAAAAGGAGATGGCTACTTTTTATTAAACATAGTCATGAGTCGGCAGCGCAGATGTTACGAGGACGTGGTATTTAGATTGCATTTTGCAACAGGTAGATTTCCTGGCACTGGAGGCTGACAGCCTGGTTTGCAAAATAACTAAGGTGTATTCTTCTTGCTCTTACATGTCCACTGCCATTGTGGAAAGATGCTAGCTATCACCACAGCAGCAGCTGGCCCGCTGGCTTTGTTTTCCATATGAGTATCGTCGGGTATAAATGCCTGTTCTCTTGTAGCAAGCCCTAATGATAAACCATGCTAGTAGCAAATAAGATACAGTAAAATGGTGGAACTCTCTAATAATAGAAAATGTGGCTGAAGGTGGTTCTGGCAGGTCATCTAGTCTGTGTGTCTGCCCGGTGTTCTGGGCACAGAGCTGGGGAGGGGCAGGAAGGACTGCTACCAAACTCCTGAGGGTTTGCTGCCGACCGAGCAGCAGCAGAACGCACCAGCCAGAGGGTTATTTTGTGTGTTTGACAGGTAGTGATGTCTGTAGTCTTCTTTAACAGGGAGTTAACCCTGTCTGTGATAAGCTTTGCTACAAGGCATCTACTACTGAAATCACTGGACGTTTGCCACTGACTGTGACAAGCCGGAATGGGTCTGTAATGAGGTTGTCCTGGAAAAGGAAGGGTTATAAAACAGACCTTCAGTCAAAGCCCGTGGAAATCATGGACTTTGTTGTGGTTTGGGTGAAGCCTTCTCACAGGATAACACTGGCAAGTACGTCCTCGGTGTGCGAGGGCTGGGTGCCTCCTGCGGGTTTTGTCTTCTGTCAGTTGTGGTCAGGGGTGGGATTCTAGAGTGTCTTTTATCCTCGTTGGGAATGCACAAACTATGTGGGTACTGCTCGGAGGCAGAGGAGCTGCTTACTGGGGCCTCGTGCTGGGACAGAGCCCGCCTGGCTCCAGGAGGAGGAACGGGCAGCGGCGCCGGTGAAGGCAGCCCAACCTGCCCTGTGAAACGGCGTCTGGGCTGCAGCCCTCAGCCACTCTGCTGGAGCCAAGGAGAAATGGGACATCACCAGCCAGGGGAATGGCTTGTGGTGCAGGAGGTCAGAACTGGCTTCCTTCTAACGCCCAGTGCCAGGTGGGAGCGTAGTGTTCCTGTGGGTCGGTGATACAGGAACGAATCTGGTACAAATGGACTTTATTTTTTAAGGGATGAATGTGTCAGCCTGTTACGAGGAGGTTGTTAGCAATAGACATCTGGATCCCAGTGGGTCTGTGCTGTGTCCTGATGGAACAAAATATTTGAAATGCAGCAAAATACACAATCGTTAGGAAACACAGGAGCAGATTCGTGGCATCCTGTGGTTCCAGTAAGTGGCAATCTACGTGTCATTGTCACATACGCGTATTGCACAGGGATTCCTCGGAGATCTTGAGCCTCTTGTTGCTACACCTTATGTATGACTTTCTCAAACACTGTAGAATAATCTCGCTGGCTTCTTGAAGTTGATAAGTATTGATTGTATTTCTGTGCATGTGTGTTAAATATATAAAAAGCAGCAAGGCTGTGGATGTGACTCAGGTCATGAGTCAAAGAAACAGTGGGTTTTTTAATTAAGTCTGCTCGTTTTCTTTAAGTCTGACAATACATCTGAGAATTTGACATTTGTTTATGAATGCATTCCAGATTTGCACACGGCATATCAAAGCCTAGGACAAGCCTAGGGAAGGGTGGGATATTGTGCTCAGATACTGTATCTGACTTGCCCTCCTGCCCGCAAGTGAAATTCTTTCCATCTGAGTCCTCGTGAGGTGGTGCTGGGTGAAATGGAGCTCTTGGCAGAACATTGTCTTGTCTCTGCTCTTGCCCCTGAGTCAACTCAGAAGGTTTGCTTTGTTTTCATCCACTTCTGCCTCCTCTCTGGCATCCTGTCTGCCTCCGAGGGTGGTGCCTCCCATCTCCTGTTCTCACCAGGGTGGGGAACTTGTCATCTTGCCTGTCTGCTTTTTCTTTCCACTCATGCTGTTAGAACGCCCCCCTGGGATTAAACAGGACTCTTCTCCTTCCCAGGTGGCCATCTTCACAGCCTAGAGCCACAGTGTGTCCTAACACAACTCCTTTACTACCCAAACATATCCACGTGATGATCTTGGAGAACAGAAGGGGAGGCAGATGCTGCTCATAGCCCTCCTGGGGCTCCTGCTCCCCAGGCTCAGTGTGCTACATCGTGTAGGTACAACAGTTGCATCTCAGGGCAGAGCAGCTAACTAAGGTGTTGCTGATGCATAAGCAGAAAGCAGGAATGACTCTCTTCTCCCCAGGGCTGTGCTGACTCCGCGAGCTCAGAGGAGCGGTAAGCAGTAAACGCATCCACATGGTGACTGAAGTGAGAGGCTTTGAGTCTGAATTCATGCAGTGATCAGGTCTAGTGAGTAAGTAGGCAGTGTTTAAAGATCACTTTGATGGCCTTATCTGCTCTTTGAAGCTAAGGAGCCACTCCCTGTCCCGTACACACATGATAAGCTCCATCAGATTCTGCGTATCTTCTCTGCAAAAGAAAGGGGCTGAGTTGACTCAGCTGGGACTGGAGCCTGTGACTCGGAGTGTGGGTGTGCTGTGCTTTTCCCACACACATGCCGAGTGGCTAGCATTGGCACAGAGCAGCAGGGCTGGGATCTGTGAGAGAGGGTTGCCCAGCACACACAGACTGGGCCTTGCTGATTTAAATGCCAGAAGAGGCGGCATCCTCCCCTCCCGACTGCTGCTACTGCTCCCTGGCAGTGCAAAAACTGATGCCAGGTCCGCAGTGATCTCCATTCAGACCCCGAGGTGGTCAGTAACTCAGGAGGATGTTTCTTCAGCATGGCTTCAGTTATCATACATGGCTTTCAGGTGCCCGCCACCACTGTGGTAGGACTTTGCCCTCAAGCTGTGGGGTGGCCAGAACTGGCTCAGGGTAACTTAGCACTGAGCCATTGCTCGTGGGGTTCCTGTGGGTGGTACATGAGGAAGAGATACAGAGCTGGGCTGCAGTCAGGCAGCCAGAAACATCAGGAGTGATAAAGCAGAGCAAAATCGGTTACAAAGCAACTGAATATTTTACCTCCCTCCCCCTCACATTTTTAACAAGCTTCTTTTACCACTAAGAATTTAATTGGCAAATGTCTGAGAGGAAGATGTACCCTGCACCACACTGGGGAAAGAGCTGGGAGAGAGCTTACTCTGAAAGGAAGGCCAGCAAGAAATTGCCGTGTCATCTAAATTTATTAAGTCTTTCTAACCAATTAATTAATGCAGGAACAATGCTTTTCAATAGCTACAGCTTGGCAGGCATTTAGGTATTTCTAAGATATTTTATTTGCCAGTAAAAAAGTCACCTAGGATAGCAGAGGGCTTGTGTGCAAACGGAGAGAAGGGGGATTGTTGGCCAGGGAATGGCCCATGGAGTGATCTGTGCACTCTTCTTCAAATGAGTGAACGTGTCATGTCAAACTTGCTGTGGCAGTGCCTGATCGTATGTTAAATGCTTTAATAACAATGTACTAGAAGTCCTAATAGCAGTAGATAGCTTTTTCTGACCCAAAGAATGTACATTCCACCTTGAGGCAGGAAAAAAAAAATAGAAGAAAGAGAGAGAGAGAAAGAAAAAAAAGAAAGTTTTGTGTTGGTAAATGCTGATTTGGAGCCAAAGGATTTCATGTCAAAAGTCTCTCAGATCCCTGCAGTAATTTCAAGCAACACATACAAGATCTGAGCTCCAATAGCTCTGAGTTTTGAAATTCAACCCATTTCGGGTCAAGAAGCCAGTGGGGAAATACTGTCGTTGTCAGAAGACAGTTGAAGCTGGTTTAGAGCAGATGCAAAAGATGACTCGAAGCTACAAAGCCAAGTTGTCAGAAGTGCGTTTCACTTACCAGGCTCAAATGCAATTAGGGCCTGATTCAGCTCTTATAAAAACTGCTGGAGGCACTTGCATCGATTTCCATGGGTGCTGAGTCACCAGCAGCTGCTGAGTCACCAGCCCCCAGTGCCAGGCAGGACTGTCAGAGCCCTGGTTTGAAGGCAGCTCTGATTCGGCTGGGAATATAAGCTTATTTTTATGCACAGTTTAACAGTGGTTTGTGTCGTTACCTTGCCTGCAGCAGCACTGTGCATAACAGAATTGCCTGACAGCTGATGGCGTGAATGTTTCTTAAATTTACCTTCGAAATGATAACTCCTTTTTGTCCCTAAAATACAAAGGAATTTTACAATGTTTCCTCCTTGGCTTCCTCTCCCACTGTCTGTGGCAAAAAAAAAAGGGGAAAAGAAAGTAAAGGAAAAACATCAGCTTCTAGGAACTAGAAGAGAACGTGGTGCCAGTTGCTTTCTAACAGTGTATAATCAGGAAATTTCAGGACCTTGAAAATGGTCAGCTTTTACATGTAATAAAATAGAAAGAAAAGAATTGTGCATAGGAGAGGCATTCCAAGCAGTCCCTAGAGAATGTGAGAAAATTGTCGGGGCAGTCCAGAGAGGAGGAAGAGATGACCTCAGCTGAGCCATTCACTACATGGAGACTCATTGGTTGGAGAACTTCTGAGCAGGGCAGGAGCTGTTGAGGTTTGAAGTAGCTTGGTGCCCTGGAGGGGCTGTTTGTGAGTCCATCAACAGCAGTTCTGCATCTGGAGAGTAATAAATGCTAACGCAGGTGGCATGGAAATACCCAGGGGTCTGAAATGCCCCAGTGTGGTACCTGCTGTGGCCATTCCTGGGTGGGCAAGGGGCTGTGAAACATTCAGAAATGAGGATCGTTTTGGCTGGGGTTAGGTGATAGCATATCATGAACAGCAGTGTAGAATGATGTCTCAAGTTTTGTTTTAATGAATTGAAGCTCCTGCCTCTTCCACACGTAAGGGTTTTGCCATGTTTCCTCCTTATCCCTGTCAAGGCTTTCAGGATGTCTCAGCCAGCTGCTGTCTGAGGTGCCACAAGGAGGGCAAAGGTGGGCTCCCAGAGGTGAGGGTGCCAGGAGAGCTCACAGCCTCCTTCCCTCTCCCCTCGAGCTGCGCTGCCTCCCCTGTGGCTGCTCTCTGAAGCTCTGGGGGAGCTAGTGAGGCTTCCTGACGGTCCTTATCTCCTACTCCTGTGTGAACATCGCAGGGAACAAGCTGGCAATTTGTCCCCACCGATCTCACATGGCAGCTAAGGCAGGCGGCCTCTGCCCCAGCCGGGTGCCGGCAGCAGATGGAGCTTATTTCTGCTCTCCTCTCCCTCCCAGTAAATGCACAAAGTTCACAGCCCTTCTAAGGCCTTTCCTTTACCTGTTGAGCTTCACCAGACAGGAGCTGGAGATCTCGCAGTGGGGCGGGTTAGGGACAGGCTCGCAGTCACTTCCAGTCTCTGGTCGGGAGCTCCTGACCACAGGGCTGCTCTGGAGGACCAGCCCCTGCCTGGTCGGTCATAGAGGAAGTGCCAAGCAAAACAAATAGTACTTGAGGTTAAAAAGCTCAAAGTGTGTTAATATCACAAAACCCAATCTCTGCGTCTACTTCTGCCATTCATGACAGAGACAAAATCATGACAGAGAGCAGCAAGTATCAGGAGGTCACGGAGATAAAGTCGGACTCGGTGACGCAATGCGGCGTCTGGTGGAGGAGCTGCTACCCAAGCACCAGCCCCAAGGGGACACGCTCTCCTTCCCCTCGTGTTTGTGCCACTCCAGACAAAGTTACTCAACAGCCTACTGACAATTAAAGAATTTTAATAGTAAAGCCAATGGAACAGGACCCAGAGTAGCCCGTGACACCCTAATACTGGATGTTGATACTAGATGGATGGTAGCACGTGCTGTGTGCCATGCTGCCTTGGGGCTCCTGTGGCAGACATGAGAAGTCTCTGCTCAGAGACCTCGCTGCCCATGGTAGGAGATGCTGTGACATACGCAGGCAGGAGGAAGCAGAAGGTAATGCTGGCAATTGCAAGATCAAGCAATTACTTGGGCTAACAATAAGCTCAGTTTGAATTGGAAAAATGTGTCTGATCTTCACTGACAAGGGCATGAACTACACATGGCTGGCAAAGGACTGGGGCCGAGCTGCAAATTCTGTCTCGTTTGAAGAGATATAAGAGGGCAGAAAAACATGTTTACAGGCTCTGCTCTGGTACTTATGGGTACTTGACGGTATTTTTAGATGCTGTGGTATTTGTAGGTGGAAATGACAGGTTTTACATGCAGTGCATGAAGTCTGAGCCCTTTTCCAAATGACATCAGCCCAGGTGCAGGCTGTCAGTGCCATGCACAGCTGGGAACGTGGAGCAGCTGGTAAGAGTAGATTTTGATCTATAACTCCTCAATTTGTCCATTTTCACCTGTAGCACTTCTGCAGCTCATCCCTAGCATGCCCCAGGTTCTGGTATTCACAGGTATGTACACTGATCTTACCTGGAAATCACACCTTAACATCTGATGTGTTTTATCTCCATTCAGCTGATGCCTATCTTGTAATAAAATTTCCCATGGCTTATCAGCACTTGACAATTAGATGCTTAACATCCTACTTAATGCAAAACAGATTACATCCTGGGAATTAACAAAACAATAAAATGCCTTAAGGGATAATGGAAGATTTTATACAGACGTGTATGTGTTTATACATCTATATGTTTATACATACACGCATACGTAGTTGTGAAATCTGGAGATGCTGATCGGCTTTCACTGCTTGATTGGTTTTCATGGCTCATTCCTGCGCCTTTTCTATATTTGTGCGATCTTTTTTTTTTGGTAGAAATTGTCTTGCCTGCTGAAGTGCCAAGTGATGACCTTCTCGAGGTGTGATGAGAGGCAGGGGGCTGGAGGGGGGTCCCCAGCCCGGGGGCTGAGCTCTCCCCGCCGGCAACTTTGCTCCCTCTTGTGGCAAACCTGAGCCCCAGTTTGGTGTGTTCCCGAGCAGGGGGTGAGTTATCCCACCCGGCAAGTGTCCGGGGCAGTGAGGGGGGACAGCAGGAGAGGGCTGTGCAGCAGCATGGCCAGCCCCACTCACTTTTGGGAATCCCTCCCCAGGTCAGGGGAGTGGGTCTGGTCCCACCTGCCGAGTTTAAATATAGCCATCATCTCACGCTTTATTGCAGAGCGTGATCATTTTAACCCCAGGTCTTGCACGCTGCTGAGGCTGGAGCTGTCGGGAGGAGAAAGCTGAGGAGTCTTCTCCTTCCCACTGCTGGAGTCCCCACGGAGCAGAGCATTTTGCCTGTGTTTTCCAGTCCTGCCATCAGCACTTGGACTTCCAGAGGAGGCACGCAGTCCAGCTTTGTGGGCTTGCAGGACCTGACCCCGGGACTTATAAAATTAGAGTAGGGAATGAAAGGACAGAAGGGTCATAGCAGTTAGTGAAGATTTAAGAAAAAAAAAATAAATTACTCAGAAATATTTTTTCTTAAAACATCAGAAGTCATTCAGTGCCTGCCCTAGCACACATGGGCCAGAGCAGAAGCTTATGCCTCCCAGGAGCAATGCTTAGGATGCTCTGTCTGTGTGTTGTTTGGTAAATGCTGATCTTTTGGCTGGCTGCCCTCAAAGAAGAAGAAATTTCTGTTGCAGTCCTGTCATCCTTCCAATAACTGACCGAATGCAATAGTTCAGATCGTAAATTTAATGGGATTTCTGTTACAGTGGTGCTCTGCAGAGCAGCCCCCTGATACAGTGCACCACACACACACAGAAAAAGCCATTCGTGCCCTAAAGCGTGTAAATAAATGCCAGGCATAGCACTGTTACCTCTCTTCTGAAATATGAGAATATCTCTATCTGATAGGGCTTTACAAAGGTCAGTACCATTAACCCCATTTTACAGACGGGAAAACTGAGGAATTGAGCTTTTATTCATGATCATTCAGCAGGCCAGGAATAAAAACCAGGTCCTGTGAGTCCTGCTCATCAGGTCGCAGTGTCACATCTCAGACCAGTGATGTGTCCTGTCCTCTGTGCTATACCATGGGTGAACCTCTGTCAAGTCACCAAGTCCTCACCAACGTTCCCAAGGCTGCTGCAGGATCAGACTGGGCAATGGCTTGGGCAGAGGTGAGGAGCCCAGAGCCATGCCTGGCCTTACCTCCCCAAGCCACAGGTGCTGCTGGCACAGGGGAGGCTCCCACGTGCTCCATGCTGCTGGAGAAAGCTCAAGTCCTGGTGTGCTCCAGCTTCGTGCTGCGTTTCATTTGCAGTTTTTAAAGCAGTAAGTGACTCTTAAAGCCAAACAGATGCCTGGCATTTGGCTGTGGCTGTTTTCCTGTGGCCAGGCTGACCTTTATGAACACTGGAGTCACAGCTATGACAGGCAGTTCACTTGAGCTCTCCCTTCTGGGAGCTGGGGAGGTTTTGAAATTGCTGGAAGAGCCAAAAAGTCTTTCTTCAGACCCTGATTTTCCCTTAGCAACCAACTTTCCTCTTTGATTTCTCTTCTCTTCACCTTTCCCTTCCATGTAACACATGGCTGATACTTGTTCTTGAAACAATCCTTTTATTGATGCAGATGCAATCAGAAAAAATGCTGAGCAGTTGCAGAGTTCAGACCAACTCCATGAAATCAACTTACAAATGTACATAACTTCACTAAAGGTGTTCTAGTGCACAGTCTTAAGCATGTACTTAAGTCTTTTGCAAGTCCTTGGCCTTCTCATGCTCACAACTGGGTCATGCTGATTACCTGAGTGATGGCAGGATAACGAAGCGACTCTTACTGGGATCTCTGTGAAAGCATTTTCCTGAGCCTATGGTCAGTGGTCTGCTCTGATGGCAGATGAGTGCAATTTGTGGTTGTTCAATGAAGGAACAGAGCATGAAATCCCCTATTAAAGTCCTCTTAGATATGTCTGCAAAACAGAGTAGTGAGTAAAGCGCCGTGGCATGACTGTGTATTGTGCTGTCCTCATCACTCACAGTTACTTGTCAGTCTCTTGTAGGCTGTTTTTTCTAACTTGTTCTGGGCCTTACCAAGTTTCCATTTTGCTCAAATGTTAAAAAAAAAAACAAGCAAAAAATTCCCCCAAACCAAAGCTAGTGTAATAATGAAATCTGTTTTTAAATTTAAGTCTTTAATTGGATTTGCTGTCTCGGCTTCAGGGTGTGCTGAAGATGCTTACATTTTACCTTGAAGCGCGAGACATCATGTTCTTTTGCAGTGGATACAGGATGCTTGACTTGAGGAATGAAAATAGAATTATGTGCTCTATTATGTAGTGAAGTCCTACAGAAACGGTGGTTAAGGTCCGATTTGCTAGATGACTGAGAAGCACATAGACACTGTAAGACGTGTTTTATAACTGTCAGTTGGCACATACTGCTCATTGCAGTTGCGTATTCTTTGTGGCATGGCTGTTCCTTGCCGTGTCCTGAACAGCACCTAGCACTCTGTGGTGTGGTTCTCAGCACCTGCTGAAGGCAAGTAATGATAATTAGTCCTAATAGCTGCTCTGTTTCACACCTCTTCTAGCTAGCCAAGATAGATCACAAGGAGATGTCACCAAAGCAAATAATTGCCATAACGTCAAATGGCTTAGCAGGATTTCAGTACATAGCACGAGGGTTTGCCTGTATGATCCACGACAGAAGCACTGAGGTTCTGTAGCTCTGCCTGCCAAGTATACTTCCATGATATATTTCCATTCCCAGCTTATAACTTGCACTGGTTCTGAGTCTTGCTTGCGCTAAGGGCTCTGACATACCAGCAAGTTACCACAGTGGAACAAGCTCCTGCATGTCAAGTTCTTCACCACAATTGCCTTGTTCATGCTCTTACCCCAGTAAAGGCAATGCAGCTATCCCCTTTTTTGTGGAAGGGGAAAACTACTTTGACTTACTTTGATTTGCCAAGAGGGGAGAGCAAGCACAAAGATAGTTGTTGCAGAATAGCTGATACTTGTTAACTTGAGTTATTATTCTTGTTCCTAAACTTACTTTATATGTTGGGGTCATGCTCATCATTTAAGATATGAATTTGGTACCAAGCAGGCAAACACTTTCATGGATCTCCTCCTTACCTTCAAACCGTAAGGAGTTGTCTCCATTGGATGAGTGTAATAGATGTGCCTGGGGCTGTTCAAGCTAGGGCAAGATTTCACAGGCAGAAAAGAACCAACATAGGAATATTAACAATACATTATTTTGCTGGTGCAGTTTTCCCATATGATTACAAGTGATGAGTGCTCCGTGGGAGTGAGGAAAAAAAAGACTGGGTCCATACCGATAGGCCGTACTCAGTTGTTCACAGTCATATGCCATTCTTTACTGTTAATTCATTTGTTTGCTCTTATGCTGCTGTATTCTATCCTGAAGGCTAACCACATATCATATATATTTAAAAGAACAGTAGTGTATAACTGGTATGGATCTTAAGGTTTCTTTCCCAAAACATTATGATATTCCTGCTAAGAATATGAAGATAAAGGCTTTAATCCTTGGGAACAAAAGGGTGTGAGTAATTCCATTTCATTGCATGACCTGGAGTCTCCACCCATATAAATACATCAAAGAGTAGCTGTGATTTCACTCTTTGACACCCATGGGTTGAGGTTCTCACCCTGGGAAGCAAGCAGCTCCTGTGGTTGGGCTGGACAGTGCCCATGAGGCTGGGTAACGTGGATGTTTTCAGTGTTCTTTGATCTTCCTACTGGACCAAAATTATTCACATCTCCCCAGTGTTGCTGAAAACTTATCCAAGCACTCAAGGCAATTATTTTTAAATGGATGTGTGCTTTGGGCCAAGTCCATGAATCCTGACTCATGACTGACTCAGCCCTTACTTAAGCAAAACTCCATTTGATTTCATTAGAAATGGAGGCAGGACTTTGTGATTTAGCCCCCCCTGCCAACGGGAGCTGGCTACCAGAGCTCAACGTCGGTTCTTGGAGCCAATTCCCTTCTCCAGCTCCCAGCGAGCTCCCAGCGCCCTGGAGCCCTCTGCACCTCTCTGAACCCTGCACGACAGTGATGCTGTCTACTAGGCAAAAAGGCCCATCCTGCTTGACTGCACTCCTCAAGCCACAATGTGGGCGACAGAGAACCACACTGGCCCGGTGCTTTGTTGACTAATAGCTCTCCGAGCTAATCCTTCCAACCGGCCGTAGGAAATTCTGTGACCCGCGTTAATCAGGAGATCAGACGAGATGGCTGTGATAGCCTGACCATCTGGCTGAAAACTGTTGTACTGCAGATTGGCTGTAACTTATCAGCGTATTTTAATTTTGTTATAAATTAATTTCCAACACAGTCAGCTCACTGTTACGTGTTAGAGGCCAGGACAGTTCAGGTAAGGAAAGAAACTAGACGAGTGCTGGCAAGAGAAGTATAAAATACTCAGGTCTGCATGATAGAAGTCTAGCTGGGGCTAATAAACTCTGCTGGATCTGAGCTGCTCTCTGTGCTGTGTTTCCCAGCACTCCTGGCTCCGGGTAATGCCTTGGTGCAGCACTGGACCTGACCTGGCTCCCTGCACTCCTGACTGCAGGAGTCAGCTCAGGTCTCGCCAGCCTTATTAGCTCTGGCTCAGCGCCGGCAATTCCTATTCAGGCTGGCTCCACGCAACGTGCCTGGATGTCTGTGCCCTGCGCATCCCGGCATGGGAGTGGTGTCCCAGTGTCAGGAATGTGGGACTGAGACGCACTGGCTGCCTGCTGAGAGCAGCACGGTCACATTCACACAAACGAAGAGGCTCTGCTGTCCTGCCTGGAGGCAGCCCAAGTGTCTCTGTCCTGGCATGGCTGGTCCAGAAGCCACCCAAGGGAGACTGAGAGTGAGAAAATAGTAAACTGTCTTGCAGTGTCCCTGCTGCCCAGCACTCCCCGGAGAGCCTATTAAAACCCAACCATTTTCTGCTTAGCAAGCATGACTGCCAATATGTGGCTAAAGCAACCAAAAAACTTTAAAGGAAATGTTATTTATTTACGTGTCATTTAAGATAATGCCATTTGTGTTTTGCATGGCTGCACCTTGACAAATGGCCTGATAGGTTTTATTCCTAACTACAGCTAGAAATAACAGAGCTGCTGTGTGTATTCATATCATTTGTGTTATTTAGATCTTTGGCCTCGTCAGAAGAGGAAGCGTTTTCAGGATGGGCTCAGTGTACTGGCCTGTCAGATGTTGCTGCACCCTTTGTTGCCCTTAACCATTTCTTTCATCAAAGTAAACAGGTTTGATCTCCAGTTTGAGTAACTCACTGTTCTGTCTTTTGTAATGCTGCATTAACAGGCTTTGAAGAGATACACTTTCTGCCAACGTAAACACTTTCTTGAATGTAACAGAAATGAGTCCTTGCTTGCATTAGTTTGCTGTGAACATTATGAAGGCTATAAAATAATCATAAGTAGATGTCCTCATCTGAATCTCCTTTAGACTACTCCAAGGCTTCTACAATAATGATGAAATGAGGTTATCCTCTAAGCAGGCAGGTTTTTTTCTTTTTACCTTCTTTTCTTGTTTTTTTTTCTGTGTCTTTTTTGAAAAGCGAACTGGAAGCTGCCCAGCCCAGTGATGTTCCCTGTCCCTTCCACCTCCCCATCCCATTTCAAGCTTCCTGGGGGGACACATGAAAAGCAACTGTGCTCAGCTCCATGTTCTGCAAAGTACTTTACCTGTGTGATATTTGCAAAGGAGTTTTATGTCTCTTGGATATTCCTGAGGGGTCAGTGAATTGCACAAGGATGATTGGTCCTTTGTCCTTGGCCATCTCTGACTGAAGTCACAACTCTCACTTTTACTACCACAGTACCTGCTTCACTGTACAGACTTGAGATCTAAACCCCACAGTAGTCAAAAATGATTCCTCTTGACTCTACAGGTGTTAGGTCAGCCCTTTATTTTCTTCAAGGCCATCTAAGGCCCAGATAGAAAATATATTCAAATATGGACAAGTGTATGAAAAAATCTTGTAAATATCTTCAGCACATTCACATCAAATACAATTTTGTCTCTGTAGCTGTGAAAAGATGCAGAAATCAGTAGAGTCGCCAAGATCTAAGTCAAGACTAGGGAAAGCTGGTGAGTAAGGAAATTCTTCAACATTAGCTCTTTTGTTTCCACATTCTTATGACTTGAATTCAAATCTGCCCCACACTGAAGAGCCTGGAAACAAGATCTTCAGGTCTTTCCTAGTTGTAATGAGAACACACCCAGACGGAGTATATGAGGAGAATTAAAGGAAAGAGATTTACAAAACCTCTTAAAACAGCCAGCTTCTTAATTTTGCCTTAGAATTCAAAGGAGCCGTCAGCCAAAAATATTTGAGGACTGAAGCAGCTAAGCCCCAACAGAGTGCATGGCTGGCTTGGTTTGCTCAGGCTTATCTGAATTTTGTCCTGTAAAAGTGTGAATTATTGACTCTCCCCTTTTTTTCTGCTTTACAGTCCTCAGGTACCTGGAGGGCATCCCAGAAAAACAGGAGGTTGAGCCAGCCCTCTCAAACACTGGTGGTTTCTAAGTGCGTTCTGAATCTGACTGGCTAAACCCAAGTTTGGATATTTAAAGGTTTTCAAAATTCCCACATAACATCCCCCCCCACCCCAAAAGAAAAACCAGCTAAGCAGCAGCACTCCCCTGTAAACCTAGGCAGTGGCCGGGGAGCGGCAGCCATCGCCTCTGCCGTGCCGGGAGCCAGAACCCACTGCAAAGACACACTATTATTCCAGCCTAGTGGTTTCCAGAAGCTGGGCTTTTATTGCTGTGGGTGAAATTCATACTGTGCATGGAGAGAACCAACAAGGCTGACAATGTAGTGGGACTGAATAATGCAGCGGTCTTTGCCAGTCCTGTTGCATAGGAATGATTCCCACGTCCTTCAGGCAAAGCAGAGTGAATCAGTTTGGAAGAGCCTCTGCAGCAGTACTGCAGCAAATTAGAAAAAGTATTGCAAAGTATAAAAGACTTTTGGTCAGATGTGGGGTTTTTTTGGTTGGTCATCTGGCTACTTCCATGCCTGAAATCGTGTATTTGTTCTTACAGCTGTTGGAGTTAACATGCAGCACTTTCTGGGGGGAGTCCTTTGCTCTCCACCCCTGTACCATTTGCTTCTTTGTGCAGGACAGGGTTTAACACTCTCCCTTGTAAAACCTTGAATTAAAAAGCAATGTCTTAGGAGGCTTAGATGGGATTAAGAACCATAAACCTCTTACACACAGAGCTAATACTAAGCAAGCTTTTCTAAATTACCAATACGTGATGTATTAAGATGAGAGCTCTCCTATCACTCTCCATCTCAGCTGGGTTCTTTCAAGGGATATAAAGGAAGCTGGGTTTATTGACTTCCATTAGGACTTGGGTGTTGAATGTCTTTTTGGTCTTCTGATGTTCCAGCCACAATTTCTAAAAACATTTGCCACCCTCCCAGGCCAAACCCAGAACTGATGTACAGAGGTGTAGTTTCAATTGCTTCAGCAGATCAGTGCCAAACTACAGTGATTGCAAACCTGGAGGCAGCCTTTGGCAGCAGGGAAAAGCTGAGGACCTTGGCTAATTCTAGCTCTGTCACTGACCTACTATTGGACTTTATCTGCAGCTCTGCTATCCCCTCAACCCTATCTTTACATATTTAAAAGACAAGACCGCTGGATAAGGATTCCTTTATTATTCTTTTATGCAGAAGTTAGTCTAAGGGGTTACAGTCATGCGCCGCTTAAATAATTGACTCACAATATCACTAGCATTGCACAATTCAATGTGTGAAAAGCTGTCCTGTCCCATGCAGAGGCAGCTTGGATATGAGGGGAAAGAACCTCTGTCTTCTCCTTCCTTGGCTGCCTTCCCCTCCCCAGCATACTCCACTTAGGAGATATTTATTAGGTGGGGAAAAATACAGTACAATGTAGATCTCAGGTATCTGGAGCTGCATTGCTCTGCAAAGCAGCACCTTCTTTTCCCACACACACAGGGTTCTCGTTACATCTTGAAAGAATCACAACAAAGAAAAGGAGCTGACACAATGGATTTCGATCTGTAAAATGAAATCTGACATAACCAGTAGTTACATTTTTCTTATTCCCTGGTAGTTTGCCTAAAGGCAGCTTTTAAATAATTCCTGCTTTTCACCTCCTGAGAAATAATCTATTTGCTTCTGAATTAATTAGGCAGCATCATAAAAACCCTCTAGAGACTTTGAAAGCTGCTGATCTAACTTTTAAAAATATATAGTGGGCCTGATCCTTAGGCTAGCCAGTGGGAATTCTGCTCTTAGCTTTGATGGGAACAGAAGCAGGCATTTTTTGTGTGATGCTACTGCAAATAGAGTGTTCCCAGTAAATAGTAATAGAAGTTGCTTTTTCTGTCTGCTTTCCTGGCAGCTGTTTCTATAATATCTTGAGTCCCGTGGTATTGAGAGAGTACGTCCTTTCTTATTTCATCTGCCTTTGGAAAGTCAGTGTTAGTATTTCTATTATTTGCTGCCAGACGTGTGCAGGATAGTTAAGTGCTCTCTCTCCACTTGTGATGTCCAGTGTGCGACTGATACACAGGAGCTGGGCGGTCATGCAAGGACAGGGCAATCAGTGGAGCTCTTGTGGGCATAACAGATCATTTCCAGCTTGGCTTTGAGATGCCAGCTGCTCTGGCACTTGCTAACTTAAATCAGCATCAAATTACTAGCTATTTTTTTAACATCTTACTTTTCTGTTAATGTGAAAGATGAAAATACTCAAATCAATTTTAGTCTCATTGACATGAATATTTTTTTGGACTGAAAAAAACCCCAAACAAACGGACTTTCATTGACCAAATTGAAAATGTCTGTACCAGTCTGTTTACAGAGTGATGTAAAAACTTTTATTTGACAAGGCAGAAGAAACAGATGAGTTTCCAGGCTCATGAGTTTTGCATGAAGTTGGGCTTTATGGCCTGGATGGTCTCTCTCTGTTCTATGTTTCTTTGTTCTTACATTCCTGACTTTGCCTGTTGCCAGTGGCAATATCACCAATACAAGTCAGGACAAGGATTAGATCAAAAGATGCATGAGGAACCAAAGATGGCTCTGAGTGAGATCTGGAGCTCAGATTAGGAGATCTAAACACCTGTATGTCTTTCAGGTGTAGGTTTGTGTACTGCTGGCATTATGCTGTGGGGTTTGCTCACATAGCTGGAGGAGTATTTGTGGTCAGCGTGACATCTGGTAAACTTATCTCATGAAATCATGCTGCTCTTTGGAGTGACAGGCTAGAACTGCATGAGTTTGCACTATGGACCAGAGAAGAAAGACTTGTTTTGGGGATCACCATGTCAAACCTTATTATTCTGCAAGGTTTTCTGCTAGCTTCTAGAAACGTGAAAACAATGTCCTTACTAACACTTCTGTTGTTTAAACCTTGAAACCAAGTTCTTTCCTAAACAGATACACTGGACCCATTCTTCTCCCCTTTCTGTTACCCAACTTGTGAATGCAGTTATGACTTTCACCACTCCTTTCCCAGGTCAGCACCCAGGCCTGGCTTCACACAGCTGCTTCACCCTACAGTACTGCTTTGGGAAATAAAACAAGAGAAGAATTTGTCACAAGAAGGCCCAGACTTCGAGCAAGAGCAGGAAGGTAGATCCAACATTATAATTATCAGTCTGATTATCCCTAGCTCTCCCTTGCAAAATAGGAAATTTGGTGCTTTCTTTCCTAAAGGTGTTGGGTGTTTGGAAGGTTCCTGGAGAGTCCAGAGATTTGGGAGGTGTGGACTCAGGAGCCCACTCCACAACCAAGTCAGCTCACCTCCAGCAAGATCTATGTAGCAAGAAATGAAGAGCCCTAGGCCCAGGGAGCTGTTATCTGACATGTCCTTTTTTCAGCTGATACCAGAGATTTTACTTGTGGTTTGTTGGGTTTTTTTAGATCTGTTCATATACATTTTTTACACTGGAGCTTTGCAAAGCACAAATCATGTTTTCTAGGATGGAGAGGTCAGTTATTTGTGTTCCTGGCGTCAGTTTGGTCTTCCATGTCAGTCTGCCCTGGGAGTTTTTCAAAGTCAGTATGTTCTCTCTGCTCTGTATCAAGCCTGAATTTCCAGTCAGGAAAAAACGTTGTTGTGGGCAAAGTCCAAAGAGTTACAGCTTTATTTACAGTTTAGTTATCACCTACAGCAACATAGCTCATCACTAGCAGTGCCTTGGGCATGTTTTCACTTAATAACTTAGTGAGGCTGTTTACAGTGTTGTCAACAGAAGAAATAAAGGACCAGGGTGGAACTATGGCCTCAGTAACATCAGTGGCAAAACTCAGTGGGCCAGCTTAGTGCTGTATGTGAGGAGCATGTATTTTATTGTCACCTTGATGTCTGCTTGTTCAGCTGCTTTTCTCAAAGCATATTCAGGCTGTGGGCAGCCTCAAGGGCCCTGGCAGTATCTGAGGTACCTTTTCTGTGCTGATAAATTGCAGGTTGGTCTTTCTGTCACATCTGTCACTTTCTTTTCTGTCTTCATATCACTGCTCTTTCCCTCTGGCTCTTGAAAATTATTTTGTGTCCTCTATAGTAGCTCTGGATCTGAATCCACGTAACATAGGGAGAAGGAAGCAGAAAGCATATTTATGGACTTTCCTATGGCTACTAAAGAGGATCAGGAGTCAAATTTGTGGGTTGGATCAGTAGCTCAGTGAGAATTCCCTAGATTAACAAATCACACAGTTCATAGCAGAATGCATGAATCCTTGGGTTCCCTCCCCACAGCCTTCTTTGCCCTCCACCCAGTTAAGTTGTGAAATTCTAGGCAGATTGTGTGTACATACACCCACCAAGCCTACTATGTAAAGATGCACACATACGCATACGTAACCACCCTGCACAAGCATGTGCTTCACTTGGTATACAGGTTTGGTAATATTATTTCCAGCAATTAATCTCCCTGTTTCTGAGCTTGTACAGATTCCTGTCTAATCTCCAGGAAGATTATTTCTTTCTATATCCTGAGTGCCAGTGATATGCAAAGGCCAAATTGCACTGCACAGTGCCCTTTGGGAAGAGACTCCTGCTTAAAAGCCTTCCAGATCTTGGCTGTCACAGAAGACTATATTTGGACGGATGGGAAAGCAACACGAGAGGCACATGGAGCAAAAGCTGTGAGCATCAGCAGTTTACTACAAGTAAACAGTTTCGCTTCTCTAGCTGTTGTGTTCATCAGTCTTGTAAACAGGATCTGCCTACACTAAGATAACAAAGCAGTAGGTCTAAACCTCTCCTCTTCCTTTGCAGTTTGTGTTACAAACTGCCAACGCTCGTGTCATCCATTCTGTTTCATCCCTCTGTGGTCCATCATTGCAATGCTTAAGTCCACCATTGCAATATTGAATTCCACCATTGCCATGTTTTTAACTTGCCCCTGCAGAGTCCTTTGCTTTGCTGGAAGGAAAAAGTCACCAACCTTGCCTCCTGCTCTTGTAGGGATTTACAAAAGGAGGACTTAGTTAACTGTCTGGGATCAGGCAGCACTCCAGATCCCTCCAAAAATGTCCTCTGCATTTTGGACAATAGGATATTAGTGTCCATTTTTTTATCCTGGTCGTCAAGAGGCAGACAGTGCTGGCAGCTGTTCCTGCTGTCCTGTTTAGAAGAGCTGTGTGATCTGGAAACTGATGGTGCCGTCTTGTCTGATAGCATCTGCTTTCCCTGAATAATGGTGGACATTCCCACCTCTCCACTCATCCCTCCAAGCACCTTGGAGTCATAAATTGCAATGCTAGAGCAAATGCAGTCATGCTTGGGGAATGAGCTCCCTGTTCAAGGTGAATCCTGATACCTGACGTATGAGAAGACCAGGCACATGCTAAAAATTCCTTGCTAATTTGGGTTGCTAGTTCATCAAAAACATCCTCCCAAACACGTACAGGATGTATTAAGTTATGATATAGTAAGCGATCAGCTTGTCATACTGACATTTCTGCTCTTTGCCAGAAAGTCTTGGACTTCACTATCTCTCTCAAGAAATCAGATCTGTTAGTGTCACCCTGCAATAAATTTGTGTAACTGGAAACCTCGCCCCAGGCATACAAACATATGAGGACAACTGAGCATTGCTGTTCTCTGAAGAATGATGTATAAATATATACTGGACTGACTAACAACATCTCTTCCCTGTTTTGGGTCCAGGGAAGTCTTAGCCTCCAGATCTTTATTTTGCTGTATGAGCCTTGGTCCAGTAGCATGTTAGCATAGGCACAGAGCCTGTTATGAGGTGAGGCTTAGCTTCATGGGCTATCAAATGAGGGGACTTAATTGTGGGTCAGTTACTTTATGGTGTTACCTTCCCGCTGACCGTTCTACTTGGAGGAGCTCAGAAATGCTGCCTGTCCTGCAGAGGTGGCCCTGGTGGTATCGGGACATAGCCCCTGTGCATGTTGTTGCTGTGTTGACTTACAGACCAGAAGGAGGGAGTATTTATAAATGAAACTCCTTCTGTGTGGTGGTCCGGTCAGTAATGCAGTAGATGGCCAGAAGATCTAGAATCTCCAAGCCACTGTCCCTGTATGTCATCTCCAACCTCTTTTGTTAATCCCTCTCTGCCTCAGTTTCCTTATCTGAGAGTTGAGGGCATTTCCCCCTCTTTTGAGACCTGTAAAGAAGAGCACTAGGTTAAGTATTGTTTTTCTTCTCAAAATTTAAAAATTAGTCATTGCCATGTCTAAGAAGACAACTCAATGGAATGCCTATTTTCCTTTAGAAAGTCCTGAAATGAAACATTTTACCTTTTATTCTAGTTTTTAAAAACACTGCCCATTTTGCCAACTATTATGAAGGTGGTGATTGAATTGTTTTAATTAATGGAAATCTAGTTTTTGATAAACAAAAGGTGTCCATTAGATGTGAAATTAAAATTACCCTTTTGTCATAAGGAAATGCTGAGACAGTGGTTTAAAAAAGTCATGGCAGAAGCACAGAGAGCCACCTTTCGCCCTGTCAGTGTTGTATGTGAACCAAGAGAGAAAACTGAGTATGGGCTGGAGCAGGCACAGCAATTACAAAAGCACCAGTTTCCCAATGAATATTTTTATTATGGTGTTATTGAGAATCACTGGAGCCAGTAGATGCAGGTTATGGTAAACCCCTTCGTGCTCTTTAAATCATCTCCCCAAGTTCTTGAAGGCTGGGAGCACCTATTGTCTGTGTTTGTGGAGCCCAGAGCAGCACAGGAGCTCTGAGTGCACCACCGTGGCTTCTTGGTGTGGCGTCAATAGAAACGAAGAGCAGTGTTGCACCAGGCAGTATGTGGCTGGCAGCCATTTCAGTAGGACTAGAAGGAAGCATGCAGGCTGGTCTCTGGCTGATGTTATCACGGGCCAATGATTTCTTGCAGATGATGAAACTAGTAGTAAGGACTCTCATGGCGTAATAATTTTCCACATTAGCTTCAAATGCTAATAGCAGGTAATAGTTTACCAGGTGCTCCTTGACTTCCTTATGAGGCTAATTTTTGGGCTGCTTTCTTAATTTCAACATTCCTCATTGGTATTCTTAAGTAAAATCAGTATAAGTAGTCTACTGTGTTTTGCAGAGATCATGCCCATCCGTATTCTGTTTTATCTGGTTTCGTACTAAGGCATTAGCCCACACAATTGTCTCTTATTTGCAATCTTGGCTCATTAAGGTGATAATTTGATAAAGCAGGTTGTTGTCTTTACCTTGGGGGATCTCTTGTGGGTTGATGTATTGACACTATGGACAGACCTGTCAATACACTCTGCTTTGTTCTCAGCAAGTGCCGCGGCACGTCCCGCACTGTGATTTATGGCCCCCGCCTTGCCCAGCCCGTCAGCCCCAGCACATCGCGTGTGCTTGGCAGAGGCATCCAGGGTGTGTCCTGGGAAAAAGCTGGGGATGGGGCATGGGGAAAAAGCTGAGGGAGGTTTCTGAGGAGACCCTCCGTGACTGTGTCTTTCCCTGACTCCTCTTAGGCACTGATAGCAGCTCAGGGAAGAGTTTATTCAGCTCCTCAGAGGGAGAGCTCGTTTCTTTGGTAAGTCAGATGCTGCAATGGATTGAGGAGCTTACAGAGGTCCGTGAGGGTGGCCTGGATAAGTTTCCCTCAGGGAGTAGTCAAGACAACACAGAGAGAGTGGAACGGGGTTATTTCACCCCAGCAGCAGGGTAGGGGCTTGGCTGGCACCAACCTGCTGCTTCGAGGCTCAGTTTGTCACTCGGGTGGCTTGAAGGGACCCAAAGGTTGGAAAGAGCTTCATCCCAACAGCCCTGCACAGGACCTGGGTGTCCCTTGCAGGGACAAGGCAGGTCTCAGAGACACCCCAAAGTGAGCAGATGATGGTGGTAAACCTGGGTCCTGTGCACACAGAGGTGACGCAAAGTGGGGCTCTTTCAGGAGCACCTGCAGGGCAGGTATCTGCAGAGCACCTCCTGTCCCATCATGTTCTCTTGCCTGTTTGAGAAACCTGTGTATAATCCTGCTCAGCACCCAGAACAGTTGTTTCCACACAGGGCTGACTTGGAGATTAGTTAGTGGCAAACAGTGCATGTTATCTATTACCAGTAAAAGTATTTGTGGAGACAGAGTGCTGATAGAGCACTGTTTCTGGGGAGAGGAGCAGATATTTGGCATTGTGGCAGTGCACCAGAGTAGGTACAGAGCCTGGCCACCTGTGGGAAAAGGCAGAAAAACACCAAGGCAGCCCCTTCCCTTTCCTCATTCAGCAACTTGGTGCCAAAATGTTGCTTGTTCCTCCCCAATGATATAGAGACAAGTTAAATAACTGATAATTATCTGAGTATCAATGTGACTACTAAATAATTTTCGCTTGGACATTACATAAATTTAAAGTAGGTTTTTTTACTCGTCATGCATAATAAAATAAGTATGGTGATTAATTTTTCACCCTCAAAGTTTAATTAAGATCATTCAGGAGGTTTGGACTGATACACCATCCTATAAATCACGGTCCAAGCCACTGAAAAACACCAGCCTAGCTTTCAGATTAGATAACGACATTTAAGGGGTGGAAATCTTGCTGACAGGGAGTCATCCAAGTCGTCCTGATCAAGAGGGCCTTTTGGTCTTCTGAGCACTGAAATGATATACACTGGTTATTAATATATGCAAGTCAATGTATGCTTTTCTGGGTTTAATTTTAGGGATGGACTCATTCCATCATCTGTACTCCTGCATAACTCATTGTGGAATAAATAGAGCGTTGTTCTACATTAGCCTAATCAGCTTTTAAAGTCAATGCAACTGAACTGTCCAAAGGGATAAAGTGGATAGTATCAAGTCACATTTTATTGCAGAATAAATGTGTTCAGGTGTGGCATTTTGCAGGAATAGCCATTCCACTTTGAATGCCCAACCTTTGTTTGAATCGTTTCTCAGGCTTGGACAAGCCTGTGTCTCCCAGTCGCAGCAGAAGCGCTGGGACAATGCGCTGGGACAACACAGGGCAATGTTGGTTATGGTTATTATAATTACAGCCTCTGCAAAGACATCAGAGCTCCTCTAAAATGTTGTGAGTCCAACACCAAGGAGTTGTTCTCTAGTACATATGCAGGTCTCTATAGTATAGAGCAAAAAGGAGCAGCGTGCTGATATCCTGGGAAAAAATTGCTGGAAAAGTGTGTCCTGTCTGGGAGCTCCTGGGGTGCATGGCTTTCTCTCGGGTTTCTCTGGGTGTCTTCCATGTGACTGGGCTGTGCACACCTACGGCTTTGCCCCACAGGTTGGTGCAAGTCTGCAGGATGTGTCAGTACACAGGATGGACCCTGACTCATGGGGAAAGCACGTATGGAAAATATTGCCATACTCCTACAAATGCTTGTTTTTCTTTTCTATGTGATTCCCCCCTATTTTAAATAAATCAGGAGTTTAGCAATAAAAGCTAATGCTGAAAGGACGTGGTGCAGGTGAGCCCTGTAGAATTTCACACTGCATTTATGAACAGAAACTCTTTTCAGGAGAGTCAACTGGGCTTGAGAAAAAATAAGGTGGAGCGTAGTTTCTCTGATGCCCAGAAGGTAAAAAGTAAAATGGCCATCTTGCTAAATCTTCATTGCTATATGTGTTACTCCAGAGTTATGAAATAAAAAGAAGATGCTACTCTGAATTACCTATTCCTAAATCCTACCATTTCATTCCAGAAGGAAGAGTGTCTCTGTTCTAATTCAGCTGTATGCTGGGGAGCAATTCAGTAATAACTATCGTGCATTAAATTCACACCCTGTGTTACTCCCAGTTAATCACAAAGGCTAGGCAAATCTTAAATTTCCTTTTAGTTGCATTCGTAAATCCAGAATAACCCTGCTGAGATAAACCAGTAGTTTTCAGCCATACCTATGAAATCTGTCATTTCAAAGGAATGGCTCTGGATTTTACCACACAAATCTGTGTGAGTTGATCAGACCAGACCACTCCCCCCACTGAAGTGTCTCCAGCACTCAGTAATGCAACAGGCATCAATTCCCACTTCGGAGTCAGGAAGAACAGAACATCAAGGGAATAATTAGCATCTAATTTAGCAGTTAGACCAGGATCTAGGTGGGTTCCTGCATTAAGTAATTGCATCCAGAGGTGGGCAAGGCTGCTCGCTCTGCTCTGCTCCACAAGGCCAGGCACCCATCTCCCTCCAGCTCCTCTACGGCCAGGGGAAAGCCGCTCTGTTAGTGGTCTCTTCTGGAGATGTGTGATTTGCTCCACTGTATTCTTGGTGACTAATTCCTACATTGTGCAAGTTTGGGTATCAATGCACAATGAAGCACTGGGCCCTTCCCTGCCAAGCGGCTGTCTTCAGTGCTCCTGTCACCAGCCATCGCCTCGTGGTGATGCAACAAGATCTCATGAGAGGTTCAGCATTTTACATCCCCACCCTGTAGCTCTGCAGACTTATAGCTGGTTGAGATGGTTGAACCATAGGAAGAATGAATTCTGCATCCTTCTGTTTGGAAAAGGTCTATGATGAAGATCCATAATCTTTCCTGGTCGCAAGGGCAGGGACAGGCAGGGGCTCGAGCTCCCTGCTGTGCTCATGGGTGCCTTAAGAGCCAGGTCCCCCTTGTGCTTCTCTTCAGCTCAGACCCCGACAGCTCCGTTGTTCCCTGGCGTTTGGCTCCTCCCCAAGGAGAGTGCATTGCTTCAACACTTCTCTTTTTTCAAAATCCTAGATGCAGATTCTGGCGTGGATAATTTATTTGAAACATCTTTTGGATTTCTGCAGCCTCTTCCCCCAGCCCGGCAGGTGAAGGGCCTTGGCTGGCAGGCAGGAGGGAGGCAGCGAGTCCTCACTGGCTGCACAGCCTCTGCTGCCCGCTTGCTTTGGAGATTTTAACTTCTGTCGCTGACTTCCCAGCCCCTTTGTTCAGCCTTTTAAATTTTCCTTTATTGTTTTAGCCTGTCTGCAAATATATTTGTTTTTCTTCCAAAAAGCCTTAGCTTGCTCAATTAGCAAGAGAGCTCTTTGTGGAGAGTGCCGTAGCTCTATTTCTGCCATGGCTGAGTGCTTCTGGAGCATTTGGCTCTTCCCCAGAGAGGATTTACCCTTGCCATCCTCACACCGGGTATTGCTGGACATCTTACTGCACATATTGCCAAGCTATGATTTGAGCTGCAATTTTTGCTCCCTGCCCTATTGGGTCAGCAGTGTGTTTTCCCCATACATGGGCTCTTTCACCATCCAGATTTTTTTATTTGCTTTTGTCTCACTTAATGGTTTTGCCGCTTTGTTTAGAGCAGAGGTTATGAGGATGCAAGTCAAACCTCTCACATGTTGGGAGAGAAAGGCGAGTGCTGGCTGGTGTAATGCTGGAAATGCCTTTGGAGGTTTGTGTCCCACCCACCCCAATCAGATCTGAGCCCTGGCCTGAGGTGCCAGCCCTGGGCTGGAACCTGGACATGGCCCACGCAGCACAGGAGGAGTTTGTAGAAACAAGCCTTGGTCTGAAAGGCCCCTCCCTGCCTGTCCCCAGGGCAGATGTGGAGGCTGTCCCCAGCCTGCCCTGTGACTGTGTCCAGCCCCAGGCACCACAGGACAGGCTCTGGCAGAGGGCTGCCCTCCTGCCGCCCCGGCACCCACTGGGGAACCTCGCAGAAGAGGCTGCAGAAGCCTCTGCCATTACATCTGCATCCAGTCTTTGCCCAGACACAGGATGAAGAATTTCTCCTCTCAGGGGGTTTGTGGCAATTTGTGTTGCTATTTTCCCTGGTTTTGCAGTCTGTTTTAATTGTGGGTTTGCCCTCACAAGCTGGGGCTAAAGCCTAGTAGAAAACTGTTTACAGTGCTGCTTACAAAATCTTCATAGAGTTCAGGGGCTATTTCAGCAAGACATTCCTGAACAGTTCTTTGCTCCACATTGGTCCCAATCTGTTCCCTTATCCACACCACGTGCTACCGAATGAGATCTCAGACTGTGCCAGGAGACCTGCAGCCTTCTAAGGCTCTTTAGCCACCTTTAGCCACCGCGTACAAACGAATGTCATGACTTCATGAGTGCCTCGTGAGCACAGGTAAATATTAGGACACCTTCTAGAGCCTTGCAGCCTGGCCATGGGCTGCACAGAAGCTGCTTTGGCCTAAAAGTTGGGCAGAATTTGATTTGTTTTTTTTCAGGACAGAAATTGTTCTTGCGTAGACACTCACTGTTGGGGATGTGGCATTAGGAGCACGTTCCAAGGCCCATCTCTCACAGGACCCTGTGATCTGCCCTGGGTTGGTGGGAAGGCTCGCTGCGGGCACTGGGGTGACATTTACCCTTGCTGGAACCAGGTGGCTGTTGCAGCTGGTTATTTGCTTTGTGTGATTGATCACATCTGTATGGCACGTAATGCTGCCTGGTGAAACGGTCAAACTGACTCACAGTGTGACCTGATGGAGATGGAAGGGGATGTTTAAGGAACAACTGAAATTCACAGAGAACCATGCTATTTTTTTGTCCTCCTGGAGCAAAAGGCCCTTGTCAGCTGATGGGAGCAGGGCACAGCAGGGCCAGCAGGGTCCTCAGTGATGGCCGTGGACTTGGGAACTGTGCTGTTAGCTGCTGCAATGCTCCACCCCACTCCCTCCATCTCACCAAGGTGAACCTGTCCAGCTCAGGCCAGTGGAATTTGATGAGGAGGGTGAGGAAACAGGCCTGTTTTTCCCTGCTTTGCTGCACCTCACTGTGTGATCTCAGGGAGGTCAGTGTGAGCCACTCCACAAAGGCACTGAGGCCCCGAATTTGCAGGTGAATGTGCACCCCTCAAACTCCAGGTGAATTGTCAGTAGGAATTGGGCATCTAAAAGGGATCTGACCCTGCATCTCTTTCCCCAGCTGCTTTTTGCTGGTGAGCTTGCATGTAAGTTTTGCCTTTTACCTTATGAACAGCACCCAGCACAGAGTGAGGTCTTTGCAATCCCACTGGGGTCTTCAGGCACTTGCTTAGTGTTAATGCAGGGACTGTGGGACAGAGAAAACCAACTGCCTGGCTGACTCATGGCCTGCTATGATTACAGAGATGGAGTTACTGGGAGGGTGGGCTTTATCCCATCAACACCTTCCTATCACTGCTGAAGCGATGCTACCCTTACATGTCAACACTGAAAGAGTATCTGCTGCACGCAGTCCATCTTCTGGCAACGAATGCTGCAGTGAAAGATGCCCTTTAATTAATGTACTTCATAACAACTCATCTGAAAATGGATCTGTGCTTAGAGCCAGGTAGCTCTGTGTGCTGCAGCTCCTTGTGTGAGGAAGGGCTCCTTGTGTGCATTGTTTGCATGACTGGGTCTTGAGCATTTGACGCTGGATGGCAAAATTGGTTTCTGGATGACCAATCTGCAACTGTGTATTGGATGCTTTTGTGAAGAGAGAAGGGGAAAAGATCTTGTGCTCAAGTCTTGGTGTCAAAATGAATTAATGAGTGTCTCAGAAAACTGCAAACAGCCTTGCCTGGAGTGGTGAGCAATGTGCCCTGCTCTGCACAGGATTTAGTGTTTCTCTTAGTGCCTGTGAAAACTGGCTCCACGCACCTCGGGCAGAGCCAAGGCGAGTACTTGGCACCCACGTTTGTTAGTGCGTTGCCTTTGAGTCCTGCCTGAGGTTGGGCTGAAGAAGACAGATGATCCATCATTTCATGCTTGTTTGTCTGGCCCTGTTGACTACAATGAAATGCTTTTGTTTTACCGGGGAAGCCCAAGTGTTTCAGACGCGGGCCCATCCTGTGAACTTTAAGGGTCTGGATACAGATGGTGGATGGGAATCCAGCCCAGCCCTTCACAAGCTGCCATCCCTGCAGGAGCCATTGCAGTGCTGCTGCAGAGGGTATGTTGTCTCTTTCTACCCTTTAACAAACACAATAACTAAGAAGTCTCCTGTAGAGGTGTGGTAACTCCATGTGACTCTTGTATACAAAACCACAACAGCACAAAATCCCCTTGTGCAGCAATCCCTTGGTGAGTCCCAGCCATGCAGCGTGGCTTAGTCAGCACTCAGTGATATTAAGCCTTTGCCTTTCCTTTAAGCAAGTGCATGGATGTCTTTGTCCTTGAGAGCTGAACCAGGACATGGATCTGCACAGTGAGACTTGCTATTGGGCACCGAAAGTGCCACAAGAGCAGTGAAAAGAGCAACTCTCAGAGTAAGAGTGGTGCAGAAAAACTGGAGGGAACCAGTGCCTGTTCTGGATTGATCAGTAATGCCTTTTTTTCAGTGTTTCCTCATTAAAATAAAACAACAAAGCCAGAACTCTGCTAAAGGAAATTATATTTTAGGTTGACACAAATATTTCATATTATTTTGAAATACTCTTTTCAGCCTGGGGATGCAGTTTGGTTTGGGAGCAGAAAACCTGTCAACAGGTAAGCCAAAAAGTTGGAATTTTCAAGCACAGTAGACAAGCAACTGCTGCACATGTTCAGGGCAGTCAAAACTCCTCCTTATTTCTCTCCACATCTCAGCAGTGAGGGTTAACAGGGACGATGATGTGTCAGCCCTGTGCCAGGTAGTGGATTTCAGCCTGCAGCTGCACCAGCTTTTGTGACTTTACTACAAATTTTGTTAAAGTTGTTTTTCAAAGTTCTGGCTCCCCATATCTTGTAATTATGTGAGAGTTTCAGCCTTCTTTAAAGCTGAAGGTAAATTGACAACTTTTGTGATTGTACAGAATAGCTTGAAAACAAACAAAAAGTTTTCAAAGGAAGAAGGGCAAATAGAGGAAACCCAAAATTACTTTTCTTTGAAATCTCAAGATTTGTAAGGCAAACTCATGATTTTGTGGCCTAGGACAGGACTGCTAAGTGCTTGGTGTTGGCAATGCTGTGTTTATTTTCCGTGCTTGGATTTCTGCATGTCTTTATACACATTATGAAAAATGCAGTATTTTATGTTATTTTTTAAAAGGAAGCAGATCGCTTTGTTGGATGATCTCCAAACCAGGCTGTAACATACAATAAAAGTTCTATAGTGCACTGGAACAGACTGCAAAAGGCTAAAATGTTAGTTTACCAGCACAAAACCCAGGCACATTATGGAGGAAGAGAATCGCTTGTATTTATGGCCAAAAGAGAAAGAAAAAATATACAGTGTGTGTGTACTGCATGTTGAAATTACAGAACAAAATTTAATTAGATCTTTATAAATAAGATCCACATATACTGATTGATGATATATTTATTTCTCAGCCTTTGAAATGCTGGCTGCCTGCACTTTGAAAACCAGTCATTTGCAGACATCAGCTCTGTAATTCACCAACTGGCACAACCAGAAGTTTGTGGATTTGAGTCTGGCAAATGCCAGTCCCAGCTTATCTGTTTCAGAGGCACATGCTGGGATTGCCAGTGAAGGAGGCAGGGGAAGCATGCTGCAAAAGGCATCTACAACGATTTTTTTTTGTTTTTCAAATGTGTAATTATAAGGATTAAGTTGCTTGTTTTGTTCATTAAAAACCAACACTAATGTAATATATAATTATAACCAAAGAGAAAATGTGTGATCTTTGTAGGCTCCATCTAAATGTTCCCTTCCCTAGAGGGAATACTTGATGCTATATTTGCAAAAAATATGTGATTAGTACCCAAGTCATGAGTGAGAACTAAAAGCTACTGGAGCAGAGGCCTTTCTCGTGTGAGACACAGCGAGCTCAGGACTGAACCAAGACCTAATTAAATGTGGATCTGGAAGGTTAAATTGAGATGCCTTTCCTCACACTAGTGAAGTGTCACTTTTCCTGAATTGTGTTGCTGTGCCATGGACTTCTACTTCCTTGCCCTACTACTGAGAGCAAGTAAGGCATCTGGTTACCTCTCCACCCCTGAGCAGGTTTGGAGGTTGGTGCCTAAATGACTCCTGAGAACAGGAATTCAAGCATGATTTCTTGATGTGGTTTGAGCCACATGATAGTTTACTGCTGCTGGAAGAGGGAGATCCTGTTCTTCCATCTGCCTCCCAGCTTCTGGCCACATATTCCTGCCAGTCAAGCTCTGTCACTCAAACCAGTGGATGGGCCACAGGGTCCTGATGTGAAGTCCTCAGCATGGATACCTTGGCCACCAGACACAACACGGTACACGCTTTCCTGAGCACTGCTTCTTCCTTTTCGTGCAGTCCTAGAGTTGCCTGCAGCTGCCACACAGGTCTGCAGGGAGTGTTACCTGGAAGGTCTTGATCAAAGCCCTGGAGGAAAGTGGTGGGTCAGGGTGAACCCAAGTGTCAGGCTCTCCTTTCACCCCTCTAAAACTGCAACAAGTTCAAAAGAACATGTACGTTCTGGTTGTAGAAATAGGAGCTCAACTGGAGACAAAACAGGAACTACTGGTTTTAAGCTGTATCTAACTAGTGGTAAAGTTGGATTCTAAACTTCCAGGTTGAATCCATAAAGGACTAAGGCCTGTGGCAGGACTCTCACTGGAGGATGTGTTCTGCTGCTGACCAAAAGGAGCCCTCAGCAACTGATTTTGACTCTAAAAAAATAAATTCGTGGCTGTAACCGGTTTTGCCTCTGCCACAGGGGATGCAACAGACTGTGATAGATCACCTGTGATCACCTCCAATCTCAAAGACTGGTTTATTTAATCTCTTGTGGAGATTGGTTTGTATCTTTTACTACGGAGCCCTCACGTCACAGGGCCCAGCTTTCCTCTCTGAGTAAATAGGTAGAAGTTGAATGAGGCAGCTCTCCCAGAGTGGGACTGTCACTAGATGATGGCTCTGTCTCTGTGATACTGAAAACAGACATCAAGGCACTTTTCACTAACACATTCCATCAATGCTAGAGACTTGTCATGCAGGGAGCAAACACCGAGTGAAGTGAAGGAAGCATTTACAATTTGCTGCCATGAAAGGAGACAAGATAAATCAATAGGAACTAAATTAGCCCAGCCAGAGGCCCTCACACCTACTTTGGAAACTCTATTAAAATCCATGGCCTAGAATTTGCAGGAGGGATTATACGTGTGAAGGGTGAGTCAAGATTTTAGAGTGAGCTAATGTTAGTGACACCCACTTCTCAAACTGCCTGAAAACACTTACTGCCAGAATGCACTGCCAAAGACAAGAGTTCTAGTAAGTATTTGCTGGCTGTCATTGGCCTCAGATAAATACACTGGGAGGGGAATAGTGGAGGAGTCAATCAAAAGATAACACTGAGTAAAGCTCAGTTGCATAACACAACAAGAAGTCAAATTTAACCAAAGCTGAACGTATGTCTGAGTACCAGGGGCATAGTTAGAAATGTGACAGCCCAATAGGAGTCCAAAGAGAGAATGACACACGGGAACAAGATCTGACAAATGCCTCGTGTGAATGAGTTGGTTGTGTTATTGTGCTGCTCTTGGGTGACCTTTTTAATTCAACTGAAATGATATCTGTCCTAGGCTTTCACAGAACCTGGTAGATTTATGACAGCATCCCACTGACACACTGAGGCACAAGAAGACTTGCTGAAAGTCAAGTTGAAGTAGTTAGTCTTGCAGAAATCTGTTTATTGGCGCAGGGAATGTGGCATTTCCAGGAAGCATTCATGGTGTGTGTTCTGTGCAGTTGATCCACACACGTGTGGTAATCTCAGGCACTGGCATTATTGTAGAAGCACAGAGCAGGCGGAGATCTCCAGGGCTACATGTGTGTTGTAGAGTTGATCCCTGTGTATGTGACAAATCAAGGATTGCCAGAAGTCCAGCAGTTACTGCTCCCAACCTGGCTGCTGGATAGCTACGAATCCCAGGCAAGTGTGTAAAGAACTCTACTTTTACCAGGCACAATTTGTACAAGAAAAAAAAAAGTATCCAGGAAAACCTGAACCCATGGCAGCTCTGTGCAAAGAAAATATCATTGTCAGCACACTCAGTCCTGGATCCCAGGTTCTTACTATTTCACAGCACCTTCAGGAGAATCTCCTTGTTACCTGGCACAGACAGTAGCACGCTGGTAAAGCCTCTGTGAAGGGAAAGGAGGGTGTCTGTCTCTGAAGTGCTCTGCACTTGAAGGGGAAGAAGGCCTGGATCAGGGCTGGCTGCACAGCAGTGGATTTTTCAGCTCTGCCCCTTTCCAGAGCTTCCCAAGAAAATCAGTATGTGCAGGCCCTGGCTCTGTGCTATGAAAAGGACAGAAACCTCAGAGTGACTTACCCAGCGCCTGCCAGAGGAGCTGCAGGGATAAACTAGTCTGGTCCTGCACTGGTTTGGCTGCCTTTTGCAGGAGAACATGGGCTTCATGCAAGGGCAGAAAGGCACCACTCAGTAGTTGTATGACAACTTAAAGTCCTTAAAGTAGTGACAGAACAGAGGGTTCTACCACTCTTAGTGGTATTCTTCAGCTTCATTTACATTTCTAAAGTGTATTGAGCCCTTCACCTGGGAGGATCTATAGAAACACAAGGCATTAATAGCATGGAATATACGATAAAAACTAAACAATGTAAACCACATGCAATAAAAGCAGGAAGAGAATTCTGTGCATGCTCTCTGCAATTGCCCAGGTCTTAAGCATGCATTAAATTGCAGCAACTAAAGGCTATGGACTACGAATCATAAACTTGAATTCCACTGCAAAACTGTCAGGGCAGAGATCTGACCAACATTATAAAATACAAGAAGTGATTTTCGGAGCCTCTGTTTTGATGAGAGGGATTTTGGAATTGCTTTTCAAAGGTCGGCTGCACAGCGTTTGCAGAATATCAGGCGCCAGGATTGCTCTTCTCTTTTGTAAACCCCCTGATGTTTCTTGTGCATTGGCACTGCACCTCGCTGGGGGAGACTTTGTTTCACAATGGGATATTTGGGCACTGTGGTAATGAGAACTAGGGAAAACTCAGAAGGACTTTCAAGCTGAATCACAGCTTATCTCCTGCATAGCAGAAGGGAGGATTCCAGATCTTTTCTTCTGCTTTTTACCTTTAAGGGATTTATGGCAAACATCATTTAGAAAGATCACAGGGAAGAAATGTCCTTCTTCCCTGTATTTTGTGCCTTTCCTACAACAAACAGCTGGGACATAATTCATTTTTAAGTGGCCAGGTTAGCTGTGCTGGCTTTGGTGTAGTGTGCATGCTGGAAATGAGCTATGGCTGGCCCTACCAACTGGATACTTGGGCACTACCCTCATGCCACCCATATCAACCTTGTTTTTGCAGAGCAAGAACTACGTCCTGAAAGATGGGTTTGCAAGGTTACTGTAGTAGATTGCTGGTGGGAAAGCTTGTCATTGCCTAATGCTTATCCATGGGGCAGCAGCTGTAACCAGACTGTCCTGATGTGCAGCATCCCTCTGATCCCTTTTGGGGGGACCTTGGGGTTGCATGGGAGGTGAAGAAGAGGAGGGCTGCTCAGGCAAAGCTTTTATGGTTGTGCTTAAAAATAATTGTTAGAGACATGTAATGTGGAGCTGATTTTCTGTTTTGCCCTTGTGCAGTTTGGTGGGGCCAGGAAAGCCTGTGGTGCTGGCACTGCCTTGGATGAGTGGAAAGGACCTTGCAGGGTTTCACTCAATGGCTCAGGGTCCTGCATGCCTGGATCCTCTTCCCACTGAAGCACACTTCTCCATCAGATCTGTTTCAGTGGCAGTGCCTGCAAGTCTTTCACAGGACAGACACTGTGTAAACTGAGAGCAGCTGATTTCCCATCCCAGCAGAAAAATGCTTTTGGGAAGGAGAGGTGGAGGGTAGGAGGTGGCTGTACCAGTACTGTGGAGCATGCAGAGGAGTTCCTGGAGAGAAGTGGGGCAGAAGGTACAGGAACGACCAGGTGAGATGCTGGCGGACAGCGGCTGTCGTGAGAAGTACCCAGGTGCCTGGCCCTGAGCCCGGCCTTGGGGAGCTCAGGGACTGGTGTCTGTGAGCTCAGAGCAGGGAGCTCCACTGGCTGTGCCAGCACGGGGAGCTCTGCCGTGCTCAGCCTCCACCTGCACCTCTCAGGTGCTGAGCACAGCCAGAGATGGACAAGGACTTAACTGTGTTAAAGAAATGTATGTGATGCCCTGGCTGGGGAAAAGGTGGTCTGAGGAACATCAGCTTCCTGCCTTGTATCATCAAGGACAGAAACCATCAAAAAGGGAGGGGACTTCATTAGGGCTAGAAAACACTTATTTAGGAAATTTTGGATTCCCAGGGCTTTTGCTGGCTTTTCAATTGGTCCAGCATAGGCTTACAGGAATTCAGACAGAAACGAGCTGAGAAGGGGCGGTGAGGCAGAGCTCACAGAGCTCCTGTCCCTGCAGGCTGCTCTGCCCGTGCACCCGCAGCCTGTGGAAGCTTGGGAGGTGGCACAGCTCCAGCGCTCAGAGCTTCTCCTTGGCCTTTGAGCTAGGTCATTTCTGCAGCTCCCCTGCATCCCCAGTTGTTATTAATGGTGCACCTGGTGCCAAATAGGATCTTTTCCATTCTTAATCTGTGATTAACAAGGTTGTTAAAGTCATTCTCAGCTCTGCTGAAACCAAACAGAATTTTATATGACATATTGGGCAGAGGCTCTGTTTGAAGTAGTCTTTAATCTTAGTTCTAGGATTAAATCATATGTAAACAGTCACATTTTATCAGCTCGGCTACAATGTAATTTATTTGTTAGTCTAATTTTAGTAACTTGTAGGTAATTCAATATTATTTGAAAGAGGTTATATAGGAGGGAGCAGATCTAATTTTCCACCGGTAGAGCAAGTAAAGGAGTCCCCAGGTCCCTTGGTTGTTACGCGTAGCTTCACTGACTTTAGAGAAGCTATTCCAAATGTGTGAAAAAGCAGAGTGACTATGTGGGACTCTGCAGGACCAAGGCCTGCCATTGTGGTTTTTTGGCAGTGGTGTTTGACATTGCAGTTCATTTTTTGTAAGTGCTAGTGTTGCATCTATTTTTACTGTGTTGTGCAAGTAGAATTTTAGGACAGAGCTGTAACTATTGAACGTTTTGCTGGAAGTTATTCTGTCCCAGTGGAAGAGATAAGCTGTATTTTCCATATAACTAGAGGAGGATATAACTGTGGCATCCCAGTCTCAGTGGCAGAGTTTTAGGGCCATTGCTGTCTGTCAGCTCTGATGCAGTTAGACTGTGTAATCCTTTACCAGCCGTATTTATTTCACAGGCATTTAAAGGTGATGAGCATCCTTGCAAACATAAATATTAGATCAGATTAGCCTTTGCTATAGGACTTGATTTTTCCTATTGGAAAAATTGTTCTATGCTGTAAATCTGTAAGATGTTCCCGTGTGAGATCTGATGTGCGGGACATGAAACTCCCTTTGCACAAAGGCACTTCAAGATAATTTCTGAGTGAACATGGATATAGTTTTATTGCTGTTTGGCACTAACAGCTGAAGTGGGTTACAGGAGAAAAGGGGCTGAAAGTTGATAGGCAGTGATCCTACATAAAATTGAACTCTGTCCAGGAATATTTTACAAATTGAGACTCTCCTCTCCTTACAGCACCTGGGATTTCCAGGTGATTTTGATGGGAGCAGGGGACTCTCAACAGCCTCCTGTGAAGGAGGATGGCTTTATTTCCTACTCCTGCTTCTAGCTCGATTTTGGAGAGTCTGCTTCCAAATAGCCTGACTGTGCATGCCTTAACTCCTATTTAATAGGCAAGCCTTATTGTGTCATGGGGGAATTTCACCCATAAGTGCCCATCTTTCGGTTTTCTATTGGGAAATTCAGGCTGAATAAATGCCAAAGAAAGCTTAAAATTTTCCCCTGATTTTCTGCCCAGCGTCTTGCATGCTTGAGTACTGGTCGTACCCAGATCAGTATTAACTCACACTGGTAACTGAAATTCCCCCTTATGGGATCAAAGTTGTGAGATCTAAAGTAGGAATGCCTTAATTTGGGTAAAATTGATCTAATCCAGGATTCTGCAACATTTATAGCAGCTGGCCTGAGTTTTTGACCATACACATCCCAGTCCTTTACAGAGGCAATGTTTACTGTAAACATTTTCCCCCTGTTTTTTTTCAGTTCAGCCAGGTGAAGACATTTCATTATCTGCCTGACTTGCGTGTCTGTATTTGGGAGGCTTTGAGTTTAAAACACTTTAAAGAATACTCTGAAATCATAACCTGCAGGGCTCTCACTTGGTTCATGTGGTTGGGAAATCTGGATACCAGGGCAGGAAAGGCCAATATGAAAACAATAATGTGACTCAATTGACTGTGAAATTCTTCTAGGAACAGGTGTAATTGTGATCGTAAACATTTGTGAGATATTTTACTACCAGCTTTAATCCCCACAGAGGGGAATATTTAGGAGTAGGAGAATAAATGTGAAAGTAACTTCAAAGGCTGTGTTAAAATATCAGGAACACGAACCTCAGGTCCAGCCAAGGAGCAGCTGAGCAGAGAGGGGTTTGCAGCTTTCTTTGATCCATCGTTTTCCTCCAGGTCGGTGCATCTGTGACTCCAAGAGATCCCAGCTGGGATCCTTAGGGTGGTGGTCACCCCAGCCAGAGCCCTCTCCAGCATGACCTTGCATTTTTCCATTAGTCCTGTTTCTTTAATGGGGTAACACAAACTGTGTAACGAATTGATCCCAAACCACAGGAGGGGAAAAAAATGAAGAGCAAAATTTTGCAGCTGTGGCACTGTCTCTGCTAGGGAAAGTGGTGCTGGGTTGGAGTAGCTCTTTGTGGAGGGAGGCACCAAGAAAATAGGTGAAAAAAGGTCATATTTCCTCATGCCTTGTGGAAGGCACAAAGCTTTCCTTTAATGAATGCACAGGAAATGTAAAAGCGGGCGAGGGTCTGAGAACTGCGTAAGGAAGCTTGATATGGATTGAGAGTCCTTCCTGTGCTTAGGGCCAGCCTCAGAAGGAAAATGCCGTTTACGTTCCGTTGGAGCTCGGGTTTGCACAGTTCCTTGCAAAGGCCTCTTTGCTGGGTGAATTTTTCCCACTGCTGTTAAGGAAACACAACTCATTGGTGATTTCAAAGAGGGAAAATGAGAAGCTATAAAGACAAACATGTAGGAAGTGCTACAGAGTGATAAGGAAGCCAGGATGGTAAATCAAAGCCTAAGGAGGAAGGATATGAAGGGGCACACAAGTATAAATCTTTCTAAACTGATGAAGGAGCTGGTGGGGCCTTTAGAGGGATGTGAATGGAGAGTCAGTGGTTGGAGCTGCTGAGAAGCTGAATGAATTCCTTGACTTGATAAGCAAGGGAGAGCAGCTAAAGGTCACATACTGTAAGGAGGAGAGGGAAACACAGTGGTTTTCTATGTGGGGAGAGAGAGAAGGCATATTATTTAAAAGTTTTATGTGTGTAACCCAAGCAGACAGTTGGGAAATTAGAACTATTAAAAATGGACAAGTCACCAGTTTTAAATTAACTGCAACCTACAATTCCTGGACTTGGTTTCTGGCCTTGCTGTTTGAGAGGTCCCTGGGAGAGCAGTGGTGTCTGAGGAAGGAGACACAGAAAACATTGTCTCCTTATTTTGGAAAAAAAAAAAAGAGGAATATAACAGCAATTTTTTTAAAAATAGGCAAGTTGTAGAGAAGATAACATAGATATTACTGGAGGGCAAGCAGCAGGCAATGTCTGAGAGCCATTTGGTAGACAGTGAAGTGGCCCTCAATACCCAGTGGTCTCACATTTCTGAAATCTGTACTTTAAATAACCTGAATGTGCATTGAAAGTGCTCTGTGCTTGTACGGCACCAGCTACCACAAAGGTCTGGTTTTGGAGAGAACTCTGAGGTGTTGCTGCAGTACAAACCCTATCACAGAGTAATGCAGTGCCTGGGGCTGCGCAGGTCACCGAGAGCAACCTGCACCCCATCATCTTCCCAGTTCCCCAGTTTCAGTGAAAATGGCAAACATGTTCCACGCATGTCGTGACTTTTTGAAGTGCCCTGTGAGTTTAAGTGCCAGTAACCTATAGTGTTTTACATCCACTCTGTGCTACTTGTCTCCAGCCATAGCAGTGGCAGATGACAAGCTCAGTCAAATTGGTGCTTCCAGCTGCCCTGATGCCTTGGGGCTAATGCCCCACTCTGATATGTGGGGTGTACTCAGGATGCAGCCCGGTGCTCAAATGTCTTTGTTATGGCCAGAACCACTGCACTATGGATTTAATTGAATCACAGGGTCTGAGCCTTCACTTTCTCCCCCATTCAGTGTAAGCAGTAAGACCTCATCCTGTAGATGCTGTGCTGATGGCAAAAGATCTTTGTCAGGTTATTTTAGCTAAGCCAGTGTTTTCCAACCTTATTTTTAATTTATAGAGCTCTAAACATTTGACACTGCAGATTTGAACCCTTTTACAGCAAACCTAAGCCTATTTACCATCTCCTTGCTCATGTGAATTCTTAGAAGCTTTTCACAGACCTATAGAAAGAGTCTGTGTGCCTGAAGGGACCACGGCTCAAACCCCTTGGTTTAATGAAGCTATTGCTGCTCAGAGTCTTTTATCTTCATGAGCTGTGTGATGACAGAGAGTAGCAAAGAGAGAAGGATGCAGTACTGCAAGCTCTTCTCACCTTCAAGAAATTGGGAATACTTTTTATTTAGAGGAGAATTGCAATAGAGTTCCCAAGACGTGTGTCCCACTAAGGAACGGAGGCACAAGGCTCCTCTTGTGAGGTGTGGAGTTACCCAGGAGACAGACAGAGCCACTGGGAAATGTTGCAAGTTTTTGAAAAAAAGATTTATATATAAATGTGTTACGGGAAAAAATACCTCTGCTCATACACATGGTAATTCTTCTGCTTACTTTGTTTGCTATCTTTCTTTCTTTATTGTTTGCAAAGATTTAAAGGAATTTAATTAAAAAGGCAGTTTAACTGCCCTCTTCTTTCCAGATACCAAACACTAAAATAACATGAAGTGAAATATTGGAGAGCCTGCTTTATACCCCTTTTATAGCTAGACACAAAAGCCAAATGAGATCATAGGGTTTATCAGGCAAGATATTTCCAGAAAAGATGAGGAAGCACTCCTGCCACTGTACAAGGAATGGCTGAACCTTTGTCTGGAAAGTAATGGTCAGTTCTCATCATCCATCTTTGGGAAGGATAAATCCAGAGTGGAACTCAGAAGGTGACTGGGACAATGGGTGATGCTTACAAGGAGTAACCAAAGGAGTGTGGGTCATTCAGCATGGCAGAGCTGAAGTGAGGGCATTGCTTTCTGTAGATGCAACAGAAGGAAGAATATTATATAAATGAAAGGAAACCTTTGACTGACAGAGTGATTATAAACTGTCATGGAATACACTTAAACTGGAAACAAGGAGGGCTCTGGGCCTCAGAGTAACCAGATTCTGCAAGACCTTGCATCAGGACAGCAGAGCCAGGGTCCCATTGCATTACCCATATGCAAAAGGATTGCATGTGAAGCTGTGGAAGTGGAGTCTGGCTGCAGTGATCATCTCCAGTCCCGTATGTTCCCAGAATACCATTAATTTCTTCCATTAGCCTGATATTCCATAGGCAACTCCCTAGCTGTGATCTTCCAGAGAGCCCAAAGTAGCCTTTACTATTTAGGTTTTAGCTCCTCTATAATGCATCATTTAGAAAAGGTCCTGCTGTGTTAAGATGCATTCAGTAACGTGGCAACGTCCAGTGTATATATTAGCCTGCACTCTGCTTTGTCTTTGTTGGCTTCCACGTCAGCAGGTAAAGTCATCTTGTGTCTGCAGCCTTCTCCAGGCTGTGCTGCCGTGCCTTCCTCTTGCATACCTGACTCTCGGGGCTCTCCCATCGCTGTGGGGTCACTTACAGCACCTTCTGGGCTTGCAGTAGCTGCAGTTCATCCCACTTATTGCCAACAGCTGCAGGCGGAGGGTGGACATGGGCTTGCAGGAAGGGAAGGGCTGCTTTCATCCTGCCATTTGCTGCCCTTGCTGGTACCAAGAGCTGTCGGGTGTAGCAGAGCAGGGCTTTGCCAAGCGCGGGTGCTGCCAGTGCCTCCCTGGGCAGGAGGCAGAGAGCAGAGCTGAGGCAGAGCAGCACCCGGGTGTCAGATGTCTGTCTTAGCCTCTGACCGGCAAGAAGGTCTCCATCTAAATCAACAAGAGCTCTCTGGACTTCGAACCATGGCGGGTGGATATTTTTAGAAGCCAATCAATCAGTGGTGACTGTTCAAGTTCAGACAAGTCAAACACAGCCTGCAAAGTTACACAGAAGCACTGTGTAGCGTGGAAAGGCTGGTGAGCCTGCTTCTCCAACAAGCTGTGCCAAATCCATGAGCTACCAGAGCAGAGTTCTCTTTAGAGAGATAGCTCGAAGAAGTAGAAGTGTAAACAGACTGTGGATTGTAAAACACACACTTTTTAAATTGAAGCAATAAATTACAGTTTGGGCTTCCACAGAAACCTTCTTTCAAGGTGCTAAAAGTGTTTTCCAAACCTGAAAACAACCCTAGGTTGAGGGTTTTTCATCTTGGCCTTTTTTTGCAGGTGAGGAATTTGAGGCACAGAAGCATTTAGGGGCTACCAAGGTAACTCAGCGTCTCAGAAGAATCCAGCCTGTCTCCAGGGAAGTGCTGTGCTGCAGCAGTGCTGGAAGAAAACAACCACCTGTGCCCTGGCATTCCCCTTCACAGTCTGATTAGCTAAAATAGCAGCAGTGGGGTTAGGTCAGCCTCGGGGCTCTGCACAGCAGTGGCAGAAGAGTGGCTTTTTGGTGGCTCTGCTACAAGGCAGCAGCATCTGAAGCCCTTGTAGATCCTTCCTCAAAGAACACGAGCTGGAGTTTGCTAACACTGAGCACAGAGAAGAGCTGATTCTTGCAGGAACCTCCAGATGCTATTCTAGTGTGTAGGAATGAAATTAATAATAATGAATCATCTCACTCCATGAAAAATGCCAGCACAGCCTGAACCTCTAAACCCAGACACCAACAAGTCAGTAGCCAAATTAGAAAATGTTGGTGTTCTGATTTCCAGAACCTCAATTTATCCATCTTGAAAATGGGCCTGATGTTTTCCATTGTTAACCACAGAGAAAAGAACCTGTGGCTCCTGCCCTGCCTGCTTCTCTCCTACTTCTTGTCCTTCCCTCTGTTGCTGCAAGGCATCTGCTCCAGAGCTCCTCACCCGGAGTCTTTGCACAGCTGCACAAAATGTAGTGCACAATCTGATTCTCAAATTGGGCTGAACTCTCCTGTGCAATGCCAGCTGGAGGGGCCTGCTGAGTTTTTGCTGATATATCAGAAATATATTTTTAGGAAGGTTTCTGTATAATTATCACATTATAGCTACTGCTGGATTGCTCAGAGTATAGTAAACAATTGCTATACTTGTTAGAGGTCATGAATACAGAAAAACATTCCTCTGTGTGAGGTCTGCTGTTAAATAATAACTTGTCGTTTCATGGTGTAGGGGGAGTGAATGCCCTCGAAGGGACGTGCTGACATTGTTCAAGCCAGTGATCCAGTTCCTGTAATTTACACCACTTTCTTAAAGCTGCTTCTCTGAGCAGGAACAATGGATGCACCGAGGGACAGATGTCGCCTGCTGCAGCTCCCGTCATCTTGCGTCTTGATCCTCTTGCTGTTTCCTCCCATACCTGTAACACTTCTGTGCCCTCATCACCAGAGATGTAGGCTCAGGGTGATGGGCAGGTGAGTGAGGAGAGCTGTTAATGGAAGAACTGTGCAGGCTTCAGCTCCAGACAGCAGGGGAAGTGAGTGGCAAGAGGAGGTGATCAGGCACACTGAGATTATTAACAAGTAATTTCATGATCAGCGGGTCTAATGAACAGCGTTCACCCTGTGGCGTCTCTGCTGTCTGATGTGGAGGGAGCACTCACTGCTGCCTTTTCCTCAGGGGATACTAATGGTGTCTGTATCCTCCATCTGTCATTTCCAGTGCACCTCTGGGAACTTCAGAGCTTTGAGAAATCCTCCTCTCTGTCTCGTTGAAATTGTCTGACACGTTCAAGTACTCCTCACACACACACACACACACACACGTGATCACACGTACAGCTTTGTTTCCTTAGGAAATCCAAGCTTTACAGTAATCACCTCGCTGTTTGCCCAGATGTAACATGCAGTTGTGGTTTTCATGGTGCAGAAGAAATGCAAGGATACAGCTGTGGCTCAAATCAGTTAACGAAATGGGCAAATTAATGATCCCAGTGCTCCAGGAGTCCTATCTCAAGGCCAAAGCTGAAACCAAGAAATCTGACTCAGCTGCAAAAGCTGGGTAGAACAGTGAGCATCGGCCTGGGCAGGTGACAGATGTGTCATTTCTCACATCTCTCAATCCGTCCCTGTGGTGGTGGGGGTCTGCCCTTTATTATGTGGTCAGAAGAAAATGATGTATTGGCTCAATGTCCTTCCCTGCAGCTGCTGTGATTCATGGGGTTGGTGGCAGACGGCACAGATCCACCAACCTGGAGAGGAAGAACACTTTAGGTGCACAGTGGAGCAGAGACTTCTCTTTAATGATGGTTTATGTAGCTTGGAGGGAGGTATGGCTGAGGATGGACATTTGGTGCCTTATGGGGAGGTTGCACTGAAGCAAAACTCTGACAGAGCCTTCAGTTTGGGGAGCTCAGTACTTCTGAATTATCAGCTTGCATCAGAGCTAAATAAGTGCCCCTACTTCTGACCTCAGCAGCCACCATGGCACTGGGGGCAGGAGCCAAGCTGAGATACAGATGTGACACTTCCCAGATGTGCTGTGACCACCGGGCCCCCCACCCCTCCAAACAGCACTGTAACACATCCATGGTGAAGAGGATGACTGAAGGAGGGAAAGGCAGTCTCCATCCGCAGCCCCCTTGCTTTTTTTTTGGTTTGCATTGCATGCTCCGTGTTGTTTTAATGTAGTTCCTAGTATTTAATGCATTTTCATTGCTTTCTCTAATAACACCGACCGAGCACTAAGAGCCAAATTAAACAAGCCATGCCAATAAGCCAAACATTTCACTTCAACCAGCAAAGCGGATGCCTCTTCCCCCTACTCAAGCTTAGATATGCAAATCAAGGACCTCACTGCTCATCAGGGAACATGAAGCAGATGGCTGCGTTGATGCAGGTAGGGCAGAGCTGGGGCAGTGTCCCTGGTGTGGGTCCAGAAGCTTCCATGTGCCTCCTCCCCGCACGTGCCGGTCTTATCACCCAGGGTCTCCAGGTGGAAGTCAGGCAAGGTGAAAGGCTGGTTGTGCTCAAGGTTGTAGTGTGGCATCTTGTCTCATGGGCTTTATCAAGCTGGGTCTTGTTTTACTGTGGCTGTAAGCACCTCTAAACCCTTTTGACTTCAGTGGAAGCTGGAGTTCATGTTCTGCGTCGCTGAAAGCCTTTCCATGCAATTAAAAAACAACCCCAGACCTCCTCCCCTGGTGCTGATCAGTGGTGTGGTGTTGACGTAAGTGTACTGAGTTTCACTTACAGCAGCTGGGTAGCTGGCACTTTTATAGGGCTTTTTTTTTTTTTGTTCCTCTTTCTGTCTTTTGCACAATATTCCTGAAGTTTTTTTCTCTGCTTTTCCCCAACAAGCCCCAGCCTTCATCTCTGTTCTCTCAGCACTGCTTCCTGTTGTTCTCTGTGATCTCCCTTGTTCCATCTTTCTTCTCTTCTCTGGTTTCCTTCCTTTCATTTTAGCCCTTTTTTTTTTTCAGACTGGCTCAGCCCATCTTCCCAAAGGGGAAGCGTATCTGTTTCATTCCCCTGTCTCCGTTTCCCTCCCAGCCCTACAGCTGTTCCCCCTCTTTCCCGTTCCTACAGGCCCCTCTCCTGCCCACAGCACCCTCCACTGCCTTTTCTTTTTCCTCTCCACGTCCAGCCCCTTTCCTCCATCACTGGAGGTCAACAACAGAGAAAAGAGAAAATGAACCAGGAGGGGGATGTTACAGCCAAGAATGATCATGCCTGTGAGATGCCAAGTATTGTCTCACCAGCATTAGTCTGGACTGCTTTCATCTGGCTGGACCAGTTGCACCCACCAGCTCAAGCACTGACATACAGTTTTCAATGTTTCATGCCACACAATACCACACACCCCAGCAATTTCACCTTCTTGCTCTGCCCCAGCCTGAAAGCCATAAACTCTGTAGCGGGGATGTGGTGGGGTGGGAACGTACACTTCATTTCTAACTTCCCTTTTTACCCCTGTGTGCTGCACTTTGCCAGCTGAGCACCAGGCATCTGTAGCTGCAGATCTCTGTGCTTTGGCCCATGTAATTCTGTATTTTCTAGTTGTGCTCAGTGAAAAGTAAGCACAGAGCTACAATCTCAGCTGGGACAGACAATAAGCTAACAAGTTGGCTCGTGGGCGATTACAGAAGATACATTCTGCCACTAATTTGTTCTGCCACCATTTCGCCCTCTTAAGTGGAACGCACTGGGGGAACATTGAACAGGGAGTGCAGCTCCTCTGCCTGTTTGTGTGGGGTGAATTAAACACAGCTTAAAGGTGCAGAGCTTTCCCTCCAGAGGGAACTGGGCTGCGTTTGGGCTGCACTGTGTGTATCTGACCTCTGCCTCGGACAGCTTTTTACAGATTTAGGGAATGATCAAATCTGGAAGGAGAACCTGCACAGGGTGATCTGAGAATGAGTAAGCAAAAACCTACCACAGCCCACAGCCACCCTGTGTGCAGCCCAGGCAGTGGACCCAGACCCCAGAGCTGCTGCTTCATTCGCTCCCCAGCTGCGACTGCATCTCCTGCCCCTTCCCCCTCGCCTCTCTCTCTCTCTAATCCCTGATTTAGGCTTTGCCTTCTGCAGCAACAAAGAAAATGTCTTCACAAACCTCCTTACACTGATGCAGCGGGAGGCTGCGATAGATAGAGTCACGGCTGGGGAATGAGAGCGGAGCAGTGCCGAGCTCTCTGTGCCATTATTGTTCTCTGCTGCAAACTGGAAGCAACTGAGAGAAGGAAGACGCAGTCCTGTAACAACCCCCCTTGGACCTGAACAAACCTTTGGTGTTGCAGGGTATGCAGAATAGTCAAGACTGGCATTTTGTTGCGTGAAGATAATGACAAAATCCCTCATCTGAATTTAGTCTCAGTATCTTGTACTTTCACAGCAGTTACTCGACAGCGATCGCCATTTAAGCTGCGTTTTAGAAAACCAAGTAAAGAAATGAGAGAGGGGAATATGTGAAGGTCCAGGATAAATGCAGGGTGTGCTGAAAGAGAAAACAATGCAGCGATTGCCCCCAGGCCAGTCTTGGTTAAGTCTGAGCTCATGGGGATAGTTAAACAACTTCTTGTTAGGGTTTGTTACACTGAAGTCAGAGTGCATTTCCTCTGCGAGCAGTGATCCGCTCCCACAGGTTCCCCCTCTCTGTGCTCACTCACAGCAGCCGTCTGGTGCCAGCACCACAGATGATGACTGTGAAAGGACCATCAGCATTTCTAGGGGCAAGTACACATGGAAGTGAGACGAAGAAAAACTCAAAGAATGCTATTAGATTGCATTACCCCTTGCTAATGTAAATGATTGAATTAAAGAAAAAAGTTGAGTTACGCCATGCAAACAGTCCACTCCTGACTGTATCATAACAGCCCTCTGGCAAGCTCCATAGCCCGTAAAAATGCCCACTCTGCTTATAGTATTTAATTGTTTTAGCTTTTGATGAATCATCTGTTACAGCCTGTTGAACATTTTAAAGCATTTCTTGCTAATGGATTTTCACAATGTGGTTTAAGGGATGTTGTTATTAATAAATGTAACTGCACTGAATAGTAATTTGATAAAGATGAAAGAGGCATTTATGAATTCCACTTCCCTTTCAGCTGTTGCTAGGAATTTTCACTCCTTCAGAATATATTGAATTTAATCTTGGTTTCTTTTTGTTAAAACTGGGCTATTATATTCTGATTCTATAAAGAGAGTATTAGTGGGGTTGGATCAATTGCCAAGTGCCCTGTGGTGGTGAAAACCCAGTTCTTCTCAGTGTATCAGAGAGGTTTCCTTGCTGTGAGAGAAAACACACCTGGCCCAGGTACCCCACACAGACATCCTTAGTACTAGTGAAAAAGTGTAAAGGCACTCTGGGACTGGGGTAGGTTTGTATTTTTTTTTCCAAGATGATTATTGCATCTTAATATTGATGGAAACATGAAAAGAAAACAATTTGTCCATGCTAGATGGCCAGTTTTTGCTAATGGGCTGTTCTCCATTACGTTATCATTGCAATGACTGAAGTACTTTGTTGTGTATAAATTAATTAGGGCCTTGCATTTCAGTACTGAGCAGTGTGTGATGGGCTGCAGTGAAACAGGAAACGAGGAATGTCTAAAGGCTGGTATCTACCACAAAAATGGCTCTGTAAACACTTGTGGCACACAATAATGGGAAGTACTGTGAGTTATGTCGGGACAGCATCATGAAATTATCGTAGGGCTAAACAAGGGCAATTGTGAAGAGGAATGTTTGCAGAAAGAATGGAAAACATGTTCTTTTCTAAGAAGAGAGCTTGGCTTTATTAGGATTTGATCCATGCAGAGACTGACGTCTTCAGCGCAGGTGACAGGTATTAATCAGGGGAAGGAATTTGTTTGCACAACTAGCAGAAAGCTAGTTCTCTTGACAAATGAGAAAAAAACTATTTTCTCTTTCTGGATTGAGCTTCTAGTTCAAGATGCATCACATCCACGTGCAGAAAGGACCAAACAGCAGTGTGGAGCTGGAGGGATCTGCTCCTGCCTCTCTCAGCTGCCTGCTATGTGACGTTGTACAGCTACTTCTCTTTTCTGTGGCTCTTCCTTACCTCCCATCCTGTGTGTTTTCTTTGTTGGCTCTTTTCAAGAGCAGAGAATTTCTCATACCTTGTGTTAGTACTGCATGTAACTTCTCCAGATGCTGTGGTAATATCGTCAAAACTAATAGCTCATCTGCCACCCAGCTCATTCTCCCAGCTCATTCTTTTGCCAAGCTGCACATCCTCGTGAACAGGCAGCTAAGGGATTTATACATAAAGCATAATATGGATCTGCCTCTGATCTTAAGTATAAATCAGGGGTAACTTCAATGAAATTCAGCAGGAATAAAATGGGTATTTGTTATAGAGGAACCGAGACATTCTGTACAGAATACACAAACAGTACTCACAATAAAGTTTGTAACTCAGACAATAAAATGGTGTGAGATCTTGGCTGCCTGCACCTTGCACTAGACTCCTCCCTTGGGATGACTGCATTACATTATAATCATTCAGTTTTTCTGGACTAATTTCCCTGCATAGCAGGCTATAAATAATCATTATTGGTATTGCAAGGAGGCTGTGGGTTCCTGAACAACCGGGACCACATTCTTAATTTGTCAGTTACTGATACAATACATCTGTTTTTCTAATTATTTTAATGATGTTTTATATGCAAAGGATGGAATACAAAATTACTTTTTTTTATCTTTCTTTTCTTTTTAGATTCATGGGCTCATTGGAGCACAGCCCACCTGTGGCTGGCTGTGATTGTAAACCCTGGGTCTGGGCTGATGTGATATTCAGGGGTAAGTGTTTTATGTGTATGGTTTAGCAATATAAGACCCTAACCCCCAGCTACTCTCTGCAGACAATACCAATATGTTACCAGCATCCCATGGGGCACAGCTCATTACTGGAGGAAGATTCTCAGCTATGAAAATGCAGTTTTATCCTTCTCAAAGTGCCCCTTGCCAAAGTCAGCCAAGCATCCAGAAGCACTTACTCTATTATGAGTGATACATCATGAATATTCTGCTAACTTGCTAATCATGCAAGGCAGACACAGTCTTTCCTGAGGTTTTGATTTCTATGATGTCTAAGTGTTGCTGCCCCCATTTCTTTTGGCCCAGTTGTGCCCTCATGGACATCCAGGGCCTGATAGCTCTAATTTCATAGAACTCAGTGGACCTAAAAGATAAGGTATTGCTGTAGGAAGGAGATGAATCAGCCTGTTGAAGAGTCCCATTGATTTCAGTGAATGGGGCTGTGGTTGCTGTCACATAGGTCTGGAGAGCAGGCTGCTTTAATAACTTTGTTCTCAGGTGCCCAACTAAGTCGCTGTGCTATAGGAAGGGAGCGCAGCTGCCTGATGCGCAGCTGAATGCTGATGGGTGGCCCAAAACATAGTCATTGCCCAAGTGGGCTTGTTTCCTCTTGCAGATCCAGTCCGAAGAGCTCCTATGCAGTTCTGCTCTCCTCCTCTGCCTCTCCCTAAAGGAATGCAGGTCTTGACCACACTCACTGTCAATACAGGACCTCTGCCTTGAACCTGGTGCCTCAGACTTCAGCTTTGTGTGCCCTGAGATGGCCCTTCTGCAGCTGCATCAGGCCACACAGAGTCACAGATCTCTGCTGGGAAGTGACAGGCACAGAGCTGGCACTGGATCTGTGAATACTTCTCCTCTGCAAAGTCAAACAGGTGAGCGTAAGCCACTGGTAGCCGAAGTGCTTTTGTCTGGCTTAGCACTAGCCTTGAGCAGGGAAGAAGTGTGCGTGCAGCTGGCACTGGTCTCAGGAGGTAATGATCACCTGCAGCCCCTCCTAAGCTGTTGTGCTCCAGTAGCCAGAAAGGCCATGGAGTCAGTGCAGAAAATGGTGTGGTTCTGATTTGGTGTCACTGACAGGCAATGTTGTAAAGTCTGGGATTGCCAAAGAGTTAGACACAAACTGAGTATGACATTGTGGAACATTGATGTCTCACTCCCCTGAGCAATCCCAGCTGGAAAGGCTTTCCAGGACAAATGGAAATGTGGCCCTTGGACTCGTTACTACGATTACAGATGACCCTCAGGCATTCAGGCTCTGGCCTGTCTGACCAGCTGCTGTGTGCTTCTGAGGATGCTCTGCTGCCTTTTCACTAGAAAGCAAAAGCAGTTTTGTGCCCAACAGGCAAAATAGATTTTTGTTGTTGTTGTTGGTCTCCTCCACTGCCTTCCCCTGCAAAAGGGGAGCAAAGGGGTGGTGTAGCCTGTGGGTTTTAACTGGACACCATCCCTTTAATGTGGAGTTGTGTTTTTCTTTCAAGGCCAAAAATAAATGCTAGTGAAGGAATAAACAGACGTGAAAAGAAGGCTCGGACACTTGGAAGACAAGACTGCTTTGTGCTTCCCAAAGCAAAGAGCCTGTTCACAAGGAGGTTACTCTTCTGGAAAAACACGAGTCCTGTGACACTGCCAAGGTCAGTGGGTGCCCAGCAGAGCAGTGGGCATTCAAGGCAGACAAGCTTTGGGAGAGGGGCATGCTTTTCTCCTGCTCCAAGGTATTTTCAAGCATATTAGCAGAGAGGTGAGGAAAAGAGAGAAGTTTGCTTTGCTCTGCCATTTCCTCTCTCTCTCCAGAGTTTGACCATGCACCAGTTTGCCAGTGGAAGATAGCTTCCATCTGTCTGGGCTGGCAACATGGCCTCAGTGGTAGTGTCACTTTCACCGTATGTTGGGAAGCGAGGGCAGTGCTGCTGGCATTGTGCAGCTGAGGAAGCAGGTAAAGCGAGGACACATGTCATGGGCAGCATCCCAGAGCGATTCCCAAGGGAGTGGGAAAATCAGTGAGCAGGCAGATGGCCCACTGCTAAGGTTCAAATCCCACTTTCAATGCAGATAGATACCCTAATAACAGTAAGGCCTGGATTTGTAAAGGGGCTTAGGTGACTAGTAGATGTTTCCAAAGTGTTTTGAGGGCAGGGCTCCTCTTTTCTAATGCTGCCCTTGTACAGCCAGTCTCAGCTTGGCCTTTGCTGCCTCTCTTGGCTGCGTGTCCGGGATAAGCTGATCTGCAGTCTGGATGTGCTTTGCTTTCTTCAAGAACTAGACAGAATTCAAAGCAAATAGGTTGGCACAGACACCTCATTTTCAAGAGAGCAAGGTTAGACTGCCATAGTGATCTCAGTGGGGTTAGGAAGCTTTGTACTTCACCTTAGGTGCTTGACTAATTCCTCATACAATGCAGTATCTTTTGAAATGTGATCTTCAGGCACTGTATGTTTCAGTTGTCCGTAAAATAAAAATGCTAGATAAGAGTGAGAGGTGTTATGGTGATATGGGGTCTCACACACACAGAAATGCAAGTGCAGTTCTTTTATTGTCTCTAAAGCACCAAGCTGTGAGCCTCTGAAGACTCTGGGTAAGAAACAGGAGCTTTTAAATGTACCTCATTAGGGCCAAATCTCCAGCACTGTCTGTAGTCACACACCAAACGTATTCAACTCAAAAAGGGCAAATGTTGAGAAATTAAGAGAACTAATTAGTGGAATCAACTGCACTGAAGAGCTGAGGAGTTGAATGTGAGGGAAACTGGATTCCAAAACTAGCTGGAACATGTAGGAGGATGAACCCTGAAAGGACACGCTCCAAACCCAGTGGGATAAATCACCAGCCCCAAACACATGAGGGGAGTTAACTGAGAGCAGGCAAGGAATGGGCAGAAGGTCTGATCAGCCAGAGGGTGTTCAGTTCACATGCAGCCAACGACTGAAATCAGATGTCTGGAGGGGAACCACTGCAGGGAGTGACCACCTGCTTTGCTCTTTGATGGAGCCCATCACCCCTGCTGCAGGGCTGACCAAGCAGCTTAGGCAGCAGGTCCTGAACAGCCGTCGTGCCAGTGACGTGTTCTGTCCAACAGTTCTGGACCTGCTTTACGAGCTGGTGTGTCAACTTTGCCACAAGGGCAGCATCAGAGAAGAGAGGTGGGGTAGAAGTGTGGAGGTGGTATTTGCCTCAGTCATCTGAATTTAATTTGCTGAGGTCAGGAAATGTAGGGGTAGAACGAGAAAAGCCAAAAGTAAAGTTGTGAATTAGAATTGAAAAGGAAATTAAACAGATGGCAGGAGGTTTCAGGTAGATAAATGCAAAAGAGAAAAAGAGGAGAAATGTGATCACTATGTAATGAGAATGGGGTTAAGACCAGTCTACATATGGCCAAAAAATGAGTTAAAGACACTTTTCCTACATTTTCAGTAGAGATGATCAAATTGAACAGCAGGACGACAGGATTTCTAGTAGGAACACACATAAGGGAATGAAAATTATCACATGTAAGACGGAAGGAAAAGCTTTAAGAATTCAGTGTGCTCAGATCAAGGTGCACTGGCAGATTTTCATCCCAGGATTTGGAAAGAGCTGGCACATTAAAGGAGCTCAGCTTAACCTCGTATTTCTCTTTGACGACTGATTTTTTTTTTCTAGACAAATTAAATACAGGTTCTATCCAGACTTGAGTGAAGAATCTGATACTACACCACATGGGAAATTACCAGTTGAAGTTGAGAAGATGGGGATTAGTGTGGCTGGCAAACACAGAACTCCTAAAGCAAATGACCCAGAGCTCGGTGGAAAGGAGAAATGCCGGACAGAGGCAGTTAGTAAGTGGAACTCCTCCAGGGTCAGTCTTGAGCTCAGTCTTACTTGTTTCATTAATGACTCTGGCACAGCAGTAGGAATGTAATAAAGAAATATGCTGAGGACACAGGCTCTGTTAATACAGAGGAGGATCAGAATATCAATCAGCAATAGCTGAATGATATAATTTGTCTGAAATAGAATAGACAAAGTATAAATACATGTAGTTAGAAATTAATAACTAGAATATCACATTACTCACTTGAGAGTGACAAAAGCAGAGTGGTGGAAAAAAAACATAGAGAATTACTTGCTCCAAGGGATAACTGTGAGCCACTGATCTGATATGGAAAGGCAAACACAACCCTAGAAGATACAGGTTCACTCATGTTCAAGGAAGATTAGCAGGTACAGAGAAGGGCACTGAGGATGATCAGAGGGTTTAGAACAAGAGGAGACTAGAAGAGCTTCATTTGTTTAGTTTTGCAAAACAAAGACTAGAGGAGATAGGATTGTCTTCAGTAAATATATCTGATAGGTAAAGATCAGAGAAAAAAAGAGAATTGTTTAAACTAAATTATGATGCTGGCACAAGAACAAATGATATTAAGGCTGGAAATTTGAAATGAAGTGCTGGAATAGCCTGCCAAAAAGCATGATATGATGTAATTGACTGTAATAGTGGGAGACTGGATTGGTAATCCAGAGCCTTGTGTTCCTAGATAACTTCTTTACAGGGAAGGAGTCAGCCATGGTGATGGGTACATGCAGGGAATTGAAAGCAACAGCGCAGACCAACACCATGGATGTGTTCACACACACATTGCCCTACCAAGTACTGATCTCCTTTTTATGAAGATAGCTAAGGCAAACTGTGTGCTATGAAGTGCCAGCTGTATTATAGAAACAGTGACACTAAAACATTTTACTGTGGGTTTGAGCTCTTGAAATTTACCCAAAACCATGAGCATCTTTCACCTCCCAAGCCTGAGTCTGCATAGTTGAAACTGTGCCTTCAGGAACTGCTGTCCTGACGCTGCGGCGTCGCTGCCTTCCCTCCAGGCAGCCTCCCTGGCTCCCACCTGAGAGCTGGAAGCAGGAGATGTGCTCAGCTCCCGCACCCTTTCCTCTTCTGACATTCCCTCAGTCCAGATGCCCGGCCAAGGGGTGACACTGTACATTTCAAAGAGAAGCATGCAGTACACCGGGTTTTGGCAAAGTGGGCACTGGCCTCTAACAAGCACAGCTTCAATGACATCTGTAGACAGATACAGGAGTGCCCCTGTGGCAGCAGGAGTTCCCTCGACCTTGGGGCACTGAACTGGGAACCCTCAGGAGGGCTGGGGGTGACAGCTGGTGCCCCCAGCCAAGGCCAGGGGCTCACAGGGCTGCTCTTGGCACAGACCCCTGCACTAGCTCAGCGCTGCTTGAGCGAGCTCGAGGTAATCTAACTGGGCAGTCCTCAGATGTGGAAATGGGGGGAGCAAAAAACAAGGAGGGTGATACTGAAGCTTTTATTTCAACAGCTAAACTGAGGTCCTTCCCTCCTCCGCCCCCTATGGGAACTGGCAAACTCAGCTCTTTAATGGTACAAGCTCATCTCGGCCTTGCCTATAAATAGATAAATGAGATTCCTCCTGTCCCAGTGAGTAATGCTGACATCCTCCTGTTGCCTCGCAGAGAGCTGAGTCACAGGCACTCTGCACTCCAGTCCCTGCATTACTTACATGGTCTCAAAGGAAAGTTTAACACATCCAATGAATCATCAGGGATTGGATCATGTTTAAAGTTATTCCATTGGCATTTCCCTTCTATTGTAGCAAGTCTGCCAACACCTAAAACTTTGGCTAATCTGGACTCAAAATGCATTGAGGAAATAGCATGTTGACATATACAGCTACTAATAAAAATAATAAAAAAGGTCCTTTTAAATCTGCATCCATAAACAAGTGACCCTTAGTGGATTCCTTTAGTGCTTTGGACCTGCTGATTTTGTCAGACTGCTTCCTTGTTTTGTAACTGCTTATTTAAAGGAATGCAAAGTTTGAGATGTTTTAATATTCAGTCGTTAGGCCCCTAATTTAATCTCCTGCAGGTTTCCTGCCAAAATATTATTTGCACTGAGATGAGGCCTGCAGCCCCATGCTCATTCTCTCACAGACACACACATTCCTGCTCTTACCCATGATAAAAATAAAATGCCTGCAAAGCAGACAAAACCAGAGCAGTGTTAAGTCCAGAACACAGGGCAGTAACACGCTGCTGTACTGTGCTGAGCTCCAGCCTGAAGCACTGTCTCCTGATGGGACACTTCCACTTGTTACCTTGCCTTCTCCCAGATGGTACAGTGTGGTCTGATCAGCTTAGAAGCAACATAGCATTTGCAATCAGAGTATGTCTCCCTCTCTCCCTCAGAAAACATCTGGAAGAGTGGAAAATTCTCCAGCAGAATTTGAGAGCTGTGAAACAAATATAAAAATATTTCTCTCTGTTGGTTTTCTGGCTTAGAACTGGTTGGGACATTTCACTCATTATTACCAGACTCGGTTTCTATGAGTGAGAAATGCTAACATTGGCTGGTTTGCTGCTGCAGTTTAGTATTCTGAGACCCCAAACCTGCCTTGTTCTTTTGATAACCCTAGGAAATCTGTGTCTTATTTAAATAACATTTTTCAAGTACCTTTTCATCAAGCGGTTCTCTGCCTGTGCATAGATCGTTAACAAGTGTTTGTTCAACACATTCCAGCATGAGCTGCAGTTGCTCCATGAGATACTGTGTCTTCTGCTCCGAGGCTCATTGGTTTATTTATCAGCCCAGCACAGCCCTGGGTGGCAGTTTTCTGCCAGCTGTGAACTATACAACAGTATGGGGAAAAAAATCAGTTCTGGCTCTGCTGGCAGAATTGGGTATAATTCAGCTACCTGTTGACAAACGATGATTTGTTTAACAGCATAAACTATAATATTTTTATAGCTGACAGTTTTCACCCTCCTCTGCAGCTGGAAAAACCTGAGGAGTTCCCAGAAGTTTCTCACTTGTGTCCTTTTCAAGTTTTCATATATCAATGCCTTGTACTGTTGTCTCTGTGTGGGAAAAGACACCCTTAATGGGCAGAGCAGTGGTGTCAGCACGATGCTGGAGTAGGGCAGCTGCATTAACTGGTGCCACTCAGCTTCTTGGTTGGCCTCTTTCCTGCAGCAGCAAACCCCACCGGACTGTCAGGCTGTAGGGATGCTCAAGGACAAGTCAGAGGCCTGAAATCAAGCCAGCATTTCTGCAAAGCATTAATCACCCAGTGCAGGGCTGGGGAGTGGGAACGGGCAGAGGGTGCGCTCTCTCTCAGCGCACACATGTTTTCTATCTAAGCTTTGTTTCAGCTGAATCTTTCCCACTAACTCATCCTTCTTTAACACCTTGTACTCATTTATTGCGAGGCTGTTTAGCAGCACAAATCAATTAAGTACTGCAGGAACCCACTGAGACAGACAGAGGTTCCTATCTCCGGCTCACCCAGGGTGGGAGGCGCGCAGAGGTTAAGCCTCTACTTTTTTTACCACACAGCGAGAGGGTGGAACGTGAAGCAGCCCCCAGCTCACCTCCTGCATGGGTTTCAGCCTCTCCCAGCACCCACAGCTGCTGCTGGAGCTTTGAGGACCCTGTGGAGCTGCTTCTCTGGCATTAAATAATTGTGCAGCCAGAGAGTGCCAGACTTGCTGCAGTGTCCTGCCTTACCCTGCTGCCACTGGCCAGAGGGGCATCGCTAATGGGCCCTGCTGAACCAGTCCTGAGGTCCCCGGCTCTGTGCTGGAATGGGAACAGAGTCAGAGCCTCCAAGCTCACCTACATGTGTCCTGCAGGATTCTCCATCAGGAGGCTGACGGCTCTTGCTGAGGAAAATCACTCCTCAGTGTACAGCTAGCCACTGGCCAGAGGACAGGCAGGGAGTTAAGTAGCACGGTCACAAAATGTGAACAAGAACAGAGTCAGAAAAACCGAGCATCTTTAAAATAACTGTTTGGCTGGCCTTGTTCCAGCTGCAGCACCAGGCTTAGCGTGCCAGTGTGAGAGCTCACGGGAACATCCTCAGGCTGTGTGCCCTGCAGGCTGTGGGGACACACCACTGCTCTCCAGTTCAGGCTGGGTTAGCACTACTTATACACATCACACACTTCAGAAACAGGAGCTAATAATTCAAACCACATGACATAGATGATCCACAACATACAGGAAAATAAAGCCTAACCAACCAATTCCTGCTCACACCTGTAAAAAGTGCTCAGCCAAACTGTACTTTATGAGTGTCTCTCAGGAGAGCCAGATTCTGTACAGCCTCAGCTCACAGAAAGAGAGCATTAATCATTAGTGTGCCTTGGTCCCTGGCTATTTTAATCGCTGTTGAAATACACATGCAGTTCCCATTCCTAAAAATGGTATTTGACTCCAATGCACATGATTTCCTTTGGCTTCCTTTCCCCAATTAAGAGCGAGCTGTAACTCCTTGGGAAGTGCACACACTGGAATCCATAGATTTGCTTCTCATCTGTCATGGAGCAAAAGACTTGGTACTATGTGTAGCATAAGATCCATGCAGCCAGACACAAATATCAGAACATACTGTAAGCAGCTAGGGCTGTATCAGTGTGTGGTGGCTGTTGTGCCTACAGGCCGGTGGCCAAGACCTGTCCTGTGTAATGGAGCACTGGAAATGTCATTGGACCCTACTGTATCATTAGTCCTTTTCTGTTCCACTTTATTATATAATGAGTAAAAATGCCTCTTGTATATATGCTGGCACTAATTAGGGGATGTCAGTCTGCTGTGGGAGAAGTGAATGAATCATCAGAAATGGAAGAACTAGGAGTATATTTGTAAACTGTAGGCTGTAGAAACCAATAAGCCTTTCTTTCATTTTTTCCTTTAAAAATGGTGAACAAAAGTCACAGGAAGTTTAAGGGGAAAACAGATGGCTCATCCAGAGATTGAGGAGTGCAGTGAATCCTTGTACTCAGCTTCTCTCATGAGGCAGATGAGCAGCCAGAGGAGACTGGGGGTGTGCAAAGGAAACTTCATTGCCTTTTAATTGCAGACTAACAAATAAATGCATTGTGCCCATCTCCGTGGGCTTACCAGTTCCCTTATATATAAACTAGGATGCTACAACTCTCAATTTCTCTGTTTGCATTCCTTGTCTATGAACGTGCTGCTACTGAGCTTAAAGAACCAGTCTGAGTTCACGTACAGGGAGAATAAGCGAAGCTGACAAGAATATGAACTTTAAAAAAATAGGGCAAGTTTTGCAGGTACGTTAGTCATCCCATCAGTGTTTGTCACACTGTGTCAGGTCATGGGCACCACCACAAACAGTCAAGAGGACTACCAACAATTATACCATGGGGTTTAACTCATCACACCTGGCAGCATTATTTACCTGGAATACCATGAGTCTGGCTCTTGTGAGGGCTGGCCCAGCTGGCCCACTGGAGAAGCTGCTGCTGGTTCTTTCCCACCAACTCCTGCAGATGTTCTCTTAGTTAAACATGGCTAATTCTGGTCCAATTAAAAAGACAAAGCCCAAACACGGCCTGCTAAAACTAAAGGTTCCTTGAGAGCTTGGAATTCTTCAATCTTGCTGAAAATTAAATGTTTAAATTGTGACAAAAGTTTGCACAAAAAACCCCCATATTTCCTCCGTGAAGCAGCTATTCATCAGAAACTCCAGCAAAGTGCCAAAGGGCTTCAGTAAAAAGAAAGCAACAAATTTGCCTGCAAAATGTATTTCCTTCACTGGTTTTATTCCATTTATGTGGCTGACATACAATTTCTGTTTGATTGAATGTACCACATGAACCTATTCCAGACTGGAGTTGTGCACTGAAAGCAGCTGATAACATTACAGGGCAGTTCTGAAAGTGTCCCCTGCAGCAAGAGACTCCTTGCAGCCTAGAATGCTGGTGCTTGAAAGACATTAATTGAATTTCTTGTACTTGAAAAGCAATTTGATTTTTTTCTTTTCCCCGTTGGGATCTCACCCTACAACCTTTGCCCTTTGCTGCTTTGGGTCTATTTGTGGGCTGTTGTAACACTATTACCAACCTAGATGCTCTGGGTATGAATGGTGGCTCAAGTTTAGTTCATCTGCTGTTATCCATTTTTCAGGGAAAGAATTGTGTTCATGCAAGTTATCAGGGTGTTTTATTTCAGTAGGGTCTATTTTAATGTACTTAGCATAGACTAGGGATGACAACAAGGAGGTCTTAGGCAGAGCTTAAGTACAGTAGAAGCTGATGGCATCACCTGAGACTGAAAAAAATCCATGATGGCCTGCATGTACTTTTCAAAACACCTTTATTTCAGGTATTTCTGCTGAATTTTTCCAAGCCAAATTTGAGGTGCTAAATGACACTGAACTTTCAAAAAGAAAACTCAGCCAAATTTGTCCTTGAAATCTTAGTGGCTTAGCCTGGGCACAAACAGACTCATGGTCTGCTGAGAATCTCCTGAAGTGTTAAAGAGGGGCCAGCAGGGTTAGATCCCACCTGCAGGATATGCATAAGCCCCTGGCCATGTACCAAATGTCCCTGCAGACCTCTGCTGCACCTACCCTCCACTTTTGACAGGCAGTATGGCAACTGGAGGGGATATGTATGACTTGTGTGACTGGGAGAGCTGTTTTGGGAACGGACAGGATAAAAATAGCACCAAACCACTGTGCTCTCCTGGTTACCACATGCAGTCACAGTACACGAAGGGCTTCATCCACAGAGGCCGTACAAGATGCGTAAGAGGGAAATTGCAGCTTACCAAAAGGTACAAGACACAAGGTTATACAGCACTGGAACAGCTTGTCAGACATTTATATAGGCAGAATTCCCACATCACATAAGAAAAAGACCCATTCATCAGGACCCTGGCTTCAGGATGAATTGCAGGAGTTGCCCTGTGCACATCCTCTGTTAGAGGTTCAGGCTCGTCCCTCTGACTTTAAAATCCATGAGTAGGTTCTCTTCATAGTGGCAAAGTTGAGACAGGAAGAAGCTGGGGAGGCGTATTCCAGTATTTCAAAGCAAAAATGTGTTTATTTTAACATATAAATATTCTTATTTTGAGTAAGGTGGTGATACTAAAGATAAAAATTGTAACGTAGAAACACATCCAAAAAAGTTACAAACCCTCATTCCTGATCTTCCTGTTCGCAGCACAAAGAATATTCCACTGTAGCAGGGTGTTGCTCTGCAGCCTGTTAGCAGCTGAGGTGATTCTGTCCAGTTGGTTTGGTAGATACCAGAATCAGAACAGATTAAACTAATTCCATCCACACACCTTGCCAAGGAAACATTCAAGCCCTTCCATCTCGTTTCAGTATCAGATGAAGACACAAGAGTTGCTAAATGAAGAAATCCTTGTGGAGAAGGGCAGAGGGTCTGGGGCTTCCTATGATGGGGCAGTCTCAGAAATCAAAGGTGACAAAAGCAAGAAGTCCTGAAACAAACAGTTCCAAAAGTGGCATGTTCCTGGAATCAGCCCACGGGGAAGGACGCTCCGGGGACAGTCCTGTGGGGCCTTGAGCAGCCCAAGTTTCTTTGTTCCCAGCTGATTGAACAGTACCCATCCTTAACTGATAGTAAGATGCCTTTCTTGTGCCCATTGTCTTGTCTTATCTAGTCACACAGTCACTGGGACAAGGATTGTCTTTTAGGGCTTGCTTACACAGAGCAGTTGATGATTCTGCAATAGCTGTGGCAGCATGACTTCACGTGAACACACTTGCTCCACAGCAGCTGGTACAGCTCCTGATTCATACCATACCTTAACTGGTGCAGTGTCAGTGTGCCTTGCAAAGTTAAGCAAGACCTGGGACTCGGTTCAGGGCTCTAGTCACTTCTTTACAAAGAATTCAACTTTAAGAAAAGCAGTTGAAATGCTCCTGAGAATAACAAATAACAAGTGAATAAATCTTGCTCCAGAGCCATATAACCCGATGAAATAGGTAAGTGATGTGTAAAGGCAAGTCTGTGTAGTCAGTGTAATAAAAAAAAAAGAGCATGCATTTCTCATCTCTCAGCATAGGCATATAAAGCAGAATTAATTGATAAACATATCAATTAATTGGTAAACGTTATAAAGGCCTTAAAGCCTTTTCAAAAAGGTAATGAGTAATCCAACCAGAGAATGCAAAAGGCCCTGTTGCTGTTGTGGGGCCAGACTGATTTGACTATCCATATGCTAGAGGATAAACACTTTGCACATTGTTGCAGCGTTCAATGAAAATAAAAACTTGTGCTCAACATACAGAAGCTCTCAGAAATGCAAAGGAAGTGTTAGAATGCGTAAAGATGGCAAACAATTGAATATTACAGTTCAGTTTAACAAATCACTTCTTTGCATGCAATTACTGCATCCTGCTCTGATGTGAAAAGTCAGAGTAGAACTAATGCTCAGAGAAAGGTGCTAAGGATGAGCAGAGCTGCAATACTTAGAGCAGTTCAGCTGAAAGAGGAGTAACACAGGGAACTGGGCACAGGGGGAGGAGTGGTTTGGGTAGGGGCTTGTTCTCTGGGGTTGGGTTGTGAGCACTCCGTTTGCATTTCAGTCTGGTGGGGGAAACACAAGACAGACACGACAGGGAGGGAACGCTCTTGGTTTGTTTCATTCCCCCCACTTTGTGTTCCAGTCCTCATGCCCCGGGCGTCATCAAAGCACACGCTCCATCCCACAATTCACAACAACATCCTTGCAGCTCCACTCCAACAGAAACGCTTTCCCCAGCCCGAAACATTGCTCCAACTCACAAGCAAGCCTTCCGCCAGCCGGCCTGCCCTTCCACGCTTCCTTCCAGGCCCCCCTGTGCTGGAGGTCACAGTTGACCATTGCAAGAACAATAAGGATTTTTAGGGGCATTATGACTGGGTTAGTAAAACACAGCTGCCCCTGAAAGTCCCTCATTTTTCTTGCTGCCGCTCAGTCCGTCCCTAGGAGGGCAGAGGTCTGACAGGGTCCTTTCCAGCATGGCTGTGCCGTCTCACGCTGGCACACACGGCTTTGCTGATATGCCCAGGAACCGCCCCAGCCCTGGTGACCAGCCGTGACACGGCCAGCAGAAGGTGTGGAACTGCTTTGTCATCCCTCCAGGCTCCCTCCTAAGCGAACACCGTGCTGCGTTTCAGCGTAATGCCAGATGGCTCGTCTGTCACTCGGCAGAAATGCCATCAAACAAAGCCTGGCACAGCTAGCTGCAAGCAGCCCTCAAATACCCCAAACCACCGGGGCAAAAGGAAATAACGCCTTCTCCTGCAAATACAGGCGGTGCTGGCAACCAGAGGAGCGCTGGCGCTTTGTCCAGGAGGAGCCAAGGCCCCAGGCCTGACCTTGCACAGCCAGCACTGCACACCTTGCACACACACATCGTAACCTGTGATCCCCAGGGCGCTCCGAGCTGCCCGGCCGCAGCACCCAGCTCGGGCAGGGCACACCCACTTACCCAACTGCAGAAGCAGTTGCTTTTTATTTATTAATAAAGCTTGGATTTTAATTAGGGAATTATTACTGATTTCTCAACAACTTTCAGCTTAAGTAATATCTGAAAAAGATCTATATAGGTTTCCTACTAAAAAGGTGCCAAGTAGTTGGCTGGGAATTTTCAGCCCTCGCTCACAAGTCCTCCTGGAAATCCCAGCCCAGCCCAGCATGTCCTCAGGGCAAGGAGCAACACTTTCCTTTTAATTCATCAGTAATTTGAATTTTGATGGAGGTGGACTCAACAGAAACCATAGGTGGATTCCCACAGTTCTGCTCCATTGTTTCCCTATGAACTCTGTCTGTAGTTGCTGGGATGGGCCCCATCCCCATGGTGGGTTTCCAAGCATCCCTGCAAGCTCTCACCCTTGAGAGGGACTTTGTGACATGTTCAAGGGCTTCCAGGGTGTTTGTGGCAGAGCTGGGAACCCCTGAGGACTGTCAGGGCTTTTCTTCTTCTTTTTTTTTTTTTTCACTTGCAGTAAAGATATCGTATCCCTCAGCAAAGGACCCTTCCCCCATTCCAGGCTAGGAAGAACAGGAGTGGTTGAGTGTCCCTGAAACCCTGCGAGGTGAGATGCAAGCAGCAGCATGGGATCTTGCAGAGCGCTGCTCCCCCTCTCCCTGCCTGGGCCCAAGTGCTGGCTGGCCTCAGCCGGTGTGTTAACATTCAGCTCCAAAACAAAGAGGCCGAGTTGCCACGTTGGGCCACACAGAGCAGCATCTTGTTTGGAGTTGCTGCAGTTCTAACATGCCATCTCCAGGGACACGCACGGCAGGCTGGCCTGGCTGCTCCGCACGCAAGGATCCCGGCCATGTGCAACACGAGACAAATATCCTCACCCGTCCTAACAAGGGATGACACTCCACAGTAGCAGGCAACCTGGCATCCCAAAAATCCCCAAGATCCTCTCATCACCGTACAAAGCCACACCTTAATTTCGTTTAGAATTTCTTCTAAGGCTTGCAAGCCAAATGAATACAAACCCCATGCCCTGATTTGGTAATAAAACATGAGCCACGATTCTGATCCATGGATCAGAATTTGCAAGTTTGAAAAAAAGTACAACAGCAGTATAATAATAAAAAAAAAAAAAGCAGCAGCTCCCTGAATGCTAATGACGTTGGTGTCCTAAATGAAGCATAAAAGCCAGAGCCTGCAAGAAGCAACGCATGAGTCAGAGCGTCAGCAGTCCCACACTGAAAGCAGCATTCACGGCTGCTTCATTCATTTAAGGAATCAATTCCTTTGTAATGAGCATCGAGTAGGTTTTAGGACTAAAAATGAGATGCATGCTGTTATTATTTTCAAAAGTTCTTAGTTTTGTTGTTTTTTTTCCTTGGATTGACAATAAACAACTCTTTGTAGTTGGAAGAAGCCCCAGGCAAGGACCGGGTCCCTGCAGCAGTTGCTGTTGTACCAACATGGAAGAAAATCTGATGAGCCTCTGCCCCAGGGAGACCATAACCTCCCCAGCAGCCAGGACCCTACCACAGGCAGACAGAGCACACCCAGGGTACAGAAACACAGGTTTTCAGAGGCACTGCAGATTTCAGCCTGGGTAGGCTATCTCACACCCGATTTTATTTTACTCACATTGGGTGGTTGGCAGATTCCAGCAAGGATGGATGGATGGATGTTGCTCCAAGGAAACCCCTTCACAGAGGCTTTATGTGTTCCTTGTTGGACTGCAAAGCCTGCACGAGGCTGTGTGTAAGGAGAAGAGGGCAATACTCCCCCCCAAGCTGCTTTTAGCTCCCTGCCACCCCACTGCCACTTCCATACAAGGCACGATCAGGTTTTAATCATCAGAGCACAGATCTCTAGGTGACACTGATGCTATCAGGGTGATTTGGGACTAGAGTCTTTTTGGTGCGTTGGATTTGAAAATCGGAAAACACAACAACAGCACAAAACCAAACTGAAGGTAAAAAATGACTGCAGTTTGTAGAATTCTTCCAGCTTTAGTCACTGAAGGGGATTGTTAGAAACGGACAAAGGGCTGTTTCCCTTCATTTTCTGAAGTGTGAATTTTGTCTTGACAGTTTCCTTTCAGAAATAAAAATTGAAAACAAATTTTCCTGTACACAAAACAAAGGGACAGATCCTCAGCTGGAATGGACCGGTATTACCAACTGAGCAACACCCACTCACAGGAGAGACTCTGGCCCTTCTAACAACAGCTGCCGGTCCTGCTCTGCCCAGACAAGAGCTTCAGCCCCTGGTTTTAAATGGTGGCAGTGCTGGCTCAAGGTAGCCTGAAAAAGATGAAGGGCTGCTTTCAGAGCAGCTGAAAACACAGCAGGGCTCCACGGCCTCTGTGCACTGAACACTTCCCAAACTGGAGCTGACTCCAGGTGCACGAGCCAGTGGACACAACAGCAAGAAACTAACTGATACCAACATGGCCCTGAAATTAATGAGCTGCTTTGGAGAAATGCTGGCTTCCTGAAACCACTTACATGGGGGTTTACTTTCTGAAAAGAGACTTGTCTCAGATTTTTCTCTCAAAACCAAGATTGGGCTGATCACCATCTTGAAAATGACGTGAGAGGTCCCCAGGAAAATATTAACCGTGCAGTGCAGGAGAACGAATGCATGACTAACTGTGATCCATCCCAGCCAGTCCTGTCCCCGAGACTGTGGCACAGCACACACTCACCTGGTGTTTGGGAAATGCCATCAGCCATGAACCAGTTACGGAGAGTGACAGCTACTGGCTTTGGGTCCTGGCAGCACAAACTGCGACTCTCATCGGGCTGCCCTTTGGGCAGGCCCAAGCGTGCCCACGTTAGCTGGGTGCATTAGTCTGCCTCCCTCACAGGAAAACAAGAAAATAAAAATACACACGCTTAGGAAAATTCAAGAAATCTCTCATTTTGCCAAGGAACAGATGACATCCCCATTGCTGGTGTCTCCAGCAGCGAGAGCTGCCCGGCCTCTGCACAAAGCACCCAGCTCCCTGTCCTCACGGCTCCAGCCGAGTCCCCTAGAAGACCCAATGCACCAGGACCCGAAAGTGAACAAACACCTGAGCACTACTGGAAGAGCACCCATCCTCCAGGGTGGGGTGGCCACGTGCATTGTACACTTCCTTTGCAATTCCCAATCTGGAGCGTCATGTCTCCCTCCCATCCCCAACACCAGCAGAGGAGCTGGAAAGCTGGGGTTATTTTTAGGAGATGGTACATTTAGGCCCTGTTAATCTTGACTGGGTCCCTTTGAAAATGACAAGGTTGGATAATCAAATACATTACACAGACTTTCCATGGAGGCAAACGAGCCTCCCACCACTCAGCAACACAGGAGCCAGTAGTTCGAAGAGGATCGTCTGATGCTGCACTGACTTGCCTCATGGCGGTGACCTCACTAGCGTTTATGTGCAGAGGCCTCGGAGAACAAGGAAATTAAAGCAGCTAAATGACTTTAAGTATATAAAATAAAACAATTAGTCATCAAAAAGTCTTCTGGAGGCTGCCACATTACACCCACCTTGAGTGGCAAGCGACCATTACTTGGCTGGGGCTGGCAAAGAAGAGGATGGCAGTGCTGCCTGGTCAAATCGCACGGCCAAAGGAGCATGTTGGCAAAACACACCCAGAGCAACTCAGCAGGGAGCTGCTGGTGTGATGACTGATGTATTAAACTGGCTGGCACAAGGAAGGGGACAGGAAGGGAGAACGCTAGGAGAAAAACACCCGGGGAGGAGCTCTGGCTGGAAGAGGCTACATGACTGCTAGTAAATTAATCAGGGCACGGCCAACCAACCCACAGCTATCCTATTAAAGTCTCAAAGCCACCAAAAGAAGGTGGGCCACAGCCAAACAGCTTATTGATAATGGTCCCTGGCCCATGCTGACAATCAGACCATATCCAGGATCAGTTGGAAGAGTCCCAGGCCAAAGCTCTGCCCAGGACTACGCTCAGTACACAGCCATCAGCTGTAACCCAGGGGTATGGCCCCCAGCACAGGGCACAGCAGCGCTGAGAAACCCGAGCAGGTCGGTAGGCGTGCGGATAGGGAGCAGCAGTGCAGAGATGCCTGCCAGGTCCCAGAGGAGTGCATTATCGCAGAGCTGTGCCTGGAGTGATCACTGACAGTTGTGCTGCTAGCATCACCCTGCCAGTGCTGCCTCCAACCCTGAATCGACCTAAACTTTGACCAATGAGTTGAGAGAGGCTGTCAGCCAGAGGCTGCCCAGCCTGGGCTTCGCTGGAACAGAATCCGGGCTGGCCAGCATTAAGGGAAGCAAAGAGTTATAGGAAAGCAGCAGGAAATTGATTTAAAAAACCCTTTTGCTTGGCATTTCACTTTAAACAAAACTAAGGCATTACCATAAAGTAAATGGCCACACCTTGCTACTTAACGAGGTTCTGCTAACAAGACCAGCTTTTCCATAGCTATTCAAATATAATGAGACCTGGGTGCCTAACTAACTCTTTTAAGCTCATTTCTAAACTGCAGCCAAAACTCACTTTCTGATTCACCACTTTCTCAGGCACACCAGTATTTAGAGAACGCCTGCAGGCTGGTACAGCACTGTACAAAGTACATAAGCACATGTTTAATTACTCCATGGACCAGGGATGTGATTAATCATACGCTCAAAGTTAAGCATGTGCTTAAGCATGCTATTGACCTAGAGCTTTAGGTGGATCTATCAGGTATTCTGATGCTCCCCATTTTCCAGTTCTTTCAGGCTCAGTAAGTGGAAAGAATATAAGAACATTTTTGTGGTCATACACCCCAAAGAATTCACCCAAAGTCTGGTTTCTGACTTTTTTTTAAAATGACAAATTTTGTACCTATTCTCCCCGTGTTCCCACCAATACTGATTATGGGTATTACAACAGTACGTATATTCTCAGAATGCATTAGCATTAAAACATGAGTGATAATTATCATCAGTCACAAGCTTTTATAAAGCTTTAGGCTTAATTTTTACTTTGCCTGAATAGGGCTTCAGGTAAGAACTTAGACTCATTTCTTTTGCACATTTTAGGGATCAGTTCCCTTATGTCTGAGCAGTGTACAGAGTCCTAAAAAGAAATGTGAAGCATATCATTAAAACTATTGCCCCTGCTAGCAGTGGACTCATCACATGGAAGAACTCAAGCATAAAATATGCATCAGCTATGGGTGGTCACGTAAATCACATTTCATTAGCCACAGTGTACATGATCCTGGGGATTTTTTTTCACTGCGCTTTTCCACCTTTCCAGTGAAGCCTTATTCCTAGTTCATTATAATTTCAGGAAGGTCAAACTGTATCCATTCCCCAGTGAGGAGCAAGCAAAGGAGGCTGGGACCTGAAAGCTCCGTTATTTTTTTTAACACACAACTGCCTCTTTTCTGCCGCAGGAAATCCCCGCGCGGGGAGGCTGGATGGACGGGACAAGAGCCGCTTCTCGAGGCAGGCGTGTGACCCGTGTGCACTGCCAGCTGCAGCATCACAAACTCGGGGAACACCCGTGCCTCAAGTTCACCCAGTGAAATCGCTGAAAAGCCAAGGGACTTCAATTAGAGCACAGCATGTGCAAATCCATTTTCAACAACGGAGAGCGGACAGGATTTGATTACAAGAGAGGAGGCACGTGTCTCTGAAGGAACAAAACAGATACAGTAATTGATAAACGTTTTGCCTGCTCCTCCTAACTAATCCCATCACATGCTGTTTATTGCCAGTATATTCACGGAAAACGCCCATTTTGGCTACCAGGGCATGCCAGAGAACAGAAAAACCCAGGGTTCCCAGAGAGATGGCTGGCTCAGCCCGGCTGCCCGCACCCTTCTCACAGCACTGCATGGTGACCTGGAGCTTTCAAACTATGTTGCTCTCTGCTTAAGATGTTGGTCTTCTGTGGTAACTTTACAGTTTTGGTACAAAACACAGTAAAATCTTCCACAGAAAAATGAAGTCTACATTACTAGGGAACCTAGCCTTCATGCTCTATGTAGGTTTGGGAGTTTACATGACTTTTTCTCTCATTTCAGTGTTACTTCACAGTGGCAACTCTGAAATGATTCTCTAAAGGGACCAAATTGCCAGAGACAGGTTCAGGGAATGCCCACTGGTTTTGGGTCCAACCCTAAATATCCAGAAGGTCCTTACAGCAGTAAAAAGCATAGGGCCACCCCCCTCATTTGTTGAATGTCATTAAACTAGACAGGATTTGGCAACATGAAGTTGAGCTAGTGTCCTTAAAATTGCTGATAGTTTAGAGCCACATGAATAGGTGAGAGAAACCCAATTCGCCTGCCATATAGATGGAAAGAAAGTCACATCAACGTTCAGAAAAGCTGAACTGGGTAGGCATGCACTGCTGCGTTCAGTGCCTGACCACCAGTGACTTGTTACAGGAGCATACCTACATACCTACAAGATTTAGACCTCTGATACCAAGCCCTGAACACATCTAAGAGTTAAAAGCCTTGCTATTTGCGTAAGTTACGAGCGGAGCCATAAGTCTTAGCATCTGTGACTAAAAGCTGCTTGTACAAACTTCCTCTGATGAATGGGATAAGAGCAGTGCTACCTCCCACCCTCAAGCGTGGAATGAGCCCAGACACACTGACCCTGGGACCATTTCCCCCTCCCCTCTGCCTCCAGAGAGCCGAGACCAAGGACCCACTTCTTAGACCGAGTTAACTCCAGCCTAGGTGAATTACGAACCATTTTGCTGGATACTTTTAATAAGATACTTTAATGAGAATGAGGTGGTGTCAAAGCTCTTCCAGTGTCCAGGTTTACGACTGCTGTGCAATACTGCAGGGAGTATACAAGAAATGGGAAAGGGGAGAATTCTGTCCCTTTAAAAACACTATTAATGAACTAGAGGCCTTGCTCCTACCCTGCTGTGGTTAGTAAGACTTCAGTTCAACAGAGCTGGACTCCAAGTACTTTCTGTGGGCATACTCAGATAGCCCTCACACAAGTCCTCCCTCCTCACCGAGATCCCGGCTGCACGAGCTGAGTCTCCAAAAAACACTGCTTATGTTTGTGGCCCATCAGGTCAGGACTTGAGGGGGAATAAATCAGTGCAACTCCACTGCAGTCAACACTCATGCCCATTTCCACCCATTTACAGCACAGCCCACTCTGCTTTGCAACAGCCTCATTATGTGTATTTTTAAGCACTTAAACTTGTGCTTGCTGCCTGCAAGCAACTGATCATAACTCAGTGTTACTGTAACACTGGTAGCTAGCTAGTTATAAAATATTTCCATTTGGAAAATGCACTGAAAAGGTTTGAAAGTTACAGAATTTCCAAATGTTTATCAACAGAGTGCTCTAAAATGATCAAAGCGCTCACGGCTGCTCATCCAAAACAACTACCAGTCACCAAAATTAGAGTAGGGGACAAATCCTGAGCGGGTGCAGATCAGGATATCTCCACTGGCTTACAGGAGGTGTTTTATTTAGCAATGGGCACACCTGCTGTTTCTTTGGAGAGCTGTAAATTCATTTGGTGATGCTGACAATCCACAATTTATATTTTAAGCCTAAGCTCCTATCAGATCTTCTGAAATGAAACTACAGTTTGTGTTCTTTTTGAAGGCAATAATATCTTAAAAGTATAAAGACATCCAAAACTTTATGTAACTAGTATTACATAACACCTTAAACTGGCTCATAAGCATTTTCCTAACTCTGGATTTATTACATTTTTATTTGGGGCATGTGAAACAACTCGCTGTGCAAGTGCAGTTACTCACATGGGGCTGGGTTGGGGGGGAAAGAGTTCATTGCAGTGGAAACTCTGAAGTGAGAAGCTTATTACTGTGCTTGCAAAGATGTCTGCAAAGAAACACTGGCAGAAAAAATGTTGTTTCATTGTGTCTCACTGCCCTTAATGGCCATTGATAGAGAAATTAAATAATGTCCTGGAAGGAGGCTAGAGACAGTATTAGTATTAAAGGCTGAATGCATGCAGAGCCTCCGGCTGCATATAGCATTAATGTCATAAATGTGTGTGTGAATGTTCTCATTCAGGCTATAATTTATTCCCCACGGAGATGCAAAACTAGTTCAAATATGCTACATGTGAACCAAACTCTTCCAGTGAGGGGAGCGCAGTATGTGAATCCTGGAGCTAAATTTAGGCTGAGACTTGCAGTACCGTAATTCTGATCTCAGCGCAGCACTTCGAGTCACAGCTAACAAACACTGGGAAATAATTTAGTCAAATTCTGCTCCTTTGTTATAATCTATTTTGGATGAAGTTATGGAAGCTCTTTACTGATTAAGAAATTGAGCTATTAAGAAATTTCTGATTTAAGAAATTCAGCTTAAGTTACTCAGTTGAATTTCGTTGTTCAGTGCAATTGTTTACAAAAATTAATGTAAGTGGTTTTAAAAATGTAGATTCAAGCTGATTTTTGGGTGCATACGATAGCTCACGTGAAACAGACAATATGTAAAGCCATATGCAAAATATCATTAACTGTATTGCTAAATAATCCACAAAACTGGGAAAAAAGGGATACTGTAAATATCTGATTTTTTCACAAATTACATTGTTTGGTTTTTACAGTCCAAGGTAAATTAAAATGGGCAAGCTCGTTTGTGATTAAGCACCTTTCTGTTTCGTGTTCTTATATTTGCATGGGAATGTTCTCCTCCTCCAGAAATATTTCCTTCAAAATTAACAGATGAAGTCATGATTATACAAAATATCTTTGTAGTCAAAGCAGATTTTGTAATAAAAAACATTTTAAATGCAACTGAGACTTCAAATCTACTTTTATAGTATCCTTCAGGTGTAAAATACAGCCACAGAGGTAGAATTGAGGAAACTTTTATCTTTCATAAAAAATCAAAATAGCATTTAGTTTTAAATTGAGCATATTTTAACTGAACTACATTCAAATTCTTCTTTATGAAACAATCTCTCTTTTCATACAAGATTTTTCATGCATATTCTGGCTCCATAGCTCCAAATCAGTTCGCCACAACTTGTTTCACTGGAATTCACCAGAAGACTCAAAAGCCAAGTGCCAAGGAGCCGAGCTCCTGCCGCAGCGTAAACTGTCCCACCAACCACCACAGCCTGGAAAGCCCCAGTTTGGAATTAGCTGGTGCTTTAAACAAGAGGTCATAATCAAAATCACAATTCCTGACAAAGTCTCAATATTTCACTCTATAAATTCTTAATTCATTTTTCAGTATTTGTAGGTCGCTGCTAGCTCCACCCTCTCAAATATCAGCGATCTCTGCTGCTCTTAAAGAAAATTCCGTTTTGGGGAAATGTGATATTGCACCAGATGTTTCGGCATACGGCAATTCTGCCCAGCCCAACCTGAGCGTCACTGTGTAACGAAGCTGAGCATTAAACAGCTTCTGGAATTTATTCCTTAAACTACTGCAACTTGCATATTTGAATTTAACCCTATGGACAGCGTCGCATTCAAAAGCCCTGGGCTTTGTAAAACAGAGCCACTCCTAAAGATTTTTTTTCCCATTTTTCCCAAAAACATAAAACCGTGACTAATCTTAACAGGCCACTGGGCCACTTGCAGATTAGTTCTTACAGGCTGCTGATTGAATTAAATTTAAGTGTTTTAAATAGCGTTCCTCGCCACGTTTTAAAAGTTATCAGGCAAAGAGATCTTGCCGAATGAAATCTGCTTTCAAATTTTATAGTCTGAAGAAATTCCATACTTGGAACTGCAAAAAAAATGTAAAGTGCATTTAGAGAGATTCGAAACAGCTGTAAGAACTGGTATGGCACTATTTCATTTAATCAAGATTTCACCAGGAAAAGGATGGGATGAGTCCCTGCCCCACCTCCAGCTGGAAAGGACTGACCCTGGCAGTTGGGGGTAATGTTTGCTCCTCAAAATAACACCCAAAGCAGCGTGCAAGCCTCCACGGTCCATCATTTGCACTGCAACTGCCCAAGTACTGTACCATAACTGAGCAAGACTCCAACGCCTTGGTCAGATGGGACACTTTGTAATTAAATTAGTACTAACGAATGACAACACTAGCAGACACCATCTAGGAGTCAAGGCTCGGGTCCCGGACCTATAAATGGCGTCCCTAACAAATCTGTATTGGGAAAATACTCAAATCCTGTATGATGCCATGGAATGTGGGCACACCACCCACCCACGTGGACAGTCAGGACACCACGAAGGACTTTCTGCCGAAGGAGAACAAAAAGCCTGTTGCCTGCTGCCACAGAAAGGAAAAACCCCACAGTCAAACCCTCTTAAACCGATAGGCCACTAAGATCCAAATACCATCCAAGAAGTCTATAGGAAACCCAATTGACCAAGCAACATCTAGAAAATATTTTGATTATTGAATGCTGAAGAAATACGCCATGAATCCACAGTCCATCAGTTCAGCAGGGAAGAGGAAGCTGTCTCCGGACCAGCATCACCCCTGGCTCACTTCCTTCAGTCTGCAGCCACATGATTTCTTTTCCACACTGCTGCTGGCTCACGCTAAGGTTCATGCGAATGTGCAGAGTGGCAATGGGATTTTAAAGACCTATTCTGTCTTGAGCAAGGAAGGGTTTCCCTGTCCCGGCATGACACTCCCCTCTTTGGGATCCTAGCAGTTGTAATCCTGTTGCTACCACCACATACACACACCCCCTTCTCACTCGCTCCCCCAAAGCGACTGAACCCCAGCAGAAAGCAGAAACCCCTTTACCCAGCATCATACCCAGCAAAGGGAGACAGTGCTGTGCCTTGTGAAAGCCACGCAGATGCCACCAATCTTTCTCATTTTACAGGGGTGTCACTCAGGGTGCAGGAAGGGGCTGAAGCCGCAGAGGGGTGTCCCCACCTTTGGGGCAGCAAGAGCCGCCCTGCAGCCTCTTCTAGGCTCTCCTGCCCTCCTCCTCTCCCCTCTGGGATCTGTCGCTTTTTGGGTCCCCAAGAAGGGAAATGCTGAAATCAGCAGGAGCTGAAAGGATTTTCTCAAGCAGGCCAGCAGTGGAAAGGGAAAAGCACATTCTCTTCTACGTCTGGTTTGCCTCTGTGTGCTTAAGAGCTGGCCTGCAGCAGGAGCTGGCACAGAGCACACCCCGAGCTCAGGGTTTGCCATCTGCGGATGGGGCCAAGAGCAGCGGGGAAAGCGTCTGCAAGCAGGGTGCTCGCTGGGTGCTCCACTCTTATTCAATTTAGTCCTCGCTAAGGGTGCAAGGCTCTAACACAAGCATGTCCAGGCTTTTGTGAAAGGTCTGTACTGAACAACAGAGCTGATACTGCGCATGTTCCAAATCTAACCTGCCCCTGATTACACAGATTTGTAATCCAGACACTGCACACTTGCTGTGCTCTGTGCCCTCCTGCAACTTAAAATACACTCCTGGCTTGAAGGTCTCTATTTGCAAACATAGAGGAACAGCGGTTCCTAAATTGCAGGCAAACATTTGACTTCACTCAGTGCAATTCAAAGAATATCCTGCACGGGCCCCACCCTTCTGCCCAACAACTCAAGCCCTTAGTGGCTAGATAGTTTTCTTTCAGGCCTTATCACAGATAAAATATGGCCCTTTTTTTTTTATTGAAGGAGTAGAACCTGCCAAATATTTACCAACTCTTTCAGAAGGCTGAAAATGTCACTCCTACAGTGTAATAAACTTCCCCAGAAAGGGCCTGATAAATAGAGAGCCTTGCTGTACTGCCCAGAACTAGTTTAGTGTGGCCTAAGTATTGCCAAGCCTAACTGACTAAGAAAGCATATTTGTACACACAGGAAGATTAGCAAGAGAGGCATAAAGTTTATAAGTGAAAATAAAACAAAGCCCCATTATTAACCGGGGAGGGGGGGAATAATTGAGTCTGCATCCCAGAGAGCAAAGGACATAATAAAGCTTCAGAGCTAAACCAGTAATTTAAGAGCTTGTCCACAACTTGCAGAAGCTTGAACCATCTTCTTTAGCATTTGGAAAGTGCTAAACCGTGGCCTACCCCCAACCCTGCCTTCAGAGCAATATTACTTAAAAATAAAATAAAATATTTTTACTTTGTAATTTGACCCACAAAAAGTCATTTGGGGCATGAGGGAATGTTCCCTTCCAGCCTGAATTTTAATTCAGAGAGAATGTTTAAACTGAAGAGTGTAAAACAGATGCTGAGAAACATCTGCATTGCACTGTATGTTCTTTGGGGCGCAAACAGAAGTTGGAAAGCGCCTGTCAATAGGGTGTGTGAGGCTACGACCTAAGTAAATGCTAATAATGGGGACGAATGGAGAGAAAAAATACATTCCTAGTATCAGCAAGTCTGTCAACAGAGTTCTAGCAGCTATAAACAACTACATCCATGCTGGTTCAAACAGATCAATGTTACTTGAAAATCTGTCCTTTCACCTTGGCAAATGCCATTCAGAAAATAATAATAAAAAAAAAGATTTCTAAAAGTGACTACCGAGTTGGAAGCTCAAATGAACACATTTCACAAGTCCCGATAACCACAAAATGCTGAGCACTCACTCCCTGCAGAAGCCAGGCTTCAACTGGATATTGAATGATGCACTCATATGAAAAGACAGTAACACAAATTATGCTACAGAACACTCCAAAGTAGGGGTTTGAGGGGACAAAACTTGCCAGAGTTAAAGGCAGGAAGAAACCAATTATTGTTGGAGGGAAAAAAAAAAAAAATCCAGATTATGTTAAACCTGGCAAAAGCTAAACCCAGCAGTTTACCCAGCTTTACAAAGCAAACCACAATTAAGAAGATCTCCTATGAAAGGGAAAACTCCCAGTTTAGCCTACCAGCAAGTCCCAGAGCCTGAAGAGCAGCACAAACAACCTCAACAAAAACTGCTGCTTGCCAGCAATACCCAAGACGTTGTACAATGCGTTGGGAGGAACACACTAAAGAGGCACAGAAATCCCCCCATTCCCCGCTTTCACATCATCAGGTTTTAATGTTAATGATACGGCTCTGCATACTTCAAGTATTTTTACACTATGCTCGTCTTCTTGTAGCTTCGTCTTGTTCCAGGGCGGATGATTAGAATCAGATTTCTGTGATTTCACTGCAGATTAATTTCGTTAAGAGCTACAGATCTGCGGGGAGAAGAGGGCTGCGAAGAGGCCAGCAGAACGGTCTCTAGCGGTGTTCTCTCCAAAAAGGGTAACAGTATTTTTCCCCTTTATTCCTTACTTTCACACACTCCTTTTTGTGGCCGCTAGACAGAGTTCTTTGGGAAAAACGGGCATGTGGGGAAAAGAAACGCACAAAAAATTTTCCTTTAAATTTGGGTTTCAAAGAAGTCTCCCAACCAGTCCTTCTGAGTAGGTTTGTAAAGAGAACAGGCCCAGGGCAGACCTGCCTGCGCCTGCTGTCCCCACAGTCAAACAGGCACCCAAGGGACCGCACACAGGAATTAGTTCTGATCCACCAAGGTCTGTATGCCCCGATGCATGGCAGAGGAACAGCTATTAATATATATTTTAGTATGCTGCACAGAAGTGTTTGGATATAGAAGGCTGAAGAAGAAAAAAAGTATGCAGAGGTCTGTAATATCATCTGCAATTTTTTCCTAATTGTGAAATGCTAAGTAAATATTGTTATTTTTATGGGCAAACGCTACAGAATACAGCGCTGAAAGCAGGGTTTGTTTGCAAAAATCTCATGGAATCAGAGCATAAAAGTTCTGCGGAGTGTGTACATGTCTGTGTACACACATGTGGAATGTGGACTCCTGCAATGCTACAGAGAGAGAATTCAATTCTAAGCGGCTTAAAAACACGCACAGGAAGATTTTAATTTTCCATTTGCTTTTATAGACATTAGCTATAAGAGTACTGTTGCTGCTGGGCCTTTTTCCTTATTCTAGGTCAGTATCATTGACTTTACAAGAGAGAAGTAAAAACAACTCCACATAAACAAAAATTATGAGGATCCTCAACGTAACTATAACCTAAGAACTTAAAATGTTACACAACACAGAAGGGCACAGAGGTTATAAATAAGATGCTATATATGCAAACAGTGATATACACACAGAATTGTATATATATACACTGTGCCCAAAGAAGGAGCACAAACCAAGGTCTCCAGAAGCGCAGTTGTACCGAATGGAAATCGAAGGCAAGTAACGAGGAACATCAGAAGGGGGGGGTAAAAGCACTTAGGTGAAAGAGAATTACCGGGAGCCAGGCCACTTGGGGTGTGTGTGACTAGATTTATTTTTTTAAAAAAAAAAAAAAAGGAAAGAAAAAAGAAAACAGATGTGTTTTCTGAAAGCGAAAGCGGTGAGAAGGATGCACATGGCCTTCCAGGAGCGAACCCCGGCACAGCGTCCCGCCGGGCGGGCACCTCGGGGCGGCGGCAGCACCGGGCGTTTAAGGCCCTTCCCGAGGTGGAATAAAACAAAATGCACTTACGGTTTGCGGAGAACCAGCTCCGTCCTCTCCCTACGGCCCGGGCACGCCGGCACGGGCCGCCCCGAGCAACGCCCGTGCCCCGCCGAGCCCCCGTGTCCCGGCGGGAGCGGCACCGGCGCCGCCGCGGTCCGTCTTCGCCCGGTGCGAGCCCGGCAGGTCCTGGGAGCCGAGGACTGGGACTTTGTAGGCCAGTTGAAGACCCAAACCTCTCATCTCGCCCGCAAAGACCCAGCCCTCAGCTCGCCCATCAGGCGCGGGCTGACATTTCTTATCCCTGTCTTTGAACTCCTCTCTCTGACCGGTGCCCGCCCCTGGGACACCGGGGACCCGCCGGAGCGGGGACACCCCCCCAGCAGCAGCCACCGCCCCGGCCGGGGACAGCGGCGGTCCGCGCCGCCCCCTCCCCAAACTCGGGGCCGAGTCTCGGAGCCACGGGCACCCCGGAGTCAGCCCCGCACCCCCCGGGCTCGGCCCCGCACCGCATCGTGACTCGGCACCGCCGGGCGCCGTCTCGCTCCTGCGGGAACTTCGTACGCGGGGAGGAGGGAAGCGAAAACACCCCACGTACGGTTCAAAAGGACAAAAAAGCCCGAGCCCCTCCGCTACCTGCTCCGAGTGAGCACGGGCAAGGGGCTCCGGGGGGACCCCGCGGCCGCACCCCCAGACCCGCAGGTCCCCGGGATGACGCCCAGGAAGGGCTCGGGCCGAACTACAGCCACGGGGGGAGCAGCGCGGTGCCCCGCTCCCGCCTGCCGCAGCCCAGCTGCTCGCAGATGGTATTTAACTTGGTATCGATCACGTTGGGATTTTTTCCACCCTTCCTCTCTGTCCGTGCAAAAGGCAAAATTAAAAAAAAAAAAAATTAATTAAAAAAAAAAACAAAACCCAAAACGCTGCCACAAGGGACATTGCAACATTCCTCTCGGCTTTCCAAACGCTTGCCCCAGCGATCTCAATCAGTCCCGACCCAACAAGCAGCAGAGGAGAAAGACAAAAAAAATATGCCGGAACACCCCAAATCAGCAATTAATAAAAAATAAACCACCGAACCCCAGCACCCCGAACCATCAAACCGGCCAGCGGCGAGCTGCTCCCGGCTCCCCTGGGGCGCGCTCCCGGTGCGGCGGAGTTTCTGTCCGGCGGCAGACGCACATCCCTCGAAAGTTTGCTCCACGTGTTGCGGCCGCGTCCCGGCAGGGTCGGGGCGGCCCGGCGCTCCCAGGCGGTGCGGACCCGCTCCGCCGCTCCCCGCCGCTCCCGCGCCGTTTAAGGAAGCGGCCAGTCCCCACCCCTGCGCCGGGCAGCTGCCGCTGCCGCCCGGCTCGGCACATTTGGAGGCTCTCCCAGGCCGCCCTCCCCACCCCCGGCCCTCCCCGCCGCTCCGCCGGCCCATCCGGCCCCGCACGGGGCAGCAAACGCCCGCCGCGGCTCTCGCTGCCCGCCGCCGTCCCGCCGCCGCCGCCGCCGGTCGCCTCCCGCCCTTCCCCGCGCTCCTCCCGCCGGCGCCTCCGCCGGGGCAGCCCCGCCGCGCCGACCCGCGCGCCCCGCGGCCCACCGGCGGCGGAGGGCGCCCCCTGGCGGCCCATCCCTGCCGGCCGCGGCTGGAGCGGGGCGGGGACCGCGCCGGGCCGGGGGATGCGCGGCGGAGCGGGCCCGGCGGGGCAGGCTGCGGAGCTGCGGGTGCCTCCCTTCCCTTCCGCCGGTGCAGCCGCTGGAAACCCTCGGCCGCACTGCTTGCCCCGGGGTAAGCCCGGTGTGGCGGCACACACCTCCCCGGTACCGTGTGCGCACATCAGCACCTCCCCGTACACCTCCACGCACGTGTGTCCGGCCTTCACCTCCAGGTAGCCGTGCAGACACCGAGTCCCTGCCGCAGGGATGCCAGGGGACACACTCCACCCTCCTGCGTGCCCCGCGTCTTTTCACGCACATCTCCAGCGAGGCTGGGTGAACAAACCCGTGTGACCGGGAAAACCTGTGCGCAAAGTGCACCTCTACAGCCTATGTGATCCATAAAGGGTTTGTAAAGACCCACTCGTTTACATACTCAGTTTAAAAAGAGTTTGAAGAAAATACCACAAGGCGCTCAGTAATGTGAGGTGAAGTCAGGAGGGACGGCTGAAATGCCATGAAAATGAAAATCTGCTTTCTTCCTGCTTTTCACTCTTGCATTACTCCTCTGCACGCCCTCACCTGCCTCATGGTTTTGAGCTTTCTGGCCTTTTTGGAATAATACATCTATGTGCTTTGGATGCCAACCCAGCACGTGCGAGTCCTGCTCACAGGTTACAAGGGGCTGGACAGCTACTGCACCTCCCTGTCATCTTTGCTACAGACCCTCCGAACACCAAATTGTGGAAAAAGGGACAAAACACACACATACCACAGAGGGCTTTGGTTCTTTGTGGGACCGTACCCCTTGACAGCTCACCCCAGTGTGATAGCAAAGCAGTGACCAGTTCAGCAGTGTGTTAGCACCACCAGAAACACAGGGGATGGCTTGTAAGGTTTTGTCCTACAGAGACATCACTCACTGTTCCTGCAAGATGTCCACGATCAAGGTGATGTTCGCTGAAGATCACAGCAGGAACACAGCTCCATCGAGTTGAGCAGCAGGCCCACAAGAGCTGCAGACTAGAACGAGCTCACACAATGGGACAGGATTACCAATGCATGGGAATGTCTCCATTGTATCTTCTGTACCTGGTCAGAAAACCTCAGCTGAGCAAGAAGCTCCAAACAGGGCTTCAGGAGCTGAAGCTAACAAAAATCAATGCCAGCATCCAGAGAACTCCTCTTTTAAATATTCACCAGGACACAAATGCACATCCCTGCTCTCTACACTGCATTTTTCCCCGTGTCTATATGTATGCAGGTTGCACTAGAAGCCTTTGTGTGCTTGGAGCTTTATGGCACCCGCATCATTATAGCTGTGGCAAGTGACTCTACCTAGCCTGCATGAATAGAATGAGATAGAGACAACTTGATCTGTTGTGTAACTGCTCCTCTCGATCAACACTGCACAGCCATCCTCTACACAGAAGAACGAGTTCCTTGGCTGGAAGCCTGATGAATATTTAGAGCCAAGGAACATGTTGTTTAAAACCAATAGTAGAATGCAAAGTGAATCATGGACCATGGGCAAAAGGGTTTGAAAGAGGGAAGGAGTGGTATGAGCATTTTGGAAATAAGTCGTACTGGCGGAAGGTACAGAAATGAAGAATTTCTTGACCATCTGGAATGGTGACACCCAGGAATTTGTTCCACAGTGACGATGCCCAGTCAGTACTGCTAGAAATGAAGATTTCCAAAAACTGTGTTCTCGCTCTTTGGTTGTATCAAAGAGCTGCTCATAACAACACAGACCGATGCTGAGCAGAACAAATCCATAGCAAATAATGTACCTACGTGTATGGAAGGAAGAGTGCGAGCCAGGGAATGGAGATGTTTCTTCCTAATTAAGCTGATGGCATACTGCTTAACTGACGTCCTGACCAACTGTCTAATTTGCTATTTTCAGCAGCCTCATACATGTTGCCTCTTGTCTTCATCTTGCCCTCACTGGTACTGATGTGAAGCGCCTCTTAATTTCCATGAGAGCAGGGCAAGACTTTCACACAACATTTTTGCCCAGCAGGAGCTCTTATGCCAGGAGCTAAATCCCATGAGAGGTGTTCAGCTGCTGGCAGCCTGCTCGCGCTTCCACTGACAGCCCTGGCAGTCCTTCGGTGGTAACTGGATAAGGCACATTTCAGGCAAGTCTTCCCTTGGCAGGAGGTACTTCCGTACCTGAGAAGGTCAGGTCTTTGGATTTCATCTCTCACAAAAACCTGCTGGCTGCTCTCCACGGTGTGCAGAACCCGTGTGCTGGGAACGCATGACTGCAGCCCCTGTCTGGATGGGAGCTGGGAAGAGGATTAGCTCTGCATTCAGTTCAGATGTAATCACAAGCATATCAAGTTGTAAAGCATCACAACTTTCACAATTCTAAAAATAAACATAAGCAGTTTGTTTCAAGCCGTTTGGCAGCCAAAGGGCTAATATATTAATAACATTAGACCAACAATAGCCCAGAACAAAAACTACGGAACAATAGATTCTGTTACTTCTGAAAATAGCCCTGTTTGGAAAAAACGAAAACATTTTTACAAGAGCCCTGAACCAGATGTAGTAGCTTCTTTACAGGTCTCCACAAAGGCTTCACAAAGTGGAAGACTGGTGTGATACCTCTGAAGTCAGGAGGGAGGTTCTGTGGGTGGGAGACTGGACTGCATGTTGCTGAGTGGGACACACTTACACCCCAGGGACGCAGTTTGGTCGAGTTGAATGCATGCAGTAATCTGAGTTTTTCTTTCCTGATCCTGCCTGTGCTTATGCAATGCCTTTCTCTGCAAGTAGATCCATTGATTTGTTAACTTCCCAGCGTGTGGTACTAAGCAGCATGTAAGCAAGCCTGGCTTGTAGCCAGCAGCTTGGTCTTTCAGCATCAGGCCTTGTTGACAGAGACTGGATTGTCAAAGAAGTTAAACTTGAACACAATGTAGTGAGAGAGATGACAAACTCTGCTGATGGCACAGGATGAAATTCGCTGGTCTTCACCCGAAAATACGAATCCATGCTGGAGACTGAGAGCCAGGTTTGGTGGGTTTTTTTTAAATCAGAACAATAGGAATAGCAAGATTATGATTAAAACTCTGCATTCTGAAATGTGCAAATACGATGTACTGCACGGAGCTGGCCTGACCCCCTGTACCTCTGCAGGAACACTGAGCAGCCAAGTCCATTAAGGATTTATAGAAACTGCTGTCCTGAGCTCTTTACTGCGACCTGGTTGTTCAGCTCTGAGCACCCACAGAACGCCCGTGAGCTCCAGCCTCCAGTCACCCCTCAGACATGGTCTGGGTCTCTGCTCACCGGCCAAGGCTCTGCCTGTCCAGAGAACCTCTGGCAAACTGTCAGTACAAGACGAATACCCCACCATAAATGGGGCCTTCATATTTAAAGCATGTGTGCATATGGGGGAGAGGAGAAAATCACAGGACTAACGAGCTATGATTAAGCTCAGAAATAATGGTTTCCTGTTCAAACAGAGAGCTATGTCTCTTCTTAGTACAACTACCTCATCCCCAATTGTGTCTATTAAAGACAATTACTGGGGGAGACAGATATGTGTAACCAGATGTGGAAACAACAGTCATGTTATGCACAGTGCCATATGCAGTTTAAATTCTTTGGGGCTGAACAAGTTACATATAAAAAAATGGTGTGTGTGTGTTTGTGCACAGAGGAGCAGCTGTCAATGGGGAAATCCCCTTAGCCCACTTTAATCCTACATTTCACAATCCCCAGGGATTAAACAAATGCACTAACATTATTTACTGTAATGCTCCCTCCCTGGGGGGCTTCAGTCCATGAAATCCACTCCAGCATTTGCAAGTTCCAGTTGTGAAATCGGCTGCGTGCATTCTATATTTGGTAGCTCACAAGTTCTCTTTCAGTTGGGCCCGGAGTGATGAAAGGACAGGAGTCAGGAATTCTGCTGGAGCAGAGGCTCACAGGCAGCAGGCTCGGGCTTGGAGTGGGAGCTCGTTTCTCACTGCACAGGTCTTACCCAGGCGCCAAGGCACTGCAGTGACTGCTGAGAGGGGACTGTGCTCACAGGACTATACAAGATACTTTCTTAAGCTGAAAGATGCTGCCACAGTATTACTCCTCCCACCTACACGCTGGGAGCATGAAATGAGGCTTTAAACCCAGCTACACCAGTAAAGTCTCACTGCCTTCTGCGTTCCTCTTTCTATGATGAAATCTGTGTTTGAATTTGGGTAGAATCCCTATGAAACCAGTGACAAGGATTCCATCGATTCAGATGCACAATCCCCTCAGTCTCAACAAGGCTGTGACAGTACGAATTGCACAATGCCATCAAACTCTTAGGACCATTTGGGTTCCATTGGTGGCCACAGTGCCCAGCAATAACTTGGGGTCTTCTTGGGGGCTCCCAAGAATCCTCTGACACGTTTGCAGTGCTAGCTGATTGCTCCGTCTCTCTCTTGAGCTTCCCATCTAAGTTTATTATAGCCTCTTCGAAGACAGTAAACATTAAATTCTATATTAGGCTGTCCTTGCCTTGAATTCATATACAGTTTAAATGCTTTAACTTAGATCATTGTACCAGCTCAGCACTACAGTTTGAATTACTGCTGCCACAAACGAGATGGCAAACCACAGCCACAGAGAGCAGCCCCCTGAAGAAGGCAATGCTGTTGGTACAGGGGCAGCTTTGGCCCTGGGTCTTTCAGACAGCAGCAAAGACAAAGTAGTTTCACAGAATCACAGAAGGGTTGTGGTTGGAAGGGACCTCTGGAGGTCATCTGGTCCATCCCCTGCTCACACAAGGTCACCTAAAGAAGGCTGCTGGACAGGATGTGTCCAGGCAGCTTTTCAGTATCTCCAGGGAGTGCTCAGTCACTCTCACTTGAAAAAATGTCTCCCGATGTTCAGGCAGACCCTCCTGTGCCTCAGTTTGTGCCCTTTGCCTCTTGTCCTCCTTTGTTGTTGATGCTTTTTGCACTGCTGGCATGATGTCTCCAGTAGGACTCTGAAGCCTGGCTTTGTCACCATAATGACCAGGCCAGTGGAGCTGTATTGTGCTGAATGCATAGGAAATTATTCTCCATAATATGAGATTATATGAGGACTAATAGTTCAGAAACTACATTAATCCAACACTTGACTCTGCTCCCATGGCACTGCATTTACAAACATATAATTTCATCAGCTCCAATATACTTTTTTTCCAATTTACAGCAAGGTAATAATAAAAGCTATAATCATGTTACTGCCCTTCATCCTGCAACATCTTGCTCACTGCAGCAAACTTCACTCAGTGGTAAACGCAAGAGGGTATTCACATGGATAAGGAGAGCCCCCATGCACAAACCTTCCAGGCCTGGGCTCTGAGCCACTGTTTCTTTCATGCAGTTTACAGTCAGGAACACGAATAAGCAGCTGAGAGAGAAAGAGGGAGAGGAACAGGGCTTCTGTGACCAGCAGGTCCCATGCTGCTGAAGTTACACAGCCTGTGGAGGAGAGGAGATTAGGAGTCTCACATCCATGCCCCTTGCTCCTCCTTCCCTGCATAACTGAAGTTCATTTCAGACACACTCCCTGGAGTGTCAGCTGGCATCTCCTGGTCTTCACAGAAGCAGCCACTGCCATTCAGCATCACTTTTTCCATTTAAATTCTGTTTTCACAGGTTCCCTTGAGAAACCAGGCACTGAGCACTGCTCCCACACTACGCCAGCATGGCAGTAAGGACTGACGCCCCCTTTTCTGGATGCCTACAGAGCTCATTCACAAAATCCCGCCGCTGCCGCTCATGACATTACACCTTTCTCTCAGGGGAGCAGCAGCTCCTTTATTCATCATGGCCAGGGAGGCACACACGGACCTTTTCCTTAGTATCTAATTATGGATGAGAGTAACATCCTCAGGACTGGACCTCTGTAAGAGTTGCTACTCCTATACCAAAGCAAAAATACAACTGGGTTCCTCATGGAGGAACTTCACAACTGCTTCCCTCCGCATGCTTCCAGGGAAGGGGACACCAGCAACTCTGCTCCTTGAACACAGAATGAGGAGACTCGCTTTGCCTTTCCTACAGTTGTCATAAACAGAGTTTTCAAGGGGGAAGAAATGTCTCCTTTCCCATCTCACTATCATTTTTTAAATTACTGAATGCTGCAGCATTCAGTGGATTGCTATTCACCAACACGTACCTGTTCCTCCGGCAGAACAAATCAAGTGATTTCTGTTTCTGCTTGAGCCTTCGGCATGCAGACAAAAACATTTTTTATTCATCAGTGGTAAAAGGCTACAGCCATTTGACTTTAAACACAGACATGCTTCTGGGCTCTCTTCCAGGAAGTCTGTGTCACCCAGGCTTTAGATCGATATGTTTGTCTGCAAAGTCACCCTTTTGATCTGTAATTTTTCATTTTGACACAAGAAATGCCTTTTGGTCAAACTTCAGCAGTCCATTAAATTCCAGGCATAATGGAAATGGGAATCACATTGCTGTAGCCATGTGAAGATTTCCACAGTTGGGGGTTTATTTACTCATGGGTTAATTTACTCAGCCATATATTTGGGATTCAGACAACACTGCAGATACTGTTCTCCTGCCTCATCCAAGATCACTGCCTTCCCCTCAATTGTTTCTTGGTGGTCTCACCAGCAGCCACAGCTTTATAAAATACTTTGTACATTTAGTTGTCTGATCTGCAGGAAATGTTGTCGCAGTTTCATCCTGCAGGCGCTGAGCATTCTCCCAGCTTGGCCCTGTCGTTTGCCATGCTGGGACACCCGTCCCAACGCTGGGAGCGAGGGCTCTGGCCAGCACCCGGCCCAGCTGGCCCAGGCAGCTGCTCACCCCTGGCACACGACGCTCTGTTTGCACAGCTCAGCACATGTATTTTCTTTCGAAGTTCAAGGTTTCACAGCTTGGGTTGTTTTTTTTAATTTCTCTTTTAAAACTAAAAAAAAAAAAAAAAAAAAAAAAAAAAAAAAAGATGCCAGCAGTCCCATAGAGGGCTACCCAAAGAAGCAAAAGAACTGGGAAGACAATCCACCACTTTATTAACAGGACAAACGGGGTCTGAACAGCCTTTGGGACAATCCCCCTGCCCAGCTCCACACAGCAAGGTCTGAGCAAGGCTGTGGAATGATCTCACTACTATTTCTGAACCAGACACACAGCTCCTCCTGTGTTGCTAACACACTGGTTTTCAGTTGCTGAAGTTTGACCCTAGGGAGGACTTGACAGACACTCAGGAGAGTTGCAAAGCACTGAAAAAGTTATTATAATCTGAACAAAGAACATTATGCTTTTAGTCCCCATTCACATCTTGCCTTTCAAAAGCAAGCATTTTCTGTCAGCCTCTCAAAAAATACATATAATATGCAATTCAGAAATACTGCTGTTAGAATTGATTCATTTTTACACTTATTTTAAAGGGGTCATGAAGATGTCTGGATTCTGAATCACTGTTTGTCAAACCAGAAAGGTCAGGAAATTCTGTATCTAAATATGGCCAGGATTTTCAGCAGTAACACATCTTTTAAATATATTAATTGTAATGTGTTCTTATTAGGTAATTAAAAGGGGGCCTCATTTTAATCCTCATTTAAGAACTCATTTAATAGAGGCATTACATTCAGAGGGAGGCTGCTCAGTATTTTCTGGAATAAAATCAAAGATCTTAAAGCAACTCAAGTGGGATACCTAAAAATTTTTATGTTCTTGGTCAGGACTTGTGTCCAAAATAAACAACTCTCCCTCATCCACCAAAAAAAACCCAAAACACCAACCCAAACCAAAACCATCTCGAGCACAGCTATGATCAGATCATAAACATCTCGATTCCAGTTCATTGACACTTCAGGACTTCAGATATTAAGTTAAAGCCAAAATCAAATTTATTGTCTCAGTAAGAAGAGGGGGCCGTGAATTTGGGAGGTGAGAGAAGACGTGATCTGCCTCAACACAGCCCTGCTGTGCCAGGAGCTCCCACAAAACACGATAGGCACAGAGACACCAGAGAGTGAGATCCAAAAGCCCCAGTGGTGCCCGTGCCAGTGAGTCAGGAGAGGAGGGAGCAGCAGGATCAGCTCTGCTTCGATGTGACAAGCAGGACATTTTATATGGATTTTATTTTTAGGCTGGACTTTGCTCACACGCAGGGTCAGCTGACAGAGTCTTGTTAGCTTGAGCGGAACTCTGCTAATTTACATCAGTTGGGGTCCAGCTGTTGATTTCCAGCTTTGTTAACAAATAGTGCTGTGGTACGAGGTGACAGAGACACGCGTGGGGCCAGGCTTTCACATCCTGAGCTCCTGCTGCAAGAATTCTCTCAGTTATCTGAAGTAAGCTGCAGACTTTGATCTTGCCTGAGCCAGGGCTGTTAGTAGTTTGTCTCCAGGAGGCTCAGCACAGCATCTTGCCCTGGTGTAAACTTGATGTGAGAACTGTGTGTTACTGAACAGAAAGGATCTGGGCAGGTGAACTTGTTCCAAGAGTAAAGATGCACACCTGGAGTCCTGGTACAGAGCTTTCCTGCGGGCCCCACCCCAAGGAGCTGGGTAAAGAGCCTGCGAAGGACCTTCCTCACACAACAGCCAGGAGTTAGAAGTGAATATTCCAGTTCTGCAGAGACTGAAGTTAAGCAACTGGTAAGCTGCCTGAATGTGTTACGGGCACAGAGAAGAGCAATGCCAGAGCTTTACTGAAATACCTGGCTTTCACTCCTGGGTTTGTGGCACACGTGTGGGCAAGACTCAACTGCTCGAGTTTATGGGATGGCAAGCCTGTTTCAGGGAGGACCTCAGTTTCACAATTGGTTTCAACCAGAAACAGACCCACAGAATTCTGAAATTCTCTGCAAAAGCTGCAAGACAGCTTCTGAATCATTAGAAACGTTTTGGTTTGACATTCTGATGTGAGACACTGTAGAATAAATAAAAAAAAACCCCAAAACAACAAACAACCACACTCAAAATAAGGTGTTTCAAAGCTGGAACTTTCATCCTCAAAAGCCTCTAACAAAGCTGACGGGATTTTGACAGCACTGCATTTTCCAAGTAAAATGGTGTCTACATTTTTCTAAACAAGTACTGAACTGCATTTCCTGTTTGTATATCAACGTGTACTACGGCTTTTTTGTGGCTTGTTAATAACAGACTGTAGAACCGTTTCGTACAAACCTCCCCAAACACCTTACACACACACACACACACACTTCCAATACCCGTTGAGAAAGACAACCAGCCTCTTCCCCAGTCAGTCCCAGGGTAAGTGTGGCACATTAAACAACAAACCCCAGCTTTTTCTAAGCATTAAAGGAAGCAGCTAGTTTTTTTTGGAAGAGGCCCCTCTGACTATTGTGATTTTGCAATGAAATGACTATTCTTTGCATATTTCAAGCTGTCTGGAAGCAGCAGTAACCAGAGTGATGTTACACAGAGGCAGCAGCAATGTGCTTACACACGTGTAAAGCTTCGCACAGCTTTATGTGTTAAGAACCAAGCAATCAAGGTCAGTTCTGGGGCGGACGGTACAACTGCGCTAAGCTTTTCATAGCTGTATTTGTTTATTCCAGGATTTGGCTCCCTCTACCATTTAAGGACTCTGCGTGTGAGGATGACATCAAACACAGAGAAAGTCACAGCAAGAGGGATTCATCGCTTCCAAGCTCACCAAACACTTCCTCCACAGCAATGCAGTGCAAACATCAGTTTAATTATGATTCATTGCATTCGAGACAACTGCGCGGAAGCAAAACACAGCGAAACTCCTCCTGCAGCAGGGGTGTGATGCACGGCAGAGCACACCCGCACCGGGCAGGGTGTGCGGGACCCTTCCCCGGGCTCTGCCCCTGCCCGGCCCTTCCGCCCGACAGCTCCGTGTGTCCCCCGCTCCCCGGGGCCTGCAGCGTCCCCGCCGCGCCGGGCGGCAGCTCCGACCCCCGCCAGCAAAAAGTAGCCTCGATCGAGGCGGCGTCCGCGGCCCCCCCGCGGCGGGGCAGCCAGCGCACCGCGCTGCCTCGACAGGCACGGACGGGGTTCGAACCCGCGATCTTCGGTTTACGAGACCGACGCCTTACCACTTGGCCACCGCGCCTGACGGGCTGACAGCACCTCCGCGGCGCCAGTGGAAGGCAGCGCGGCGCCAGCCCGGGCCGCCCGCCCCAGGGAGCTGCCGGCGGCGGGACGGGACGGACCCTCCCGCCGGTTCGCATCACCGGCGCGGTTGGCGGAGGTTCCCGAGGCACGTGCCGGCGCTGGGCGGCTCCGCGGCACCGGGAAGGGGCGGTGACGGCGCTGCGCAACCGCCCGGGAAGGCGCGACGGGAGCACGGGCGGTTCGTGGCGTCCCCCGCCGGTGGCGGGGAGCGGTGGCCTGCAGAGCTCAGCCCTCCCCGTGGAACGAGAGGAGCCACCCCGTCGGGCGTCGCCAGCACCACCGGCGAGGGCAGCACTGTTCCTCAACCCCCCTGAATTATCGGTGAGCGTCTCCTGGTGAGCAGCTCCCGGTGTTTCTCACGGCAGTGCCGCTGTGCATCGCTACAGAACCACAGAGCTGCCCAAGCAAACAAACAGTACCTGTTCGGTATGAAAAACCCTGCTGCTGAGCTTAAACACTGCCCCCGCTGCCCTCCAGTGCCCCCAGCGCTCCCCGTGTGCCAGCGGCGGTGTTCCCACCCTCCCCGTGGGACAGCACCGGGCACTCCAGCGACGGCTGCTGTCAGGAAGTGTTTCCTGATATTCAGACTGAATTTTCACGTTTCACTTCGATCCCATTATCCTCTGTTTACGTAGTAAAATCATAATAGCATAAATCACAAATACAATACTACATTATTAATATTTCCTCCTCTGGGTTTCCAGATTTAGTCTTACGGCTAACGCTTGGTTAAAACCCAAGAAATGAATCAGCTCTCATTTTTTATCACCACTAGCTGTAGGGCAGGAGGGAGGAATTTGAAGGATGTGGTTTTGAACCATTATTCAGCTTTGCATTGAAATTTTTCATTCTGGTTTCTAGTTTTCAACCATTGCTGGGCAGCAGAAAGTAATCTGGTATTTTTTTGGCTCACACACTCCTCCTGCAAAATACAAACTAAACCAACCAAATAAAAAGAAAATAAAAAAATCCATGCACGGTTAGAACCTACTACCGATCTGACATAACAGAATCTCTCTTTTTACTACGAATTCATAACCAGGCGCCACTGTCTGTTCAATCGGATCTGAGTTACACAACCTTCACTACAAGAATGCATACTGCCTTTGCAGTGAGCTCCTTCCACGAATAAATAAAACACGTGAGATCTGATCAGCTCATTCCAAAGAGGAAGAGTTGCTTTCCTATGGGTAAGTCCCATTTTTAGGTGTTAAAACAAATATTGCGCCAAATCCCACCCCTCCACCCCGCTCGGCCCTGGACTTTGGGTTTCAGGTGGCGGTGTTTAACCGCATCCCTCTGCACATGGCAGTGCTCCTCCTTCCTCCCTCCCTCCCTCGGTAGCGGCGATGAGAGCCGCTAGAAGAGCCCGGCCGTCCTCTGCTGGGGGAAAGCTCCGCTGCACCCACCGCACCTCTGCTGCTGCTGTTCTGCAGGGCAACCCCCGAGTTCATTGCTTCGCACACCCAGAGCTCGGCTCCCTCAGTGCCTGGTTTGGCCGAAGAGGGGTTAGCTCGGTCGGGGGTTGTTTCTCTGTCGGGTCTGCCTGAGCACCAGTCCCACACGAGCAACTCTGCCCGGGGACCGTTCAGGTTTTAAATAAAAGCACACTAAGAAAAGCCACACAGCAGCCAAGAGAGACAGCGTTTCATAAAACCCAACCTGCAATTTGCTTGCGTTCCAGCGCAGAGCGCAGCCTTTCAGCTGCCAAGGTCCATCTGCCTCATTTGGTGCCACAGCCCTGTTAGCTGCTCTTCTGTCTTTTAGGAAGCAGCCTGGACTGTGAGCTGCAGTCCTTGTGTTACACCCTATTGCATCACAACATTACCTTGTCTGTTGGCAAGCTACGGCACAAAGATCTCTGTGTCAGGGAATAAGGGTTTAAGCACTTTGTCAGACATGCTGACACATTATTGCTGCAAATTTGTTTTAAAACCATCATTAACCCAAATAGTTATGGTTACACATGTGGGACAATCTCCAATTTACTAGACATGTGCTCTAACCCCTTTTTTGTGTCCGAAAAGCAGCTGGCTCTAAGGAGAAAATCACCCTGAGTTATCCAACTCAAAAGACATCTAGAGTGGAGCGACACATCCCAGCTCCCTGTCTGCCATCAGAGATCTGGGAAAACATTCTAACGTGGGCCATCGAGAGCAGCAAACAGCAAGGGAAAGCATCAGAGTCACAGGTCTGAGAGTGCTGTGCTGAGCAAAACCCGTCTGCCAAGACAACACGAGGAGATCAGAGCCTGCTGCCAGACTACAGGAGCTGGCTGGTGTACTCACTCGCTGCTCACATGAGATGCATTTCCTCTTTGTAACGGCTCTCCCTGCCACCGTCCAAGTTTTCAGGAGTCAGAACTCCTGCAATCTATTTCCTACTCTGCTGCTGCCTCATTTAACCTCCGTTTGGCTTCAAACCCCCTTTCCCTCCTCCCTTTCACAAAAAAGATAGGAGCAAGATAACAATCACCTCCCGGGGTGTACTGAGCTTTAATTCCTGGTTGCAAAATGACCCAAGCATCTCAGCTCTCCCCAGCACAGTAAGAACAGCATCATTTGTTAGAAACTATTACAGACTTTGTGATACGTGGTGTTGATGTATTCCTATCCCCAGAGCAACAGCTGATTTACTTTGTCAGTGTGTCTTTCTTGCGTACCAGTGAGTAATTGATCTGGAAGTAGGTCAGTAGTACAGCATGTTACCCTGAGCTGCTGAGATTTGAGAACAAAACTGCTCCATGCCTCTCTGGTGAAGCGGTTTAGCATACACAGTGGGGAGTTTTCTTTGAGCCTGCTGTTATAAATCTGAATATCCAGCATCTCATTGCCATGAGTAATCTGGGAATGCGGAAGACTGAGAAGATAACACGCAGGTAAGTTGCTCATGAATTATTCATACACTATCTTTGCTCTGATTCCCTGAATGTCTGTAACTGCTGGGAGAAGAGCTGCCCAGCAAGGGCATGGGATGATATTGTAAAAGAAGTATAGTGTTTTAGAAACCACTGACAGCCAAATCAAAGCAGTTTGCACACTACGATCACTTGAAGATCACCACAACACTTTTTAAAGGAAAATGTTTGCCCTGCAAGGCTTGAACTGATCAGTGAAGTCTTTTCAAAATTCCTGTTCCCCTCTCCCTTGCTTTGAGCCCAGCTGGAGGCAGAGGGCTTACCGTGTTAGACTCCATATTTTAAATAAATGTTAGACTCCATATTTTAATACACCACAGGCCTGTTTCTCCTCTGCTTTACACCCTCCACCATCACTCACATGGGTGCAAAACTCACATTTTTTACATCCCTCTCACAGGGTGCAAGCGGCACCTGATGAAGAAGCAGGTAGGAGCAGCAGCTTTTCAGGATGCAAACTTTAAACCTGCTGAAACCCCCGTGGAAGCACAGCTGTGAGCCAGGTGCACCCTGCAGCCATGTCACCCTGGGCTTTGCTGAGGTTTGCAGGCTACCTCTGATGGTTTCCCTCTGACACGCTGCCCAGCAGGTAGGACAGGGCAGTGAGCTGCCTGGGCCTGCTCGAGGAGATGCGTCACCCCAGGAGTCTCCACAGCGCACCACAGAAAGGCCCCATTTTTCCCAGAAAGAAGCACCCAGCAGCTCTGTATGCTGACTGTGGCTGCATCTCTGTCAATCAGCAGTGTTTTCACAAACTAATGAACCCCTCTTTTTGGTCATGGTGCCCACAAACACCAGCCCCGGGGCCGGCTGCCCCTGAGGTGACCACGCCTGTGGCGCCCTCCCCTCACTCCACACAGACTCTTGCAAAAAGTAGCCTTGAACCTAACCAGTTCATCAAGTACTAGGGTTTTACTTTAGCAGTTAAAACAAAGACCAGGGGCCAGCAAGCCTGGCAGCTCAAACAGCAGAAAATTTTAAAAAATTACCTCAGAGTGTTGGTCAAGGGGAGTCCGCAGGCACTGGTGTGTCCTCCATCTTCCCGCCTCACACAGAGCTGCCTGTGCTGGGGATGGAGATGTGGCGAGTCCTGGCCTGAGCCTGCACCAGTCCAAGGGTCTCCTCTTGTCCCCAGTGTCTCCACACACTGCCTGGTGATGGTCCCCAGCCACTGCCTGAGGCTTCCCCCCACCACCATGACCCCTCACAGGCAAACTCTGCTGTCCTGCTCCGAGGAGGGCTCGTCCCAGCACACCTGGGGCTTGGCAGGGGCAGCCTGCAGCCCGCCCACCTGCGGCAGAGCTTCCCCTCGGGCCTCTCCCCACACAGGTGAGCAGGGGAAAGCCCTTGCCCTGCCTGTGAACCTTTGTTGCCCCGCGGGCACACCCTGGGGTGGTCAGGGCTGGCCCTGCACCAGCACCAGACCCCCTGAAGACATGACTTCAGGCTGTGCCCTCCCCACAGCACCTCACTGCTCCACAGGAAAGGAGTCAGAGCACATGCTCATTAGCCACATGGGTCAGTAAATAATTACATTTAAGATTAAAAAGCTGTCTTCAAATCATGCAAACAGGTCACAGCTGGAGTTCCCATCAGTTGAGAAGGGGAGTGCTGTGGGTGGAGGGATGAACACATCAGTCCTGTGAAGCTTCAGCATTGTGTTCCACAAAGCTCCTGGAAATTCAGCATAGTTGTGGCTGTCAGATAAGGCACGTACTGAGGCAAAGTCATTCCCTAGTGACACCTGTGTAACTCGGCCAAAGCTAATGAGAATGCAAAAAGGAGGTGGGAATACCTGCGTGTACCAGGGATCCAGGGTAAGGAGGGGCATTGAGCCAGTCACCCATGACAGACAACGTTTTAGTCATGCAGGGAAAGCAAATAATTTATTTACATGTCTGATTGTACATTACAGCTACCTGAAAGGACTCACATTAGCAGGGACTAATTGTCCCCAGAAAGTATTTCAAGAAAATACAGAGAAAATAGTGTCATGGCACATTGCAACAGTACTGACATCACTTCACCTGTGTTGAAAATTACAGAACAAGATTAAAAATATAGTCATATGCCACTTTTGTTGGCTGCTTTTTTCGTTTTTTTTCCAGTAACAATGGAGTGAGTGGACTTTTGCTCGTTTTCATACCAAGCAGCCTTTGAAGTAAAAACTAAAACCACCTCCTTGCTTCTAAGGCAGCTTTATAATCTGTCAAGTGGGGGCCAAATTCTGCTCCATGAGAATGGAACATTTATAGATCAAAACTTTGTGTTTTGGGAGATTTAGGGGATATTGATGATTTCTTTCTTATGACTTACCACAATTTATTATCTCACTGTGTCCAGGGGCTGGTGAGTGGGTTGTTGATAAACCACAAGGTTTGAGAGAGGGAACAATTCAAGCTTCTCACCAGACGAGGGGGTCAACACTCAAGAAATGAAAGCACCAGCCCAAGAGGTTGATGGGAGGGAAGGACATGTCTAGGACCAGGTCCCTGGTTGCCAGTTACAGATGGCCCAGACTCACAAGACATCTATTTAGCTTCCCAAAAGCTGCAGGGGAGTGCTGTGCTACTAACCCCAAGGGAAGGAGTTTATTCCACAGTTGCCAAAATGTGAACAGTGAGACACCCAGTTTCTCACATCTGCATCTCCATCCTTAGGAAAAGCTGCCACAGAAGCCAGGGAGGAAACAGAAGAAGTAATCCAAAGCATCTTACCCTCTCTAAAAAGGAGGGTCTGTGAATTGGTGATGCTATTTCTCTTTCCATTTCAATGGGCAGAATAAATCACTTGCCCACTCCCACAAAAAATAATCCCAGAACTGAAGTTAACCTGAAATGGGCAATGTGTTCAAATGAGATTTTGGTCTGATGTCCATTTCAAGTATAAAAAGAAGCAAATTTGCTTTAGTGTGAATAAAAACTATAATTACCAAGTCAGGACTGTAACATTTAGTTTGGTGTTTTATTCTTTGGAACTAACTGAAACAAGTGGATAGAATTGATCTCATAATGATACTAGAATAAATCTGGGGAGCACGTGTGTGACATTGTCTTACAAAAGAGACCAGCCATCTGACACAACATTTCTAGAAGAAGACAAAGAACTGCTAATTATGTTAAATTTCATTTGCTACGTAATTTAGACCATGACCTAGTGTTTCTAAAAAAACCTGTACAAAATGAGTATTTTTTTACATCTCAGAGGCACATGAATACAAACTGATCTATTTTATATATACACATGTACATTACATGGAAACCAGAGCTGAAGATCAAATGAAAAAAGTCTATATAAAAAGTGCCCAAACCAGGAGATAAAATGTGAAAATAAAATCTGTCCTCACAACAGAGAAAAAGGCACAAGTACCAAAACACGTAACCATGCAAGAAATGTAAGTACAGCCTGTGCAACAAAGCAATACAAATGGCTCCCACAACTGATTTTACAATAATTCTCAAAATATCTCAGTATTTAAACATACTGTCAGTGCAACAGTTACTGCCCTGTAGCGTACTAAAGTGTTCACATGACATGAAATTCGTGGTTCCCCTTCTGACTTCCTTTCTCCAAAGCCAGAATAATTTAGCTACGGATAAGGTATTAAATAAAATGGGGCTGATGTTGGGTAGTGTAAGAAGATCACTGCTGCAGCCCTCCTGCACCCCTTCCCGTCTGTGCACTGACTGTGTGTCTGCCAGAACAATCACCTCTGTGCCCTTCGCCGGGGCACAACGGGCTTTACAGGGGTTTGCCAGGGTGAATATCACTGTGCTGAGAACAATGATGCAAAAGCTGGCAGCTCAGATGTCACAGATGCACCACTAACAACACCTACATAAAGAAATACAGATTCTAGGGGCAGGTGATCAAAGAAGTCCATGTTTGTTAGCGTATGTTTTCATTAGGTTTAAAGTTTAAGTAAAAAGTAACGTCTCTCTAATTATATGCGTGAATAGATACGACTCTTGCAGTTGAACAAAACTTAGAAACTTAAGCCAGTAAACAAGACAAAACAAAAGCTTAAGGACCACAACGTAGCACTGTCAGCGGGCTCCGCGCTGTGACAGACGGCGGTACAGTGACCCTACTTGCAGATGTTTCTATCTCAATGGGCTGCTGCCATAACCTATAAGGTGTGCTCGCTAGGCTAAGCTAGCAGGGCTGTGCCTTGCCAACAGAGCGTGTAAATACAGCATGCAACTGGATAACTATACAGAATCCAGGCAAAACGTACAGGGGTGTCCCAGTGCTGGCTCACCTGGATGGATGTCAGGCTTATTCACACCAGCTACAGCATTTTGTCGTGTAGATGGGACACAACTTGTCTTCAGGACTGCACAAAAGGCATGGACAGGACTGGCCTGGTATAAAGACAGGGCTAAAATTCTTTGTCTCAGTAGCTAAAACCGTACTGATGCCAAGAATATTGTGTTTGTCTCTCCCATCTGCTCAAAGTCGCTGCCCCATGCCACTCTGACAGTGAGCACAGTGGCTGGGGACAAGACCAAGAGTGTAAATGTCAACAGAAGATATATTGGGGAAGAATCCCACAAAGAAATGACTCTTGCACAACAGAGCAACTCCCAGTGCGTTATGCATGATTACAGGACTCAGACCAGACACTTCCTGCAATCCTTATCAAACTCCAAAGGCACATGCAGGGTTTCATTAAATAAGAAACCCACACATGCCATGTTCTCCAACAGCAAACTGCTCCAAGGATCAGGATTTTGGATTGAAAAATCCTGAGAAAAACAATCCCAAGGATGCTGCAAAGGAACACAATGCCAGCAACGGCTGAACTGCATCCTTTAAAATCAGCTGTGTTACATCACTTGTCACATCTTCTTGACAATGTTCCTTGAGCAGCAAAGACATAACGAGAGCGTGAGCATTGCTGCTTACACCAGAACCAGTCCAGGAACTGCTCTGTTAAAGTTTGAGTCAGTTTTCACTCAAGTCAATGTAAGCCAAGCCACTGATTTGGCAAGTGTTTGATCAGCTGCTACTTCTTTCCTTCCTTGGAAAAAATCCCTCAGACCACACCACAGAGTATTTGTTTTAAGAGAAAACCACTGTATATTCACTGCCATTAAAGAAGAAAAAGTACTCATTTATTTGTAAATTCTAGTTCTCAGCTTCATCACATGTCATTAGCACTATGATCCAGAGACCGCTGAGCAGTGACTGATGGAGCAGGCCACAATGTTGTGTTTATATATTAGCTTCCAGGCCTTCAATTACTAACCAGTTAGGGAGCACAAATACTGTAGGCCAAGCTCCTCTCTGGAGAGTAATGCAGCTCTGCCGAAGTAAACTGAGCTTTGCTGCATTCAGACAGCAAAATATTTGTTGATGCACGTATCTTTGACAATTAATAAGGCTGTGTTCAACCCCCTGCTGAGCTGGTTGAGAAACATCTGAATTTCTCCCAAGACCATAAAAGGAAAGTTGTCAGCAAGTGTATTGTATTTTATTATTTTTTTTTGAGACTTGCTACAAATTTGCATATTGAGAACTCCTTAAAAATGCATGGGATGGTTACAGTTTGTCACTGCTGCACTTCAAAAGATGACAAATTCTCAAACAGCTTGAGTCTTTAGCAGAAGTTATTTAGAAAGCTGAAAAACACTCTTTTAATATCAAAGTAGTTTTGAATCGGCATCACGCTCCGAAACCAGAACCAGGCAGCAGCTGAAGATAGATGTCTGGAGGGGAGCAGCCAATATCAAAAAAATCTTGAGAAACTACATTTCAGGTGGTTTGCAACTGGTCTGACCAGAATATCACTTAGCTTTTCAGAATCTACAGTAGAGTGAACTAGGGAGCAGATTACGATACAGTACCTTGGATTGTGCTTGCATCCCTAAGGGTTAAACGAGAAGCAGGATTTTGACAGAAGAATGTTTACTGCATTTGAGTATTGCTAGGACAAGACGATACCACATTTCTGCATTTGAACTCATTTACCCAGGGAAGTGAAGCTATTGTTCCACCAGCAGTAACACTGTACTTCCCCAGCTGGCCTGTGAGCACAAAGGAAGCCCACAGTAAGGAAATAAATTTATCAGACACTGAAACTGGTGCCTCCCTGTCTCCCACATCTGTCTGTTCTGCCAATGTCTGACACTTGATCAAAACATGCACTCTCTGCTGTTGGTATCAGATGACTCTTCCCCCTGCCCCAGTGACCCATCAAGTGATCCCTTATTACCGAGTTACCTGCACTTCATAAACTGTGACTTCTTTTCTGCGATAGAAGGGTTCTCCATGGCTTGAACTGCACGACAAGTTGGTCTAATACCTGTAGTTACTGAGTCTAAGAGTGCAATTGCTAATTAGTATTTTTAGAGGTGGATAGAGAGGAAAAAGTATCTTCCAGTGAAATGCCTCTCCCACCTCCAGCTCACATTACTTGTCAAACATAGCAAATACCTGGATAAGTATCTGAAAAATAACAGAAATCATTACCACAGGGCCCCACAGGAGCAGAAGTATAACTTCTCTGTGCAATAAACCAGAGCTACAACCACCAACACAGTGGTAAGACAACTCTTCAGATGCAAACACTGGAGCAAGGAAGAGCTTCTAAATGCTAAAGCAGCTGGGTGCAGAGCTAAGCAAAGTGTCTTGCAAGTCTTCAGAAAATCCACTGCTAGGTACCCTTGGTTTTCAGGATTTCAGCCAGATTTAGTGACTATTTGCCACTATTAGTGACTATTCACCTCTTACATATAAATACCTGCAGAAAAACTTGGCTGTCACTACAGTCATGTCATTTTCTGTTCATGTCCACAGGTCCTGTGGTCTCAGTGAAGTAAGCCAGGCTCTCTGCTTCCCAATAGTCCTCAACATTTGCTGATGTTCTACCCTAATGGGAATGGGCTTTAGATTATTAAAATTTTGAAGCTAAGTCCAGTTTACTTTAAAATATTTAGGGGAAAATATTCAGTCACCAGTCTGACCTGCAGCACAGCTTCACTCATCTTTAAATCCACTGCCTGAGAGCAGGACTGCAGTGTAACTTACTGAGCACAGCCCCAGTAGCAGGGCTGTTGGCTCCTGTCATAGCAGGTCAGCAACAGCCACCTGACAGTTTGAAACAGTTCTCTGTGACCCATAAAAAGAGCAAAGTCCTTGGCAAAACCCACCGTCAGCACCACGCAGAGGGAGATGCCATCACTAAAGTGGAGGTGAAGAGTTCTGTAGGCAGGGAGCTGTAGGTAGCACCAAGCTGGCTTAACTGGTCCTCTCCTACCTTCTGGGTGGCACATCCAGAAGCAGCAGCAGGTGTGAAAGGTGCATGCGTGGGGTGTCCGTGGTGTTCCACCTGCTCCTCCACAAACAGAAGCTGCTGCAGTTTAGCACAGGATATTTTACACCATCCCCAGGTGGCAAAGGAGTAGTCTTTAAATCCCTTCCTCCAGATTACCCTAGAGCTTCAGGAAACCAGCCCTGAGACATCACTCTTTGAACAAGACTTTCTCCAGAGCACTGAAGTCCTACAGACATCTTAATGTGCTGGGTGTTCTGCCCCATAGTTATTCCTCTGCTCCCTTTTGCCTTCCAGTTACTTTTCACCTGCCTAATGCAGATACATAGGAATAAATTGCTTTTATTTTCATGCCTTCAAGAAAGCCTGATTTCAGTACTTCCCCCCCCTTCCCATCACTCTAGTAACACGTCACTGAAGGCAAGAGCACAGAGATTGCAGAAAAATATATATATATTTACATCCATCACTGAATACATGCTTTATGTATTCAAACTCAGGAAAAATGCATCACATATACACACCAAGATACATCAAGAGAATACTAGGGGCAAGACACTGCCAACAGCAAGAAATACACAGAAAAGCACAGTCATTGCTACTGTAACGTTCTTCTGGGGAGTGTATTCAAGAGAGGGAACATCTCTATGCACTGGGGAAAGCCAGATACTTGGGCCTATTGTTCTGTGCCAGTTGGTGTGAATCAAGTGTGAATTATTTACTTTAAAAAAAATGCATGGAATAAAATTAATTTTTTTTAAGCATTTGACTATCCAAACTATTCCATAAGCTCCTTATATAAGCTACATCATTAATTAAAAAGGTCCTAGCCCTACAGTACACAGATCCAGCTCAGGAGAACACAGGCACAAGTTGAAGTCCATCCCTATTTAAGGCAGCATTTAAGCATACACTCAACTTTAAAGCTTATGTTCTGTCCCCCTGACTTCTAGGAGCAGTCACAGTACACATTTAAAGTCAAGCACCTGCACAACTGCTCATCTAAATCAGGATGTGTCCCCTATACGGAGCTTTCAATATGCATGTGTGTACTCTGTCTGGATTGGTAACTTCTGCAAGACCAAGCTCTTTTTACTGCCCTATAGGTAAAAGTCACTCCACGTCAGACTTCTCTTCACCACTGTGTTAGGACTCAGCCGGTCCTCTCCACAGCTTGCCCACAAAATGTCAGTCTCAAAGGAGTGCACATAATTTCAAGGGCTGCACCTCCTCCCCCTGAAGTGGGCTATTTTGTACAATTTTTCTTTTTTTTTTATTCTGTTTCCTTTTTCTTTTTTTTTTTTTTTTTTTGGTAAGAACTAGAATGTGTTCCTTCAGTGAAATCTTTAAAGTTAAGGGTGAGGGGAAGGGGCAGGATCCCAGAATTCATCTTAATGGCCCATGATAAACCCCTGAAAATAGGGGAACAGATTTAAGAGCTTCTTAGCCTCAATGCTACAGGGACCCTGGCATAAAAACACACAGATGTGCACACACGCTGCAGAGCAGGCTGGCTCAGAGCATCCCAAAGCAGGCTCCAAAGTGATCTTACATAAAAAGCACTTTGTGCTGACAGTGGCAAACAAGTGGATGGTGATTTTTCACAAACAGCAAAAATTCTGCAATATCTTCTTCTTCTTCCCTTTTACTTTGTGTCTTTCCTTCCCCCCGCCCCCCCCCGAACATTCGTTTTTAATTCTATGTGTGGTTTAGGTACTAAAACTAAATCAAATAGGAAATTACACAGTCAGCACCAGTTGGGAACTGAACCTGGGTATGTTAATTGGTTTGTGGTACCCAAATTCCTGGAAGAACAGAAGTACAATTCTTGCTCCTAAAGTTAGGGCCACATCCATATGTTTCCATTGTCTTTTTCACCTTTGCAACTAGAGGTAGAGTCATTTTGTCCAGTATCTAAAACAGCATGATCCAGTTATATTGTTATTACATTAATATACAGTATCCATCTTATCACAGGTATTGAAAGTGCATGGAAAAAGTCTAACCAAGCCAATTCAATGACAAATAACAGTGTACCAAACATCATATAAACACACCCGCGCACCCACACTCACACGTAGTGTATATATATATTTATAGATTAATTTACAGTATCAGAGTGTTGTTTAGATCCAGTGGCATGTGCAGAAATATCAGGCAGTTGCTGCTTTTCCTTCTCATATTCTCTTTAATTCTTTATTTCCAAAATAGATGGGTTGTGGTCCAGGATTGCCAAAATGATCTTGTCCATATACTGTCGTAATCTGTAATTTATCTCTTCCTGTTCTTTAAGGGCTTCCATGAGCTGAAACACAACATTTCAAAGTTAATCTTCTTGAAATACTCTCACTAGTTTACATAGTAACACAAAATTCAGACAGGTGAGAGCCTAGCACCTGCTCAGGATCACCAGTTCTCTTTTGTGACAGGTATTCTACCTCTAGAGAGGGAAATGGAAGAGTTCTATTAAAAGGAGCATCCAAAACCACTGTTAGATTTAAGGCAATCTTCTCCACTTGTGAACTCCTAGCAAAGCATATTTTTCTGTTGTTCCTTTGTCACCTTCAGGTAGTTCAACCTTGACAGTTAATTACATTGAAACCCACGGATTTTTGGATGAAGTACTTGATTAAAAAAGCTTATTACCTCATCTCTTGATGCAGAATCAATTTCAGCAGCCAGTGACTGGGCTTTTGTTTGCGTTGCAAAGAGATTTTTAGCTTCATAAAGACTAAGACTTAGGATCTGTCCATTCAGATCATCATTTTGGTCACGAAGTTTCTGATTCTCCTATTTAAGGATGAAAATACATCATTTTAAAGCTCTTCCTACAAGGCTTCATTAAAAAAGAAATATTTTTTTAAAAATCATAAGTAGTTTGGATGACATACAGTAAGGCTGCAAGCTAATAGCAGCTCTCTTACCACCAGTGACAGGTCCTCCCTGTCTGAATCACAGGTGTTTCCTATGTGCACAGTTTACATCACCTGCACAAAGTCGTCCTGAACAGATGCAATGAGGGTCTTATGTTTGTGTGGGAAGGGAGGGACAAAACTTAGAGGCACTGTGCTGGGGGCTGGAGCTATAGGCATTTTTTCAAAGCAGCCCTGGACATTTCACACGGATTGAGAGTCCTTCCCTGCTCACCTGCTTCAGCCGTTTGATTTCATGCTCCATTTCCACCTCTCTGGTTTTGGCATTGAATTCACTCACACTGGATGAAGAGCTTCTCCCACGTCCAGGACGCTCACATTCCAGCTTGTAGAGCTGCAAGTGCTCCAGTTCCTTCCGCAAGTCTTCAATGAGCTGTGGGCATGCAAGCAGGCCATGTCTCTCCAGCCCCTGCACAACCAGCCCTTCCTGGCAACAGCTGTCTCTGTGCTGCACCTCTGCACTCTGACATAAGCACTGTATGAGCCTGGCTGAGGCCGGAATTCCTACAGTACAGCCACTTGCTCTTCTGTAGAAGCACAGCTCACTTGAACTGCATCAGAGCTGGAAGCAGCTCTGATCTCTAAGCTTCGTGTCTGAGAGGCATTCCCCTTGCAAACTTAGTAAAGGAAATGTTAGGGCACAGATTCAAGGCCACAAGTTCTCAAAGCTGTAAATCCTTTAGGTTAGGGATTGCCATTTATTAGGTATGCTTGCAGCATTCATCACCCTATGGGTACCACCCCTCTCATTGAAACACAATCCACATTCACTAGATGTTGTATTTCCAGTGTTCATCCTGTCTGCCTGTTCTTTTTCCCATGGGTTTCCATGCAGAGGAGATGTGATTGCCTGATCTTACATCCCTCTTCACACCTACCTCCTGCGTGGCTTCCCTCTCCTTGTTAAATTCCAGCCTGTTCTGGCGCAGCTTGTCCATCATTCTCTTGTACAGATCCATCTCGTCTTTCAGTCGCAGACTAGTGTCTTCCAACCTATCTGACATGCGTTGCCTTTCCTAGAATAAATGGGAAACTTCACAGCTAGCTCACACGTACATAAGCCATCTTCAGTTTTACAACACAAATCTATAGCTGCTGTCAAATTGCTCAAGCGCTCGGGAGTTTTTTACCTCATCTAATCTCTCCGTTTGTGATTTCAGTCGTGTGACAGTGCATTTCAGCTCACCATTTTCTTCTTCCAGTTGCTGAACCCTGTGTCAATAACAAAAATCTTACAGCAAATGCCTCTCCATGAATGCAGACATGCAAAACAGCATGCTCTAAAAAAAATATTTCACTTGCACTTGACAAAGACAAAACAAGAAAACCTTTCTAATCTCAGCATGTTTTCTCATGAGCTACTGGGTGCTTTTTTGTTTGTTTTTAAGGCCAAAAATGCTACACGGACCCTCAGATTTTTATGCTCCTAACAGGTATCTAAAAAGAATTAAGTAGGAAGAAATAAATGCAGACAGAAGTGTTTGCTACAGCTGGTCACAATTTTCTCCTTGAATCCATGCCAAATATCCAGTTAAGCTGTCTACATGGGCCATATGGATTAAAGCATTAATGTAAACCATCCTCCAGCTTTTGGGCATTAGACATGCATCTGCACAGCTACTCTACAGAACTACCAACCTGTAACCATCTGTGTGCTGTCTGGTTCTGAACAGCCTATGTTTACATGCAAAGTAAAGATGAAGAAAAGAAGAACTTGTGCTCAGCTCTGGGTGGCACCAAGATGTTTGTTACCTTGTATTTAGCAGTTCAATTTCAGTGCCTTTCTCTTTTTCATACTTGCTGTATGCTTCTCGATGTCTCTTTATCTCTTCTTCCAGGGTCTGTTCTGCTGATGTCTCTTGGTCTTTCAATAGTTCTTCTAGCTCATGAACTCTAAGGAAACCAGATCTCATTTCAGTAACAGCTTCACAAGTACTTAAAAAAAAAATAACGTGTGCAACTTCAGCGCCTCTCTTTTCTTCCCACTCCTTTATTTCATTCTACTTCACCATCTCTCCTGGCATTTAACCTCTCCCAATACCTCTTTTGGTATTTAATCTTCTAAATAGCATAGAATTACATAGTATCAGTTCATTTATTATTCTTTCATTCTTAGTCTCAAGAAGTTGGGACTACAATACAGCCTTTTGCTCTTGCTACATGCAAGAAAAATTCCAGTGGTAACCTCTCTTTTAACAGAAGAGCTTGCTCTGTACAAATCAGTAACATCTCTGTACTAAGAAACTTGCTTGGAAGGCCTCTGCTTGCTGAAAATTCAGCAGGGCAGCCCTATTCCTCCTGGATTTCTCAGATGAAGCCTTATCTTATTTTGTCTATCACCATTAAAGCAGAAGACTTGGTTATATTTTACAGGTAGAGATATTCCTTCCCTACAACTTTGTTCCAGCTCTGCTCTGACATGATAAAGACAACTGGCTCCATGCTGTATTACCTGTGAACTAGCTGTGTGTTCTCTTGTTTCAGTTTGCTCTTCAGGTCACCATTTGTCAGGCTATCATTCTCCAGTTCTGTCACCTTTTTTTCTAGGTACGTTACCTGGAAGGGGAAATGGAAAACAACTGAGAGTTTGAATCTCTCTTCATACACCCTGTTCCTAACTGGCATTTAGCTATGCTACCCTTTTCAATGGGGGCATGCTTCCCTGCAAAGCCAGCAGCAAAATTAAGCTCTGGAATTCTGAGCTCCCCAGACACTGCAGGTCAAGGTGAATATACAGTAAAGAAGTATTAATACAATACCTAGATCTGTACTTGCATAGTTCTTGCATTTTTGTGAAGCAAAGCCATAATATTAGTGGAATATCAAGGACATTTTGAATGAGCTACTTCAGATCACTGCTATCTGTGAGCAAGAGAGCTTTGTCAATTGATGGCTGTCTCCAGCAGGATTTTGTGGGTATGTTAATTGCAATGCACACAGCCTCTCACCTTTTCAGTTATATCATTATCACAGGAGTCTATACTGTCTCTGAACAGGTCTTCTGTGCTGCCATTACTGCTGCTGAAGTTACTGTTGTGGAAGAGTTGTCTGAAAGATCAGAAGGATAATTAATTTTCTTGATGAGGATGGAGGAGAGAGTCTGGGTACTGTCTTAGTATAGCAGTATGAAGGAAGAAAGTTGGCAGACAAGGAAGTTAATTACCTATGTTCTTAACAGAGCTTTTTCCAGTTCAGGGGCCTGCTCCAAGACTAGCAGTAGCTTCTATATTCTGTAATATCCCTACCCAAATACAGGGCTTTTCCCTTGAAAACCTGTCTTGGCAAATTTGTATTCCCCCCCCAAACTTATTCCTCCACTCTCCTCCTACCCCCATTTAGGGAATTGTTACAGCTGATTCCACATATATTGATAAAAAAACTTGAAGACTCTTACCTTCCAAAAGCTGTGCTTGATATTTTCCTGTTAGGGCTACATGGATACAGAAGGAATGATACAGGAGTTAAATACTTATTTGATCAGTGTTGGATTCAATCTTAACTTAAACTCCAGCTGAACTGCACAATGAAACATAACACTGACTTTTTTAGTGAAGTAAAAAAATGATTCTGTGAACAATATTCTTAAACAATTTAATAAAAAGCTGCAGTTACCAACAATGTGAAGATGAGTGGAGCCACAAATTCCTGTGATCATTAGTAAGTCAATTTGCAATTACTGTTATATTTAGCAGAGATTTGTCAGTGTAAATCAGAGTGAAACTAACATTAGATATACCACAAAGGGACACTGAGTTAGCGATGGACATTTATTCTGGATGTGCAGTTTTTAGATGATTTTATAAACAGTTAGTTTGTCCTTCCCCATAATGCTTCCCAGTTCAGCACAGGAACTGATGCTTTCCATTTGTACAGTCCCCTTTTGCAGCCAGAGACTAGTACTATCTAAATGAAGGACCAGACTCCAGTCAACAGCACTAGAACCACATCAAAATATCCACCTGCATCTCTCGATAAGAGGATGTTGCATCACACAGACACACACCTCTGTCAGAGCATCGCTCCCTTGCAGCCAGGTATATACACCCTCACTCATTACCAAAGACCATGCTGGTCATGGTCTGGGTGTTAGCAGACTCCTTGCTAGGGCAGGAATGTTGTTCATACCCAGTACTGTGCTGCTGTGTCATCAAGAGAAGAAGCACTGCAGTGCGCTCTGTGCCAAGGATATGCAGAGAGGCAGGATTTACATGCAGTTTCTAGGGGGAGCTAGAAGCCCACCAAATAATTTCCTTCCAAAACCCTATCTGATTGTTGGAAGCGCTGGATGCTTTCCAAGTGCTCAGCACAGTTTAGAAGTGGATGGAGGGGCAGAGATGTAAGGAAAAAGCTGAAATTGTAAAGAACCCAAAAGTCACTTCTGCCATAGGAATTCATCCTTCTTCCAAGTTCCCTTTAGGACAAAAAAAATCCCACAGGAATGAAGTACCTCTGCTGACCAATAGCTTTAGGAGAGATGTATGTAAGGTTATATGTGTTACCCAAGGATCTGCTATATCACTCCTTCCCACCTGGAAGAAAACAGTAGCTAACTGTAGATCTGCACTAAGCAGACCTCACTTCCTCAGAAAAATTCCTGGAAATATCACTCTCATGCTGGTTAAAATATTTGAGTTTATTAATGCTGTCTGCACTTCAGTCAGAAAAATACTTATTAGCTAATGAAGAACAGCATTTTGGTTCAGGCTAGAAGTCAAGGTCTGAATTTCTTGCTGTTTTGTAAGAACAACACATGGGATACAGGGCAGGAGAGGGCTCTTTCTTCCTCTCCTGCTACTAGCTAGTCCCATTTCAAGGGGGCATTGCTAAAAGCAGTGCAATAGGCTGCTTACCTGTTTGCTTTCAAGTTTTTCAGCCTGGCTTCCAAATCGTTGAGTAGATTTATCTTTTTGCAGCACTGTGAGCAGTAAACATCCAGTAACTCGCTGTTATAAACATGCCTCATTTTTCGGGGTGTTTGGCCAGCACTGTTTGCAGGAAAGGAGAGATGTTACTGCCTATAGTAACCAACTCACAACAGGTTTTCCTCTTGACTCTGTCTGTGTGAGAATCACACACGAGGGACTTGGGAAATCACCTCAAGGTGATGATGGAGAATGCTAGTCTTAGGGCAAATCTACCTGTCTGAGTTGAGGCTTTACAGAGGACATGTTCTGGGTGTCAGAAAGGATCAGTTTGGGTGACTGGAAGAATAGCACAAGGTATACAGAGATCATGCAATGCATGTAGCAAAAGCAGCTACATTAGTATGCTGAGGTGGAACAATGTCCCCCTCTCATCTTGCCCACCTTCCCACTAGAGCCTGGCATGCAACCTGAAGTCTTTTCTCCACAAGAAACACGGGAAGATGAAAAACAGCATGATCTGGTAAGAAATCACACAAGCCCTCTCAGATGGTGGGACGGAAGGAATCCTAGAATGAGGAGGAAGAGAGAAGTGGACATAGGTCTGAAGAGGAGATAACAGTAGCTCTTGGCATGATAAAGAAAAAATAAACTCAAATAAAAGGGAGCAATCATGGCATGAAGTGCACAGAGCCCCAGGAATGCGAATGGAAAGGGCTGCATAAACCTGAGAAAACAGGGTATGAAGGACACAAGCCATCATCATGAAGGGGCAGTGGAGAGGAGTGCTGGCTCTGCATGCATGACAGAGGTGGCAAGGCTGGACTGCAGAAGTGCTTGAAACAGAGGGTAGCATATAGAGTTGCATGCGGAACAGAGGGATACAGTGAGCTTGTCCTGTGTTAGCAATGAAGGACAAGACCCTCATGTGCTATTGATCCAAGCAGACAAATCCTAGAGCATCTTCATGCTTGGCTCTTCCCCAACCCTGCTCACCCATTCCCTTGCTTGGGGAAGGATTTTAAAATCAGCAACTGACTTGGTCAGAGGACGTAAGAGCTACAGAGACTGAGGTCACATCCAGGAAACTGGTGGACTGTAAGTGGCATTTCCAGCTCCTAACAGACAGCAGCTACTTGCTTATGTTCTCCAAGACATTCAAAGTCAATATGGATGCTTGTTTCAAACAAATCCTTGTCCATATACAGCACTTCACCTTACAGGTTAGTGCTAAGGATTTGTAGTATCAGAACACCAAAGAGAAACAGCTCTCTTGCATGTCTTCTCTCCACTGCATCACGGCCGGTGCATAGTGCTGAGCTGGATTCCAGCCTGCAGGAGATAACCTCCAATACCAGCGCCTAACTATGAAATCTACTGTCTGCAATAGAAAGAAATCTCTACAAGCAAAACAGCCCAGTTATTTCAAAAGAACCCAACAGAGGTTATCAGAAGCAACATTTCTGCCATTACTATTATTAAATGTATTCTGTCAATCAGAAGGCAGAAAATGAACTGATAATACTTTGATTTTAAGGTGAGTCTATGTAACCAGTGTAAACTCTGATATGGTCACCCATGCTCAGAGAACAAAATTGAAAAAATGATTGTTAATGAATAAGGAGCAACCTGGAAGATACAGATGAGCCAAGGTCAGAGTAGGCGTTGGTTCTGGTCTCATCATCAGGGCATGGGCTACTGGGAGTAAAATCCACATCATCTCCTTCCCCATAGTCTTCAAACTGTTCTTCATTACTGATCAGAGAGGCGGTGGAATAAGTTGAGAGGTCAGATGCTGCAGAAGGGTTGTGAGGACTTGACCTGAAACAAGAGGTCAAAACGTCTCGAAGGCCGACTTTGATAGCATCTCACCTCACATGGAATCTTCCACCTTTACAGCTTGTCCCCTCACTTGAGGCTGTAACCCACTTACTCCGTGCTAAAAAAAGTGAAGTGCTAAACACATCTGATGTGCATTTGACACAGTGCCTTGAAAGACAAGATCATGAGAATCTAAGAACAAGCTATCTGTGAGACAGGCTTGGATCAACACAAACCATTTCACTTTAAAGAACACACTTTGACAGTCCTCAGCCATCATTTCCGTGTGGTGGTGAAGACCACTGCTTATGGGACTTTGAGCACACCACATCTAATTCAATGGAGCAAGTTTGCAGCAGAGGGTGCAGGGTGATTCTCCTGCCCAGAGTCCAGACTAACCTGCAGTCATGCAGTGTCCTATCTTGCAGAGGCAGGTATTCTACACAGGTTTGCTCAGCTCCCACCTCAGTATGGCATTCAAACAAGCCAGTAAATTCACATACAAGTTCTTACAAACATCTCCATACATAAAATGGACATCTAAGGCCTGAAACACACGCTCCACTTGTGAAGCCCTGCAGTTGCCAGGCACATTCCTGTTCCTACAAAGCAGAATCCAGCGCCTCTGCAATACAGACAAGGCACTGATTCAATCTGCTGACACTTTGTACAGATTGGGCTAAACAGTTCACTCCCTTCACTGTGCTTCAGTGCACAGTGCCTGGATCTTCAACTCCACTAGCTGAGCCATGGGACAGTACCTCCCAGTTGTTCTCCAGCAGCTCTACAATACTGCCTCCTAGGTTTCTTTTGAGTCTGCCCTGAGCCTCTTAACCATGCCTTGCAATTTCAGAGACAGGGAGGTTCCTCTTCCTGTAATACCACACTTGTGAGCTGTAAACAAGAGATGCAACCGTGCTCCTTTGGCGGATGGTGCAAGCACTGTTTGCATATCCCTCCAAAAGCAATTAGTAAAAGAGGAAGCCTGCCAATGTTTCAGATGTACGCTCTTTTGTTTCTCCTGTTTTGATGAGATCCATTTATAACCTGCAATTCATTTATCTAATTCACATTAACAGAAATTAGGGCAAGTCAAGCCTGGCACACTATTAAAAGATGAAATTCATGAAGATAGGAATACTCATACTAGAAATAGATCAAACTTATCTAACAATGCTCCTTGGCTGGGAGATGGACTAGTGGGAAGCTCAACACATCACACTAACATCTATTCCTGAGGAGCTGCTGTGCCACAGACATACGGTGTACTGATGATTTTGTGTGACTATGATCTGTGTAACTGCAGCTGCTGTTTTCATCTCAATGTTGTTACACCAAGTCAGTTTAGGAAGAAGCTCCTCATAACACTTCCACCAGGGATGGAGGTAAATTATCAGTCCTCAGCTGGGACTGATGATGTATACTTGTCCATAAAACCTATTCTCCAGCTGAATAGCCCTGGAACATCGCCACTTGCCAACAGACAAGTTGTCTGGTGCACTTCAGCAGCCTTATCCCTCACGCATTGCCAGGCCAAGTTTCTCTTATGGCAGCTATGCAAACAGTCTGCTGTATGCTGGACCCGCCTGATAACACTGTTTAGAACTTCTAATTTGTAGTTATTCGTAAGCTTTGCCAAACTTTAATCTGCTTGGGTTGAAACAGGGTAGATCCTGAACTTATAACCAGCCTCAGGCTGGAAACTGTCTGGGAATTGCACAGCCATTTTCAAGGGACTTGCTAAAAGCAGCTGGTTTTCCCCATTCTAACACTTTTTGGAAAAAAGCTGTTATTTTGTTTTGATTTTTTATAGCTATTTCCTGTTCTTCAGAGCAGGACTTCACAGAGGGCTGGCACATCTCACCACACACCTGCTTCTTCAGCAAGCAGGTATCATGGTTTGGCCAAGTAAAAATCTCTATCATGTACTTCAACACAAGAGCATAAACCTTCCCAAGTGGTTTCCCACAGATTTACCAAAGCTGAGGATGCCTCAGAGGATAAACCAAGATCTGTTAGTAGTAGCATGGTCGCTCTTAGCAGTTCCTGCTCCCCCTAGGAGGGCACAGGAGGCACAGTGCCCACCCCATTCCCTTCATAAGGACCACAATGGCACAGCTGGGAAGAAAGCTAACTCATTTCAAGCACGGTATGGGTAAAAGTCAGTCACCACAAGGATGGGTACTTTGAAGAACTGGGAATGGCAAGGCAAGGAGACAGGTTTGATCAAGAGCTGATGAAAACTGGAATTATTTTGATAAAGGGATTGCTTAGGCAAATGGGAGAAGGCCAGATCTCAGCTAGCTGAGAAATTCAGGAGGGCAGGAATGAAGCACCCGAGGAGGCCCAGGAGAGAGAAGGGTTAGGTTCACTGCCTTAGCAATGAAAGAAGCTCAAGAGGCACACATCAAGATGACAAGCCAAAAACAGGGAAGATGGGGCAGAGGCTTAAAAGCAAGCCCAGCTGAGCTTTGTCCTGTGGTTCTGCATTAACTCAGTTCAAAGCAGGATTAAATCAAGTTGGGTCCTTTTTTCCCCCCAGTCAGCTTTTACCAACACCCCCAGGTAGACACCTGGGAAGAGTCAAGTTAGGATTACAGAGACACTCTTGTGTTAACAGCAAACTATGGTTACACACGCACATGCCAAGACACCCTGTGTTAAACACAACTTACTGCTGCACACTAAAGGTTATGGAAAGTTAGAAACACACAGAATTAACTTGGCACATGGAGTTGCAAAGCAAATCTGCAGAGCCCACATCTTCACAAAACTAGATGTACAAAAGCCTAAAGCAGCATTCCCCATATTGCACTGCTTTATTTGTTTTAATTCCAGCATATAAAGGTTATGGGAACACAGAAGATCCTACGTTTTGGGGGATGCTAATGAAGTGATCCAGTTTCACTTCAACACGCAACATGCAAGCCCCATGAGTGCTCACAGAACATGCCAGAAGGAGACAGGGCTGAGACCATCTAAGCCTCTTAGAGGACCTGGACACCCATCTCTATTACATTGTAAATGGATATTAAGTTTCTAAATCCTTCAGGCATCCTCAGCCCCCCACAGCAGGGATTAGTCACATAAAGGCTCCTTCCCCTCAGTCCTTTTGCACATGCCTCAAAACAGGGCTGCCATGGGGCAAAACTCACTTGTCACCAGGCAGAAACAGGCCACCAAGAACACCGTCCTTCTCTTCGCTCCGACACACGTCAGAGGCCTCTGAGCTCTGGGCACTCTCAATAGCACTGTCCATGTCAGACTCATGGTGAACCTCTTGCTGTGCTAGAGTCATCGTGTCGTCATCAGGAAAGAGCTCCGACTCGCTGTAGGCGCTTTCGCTGTCCAAGTAGGCACAGTCCTGGATTTCACCACCCTGGCAAAAGAAGAATTGGGAGGCAATTCAGATCATCCTTCAAGGCAGTTAAGAGGATACAAGAGAAGCAGACCCCACTCTGTGGATGCCCCGGTAAGCAAGAGTGATACTGAATAAAAGCCATAAAACAGAGCCTGACCTGTTTTACAAAGGCCAGTTCCTGCAAGCCCCGAGGGGAGCTTGCATCTTCCAGAAGGGCTCAAATACTGTCTCTGGCTTGGTGTCTCTCTTCTACAGGAGAGTGGGACACAACACCCAGCTATAAAATGCAGCCGCTTTTGCCCTAATTTACCATCAAAATGCATTTGGAGTAATAAATATCCTCAAAGTTTTTTTAATTATAAAAATAAGCACCCTTTGTAAGAGGATAATCAAGGGACCAACTCTCAGTGACTTCATGTATTAATATTAATCGATTAAAAAAGGCAAGCCAGATAAGTCTAACAGCTTACTCTGTCTTCGAGGATAGACAAAAATCTATAAGGTGAAAAAAGAGCTGGCAGGTGTTAAAACATTTATGGCAAGTCTTGGTGACAATCAAATATATAACAGAGCAGAAAACACCCCAAAGCCATCTGTTCCAGGTTCCTGGAACCACACGCCTTGATTAAGTATCAACTAAAATAAGTCGTCATTCTCATTACTGCAACACTTAGCTCTTGCTGTTCATCCCCTCCCTCCCCTTCTTGCCCCATAAACACTCACAACAGCCAAGACAAGCTGTTTTCTATTTACTTGTCCCTGAGGGACAAATAAAAATTTGTAATTGAAAAAATAAAGCCTAAGATTTTACTCTGTCCTTTGTTTGATATGTAGCAACACAATACTGCTTTGGTAATTCCCATCCAGGGTGACACAAATGACTCATGACTCCAGAGCGAGTCCTACAAGTGCTCTGACTCAGAGCTCCTCTCCAAAGCTCACCTGCAAGCTCCACAGGCAGCTCTACCATTGAACTATTGCCAGCAAGTTAAGACAATCATGCATTTAAGGTTTAGTTTACTGGCACAAGTAATGAAGCATTTTATTCATGGATACATGTCATATTTAGGCCCAACTGTCATCCACGCTGCTCCTTTCCCAGGAATCCCAAGACATGGCAGCCTGGCACCACCACAAGCACCAGCTGCCCCTCCGGCAAGCACATGCAGTGGGTGCTGTTACAGTCACTGCTTGCAGCAGCATGGCTTCAAGTCAGCCCCTGCAGCCCCTGGACACTCCCGTGCTAGAGCCACAGAGGCTTAAATCCCCTTTTAAAGAACTAGTGATTTTCTATGCAGATGACACCAATTTTTTAGTGCCTTTTTCACCTCAACATGAGAAAAGTCAGCCAGAAGACGCAGCTTCTTAAGATCTGCAAAAGCCACTACTAGAAATGTAGGTCTTGCCTTCCATTTTTTTCCTGAAATACCTGTTTATAAGACTGTGAAAGCTCTTAGCATACAGAGGTTTAAGAAATTCAGAACAACCCCACCTGCCCAAACCTAGTGAACTAATGAGCACCCAAGCAGTCAAAAGGAAAACTTCACTTGCAGTGTTTGAATCTCTAGGCACATACTCAGAGCAGGTACCTGGATGCTTTTCTAGCTGAGCTTTCAACAGGCTCAGGCTTATTAAGCCTGAGACTTTCCCTAGTTTCCACTCCAGGACATGTCCAAAAGGATTTACTCTTGGTCTATGCCATATAATATTTATTGAAGCCACATTGCCTCATGCAATCAAATTTCTAGCTCTAAGCCACAGCACCTTCAGCATGGCTTTGACCCTTCAGCATCTACAAACAGACAGCACAAGTACTAAGACCTCTTTAGGAGGTGTTTAAAAAGTAAAGATTGTTAAGAGCAATTAAGATGTTTCAGAAGTATCCAGGAGTGTTTGTTTATCTGACATTTCCCCAAAGTTCCCTCCTGCATGCTAAGCCCCACAGGCACAACACTCCTGTTTCTCTTTAAAAGTTTAATGCAATAAAGCCCTGACTGCTGTTATGGAATTGCACCAGCTGGTAAAAGTCTGATCCAAGAGGGAAAGAGAGGGGCATGGAGCACACAGTGGATCCCTGAAGTAGGAGCTCATGGAGGAAAAGGAAGAAACAGCTCTTGCACAGCCCTACCTCCCAATTAGCACGTCTTTTTCAGAAGTCCTGGAGAAGTCTCTGCTTAAGCAATTTTTTACAGCAGGAAAAATCTCATTGGTATTAAACAAATTAACACAAGAAATTAAAGGTCAAGAAGTTCATGAAAGACTCTCCTTTTTGTTCCCTGTAGGTAACACCACACATTTGCTTTTTCTAATAATAGCAGTCTAGATGCTCTTTAAAAAAAAGTCCATTAGCAATTAAACGTGCAGTGTCATCTATAAAGGCTAAGGGCTCAGTTTTCTCTCCTGTCACTTTCTGGCAACCTAACCTTCACATATTTACTTGTATTACAGTACTCATCCGTAGTGACAGCACAGACTGCACTGTACCCACACTGGTCAGTGCCATGTATTCTTTTTTGAAGTGTAATTGTTCTGCTCCTAAACTTTCACTTCTAAGCCCCATGAAATAAAAAAGAAGTGAGCTTTTGGAGGCAATGACCCATCGTAAGCCTGAACACCTGCTTTATGCTTCTGAAATGCCTCACTGCAAGACTTGGAACCCCTCCTGGAAGCTGGTCTTCCCTTCTGCTGATCCCATCCTCCAGCTCTGAGGAGCTCAGGGACTGATGGGGACTGGAGAAGTGAAGAACATGGGTCAGCCAAGCTTCTTTTAGGAGCTCCCCCTCAGCTGCCCTCTGCTGCTCCCTCACAGGGGGAAAGCAGATGCCACACAGCACACCATGTCCCAGGCTGCCAGCCCCCCTCTTCTCTGCAAATCTGGCACCTACCCCACAGATCTGTGCAAACAAAGCAGACATTTAGGAAGCACATCTCAGCTGCTCTTCTGAGTACCTGCCAGCCAAACCACACGCTGAAGACCCCAGCCCTTTCAAAGCAAGCTGCAAAACAAACAATCGTGCCAGGGAGGCTCAGCTCCAGCACCTACATCAGCTGCTCATTCATGTTTTTAAGTACTCAAGGTCCACCTACAATCAGTCACCAAGATGTGTAGAAACCAGGACCAGTGACAGCCCCTCCGTTGAAGCCTGTGTAACTGTTTTCTGTAGGTAGGAACTACATGCTTAGCTGTTAAACTTTTAAAGCTTAGGGGTGGAGAATCACTAGTAATAATGCAGTGTTTTCAGGCACAAGAATACCTCTGATGTGCAGCACAGAAATCTGGTAAAGCATGGGCCTTGGGTAACACCACTGAGGCATCTCTTCAGCTCCCTTGGTGAAAGCAGCCTTCGGTGCAACCACCACAAGTAAACATTTAACAAAAAGTTTTCCTTCTGTGGCCTAAATAACCAGAAGAAGAAAAGAAAACAAAGCCCCCTTAAGAAAACTAATACAGGTTGAGAAAGCTACTACAAGAACTCGGAACTGGGGCACGTCGCTATTAAACAATATACAGGCATCCACACCTTCCTGACTAAAGCTACAAGATGTTTGAAGCTCTAATTGTTCAGTGATCACAGTTTCTCACAGGACCATACTTTCAATGATGCCATCTAGCACAAGCTGATTACAGACCACGCCTAAGGAAATTAAACTCCTAAAAAAAAGATAAAAAGATAGACAGAAAAGAAAAAGAAAAGGCTGATGGCACATCTTAACCTCTCAGATTATTACTTCATAGTTTAGGTATCTACAGTACTTCATGTACCAAATGAGATGTTGGCAAGAACCAGTGTAGCCTTAAAAGAGCTAACTTGAGTTTAAACAGTATGTTAAAGATTAGGAGACACTTCTATCTTGAGTCATATGTTTTCAGTGTACACTCCATTAGCCAAAACCAGTAAGAGAGTGAGGTTCTGACAACCTGAATATGAATCACTGTGTTTCTCACTCTGCTAGGCAGCTCCCTTCTCTGTTGGTTGAGTGAGCCAAAAGAGGTGAAGTTGCTGCTTATGATCTTGGAAGATTCACATAAAATATCCAACCAATGTTAAAATACCACCATGACAACATAGCTGAGGGTAGCTTTAAAGCAGTGAGTACTTTGCACTTTATCTAATCGGATGCTCAAGATAACTCCAAGTGCTTCACAGGCAGTCGGCCAGACACTTGTATAGCAACTGTTGAATATTCAGCAACAGTTTGCTCTATAGAAGCACCTGCTGCCCAGAGATCCAAGGCCACTTCACAGAAACTAATGAATTCCCTTCCTCGAAAGAGGCAATTGTGTGGCTGCATTGAAGCCAGATGAGTAAGCACAGCCTGCCTTTGCACAGCCACCCCAAACAGAAGCAGGAGCCAGAAGACAGTGATTCCCATGGATTCCTTCTGATCCTTGTGGGGCAGGAAAGTGGCATCAGCATTAGGTGGGTATGGGAATACAGCTCTGCCTTGCCCTGCAGTGACCTGGCTAGGCTTTCCCAGGTTGGAAGGAATCCCTAAAATTTGCACATAAAGCAGCTGAAAGCCAGTAACTTGGCTGACAGACAGGCTACATGACATGCCTACATCAAGACGTTCAGGCTGAAGAGCAAGCCTAGTTAAAATTTGCTCCCATCAGTGCCAAATCACCAGCACCTCTGACATTTAGACAGCTTCCGAGTATTCCAGAGGAGACACGGGAAAAAAGAGGATCCAAGTCTCCCACCAGTGGGCAATTTGATTAGAAGGAGCTGGAACCATCACACACCACCAGAAATGAGAAACGCCACGTGCATGTCAGCCAACGGCACTCCCCTGGCCAGGATCATGCCCCCAGCCCACACCTGCCCAACAAGCCGAACCCGCTAGCTGTGGGACAGAGGCAAGTCTGAGTCCCTGCACCCTCCCCATCCAGTTTCTTCCCAGCAAAAGTGCAGGAAAAGTCACCTCACCCCAATTGGAAGGGAAGAGGCATGACGTGGAGGTGTGCCAGGCTTGGCGGTCTCAGATGAAATGTTACTTACTGGTGCACATCCATCATACAGAAAAATCCAGGATCTCTCGTCTTTATTTGAACAGCCACTGCATGGGAAGGCAAGTATTCTCTTCATTACTGGGTAACAAAAGGTGTGAAGCATTTCTCACCAGTGTGTTTTTGAAACACGCCAAACGTTTGCATACTGACACCACCTGGGCTATGAACTTTTTTTACAGCACAGATTCTCCCCCAACATATTTCCTTTCTGTTTTGGTTGTCAGGCATAGATGGGGAGATGCTGACTTGAGCCGACTGGAAAGAGCAGAAACTACGTAAGAGGAACATGCAGAAGCACTAAGTGAGACCACACTTCTGCATCTGCATCCACGAGGGCGCTGAGTGAGCGACTGCCGGCTCTCACCCACGCAGCTGCGGCTGAGCACAAGGCAGAGCAGGGGCTGCCACGCACAGTGACGCAGCTTGCAGGTAGGTTGAGGGAGGAGGGAAGAAGTCATTGAAACTGCTTTCTTCTCCTGCTGCAGCATGGAAGAACACCAAGTCTCCCCATATAGCTGGGAGTTCAAAATCTCTCCGAGTCCAAGATCAGTATGCAGACATGGTTATTTTACTCAGCTGTTCAAATAAGAAGCTATTTTAGGACCACAAGTTAATTTCTTTGATGCAGCAGCTTCCTCTGACTGTTTACTTACTCAAATCTAGTATTTGAAGCTCAGTTTAAGGCAAAGCTTTACACACTGCTGCTGTGGGTATTTGAAGGGACTTCTAGGGTCAAGTTTATTCCTAAGATCCAAACCCCAGACCGAGTGCTGGACAGCATCTTGGAAAGCTGGTGAAGAGTCCCCAGACAGAGGGCAAGATAGATGTGTTTCCTTCGAAAGATAACATCAGTATCTCATACAATGGTGCAATTCAAGGGCAACAGGTTTTGCCTGAAAGACCAAGCTTCAGCTTCTGGGCTGTGCATGCTGAACCACACGAGCAGAGGGCACAGAGGTTTTGAAAGGCTGCTTTGTGCTCTGGATAGGAAGTTCAAACTGACATGCCTTTCCAAGGCAGAGGAGAAAGGCAGTGAGCAGCCTGGAGCCAGCCAGGGAATGGCAGGAGTCAGGAGCGTTTATACTCTGCTACCTGTCACTTTAATTGGCCATAATAGACATGCCAGACCTCATCATGCACAGGGTCTAGAAATCACTCCTTTTCACAGGTCATTGCTTATGCTTGGAAAGTTTTAACATTAAAAGACTTTAGCAGACTGCTGATTTGATCCTTCAAATAAAGGGAAAAAAAAAAAGAAAAGAAAAAAAAAAAGGCTCTTTCCCATTACTTTGAAGTTGTGTCCCATCACTCCCTGGGCTGCTCCCCACTACTGGGCTATCGTACACTCATCAGCCATTACTGGAAGCTCAAAGCAGGGAGCATAGCATCCCTTTGAAGAAGAAGAAAACATCCTCTGCCCTTCCTTATCTAGGGAACTGCTGCAGGTACCCGCCGCCTGCATGCCCTCCTCCGGGGCAGGGCACCCAGCTCAGGCAGTTGTATGTCAAAATGAGCTGTGGTCAACTCGGCATCGTGACGCACAGACGTGCTGCAGCCCTTGGTTTAAAAAAGCTAGTATACAACTAAAAAAAAAAAAAAATTATTTATGACATTTGTCTAAAAAGATCTGCACAAAAGATATTAAGTGTGACATAATTAACCCTCTTGAGAAGCCTTTGCCTTGAGATGAGACAATCTCTTTCTAGTTTTAAAGTCAGAACAGTGAGGGAGGACAGAAAATGTCAAAGTCTTAGTAGGGGTGGTTTTCTGGGACTGATGCTCAGGCCTGCCCCTGTTCCACCTGCCCCTCTGGGCAATGGGGCCAGGGAAGGCAGCACTAGTACATCCTGGGTAGCAGCATTTACTGTTATGTTGGCATGGATAGCTGGTGACAAGATTATGAAGACCGCTGTGCCCTGGGTGCCATATAGCCAACTGCAGGCCAGATGTCACAACATTCCTCACACAGAGCTGTAGTTCACTGTTAAAGGCACTCCAAAGATACCCCAGTATAGACCAGCCTAAAGAACAAGGGTCAGAGGTAAGCTCAGATTGTTATTTTGCAGCAATATCACAAATTAACACCTATACCATAACAAAGAGGGCTGGAGGCTGCTTGTGAAGAAATGTCTTTATTTTAAGCCTAAAGCATAGTTCAGCACTCACTTCTCAATTCAGCTCCTTATCTAACCAAGTCTGTAAGTTACAGGATGCTCTTTGCAACTGGTGTTTGCTGCTCAGGAGACAGCTGAGTTCACATGCTAACTTGTTTTCCTTGACAAGCCTCAAGGTCACCCAGTCGAGTACTCAGTAAATAGCAAAAAAACTTGCATCATACCTGCCTGTGGGTGCTGCAGGCACGTGGGTGAAGAGCTCCTTCAGCAGCCACAGTGTTGCTCCAGAGCATGGCTGGGTGAGGAAGAGGGTAATCCTGGTACCCCCAGGAGCACCATTAGGCACAAACAGTGTGAAGAACGGGAAGACACTGTCCCAGGCAGGAACAGTTCTGCCCACGTCTGAGCTAATTATTTACAGAAGCCCTGGTCAAACTCCCTTCCCCCAAAGAATTTGGAAACTATAATATTTGCATTTCTTTTCTATACTACTGCAAGTTTGGCCTCCAGCAAACACAAGGAAATAAAAACATTTAAAGAAAAACAAAGAAAACAAGATTTTTGCCTCACAAATCATGTTTCTGTCTTCCCACCCATCCGGGTTAGATTACACTGCAGTCTCCAGAGAGGAGGAATGACTGGGGAATAGGAGCAATTTCAGACCCCAAGAGGTAGAGAAACATCTCGAGTTTCCCCAGCACAGTAAGAAATCCAGCCGTGCTTGATGATGAGCAGTTTACTTTGGCAAGCAGAGGGAAAGCATTAAGGATGTGGCTTTGCTCTAGTTTATATGGAAACACTTCCCAGAGCTCATTGGTCACTCTGAATGCAGACGAGCCTAAAAACTAATTTACTTAATGTTTAAGAAATACTGAAGTAGCTCTGAAGAGCTCTTCATTAGGAGGAGGAAGGAGCTCCAGGACCTTGGCTGCTCTTCAGCTGGTGGCTGGGCAAACCACAGGTTTAGGCGTCTCTGTTGCAGGAATAACTGGAACTGCAGCCTTTATCCAGCAAAGGCTACAAGCACTGATTTTTAAAAATTGTCAGTCTCCCCATCTACTTATAAAAAGGCATTTATTTTTAAAGGAAGGCTCTCACATACCTGCTCTTTTATTTTCTTATAATGCAGTGAACGCACTTAATTGTAGAAGGGCTTTGCTTTATTTCTTGAAGTCTGCCAAACACATCATAGCACTCGACACATGACAAATACTAATTAAGAACCCAGTGATCATAAACCCTGACACAGTCAGCAAACAGTGTTTTTTCACTTATATGGTAAAATACAGAACGTGGCTTATTTTAGAGTTTACAGCTATGCGTAGAGAGGCGATATTTCTACCCTTGAACCTGCACAGTCAAAATAGATAGGGATCAAGTAGAAATCATTTAACACTAGTTTGCATACTGAAAACAAGATGCAAAGCAGAGCTATATCCAGAGACCCCTACTACTAAACAGCAGTATTAGCTGCAACACACGGCCCAAAGCACCCTTTCATGTTGTCAGGAAGCACTTACAGAGCCTGTCTTAGGTTTGGTGCAGTGATCAACCTGAACGGCCACAGAATGAACAAAAGGAATTACATTATTGTGCTGCAGTTCAGAATATGAGGGGTCAGCTACCAAAACATGGTGAGCATTTGAGAATATTAAAGTTTGGATAATTGTTAACTCAGCAGCAACCCATGATTAGTTTCATAACCATTAAAATATCTCACTAGGACACAGTATTCAAAAGACTGCAAGAGTTCAGATTAAGGTATGTTCAACACATGTAACAGGACTGGTTAATCAATAACTGAAGCAACAGCAAAGCTATTACACTGCCCTTGCTGTTTTGGCATGGCAAGTGTTTTGTTTTGAAGCCTTGGCACACAAGACCCCCCCTAACCACCGTGGTGGTAAGAGCCCTGACAAGGGAGCCACAGCTAAGAAACATCTGCATATCAGCCGGCTTCTGGGAGACTTGCTGCTGTAATTCAAATAACAAAGTTAAAAGAAGCCCATTAAAAGATGTTTTAAAACTGCTTGAATGCTACCACATCTAGCAACAGGAACAGCTCAAGCTCCTCTCAGTTTGGGCAGACACTGGCAAACAGCCACTAGAAATTCCACAATCTCCTCCTGTACTCAGTTGTGCGAATAAGACTCCACACTGCTGCACATACCTGGTGGTGACACCATCCTATTCCCCCCTCCCCAAAAATCAGAGGGGCCGCAGGCATAAAACCACTCTCATCCCCAACAAGTTCACACTTCACTTCTTCCTGAGAACCAAGAAACTACTTGGGAAGGGCAATCCAGTCCCATCACTGGGGAGCAACCCCACATTCAGCACACCATCTGACTGGTAAGATAATTTTTAACAGGAGTAGCTATGATAGCATATTAAAAGGGACCCAAGGAATCACACATTATACTGGTATAAGAGCTTGAATACAGGTACCATGAAGTTCACCTTTAGGAGCCTATTCTGAACCTATTTCAGAAGTATTCTTCTTATCAGTCCCTCCTCCTTAACATAAGTTGCTAAATCAGAGAAATAACATGAGGTCTCTTCCAGATAAATTATCTGTGTCCCCAAAGCCCCTAACCTTATAAATCTGCCAGAAGGAATGAAGACTATTGCAGCTATCAAAGCAGCAACATTAAATTGCCACCCAGAACTCAGCACTAGCACAGCACAGAGCGAGGATGGCGTTTGCTGGCCCCGGGGATCTCTGCCATAGGTCACTTCTGTGTGACAGAAAAGCACAATTACCTGTCTCCATTTCAGAAACATGACAACTCCAGACCAAGAACCGGTAACACCTCTGCTCCCACCGCTCTGTGGGATCTCTGCTGTGAACTGCTTATTTATGCTGCCAAGCACATACAGCACAGGCCCAGCACCACTGAGTTAAGTACATCGGTGGCAGGACCACTTCTCCGACCACATTAGGGCAACACCAGTCCCACGTGAGGGCTACACAGAGTTACAGAACAGGCTGTCGTGACAGCCACATACTAACCACAAATCATTTTTTCCTGGCTATGTCACCAGCGTCTCAGAGCCAGAAAATTCATCCAGAACCACAGTTGGGTATTAAAAACATTCAACAATAAGTAATGGCAATCCAAACACATCACCAGTGCCACAGAAAATAATTATAGAACGAGCCCCTTGCTTGCGTTCACCCTTAAAAAGTACTCTTTTCCTCTATTTCCCTTTTAAATGTTCAAAGACCAGATACTCGGGCATCTCCAGGTGACAGACCCGAGCACTGCACAAGGCTCAGCTACAGACACCCCCATCCTCCCTGACACCCCCAGATCACACACGGTTTTGCATTTTCTCCATATTAAAGTATTACCAGGAAGGGTAACGGCCTCAAGTTGCACCAGGGGAGGTTTAGATTGGACATTAGGAAAAATTTCTTCACCAAAAGGGTTGTCCAGCACTGGCACAGGCTGCCCAGGGCAGTGGGGGAGTCCCCATCCCTGGAGGGATTTAAGTGTGGATGTGGTGCTGAGGGACATGGGGTAGTGGTGACTGGGCAGTGCTGGGTTAATGGTTGGACTGGGTGATCTTGGAGGTCTTTCCCAACCTATTCTATGGATTCTGTGACCTGCTTACTCCCACAGCGAGTCCAACCTTTTAGCATACATAACTCTAGCGTGAAAAACCCCTCCCTAGGCAAACAAGAAAAAAAAAACCAGCACGGTTTCACTATACCTGCCTTATTATTTCCTGGATTTCAAAACGCTTCATGCAAATATGAGAATGCAAGATTACCACAGCAGAAAGATGCTCTTTCCCCCCCCCCCGCAGAACACACCAAACCTGAGAGTCCGATGGAATTCACCCACGGATCCCACTTCCCTCATGCCCTCTTCCCTCACGCCCCGCTGGGGCAGAGCGGGAGCCGGCGCCGGGGCTGCAGCGTGGAAACCCCCAACCCCACCGCAAACTCCCCTCCCCTTACCCCACACGAAGGTACCGGCTGCCTCCCGCCTTCTGCTGCCCGTACCTGGCCCGGCTCTATGAGGACGGTACCGTCCCCGCCCTCAGAGAAAAGAGGCGGGCGGAGGGCGGTGACAACATCGTGCGCGTCCCCGCTTTTGGCGGGCAACAGTTGGCGGCGCGCGCGCGCGCGCGGCCTGGCCCGCCCCGCCGTTGCTAAGCGACGCGGGTGTGTGGGTGCCTGTGTGCGGTGTAGGCCTTGGGTATGGGGGTGCTGTGTCCCTCAGCAAAAAAAAAAGTTGAGAACGTTCACACTGACTTGGTTATTTTAAATTCACTTTGCTTATAAGAAGTTGTGTAACTTCCTTTTTTTTTTTTTTTTTTTTTTTTGTTGTTGTTGTAAGGATTGTGTTTCCTGTGCTAATAAACTAAGAATTGCAGAAATAAAATCGGCTTCTGTGGCTTTGCAGTAGAGGACTCAAAGCCAGGGGGTGGTAGTTCACACAAAAGTCTGCAAAACTCCTCTTCAGGAGCCAAACTCTGCCCTTATCAACTGTTGGTGTTCATTCGGGTGTTACACACGGAAGGAAACACCGTCCTGCAGGATTCAGCCAACCTCCCTCCCAACCAACTGTAATGGCACTGAAAGACTTGGAAAAGAATCATAGAATCATACAATAGCCTTGGCTGGAAAAGACTTATAAGATCATCTAGTCCAACCATTAACCCAGCACTGCCCAGTCCCCACTGCCCCATGTCCCTCAGCACCACATCCACACGGCTCTGAAATCCCTCCAGGGATGGGGACTGCCCCACTGCCCTGGGCAGCCTGTGCTGGTGCTGGACAACCCTTTCTATGAAGAAATTTTTCCTAATATCCAATCTAAACCTCCCCTGGTGCAACTTGAGGCCATCACCCCTCATCCTATCACTAGTTGCCCAGAAGAAAGCATCCTCAGTCATTACCCTGCCATTGGATCTGGCCATATTCCAATACCCAGTTTTAAAGTTAACTTGGGGTATTTTTAGAGTCCTAAAATCCTTTGGACTTTACTATGTGCTTTTTTTACTATGTGCTTTACAGGGTGCTTTCCAGGGAGGAGAGAGGCCTGGGAGTTACCTGGAACAGCGGATAAAGAAACTATAAGACAACAGCCCAAAGCAGGCAGTGACGAGCCCACTGGCTCACACATCACTCAAACCCACCTACCAACTTAACGACTCATGTCCCAGGTATTGCCAGAGCCTGTCTCCGTTTCCATCGCAGCCAGCAACTTTGAAGTGTAAAATATTATTGTTCAAAAAGCAAAAGAAAAGAAAAAGAAACTCATTAGCCTCAATTCTTATAAGCAAAGCTTCAAGCAATTCACTGAACTTGACCCTTTAACCAGTTCATTGAAGGAAAATGAAAAGAATTCCCTCTCTGCTGAACAGAGCAGCATTGGACGAGTGGCAGATGCCTTAGGTTTGGTGTAATGAAGTGTAGCAGTGACAGATGAAAGCAAAGTGCACCTTCAGCCAAGACACACTGCCGTCCTCCTGTGTCCAAGGAGGTCCCTGGGACTCTGCAGGGCAGGTCTTGGGGCAGGTCCCCTGCAGACCCTGGGCTCCCTGCGGTGGCAGCAGGGCTCTGGAGCCTTCGTGTTCGGGAGCTCTCCAGGAAGCTGAGCAGAAGCTGATAATGAATGGTGTAACAGGGATCAAAAGGACCTCCCAGGCCTCCTTCTATTCATTAATCTAAATTAACAGGAAAGCAATTTTTACAAGACAGATCTGGGGACAGGCAACTTCACTGCTTATTAAATAGGACAGTTCTAAAATTTGCTTTTCCTTTCAGTATTCATTTTGAAAGAGACGGTTGTATGTCAAGGGTTCATTGCAGGATAAGTAACAATCATAAATAAAATAATTACTTGCACAGTACACTTTTTAACAGCTTCCTAAAAGATGCAAGTGAGAAGTGTTTGCATTGCTACACCGATCAGGCAGTATTACAGCACATTGTGAAACGGTTCCTGATACAGAATCATTAGCCAACACAACTCTCAATAGCTTGTGATGAGCATAATGTAAAGTAACAGATAAAGTAGAAACAGTTAAAACTAATATGATAATAGAGATGTTATGAACATAAGCACAACTGTCTGGTACACCTGCTGAATGTATTACTCAGTATGCTACCCAGGGCTTTGCCATTTATTACGCAGTAATAATTGAGAATGCATAAATGTCGTGTTGATAGAAGTGATCCTCAGTAAAAGTCCTAGAAAATGTACAGGTTTTAGACAATTACTTCTTATTAAGGAATGACTGTATAAAAACTTTATTAAGTAATAACCATAGCTATAATACATTTCTCACTTCATTAAAGTTAAGCCTGATTAAGTGGAGATTTTTATAGGCTGGCCTTGATCTCCATTGAGAAAAAAACCTTATTTTTTATGTATTTCATGGTAAAATTTTCCTACAGAGGGAAAAGCAGAAGACACTGTCATGGCTGCGGGAGGGCAGCTGGCCATCACTGCCTTCTCTTGGAGGAATGAGAACTGTATGGGGAGTGCCATCGACCTTTAACTGCTTCACGCCTAAGAGCAGCTTCCACTAAGTCTGTGTGAAATGCTCAGGAGAGCAGCTTCCACGTAAGACTGGCAGCTGCAACTCAAATGAGTCAGCGCCACAGAAAGAGATGTTGCATGATACATTTTTCCCATCTGAGATTGCAGGTCTGTACTCCTGTCATGATTTCAGGCAGCTGAGGAATCTGTGCAGGTTAGTAATAACTCAGATGACCACAGACATTAAAATGTGCTCCAGGCTTCATGCTCAGTTTGCATGAACAGGATCTGCACGCTGAAACCCTCACAAACACGGTATTTTCTGACTCCATGAATAGCAGACTTTCTCTAAAATGGCAGATCTGCTCCTCCAGCACCACAAAAGCTGTCCCCTGGTGACTGCAGGGCATTCCCTCACACTTCGTTTCCATCTTAATTCATCTCGGTTTTCCCTAAATCCCATCTGCCAAACTCCCACTTGTACATAGTGGTATTTGCAAAGTACGTGTACTCCAAGCCCTGTCCAGGGTTTACTGTTAGGATAGTGACAAATACCTCTCTGTTAATGAAAAGTAGACTTTTATCCCCATTTCCACAGGAAAGAAGAGAGATGGCTACACTGGAAAAAGGGTGCTTGGTACTGCCAGATCCCACAGATGAATAATGCTCAGCATCTTGAAAAAGGTGCTTGCAGAAGCATGCCAGAGGAAATTTGGGCAAAATATTCATATTCAGGTGCTTAGAGGAAGATTGCTAAATACATAGCTGACTGCCTAAATAGAAATCACTGCTGACTTCCAGTAGCAGCCAGAGTGCCTGCCGAAACCAGGGGCTCCTGGCCAGGAAAGGTACACGTTTGAAAGGGTTTGAGGCAGGGCAACCTGCTGATCTTGTACAAAGCACTGCAATTTCTTTTGGAGCAATTCTGAACAAAGGCTGGCACCTCCTTTGCTGTTCCAGAGGCAGAATCCTTCCTCTGAATCTCACTAACACACCGCTTACAGGCTAGTCACCCTAATGACAAGAAACTGAAGCTGAAATGTGAAGAACAGACACTAATTAATAATGAAAATAATGAGATCACCAGAATGTATATACCAAACCTGCATCTTAATTATCTCATGAAAACTGGCAACTCCAATCGTGCTTCAAGGGCCTTTAATCATGCTCTGTGAGATGAATATTGGCAGCTATTTTGCACAGATACTTACGTAAAAATACCTTTTGTGTGTGTTTTTTCCCAACAATAACAGCTGACCAAGTTACTACTGCATGTAACCACTCTGCTTCAAAATGAGATATTGCAGACTAGTAATTACAGCTGGTCTGATCTTCATCTCATCTACTCTCATCTTATTTTGGAGTGCCTCCTTTGAAGCAAATGCAATGAGACTGGTGTGAATTACTGCAGTATTATTATGAATCCCTTTTATTATGACAGAACAAACCAAGAATGATCCCTAATTAAGCTAGTTTCTGCAGAAACACAGGGAGCACATTGTCCCTGCCCCAAAGATCTTACAATCGGAATAGGCAAAGATAGAATTCAAGGTAGAGAAAAGGAGACAGAGGGAATACAGAATGAACTCTGTCCCGACTACAATTTGTTCCCATGACTTGCTTGCAAGGGAAGCCAGGAGGAGGCTAAGATAGCATGGACACAGGAAAAGTGTGGAGCTGCTGAGCTGAAGACCACAGAGGAAGAAGAGGCAGGCTGCATTTACAGCAGAGCCTTTTCAGAGCTTTCTGCAGTTTCCTCCCTGCCCTCTTATCCCTGCATACCTGGATGAGGTGAGGAGGTCAGTTCCAAACTACGGGTGCACATGAACATTGCTCTGAGTGGAGCAGGCTCAGCTCAACCCTTGCTCCCACTCCCAAAGCCCAAGACCCCCAAGTGTCTGCAGAGAGGCTTATTTTAGCAAGTAAGGAAGCAGCTCTTTAGACTTTACACCACAGGGTAGACCATGGAGGTCTGTAATCCCTATGACCCCATTAACAGTAATAAGAGCAGAGTGCTTGCTTGTATACTATCCTCAGGAATAGGGCAGGCAGCCTGGCAGATCAAACAGCACAGGTCAAACGAAGGGCTCACAACAGAAGGTCTCTGCGCAGACGAGAGCACTGAAGACAGGTTGAGGCTGGCTGAGGGCCCATGAGGATCAATTGCTTGGGCCTGTAATGAAGTTGGACCTAACTGCATGCAATTACAACATAAAGACATTTCAGGGGACTTAACCATTGCTCTCTCTAGAGATGAGCTGCTTGCAACCTCTTTGCCATCAGTAGGTTAAATTTTGGTTGCTTAATGAGGCTGCATTTGAAAAGATTATCTGTGTTCCTCTCCAAAAGCCTAAGGGACAGTAAGTCAAGAACTGTGAATCCAAAGGCCAGATAATGGAACAGGATATGCACTCCTCTCTGAAAAGCAGTTTGTTTTTTGCTAATCACTGCAACTGTATCATTAGGTTTTTCATATCAAGCTCTGAAGGTGTCTCATAATAGTAGCTGTGAATCCACGATTAAAGCACCTGTGTCAAAAGCATTACAAAAACATGTCAGGCACAACATCTGTGTTCTATTTAGCCTTTGTCAAAATGGCCAAAAATAAAAAATGAAAATAAAACAACAGGTTACATGAGCAAATTGAAGTGAAAAATATGTAGCTTGTCCTTTAGAAATGGGCTGGGGGGACTGTCCAGACTGAGGGCATGGACACATTCACTTTGCAGATAAGAGCAGAGAAGATGGCAAGGGAAGTGTGAGCATCCTTCAGCCACCCCTGAGCTTAAACCAAGGTGGAGCCAAGCAGCAGACAGATGTGCAGCTCTGCTGGATTCTGCTTCGTGTGGTCTGTAAAAGACAGCTGCTGGCTGAAGACACATCTTTTGGTAATTTCAGCTCTGAGTATGTTTTCATGACGTGGTTTCAAGTTTTCAGCCCCTACTCTGTATAATCTAACTTGTTAGCAGAGGAAAAGAAAAAGAATCAGCTGGCCAGGACAAGAATAATTCATGCTCACCAGAGGCTAATATTTCTCACATGGCACACAGCTAATGGCAAGGTTGCAGAACAGAGCATCCTAAAGGAATGAAAAGCCTGTACTGAGCTCACGGGTGCAATTTCACTTTGGCCCCATTGCTTATCTGCGTTAACATATCTCTTTAATCACACACTATTTCCCACTGGTCTGAATTTGTTCAGGACAGAGGTTGGATGGTGCTCAGTTTATCAGCAACAATTCAATATCTGCTTTCGTCTCCTTGATCAAAGTGTAGCTTCATGTCTTATTTACGGCTACTACTAACAGCCTGCTCTGTAGACAGAACTATTTATTTCCCCCCAAGCTTTTCTGTGGTGTTCATCACTCTGACATCTGAGTGCTTTGCAAAGATTAATTCATCTTCATAAAGCCTCTTCAAAATGAAAGAAGATGGTATTCCCATTTTACAGATCAGGAGCTGTTGCACAGACAGATTGAGGTCAAACATTTCCAGTCATGATAGGGCCTAATATGAAAAGTCTCAGATCTAAATTTTTTTAGATCTCTTCAAATATAATGCCAAAACAAAAATCTTCTGGTTTGTGTGTTAAAATAGAGCTCTGACTGGTCTCCTTATGAAGTCAGTATTACAAGAACACGAGTAGGAACTGCAAATGCTGGTCACCAGAAATAAGGATGAAAGCTTTCCGACTGCCGGTCTCTGGAATACTGAAAACCAATACAGATATCCCATGTGAATATAAAACACATTATGAGCCTTCAATGAAGCAGCAAAATATACCTTGAAAAACTAGACACATGGGATTTTTCCTCTGCAGTTTACAACACAGGACCAAATCCTGAGAGCACAGTTTAAGGTAGGAGGAATCGCAGGTTCTCTCCATTTCTTGGGGTCTGGCACATTAAGCATGGACAAAACCAGAAAGCTTTGTAGTGTAGAAGACCACCCTGGGAAGGAAGGCTTTTGTTTTATTAGTGTGTTAAAAGCATCTGTGGATCAAATGTGCCAGTATCACTTTACAGCATGAAAACACTGCCCAGGGGACTCTCAAGACTCATCTTTTCAAATGCTGATACTTCTTTGTCAGTTTTAATAAAAGGCAGCTACAAAAACAAAGTGGGCCATGTGGTCTCAATGAAGCAAAGACCATGGCAATCAATAACAGAAACAATCTGCACTTACTTGCTGGGAGAATTTGCTTTCAGCAGCAACATCTATATAACAAGACATCACTCAAGACCTCCCTTCGATTTTTCTTGGGACAATGAGCCCACTGTGCCCAAAGCACATCTGTGCTTATGGAGATTTGCAAATCCAGGACAGTGTTTAGACTGAGAACATAACCATGCAACATATGATGATGGATCAGAGCTTACAGGATGTTTGATCTCTTCTGTCCTAAACTGGACACTTTTCCATTTCAAAAGAAAAATTCTAGTAAAATTGTTGATTTTTTAATGCAACATAGACATTATTTTCTGCTGCACTTCATGGTCTCTTTGACAGAAGGCCACAGAGGTACCCTCCTGGCTCTGCACGTGGTCTGCCTAATACAAGCTCCTTCCTCCAGCCCTGGTTATTAGCAGATGGATGGGGTAGGTGTACAGTCAGGAAAGACAATGAAATTTGGGGAGAGGAGGGACATAGAAGCTAAAAGAAAGCCTTTTTAATTTGTTATCCCTGAAAGACACCAAGCTGTGCCACAGTAAAGGTCTTTTAGTTAACACTCCTGATAAATCCCAGACCCCTGACTGTATATGATTTAGATCAGTTAAATTACACTGCACATCAAAGTTTTATTTGTTTGGAAAGCTGCAGCTGAGGTCATTAACCTTCTCTGTCTTGCCACTCCAGTGCCATCTCCATGTAGCTTGTATCTAGTAAGTGAGGGTCCTTAAACAGAGCTGGTCATCTAGGCAAATGCCACCAATTCCACGAGCTGGCTGTCACCAGGGAAAACACACCCATGAGGAACAAGGTGGCCTTGACTGAGTCTCCTGGCACTGACAGCCGTGGTCTCTCCATCAAGGCTAAGAAGGGAGTAGCTTGACAGAGGGACAAGAAGGGTATAAAGTGCAGGAACTGAATGGTTTGCTGTGTTTGACCATTTTCACAAGGTGGAGTTGGTGCGGATCTGTCTATCAGGGGCTCCAGGAATCTGCTGTCTTACAGCGATCTGCAACCTCCCGCAGTGCCAGCACTGAGCACTGCAGTGCCATGCCAGCTGAGCTCACTTCCACTGTCACCTGTGGCTGCATGGTGACAGCACAGTGTGACAGACCCCAACATCTCAGCCCCTTGCAGTCACCATGGATACAGGAGAGACATGAACTGGTCCATTTCTTGTCACTCTGCACTTTCATGACGCTATGGCACTCGGCTGCATTCCTTATCTTCCACTTTTCAGCAGATTCCTGGTTCTTTGCTTCACCAAACAAGGAACTAGATATTTTCAGTTCCCTCTGTCTGAAAGACACTGCAGTATTTGTGAGCAGAGCTGGCTTGTCAGGTTAAGCATGTTTCAGTACCTAACGTTAATAAAATCATCTCAGCTGCTGCAAATTTGTATATGCCTGGTTCAGGATTAATTTTGGGTTTAGGATCTTGGATCAGACAGAAAAAGCCAGGAATGGGCTCACACATTAGTTCTATCTAGAAACAGAATTTTCATTCTTGGATATGGCTAAAAAATAGCAACCACCAAAACATTAACATATGGATGGAAAAATCCCGCTACTTTGTACAAGTAATGCCTACAAAGCATTTCAGAGCCATGATTGGATATTACAGAGACAAGTCCAATCTCAGTAGGAAACACAGATTTTAATTTAAAAGTCACACATGGACACTCTTATCAGCTGAAACATGAATTGCTTTCTTGCCTTAACAACTCAGTATAGACATCAAAATGATCCAATTTCCAGCCCGGACCATTCCTAGCACATTCCTTTGCCTCTGTGATTTGTGGTTCCTGTTAACCACCTGTTTGCATTCATATTGAAATCTAGCAAGCCAGGTACTTCCATCAGCTCTGCACCACAGCAGGAACAGACAGCAAGTCAATTTTCTGTAACATCAGAGAATGACAACTCAATACTTTCCATGACATTTCATTTTGGTGGATTTTAATCTTGGCCCTAAGAGACAGGAGCTGCTAGCCACTGCTGGTTTTGGGTTTTTGTTGTGGATTGTTGGTTTTTTTTCAGCTCACACATGCATAATAAGATGATGATCAGTGGAAAGAGAGAAAGAGCGCAAGATTTTTGCATGGTGAAAGTGGTGCTGTGAAAAACAACCTTCCATACCTCCAGAGAGACAAAAACAAAGAATAAAAGAAAACAGACACCTGCAGAAAACTTTTTTGCCAAACCTGGCAACTAGAATTATGCCTTCTTCCTTCATGCCACCCACCAGTCATCAGATGCCTTTCTCAGTATTTTATTCTGGTATAAGCCAAGGCCCAAATGTGAGGCTCCCTGGGGGCACAGCACTGTACTGCAACAAGCCAGCTGCAGGACAACCAGGAGCTAAGTCAATAGAGTTCAGTGAACATCAAGAGAGTGGGCAACAGCCCAGGATTTACTTAGTAACCGAGCATCTATGAGCAACCAGTTGTTCACAGGGACTAATGGACCTGCCTTGATCCCCAGGTATTTTCACTGCAAAGGTACATAAAAAGGCTTAGAAAACTCTGTCTTGATACTACAGCAAACAGCTCTACAAGGGCTATGGCAAACTAACCACCTAATGCAGAGATAAGAAAGCAACAGGGATTTTTCTTGTACAGTCATTTCATGTTCTGCCCTTTGCTCTGTCCCAGCCAGCTCGAGACAGAGCCTCTCGGGACACAAAACCGCCAAGATCCCAGACCACAAGACATAAAAACATTTCTGTGCACTGATTGCCTCCTCACAATAACCTCATTATCACAGCTGTCAATCAACAGGACAAACCAGTCCCTAGCATGGGAACTACTGATAAGAGATGCTCACCCTCAAATGCATTCACTGCCTGAAACAACACAAGTGATGGCAGCTTTAATACAGCAACAGGCTCCTCAAAGCCAGAGTGACAGTCTGTGTCCTATCTCTCCACTGCAAAGGACACCGCAAAGGATGGGTCACATGAAGAGATTCCCTTTGGCTCTGTGTCACGCTACTGGGGCTACAGTGTACAGCCCCTTCAATTCCATGCTGAACTACCACTCATACGGAGATAATTGTTTAACAACCAGATGCACACACTGTCATTTAGATTTATGTCCCACAACAGTGATGTCCTGTGATCAGCTTGAAAAATCTAAGGGCCTTTTTCTTTATAGATTTCCCAGCATATAAATTCTTTATCCAGTTGCGATCCTCCTTCATAAGTGGCTATCCAAAAGCTGAGTACTATTAATCACTCACCTGGTATGAGACCTTTCTGTGTTTTATGCAAGTCCTTGACTTACTGATAAAGGGCAGCTATATTTCTAACCATGCCAACAGAAGGCTGGACTCATCACTCGTGTCCAGTTCTGATCTCGGTACTCCTCACCTGCTGTTCAAGACAGTGGCGTAACAGTGAGAATTGGGTCCTGATGTATTGACCTGAATAAGTGAAGTGTTTTTAACAAATTTCAGAAAAATTCTGTCATCATTTAAAAACAACTAAAAAATCTTTCCCAAGGCAGAGATATTAAAAAACCTACCAGATACCCTCAACATTCAGCGTCTGAATCAGAAACTGTAACAGATGGACTCAGAGGGCTTTTTTTATATTGGCTATTAATAAGTGAAAATGTTCACAATGACAAATGAAATGTATTTTTAGTCTGTAACGGAATATTAGCCTGGCCTTCATCAGCACTTTCTGTCAAACTTCCCGCTTTGACACAGACCCACGATACTCTCTCTAGCTGTGAGGCTAGGGTTTGTCTAAATATGCAGATGCACCATCACAAGCTCTTTCCAGCCTCATGTTCCTGTTTCAGAGTAAGGTCCGTAAGCATTCGCACTGGTCTGACTATCTGCAAGGTGTGTCTGTCCATCCACCTTACCTTATTCCTCCCCCAGCACCCAAGCATATTCTTATAACTGGGATTGTTCAATGATTGCAGCTTAGTTAACTTAGAGTTACTCTAGTGCTAATCAGATCAGAATCAGGCTTTGCCATTGAAATGAGTGGATTAACTCATGATTTAGTTAAGTAGGAAAACGTGGCTCTATACTATAAACATCACAAATGCAAATGTCTTTGTTAAAGTCAAGTCTTTCACCATCATTTTTCAGAGAGTAAAACCTGGGCAGCAGTGTGGAGGGAAGATGTGGCTGTATGCACTCCAGCCTCAGCAGCACACCAGACAATCAGCATGTGGATAGGGTCCCAGTCACCTTCTGTCTCTGCTATGTCTTTACTTCCCAGCTCAATACCTGTAGCACAGCTACACCAACACCTCCAAAAGCCCAACACGGTGAAATGACCTTGCCATGCTGTGAACCTTGGCTGTAAGCAATGCAAATATTTTGAATCTGATTCTTGTGGCCATTTCACTAGGTCACACATGCAATCTTAATGGTTCCCAAAAGAACACTGTGGTAAACAAACTGTGATAACAGTTTCACAAATGTCAGCTCACATAAAATGGACCTATTGTTTGTGTTTAACTGGAAGCAGTTGGGATTTCATGTCTGTAGTTTATGGTTTCTTCTGGGATCATTGCAATACTTTCTATGTATCACAAGTTTATTCCAATAGGAGCTCATTTTTAGACAGAGAGCACCAGAAAGGACATGAGGAAACCTGGGGTTATTGCACAGGGAGCCTGCACAGGCAGCTCTGCACTGCTCACCTGCAGTACTGCTGTTATGTGAACAAACAGCTGCACTGATCTCCCCAAACTGCCACTGGAGAAGCTTTGCTCAGTAACTGGCCCTTTGGAGGTGCTGTCTGGAGCTGCAGGGCAAACGCAGGAGAACAAGGGAGGATGTTCCAGGGCAACTATCAGTGTAATTTCATAATACTTACATGAAAGGAAGAGTGGCTACTGCCATTTCACTGCAGAGAAATCTGACATACAGAGGATATGGCTTTTAAAGGTGTTCAGACACCTACTTCACACCCTTTAATTGCTTCTGTTCCATATTTGTGTGATAAAAGCTCAAAGAAACACTTAAAGGTTTTGCTAAACAGCAGGGATACAGCCTAGATGATCTACAGCCCTAAAACTACTTCCAAGTGACTTTTCCAAGCTCAGACAAGAAAAACATGACAAAGTTAGGACTTGGATGCTCATTTCCCCCTTCCTGCAATGCCACCCCCAGGCTCTGATGAAGTACCTTGCTAGGATGGATGCTGCACAGGGCTAAAATTATCCTCATCCAGGAAATATTTTTCTCACACATTTGGCTTCACTCCTTCCATCCTCCCTGAGCAGTGGGCAGCTATGGGGAGAGAGCATTTCACATGATTAATTTTCTGCTATAGCAGAGATGATGGGCTTCCTTCTACATCTGTGTTTTTGTTCACTGCTGCTCAGACAAATGACTAAGCCGTGGGCAGCGATCTGGAGTGACCGCAGCACTCTGGCTCCCGAGCACACAGCACAGCAGTTATTTGTGAGGGCAGCTGACTGGACCAATTGTCTTTCCTTCCCAAGTGATATTAGCATTTTATCATTAAATCATAGTTAACATCAAAACTGAAAGCCTCCCCTGAAAGGCCTGAATAAAGTACATGGCAGAGCTCCTCAGCTGAAACCAGTTTTTCATGTGCTGCTCCTGGGAAAAGCAGTGATTTTTTGACATCTAAATATGTTAAAGCAAGCTGGCCATTAGACACAGGCAGCCCACAATGAACCAGTGAGCACCAGCAGTTCTGCCAAAGCCTGATCTAAAATCTACTGACATCACTAGCAAACCTTCTTTTCATTAAAGACACATTTTGCATTAGTCCTCAGAATCCACATTCTGTTTTCTTGCCTCATGTTGAGTCCCAACTGTGCTTCATGAACATCTCCATTGGTTTGGACTGTTTCCATGTTAGGTGCTGTTGTTGCCTTGGGGCAACAAGGCACTTGTTGGGATTTTCTGGTATCCTCCTTCCACCAAGGGGAATGATAAGTGTGTCCTACCAGACTGCTTTGCTCCTACAACTCTCTGAATGCTGCTAGTCCCTCCTTGCTAGGAATAATTTTTATCTTCCAGGCTCACAGAGAATAAATGCTCTTTCTGTGCTTTGGCATTTTCATGCACTTATCCATAGCAACAGATATGGAGTAAATGCTTCAGGTACATGGCTGAGCAGCAGCTCTGCCAGAAGAGTTTGCATTTGTACCTGTCCTGCAGATACTGTTCTGCCTGGAAACAACATGGAAACTCCAAGTCTGGTGTAAGTCCTCATGGAAATCTCAGGGGAAAAGTGCCCTCCACTCTGGAGATAAACCTGCCCTCCCTCTCTTCCAACCTCTTTGCAGAGCTGGCTCTCAGGATGCTCAGACAGCCTTACATGTTTGTCTTCCACACCTTTTCACTTCTTCCATGTTTTAATCGCTTCTATTTTATATTTAGGTGACCAAAGCTCAAAAGCAACAAGTTCAAAGGCTTTCTCAAATCACAGTGTAACAGTAGGTGGTCCCCTCTATGGCAATCACAATTAGACAAAAGGAAAATGAAGGAAATAATTGCAGCATCCATGTAGGGCCCCTGCTGTCAATTATCCCTGATGTGGGGTGTCTGCCCTCTGTTTCCTTGCTGGTGGCTCAGCCTCAGGCAGGCAGAGGCAGCACTGACAGCCCAAGGATGGATCAGCATCATCAGTCACTCCTAGCTGATGTCCAGCATGACTGAAGACTGGCTTCAGCTGCCTGAGTGCAGATATTTAATGCCACTCTAAAGCCCTAGGATACTCAAGGCATTCACACACATGTGGCACACCATGCCCACACAGCAGTACCACACGACTACTGGTACAGGCACCCAGTACACAGAGATTACAGGTGAGAAGAGATACAGCCTCCATGGGTGCCACAACACAGGGACTCTCTTGGCACCTGGATCCACAGCCCCACGCTGAGATCTGAACACCAGTTCACCACCTGGCTGTAGTTTGTTACACTTGTGAGGATGCCTGTATAGCTGAAGCTGAAGGTACCCCAGTCAGAGCCCTCACCCTTTTCAATAACCTGAGCGTGCTGTGAGCTGTGTGATCCATTCTCCCCTCAGTCCCCCAGTGTAATTTAAGTGGAACAGCAACAACTGAGTTTTCTCCACCTGAAACACAGAGGAATGAATAGATAAGACACAGGGGACTCTACTTTAAGGCTGCAGACACTGCTGTCACCTGGGAACTCCTCCCATGGCTATGCATGTTCCTGTTAAGACAGTTATTGGATTACAACTTCAGGCTCAGAGCTTTATGCATTAGGCTCTGACAGACCTGTTTAATCATCTGGTAATGTGACACTTCCTTCTATAAAGACCTGAGATCTACTTCTCTAGCAGCATGCCTTTTCCTCCAGGAGGTCAGCCCGGATGCCTGATTTCTGATGTGCTGCTGGCAGCAGGGAGATCAAGCAATTTAAAAAAAAGAAAAAAAAAAAAAAAAAGAAAAAAAAAAAAAAGATCAGGACAGTTATTATTCCATGTAAACCTAATACAATGTCCTGCTTGATCTTCACCTTGAAAAGTGTTACAAAACATCACAGCTGAAATATTTACTAAAGCCTAAGAACTTAGATACCACCATCTCACCTGGATGCACTGGTACCTTGCTTGGTGAAGAAGCTGGAAGCACCTCCTGCCCCTCTTTAATGTGGCAGACCCCAAGATGAGAATTTCTGGACAGGCTTCTATGCAACATGAGACCAGGGAAAGCCAGCCTTGTTATTTCCAAATGGCACTGGAAACTCCATTGCCACTGATTACTGTGAAAAATGAGCTTTAGTTGGGCATGAATGAAAGGCAATGACTAAAACGTTGTATGAAATTGATTTAATAAGGTTCAATGATTGAAACAGGAAAGATTTCCCTTAACAATTTGTTGCAGGCCAGATTCAGCCACTGTGACCAGCTCTGCTGCCGGCCTAATTGAAATCTGTGCTGTGAGTGGGGGCAACAGTCTTTGCTCTCAATTAACTCTGAAGAGAACTTGAAATCTTTTAATCATTTTGAATTATCAGCCTGTCTTTCATCTTATTTTTTAAAAGGCCTGGACATTTGTACAGCTATTAAGATTATTCAGAGATACCATCATTCACAGCCATAATTTGGGACCATGCTTTAAACTGCATGTTTAAAAGCTGGGACTAGGGAACAGGAAACAATTCATATTTCATTCAGAGGGAAGCATGTAGGAATCTCCTACAAATACGCAGTGCAAGGTCTGCATCTAGTCCCAGCCCATCCTGTCACAGACTTCTGGCTGCAGATTGAATTGGATGTTACCTGGCGATTCCTAGATTTTGGTTACAGATACAAAAATATCCAATTCTGTCACTCTTGCTCATACTGACCAGCTTTGGAATTACTCCTTATGGCTTTACTGAACTTATTTGTAGGGAAAAAAACACCTTATGGTATCTAAATGAGACCTTTGAATGTGGATACAGTAAAATTTGAGGCCAACCAGACCTTGGATTAGGTTTGTTTCATGTGATCTGAAGGCCATATTCTCAGGTCTCAACACGTGTTGCCAACCCCTCACTTGGCTGGTCTCACCCCGAAAGCAGCAATGTGTGTGCCACTACTCAGATGTGGTTCCCAACAGCTTGTGCAAGCAAGAGACAGTGCTTGTGCTCCAGGGAGGAGCAGCAGCTGAAGCTGCAGAAGGCTTCATGTGAGAATCCCTATTAATAAAACAGTAGGGAATGCAGAAAAGCAGATTTATCTCAGAGTAAAATGTGTCTTTGGGAGCTCCCTGAGGAGTCAGTAGCAGCTTGTTAAGAAGCTAACGTCTTTTACTGCTGCAGCCATGTGAATAAGAAATATTTCAGTGTTAGGAGCAGTTAAGAGAGGCACAAAGTAGGAAAGCTGGGCAAGCAGAACAAGTGCCTTTGAGTAACAAAACCCGCAGCTAGTGGAAAACCTCCTGAAAGGTTCTGAGTTTGAAACAATCCATGACCTAATTAGGTGGCACTGTTACTGGAGAATAGAGGAAGGAACAGAAAAAAAGGAGGGGAAAGATAAAGACGGGAGTGACAAGCCTAAATACTCATCAGACCAGTCCAAGCTAGAGCTGGACAAGGCTGATGCTTTATTGAATGTGCACGAGCACGCTCCATGAGGGAGGAGGGAGGCGTAGATGAAAGGGAACTTGCTCCGTGGTCATGGACAGTCTCCTCATGAAGCATGTTTTACAGACAGATGAATGAAGGAAACAGACAGGAAACATCACATTTTGTGGGGATTTGAAATGAACAAGTAATATCCACACTGGTTTATGTTATGAAAATAACCACACTTTTCTCTAAGGGGAAAAAAAAATGGGTTAGGAGTCCCTAAGGAACCTTGTAGGAAACAAGTATTGCAGTGAATTGGGCTAAGACATGATAAGGATGTGATCTATTCTGCATCTTTCCCAGAATGATTCCCCATCAGTCATGGCAGAAGCACAATTTAGAGGCAATCGGCACCTCTGAGCCAGGAAGAGCATGGTCCATGTGCACAGGTTACTTAGGTGACACACAGCAGTTCTCCACAAGTCTCTGTGGGAACAGGCCCAGAAACTCAGACTCAAACCCAAGCAATACTAAACTGGCGAGGTCACTGCAAGAGGCTGCAAGGCAGTTATCAGGAATATCCACACGGCTACTGCCATGGAGTGCACAGATACAGTGTCATTCCAAGGCAGAGGGCCCTGGAGAGCCCAAACCATCTAATCAATAATGCACTACACACAAGGAGTTCCTCACACACCACCTGAGCCACCCTCTGCACAAGGGAGCAAAGGGACACACCTCTTACCTGTCGTGGTTGTTATATTCTTTTTTAAACAACGACAGGCCAGACTCTGGGCTGGGATGCACCATCCCAGCGTTGACTTCACTGCTGATTTAAATGGCAAGACTCTGCTCTGATACCTCCCAAATGATGCTGGAAGCGGAGAAGAGCTGGATGAGTCAAATCTTTGTCACTTTTCAGCCAGAGAGCTTACAGACTGAGCCACAGCAGGCTTCCCACAGACACCCTGCTGTGAGCAGCTCTGGCCAGCAGGAGAGCTGACGAGGTACAGCAGTCTCAGCTGGCCGCCAGTCAAGTACAACAGCCCCTCCTTGAACTACACATTCATTCAGACAAGGAACCAAAGCTACAAGGATCTGGCCCGACCATCAGCTGTTACCACAGATGTGTGAAGCCTTTGAACTAAGTTTCTTTAAACTCACAGTTCTCCCCACAAAAAGCACGCGTACGATTGCCTGATCAAAGAGCATCGATAAATCGAGTCCTGACTTCTCTTCCTCCCACATGGCAGCGTTGACTGTTCCCAGAGGAGCAGGTCGGAATTCTTCACTCACTGCACTCGGTGACTAATCTCCTTCATCCCCACAAAAGGAGCTGCTGAGAAGTGCTGCCACGCCAGGCTGGGTGGCACAGCGCGGTCCCTGCCCCTCGCTGAGTGACAAGCAGATACACTCATCTCGCAGGCAGCTGCGTGAGTCATCGCCCGCACAGAACCCACCGAGCTCTGCACTGCCGCAACTGCCTTCCTCAGGATGCAGTTTTAGGCAACAGAGCTGTGACAGAACTGCAGATGAGGGAGCCGTGCCACTGTCCTGGCCTCCCCTGCAGGGAGCGTGGCCAGCCCAGCTCTCCGCTGTGCCCGCGAGTCCCTCGGCTCTATGCCAACACATCCTTCGTACGAATATGCTTCTTCGCAGGATGCACCACTCCCTTTGCACATGTCTGCTCTGAAATATTTAAACCCTGAGTGCACACATACCTGCAGTGGTTGCTGTTGGAATGAAAGCATGGGAAGAGGTTGCTATGAGCACCGAACCAGCCAGTCATGCCCACCCACCCCACATCCAGCCCACGCAGGCATGACACACGCCGGGGAGAGAAGGCTGTGCGTGGGCCCACTCCAACAGCGGCAGCTACGCTGCACAGGGAGATAAGCTCTTTCCCTGAGGTCATACTGAAAGGCTGTGACAGAGGCTAGAGGTTAATTCAGACACCCCTATTCTAAACCAGTCACACCACCACAGCTGTGCCCTCTCCTCTGGTTTGGGATAGCTCTGCAGGGCCTGTATTTCCACAATCACTTCTTACTCCATTAAAAGCAAACATGAACACTCCATAATGTGGAAAAGCTCAGAGGGAACACAGCTCGCTGCACATTCTAGTTCTGCATAAGGAAACACAGATCTTAGAAAATACAGCCCAGCCCAGCTGAAGTGCTCATCTTCAGAACAACACTGCTTTACCACGATTTCTGTCTGCGGAGCACAAGGAGTGGAAACGGCTCGCTGCCCACTGCATCGCCAGGCTGCCCTGTCGCATCAGCAGTGCAGGAGGAGAAGTGCAGAGCCCACAGCAGGCATGAGGGAGCGGGGAGGCTGTCCTGGCTCCCCTCTCATGCAGGCAGCTTTGCTGTAGGTAGCACTGCACACACAATGCGACTAGCTCGCTCCTGAAAAGAAAAAGCTGACAAAGGAGGAAGGGTCAGGCTCTGCTTCCCCAGTCTGTAAGGTTTTCTAAGACTTTTCCTTCAATCCCATACCAAACAGTTAAAGGCTAGCTAGAGCAGTTTCACACTAATTTAAAGCAGACTTCTGTATATATTAACTGTGGCTTTTAGCTTGATTTACACCCCTGATTTACAACACACTTTGCAGAAGATGCCTTCTGGGGGGAAGAAAATTTATAATTCCTTAATTTAAAGTTATACTTACTGAGAATGGCTGTGGAAGTCTCTATAGGGAATTGCAGTCTCTAAGCCCGACCTGGTAGCAGCTAAGTTTTCTCTCTTTCGCACAAGTGGGATGTGAAGTGAGACCTGGGACGCACTCTGTGTCTGTGCTGATGAGGGCTCTCAACTGTGTATCGTTGCCAAGACACCCCGGGCAGACTCCAAAGCCTCCAGATCTCGCCCTGCCTAAGGCATTCCTAATCAAATGCTCCTTTCAACGGGAGCTTCCAGCACTGCCACAGGCATCACACAGAGCTGTGAACAGCATCGTTTCCTTTGATTCAGGTAAAGCTAAACTTCCGTGCAGTGCTTTCACCAGTTTGAAATACTGCTTATTAACAAAACATTTTCTATCTGGAACTGTAACAAGCTCTCTACGTTAGTCTTACTTTTGAAACAAATTTTCTGGCTCACACTCCTGCTTTGAGCTGCTCAGAGGAGGTGGCAGAAATGATGACGGCAGGTTTGAAGTCTGCCTTCAGGTGTGATGCTGAAGTCTGCAGTGGAATCAGTCCTTTCTGTAAGAATCTGCTCTGCCAAAATTTTATGACCTACAATTGCAAGATTTGTGCCATCTGAAGACACAGGGAATTTGTAAAATGAGCTGCTGCAGTAACGCATGTGAATGAACTTTTGCATTATGGCCACAGATCTTAGACAGTCAGGTCTTATGGTGCCAGACACGGTAAAAATTCACCAGGTCTATCCCAAAGATCTCACAGTCCAAAATAAAAGATCTATGAAGCTTCAGAGAGCAAGAAGTAGTCAGATGAAAGGAAGACAGAAGTCAGAAACGCAGTAGAAGCCAAACTGCCTATATGGAAAATATCACCTCTCTGCTACCTCTCAAGCCAGTACAACAGGTGTCATTTTGGGCTCCTAACCTTTTGAATTTGGTGTCCCTTTCATAAAGTGCTAAGTGTGTTAATGGCTACTTAGTGGTGTTAAGATGGAGAAGGTTCACAGAGCTCATGGAAGCCTGTGCAGAACCAGAAGAGATGAATAAGCATTTAAGAATCTCATTTTCCATTGCTCCTATGTTACAGCCGATCCTGAATGCACCCCAGTTTCCTCATTCCACATTAATCTTTGTTCATACAGGTAAGTTGATTACAATAAAAATGCTTACATTGCAGCAGCCAGATCAAAGCGTTTCAAAATTATCAGTATGACTGATCTGACAGATTTTTTTTTTTATAGTTTGGGTTTTTTCCCTATGGATCACAAACAGTTCTGATAACTTCTTGTCTTGAGTTAGAATAGGCAATATTTTTCAATATATTTCAATCTTTAATGGGATAGAAAAAATATTTCCTGCCCTGGCCTATTAGTTAATCATAAACTAGATAAACTAGCATTCAGGTTACTGCAACAGTGCAGATTTATGGACCCTTAATTTTACTGATGAGGGTTCTTTGAGGTGGGAATGGGGGAAATATATAAAATATTAGAGTTTTCAGGGAGGATGTACTTTAATCCTCTTCGTTCCTCCTAGAGTTACAATTATGTGCCTGTAAGTAACTTAAAATTAACTCCTTGTACAAGACCACATGTAGTATGACTAGCATAAACCTTCCCAGGAGGGCCTCAGCTCCTCATTTCAAATAATAGTGTCATAAATAGGGTGGGAAGCAAAAAGAGGCAACAAGGTCAAGCAAGTACCACGGGAAGATAACTCTGGTTTTGCATATGGGTCTTCATACTTCTTAGTATTCCCAGAGACACATTTTGGAAGGAAAAGAATAAACTGCTCCTCTGCCTGCTCCTGGCACTGCATTTGCATTGAGCCCTGGGGCATGCAGCCTTCAACCAGCTTCATCATTCAGCACAAAAGAGATTAAGTGTGAATAATTCTGCAAAAAAAGATGATCATCTGTTAATAACACTAGTTATGATCACCCTGGAGAGCGAGACACCTGAGACAGTTCATGTTCTTTAGATGCTGAAGGCATATCACTCTCAAGCAGCCCAGGCTCTGCTTCTAGGTCAAATAACTGCATAGCTGAGCCTAATGTAACCCCCTCTCCATAAAATTTAGGAATATATTAAGCCTGTGTAGCTTCTTAATTTAGTGGCTCACCATTTGGAGCTTGCCTGGAGATACTCCAACATACAGATATTTTACACCTTATTCAAAAGACTCAATGGAGGACTGCAGTTTCAGACTGAGCTGGAGGATGGCTCTGCTCAGCTCCACAGCAAGGCTGGCATCCGAGCATCCCCACAGCCCAGACCAGGAGCAGTGATGGAGCTCGCTGCAGCTCAGGGTCCTTCTCCCAACAACTTGGGGCTATGGGGCAGAGGATGAAGTCAGCTCTCCCACAGAGTTAAGATGGGCCTGGGATGTGCAGTGGGAACCGAGAGAAGGGCTCCACACTACACACAGCAGAGACAGGCAAAGATTGCAAAAAACAAGCTGAGCATGATTAAAAATGTATCTCTCCCACTCACAATTTCCATTAATCTTTCAGAAGGTCTAAATCTGAGAAGGTAAACTAACTCCTTATCTGTTCACACTTTAAGCTTTTTAAAAAGCAGGCCTGAAGTCTGGAATTAATTCAGCAGGCAGCAATCTTTTAGCCTTACATGGGAAAATTTGCCTAATAAAACACTACGATTTTATCAGACTGTTTCCTTCTGTTTCCTCTCTGGTGGGTGATGGAAGTTACACCCACTACTTAGCTTTGACATGTGTAACCCAGAAAAGCCTCAGTTCCCTGTAAAAACGCCAAGTGATACATTTCTTTGTTAGAAGATGTCTTGGGGCTTCTGTCGCATTCTTCTGAACACGTCAAGAAAAACTAAATGCATTGTTAATAGCTAGTAGGAAAGCACCAGGCATTAGCTATTCTTCTTCTGAATGGAAACGAACAATTTCTGATGAAATATAGTTCCTGTTGTATTCCTAGATTGCTTTACTGGATAGCTGCCCTGCCTTTCACCAGCCTCAGGCTGAAAGTAGGAACTAGGAGAGAGAAATTCAGATACTCTTGAATCAAAAGAATTAAAAGAAAATGTGAAAATTCTCACTAAAAGTTGTTTTTTTTAAAACAACTGGAGTCAATCAGTTTTATAAATGGTTATGCAATCAAACAAATTTGTTAAAAATCCAGTCAAAATGAAATGGAAACTCTCCACTCTGAAAGATATCAAATGAGATGCTCTGAAATTTAGACATAATTTCCTTTCTCTTGAGCCAAAATGTCCAAATCGGACACTGCAACTTCGATGGAAAACAGCTTTGCTGCTGGAATTGGCACTCCATCCAGTGTCTCAGGTAGAAATGCCACCACAAGGAAGAGAAGCTGAAAGATACTCAGGGAAAAATCACACCAAGCTGGCCCTCAGCGGTGCAGGAGTGGTGGCAGGAGTGTCTGGAGGGCCAGGCTCCCTCCCACAGCCACGGATGGGTCAGTACCTGCTCCTGGTACAGCAGCGTGGCTGTGGGACCACATGTCCTGTTACTTCTCGGGGTGGCTGTGTGTGATGCGTGCTGCTCAGGAAAGCCAACGCTTCCCTGCACGCTACGGGATGCATCTGCGATCAGCTACTCCCGCCTAGCAAGGGCTGCTCGCCGTAATGCTGCTTTTGTAGCCCAGCATTGTAAAGCAGAAAGGCTTCAATCTGCCTCCTCAATGCCTGTCAGAATGCACTATTGCTGCACTATAGCTGAAGTTCCTCCTGGTGCTACACCAAAACTACAGCTATTTATAAGCTATCTTATTTCCAGATCACACTTCTTCCTAGCAGGAGATACAAAGACATGTATAGAAGGCAATTAAATAAACCACAATAGATTGTGTTAACTACTGGTAACTAAGAAGCCACCTTAATCCCTTTCTGCATATAAGATATTCACCACGTGACACTGAGGCCTCAGCTCACAAAGACTTTTCAATTTCGGATTAAACATGTTGCATTGGAAATAGCTCTGGTAACCCACAGCAGCACATTATAGCTGAGGGCAGTGAGATTATGGTAGAGGGATGACAGGAAGGGATGGGCATTTGCACTGGGAGAAGGGGTGCAAAGGAAAACCACTATTAAAAAAAAAAATAATCACCTTGCCATGTTTCTAGGACCTGGGAACTGCCTGACCACGGATGAAGAGAGAAATTACAGGCACTGGCTGTTCTTACAAAGCCCAGTTCCACCCACTGAAGCTCCATTTCTTGAAACATGATCAAAATCTGGAAAAAAATCCCATCCTGAGAGAGACGTAACTGAAAACTGCACCAGTAAGAATGAGATTGAGCCCCAGCATAACTGGAGAAGGCAGACCTGGGGAAGGATATGAAGTCTCCCCAGCAGCACGTGTTGGAGGTGGCAGTTTTTCATAGGAAGACTTATTTGCTTCCAGCTTGCATGATTGCTTCTGAAAACATGGCTTCCTCTTTCAGGAATTTTCTTGCAGGAACTTTTGCTAGTTACTCTCCAGATGATTCACATTTAGCCTTAGAGACTATTTTTAGTTGTTTTTCTTTCAGCACATGTTCTTGGAGAGTCCCTGCTATTTATGCAGTCTCCATTTCCCTTCTCTGGGGAGAAGCTCCATTAGGCCAGTTATTGAGAGCAGAGCTTGCACATCATTTCTCCTTTTGTGTTCTCCACACAGCAGAGCCAGTCAGAACACTTCTGAGGTCAACAACAGCAATCTTTATCACCATGAAGATAGATAACGAAAAGAAAACAAGCCAAGGAAAATCAAACACTCCAATTCCTCAGATTGTCTGCAAGGCCACGCCGAGGCTGGGCTGCACAACGTCTGGACACATGAACAGACATGCAAAGCTGAAGGTGTAGACACCTACAGAGGCAGCTGGGTACAACTGAGCACTAAAAAGCATGAGAAAATTGCTGCAATTTGTCTGGGGTAAATCTGACACCAAGACAAGAACTTACCTGTTTTTAGGGTCACAGAGCTTCAAAAAAATGGGAGATATTAACTCATCAGTGTGTCCATGGCCAACATCACAGTACATATGCTGTTTCAGCTGGGCTCTGATGTCTTAAGGATTAGTTTTATAACTTTGACACAGATATTGTGGGACATAGTTAACAACAGCCCCAAATATACACACCTAAATAATGTTAGCAGCCCAAGAGGCAGCTCCACAAGTGGGAAAGTGCCTACATTGATTTCTTTCACATATGGAAACAGTGTCAATGTATTAAATCATTTTTACACTGGTAAAGTCACATGAATGAAGGCCTGTCTTGCCTTAACTATACCCATACAAAAGCCTATTTTTATGAAACATAAGAGTTTAATATTGTTGAGGTTCCTGCCCCATGTGGTTAAAATTTTTGAATGAGTCTAAATATTTGATGGATGGAAGTGGAACTCATGCATGCATGCACACATACATCCTCAAGACACATGATGAACCTTGGGAAACCTGCCTAAAACATAAGTAAACCAGCTGGAGGTAGAGGTGAAAACACACTTAAGGTATGAATGTTAAGTAAGCTTTGACTGTAGTTTGTAATTTTTATCTTTGTGGTCTTCCTCAGCTTACAAGTACATCTCTCCTCTACCATGGAAAGATTCAACATGCTCTAATACATAACCTCGCCTTTTAAGAGCATCTTCTACATTTATCCCAGAAGTATGGCTCAAGCTCATTATTCTATAATCTGCTAGGTTAGTAAGAGCTCATAGGGAGCCAACATATGGATATACTTCTGAGCACATTAACAGCTGAAGTATAGCAGCTAAGTCCCTTACACTGAGCAATGGAGTTGGTTGTACTCTTTTCTTGCTGCCAATATGGCAGTAATTAGGGCTGCTGTGTGGTTCAGTAGACTGGAAGAACTGGTAGACCAAATTAATCGCAGGAAAAATTCAAGGAAGACAGAGGAGTTGCACCAGAGCCATGGCCCACTGTGTTCCTCTCCTTGAAACCCTCACTTGAAAATACTAGCTATTTGCAGGCTGAAGTCAGGGCTACTATATGGTAATTAGATAGCTACATGGGAAATAATTACCTGATTAGGAGATGATTAATTAGTATGCTGTCAAGATAAGATTATCCTGGCATCTTGGGAATACACTGCATTTCTTCTTTGCTCCTTACAAGATGATGACGGTAGCATAAAGCACTTCTGCCCTTAATCCCTACAGAAATGAACAGCAAAAGAGCACAGACAGTAGCACTCAGTACCCCGGGATTTAAGGAAGCTAGAAATATGCAGGGCAGACTGACACAGCCCAGACCTATCACAGCAGGTCACAAACAGACTAGGAAACAGCCTCACAAAGAGCAAGAACCAAGTAAGATCCTACCTGCACCATCCTTCAATAAATGCACCACTCCTGACAACAAGCATGCAACCTTACAGTGGGAAAGAAACAGTTTCTGGCCACCTGTGTATGGCAGTGTAGGCACCACACTTCACGACCATCAGCTCCAAATCAAGCCTTGCAATGTTTTACAGATGCCTGCAGGGATTGCAGGGTAACAGCACATCCACCTCTGGCTCCTGAGACACCAGGAAAAGGCAGGAAGGCTGATATGATAGAGAGGCAAGATTTCCAACACTAGCTCCTTCTAGCTGAACACAGTCTGACCTAATTACTTAGATCATGCCTGTATGTACAAGGGTGCAGCAAACTTATAATGCCACCCTTGACTGTTTTTATAAAGTTGACACCTGCTAATCTTGCTAGGCTAGAAGCTTCATAAACCAGTGCAAGTAAGCAAGAAAGGCATATGCCTTCAGCACCATCACAACCAAAGCTTTGATCTTTTTCGTGGTTGAGAAAATAGAGCCCTGCTTTGCACTCTGCCTTTCATTTGGGCAGGCTCTGCACACAGAGGAACAAGGAAAAGCATTCTGGAAAATTATTAGCCCGTGAAATTTAGTATCCAATTCCACCTACATGCACAAAAGTGCTGCTGAATGTTGTACACACTCAGACAGAAAAGCTGGACCAGCAGACAGGGCACCAGCTGAGACACAGGTACAGGTTCCCACTCAGTGATGGACATCTGCGACCTCAGTGCCATGTAGTCAACGGGCTCTCCTGGAAACCAGTCTGACTCTGCCACCTACCTGGGCCTTACCACTGAACAGCTCAATTTATCTTCAAATTTGGGATGAATAACAATTTTCTAGCCCCCTGAGAAGCTGTGACACGAATTCATTAGAGCCTATGAAGCACTTTGATAGTATAACAATGGAATAAGTATTGTAGATGGTTTTTATGCTAATTCCTTCATCTACATATCTGTGGCGGCCGCCTCCAGGTTTTTAACAGGTACGTGGTATGCAGAATAAACCTCTCAGAAGTAACAAGACTGCAGATCATTCCCACATCTCACCACCTCTGTAGGGCCATCCTACACTTGTCCCTCCAGGATGGCTGAGAGCAGCCTGCTGTAAGATGACGGTGAGTGCCTGACAGCCTCAGTGCACAGAGCCTGTGAACGATGTTGTTTTGCACATCTTTTGCACCAGCCTTAGGGGGAAGGAACCAGGGTGGCAACACCTTGAGAAAAATCCCCTAATGATGAAAGCCATGCTCACCCAGCTCTCTGGGCAGTCTTTTGGTGGCTGGTCCATTGTTCCAACTAGTGTTTTCCTCCTCCTGTATGTAAATGCTATTAGTGCTCCCCACATTCAAACCCTTCTGCTGGGCCAGATCCTGTCAAATCCTTAATTCCAGATAAACCAAAGCGCCTGGGTGACAAGCCCCTTTGGAATCACCAGGAATCAAGTCCCTTTACACAGTGGTGACACAAGGCCTCCTGGTCCTCCTGGCCATCACCTCCCTGGGAATGCTTGGCATTGCAGCCCCAGCACTGAGCGCGCTGCGTTGAACCTTGCCTCTGTGTTACCCCTTAGCTAGACAGCTCCCAATTAAGAACTTTGTGTGAGCCCAACTGGCTCTAGACAATATTTCCAAATGTGACCACTGTGAAAGAAAAAAAAAAAAAAATAGGTCAAGAGGATTATGTAGGGTGACTAATGATTGCTGCATGCTGGGCCACGATGTGAAGTCTGACTGTGTTTTCAAAGGTGCATAATAATATGTCCTTGTCTGACCTGTGGTGCTGTTGACACTTTTTCTGTGTTGATGCCTTCTCACAAATCCCCATTAGGCTGGAAGCTTGAACGCCCACCGTGAATGATGCCAACGGAGTGGAAGGGCTATCAAACGCTGCAGAACTCCCATTTAAGTTTCACTTTATTTCTTAAAAGCCAGGCAGCAGAGGCAATTAGTTAACTGTCAAGCCCTTTTGGAGTTGTTTGCTGAGGGACGTGGCTGCTGTTCTCAGGCTGTGGGCTACAACATGTTAATTCACTGACAGTTCCCTGGAGCTGGTCAACAGAGAAGGGGGCTATTCTGCTCAGCACAGCCAGCACACATAGTCAGGGGAATGCCCTCTGCCAGCCAGCTTGCCATCCAAATAGGCAGAACTAATAGTTTTATCCTTATTTTACTGATAGGGAGGGCAACACAGTATGATGGAAGGCATGGTTCTGCTGCCCAAAAATCACAGGAGGTTTGTAGCAATAGGTAAATTAATTTAGCTGTTTCCTCTCCTGGTCCTGTGTTTAGCATTAGAGTCCCTCCAACTACACCTTTCATTAACAAGGAAGTTAGAATTCATTTTTTCTTATCTGACAAATGTTCATTAGCCAAGTATTTGTATCAATCTCTCCATCCTGGTCACAGAAATATGTCCCTTTCCAGCTACAGCAACTGGAAGAGAAGGCAACTCAGCTCTAGCTGAGCTATAGCTAAACGTATACTTGCCCCCAGGAATTCCGGAGCAACAAGTGATGCAGCAGCCTCAGAGAGTCACAGAAAACAGCCTTTTGTTTCTATTACAGTCCCTACGTTGATAAGACTATAAATATAACCATAGAGAAGTCTCCTCAACAAATGCAGACATACCAGGAAAAACATAACCTCTGGTTCAGCTTAACTGTGAAGAAGATCTGAAAGACATTTTATCTCAGACAACAGAGGCCAGCCCTTGCATATGGGCTGTTGGCAGCCTGGCAAAGCCGGGTGTGATGATGCTAGACTGGGCTCTAGGCATGGATCAGGGAACAGCAGGTGCAGATCTATTGTAGGAGGCAAGATACCTTCTTCAATTCCTATCACATTTTTTCAGAATGCCGTAGGGAAAACTCACAGCTTTAGGAGAAACATACAGCTGTCCAATAAAGCTCACGAGAGCGGGTGAAGTTGTGACCATATTAGCACTACCAAGACCTTCTGAGGCACCATCATGTTGATTTTCTACTGGTTTTGGGTGATGTTTGGTACCAGGAGTGGGGGAACACAGCACGTATGTACATCCCATAGTTGCCTTTAATTTAAGATCAGTTTTAATTCCCAGACAATTCTACACTGGCAAAAGAACAGAAATTCCTTGCTATAGCAAGAGCAGTCCTCTGTGACTGAAAAGGTGCAGCCTAGGCAAGAACTTTCAATGGAGTCCCACCACGGCATTGCAAACTGCAGGCTCGTACAGGGCCTGGGCTCCCTGCTTCACTCCCCCAGGTACTGCACAGAATTTAACAGAGGGCCAATTTGGACCCCATTGTTAGGTCTCTGCAATCACAAGCTGAGAAGAATAATTTTGCACAAGCTCCTTGATTTAGATCAACCCAAAAGTGACAAGAATGCTTCTCTTGCTTTTTAAAGAAAGCCTGCTGGAGCCAACAGACTGATTGTTCCATAAATCAATTTCTTTCCCAAGTGTAAAAACCCCAATTGCTCATCCCCTGTCTTTCATCCTAATTAAATAGTGATGTGAAGTAATCAGCAGTATTGTCAATGGCCCTCATGTTGCACAGATACTTCTGCATATACAATATTAAAAGGAAACGAAGCCAATGAAGAAGATTCCTGCCCAGCAGTTGCACCAAGACTAGCAGTGCAGGCTGGAAACATCCATGCAAAACCAAGACACCCCAGGCAAGCCCAGCTAGGGGCCTGGAGTGCCCCATGTCCTGTAAAGAACAGGTCATGGAAGGGCCCCTCCCTGTGCTAAATGTGACGTGGCTTTCTCTACCATTTCAGCAGGGAGTAAACTACCTTTCACATTCTATTTCCATGATCTGGTCAAATTAAAATACCAAACTACTCTTAAACACTGATCCCTGCCCTTGACATTCACCTCTCCCTTCTAATTAATCGTGTTCAGTATGGAAGTGTTTAGACACCATGAGAAAAGAGGTCCTGTGAGGCAGTGAGTTGTCAGCAGGGGGGAAGCTTTAGAAGCCCATGTCATCTAAGAAGCAGTTACAGATGGCGAATTACCTCAGGAAAGAGAAACGCATGTGGTCCACGTGGTTCTTGTTACCCACTGGCTCTTGTGGAAGCGGCAGGAGTGCGAAGGCAGTCCCGGCCTCCTGAAAAGCGGGGACTGGGGAAAGGATGTTGTGCCTCCCTGAGTGGACCTGCACAAACCAGTCCCAGGGAGATCTGCTAACAGGGATGGACCAAGAGCAGGTAAAGGAGGATGTCCTAATGCAGTTTGAGCTCCTGGGAGCTAATTCAGGAAAGTCCTTCCTCTCTTGAGTCTCTGTTTCCTCATAAGAAAGAAAACATTGCACGTAAAGGCAAGTCTATGCAGAATGCAAGTACCTAAGTCAAACTAAATATGAACATTTGGTGCAGTAAACATTGATATACTCTTAATAGCATTGGTTTCTTCCCTTTCCCATCTGTTTCTTCAAAAATGAAGTGGTCCTGTCCTCCCAGGAGAGCAGCAAAGGAAGAGCCCCACATGATAGGCACTATAGAAATACAGTCAAGATATACTGTCTCTTCCTGTAAAGGTTTTTGATCTAATGAGACTACATACAAGCTAAAGGAAGAGCAAGTCACTCAGCAGCACAGCAAGTAATGCCCTGGCTTGAAGGCAGGAAACATCTGACAATTTTGTTCATGGGGAAAAAATATTAATCTTCAATAACTGCAGAGAAAGTGCTCCAGGGCTTCCCCTGGCCCTAGGATTTTGCTTTATGAAGCACATGGGTCAGTGTTTTTCAGTACATTTCACTGCTAAAACTTTTCTTTGTAGACCAGCAGGATATCAGTCACTCTTGGCAGGGCATCTTCTGCGGTATCTGAGTACAAAGTCTTTCCCCTCTGATTTGAGTACCACGACATGACACAGGATGTCTCCTGATGGCAGAATTTTGTCATGGTGCAGTAATCTGAGAAGTCTTGCTCAGAATTTCTTTATAGGCAAGGAACTGTAGTAGGCAACAGATGAAAATTCTGAATTTACTGCACAAAACTCCCTTTTATAATTCCCCTCTAATATCTCACCATTGGCTTGGCAATGAGATAAACAGAAAGATTTTAAATGATGTTTCAAAATACAGCAGAAATAGAAAGGCAGTGATTTACTTTTCACTTAACCAGCAGCTTCCCAGATGAGAAACCTGTGGCAGCTCCTGCAGCTGGATACCCCTGCCAAGAGTGATTCATAAAGGGATGATTGGTAATCCTTGTGCTGAAGAGTTCAGAGGTAAACAAATATTTATGAAAGGCAATACTTATCTATTAGTGTCACAAAATACTGTGCATTACTGATTTCCATAAAAATCAGATCTCAGAGATGCAGTGAAATACTGACTTCATTCATTATTTAGGTCTCCCTCTTGACTTTTCCACAGGGTTAATAGCAATTTATGAATCTTTCCTGGGAAACATCTGTGCAAGCTCATTTTAAAAAGCCAAGAATTTAACAAAGCAAAGACTGCTGGTTCCAGCTAAGATTTTCACAAACTCTTAAAGCCCAAATCCCATGCTAATGTAGGGTATGTTGGTTACCAGTCTAGAGCCCCCAGCTTTTTGCGGTACATACACATGTAGCGCATGTCCTGCTGGAAAAGGAAGAACACCAATGAGGTTTTCAGCATCTCTTCTTCAAGAGGCACACTCTGTGCTCCCGGAGATAAACAAGCAAAAGCAAAGCCATAGCATGCAGGCAGAAAATGCATCTCTGCTGCTGGAAGAAGGTGGTAGCTTATTCAGTATGTGTAAGTTGAGAAATTCCTCCCATTTTAAATGAGGTCAGGCTTTGTATAGAGTGTTATGAATAAATTTCTACCAAAGGCAAGAAAAGTTTACCGAAGTATTGCACTATTCTATAAAAATGGCTGGCCAAAGCTCTACAATATATTTACACCATATTTATGTATTTGGGATGAATCTATCAAAGGGTGCAGAGCCTGCAGACTGTCTCTCCTCCAGTCATTACCCTGCTTTGGTGCTATGTGGTGCTGTACAAATTGCCCCAAACAATATGCTGAGTGACCAGAGACTTATGGAGAAAGGCAACAAATGATCAGGATTCACACTAGGGATGTCTTTTTGCAGGCTCTGGGGCTCCATGGCTAAGAATAAATCAAAGTCTCTTGCAAAGCCAAATTGTTTGTTATTACAGCCCTCTTCACACGGGCTGGCAAAAGCTCCATTGAATCACCCTTTTTGATATGCTTTTTTTACTTTACTGTGCCTACTTTATGCATTCCCTTTCCAAACACTTCCTGTGGTGTGTGTCCAATGGTGGTTTGAGACGAGGCTGCCAGGTTCACACTGTCAGCCCAAAACGCTCATCAGCATTTGCGTCAACTCTGTATCAACATTGCCATGGCTACATTATTATTCCAAATTAACCTTCCTAGTAGCTTATCATAATGCCAAGTACCAAAACAAGCCTGGGATCCAGTGTACACATCCACCTAAACAGGCTACTCTATCTCATGGCCTATTCCCCAACTGATACTAGAATCAGATGGGTAATTACAATAACAGTCTGGGTAAAAAGGTGAGTCCAATAGCAAAACTCCTAATTAACAAGGCCTCTCAGGGGCCTAATGAATCTTGTGTGGATTTCTGTAAACTTAGAAAACTTAACAATTGACATTTTCTTTCCTATTTCTCATCTGTTTAGGCTGTAGTTCTTGGAGCAAGGACTGTTTACTTCTAAACACTGCCCGGCATGCGGCAGTCCCTGTACCTGCTGGCACTGCCCCACCAGCACACACAGCTCTGCAAGGACCGTGTCGAACAGAAAGAAATGATCTCTCTGTTCCACCCAGCTCAGGATGGACTTCAGCAGCTTCTTCTTGGCATGCCATGGCTCAACAGAAGCTGTATCCTTATTCTAGACAGGGCCTCTGTGTCCCTGAGTGAAAGAAGGTCAAATAGCCCATATCTCTTCTTAATTTTTAATCGCAATTTCATGCTGTTATTTCAGCTGCTGGAGGCAGTGTAGTGCAAATCCCCCAGGAGTAATTCCTAGATACTCTCTAGTAGGCTGGCCTACTTTTTCTTCCTGTTCAGTTACAAATTGCTTATCGCAGCCCAGATGTGTGACAGTACTGGAAAAGCTTGCTTCCACCCAGACAAATACATTCACCACTGCAGCAGATAAAAAACTCCACAGATTTTGATTCTTCAGATTCTAAAAATAGACAAGATAATCAAGATCTAATTTTTAGCTCTATGAGCCCAGCTGAGTACGATGGTTTAATTTTAAACAGTTCCATTGCCTCTGATAGAGGACAGTGTCACTGTTCCCCCCCAGTGTGGCACCTCGTTGTGGTGGTCTCCCATAGTGGGAAGCAGGTCTCAGCACTGCTGGGAAAACATGGCAGGGGGAGACACTCGAATGGGTAGGTCAAATTCCACACGGTTTTGTGGGGATTTTGAACATTGCAAAGGCTGGGTGTGAAATGCAAAAGTGGGAAAGGTGTCCTAGAGTTTTCATAACTGGGAAAATTACTGGGTGATTTCATGAACTGCATAGGTCACTTTGGTAGCAACTGAAATAATATATTTGTACCCTAAAATATTGTGGGCAGTACAGTGGCAGCTGTGTGACAGAAATTATTCCTGTAAGATTTCATGTATAGAGGGATTTTTTTATGTAAGGGGGAAAATTCATAGCAGAATGTGCAGCTCTCTACAGGTTCATAATAACCTGGAATCTTGGCTTTATCGCCCAGCTTTTACAGGTCTACACAGAACTTTCTTCTGATGAAAAAAAAAAAAAGATAAACCTACTTAAACCACTGCTTGTTACTCCAAAAAGATTCCCTATATTTCAGTTTCACAGCCTTCCCACTGAAGATATTCCAAGAAGAATTCTCTGTGTCCCAAAATCTTCCCTAAATGCAACACAAATTCCCCCCAATGAGAAATGATATGCAGAAGAGGAAACTAAAAAAGTATAAAAAAGAAAGAAAGAGCCAGTTTCAAGTTTATGAACTGGAGGGCAAAGATATCCTCATCTTGCGTCGGGAAATCCACCGAACGCTACATACACTGCCTCTTACGTAGCTACTTTTACTACAGATATTTTGGTACTCCCCAAAGCCCATATATCAGAGTCAAGACTCGTTCACCACCCTCTGACCAAGCAGGTGCAGTTCCTTCATGGGACTACAGTACACAGTAAGGGCTGTCATAATATTTCTTTTGCTTATGCTGGTAAGAATGCTGTATTCAAGACACACCACAAATTAAAGTTGACAGATTTTTCAGTACACCAAACAAAAGGCAAAAAGGACTAAACCACAAAGCCATACTTACCTGAAGGATTAAATCAATAGGGATGCGACTTCCTCAATAGAAAGAGACCAACTTTTAGCTTTCAGTCATTTCACAGCCTCTACCCAAAAACTGAGCCACAGCCTAAACTGTTTTATCCATGGAGAGACAAGGACCAGAGGAATATTTTGCCATGGCAACTGACAATTCCAGAAAAACCACCCCCAAAACTCTGCTCAGTCAGAAAATCAGCAGATCAAAAGCTTGAAGATAATGTCTCAGAAAGAAAAAATAGGGATGAGACAGAAAATGTCTGTTAAACAGAGGTCCTGTCAAAGAGATAGGTGACAGACTTTCAAATGGTAAAGCGTTTGAATGCTACACAAAACCCTACCTGGGCCACAGAAGAGAAATAAATACTTAAAAAAGAGTAATAGATAACAGTAAGTGCACAAGGTGACTTTCCTATAGATTCCTGGAAGGACAATATGGTTGGAACTTCATCTCTGTCGCCGAGTCACAGCAAGGATGGCTGAACCAGACAGTCACACTTCCACCTGTTTCAAACCACCCAGACAAATACAGCCCTAAGAAATGGTAAATTTTGACTCAGACAAGGCCCTGTGGGAAATGAATAATGTTTGGTCCTTCATTGATTTAAGCTTCTATTACAGCAAACCAGTAGTTCACCTGCAAGAGCAGGTGCTTAAAATTTAAACCAGCCAACTGGCAGAATTTGTGCAAAACCCACTGACCTACACCAATTCAGCCCAGCTTCCTAACCCCAGAAAGATAAACACTACTGCCCTGAGATACTCTATTCTGAGGGCTATGGAAACTCAAGCAATGTCTCTATCAGGTCACCCCCCAGCCCTGAGCAGTCTCCTGCTGGCCTCAGACAGTGGGATTGCATTTGGGGTGTTGTGGCATGAACTGGGTGGGAAAACATTTCTTCCCAGCCTGGGAGCTCTTAGATTTCAAAGTATTTTCTTGGCCTAGCTCAGGATGAGAAGGTCAAAACCTCAGATTTTTCTCAAAAGAAAATCCAAAACACATTTTGAGAAAGGGAAGAAATACTTTTTTTTTTACTGGTCCAGAGCATTTCACTTATTTGGTATTATTTTATGTGTGTTTTATACAACAACTGAGCAAAAACAAGTCAGGGAAAAAGTAATTTCCCCTTTAAAAATGTCAGTTTGTGATGTTCCATCAAATCAAAAATTCAGCCTGGTTTTGAAAAAGAAAATAACCCTCAGTCTCTTTTATGGTTGCCTTTGGAGGAGTCAGCAGTTATTTTGTTGGAAGATGCCTACCTTGTCCCGAGTGCAAAACTGCTCATTCTCTGTACAGCAGTTCTTCAGGGCAGCATTTTGTAATCAGCTTGAGCAGCCAGATTATTTTTATGCAGGTGTTTTGTACCAAGGACACTTATTTTTGCATGTATGCACAAACATAAAAAATATAATTCAGAATATTGCCAGGTGAAAGCAGGCAATTTCCATGTAAATTAGTCCCAACTGGGGGCACGCTGTGCTCTTCATTGCTCTTGGTAATTGTTCACTGGGGGTTTCTCGGCAGTTGTAGTTAATGTTGCCTCCTGATGCTTGGAATAAAATAGGAAAAAATGAATTTCTGAGAGTGTTGCCCTTAGAGGTTACAATAAACTTCTCATCAGTGCAGACAGTGTGTTGCCTGTGTATAATCCTGCCTAGTTCTACCCAGGAACATGGATTTTTTCCTCTCTGTAAGCGCATGGCTGTGCTTTATCAAGCTTTTCTTCCCCCCTAGCGAGGGATTCAGGCAACAACCACCTCAGAAGCAACCCAAGGTTTGGTTGCTTCTTAACTAACTTCACTCCTGCCAGGGTCTAAGGAGTCTTTCTATTGCTTTCAGCAGGGGCTGGGATCAATCCTTAGGCTGGGCCTCCCAAAAGGCCATCCCTGGAGATATTGAGCATCCTCATTTCCCAGGGGATTGGAGCAGAAGCTGAGAGGAAGGAGAACCTGGCAGATTTAGGAGCACCAAACATAAAGCAGACTTCTAGATTAGACCAGGGAAACCAGGGAACCTTCTGCTTCCCTTGGCATACCCAAGAGAGGCACGAGCCAGCACATTCCCCAGTTGAAGTACTGGGGGACATACGTGTCCCAGGTTTTGACTGCTGCAGGAATGAAGGTGCAGCCTCTCTCCCAGCTACTTGAGGAAAGACATTATGATGAGCTGCTCATAATCACAGTGTGGGTCCCACAGCGATAGCAGGATGGAAGAGCACACCAGCAGCTTGGTAAGGGAAGCAATTTGCAAACATGCACTGTGCTGATCACTGTGTAGCATAAACACCCCAAGAGTCCCAAGCACAGAGAGGGAAGTCTTCACACAAGAGGCAGACACCGAGCATCTGCGGGGCTGAAAACACAACGAGAGCCAAGAACGACTGAGTGTGGGTGGTGGAGAAAACTGGAGGCTGCTAAGAAACAGGAAAAAAAAAAAAGCTTCAATTTGCTGTGTTTAATATTGCTTCTCCTTACCACACAGGCTGTTTTTCTCTCTGTGCTATTGATTGGAAAGGTGTTTCCAGCTTAATAACTTCTTAGCTGCTTTGCCTCTGCTAAGATAGGAGTGTCTCTGCCAGTGCTACCACATAAGGCAGGAGGAAAGATGTATTTTGCATTAACAGTTAGACCACATCTGTGTTTAATGTTAGGAAAAACAGTATCAAGAAAAACCTCCTGACAAATGAGGTCAATAATTTTGCCCAAGGACACTGGTGACTCGATGGTCAAGGTGGAGTCATTGCTTCAAAACACAGCATACATGAGCTGAAAAATACAAAAAAATCTGGTTACAGACTCTCCAAAGTTTTCCTTCCCTCAATCTTTGCTTCAGCTGCCAGAAGGAAGAGTGAGCTCAGTACAGCAAGGGTGCACAGATCCAGAGCAAACTGTGTGGGAAGACATTTTGTTAGGGCCTCAGCGCTGCCAAGTCTGCACCAAAGATAAAAATACATCAACAGTTGAGCTCTGAAGGACATGTGGTGCTATCTTTAGTAAAGATCTGCATTAATTTCTGGTGTCAGGCAAGTACTGTTCCTTGCCTGTCATTGTCTTCTTGGTGGACACCACCCCAAACTGGGCAGAATGGGCTTCTGGGAAACTAGAAGTGATAGGGCAGGTAATTCTTGGGCTCAGGTAAGATTTGATGTCTTCGCTTGCTCCTCTCTACTGAAGGGACCCAGAGGGATTTGTTCACGAGCAAACTAGCATTCCTGCAACTGCTGGCGTGCCTGGTGGAAGGGGTGTCCCCGGTGGAAGAAAAAAAAGAAAAAGAAAAATAAAAAGGAGAGCTTTATTTAAGATGGGAACAAGAAGAAGAAGAGAACTGCAAGTCTGAGTTCAATAAAGTATTCAATGCTTTCCTGGGCTTTGTTTTTCAATAAATAGCAAGATACAGCACAATCAGAGATAATAACTGCAATTCCAGGCTGACAAAGGAGACCTATGCAAATGGCCCTTCACCTTTCCTCAGTCCAGCCATGTCTCAGGCTGCTGCATTCCTCCACAGCCTAATGAAACCCCATTTGGATCACAGACTTTTCCCGGTGCAGAAAGGCCCCTTCTGTTCTGACACAGATATCCTCAAGCAGCTACTGGGGAAAACACTTTTTTCAGAAGCCAGTGGGGGACTCCTAATTGCTACTGAAAATATTTTCAAAGCAGCAGATCAGCTACTAGTCCCAGCTCCATCCTAGAGGCAAACAATTTATTTGTCATGTTTCAACAATTTTTCTGCTGTTCATACAGTGTAATTAATCACTTGGCAGGCAGGCAAACACACACAGGACTGAAAAGGCAGCTCATTCTTTGACATGCAGCAATCATCCTGTACCTTGTCAAGAGGCAGATTCACTCTTTTATTTACAGGTGAGAGCAGCAAAAAAATGGAGAGCAGCAACTCAATAAAGCATGAATTAATAAGAAATCAAACAGCCTTGTTTAAAACAAGGACTCTGCTATTACTGTATCTTACAACATGCTCTTCCACTGGGTTTGTGTGTACAGCATTTGGGCATTGATTTCAGATGAAAAGGCAATTAATCACCTGTGAAAATAATAGTCTGTCCCTTCATAAGCAGCTACTTAAATAGGTACCCAGCTACCTGGTGGTGAGAGGCTCTAAGATCTGTCATTCAGCCTGCTCTTCTGTCATCTGTCTGGATGATCTAGATTCAGGCTCCCTTCAAATCTCAACAGCCAAAATATGCCAGGTGAAGAGCTGAAAAAATCCAGGTCCTGTTGCTCATTCCCTTTTCCCAAACTTAGATGCTCAGCCAGAAGAACACCTAGACCCAGGTCACTGCTTCTCAGGGTCTGGAATGCAAATCTTGGCCAGGGAGCCACAGATGCAGCCAGCCTAATTCCCTCTGAATGCTGTGGCTAGTGCTCCCAGCTGGCCAGGTGCCCAGGAAGGCTCAGAGCCAGCCATTTGGAAATACTAGACACGGGCACTCTGCTTTGTTTCATCGGGCTGAATCTGGGTCTGGGTTTTCACACACATACTTCAGCTGTGGACTTTCTGTTGGTTACCATCTCCAAAAGGCTGCGCAAGGGCTCTGAAGTGCTACCAGGTGCTTGCCACAAAGTGAAGCCTGCACATTGGACTGGGGAGACTTTTGTCTCCCTTCAAAGGGGAGCCAACAAGAGTTGAGGCCATAGCAGCAAACACTGTGAAAGGAATTCAAGGTCAATAAATTGGCTTCTGGCAAACTCAGAGCGTTTCTATTATCTCTCTAAAGGCTGTAAGAGACAGAAATTATACTAATAAACAGCACTTGACTGTAGCAATGCCTCAAAAGGAGCATAATACAGACTTTAACCAAATCAACAGATTCTGAATTCATCGACAGAGCGGGCAGGTTTATTTGTAGGTGCTGCAGCTGAACAGTTGAATGGCTCTAGAACTGCTAACTCCTAACTGCAATCCCAATCTCCCAAATCTTTGGACCAACTTTTTCTGGTCCAAAGAGAAAACATGCTCTTTACAGCCTGAATCAATGCTGATGGAAGTCAGTGGCAGATTCCCACTGATCTGACTCCTGTAGTAACCAAGTGCTGCTCTTTGCTTTCTGTGCATCACATCTTAACAGACCTGAGCTCAAAGGAAGAGCTGTCCATTCACCTGAAATATCACTGACACAGCCTCTCATTATAGACCATTAGAAACCTTCCATGGAATGGTCTTTGTATTTTAAATTGCACATACAATATGATTTTTTTTCTCCTTTTTGGACAAAGTTTTTAGACATTGAAAGCTTGTCAGATTTTGATTTTGTTTACACTGAAGGGGAAAAAAAAAAGTAAAAGCAGACTATTTAGAAAATGTCAAATGAAATGCTGCAAGCTCCTGGTATCAGGGGATTTTATGTATCAAATTAAATTAATTGCATCCAGTTGGTTGCAATTAAAGGTTGAAGGCTTGGCAGTTTCTTCTTCTCCATTTGACTCAACATACATAAACAGCTGGATTCAGTTCAGCACCTTACCGTGGCTCCTGCCATTTCATCCCACTTCTTGGCATTACCTTCACCTCTTCAGGTTTCTGCCTCTGGGCTTCGGAGAGCTACAATAGGGAGTGGGCACTTGGGAGGGGAAGCAAAAGTGAAAGCAGGGGACAGGGGAAATAACATGTGACAAGGGTAAATCTCCTCTTCCTCTCAAATCACGTTGTGAATACAGAGACAGCATAACAATGAACCAGCTCAGTACCTGCCTTTGTGTAAGTACAACCCCTGGGGTGGAATAAGTGAGATGCATTCCCTTTTAAACTGCCTATTTGTGCCTTCACAGCAGGTGTAGCCTTCTGCTCTCTGAGAATTTGACTGCACCTGAGAATCAGACAGACAAGCAAAGGGTATACTGGGCTGCAAATCAGATTAAACAGGCAATTACCAATTGTACCATTGGGAGCTGCCCATAAACTTGACTACATCACCAAGAATTCACACCCAATAAGGTCTGGGAGATGCACGGAGAGCTCGTATGTTTTCAGAATGTGCTTCCTTGGGAAAGGGGAACAAATCTTCTTGATGGTGATAACCTAAAATCCACCTGGACCTCAGTTCTCCTCTCTTTCATCAGATTGAAAACCCTAACTTTCTGCCATAGCAGAGGATCCTCGGAGCAAGTGCAGAGCCTGTTCACAGCCTTTTCCCAGTCCTTAACTGACATCTAGCGAACAGTTTTTAAACTGCACCTGAAAGACCTGGAGATTGTAGATGAAACGATCCCCTCTGGAGGGCAGCTGTGCAGGGGAGCTGTGGGATCAGCATGGGGTGTACACCAATGTGCACTGTTTCCTGTCCTCTCCCCACCACGATAGCTCATCTGCCCTGTGGGCAGGTGGGGAGGAACCTGGTTCTGCTCAGAGGCTGCACAAATACTGCATTGGCCCAGTTAAAGTGGGCAAACACCGCTGCTGGGGGCTACTGCAATGGTGCCACCCACTGCAGGGACCATACAGGGTGCCTGGTGGACATCAGATGTCCTACCCAGAAGGAATCAGCAAGGCTTCCACCACAGCACTGCCAGATCAACTCTTTATGAACAGGAAGGGTCATCCTCTGCCCCCTTCCTCTCACAGAGGCACAAATCTAGAACTCAAATGGGAAACTCATTGGCTGCTTTCAGCTGTAACTCCCACCCTTGGGCTCTCCCGAGGTAGCAGGGATGGGGCAGTTTGTGGCCATCCCACAGTTTGCCTTCAAGTACTCTCCTCAGCACATCTTTGGGTGACAGTAGATGTGAAGTGCCTGAGGAATAAAGATCCAGTGACCATGTCACCTGTCTTCAAAGTGTCAGAACCAGCCTGCAATGTCTGCATAGCAATAGGGGAACATCTAGTGCCTGCAGAGAGCCTGCTTTCCATTTTATAGGCTCTATCACCTATTGCAAAACAGGGAGTTTGGTTTATGATATCTATTAAGGTAACCAAGCAACAGCATAGTGGGTACTTACGTGAGTTACCAAAAAATAGGGTTTTAGAAACAAGCAGAGTGATGGTGGTGTAAGCCTGCCTCAGCCCAAGTACTAAAACCAGCCTGTCATCTTCATCAAGCAAAAAGAGCCAATAAGCCCAGACAACTCTTCCTTATTAAGAAAGTTTATGACCAAATTTTGCCCTCTTGTTTCCAGTTGTGGAGGGCTCCTTCCATCTTGTGCCAGACATCTTCTGCACTGAGGTGAAGGAAATGTATACTTTCTGTATGAACAGTGGATACTTTTTGTAAAACACCGTGAAGTGTTGTAACACTGGCATATGTATCACATCTTTCCTCAATACATGAGTATTGCTCTCAGACTTCATCACCTGCGAAGGCAAAATGCTTTCCCTACTGACTTCAGGATCACTTGCAGTCTCACTATTGACATGTAATCCTTACCTAATGTACAATGCTATCTGTACCTTTAATCTTAAGAATTTACATGGGTGGAGGTGACTAAAACCAAAGTAAAATGAAGGAGAGACAAAGAGAGGCTTAAAGGAAACAATACTGTCCTGCTTGTTAGCCTGAGCAGCCACTGTCAAAATAAGGATACAGATACAGACCTTTAATGATTTGGAAATATGCTACACCCACCAGCCAAACTACTATCAAGGTTACCAAAGTTGTATTGTTTATGCTTCCCAACAGCTGTTGAGTCCCTGTTTATTATCTGCACAAGGTCTCTTGAGGACTTGTTCACCTACAAAATTTGACTGATTTAATTAGATACAAATCAGTGTTCTCCACTCGTGTAGTGCCAGAGAGCTTGTATGCAATGTCTCCCTTCACAGCCAAGCGAATACTGAGGCTTGTAAGAGCAACACTATCCAAATCCAAAATACTCTCACACCAGTTGACAGCTAACCTGTGTTAAATGCAGCTTAAACCAGTATGGAAGACTTGCTAACAGTCATGAATCTAGGAAGGAAGAGTCAACAGGCCAAGTAAAACAACAGCATTTACAATGACTCAACTACACACCACTCCAGAGGCCTCCTCAGCCCACTAACATGAGACAGAATTAGTGCTTCTCTTACCTGGTAGTAGTAATCAATATACTGTGGCTCATAGTGTCGAGGCCCAGAGTTTTCAGGAGACAGGACATCTTTTAGTAACTCTTCACAGCCTGGCAAACAGAAATAAGAGCAAATGGTCAGGCTGAAAGTTTATCTTCCCAGAGATTGCACAGACAATGGAGGAAGAGACACAGTTTGTAGCTAATCTGTATGCACAAACCCTTGAAAGCTAGCTCTGGAATATGTCTAAACAGCCAAAACAAAGCTCTGCTTTCAGAGTTCAGCAGAGCACTTATTCGGCATGTGGCACTTAAATAAGTCCAATTACACTAATGCTGACTCTCAGCACGGGTGCACTACACTGCAGTGAAACTGAAAGCTGAACTTGCTTGGCTTGGTAAACTATCCTCTGGGATAGGAACTCACCCCTCAGCAACCCAGAACTCTGAAGTCAAACACTGGATTTGCAGGCTTGGCATAAACCAGTGTCTGTTGCACATCAGCATCAGTGGAGCTGCTTCTGATTTTCTCTGGTCTAAGTGACAAAAGGGCAATGCCTAAATGTCACAAATTCCCCTTCAAAAAGAGCACTGTCACAGAGCATACACTTTGCTTGCCAAAGATCCATGCACTGCAGCCAGAGATTTTCAGCTTCTGTGTCTGCTTTTGTTAGAAACACATTAGCAGCTGGAAAAATCAGTGTCTGGGTTTCCCTCAGTCCTTCTCTCATCTGAAAACCTGAGACAAATATAGAAACACTGAAATCACCAAATGCCTCGTTCCCGTTAATTACCAGTGACTGCACTTGGCATGTTGAGCTGCAGACAGCAGTAATATCAGGCCAGGTCATTTCAGAATAACCAGATTACAGCCTTGGGCCTAAACTCTGTGAAATCTTCTCGGCATGTGTTGTACACTGTCCTCCTGCAATTATCCAGCAGTATTTTTCTCTTCCATCCCATAATAATGCAATACATTTGGCTGTGACATTGCACACTCATACCCACTGAGGATGCAGGTGAGCCAGAGGAAACAGAGTAATGTAAGAAGGTATGAACTGCACAGGTTTACACTGTTAGCTGATCTTCTCTCTTGTTTTAAAAATAAAGGAATAACACCTGTAGGGAAGATATCTTGTGGTTATGGAGGGGAGTCCCTTACAAAGGAATTGAGTACTTAACAGAAAAGGTGACCAGATGGGGGAAGCCTAATAAGGGAGATCAATATGTTGTCCCTGTCTCCCACAGAGTCAGCACACGGTGGATGAAGTAACCATTGAGATCTCAGGAGTGTCACACGGACAAAAGGCATCAGGAGTTTTTTCCCCTCTTCCAGCTTCTCCAGCAAAGTGAGGTTCTCAAGTGGCACAGAATGGAGAATAAAGCTATTACTGCACACTTCTGTGTGGTTTTCACTTTGCTGGAGAAGTTAGTGGGCAAGAATGGTGTGTTCTCAAAAAGGAGCTCACCTGGGAATAACAATCCAAAAAAATAATTTACTGTCCGATAGAGGCAAGATGTTAAACTTGTTTGCCTTGAGAGGGTGTCTTTCTACATAACTTGCCCTGCCCATGACTCTCACATTTCCCACCCAGCCATGACCTTTTCTTTCTCTGGGTTTTATCATTAAGTGTGTCAGCCTGTGCTTGACTGAGGTTATTCTCTAGTCCTCTTACAGAGGACAACTCAATTTACTGTTTGTACCTTTTGATATTAATAACCAAAGCTTATTTCTCATGAAACTACTTCGTGCCAGCACCCACTGTGAGAGTCTTTACACGTGTGAACTGCTTACTTTGCTAAAAGGTCTCTGCGTGACACAGAGCACATACTCATTACAGTGAGTTACCTCCAGCAAAAAAGAAAATAAATGCTAAGTGCTACATAGTAATGGATGTAGATCAGTGTAATGAAGGAGATGTGTTTACACAGTTCTAAAAATTCCCAACAACAAGATCTTCAGCCATAATTTCAAGCCTTATTTTCTGAATTCAGTTAAAGACCTCTAAGCAGTCAAATCTTCATCTAAGCCTGTTAGGTGAGAAGTTAACACCTCCCCCAACTCTTTTCTTTGGTGGGGAAAAGTCACAAAGGCTGTGGGTTTTCAAAGAAGATTGAACTGCTCAAACCTTCTTCTGAAATGCCAGCCAGACTGGTCTGTTAGGGCTAGAATCACAAACAGCTCCCAGATCTCCAGGGTCTCAATGCTAGAGTTCAGCTGCAGGGTCTTCCATGTTCCCTGTTTGCTGTTCTGTTCTTACCTAAGATTATTCCTGATCACATTCTTTCATTTTCCTTGTCCATCAAGGCAGACCCCTTCATGATAGCTCTTGGCCATTTAAATTCAGGCCTATGATTTAGTCAGTAAAAACACTGGGGAAAAAAGCATTGCCTCCTTTGTACCCAACCTACTCAGGGCAGCCAACACCACTTCTTCGTGAGAGCCACATGGCACATGCTTTTATGTCCTGACCCAGAACCATAGAAGCTGACCAAGCATTTGACCCCTTTCCAGAGCATCACCAGGCATTTAATCTAATTTGTTTACCTAGCTGCATAGCTTAAAATGGCAAACAAAGCCAAATCTTGCTTTTGTTGAAGTCACAGGCCAAGTTTCCTTTGACACTGGCAGACTCCAGATGTTGGTTCATTTGAAACTATCTCCTGCAAAGGTGACTTTTTGGTGGGAAGATGTTTGAGTGTGCAGCAACCAGTGTTCCCTGTGGGAGAGGTTTAACGTGCAAGCTGGCATGACAGCTTGGATCTCTTCATCCTGCTGGGAAGATTTGCATGTTATTATACTCCATAAAAAAGGGAAGAAGAGAAGGAAATGCTGAGAGGCCATTTTCCTCTGAGATTACTAGAACACATCATTGCTACCTTGCAGACATCTGAACCTGTTCCAACATCCATCAAATCAATGGAAAGATGCCCACTGGCTTCAAGAATCATAGGATCATGCCACTGGTTTTATTCTTGTTACGAGCTGTGTTTAAAGAATAAACTCTCTGTTGTTCTTTTTCCCTGTCAAGACACAAATCAGAATCTCTTATCTCTGGAGGACTGTGATGCTGGTCTTTCCTTTGGGTCACCCCTTATCACCAGGAAGGTGGGTTTTGGCACACTGTCAGGAAATGCATCAGCTTTCTTACTCAGTGCTTTTCTGCAACAGTGCTAATACAGCTCACTTTTCTATCTAAATGATAATTTGAATTTTCCAAATACTCCAAGAGGTTTACACGAGGGGCATAGTATAGAAAGGAGACACTAGAGTGTATCATATACTGTGTATATGTCTTACTACCAGAATATACTTTGGCTTGCAGGCTGGGAAATGCCAGTGAGCTAAATTAGTGTGTCACAATCCAGACAGAAAATAATGAAAAAAATCAAGGTTTACTCTTGCAAATCTCACTACAGAAATATTAAGGCACTAGACAACAATTTGTGCAGGGAGCAGTTTAGTCTGGCACACATGGTGCTCTCTGCTACCAGTACTACTCTTGAGAAGAAACACGCTTGCCTAGGCTTGCAGAACTGCCATGGTGGATATTTCAAGCTGTGCAGCAGTATGCACCCAAGGCTAGAATCCGTCCATAAATAACCCATTGCAAACAAGTGAAGGAATACTTCCTGGCTACTTTAAGGACCTCCTGCACTAAAATGTCCCATTATTGCTATAACTTCATTTTCCAGGAAATGGTAAAACTGAAAGCCACTTACATGGCTGATTAGAGATATTTTATTTGGATGCCCATGTGTATCACAAGATATTAATGTGTTCAATGACCTCTCTCCCTTGCTACAGTTGGGAAAATTTCCTCATCTACAGTTTTGGGCAGCACTTGGCAAGGAGACTTAGCTGCAGTGCAATTGCAGTGAGGCAGTGCATAGAGGGAAAGAGCTAAGCCAGGAATAGTTTCAAGCCCTTGTGTGTTTCCTGCTGCAGCTCCTCAAAAGGATGCTCTCTATGGAGGAACACTCTGCTAAAGGGCTGTGCATTACATAAATCACTGGGCAGGGTGACACAGATCAGGAACAATCTTGTATCTATCTGCAGAAAGAACTTAACTGTCACATCACAAAACGAGAGTGGCCAGAAGCTGCTGAATTTTCTTTTCTGGCTAAAGGCATCTGATGAGCCAGCACAGAAGCAGCTTCTCTGTGCCACTCAGAAGTCTGACCCATAGACATGCATCAGCTCTTGTGTAATAAAGCACTGAGTCACTCTCTAGTCTGGCCTGTCAGAATTACCTGAGTTAAAAGCCATTTATCCTAATATTAAAAATGCATACGCCAACTCAGTTCATTTGGCCAGAACTGGGTTAAGAAATAGCATATGAGCTTGGAATTATTTGCACTTTGCAGGGCGAAGTGAAGAAAAAAGGCAAGTGACCTGTCTCTAGTCAGAAGTCATCTGCTGCAGAACAAGACTTCTGAACAGAACCAAAACCACTATGTCATTTATCCTTTCTTTCTGTGAAAACAGCCAGCTAAGTTTTTTCCTTTCTTGAAAATACCTGGCTAGGACTAGTAAACCCTCAGAACACACTGCTGGCTGTCCAGAGACAAGACAGGATCATCTTTAGTCTTAAGCAAAGCTGATGAAAGTGTTTTACAAGTCACTGAAGGGGAAGACACGAACCTTTAACTTCTCCTACGAGATAATTTTACAAATTTAGCTTCAGTTTCATTTAAAAAAAAATGGTTTTCACACCCTAACAAACAGGTATTCAGGCCACAAATAAACACAACTGCAGCAAAGCAATTTCCTGCAAATGCTCCGAGAAGGAGATTTAACCCATACTGCATCAGGCAATTTTCACAGGCAATTAAGCAATTTTAATACTATAGGAAATCAAATGTGGTTACCTAATTGAATGTAGTTGGGTCCTGGCATTTTTCCTAAGCAATAGCTTTTTACTTTATCTACGCCTGGATCTTTAATGGTATATTAGACTCATTTGTGGTTTCAGGCTGTATTTAGTAAAATTTAGATGAGTCTTAGAAAACTCAGAAGTACTTTTAAGAGTAACCAACTTCAGTTCATTAAACAGTGTAATTTACAACAGGAGAGATCAGCTCTTCACATTTATGTTACAGTTCTTCTCCCTAGAGCCATCCCAAGTACTGCTTCTGTCAATAAGTTATTCTTAAAAGAATGGATAGATTCATCAAATCATCTCCAGTTATAGCATCCTGTGAAGTTTGAGATCTATAGCTACGAGTCTAAATGTGTTCATAAAGACTTTGAGATTTTCTGCTGTGCTTTACTGAACTCCTGCGCTAGTGCAGCTGTACTGGTCTTAGGTATTGGTATACATTACAAATACTGGTGTCTGACAAATAAAAATAAATTTCTTTTACATGATTGCAACATATCCATCTTTTATTCCAAACTAGATCTTCAGGGCAAAGCTGGTACAATACTATTCTCAGCAATGAGACTGCAAATTAGATTTTAAAGTTAAAAGAGATGGTCAAAACTTGGCACTGGTTTTCTGAGAAATATGTTTGGGGCATCTGAAAATATAAAAGCAAATTAAAAAAAAAATAATAATTAAATACCCAGAACATTTCTTTAAAGCTGTGGGCATGTCTGTATTCTTGGAATTTTCATCAAAACTATAGGCACTCATGGAGAAATGGATCTACTTTTGTCTGCTCACATAAAGACTGCTTCTAGAAGCTTTCCAGCCAGCTGCAGTAATTAGAAGCCTAAAGATCCCAGGAAACAAAGAGATGGATTTCTGAAGACACATAATGGTCTGTTACTACTTTGAAGAATCAAAGGTTGCTACTGCTGTAGGTGAGGAGGCGTATAAATTCACAACTGTGCTTCTTCCACACAGTTAATGAATAGCAAGGAGCTCCTACAACTCTGCATTTTGAACTGTCGTAACAGAGCATAGCTTAAATGTCCTTAAAACTTCTACAAGAGAAGAAAAAGCCTCTCTTGCTCCAGGAGAAAAACAGGCTGTACAATTTCATCGGAAAAAACAGTGATTCTGCTAAAGCACAAAGATTCATTATTGCAGAAATGCTCTGTGGTTAAGTGGCTCAGTTCTCCCCCATTATGAAAGCCATTACCCTCCAATTAGTACACAGTGGTCAGTGTTGTTTTCATAGTTAAAATAATCTGTAAAGTTGGAATACATTTGCCTTTATCTTTTAATTCTGCATGAATTTGTATTCGTGCTGTACCCCTCTCACCTCTCTGATTTGAAACACCAAGGTCAGTAGGGGGAGCTCACCCTTTATTTGTCAGGGTTTGGATTTTTTTGGTTTTTTTTAGGGGATCATCAAAGCAGAGAGACTATGGGAAAGACAACAGAAATCTTAAAATAGAAAGAACAGGTCAGACGTAATTAGAGCCTGCTAAACATATGAAGAGCCTGGTCCTGCAAACACCTCTGACTGTGGAACCTGGCAGCCAGCACAGCACATTAGAAATAACAGTTCCACTCAAGCCTTTAAGTATTATGAAGGGCAGAAAATATTTACTGGATCAGTACAATAAATTCAGTATGGCAAAACCACTCATTGACCCCACTGAACAAATAACAATGGATCGCACGCTGACGCTGCTGAAATCAATGGGAATTCAGCCTTTGAGTGATGTTCTGGCTGCTCTCAAAGTCTCTAAGCAGTGCCACTTCTTAGGCTATACCTGCTTTGACACAGCCACTAGGTAAGAGGGTACAGGTGTTATTTCATGGGAATTGCTCTCCGGACTGATGCAGTTGTTAGAAACAAAGCCATGCAGTGAGCTGACAGAGAGGGCAGCTTCAGCAGGAGTTAAACCTTCGTATTCTGGCATTACAGTGAAATTGATGCAAAGCTTTAAATTTGATGGCAAGCCTGTCCCTGGCTCTGGCAGAGCCTAATTGCGTGGGGAAAGCAGCCTAGACAGCAGGGGCTCAGCACAGATGCTGAGGCAAAGTCCTTTAATCCACAAAGGACCAGCCAAAAGAAGCAAAGCTTTCCGTAAATAGAAAGCACCCTGCCTGTCCAGTATTCCTCCCCAGAGACACAGTGGGAATAAGTTCCTCCAACACACTTCTCCCCTCTAGCATAGATGCTAGATTTTTCTGCTTGAAAAAGTCCTCTCCATCACTTCCAAAGGTCCCTGCTGTTAGTGAGCCTCCTCAGAATGTCCTTCCCCACAGCTCCTGCTACTCAGCTGCTGAAGAAGATTAATTGTCTTTTCCACCTGATAGTCCCAGCAGCTGCTGTGGAGGTACATGACTCATATGTCATAAGGTTATCCAGCTCAGAAGCACAAAGGAGGAGGCAAGGCTTGATGTCTACTTGTAAAAGAACACAACACTTTTCATTTGTACCATGCAAGAATGAACAATAACAATGCCCTGGTTTATGGAGGAGAGAGGTCAAGCTGCAGATTTAGATCCAGGGTTTGGGGTTTCTCCTTGCAGTGAGAGCTGCAACCAACCAGTTACAGAGCAAACACTGAACACTCCCATGTTTGGGATTTTTTCAGGTTCCAACATTCAGTTTTTCACTAAGATCCATACCTCAATCTGAAATGCTCAAGTCAATGTCATCAGAGGCCAATTCTTTACCACAGAGATTCGAATCTGTTGTTCTAGATGCTTCAAACCTCATGCTTTAAATTCAAGGCACTCAATTGCCAAAAAAACCCACTATATCATCTCTGTGCAGTAAAAAATTTCTTCAGCATAAAGTCAAGCATCTATGAGAAATTAATTTGAAGTCTCAGAAATAAGAAATACAGAAAGGCATTAGGACAGTAAAGCTTGAATTTAAACATTTGGTTTTCAGTCCTAAGAATAGCGCTAAAAAAACCCCCACTGGATTTATAGCAGGATCTCATTTTGCTCTATTAATCTGATTGCCCCAAGCAATTGCAATAGGCTGAGATGTCAAAGAATCATATTTATAATCTGTTGCTGCCAAGACAAATCGTTCAATAACAAGTCTGCTGCCACCCCTGGGATGCAGCTGCACTGAAAAGTGTGAGGTAACAACATGGTGGAGGCTTTCCATTCTGAAAGGCAGATGTACCCTTTCTGAACTTTAATATGACCAATTTCATTTTTAGGAAAAGTATGGCTGGTAGCTGAAGACCCATAAAAGTTCCATGCTGTGAGGTAAGCAATAGAACCAGCTTTTCTAAAGAGATGCTCTGAAAGCAGGCATGCAGTGTCTTATCAGAAATAGATACAACTGCTCCTGTGATTATGCACGCTTGGCACTGGCTGTGTAAGTGTTGGCAGTGTTAATGACGTGCTAAGAGAGCTCTAGGTGATGCTGCAGAAGTGGATGGTTTCTCTGTATCTGTTCACATATAGATACTAATACCCATCAAGTATATTATTTGGACCCTACCTAGAAGATGCTCCATGTAAGGGCGTTAGAGTACAAGGTATTCCAGAGAGTTTGATTTAGTGGCGTCTTTGCAGGACTAGGCCTTAGGATATGAATACATGAATCAGTTCCCAGAAGGTGAGCAAGGATGAAAACTCCCAAGGCATCATCACTCTCATCACAGTTATCAATATGCACACGCTGTCCCTCACAGCAAAGGAAACGTAGCTGCCCACTCCTCCACTGAGGGTACTGCCCAGTGTGAACTAGGGCACAGTAATTACAGAAGAGATGTTCTTTTGGGTCACACCTATCCCTTCCTGATCATATTTTGTGCATTTGTGTACATTTTTAGACTGTGAATTACAGAGGACTACCAGATGATATACAGAGCTTCTGTCTTATTTAACCCAGAATTCAGTTTGCTACAGCATTTCCTGGACAAGGAAAACCTCTAGAATTGACTTTAGTGTCTATACACTAATGCATTAACTTTCCTTTTGGGCTTTCTATTACCTTCTCTTCAAACACATCAGTGTCACCTTGGAAGGTGTCTCTATGAACATGGACTGAGAGCAGCTTCTCACTGTGATTTTACATAATTATACGCTGTCCTCGGCTGCCGTAAATGTTAATTAAAATTGCTGTGGTGTTACGTTCTTGCATCATTACAGCTTTGTAATAATCTCATCATAGCAGACTCTCCAGAGGCTTCTCCTAGAATCACACTGTGATCGCTGTGACATTCACTCTGTCCCTGAAGTGAAGCCTCTGGGCTGTGACAGCACTCTGGCACTTTACTAAGGCCATACCACATGTCCAGAAAAGGACAGGATGGATCATTTTCCTATGGGAAGCTAGAAAACCAGTCAGCAGCAAAATGGCTAAAGTCTTTCTTCACTATTTGCTTCGTTGCCCTTTGCCTAAGCTATAAAGTATAATAACATCTGTGTCTCCTGTCAAGGACTGTGTTTCCTTGCAAAGAAGATGGTTGGATTTAACGGGTCTCGATCTTCAGGGCTTGCATGGCCAACCTGTAATTACCCCTTTTCATTCCAATACATGTCCCCAAGTCCTCTGAAAACATGAATTAACTACACCTTGCAGATACTTCAAGAAGAGTGTAATGGTCTTAAATTTCCTAGTAGAGAAGCTAAAGCCCAAGGGCTCTCTGCCTTCCTCAGGTGAATCCACAGCAGAACCAGATGAGAACCTGGAAGTATCAGACTTTGGCACTGCTTGCTGACCACAAAGCTACTCTTTCTTCTGCTACATTTGTCTTTAAACCACATCATATTTGTTCTGAAAACCTAACAGTAAACCAATACACAAACACCTGTGTATGTAGGAACCCCAGCATTGCTCACCACTGATACATGAGATGTCCATAGAGGAAAAATATACTGGCTCTGTTCCCAGAGCTGCTCTACTGCCACTACAAATAACCAGAGTCAAAAGAGAGGATGTCTTTGATCATTACGTTTTCTGCAACCAGAGAAACATCAGTGGAACTGAACTATTTTTAAGAAATATGCACGTACCTTTGATAGCAAAAACTCCGTGACAGAAGTCCTTAAAATTGATTCTTCCCAAATCATTTGGGTCCAAGTACTTTGCCAGTTTTTCCACCTAAAAGAAAAGATCATAAAATATGTGTTGAGCTTGGGGCATCGTGCGTTGCTCAGTTGGTCTATATCTTCCACAGAAGACCCTGAGTGGAAGAATAACTGTAATATTGACTTGAATCAGCCAACAAATCATTCTGAAAGGATAAATCATGTCTCATAGCTGGATTATCTGAGTAAGTTGCGTTGCTCTGATCAAAACTTCTGCAGCTGGGACACATTAACACTCTCCTATGTGGATCTCAAGAGCTTAATTAGGGGTGAACCTGTAACCTAGCCTCTCACCTTAGAGCAGGGTGCTAACAGTCTCCTTCCCTAGGAGCCCTTGCTCTGTATGCAGCTCATAGGAACTTAAGACCTTGGTGATCTCCATACCTCTTATCAAAAGTTATCGAGGAAGGAGAAAGGACAGACAAATATGTGCACAACCCATAGTAGCCTCATTCCCTGAAAAATCCAGACTATAGGAGAAAAAACTCATTACACACTTGGGATCAAACAAAACTTCCTTGCCACAGCAGAGAATACAAGTTTTGCATAGGAAAAGAGGATTATATTAATAACACAAAAAAGATCCATGTGATAAGAGAGGGAATGGTTCTGTTTAGTACACTATGCAAACAATCAATGCACTTATTTCTTATAATCTCAGCCTCACAGTTTAGCCTTTCTGATCAGTATTCACCATAAAATGAGATTACACTGAATCTAAACACAGACACCAAGTTGGCATGTGACCCAAAGAAGGTCTGGCAGATTTTTCAGGAGGATTTTGGGGAAGACAAGGGAAAGCAGTCCAGACAGGAGAGACTGATATGTGTGGTGTTGTCTAGAATAAAGGAATAGAGAAACAAGTAGCTGAAGAAGAAGGAGAGGCAGAACAGTCCAGGGAGGTGGGGACAGTGCTGGGACACCCCAGCTGGCTGTTCTCCTCTCTGTGACAAATATGCATCATGACATTGTATAAGTCCCCTTGTGTCCCTGTGCCTTTGCCTGCTGTACCTAGCAGGTACCCTCACTGAGGCAGAGGCAGCCTCTTACTGCCTGTAAGCAAGCTCACAGTCAGCTGCAGCACAACTCTGACCTTGATCTGGGCCCTCCAGACACCCTGGAGTATAAACAAGGTGAGTGCAGGAGGCAAGGACAGCAGGCACATAGGATGCTGCACAGTCCTGGTGACCACAAAGTGAGCTCAGATATGTCAGTCTGAGCAGCAACAAAAGCCCGGCTGGAAAGATACGCAGCAAATGAATCCAGATGACCCAGTTTCTCAATTTTCTGGTGGTGTGTTGTGGGTTTTTTTTTTTTTACATGCTAGCAGTTTCTTAACGCCCTGCAGATAATACTCTAATGTGTGCGCATGACACTTCCTCCTTCAGATTCTCTCAGTGCTTATAAATTTTCTCTGTGCCAATAACTGCCGTGAGCAGCCAAAGACATCACTTAGAACAAGCAAATCTGGATGAGAAAATGACAAAATTTCTCCTCACATACACAATTCTATGTTGAATGAGAAAGGAACGATTTGATCCTTACAGTGAATCCTTTCCCCTCTCCTTTTCTTAGAAAAAAAAATATCAGCTCATGTAGGCAGCACAAATAAGGAGCTGAATGTTGAGTTCAGAGCCCATGACAAGTTAGAAATCTTAAATCTTTCTTATTGCAGAAGGCTTCAACAACTCAGGTCCTGCCAGCCGGGCAGCGGAGCTCAGCTCTCAGTTACGTGTGACTCATAATCAAATTCCTACATCTGGTATCACCAGTGATTATTGTGCCCCACTAATTTATAGCAGCAGAAGATCTGATTCTGTTTCCACTTCACCAGAAACTGCAGTGTGCATTTAATGCATACAAGAGTAGCTGGAAATTCTTACTGAAACCAATTAAGTAGAGACACACTTGGTACGGGAAAGCTGGGTCACTGTTATCCCTGCTCGCCTTCACAAACCACACACACGTTATAGAAAGATGAAGCAGTGGCAGAAATTCCTTTCCTCAGTCTATTTTTGGGTGCATTCAAAACAGCATAACCAAACAGGCCACTGAGGCTTGGAGCAGCAAGATTTTACAGCTGAAAATCTTCCTGAGCACTGTAGTAGCTTAAATACGTGGCAGATGTGTCACAGCTGGTGTAACTCAGCCTGGCTCCAGAGGCTTTGATGAAGACCTTGGTGTGGCCACTAGCTGAGCATCTGTCCCCTCATGGATACAGCAACAAAATCTAAGCAGACACCAGTCTTCCAGGTTACAAGATCAGCCTGTAACTCCCCAACAAACGACAAGCTCCCATCATTGCAATGTAAGTAAATGCTATTTCAGATGCTTGCAGGGCTGCTTTAGAGAATCCTATTTCCTGTAGGTCTCTTGCTAAGAGGCAGCAAATTGTGTTTTAGGTTTTAATGTACAGATTCCTGCAGTCAGCTGGGAAGCCTCTATGCTATTTAATATTGTGCTATAACACAGCAGTGTCACTGGGTGTTCCCAGTGAACCTGGCACATTAAGTTTATTTCTCAAAGTTGATCCAATGACTTTAATCTACCAGTTGCTCAGCCATATACAATTACATTTTAAAAATCAAATTAAATAAGATGTTTTATGTCTGGGTGTGTGTATTATGGAGGAATAGGGAATACGTTCACATCTAGGTCTAAGCAATGTCTTAACAGTAAATGAAATTATCACCCGAGCAAAGTGCTTCTGTCTCCAGTTTCGCCTAAATCTAATTTTGCAGGTTTTCAATTAGATTTTATAATGCAAATAACTGACATCAGTGCAAGAGATGATGAAGAATTTACAGAACGGCCTGATGGAATTTATGCCACCAGTGCTCACATCTTCAGCCAGCACTCACCAGCACAGCTCCCAGCACAGGTCAGGGACTACAACGATTTTGGTCAACTGGGACTACATTTCGGTGGATATTTACATAGAGTTTGTGCACTGAGATACACACATGTATTGTACATAAATCCCTGTATATTTGCACAGAGTGTTGAGCCTGTAGTGTACTTGATCATGCATTTTTACCAGCACCTTTCTGGGATAAGGCATGAAGCTCTTCCTAGTTAATTCCAGACTGAAGGCATTACTTACAATTAAGCTCAATTTGAAGCTGTGGCTAAATAAATTATGCCATCACAGCTACTCCTAAACCTTCACTGCTGTCTATACTGTGTCAATCATCCTTTTCCTTCACTTTGTAGAGAAATAACGTCCTATCCTCCTCCTCCTCAGGAAGGGTGGGCTCCCAGCAATTAATGAGAAGTTGTAATGCTTGTTAATTGCCTCGGGAAATGTTAAGGACTTGTTAGCCTAACTGCCAGGCTGTGTGACATCGAAGCCATGTGCTCCACAGCTTAACATCCTAAGCCATCACGATGAGCTGGAGACAGGGTTTTGGGCTGGGAACATACACTTTTCTCTGCATTGCTGCACAGAGCAGTCCCCCACCACGTCGGATGGCACAGACAAGGTCTGGATTGAAACTAGTTCTCCATTGTAGGAAGAGGACAAGGACAGAAAAAATTAGCTGCAGGCTCAGTAATCTAGCTGGTTCTTTTGGCAGCTGCAAGGGTCTGTAATGAACCCTTCAGCAGACATCCAATAGTCTCAGAGAGAAGACACAAATCATTTTAGCTTTGGGAAACAACTGGAGAAAACCAAACGCTCTCTCTATTGTTTAACTTGCTTGAATGAATGGGTGATTATCCTTTCAATGCAAACACATTTCTCCATTGTAATAACAGGTCGCTTCAGCCAAAGCTTTTGCCTCCTCTGCTGGGTTTCCCAGCTGTACTGACTTCCATGCAAAGAGGTGTTTGCCTCCCCTGCTGCTTTCTGACACAAGACTAACATTAAAGAGTCTCTACAATGAAAATAAAGGGACAAGGTTCAGTGTGAAGAAACAATTTTGAAATCAAAACTGACCAAGGCAGAGATGCATATTAATAAGCAGGAATTAGCAGTACAAAGCAGTGGACAGGAAAGTGAGGCAGAATATTCTTCCACAAGAGAGACTTTGGTTCTAAGTTCTGGGTGCAACACAGAACTAAACCCTACCCAGGAACTGAGTCAAAAGGCTTAACACTTAGGGACCCAGGCTGCTGCAGGACCATCTGCTGGCTGCCAGAATCAATAACACAGTTGAGTCCAGACACAGGAGGAGAGCAGAGGTGAAATCCTGGTGTCAGCAAAGCCAAGGCAGAAGCCCACAGTCAGCCCAGTGTTTGCTCAAAAATTTACCTGCAAGAGTTTTAAATCCAGTATGCACTGGGCTGCTTTTGTGCCCACAGATACAGTCAGCTGTGCTGTCCTTGCCTCATTTCCTTCAACAGAGGTTCCAGGTGGTTCCCTGCCACACAACCCTGAGGTCTGCAGTTTTCAGAAGACATGGTGTTTGAACTGAATACAGGGTCCTAAAAATTACAAGGGAGGGAGGGAATTTTTCTTTGAACTCCATCTAGTCATTTTGCTTTAACTCTTACAAGAGAAGTGAAGCAGGCAGAGGCAGTGAGCTTGCTGAAATACTATAACCTTTTTGATTTGGGTATGAGGAAAAGATCTGAGCTTTGGCAAAGTCACCAAACTCGGCAACTAGGATATGTGTTTCTTCAGTTTCTGCAGTCCGAAGTTCCTTGCTGTGTTAGCTAGAGGCACCCCTAACTATGTTGGGGGCAGCTATGAATTTACTTTCCATTTCCCAGCTCTGCTCCAGTGAAGGTTTGAAAGGTCCTCTCCTATCTCCTCAGTCCACATGAAAGCAGCAGATAAGGGACAGACCCAGCCTTCACTGCAGAAAGGAAATCCAGAGTGCCTTGTAGAGTCCTCTGTAGCCATACTGCCTGGGACAAAATTCACATCTAAACTGGAGCACCTGCCATCCTGCCAAAGATACAAAACAGGACTGTGACTAACTCAGACACTGCTCAAGCTAATTCCCTTCCCAGCATCACTGAGCACGCTTGCTGTCCCAGGACTTTTACCTAGCCTAGAGTGAGTTAAAAGCTGTGCTGTCACCTCGGAGCATGACCACACGCTCTACGTGACCAGGCATCTGAATGACTGTTAAGAGAAAAAGGGAAAGGATTTTTGTCTCAGAGGGAGTAAAGGAAGAGGAGAGGACAGGTCACTGACAAACCTCAGAAGAGATTTATTGAAACTGATCTTTCTTTGCAAGTGAGGAGCACCTCCCAGCCAAGGAACCCTCTCAGGACTCTTGGCCAGCTCTCACATTGATGCTGCCAAAACAGGTAGGTGTTTTTTTTTCCAGCAAAGATTTTCTGACTTAAACTGAATCCTGCTTCTATTTCCAGGCAAGAAAAAACACAGACCTCTACTGACCTCACTTACTTGTCTTCAGAAACTGGCCAGCACAGAAGAGATTTTGTTAACACAAAGAAAATTTGTTAGACTTAGACGTAATTGAGCTCTGAGGAACCCCACACTGGCTCCATCCACTGAAATCTTGCAGCAGAATCCAAGTCACAGCCAGAAGACACCATTTGAAATAAACAACTCGTCTCAGCAGTTCGCCTTCATACTGCAGGAGTCTGTGAGCACGTCTCACCCTGAAGTGCAGGCTGGGAACACCTGGGAGCTGTGAGAACAGCAAGACAAGAACTTGCAGGAAAGGTCAGGCTGTGCTGCAGCAGCGACATTTGGGCAAGATCTCCTGAAGCAGAAGTATTTGTGACTGATCCTTCCCTGAAGCTATTTGGTGTTTGCATCCACAGATTGGCAGTAAATATAAAACCATGATGAGGAAATTTGGAGATGACAGGCTGATAAATAACAATGCAGTCTCACACTCTTCTGGATAGCTTCATAAGTGAAGCCCATACAGACAGAGTAAGTTTTAAGCACCACCAGGCAAGGTCGCAAAACAGAAATGAACATAAAGAGAAGGCAAGAGAGTTAACACATCTACAGAGAGGAGGACTGGCTTTTGATGAGCTGGGATTCATAGGTGCAGGGGAGAGGAATGAGTCTTCTCTGTGATATTCTGACAACTGTGGGAAATGGAGCAAAATGAGGGAAATGATGTTACATTGCATTGGAGAAACCAATACTAGCACAGTTGTGGTACCCACTTTCATGAGATGCTGAAAATCCAGACAGGTAGCAGAGAACTGACATAACATTCAAGTGCTGTGGGAACACCTTATGCAACCAAAGTTAAAGAGAGTTTTCTCTGTTTAATTTGGCAAAAGAGAGACCAAGTGGCGATTTGTTACCAGGTATAAAGACTTCTGCAAGCAGGAAATTGCAGGTTCTAAAGGACTCTCTAGTCTAGCAGAGAAAAGACATAAAGAACCATTAGCTGCAAATTAAAACTGAACAAACTCAATTTAAAAGCAAGGCACCATTTTTTTATCAGCATGGTTGTTTACCCATGAGAACTATAAACCAGAACTGGTCCAGAACTATGAAAACAACTGGACTGCCTTCTGAGGAGATGGCAAGATATTCCTGGGAGATTTACCTAGCCTAGAGCGAGTTAAAAGCTGTGCTGTCACCGTTTCAGGACATCACGCTAGAAGACCTGACTCTTTCCCTGAGCCTGACCCTAAAGCACCCAAAGCACCATGTTCCTAGTCACACATGGAAGGCCACCACGTAGGAATCCTGAGTCCAACAAACAGCCTACCCTGGCCATTCAGTTCTGGCAGACTGGGTATCGTAAATAATTTATACTTCTGCTAACAGTATCATGAATTTCCATCAGCTGCTGTCTGATCCCCCAAACAGGCAGGAACATACATCATTGCTGGAAACAATGGCTTTGAATTTGCTTTGAATTTTGATTTCAAGCATCAGTCACTGCCCCTTGGTACTTTATCAGCAGGCTTCAAGCCTGAAAGTTGGCTTGTCTGTAAGTTTTCTGTAAACAGAAACAATTGCTTCAGTTTCTGCTTTAACTGGGGACACACAAGTTACCAGCTAGATTTTGGGATTGTATTCTAAATGTCATGTGCAAATTTGTCAAATGGTCTTGGCCTTGACTTTGAGCAAATTCCTAAATCTGTCAAATCCATAATCTACCAATGGCTCCAATGCAAAAAAATCTTATTAAATTCAAGGGAGTTCCATTCCCTGGCTTTCCTGGGTTTAGCATCAGTACGGAATTGCATGTTCCTCCAAATGTGAATTGGGTCCATGGGGCCTTGGTGCAATGGGAGAAAAATATCCACCAGTTACCCAGATGGAAAAAACATCCATGATGTGGCATTTTGCTGAGTGTGTGAAGTGTATCAGTGAATTATAAAGCCACAGAAATAAAGAAGTGGTTTCAGAAGCATTGCAGGTGGTTGAGTGCATTCAAAGGAAAAAGGAAAGCTTCCAGTGTTCATGTATTATTAATACCCCACGTAAGCATTACCTCGACTCAGGTGGGCAACAGACGGGGAATGCAGCTGAACCACTGAAACAGGAAGGGTGGAGCGCTGCGGGTCTGAGGATGCACACAGGAGTCAGCTGCTATCCTTCAGAAATGCAAGGACAGCAACTGCTCCGCATCTGCTGAGCCACCCCTGCCCATGCCTGGCCGAGCAGCTTTGGAGCGTGTGACAGAAGTGACAAACTGGAGAGGAGGGCAGTTAACTGCCTCTTCTCAGCTCATGGTGTGGTGAGGGCAGGAGCTGTGGGGTTCCTATCACAGCCTCCAGGGCAGGATGGTTTAACTGTCTAGACTGGGAGACACACGCTGCTGGGGAAAGAGCTCGTATCCAGTGACCATGGGACTGTGGGATGGGGGTCAGAGCTACAAGTTCACCAGCAGCATGCTGTTACCAGCAAATGACTTCATTTGCTTTGGCTCCCCCTTCTGTAAAATGGCCAAAGCAACACTTAAACCACATTAAAAGGGCACTATAGAGGTGATGATACTGCAGAAAGAAATTAAATCTGCAGCAACCTGCTCCATGCTGTTGGTTTTGTTTTTTGGTTTTTTTTTTACCCTGTCTCACTTGCCCACTATTATCTGCCTTCCAATTTCTCAATGCTATGGACTGGTGTCTCACCTCTTAACACATCTGCTTGACTCTACATGGAATACCAGACACACTAATGATTTGGCCTAATACAATACACAGGTATTACCAAACTCAGCTGTGTTGTAAATGAAACCTGCCCCATTGGGCAGCCCCTTAGAGTCATCTTGTTTTCTTATTCTGTCAAATAGCATTTTATTACGTTCTGACAGTAAAAGATTGAGCCGTATGGTACTGCAAAGAGAGAACACATTAGGGATGGATTTGTTTAAAATATTCTAATATGCAAATAAGCTATTAAGAGAACATAATACACCATGAACCTCAATGAATGTGTGTGTGTAACGGAAATCCAGGGAGTGCCAGGAAAATCAATGCTATGACTTCTGTTCTCTATTGAGAAATCACTTTCAGTCTTTAATATACATGATGAAACAAACCTAATTTGGGATAACAGCAAATATATTTCTTGTGATATTACATACCCAAATTTTGTAGTTAACATCTTTACAGTTAGGATTTCTAACCACAGCTGAGACCCAGAGGTTATTATACCTAAGAAATCCCTTCTCTTACACCATATACCTCAGTGGCTAACGTGTCTACTTACAGAATAAAACATTTTATGACCACAGAATAAAACATTTACTCACCAACAAACTTTGAAAGAGAGTACATGTGAATAGCTCTGAATCTGACCACAACTGAGCAAGGATCATTGCCTGGAATCAGGAAGTTTTCAGAACTTCCTCAGAGTACACATCCCAAAGAGACTGTTCACAGCTACAGAAACTTTCCCCCATCCTATCTGCAAGCCAGAGACCACCAGAATCCTGGGGAGTTTTTCCTCTGTCATCTATGCCTTTGGATGCATCCGTTGCTTACACAGGTAATATCACTAGAACAGCTTTTCTCATTTATTTTGTCCTCCTAATATAATGTAGCAGCTGACAATGAGCAAGCATCAGAATCAAGAGACCAACATCTCTCTAGAGACTCCCTCACCATCCACAATCCCATGTGTGAGAACCTCTCATTTCAAGTTACTTAAACAGAGCTGATTTGAACAGGATTCTGTTTCCCTCTTTCTCTCTGATGCTGTGTTGCAAAACAAGACATTTGGCTGGGCCCACCAATCTTACAACAGTCTATGGGGAATCCCACACAGTCTGGAATACCATGGGAACAGAGAGCAAGGCTGAAATATGCCAGAGCCATCTGTTCCCTCTACACTTTTTTTTTTTTTCGTGTCGCTCTGGAAACAAAGGGTTAACGTGTTGAACTGTTTTCCTAAAACCACTGATTCACTCTCTTGCTAAAATAAGCAGGGCTGCATTAACATCTTCTCCACTTCTCCCAGAACTGAAACCAAGGCTTCCTGGAAAACAAGGCTGTTAGCAAAAGCTGTGACAAGCTGAAATGAAGCACAGCCCATTATTATCTCGTTCATTAGCAAATGTCAAACATAGCATAAAATAGTCAGACCTCAAGAGACACAGTAGGCAACTGGTCATGTGGGTGCAGCATGCTTTGCCTTTAAACAACAAGGAGGAAAAACATCAGGCTTATCTACAAGTGATGCAGCATGGATTCATTTTCAGAGAAAATATTCTTCCTCTCTGCAGCTTGCGGGGTGTGTGATCATTGTCGTCAGTACACAAAGGGAACTTACAGAGAATAATGGTGTTCATGGCTTCCAGCTGTGAGACATCAGTCAAATGGGATCTACTCCAGGAATAATTATCATTTTTTGAAGTAAAACTTGGGAGAGAGGTGAGGGACACAGTGCCAGCTCATCAGCCAACCCTTTCTCAGTGCCTTCCTTACTGACACATCTGCAGTCACATTTTAATTGAGGTGTTACCATATGCAAAGAACAAACAAAATACCAAAGACCAGCAGGATGAGGCTGGAGAATGTGGGGAGAACACAGCAAGTCTGAACCATGACTGGTAGGTAGGTCAGAGCATGCAGCTCACACATCCCCTGTACCAGTAAAACACGGTGCTCAAAGCCAAACAGAAGCTGCAGAAAACACACCAAACCAGAGCCTAAAGCTAGTGCCACTGCTACAAGTGTGCTCTGGGCTTGTGCTGAAATCCAGGCAGTGACTCCAGACTGTATGGAAAATCAGAACGAGACACTTTCCTGCCAGCCATATGATGGCACTCCATTTGTTCATCTCTGATTCACAGGTCAAAACCACGGCTAAGTGCAATGGCAGACTCCTGAGATACGGCGTCACCCAGTTTTGTCAGCAGCATCCTCACAGGTTGGATTTCTAGCCTCAAGGATACAAGGCAAGTATTACACTAACCAAACAATATGCAACCAGAACACAGAGCTGTTTCACACACATTTACTGTCATAAAGAATTGAGATTGTGATCTGAGAACCAGCCAGAGACCTGCCCAGGGTAGAACAATTTGGGTGCCTCAGCCTGGTCTTGTGAAATCAGTTTTGAGCCCAGCTGTTAAAAGGGAATGTGGTCGGCTTTTGGCATTCTCACAGATACAAAGGATGAAATGTAGGTCCTGAGATCTGATCTCAAATGCAAATGCCAGAGCAGCACTCCTGAAATTAAACTGAATGAAAGAAATTTCACGGCAAATTAATGCTTTGACACAAATCCTGGGAGGAATGAGTATTGGATGAATCCAGCACAGGGAGACACACATTAGTTAAGATGACAAACATCAGGCAGGAAGGTATGATTAAAGGAACAATATTCCACTTAGTTGAAGAGAAAGATGCTTAACCTTTCAGAAAAGTGTGGCTGGGAGATAACATCCTTCCCAAAGAAACAGAGACGTGCAGCAAGTACCACTCACTATGGTCTGCAATGAGGCTGACAGGTTTGAACAGCAGCTGACTCCTCTGATGTCAAGACAAGGGAAGCACAGATAAGCAGGCTGTGACAGCAGTGGCAGAGCAAGTCAGGACTGCTAATGCAGAGAGAGAGGATGGCAAAGAACCCCACCAAGAGCAAAGCTACCAGGGGCTGAGGGAAGGAGGGAGTCCTTGCTGCATCAGCTCGCACAAGCAGACAGATTCCTGGCCACAGCACTCATGCAGTCAGCAGTGTTAATCTTTTCTAATTCCCCTGTGCCTTGTTGCAACTGCCAGCTCCAGGCAATGTAATAGCCCAGAAGCTCCCTCACACCTCTTGTTCCCATGTCATGGACAATTCCCCATACAGAAATGCATCATTCAAACTGCAAAGGAGGAAATTTTCACTGTATAAAATCACACGTGGAAATCCACATTGCTCTTTGATTTACACTGGGAAAGATATTAGAAGGAATGATAATTAGCCAGCATTTTTGTGTAGAAAGGGATAGCTGAAATACCAAACCTGTGTGCATAGAAAATGCATGCTCTTTCCAGCCTTAGAAGCTGTACAAGGGTGCTTCATGTTGCAGTCCTTCCTATACTGTGCATCCTAGTTACAGTCTGGTTGGTATTAGTACTTCTTAATGGTTAGAAGGCTGCAGGGAAGCAGGATCCAAAGAGAAAGGAAATAAAGGTGCACAGCTACAATGGAATTGTATTTTTGTGTTTTAGAAGTGTGCCAAATTCAACTGTTACCAATTAGTATTGGCATTGTAAGAATCTCAGTGAGGGACCAGACCCAGTATTCTCAGCCTGCTGTACACATTATTGAACAGAAAATATCTGATGCAAAGGTAATTTTCTCTGCTGGCATCTGGTCTTACCTTCTCTTCTTACCCAGAAACAGATGGAGCATAAAGAGTGGTGAGCTCAGGAACTAAGCAGGAATGGCAGATTTTTGAAAGAGAGATTGGGTGAAATTGTTTCCTCCTAAAGCCTTTTAAGAAGTTACTGTTTTGGTCTTGCTCATTTCTACTGCTGCTTTTTCAACCAGCTTTTAGCCTGCATTTTCTGTCAATGTGTATTTATCATCTCTCAGTGCTACATGTTAATTTATTTTTTGTATCCGTTGATGCTTCATGTATCAGTATGTGAATTCACTTTTCCCCACATTAAAATCAAACCAAACAGCCTGACCAAAAGAATAGTCATTTTTCCAGCTAATATATGTTTCCTATGGATATTAGGACAACATATCATCAGAGTCCAGACAGTGAAACTGAATAACCCTTTAATGTAAAAGCAGAACAGGCACTGCTTACAGTGCACCAGGAGAGCTTCTCCTGAGATGGATCCCCAGAAATAAGGTAAGAATTGCTCACTGGAGCTCAAATTACTGTCTCTGGTGTAGAAAATCCCCTGCCCACTGCCAATCAGACTATGTGCAGGTCTGCTTTGGATCATCTATACGAGAGTGGATTAGTTTATCCTTTTCACTGTACCTCACCCCAATTCCATGTGTAACACACACAGTAAAACATTATTTCTAAACTAGCTGAGTCCCTTTAAAAATCTGAGTAGATGCTTACACTCCCTTCTTGGCCTTTCAGTTCACAGGCTCTTCTGCACCTCACAGTTACCAGTTTAAATGCTCTTGACAATTTATTGATCCCCTGTGAAATCCCTAAATAGACAAAAATTGATTACTGTATTTGCCAGACCTTCCACAGTGCGATTTCTCTCAAGCACTCAGTGCTTCTGTTGCTGCTGCCTTCTCTCAACCTGCCAGAACTGTGCTTGTATCTATTTGCCTCCAACATAAAGATATCTTGTAGGAGTTACAATCAAGAGGTGAGAGAATGCAGAAATCACAACAGATTTATACAGCACGGCCCTCACCCAGCTGCATTTTACTGCATCGTGTTGGATGTGAGATGGCAGCACATCGCTAATAGCTAGATGCTACGAGCCCCAAGAAACCCCAAGTTACTCCTCATGCATTTCCAGGGGCACAGTTTCTGATGTGTTATCTGCAAGTGCTCAGAAGATACTTGTTACAGGAAGAAGGATGTAATTTACCCTTCAGTGATAAGGCTCAGCAAAGCCCAGTAGCAAAGGCAGATGTATGAAACATGAGGTGGGATGCTGAGAGCCTGAAAGAAAAAAAAGCAGCTTTCTGAGAACACCTTTCACTGAACTAGATCAATAAAGGAATCCTCACTGGACAGCATGTAGTCAGTTTTCTCACCATGGAGTAAAGTAGATAGATAGTTTCATGGCTTGTAACCATCTCAGCCAGACATATTTACCTCTGCATAGCAATGTCAGTGTCTATCTGACACTGCTGACTGTGGCCTGGCATATGGGGGCTGATGGACCAATTCTGCCTAATGTATTCATGGACCAAGTGCCTTTTTCTACATATTTTCTTAAAATCTCTCTATGAAGACTGACTCTGGGAGGTGGGGGACCTCAGGGCTGCAGCTTGGTCAATATATAAGGGGAAACACCAAAGGAAAAATAAGCTGGTGTCAAAATGCAGTGCTGGTGCCTCAGTACCAGCAGGGAGGCACTCCTACCCCCACTGCAGTACCTCACCCCACAGACAGACCTGCTGAACAGCCAGCAGCTCCCACATCTCTTAATCATACTGGTTTGGACAGGATCCATGCACTTTTTGTAAGAGTAGAAATAACAACCTCGCAGGCAAGGTGTCCAGATACTACAGAGATGGGCACCCTGCCAACACTGACTCTTGGAGGGACCAGAGACAAACACAATGTCCAGGACAAATTGCACCAACAATGTCTCCCACCAGCAGTGCAGAGCCTGCCAAACATGGGAAATGTGGAAGTGGTTCTGGAGGTGCTGCGTGGTGTTCTGGGAGCAGTGGGGATGAACAGGGCAATTGCCATTCAAGTACAGATATCTAAGCTGAGTCACAATGAAATGTTGCACCTGATGGCAGCTCAGCCTTGCTGTTCTTTCTAGGTGTGAATTCACGTTTCTTACAAATAAAAATTGACGTATTTTCATTAATGGATCACATTTTATTAAAAGCTCACATCACTCCAGACAGGGTTAACAAGGGGAGGGAAGTAGATAGGAGGGGGAAACAGCTTCCTTAGCACCATACTAAACCTGACCTTGAACAAAGCCAGAAGCAATTGACTTGATGCAGGAACCACTTGTGCTATATTACACAATGACAGTCATGCTAGAAGAACTTAGTGGCCATAAAATCTATAAATCACCAAAACCACAGGGAGGTATTTAGCTCTGAAAAGTGCTTTTGCAATAAATTTCTAAACCTTGGCAAACAACACTTAGCCCCTTTTTTGAGAGATGCTGGAAGGCATCATTATGATGTGGGACTTAAATCAAACTTGTCTCGTACCAGGACTTTAACCTTCTCTGGATGGATATCACTTTCCAGTGATATCATTCAATCCTGCAGTCAGGATTCCCTATGCTACAGGACACAGTCCACTTTCCTTGGTCCACAATGAATCTCTTTACAGCCAGGTTTGTCCAAGCCTCATTAGGCAGGACCTGTACAAAAGTGAAGTGTTGAGAATTACAAATAGGCACCTGTTCTGAACCTTCGTGCTTGCTGGTCTCAGCAGCTGTGTGGTTTTGCCCAGTGCACTCTTGGTTTTGGACTGTCTGTCATCCTAGTGTCCAGGAACATCAGTACAGACTGTTGTTCCAAACCTGCATACAAAGGGTATCTTTCCACACATCTCACAAAACAGGAGTTCATCACTTCCATTGCTTTGCAGACTTAGATGGGATAAGGAGCCACAGAACAGGACATATTACTTCTTGCCCAGAGTTTACAGAATGGTTTTACTCTTCACTGTAATAGGAATGCCTCTTTAAAGGGACCATCAGGGAAGTCTTGCAAATGCCTCTCAAAGCACAGCCACCAAACCAGAGCCTGCCCAATGTAACTCTGTGTGCAGATATCTTTGATCTCCTGCTGAACCCTCCCTGCATACAGTGAGGCTCTATGTCTCTTTGGAACAGCATCAGCACAGCCCTTTCATGTAGTTTGCATCCAGCAATGAGATCAGGGAAAGCACTAAGGATCTGCAAAAAAGAGTATTTTGTCAGTGAAAAAAAAGGGCACCAACTATCTGGCCAGCAGTCAAAGAGCCATGATCTGGCAAAGGAGATAATTCCCCTGCTCCAGGGTGTTTTGTATCTTGATGATAAACTCTTGTGGTTAAATTGCTTCTGGCTCCCATCATGTGTCTCCCTGCTCTATGTTTATTTACACTGCTGCACTGGGGAGAATTATGGAAAGCTGCAATAACTGAATTACTGCCACACTTACAGATAATGATGGCAAGGCCTTTTAAGGGCTGCTGCCCTAGCACATGCTTTGTCTGGGTTAAAAATGAGCAAATAATACTAATTAAACAAAAGAAGACTCTTAAAGCACTGTGCACGTTGAATGGTGCACCGCTGACAGGTAGCATCAGCACCAGCCAGAGGTCAATCTTCATGCCAAAGAAAGAGAAGGTAACATTTGTACAAAGGGAAGAAATATTAGAAGGTAATGTTTGTGTCCTTGTTACTATCAATTTTATGGAATGTGGGTGAACAAAGGACTTGGGAAGATGAATGGCAAGTGCTGAGCTCAAGGGAAGCTGTGGTTTTACTCTGAAAGCCTTCCACCAATGAACCTCAGCCTGAAGCTGTACAAAACCACAGGCTCGCTGTAGGTCTGCTTGCTGGGGAGGATGCCATGGGCTGGGAACTAAACAAGTGCTGCCCACCTCACCACTGCCTTCAGTGTCAGCACCAGAGGAAGACAACCAAACCTCCTAGGGGTTAACAGATCCCCCCCAAGCCTTGATTGCCCTGCTGGGGGGGCACTATAACAGACAGGCCGTATTCCAGGGAGAATCATGAGTCCTGGGACACGGTGAGAGGCAAAGAGCCAGGATGGATGCACAGTACCACAAGTGTAACCCTGTGCAGGCCAGCTGTAGCGTGGGGCCAAAGCTCAAAGAAGAGAACAGGAACCTTTCCATTGACCCAAATATCTTCTGGTCAGCGTGCAGGATGAGCAGTGAGGATAAGCCAATTAACAGCAAGCCCTTTTCACCTTTGGTGAAGCTTCTCACAAGCAGCAGCACTCAGCAGGAGAAGTGGGACTTACCAAGGGATTTGACAGAGATCAGCAGCTTTATGGAGCTCTGCCAGAAGATTTGCCATGTATCAGAAAGAAGCTGCAAACTGCAGACTCACTTTTTCAGTGTCAGACTCTTGAAAAACTGCTTCTCTGTTCATGATTTTCTGCTGTTTCTCTTGGCACTGGAAAAACTGTCCCTGTAACTTGGGATACTCCGTTTCTAGGACATTTCCTTCCTGTACTGGCTCTCTAATTTTACATTCTTATATACTTGACCTTTCAGAGTAAGTTCTAGCCTTTCTTATCTGGTTTTCAAGCATTTTCCTGTGCCTGTGTTCCAGGATCAATTACTCAGCTGATTGAAACAGAAAAGCCTACACTTGCTCCAAAAGACACTTGCTATGTGTGCTATTAATATCTTACTGGTCATATACTATAGATATAAATTTAGTGCTAACACAGCATGCTGAATTAAAGCCTTGCAGACCAAAGCCTTAAGAGCATCTGTGAATCAGGTGTAGGCAATAGTCTGTCAAGGTTTCTCATCCTGGCCATTCAAACCTCACACAGCACCTCTATGATGTGGTCTGACAGTTCATTTTATGCTTGGATACACTACATATTGACAGCAAAGGGAATCGGTGACAACCAGAGCTAGATCTGAGTCGCAGGCCAGTGCCTCAGACAGACTAGACAATCTGTCACTCCTTGCATAAATTATCTGCTCAGAGAAGAATATAATATGATGCTATTCTCAGAAAATCACTCTCTCTTCCCGTTGTCCTTTCATGGGAGCTTAAGCTGCATACACTGACTGCTCATCTGTGGAAGTCTGCAAACATAGCTGAGGCATTTACTGCCCCAGGGTCTTCCTTTATCATTCAAAACCACAGCAAAACCAGCAACTTCTTTCAGAAGAGACTAGAAGCATCACTCAAGTCCATAATGCCAAGAAGCTGCCCCTGGAGGGAAGGTGACACTCTGAAGCTTTAAGAGCAAATGGATGGGAAATAAAAATGGGAAGGGGAGAGGGATTTCTCTTCCTAAAAGACACAGCAACACAAAGTGCAGTCAGATCACATCTGCACTCGCACTGCCTGTCTTTGTCAAGCCAGCATCCACACAGCAGGGTGCTCCAAGCTTCATGAATCTGTGACACTGGAAAAATATCTCCAGAGAATAAGAGTTTTCTATTCAGTTCCTGATGTATTTTTCTCTGGTCCCTGCTGAATATAACAACAAACCTGTGTCATTTACAGAAACAGACTTTTTTTTTTCCCCAGGATGCTGCCGTTGTCATCACTGAAGCAAAACCCTCAAAGTACATATAAAGCATCTAATGGCAAAGGAGGAAAAAATCTGCTCCTTGTCTGAAAGGCCATGGTTTAGCCTGGGTAGGAGCTGCTGGCCCTGCTCCAGAGTGAGCATAACTGGTATAAAGGGAATTCTGCCTGAATAAAGCGCTGCAGACTGAACTCCTAGAGAAAGCCAACTCAGACTGTTTGAATACATTGAAGGAGGTCAAATGTTAAGTAAATAGTCAATTAAGGAAGGAGGGCAAGTTATTAGTAAGGCTAATTTTGTGCTGAAATGGTCTGGATGGTGCACACACACACACTCATTCCAGCACCTCCTTCTATACAAAGTAAGTCTCAGTTCTTGAAAGAGTAGCTCAGCTTTCAGTGGACCTGGGTTAAATTACCAACTCTGCCACAGACTCAATGTTTTCATCATGGACAGGTCATTAGTTTCATTGCATGCCCACTCCCCAAACCCCTAGGAGTGAAAATAAGTATATACTAAGATGCTTAAACACTACAGCAATGCATATGTACGTTTGTATACATTAAAGTAAGTACTTGTGGCAATTACAGCCCTCCAAGAACTTCTAAGAGGTCAAGCAAATGCTTCTCTGTCCCTTGATCTATTCTTAAAGTAAGTCCTATGTGAAGGAGTCTTATTACTGAAAAATAAAATGTTATTCCATTTCAGGCACTGGAACAATACTACAGTAGGTAGCTGGCATGTATCTTGGACATATGAAAAGAAGCAAATGTCTTATGCAGTGTTATATAAACCCATTAGAAACACCAAGCCTGGCTGATTTGAACCTATTTAGCCTGTACTCTCATCTACTGCAGCACAGCTCCCACAGCTGACATGCAGAGGTGGAGACATTCTAAAAATAACCAGAGCAGGGAAAGGGAGAGGGGGATGAGGAAGAAAATGTTTCTTTGGCCTGGCCAACAGATTGGGCAGCAGCTCACAACGCCCAAGGAACGCTTGGTTCCAGTCCTGCTCTGTTACCAGCCCTGCATTCCCTAATATCTCAGTGGCAGAGCATTTATGGAAACTTACCATGGCCTAAATACATATATCAAACATGCAAGAAGGGAGTTTTTTTCAGTCTGAGGACAGGCCAGAAATTGTCACGAATCAGCCAAAGGAGAGCTCTGACAAAAGACAAAATCCAGCTGTCAGTGAATCGATGTAGGACATCACCCTGACGCTAAGTCAAATATTCACAGCTGCTAATTCAGTAACAGGAATCCAGTCCCCAGCCTGTTTAGCTAGAGGGTCTCTTATAGGAGCTGTAAAATTGGATTTTAAAAAAAATATCACACTCACACGTTGCCCTGTGCTTCTCCAGAACAAACCACTCTGGGGAAGCCAATGCAAAATCATATTCTTGCGTGCAAGCTTTCCTCCTCTGCTGGACTGTTATCCTAGGGCTCAGGTCTGAGTCGCAGGAGCAGCACTCCCAACACTGTGTGCAATTATATCAGATGCAAGATTTAACAGTTGGCTAGTTAGGATAACAGCAAGCAACAACAACAGCAAATTTTACTTCCTTCCCTATAATCAAAGCTTTTCTCAGACTCCTTGTGTTATTTTTCCCCTAGTATGTGGATGGCATTTACACATACTTCAACCCAGGACACAGGTAGACTGTGCAGGGTAAATGGCACTGTGCTTCTGATGGTCCACTCAGCTTCACAGGTCTCTGCAGTACTCCATTCACAAGAAAATACATTCAAACACACACAGAAGCTTCAAATCATGCAGTCAGAAATGCTGGCATTACACAATTTGGTTTAATTTAATCTCACCATGACATACAATAAACATAGTTTGGCTTATATGATATAGCAAACACTATCTCAGCTCTTGCAGCTGGTGAGATCTGTGCTGTCATTTCACAGGCTCCTGAAAAGTCCCTGTGGGCTTTGATTTCGCTGGGTTCTCAATGGTGGCTCTCCAGAGTATCACACTGCATGGCAGATTAATGCTCCATACTTATCCAAAACATTAGACCAACATTCACAGGCAGCATCTGGACTGCTCAGTGCAAGCTGTGTGCCCTGTATATGGGCTCTGCACTGATGGGGATTTTACCCTTTACAGCTTTTGGAATTAAAACAGGGAAGCAGAGGCACAGGATATTGCAAACTCATGGCCTGTTTGGAGGAAATCATGAAGGGTGAAGTGTAAGAACCTGAGTAGAATGGAATATTCAGAGGGTCAGGTGGCAGCAATAAAACATCAAACTTCACATTACTATTGAACAGAACAGTTTATCAGATACTCTCAGTAAATTGTAATTCTGGTTCCACTTCCCCACCCCAGAAAACCACTTGTGTTACATACCAATTGCTGAGCAGATAGCCATCTACAGCCAGTGCAGCCCAGTAACAAAGCTATCATACATCATCTACTCCTGCTCTTCAAAAGGACAAAATTCACACACTAGACAATGTCAAGATAAAGCACTGATTAAATAAGAGAGAAAGTCACTGCAAATTCTGCTTAGCATTTTTCACTTCACTTCATAAAGAGAATGGAACAAACTCAGGACCTGCCAAAAGCAGAAAGGAAATATGCCAAAGAAATCACCACCTAGCATACAGTCAGCAAGTTCAAATTCTGACAGCATAGAAAAAGCAGCAGCAAATCCTGTGCAAATAACCCACCAGTACAGATTTGGAATGAGGGAAAAGACTTGCAGCATGGGCCACTGAAGTTGAGCACAAATAGGGATCAGTGACACTAAAATCATGGAACTACTGTAAAATATTTAAGGGGAAAAAAGCGACACAGAGCTTTAAAAGTGCTGAATATTTCTAAAGCACTGAACTGCTGATGCAGTCTGAATACTGTGTGAGGAGGGCAGACCATACCTGTCTGTCACTGTCCCTTAGCCAGATGTTACTGCTCCCACTCATCCATCAGAAGAGCTGACCACACCAGTGCTCCCACTCTCCACTGCAGCCCAGAGAAGCATATTCTGTAGCCAGCCAGTGAGATGCTATGGGCACAGAAAAGCTCTCCCAGAAGACATGTCGTATGGCAGTCCGTCAGCCTTTGGAGTCCAAACTCCATGTTTAGTAGGGTGTGTCTGGAGCTCACAAAGAATGGGAGAAAGCACTCTGGGCATACCTGGGAAGATGTTCCCTGGAGCTGCTCTTCTTTGGCTCTGCTGCTTTCATGCATAGCCAGAAAAGCAAAAGTATGAATGAAGTGGAGCTCTGAACCCACAGTTAGGGAGCAGGTAGACCAGGATGTGACCAAAGTGACACTGATTACTAAAGGTTTCCAAAGGATGGCTGACACACACTGCTCTTTCCTGTGCAGGGCTGGGAGGCTGGAGCCAGCTGCTCAAGGACTTCTGCAGAGCACAGCAGCTCTCAGCTGGGCTGGCATCCCCCCCTTCCACTGTGCACAAAAAGGGGGAAATTCCTGGTCAGGCAGAGAGCTAGGGCAGTTTTTCCACAATGCCTGTTTATACTTGCATCTCTAAGAAGCAAGATGAAGCGATCTGTAAATATCTAAAACAGCATTTATGAATCACCTCCTTGTTTCTTCTGTATAGTCGTTACATAACTGCTTTGGGAATAGGGCTCCCGAGTTTCAAGCATTAACTGGTACAGCTCCTTTTGCTCTAACAGAACCATTACAGGCCCTGTTCCAACCTCAGAGTGGCCTCAGACAGCTACACCAACGCTAGAGTAATGGAGAACAGAGACCCTTGAAGTGTCCTTCAATCTAAGGGAATAAAAATCCTAAACAGAATTTGCTCATCTAATAACATAAATTTTTCCAGGTGTTTTTTTCAGGAGGTCAGTAAAACCTGTTTTCTTTTATTTGTGTTCCCTGTGTTCTCAAGAGTGTTGTCAGAATACAGACGAGCTCTCCCCATTGTTATCTCTTTTATGCCAATAATAAACAGAGTGTGAAGCTTCTGGGACTTTCAGCAGTAAAGACCAAAGACAGTCAAAGATGAAACATCTTTGCTTTTGTTTGAAATGATCACTGAAATCTTACCACAAGGACAAAGGCATAAAAAAGATTTAAACAAGTGCTCAGTTTGCATTTAAAAGTTTTAATTCAGAGCTCACAGGCATTTTGGTCCAGGTTTGACTGAGTCCAGGTCAGACAAAATTACAAATCTTGCATACAATCAGAATTGTGTCTTCCCTTGCTGCCACAGACACATCTACTCTTTCTGTAAAGATCTAGTTGACCTCTATGGAAAGAAGAGACAGGAGTAAGTTTTTGTTCTTCCTGAGCAAGAAATTAAAGCAGGAACAAGAAGATCTGGGTTTAAGCTGTCAGTAGATGTTACAAATCAGAGTTATCATTAGTAAGAGAAAGTGAACATTGCAGGAAGACACCTACAATAAATGCAGTGGTCACATGCGTGTTCAGCCACTGCTCATTAGTCTTCTGCATTCAGTACTGCACAGAAATCTGCTGATACCCTTTGAGACAGTATTTCCATCCTTCTCCCTTCCTTGTTCAATACAAGTCCCCACTAGCATTCCTGCTGAGTGCCCTTTAGCTGATTTGAAGGTGTCAGGACTGATTGTTTGCTAAGTCTGTCCCATAATTTTAAAATCCAAGTCCATTTTAAACATACTGAACAGACACCAGGAAAGGTACCTTATTCTCTTCCAATTTATCCCAATGATTCTGAGGCTTATTAGTTTTCCATGCACCAATTTTTGTCTCTGTTCTAACCACCAGGGTCTTTGACACAGGATGAACATACTCATAAAGAGCAATAGGGAAGACAGTGGCAGTTGACCACACCATCTTTTTCTAACATTACAGGCAACTGGTCAAGCTCTGTTCATGAACACTTGGATCAGTGACACAGAAAAGCAACTTTATGTCCATTTCAGCAACGTGTGTTCAGTCTTTTTATAAAAGGAGAACATGAGATGCCACGTCTCAGGCTTTAGCTTCTGACAACACTGCATCTTAGATGGAATGGGGAAAATGCAGACTGGGAAAAGCTATTTAAAGACAGCAGGAGTCATGGAAGTTACAGGTAATTTGGCCATTTCCTACCAGATACAGATATGGCACTTTCACACAACATGCTGTTGTGCTGACTAATGCATCACTGCAACAAACTGTCAAAATATGTTGACAGGTCTTCATGTAGTGAATAGGAACCTGTTTATTTTACTGTTAATCCTCCTACTGTAATTCAGCTTGATGGAACTGCATATGTCCTTTTGTTCCCAAGGCACAGATTATCCAGTGTGCAGATAAGGCCCCAGTTGGGGGATGCTGTCTAGATGGTGGAGGTGTTTTTTCAGTTCTGGATAAACAAAGCTGTTCATACTTTTGAACTCCACGGTCTGAGTCCCCTTTGAAATCCCACAGAAGACGTGAATTTCGCAAAGAATTCTGAACCTACACTGGATAGGAAAGATCTAAGGGCAGAAAAGGTGTATGACAACAGCCACTGGAGAGACTGCTGTCCCTGCAAGAAAGAAATAAATCCTGTCAAGGGCCTCAAAGTAGGGCTATAGGGAGCAAAAGACAAAGAAGAGATCAACACGGGAATAGAAAACAGGCAGCAGAGGAAACAAAACATGAAGGAAAAGATTGGCAACACATTTAGCATGTGCTTTTCACTAAGTGTGAACAGTTGCACAGACACCAGTAGAAATGCTCAGTGCCTTAGCTGTCTGCCCTGGAAGTCTGCAACACTTTACTATGAAAGTAGTGCACGCAATCTGTATACTCGCGTGAGCCAGCATAATTTCCTGCATATATTTTCCTTTTTCTCAGTTATTTTGATTAATCTGATTGCTCTTTACTGCAAAGAGCAGAGCTCTCAGGGAACCAGGAAGTATGTATGAAGCTCATCTTAGGTGTGATGTATTCAAGCACCTTTTCTGCACCTGGATTATTTTGAAAGGTCAGATATAATTGCAATCTGTAGATGGAGGGTACCCATATCAAAAATCTTCTCTTGCATATTTTACTTTGTGGCATGTGCACATGAGCTTCCTCACTGCTGCCTGTGATTCAGGTGGATCTCAGAGATCCTTGATAAAGCTATAGAGCAGTTTATTTTTCCAAATAAAAAGATGATTCCTATCTTTCACTTTATTTAATTGAAATATTTGAATGTTTTATGCCAAACAAGAGGAGCCAACGGCTTGAGTCACAGTGGCTAGCACTGGGCTGCTGACAACTAGAGCCTTCAGTTTCATCAGGAATCACTGCCAAGGAACAGCCAGTGTTTGTTGGCAGACCAAATAGGTTGTCAGAATATTTTGTATTATCATTTAGTCTGACAGCATTATCTCAAAGTGTTGACTCAGACCTGCCTTGAAGATATACTTTGGAACACCCCTGATCAGCGAGCTGACTTCCTTCCCAGCCCTGCTCTGCTCTTCACAATCTCACCTTGCAGGAAAGCTGAGCAGCCTGGCCCCAGTTTGGCACAACCACTGAGCGTGTGCTTCAAAGGAAGAAGCACGACCTCAGGTGTTCCTACCTGTTCTGAAACAGCCCACAGACAGTCCTGCTGAAGTGAGGGCTACCCATGCACACAGCCAAGCATGCGTTTAAGTGCCAGTTCAAAAATTTTGCAGGTTCAAACTCCCTGTCAACCCAAGTTTCTGTCCTCTGTTTTCTGTTTTCTGGCCTTACTCCATTAGAGTTCTCTCTTGAATAGGTAGCCCTTGGCTCATCAGGAATATTATGGCTTGGCAAGACCGATTTCATAATGTCTCAGCATTCCCACCTAGGTGTCTAGCCTAGCCTAAAACATCTTAAAAATTTTACAACTACTCTCAGCAGCTTCTTCCACTGCTTAGCTCAGCACAGCTCTCGTTACAGATAAGAAAACAGAATCAAACAATAAATTAACCTCTCTTCTGGAAAATCCTGTGGCAGTAAATGGAAATGATAGATTTCTATTCTGCTTGAAGAATTTCATAATGAAATGTACTTTTGCTGTGAAATTCTATAGTACCTTAGAAAGCTGTCAGCTTTTGCATCCCTTATGATTTCAGATTAATTTCCAGAGAATCCTGTTAAAATGGATGCCACCAGTCATAGAATCATAGAATGGTTTGGGTTGAACGGGACCTCAGAGATCATCTCATTCCAACTCCCCTGCCATGGGCAGGGACACCTCCCACTAGGCCAGGTTGCTCAAAGCCCTGTCTAACCTGGCCTTAAACACTTCCAGGCTGTACAAATGCAGAACAAGTTTCTCTCACCCTGAAGAACCCGCAAACTGACTCATATATAGCAAGACTATACCCAAGAGGAGACAAAATCCTGAGTTTATTGAGCCTCTCAGAAATCATTTGCAATTTTGGGTATGCTAAATAAGACATTTAAGAGAACTGAGTTTCAGGATTGCTGAGCACTTCACCCTAAAAGAAAAATGGGAGTCTGGTGCTGCCTCTCTGCCTACAGGGCTGGGGTAATTGCTCCCAGATTCTTCTGTAAACCACTGAGAGATTTCAAATGACCTTCTCTGACACATGTGCAACTCCATTTGATGTCTACAAATAGTGCTAAGAGGACAACACACCCTGAGCATTAATACAGCACCATAAAACCTGTCTTCTGGAGACACCAATTAGTGTAGCTTACTGTTGCATTCCTATCAGGAACAGAAAAGAGGAAAAAAAGAGGGATCAGAGCAGCACTGCTATCTACAAGACACTCTTTTGTAACAACACTTGCTGAGTGAGAGCCGAGGCTGCAGGAATCTAAGCCTTCATTTTAGATCTACCATGTGGCAGACCCTGAATATTCATTACCTATTAAAAGCTTTGAAAGTGTAAATTCATTCAACGATTTATTCATGCAGCTGAGTCACACTCATTTACAGCCTGTGACCTAAATTTATTAATCCAGCACCAAAAGAAAAATAAAAGTATTTTTTATTTTGGTAGTATTGATTGAACAAAGGGGAATATTTTAAATGTGTGGTGTTTCTTTCAAGCAGTGGCTGACACACAGCTCAGTGCTGATCTAAGCCTGCCTTCCTTGCTGGTCCCAAGAAGTGGTGCAGGTAGTGACCCATTTAACAAAGACTTCACACAATCTTCATAGGGATCACATCAGCTCTTCAGTAAGAATCTCTGAAATCCCCAGAAGCGAGTGTCATGGAAAAGTCACCTAAAGGGAACAGTAACTCCCTCATTAATAACAGAAAGCACAATAGCCAATTCTGACAGTGGGGAAAATTGCTCTGTTGAGAACAATGTGTTACTGGGTCTAGCATCTCCTAAAGTCTTTTCCTAAGGCTAAGGTAAAATTTGATAAGCCTCTGCTGTACTTGGGAAACAAAATCACATTTTCAAAAATGACTGGAGCTTTTTAGAGCCACTGACTTTCAGCAGAATTAAAGAAGCATCAAATACAGTTTGGGGGTTTATATTTAAAAAGCCATGAACATTTAATCTTGTAATAGCTTTTCCTTTCCTCCCCATCTGACAGCCTACGACATTCCCTGAGTTCATCACTGATGTCATAAATAGCCCCATGAGCTCCTGAAGGAAGAATGAGTTTTTGAAAGGTTAGTTAAAGTTCAGTCCAGTGCTGAAATTGCCATCACAATCTAATTACAGTGTGCACCAAGCACACACTTTGGGTCTTAAAAATCAATTTTCATTCCAGGGTGGCTGTTTTCTCCTCGAAATCAGTTCTTGCACGTGAGTATTAAGATACAGACACATGCATATTCAAACAGTGTGATCACTGATACCCTGTTTCACAGCCTTGTGTTTCACCTGTATTTCCTTTGTGTTCATCCACTGCTGTCCATCTGTGTGCAATCTATCCATTTGAAAAGAACATCCTTCTTTCCCTTTTTCCATTGGGATCTGCCTAATTCATTTAGAGAAACCACAGGTTGGTGTTGATGATGGCACGCAGTCAGCATTATTGACAGCAGGTTCAGCAAAATTAAGCAGGCATAATGACTAAGAGACTGTAAAATGGGTAAGTTCCTATCAGTAGCAAGAGTGGGAGAGAAAATACATGAAAAAGATAAATTAAAGTTGAAATGGTATTAGATTAATTAGAGAAATACCTTCTGTGACTGGCACACCTACTATTCAGTGAATGACACAAGCTCCTAAAACGCTGTGAGCTTTAAAGTAGTTATACAGTGCAAAAAGGGAAAGAAAGGCACCAGTGTACCAGCTCAATGAGGTCAGATCACACAGGCACCTTCAAAGGACTCCAAGAATACCCTTCTGGAGACTCACTTCTTCATACAAAATGCCCCAAATAAAAGGCCAGTTCTGCATCTTTGCAGAAGATGCTCCAGAGGATGTTGTGCTTGGTGTCCCTGTGAGCTCAGGAACTGTCTCTGGTGAAGCCAACAACAGCGAATGCAAGTGTCCCTTCAGCCATCCTGTGCCACACAGAAGTCTGGAAGATGAACCCAGTTCTCATATTTCATCACAGAACAAAGTAAAAGAGACGGAGGGGGGGAAATCAGACCCAATGTTTCACAACTATTATCCATGGCAACCCTTCCTCCTGTAAAAAAGGTATCTGAAATGTGTGTCTTCACACTTCTTCCCCAAAATAGACACTAGCAATTTCTTGCTATGAGAGGAAAGTCTGCACTCCTACTCTCTTCACCCTGTACTGTAAATCCAGGGAATTAGTGCCACAGAATAATGCAACATCTACAAAATGCAAGCGACGGCAAGCACTGAATTAGGAGAAGTGCCATTGAACAGAATGTATTGCTAAAGAGCTGCTACAGCAGCCAACTGCAATAAACCCAAAGGTAATTTATAACCACATTATTCCACCAACGCAATCAAGCAAGCTTTTCACCTGAAATGTTGTGTAAATCATTTGCATTTATAACCGCACAGACCAACTCCTCCAAAGCTCCATCCCCTTCCAGGTGCTAATTTGCTGTGATACGGCTAGAGCTAATCATTTAAACAGGAGACATCCACCAAAACCCACAAGCAATGACCAGCCCAAAACTGAAGCTGTCCTTGAAGAAGGAAGGAGTAAACTGGGAGGAGAACATAGCAAGGCCAGAACATCATGCATTACTTCAAATAGTCCCCAGCAAAACCAGCACCCAGATAGAGCTGCGATGCTGTGGAATGACAGTGGTGATTACAATCTGTTCATGGTGTGTCTGTTGAGGCATCATTGATTCTCATGCACTAAATATCCCTGCTGCATGGTGCCCTCCTCCTCCTCACACCACTCTGTGGCCCCAGGCAGCAGACCGAGCAGCGATGTGGCCCGGCATGTCCCAATGCACAGAATATTCAGTGCATTAGAGCCAAGGCTTCCAGTCTGGCTGACAGATATCCCCAAACCCTCTAGATTACCAGTAGAGTCATCTTGCAAGGTGACTACTCTGACAGTTATGAGGTGGTAGATATTGATAGAGATAGTAATCTGTCACCCCCAAAGTAGCATTGGCAGTTATAAATGTATTCACCTCCAAATTTAGACTTTCCCAAATGATAGCTGTCAACAGTAGACCGTTCAAACCAATTTCATCCTCTAAACAAGACAAGTTGGACTGTCTGATGGGGAGCAAACAACACAGCACTTCCCATAAATGCATCCAACTGTGCAGAAGAGCTTGCACTTGGCAAAGGGCATGCAGTTCCCAAGGGAGAAGGCAAGATGCAGTTTTCTTCAGTGGAAACTTCCACGCCTTGTAATTGCTCAGGAAGAAGAGCAAAACTGACATTATCACAGCTCCTTTGAAGATGTGTCCCAAAACACTCCTCAATTCTTTATTTTGAAACAATCCTAAAGAGAACTGGGGAACGAAACGTACAATTCACTCTTCACACTGGGGGCTGAAAGTCACACGGTTCACCAGTGTCTGGCTGCAGGAAATGAAGTGAGACCTCACTCAAAACCAGGGAATGATCAGGCAAGTGTGATAACCAATAGCCAAAGAAATGAACACTCATGAGCCAAAATCCTCTGTTCCCTTGTACCACCCTTTGCAGCTGTTCCTGCTGCCTTCACAAACTCGCTGACTTTCTTTACCTGAAGATTACACAGCTTGGCATTATCCATGCTTTTTCCTTACCTATTGCTTTATTTTAACTACAAGCTGAACACAACTCCAATTAGGCAGAGATGTACTGAATAGCAGATTTTCTCTTCCTCCTACATCCACAAAGTCGCTGCACTTGCTCAATACATAACTTGCTAAATAATTGATTTTTCAGCTTACTCGCCGAGTAAAGGAAATCAAAACATTTTTTTTTCTTTTTCATGTTTCTCAGAAGAAAACAGAAAAAAAAAAAATGCTTTGTGTTGAGCAAAATCTTTTGTTTTGGAACATTTTCATTTGTCCTTTGCCAAATATTTAAATTTAAATTTTGTCAATAAAAAAAACCTAGCTTCAAATGGAAACAATTAAGATTTTAAAAAAACCCAAAAGGTGAAGTTAACTACGTTCCTACTTTTTAAGGCAAAAATGAATAGCCAAATTCATCTGAAATTTTGGGATTTTTTTTTTTCCACTCTTCACACACAAAGCAGACTCGGGGTCTATACGTTGCTTGCCAAAGTGAGAGAGTAAGAAAACATGAGCTTCAGCTGGGATACTGTTAGACTGTTCTGCACTGCTGAGATGCTGACACACTCCAAATGAGCCAACACAGAGTTTCTGAGCACTGAATAAACACATAATTAATTGTCCACATCCTGCCATAACAATTTTATGTTGTCCACAGGTACGTCTGTTGTCAAATACGTCTGACAACGGGAGGGAACACACAGGTTTGAAGTGAGTTGCCAACCTCTATCGAGTATGCCTGTGGCAGAGTTAGGATACTCATTGGAACAGCTTAATCAACAATGTTTTTTCATTATGAAAATATGGAAAAAAATCCCAAAGGCACCCATTCAGAAAAACAGAAACACTATTCAACATAGCAATTCTCTTCAGACCAAGGCAAGCACGCTGCTCCAGAGCGCTCTCATCAATGCGTTGTCTTTAGCCCTCCCAGCAGCACTAGGTTCCCCCAACAAAATCAGTAGGCCAGTACAGTAGTTCTTTGGCATTCTTTTCCCCCCAAGATTCCCCTCCAACAACAAATGTAAAACACTTTTCCTTCTGCTCTACAAAGCCATCCAAGCTGTTGACTCTGCTAACAAACATTAACTTACTGCATCATGAGAACATCTGTATTTACTTAAAGTTGCTGTGCACGCTCCTGAAGAGCAGTCAGGCTCAGTATCCAGTTGTTATTACACACATGCCTCAGACTGAATCCCCAGATCAATGCCCTCGCCCTGTACAGCCCTTCAGTCAGCTCCTGATGCTGAGTCTCAAAGTTGCTGCTCAGGGCTGTCCCTTTGCACCCTTTGCCCAGGCACAACTGGACCTGGTGGTGCATGGATCCAGAAGAAAGCAGAATGTTATACAGGAATTGTTAGGGAGGCTGCATAAAGCCTGAAATGGTGCTGTATAAAAACTGCACTCCCATGAAATACATTTTTATGTGATACAAGATGGCTTTGCTCCCATTCCAACACATCTGCTTCCGTGACCTTCCCAGTTCAAACAGGCTGGCCCAGCAAGCCAACACAAGGCCAGCCCAGCTCGACAAGGCTGTCAGCTAGCTCATGGCCACATTACACACCCAGATGCATCACTGAACACAACAGCTCCCATGTCGGCCAACCAACCCAGCAAGTGAACCAGGGCCCTCAAGAGCAAAACAGTCTTAAAACCTGAATGAAAGCAGCCACAACACGTAGACAGGGTGACTACAGTCTCCCATCTTCTCCAAGATGGATGCAAAGGGTGTCTGTTCCATACCACCGGCCACAAGCTAGTGCTTGGTCTGTTGCATGATGAACATCACAACCAAGTAAAGAACCAGCAATAGAACCAGCAACAGAGCTAGTCTTTACTACAAGGCTGCAGATCCTATGGTCAGTCCTCATTCCCTTACAGCACACAATGGTCACAGCACTGAATGCAGTGGGACCAGGATTCCTTGGGTCGAAATGCCAGACCTGTTCTCACAGATGCTGCTTACAGTCCCAGTGAGAGAGAACAGCAGAACCTCTCTCTTACTACATCCCTTTCCCTTTCATTAGCACCTCCTCTCCCCAGGAGCACGCAGCCTTCCACGGCTGCCTTTAACCCTCTTCCCAACAGTCCATTGTATTTTGACACAATACCACACCAATCCAGCACACAAGAGACTCCTGCAACAAAATTATTCTAATGAGAGTCCTACAGCTTTCTGCTGTTCCCAACAGCTAACAACACTGAGAAAGGTGGCTTAGCATCATTATTGGAGGATTCTGTACTACTTTATGGTGACAGAATACACTATTGTACAGGGACAAAAGGTAAGTGCCAACAATTACAAATGGTCTCTGTGTTGACCTCTCTGTGGTATTTCACTTTCTGAATTGCTATTAGCTACTGTATCCTAACATATACATCATATGGTTTAATTGAGTAAAATATGTTCAACTGATCATATAGTTGCTTGCTACAAAACCAGTGAAATCACCAATATTTGGGGACAGTTTCAAATCTATTAATACCAGGCAAACATATGGACAAAGCTGCTTGTATCTGCACATTTGTTTGGGCTTTTTTTTATCATAACAACAGAAGTGTCACTGGAAAAGAATATCCCATGTTCCAACAGCCATCTGGATCCCACTGGGGAGGGTCAGTTCATCAGGTGGTGATGGAGCAACACCAGAATGTCTTCACTCACCCAGTGCAAATCTTCACAATAAGCCAAGCACTGAGGATGGCCAGAATGACCCGCACATAGGGAAAAATGTGAAGCAGGCTCTATCAGCAAACCTGCAGCAGGTGTACCAGAAAAGTGCCCCAGTTTGAAACACCACAAAACATTGCCACAGGCTGAAGATCCCCTATGGAAAAGGGCTCCTTGCAAGATTCCTATCCAAGGACTGCTTGCAGGAGTGCTGTACCATGACACTGCTTCCCTGTTGGATGCCAGTGTGACAGAGCCTGCCGTGGGGCAGCAGGGAACGGCTCTGTTCTCTGAAGAGCAGCCCTGAACCAAGAGGGAAAAGACATTTGGCAATACAGGTGTATGAGTGATGTCATGGAACACTTGAGAAGACATGTATTTGAAAATCATAATGCAGGTAATTTAAAAACTGACCCCACTCTAGAAGAAATTGGTTTGATTGACGCCCCTCATTCCACTGGGCTAACAGCCTCCCCACTCCAGAACAGACAATTCCAGTACCTTTCCTTCCGATTTCAGGAAACCTAACAGAGAAAGTCCCTACTATTTCTAAGCTTTTCACTTGACCCCCTAAAACCATAGCTTTAAAATCTGAAGAGTACATTGTAATTTTTCCAGGTCCATGCCCTGTGCATTGATCCTGTCCCCCTCGCAGTATTTTGACCCCACAGTTCATTCTGCTCACTCACTCTGGAGCTGACATACTGCAGAACTGAACTGGGCACAAGCCTTAGGAAGGAGCCCTACTATTTGTGGTTTTATCTGCGCACAAAAGATGAAAACAGCATTCATAGGTCTATAGGAACACTTGCATGCTCTCCAAGTGAGGCCCTTCAATGGCATCTTGAGTAAAAAGGAACTGAGATGCATTATACAGTGCTCTGTTTACTCACACTGCTGTTGTAAAACCATATGTTATAGTACTAGTGATTGTGTCTGATGCTCTCTTTTATCATTCACGTACTTAATCACGCCCTGCACTGAGTTAACTACCTTCAGCACACGGATGGGTGCTTATTCAGCAGCCTATGCCCGTATCTAGGGCTGAGATCACGTGTGTCTCCCAAAACGCTGCGTATTTTAAGAACTGTCAGAACTTCATCTCTAGCTCTTCAGCAGACAGCCTGATCCAAAAATCAAAACGGGGATTTTAAAATGCTTGTGAATATTAGCATTAAAAGCACATAAAATTAATAGGAAATTATATTGCCAACTACATGGAGAATGAAACCAATCACGTTTACTTATCTAAACATTAAAAGGGAATTGATTTTTTTTTTTCACTTTGTCCCTATAAAGCACTGCTGCTGAACACAAGTCAGTTGTGCTGAATTGTAGGTAACAATGCAACTTAGACACCAAGAAAAATTCTGTATTGGGGATCACCCCCACCAATACTGCATGGCAGTGGCTTGTTCCCCCCAAGACCTACTCTTCCTTGCAGCAGTTCCGTGTAAGTCACTTTTCCAAGCTTAATCATATTAGAGGAATAAAATCAGTACGTGTTAGAAATCCGAAATCCTCGCTAGGATCTGCAAGAACAAATTTCCGGAGAACATGCAGACATGTCACGGATGAAGAACACCATTTTTACAACTTAACAGCATGAATCGAATCAGGCATGGAGATGGGAGGAGAGGGAGAAAAATTTACATAGAAAATACCTGGTTTTGCTAAGCAGCTGAATGTTTTAACTTCCCCAGTTACATATACTACTTTCCATACTGTACACAAAAGATCCAATACTCTTTTCTATGCTTGGTCCATATGCTAATGTTTTTCTTTACTTTTGCATTTAATGATAAGACAACACTATCACTGCACCTGTACTAAATTCAAACACTGAGGTAGTTATAAATTAGTCATTTAATTATCAAGAATTGTTTGCCTTTCCTTTAGGCATTAATAACTTATTGTTTTGGATCACTGGCTTGTATTGCAAAACATAGCAACAATCAATTCTTAACTATACATACGACCCCCTCAGAGCTCTTGCCTTTGAAATGCAAACGTATTACATAACGAATTAAACTCATGAGTGCGCAGCAACCCTACAGCTTCTCCCTTCATAACAGTGCTTCAGAAAATGTTTGATTAACATTAAGTACTAAGCTTGCTTTATGTCAGCTGTCCAGAAATACTTTCTTAGTTTCTGGATATACCAAAAAGACTGTTTAAAATGTATTCACTGCTAGCTTGTATTGAATTAGGAAGGCTACAGTGACTGCTCCTTGACTAACCCATAAACTAAGTACTCCACTGTGCCATTTCAGAACTGCATTTTTTCTAAGTCACTGTAAATGGTATGAAATATCTGGGTCATTAGCAAATATAGTTTTAAGAGTCTAAATGTGTCTTGCCTTCCTGCAAGAGAACATTGTCACATAGGAATGTTCTTTACATCCATGTTAGTTCTAGGTAACTATTTTTTTAAAAAATTTCAGTAATTACTTCCAGAAAAAGCAGAGAAGAAAGCAGTCATAACTCTTTTCTGCCTCCATTATGAGAATGGCAGTATCACTTGGGAACACCCTGATATTTTTCTTTCAATGTCTCAGTCTCTTTTTCTCATGGCTGCAGGTTAAGTCCAGAGCACACTGCACATTATCAAGAAGGTATGAACTAGGCTCAGTCATCATGCACATTGATGTAAATATGCAGTGATTCCGTTAATTTCTGGGTGTGACTCTGAACTGCAACACTACAGCTAGGAGCCTGAAATTCACCCAGGCCATTCAGAAAAAATCCATGTTGTCATACAGTGAAATCACGCTCCTGCTCTTAACAGGACAAGCTGGTTACGGAGTGGTTACAATAGAAGGGCTGTGTTTAGAGCATGACTCCATCAGCTGCCCCTGGGAGACATCTCAGAACAAGTCAAAACGGAGCATCAGGACTGTCATTAAACTCAGCCAACAGCCACAATCCTGGGCAGCACTTGAGGTTGATGCCTTTAATTTCAGTCCAGAATGCATAGAAGAGACTAAAATTCACAAAAAACATCTCCCTATTTCAATAGTTTCTTTTGGCCAGAAAGTTTCATTTGTTCACATGACATAGGTGAACTTGTTTTCAGCTACGTCTGTCCACACCACTAGTAAACCATTGACTTCAAGTGAGTTACTGTCCACTCACAAGAAAATTGATATTAGCCTATCTATTTTGTTAGCTGCTCAATTTCCCTCTTAGGGGTGACACTGCTTCAAAGTTGATGAGCATTGGTTGATCTTACCATGACAAAAATTACTGTCTAAACACCTGTGGGGTTTGCACACCTCCAAAAGGTGATTATCTATCTCAAAAAATAAGTCGTCAGTGTGTTCAGCATGTTTCACTTGTTGCTGAAAACTGAACGTAGAGTTTAAATAGAATCTGGCATAATGAAACGTCAGCTGGCACTACCCTGAAACACACACTGACATGATCCACTGCCAGAACTGGGGCTTGCTGAGCACGTCACTCACAACGCTCCTAGACACTCGGCTGCTAGTGCAGCTATCTTCCCAGTGAAAGGGGACCAGATGGCGAGTGACTCTTGGCATTTTGCAGTGTTACGTGAAGTGTTTCTACAGCTAGTGAGTACATGCCATCCAGTCAAGTTGCTTTGGAAACAGCCCTTTGTGTCTTCCTTCAGACTTCTCAAACTGCAAACAGACCATTCAACGGGAAAGCGAGGCTCAAGCCTGCTGTTAAGCACTGAACCAAAAGTCTCAGCTAGGATTTTCTGTTGTCAGTGGAGATAAAGCAGCACCTCTGAAGGGTTTATTTCATCCTTGGGTCCTTTCACACCCTCTTGAGTGTTCAATTGCTCATCAGTGACCATGGAGGAAGATTAATTTAGACAACTCAGTTAAATGCCTAAAGTCAGATAGGACAAAGAGAGGCCAAAATGTCAAACTGCTTAAAAGCATAAGTTCCACAACTATTGTACAGGCAAGCAGTTCTCAACAGCTAGCCTGGTCTGCTGTTAATTCAGGCACCACCGCAGGAATTTAGAGATGTGATTCTGCTCCTGGCTCTGCCAAATTAACGTGGACAAGTCATTTCTTCCTCTAGCTGAGCCACCTGCCTTGTAGGGCACAGCAAAAGTTTGCAAGCAAACTTGCTCCAAGTGCTTCCACAGCCCAAACACCTTTACCTAAACAGCTGCTCTGAGGCAACCACAATTTTGCTGCAGCAAACTCTCAATGGCTGTGTGGCACGGAGAGGATTTTGGTGTGCATGGCAAAGCAGAATGGAATGAGGTACAGCAGTGATGGTGTGTGGTCTTGAAGCAAAGCAAAGCATCAAGCTATTAGAAGCAGAGGCCTCAAAAGCCCTCTAAAAGTAAAACAGTAAAAAAGTTAATCAGAAACGTTCAGGTTTATTGTTTTGACTGTGCAGGTAAGGACTGCTTTCCCTGAACAGAAGGCTGCTACATTGCTGCAGTATTTTGCCTTGGGGCGGTTTTCAGAGAGTTGTTATCTTTCAGGAACGATACATTTCAGCATGTTGACTACACACACACACACAGAAGGTAGGAAATAGAAAGAAAAAAAAAAACAACAGAAAAGGCTAAATGCCCTACGCAGCCCAAGGCACGAGCCCTGCTGGAGTTAGTAGTAAGAATTCATAGACTCCAGACTCTGGATGGCAGTGGCTCTGAGGAGGGAGAGAAGAGGTGGGCAGCTGTGTGTATCAGGTTGGCAGAGCTGAAGAGACAGATACTCTCTTATTTCATAAACACGACCCAGGGCTACTTTGGGTAAGAGTTACAATTACTCAGGCCAGGATGCTACAAGATAGGATACAAAATAGGATACTTCTGTGGCCAGATGAATTATGTAAACAGAAAGAGCAAGTAACTTACACGTGAGGGCTAATCAATCTTCCTCTGGTGCCAATGGACAGATTTCTTTTGAATGTCAAGGAGCTGAGGTGGATGAGGCCCAAGAAGTGTCGCATGTTGAAATGTATAATTAATTTACAATGACGGTAAATATGATCTAATGTGTTAAAGGGAACTGCTCTCTAGCAGTGTCTCCTCAGTGTAATTGCATGAGATGCATTCCTGCACAGAGCTGATCAGGTTCCTGCAGATGCAAGGTTGAAAGCACTGTGCTATATGGGAGAACAGGTTCTCACTGTCTCCAAACATCAGCTGTGATTCTCACACAAAGTTCAGTTTTAACAAGACTTAAACCCAGACTAGCTCACCTACAGTGGTTGTTCTACAGTAAATTGCACTTGGAAAATTGACTCTGTATCTCCCTAGCAAGCCTCTTTTGGTGATTTACAAATCCCGTTTACTCAGCCGACACATGCTCCTTTGAAGGCAAGGGACTGCTAGCCAGTGTCTACAACAGACACAGGGAAGCAAACCAGAACAAGTTCTGTTATAAACCTGGCAGATACATAGATAAGACTTCCCTGCCCCAGTTTTGCAAATACCTTTTTTGAGCACTGCCAGTTACAACACAACAAAATACAACGGATGCATTTCTCATCACTGGTAATCTCTCCTGTGCCTGCCCCGTCAGCCAGCCCATCCTGAAACCTAGATACTACCGCTGACAACTGGCACTTTTCTACTGCCATCACTGCTGAGATTTCCCGTTTTCTCTTCCTTTACATTCCATTTAAATATTTTCCAGCTAATATACTCAAATTCATTCTAAGCTTACGAGATCATCACCTGAATTCTCCTTTGCATCTTACAGAACCTGCTCCCCTCTCACAACCTTAGAGGTTTCTAAGACCAAAAAGGATTGTTGTGACCATCAGTGCCATCCTGCTGCAAAACAGACAGATGAATTTAACCAGCCTTCCTCTGTGCTGCAAGAGAAAGGCGCTGATTTGCCTCCAAATAAATACAGTAGTGCAAAAAGCAGTTCTGGTGCAGTGTATCTGGCAGTAAGGATTTAAAATTACTTCTACTAGTTTATGTAAAATTATACAATTTACCAAGAGACAAATAAAACCAGAAATCGATAAAGCTCTCTACTATTACTCATTTCTCTCCTCCTTATTTTGCTGGTTAAACCAAGAAACTCCAGCTTCTCATTAAAAAAATGTTGAACAGACCTGCGACTATCTGGAAGCAATAAGCCTTCTGTTTCCTGATCTTCTGATTTCATTCACAAGCTGCGTTTCATTACCAGTGGTAAGCCAAAAATAAGTAATTTGCTCCAACAGTTGCTGTGGATTCACTCTGGTTTTGCTGCCTCTTTGGCATCCCTTTATACACTACCGTTTTACTGGCTCCTCACGTTAATTTGTTTTATTGTGCTTTAAAAGGTTGGCTGATCCAGGTTTCCCGAGTCATATCCTAGTCCCGCTTCTGACAGCTCTCCTAGGGAAAGGAAGCGTTTCTTTCTGGTTAATTTCAGTGGAGCTGCAGCCCTGGACTGAATGGAATTGTTTCAAACCAAACCCATGTCGCTGCCCTCGCAGACACTGGCCTGAGTCCCACTCTCACACTGATGTCACAGCTTTACCGGGTCCCACTGACGCAATGGCTCCACCAACTCCAGATTTACGCTGTGTCACTGACGGGCTGCACAGGGTCCTCACTTCACACCCATCACCTGGAGGGTTTTGGGGTGTACCTGGGCTGGTGCTTCCCGGACTGTGCGGACACTGCCACGCTTCACCCGCCCGTGACAGCCCCGGCTCCCTCAGCCCCGCTCTGCTCCCGGTACCTCTGGTACCCGGGGAGGAGGCAGCTCAGCCAGGACGGAGAAAGCCCCTGGTGTCACCAGAATGAATACACCTCCCCGAAAGGCACAGCCACCCCCGAGCACGCCCGGCACCGGTCCCTCCGCCCCGGGGGACAGAGCCGGGGCAGCCCTGAAGGGCGGCTCGGGCCCTGAAGGAAGGATGGAGCTGGGATGTCTGCGGGGGGGACTCTGCGGTTAAGGGGGTCCCAGAGCATCCTGCATGGCGGCCCGGAACCCCCTGAGCGACTGGGGGGGTCCGAGTCACCCTGAGGGGCGCAGTCGAGAGCTCCCCGAGGGACGGGGGGTGACGGGTGGGTCCGGGTGGTCCCGGGGGGGGGGTCTGGACGGGCAGCCCCGTGTCCCACTCCTCCTACAACGGCAGCAGCAGGTGACAGTCCCGCGGGGGGCCGGGCGGGACCGGGGGTCGCCCCACTCACCTCATCCCCTTGGCCGAACTGCAGCCCCAGGGCGACGAAGTGCTCCACGCGGATGAAGCCGTCCGCATCCTCATCGCACACATCGAAAACCTCCTTCAGCTTCCGCAGGAACCGCAGCAGGCTGGCCGGCTCCATCGCGGGCGTTAGCTGGAGGCCGGCGGCGCGGCAGCGGCCGCAGCAGCCATGATCGCCCGCGCCTTCAGCGGGTGCGCGACAGCGGCCGCGGGGAGGAGGCAGGGATGGAGGGATGGAGGGGAGCGGCAGGAGGACGCGAGCCCCGGGAGGAGGGAGGGAGAGAGGGATGGGAGAACAATAGGGCAGAGCTGGGGGATGGAGAGGGAGGGAGGAGGGGGCGGAGCCGCCGCCAGGGGGCGCTGTGGTGAGGGGAGAGGGTGCGGGGGGCGTCGGAGCGGAGATAACGCTACAGGGGGAGCGTCCCTGGGAAGGAAACCGCTGCAGGGATGAGGGAATGGGGCAGGGTGGAGGCACGCTCCCCTCCAGCCGCGGGGGACGGCAGGCACGGCAGCCCCCGGGTTCCTCTCGGGGCTGTCACGCACCCACCCGCAGCCCCGCACCTCAGTCCCAAATAAAACCACCCGCACTACAGTTCCACCTGGGGAAAAGCCATTGATCCCGGCCCGGAGAAGTCCAGGCGAGAGGAGCAGGGTGTAGAGAAGCCAGGGGTAATTAAGGCAAAGGGGGCCAAGCAGAGCTGCCCCTGCTGCGCTGCGCTCAGGTGAGCGGGCACTCACGGCAGGGCTGGGCTCAGGACAGACACCGTTCACCTGTGCTTTGACGAGACACAGCTGGTAACGAAGGGATGTCCCTGCCTTTGCACAAGTCCTCATTAAAGCCTGGTGCTCCACAGCTGGCTTTTAATTGGATCTCCCTGCTCTGTCCCTTTTCTTTCACAGAGTTTTCCTGGACTGCTTTGTAAGCCCGCTGTCATGAGCTGCCAGAGGGAAGACCAGGAATGGTTCTGGTTTCTGCATTGTGGCTCAGACCAGGAATGATGGGGCAACATCTTGGAGAGAAAGGGGCTCTGGCTGAGGCAGGCTCAGGTACTTACTGCCTTTGCCAGCACTTCTTTCCCACTGTGGCTGCTGAGCACAGATGACCACCCGTTACTAGTGCTGGTGCTACCATATTTGCCTGTTAAGAATAAATAGTTCAAGAGGAAACATTTCATTGAATACCACAGGACATGGCTGTAATTTGCAGGATTTCTTTACCATCAACTGCTTTTCTACCAATGTCACTTCTAGTTGCACAGCAAATTCTAATTTGGTGTCAGAAAAAGCATCTAAGGAGTGCATTCCACAAGGCTGATGACCTGATTTACAGTTCTGGTTGTGTTCCAGCATATAGCAGCAACATCCTGAGACTCAGCCTATTAGAACAGCTTCAGAACACAATTTCTCTTTATAGTACACACAACGTAACCCCCATTGAATATTTGGCTACTAATAGTCTTACTGTATTTTTAATCAAATCCTGTAGCTCTGATTAGCACCATAACAGGAGTGCTTCATTACTTTGATATTCTCTTTGATTTTAAGTGTAGTAAAGAACAGGTAACAGGCAGCAAGAACTAACTTATTAATACTCTTGCCCAGCCTGAAAACTTAAAATGTTACTTAAGAGGTAATAGAGTTTCTCAGGCTAGCTTAATTACTATGGCACAGAAGCAAGATACTAGTTTTTTACTTCCATTTTCTCTAATCTTTTTTCTATTATAAGAAGTTAAACAACAACAAAACCTTACGAATTTTAGGGAAATGTTTCAACAAGCAAGGATCTCCCTTTGAAATTTTCTAGTTGATGAAGGACCTCACCTTTAATTTTACAAAGCATGAGTGCTCTTGTTTTATTTCAGCAGCACTCCTTACCAAGTTATGAATTAGCTATGTGCATAACTCTGGGCAGCTAACTGCATTTTCCTCAGCAAACACAACAATACCTTATTTGTTTCTTCTTACAACATACATACTACCCTCAGAGACATTGATCAAAAAGATTTAAGGATAGGCAGGGAATACACCATTTGAAAAAGAGCATGCCTAAGTACAAATCACAATATTGGGTGGTATGTTCTGGTTAAAGCAGGCTAAGTTAGCTGTTATTTGCAACTATAAAGCCTTGTTGTAATTGGGGTTATGCTCACGAAGACCAGAGTATCTGTTCTCATTAATTTAATGCTAAAATTAAATAATCCTCTGTCCCAGATCACATAAAGCCATTTCCACTGTGAATCCATAGGATCCCACTGGTGTTTCCAAGTGCTGACCAGGTATTTCAGGGACGGCAGCGGGAGCGCAGCTGCCAACGCCACCACGTTCCCGTGGTATCTGAAGGTCTCCTTACTCCACCAAGTGGCCAGGCGTTTCACTGCACTTTTGTCACCAGCCAAGAGAACCCATGGCTGGCCACCTTGCGCAGGGCTGCAAGGTGATGTTACCGCGGTTGGTAAAAAACCCTATGGAAACCAAAAGTAGCATGGGATACGGCAAGCTTTGTTCCTGTTGCAAGACGTCCCACACTCCTCCAGGTGCCCTGGGACAAAAATCTCTTTTTGATACGTTCCAGAAGCCTCCCTGCTGCCTTGTCTTAGGGAAAGTTCAGTTCCTGTCAGCTTTTCTCTGACCAGCTCTAAGCAGACTTATATTTGCCTTAATGTGCAATGGCATCTGGCAGCCTCCTGAAAGCATTAATGGAGCTACAAAGCATCTGACAGCTGCCAGGCCACTAGGTCATTTCTATCCCTTAGTGCTTCGGGAAGAGATCTTCACTCCTTCACAGGAGATTCTGGGTAAAATGAAATGTTTAAGACTCCAAGACAACCATGTGAAAAGAAGACCTAGTGTAGAAGCTCTAGTCATTTTCAACTTCTACCCCTGAAAGAGCTGTCAAGAGACAGGCAGACATTCCTCTCTGGCTCTACCAGGCAAACAACATTAACAGACTTAAACCCCAGATTCTTGAAGGGATTCTTTTTTCACCTCCATCAATTTATTTAGAAAAAAAAAAATCTAGCAAATCATGTAGCAGCTGTTAAAACCTGGATGCACCAGCTAATGTATTTTCTTTAAGCTAACTCACCCATAACACAGTATATGAACTGTTCAGTAAGTTATCCCTTACTGCTTCAAATAAAGTTTCTAAAATTGTGCTAATTTTGTCCTATCCAAGATGGACTATACACAACATCTCAATAAATAAGTTCCACCTGCAGTTACATTACAGCTGACTACAGAAATGTAATTCCCAGATACTGCTGTATTTAGCAACAAGATCTGGGACAGAACAATAAAATTAGAACACGATATACTATACTAATGCTACAGCCAAACAATGATTACTTGTTGTGTCTTGGAACAGACTGTGTGAGCCGAGTCCAAGTTGGCTGACTAATGGGAGATAAAGGACAGAACAAAAATATTTATGCAGGAGAATGTAGGTGCAGCATCATTACTGCTGTGACCATCAATGGACCAAATTGGCTGTGGGGCTAATGGTGATGAGCACAGTCTGTGTCAAAGACCCACTGCATCTAGCTTGCTTGTAGAAACAGTCCTGAAAAGGACATTTTAGGAACAGGGAAGCAATTAGAAAAGCATCTTGACCAGGCTGAGTTCTAGCAGCCATTATAATTGCCTTCCAAAGCGATTGTGGTAGGCATGATCAAATCTGACTACAATTTACAGATGGAATTATTCCAGCTGTCTCTTATGCTTAGATGATTCACAGCATTTTAAAACCGACACAGCCCTACTCATCACAGTCTACCTATAAATTTTGGTATTGAGACAGAAGATAAAAATTAGGGGAGAACAGAAATGAACTCTTAGATTTGAATGAGCTTCAGCAAAGGTATGATTTTTGCCTCCCTGCTATAAAGTCACTCTGGCCTTATTTGTTCAAGTCCCCTGTGAATCTGTAGTTGCTTTTGCCTACATGACATTCAAGTGAATGTTTTGGATGAGTGAGTTCTACATCCTAAACCCCTGCCTTACCTCAAGACTACTTTGGATTCAGATTTGTGCAATATATTAGATGGAAATACTGAACAGCAGAGCCACAGCAAGACATTTGCTGGAACTGGATACTGGATATTTGGGTATTATCTGGATGGTTTTGGTCTTCTGAGACACCCCAGCCTCCTCCCTGCAGTACTGTAGCCACAGAATAATGCAGTCCCAAGCATGTGCTCCTCATCATGCAATGCAGTCATGGGGGAAAGCACAGAGCAGTACCCTTCCTTCTCACACAACTGCATCTGCTCCCATTGGCAGGGGCTTTACAGGAAAAAGCCAAAACAGAAAAAAACCCTGTGATTTTCAAGCAGTGAAATCAATGTGATGCCAAAATGGAGATGAATTAGATTTCATTTATTGAAAAATGTGTTTAAAAAAAATATCTGGATTTGCATTGCTAAAGTTCAAGAATACAGTTTAAGCAGAGAACATGAAGAAAGAAAACAATTATTAGGTGCCAATACTCCAGCTGCTGGGTGATTGCATGTGTTTACATAGCATTATGCCTCAATCCTTGCTAAGCCAACACTATCAGACATTTCATGACAGTTTCAGTTGCTGGAGTAATTGAGGAGTTGCTATTTATTTAGGATTCTGACAGCTGGAACAAGATGTTGTGCCTCCTATCAGACACCTATAAACAACAGTCACTTTGTGCTCCATAGCAGCAGAAGTCAAATGATATCTTGACTATGTATTATATAAAACAGTGATGTTTCAAAATAATAGGTCTCTGCAAGACTTAAAAAAAAGTTCTATAAATATATGGATCAGAATCCTGGTTCTAGCTTGTATGTCCTTTTAAACACTGCTATTATCTTTCAGAATTATACTATTATTGCTCAAATAATGCTCTCCTTTCCACTCTCCAGGCTCAGCTCAGAAGGTTTTAAGAGGCTTCTGTCCATTAGGACTCTCTTCTGTACAAGAGGGCATTAACAGAGCTTCTGCTTCAGCACACAGGAAAGCAGGAATTCCTGCCTGGATGTGCTTTAGGTGTTAAGGCTAAAGGCAAAGTTTGAGTAACTGTCACTAAAGGGAATGAAAACAAGAAACAAATGGTCAGATGAAAAAGGTCAAATCCTCCTCTAGGGAGGTGGGTGGGTTTTCTCTCTCCATAGCACAGGAAGCCTGAAGAATCTTGGATCCTAACTCAGGCACCTCAGAAAGATGAGATGCACTGTAATTCCTCTAGGGGAGGTCCTCTATCCTGGCATCTCCATGTCTTCAGCCTGTAATCCAGCCAAGTGACTCAACCAGAGGCCTGAGGACAAAGGAAGGAACATTTCATGGCCTCATGAAACAGGTTAGTTCTGAGAGGAACAAACAGCAAATCTATCGGAACTCAAATCAGTTTTAGTCTTGATGTGTGAACAAGACAAGAGAGCATTCAGGGAAGGACAGCTTTTTTACAAAAGCACAAAATCCTTCCAAAACAAAGGCAAAGACTCAGAGCTAGTTGTTTATGACAGTGGACTTCCCTCTGGAAGAGTCATTTTGAACAGTGTTAAGGCAGCAAATCACAGTTTACAAATTCAAAAGCAAACGCTCATTCAAGGAAAAAGAAAGTCTTTCCATAAATGCTTGCACACATTATCAGCAAGATCAGAAAGGCTACGTGTCCAGATAGCCACTGTTCCTCCTGCAGCTTGTTATTCTGCAAGAGCACTGATATTCAGCAGGAAAGCCATACCAGCTGGCCTCCCCTGCCCTAATGCTGCTGTTGGGTCACCATCCTGACCATCTTCAGTGCCATCTCTCCTTGATCAGATGGTACCTAGCACAGAGAGGAGAACACATGGTAAGCAGCTGCTATAAGGAAGCAGACAGCAAGCACATATACATCTTCATTATTTCCCCCCCCCCCCCAAGTAAGTGTATTATTTACCATGTGACCAGCCTTAAGGATCCAAAAGAAAGCAAAGTTCTCGTAGGCTTTGTAGAAAGCAGCTGTCTCAGTGGATTCTGGAGACACATAGAGTGCCTTCCACCTTTGCTTGTTGAACTGGTCCAAATTAGGCCATTCCAGTTTCCGGATCCATGCCTCCTGGCCTGTTAGAGATAAGAGATACTCTTGATTACCAATACTGACATAGTAACTGGGCAGTCCCAGTTCAGCTGGATGCCCACAGTACTAGATACCAATACAGCAGAGTTAAGGGAAAGTCTCTGTGTGCTCAGATTCTAAACCAAATTTGGCTATGCCTAGGCAAATGACCAAGGCTGTGGTCAGGACAAGCTGAAACAAACCAATGGAGGGAGGAGGAAAAGGCAAGCAGTGAAAATCGACATGAAATCGATTTATGATTGCACAAGTTGAACATGTGCCTCTTAGAGGCTGTGCAGCCCTAGCAATGCTGACATATTTTGCTTTACTCCAGAAACACCTTGAAGGTCTTGCCACGGAGAAGGTTCAGCCACACCAAGAGTCCCTCTCAGAAACCAGAAGAGACATTGCTTCTCTGTTTGCTACAGTCACTCATCAAGAAGAGCCTGGCAAGGTTTTCTGTTTTCAAGTGCCTGCTAGAGAAGCAGGACACCAAGGGTGACAAAACTCTAGCCTACCTCTGAACTACTGGAAGAATTTACATGTTAACTGCAGCTCAATTTTAGCTCAAAACATAATAAACTGGAGCACCACTAACTACTAATCTGTTTTGACAGCCTAAATACTCTGTTTCCTGATTTATTGATTGCTATGTTGGTCATGAAGGGCATCTGAATATCTATGTAGGTAGAGACAGACAAAGCATAAAGCCTTTCACAACACAGGAAGATATTTGTGCAGTCTGTGACTGCAGACTATTTACATCAGTAAGAAAAAGATAAATGGAAGAGCACATGGCAGTCTTGCAGCATGAGGCATTTCAGCAACACTTGGCCTGGCTCCGAAGCTGCCACTTGATCAAGCCTGCATCTTGCAAGCAGCAAGGGACAAACAAAGCCCTTGAGTGGCCAAGATGTGCAGGTGCCCACACATGTTACTGAGCAGCAGGTGTGATCACTCTTCAACTGCACCCTCCCCAATTAATTACCAACACCTCACCTGGCACCATGCTCTGTGTTCTGTTCCCACCCCCAGTCAAGAAGTCCCTTACCCATAGTGTCAACAATGAGATCCAGCTGCCCATTATAGACTGTAACACTGACATTAGCTGCTAAAAGCTGATCAACAATATCAATGACAGGTTTCATGAAGTCCTCAGCCATGTTCTCAAAGACGTATCTGGACTGACCTGGTTGGAATCAGAAAGAAGAAAAATTTTAACTGATGAAGAAAGTGATCCCCAAGCTGGGACAGAAGCTACAGGTCCTAAAATGCAGTTCATGGCTGCATTAAAAAAAAAAAAAAAAAAAAGCAGTTCTAGCCCAAAGCATCAGCCAGTGATTTATCAGTCTGAGTAACTAAACAGAACCAGAAAGCAGCCATGCTCCCACCAGAGCTCACACAGCATTGTAGCTTCTGGCTCCTATTCTACACATACAGGGTGCTGACATCAGTCCTTTAAGCTTTCCTTTCTGTTTTACACTCCCTCCTCCACACCATGCAGCATTACATGATACCAGACTTCTGGCAGAAAAAAAACCTGACAGGAATTTGAGCAAGATTCCATGAAAGACAGAGGATCTTCTTACTCCCCCTGTAATTTTAGCTGCTTGGCTAAAGATAGACACAAGCAGCAGAATCAGAACTGTATCTGCTCCCATGGGCCTGCCCCACTACATGTTCATTTCTGAGAATAAATTCTCTTCTTAGGCCCAAGGATAATGACAATTTAATGTGACTGCTTGCTACAGTAAAGTACCTTCCTACAGACTGCAATACTGTAAAAGGCAGTAATGCACTCATTAGATCCACACTAGCAGACAGGAAAGTACCTCCCCATGTCACAGAGTCAGGAATAATTCGTAGCTTCTTTCTGATGGGTCCATTCATCAACTCATTTAGGCTCTCCTTGTGCATGTTTTTGACATGGCGTTGGAAAAGTCCTACTGGAAAAGAGAACACACTTTGGTTAGTGGCACAGTTAAGACAGTTATCCTGCATAGACAATTTTCAGTGTCACAGTCATGGCCAACAAACTCTTTTCTAATGAAAATGCCACACCACAGAGAGAAATTTGCTTACTTTTACTAGAAACCACTGATGTCAACCCTTATTTAGGTCAGGGGATGATACAGAAAGAACCCAACCATCCTTTTCTACTTTTGCCTAACACAGCACTTTTAGGGCACCAGCTTCTGCTTTAGCCACTTGGCACAGACACGATTTTTTCTCCTCAACAGACCAGTTATTTCTGAGCTGCAGTGTTTAACTTTTGGGAGTTAACTGTGCCATTCACCTTCCCTGCTGAAGCCAACAGAAAGAGATAAAGAGCTTGAAAGAAATTCTATACATTTGTTTTTCACAATGATGCATAAACACCGTGAAGCAAGGGTCTAATCAGACTATTTATATTGATGAGACATTTTTGTGTCCTAGCTTGAAGACAGAAATGAAAGACATGAAGAGGAAGTAACTTAAAGGTCACAAAATTATGTCACAATTATAGTGACTACTTCCTTGGAGTAATTTGTGCAGGATGTATAGGTGGAGGTGTAATCTATAGAAGGGTTGTTCCACATTCCTATTTATCCCTAGTTATGCAAGAGCAAACAAGTTCTGCTCGGGAGAGTATCAATATCCTTTGGCCCATTGTAAGGATGTGTTAAATGGAGGCTGTTCTGACTATCAGAGCTGAAGGTACACGAATGCAAACACAGGGCCTCAGAAGCTCAAGTACTTAAATACAACTTACTGAAACGGCAATTTTCTTGTTCATTTGATTTCTTTTCTGGAACCTCCTTAGTCATGATGTTATAAAAGTTCACATTGTCTGTGTTCTGAAAACACAAGATAATTTCAGCAACAAAACCATTTCTCAGACATGAGGAACATCTCTTTTATCAGAAGACAGTCTAAGCCCTAACTAAAGGACACTGTGACCTGCCACTTCACCTACACACCAGGAAGATACTTACAGAAAATCTTTGGTTCTACATTTGCTTTGAGAAGTGGGGAAGAGTTTCTCACACGTTTGTTCACACGTGGGTTGTGCCAGAGACAGTATTTACTTCTCTGCAACGGATGTGAAGCTACAGGAAGCCTTACACCCTGCAAATGACTGCAGATACTCATTGCTCATTAGAGTTGCCACACCAGATGATGCTTTCAGATGGTCTCTTCTGCTAGATCTAGTCTAGCCTGCTGCTGCCTCTTGCTCAACATCCTCCCAACCCACCACCCTCCAAAATCTCAAATGCTTCCTCAATAACGTGGTGACACTTATCAGCCACCTCTCTATTGGAAGTGCCAACATCTGGACGAGTCCAAGAACTGTAGAGTGGCAGCTCTGATGCAGACAGCAGACTGCATCCAAAGGATAAGTGTGACCACTGTTGCCATTGGAGAAATTACTCAAGATTCTTGAAGCCTTGCTTTATTCATTTTTTGAATCTTTAAAGTTCTGATGCATAGGTCAGAAACTAGCTCACAACAGCAACCCTAGAACTGAAGTGCCTGCACCCTGACAGCAGTATCACAGCTGGGAAGAGGAGACAAGAAGACTTGAAGAGAAACACAAAATGGGAACCACAAGTTCCTTCCAAAGAGCAAGAAGTGAAACCAGTTATCGGCAAGGCACTGTTAGTCATGAAACAAAACAAAACAAAAAAAGAGCAATAAAAGGAGGCAGCTTCAGATTGGTCTTTCAGTTTGAGTAAGCCAGTGCCTTACTTGTACTAAAACAAAACCACGGGAAAGAGTGAGATTTTGGAGCAACCCTTCAACGTAAAAAAAAAACCCTAATGCTGGTCAAAGATCTCACCTCTTCTATGACACCTTCAGCCTTGTCCCAGAGCTCAGTGGCCAGTCCATATTGATTTTTATTTATTGCATCCATTATTTCTTTGGCAACAGCAGTCACCTCTGCCAGACCATTATCATCAAGGAGAGACTGGAAGACAAACACAAAGCTTTAATTATAATTCCACATTCATATCTTGCTAAGTCTCCATGCATTCAGCATTTTATTCTGGCTAAGAGCTAACCTTAAAAATCAACATCCATTTATACTGTACAGCAGTACAAGTAATTGGGTGATGACCAAGAGCTTAAGAAGGTACTTACAGTGCTGTAAAGGTAGGGCCCCCAAGACAGCACAGAGTCTAAAGAAACAGAACAGATTTCAGACATCTAAGTTGTTGGCATACAATTTCCTTTACTTTTCCTTTATTGTTGCAAGAATGATTATGACAAAAATATATGGAGATTAGTTAATCATCAAGTAAAAAGGTGCTGTCAGCTCAGTTCAGCCCAAAGGTTACGTACCACAGAGCAGGTTCTTTACAAATCCTGAGAACCTATAAAAGCCCTGCAACATCATTAACCCCCTAAGCATTAATCAGTGACATTTATTTAAAGCAGCAGGTATATTATTACCAAAATGTTCTCACCCCAACACTGCAGCACATTGCTAGAACATGGGGGCAGATCTGACTAGTGAATGGGCATGGTCCCAACTGATCTGTTTGCAAAAGTTACAGGGGGAAAAAATCTAGTTATAAACCAAATCTTTTTTATAACAAGTTTGCTTATAAGGACTCAAGGATCAGCTGATCCTGAGACAAAAAGGAGTTTACTTGATACTGTCCCTGCTGCAGAAAATCTCTGGAGCCTGCTCTTGCAAATCTCATTGAAGGACCAAGAGCCCTTTGATTTTTTTTTTTGTCCTCCACCAGACATGCAGTCTCTCTCTTCTACATCTTTGAGCATATCAGCTCCTCAGCACAAGGTCTTCTTGTGAAAAGACAGGAAAAACCTCAGTTGCAACCTTGTGAATCATTTGGTGGCCACATTTTAAGTGCACGACTTTCAGAAAACACATCAGAGGCTGTAGAGATGTGTAGGGACATTTCACCACCACCCCACTTCAAATGCAAGTATGGTCCTCACTGACTTTGCTCTCTGACTTTTCATAATCTAGATACCTTCTAAAAGTAGATTCTTCAACCACAGCTTGCAATGCTGAAGTATTTCTTTTTAATCTACCGGACTCATTAGAGATTTAAATCACGTAAGGCAAGTCTGGCATTTTTGACTCTAGGTACCCATGGAATGATAAAAAACCCCCAACAAAACAACAACAACAAACCACCCACAGTCTGAGCATTTTAAACATACCCAAAGGAGAAATCCATGAGTCTCCAAGAGCAGTCCCCATAAAATTGCACTTTATGGTTCCTTTTTGAACAGCCTTGGTGAATAAGAGGAAAAAGAAAACCAAACAAACCACATTAAAAGTTGATTTTATTTTATTTTTTTTAAGTTAGATAGTCATGACTCTAGAACGAGTTTTCTTTAAGTGGAAAAAAAAAAAGTAGCAATCTATCTGAATTAGCCAAGAGGGACAGTGTATTCCAGGAAATGTAAGTACTTGCAGAACACCACGTTTTAAAGTGAAAAGTGAACTACATCCTCCAGCTACTTACCTCATGCAGTGCTAAAGCAATGCCAGCAGCCATTTTACCTCCATAGGATTCAGAAAATATGTAGAATGGGATGGTCTGGAGAGAGAGAGGCCACACAATGAACCCATAGGGCAGAAGATACTTCCAACTGCCTCCCACATCCCACAGAACCTGGGCACTGACTGTTCACCTCTCACTGCCAAACACTGGAGATTTTTCTAAGCTGCAGATGAGATTTCCATAACATCCTGGTGTAGTGACTGGGGGAAGTTTTGAAGCAGGCACTTCAGTGTTTTGGAACTAGAAACAGCCATGATCCTATACGCTTCTCAGATCACACAGTAGACAATAATGCACCCCACTGCTTATCTAACTAGCACCAAATCCAAGATACCAGTTCTGAACTGTGGTAAATAAGAGGCAGCGGTTACACCTGCACTGACTCCCACCAAATTCATGCTATCTAGTAGCAAACACTGCCCACCTGGAAGTCTGTTCACTAATTCTTTTTGAGATCTGTTTAAAAGCAAAGGGAAATATGATTCTAACCAAGAATTCAATTTACTTACCTGGAATTCTGTTCTACACGTGAAGAATTCTCCAAGAAAAACCATCATATCGGAAACTACCATGGTTAGGTTTTTGGCAAACAAGCTACAATCATCCACATAACTGAATCCAGTGCCCACAGGATTATCCACAAACAAGATACTGGCTGCCTGCAACTGTACAAGCAGAAAGAAGGTCTGTATGAAACCTCAGTTCAGCACGAGCACAAACCTTAGTTTTGATGGCACAAATGTTTAACTGAGCCACCGAATCTTTGGCCTGAAAGAACTTGCAGAAAAATTAGTGCAAGTCCAGAAGAGAGAATGGTACAGGTGGGACTTGTCTGTCAGAATGTAAAATAAGAGGGTTTTTCCTTTGGGTTGCTGGGCTTTTGTGAAATTGCTTTAGCGAATGCTATAGCTGTATAGTTACAAGTGTACAAATAAAATCAATAGATCAGCAGACAGCTAGCTAGCATGGCTCAGAGTGGCAAGGCTCACAAATAAAGAGGTACAACGTATGGTCTTTCAATTTGACCAATCTGCACCAAGAAAGGCACCCAAAAAATCCCAGTGATCCAAGGGCAGATCCCCCACTCAATCTAGGAACCCTGGAGTAGTTAGACTATTGGTAGCTCAAAGCACAAACACATTTCACTGAATAAACCTCCACCTTCACAGGCAGCTGTAATTTGTTTTCCTTTGAAGGCCACACTGGACTCGTAACTACGAGCCATTGGTTATATGCTGCCAGCCACCCAGAAAAACCTCTGTGACTCTCTGCAATGGGGCTATGATCTGAAATAACACCTTTCTCAAATTTCCCTGCTCTCAGTTTCCCGGACACTTGCAATTCACAAATTCATGGAAGCTCAGACATATTCTATCAAATCAAATTACCAGGTCTGTTTCTCAGTTCTTAGCAAGGATATTCATATAAGCCATGTCATTAACCACACTGTTTTACTGAATTTTAAGTGAGAAGTGTTCTGTGCATTTTTGCATAGCAATCATCTGCTTACACAAGCCATACTTTGCAATCAACAATCAGAAGCTGAACTCTCTACTGTACCCATGTTGTATTTCTTGGTTTCATTTCTTTGTCTAGTGGGCCAATCTCTTCAAAGTTCCCAAAACCACAGCCTGAAGCTCCTGGACCTCCCTGTGGGGAAATACCAAATAAGTTAAAAGGCAGCAGAGTATAGGTAGGAGAAATAAGAGAAAAACAAAAGCAAGCCAGTAAGTAAAATGACAGATTGCAAATTTTTTACAAATGGCTTTTGCACTGCATGTTAATTTGCAAGGAAGGCTCTCTTACCCATCATCTTTCCTTATGTTTACACGTGCCATTTCTGAAGGCAAGAATTTGAACAGAGAAGCAACCACCCACTCGTGAAAGCATCTAACAAGTTGCATGCTATGTGAGTGCAGTTTGAAAACCCTTCCCTTTAACACCAAACACAGAAGTTGGCTGTCTGCAGAGGTCTGCAAGCCATCAGTTTTATCAGCATGCACGGCGTGTGCATTTCACTCTGAAGGAATAACCCAGAAGGAAAAAGACCAAGTCATCAAGTGACTATATTCAACATTAACTTCTGAAATGTACTGCTGAGGGTGAACATGAGCACACACCACTGCCTTTTATCAAACTCTGATTGAACCGGACCAACCTCTAAACAATCAGTCTCTCTTACTTGTTTCCATCTAGAAATCTTTCTAAATCTCTGATAATTTTAGTTACTGTCTCTCTCTCTCTGAACGTTGTTTAGACTGCAAACTCTTCAGGAAAGGAGCTGTAATGCTACAATCTACTTGTGATGTCTGGCACAAAAAGCACTGCTGGTGCATACAAGATAAGAACCATGTTGATTTTTTCAGTTTAGCTCGATGGAAGGTGAGCAGTTGAGGGCACCCCACAACAGCAGAATATTTTAATTATTTCTTCCTAACCTGAACGCCCTACACACAAGGTGAGTCATTTAGAATTGGACAATTTTGCATCCTATTTCTGTAGACCTTGAAGATACCTGTCAGACTGAATCAGGCACAGATGGGAACCATGAGTGTTTAAGTGTCTTTCACCAAATCTTACCTGAAGCCACAAGATGAGAGGTAATTCTGTGAAGTCTTTGGTTGGATTATTTGCATAGTAGAGCCACCAGAACATGTGGGCCTTACTTCGAACTTGCACATATCCCCACAGCTCTTTGGGCTCTTGGGATTGCCTCAGAACTACACCTTGGGGAGGGAAATAAAAATAAAATTCAGGTAAAAAGGCTCAGCTCTGTGTTTTCCACCAGATTTGTTCCAAAACATTACACTTCAATCTTGAGTGTGATAATTAGAAGTGCTTCCATTAAAAAATTACTCTAAGAAACCTGCTTATACTTACACTCCCACACACAGCTGAGTTATCCTCAGTGAATGAAGTGTGTAATTAAGTGCTTGCTTATCAGGGCCTGACGTTACAGCGCCTGACAAAATAGCAGCCCAGTAGCTAGGATAATTTTTTCTAGCAGGGAAACATTTAAAGTCTTTTGAAGTTGTGGGCCCCCCTAGACATGATGGATAAATCACAGCAGCCTCAGTGGCACCGGGGCTCCTTCAGGGATCCAACACTGATTTCAGTCTCTTGGAAGATCAAATCATTTTACAGTCCCCAAGGAGAGTAAGTGCAGGACAGAGGGTACAGACAGACATAAGCTTCTACACAAACCCAAGATCTAATCCTACACTCGATTCAGTCAGTAGCTTCTGACTTAAGCAGCCTATTATCCACCCAGGATACTGACACGGACCCACAAACAGACCTGTGCAACTCCATCCCTCCGCGGCCCGGCCGCAGCAGGAGGCAGCAGCCCACTGGAGGAAACACAACAAGGCTTCTTCAGCCCACAGCATCATCTCTGCTGACCCACGAGGCACGGGGCTGAACAGGTTATACCGGTGTGGACACCACCACGTCCTTGACCAGCAAGTGACACCCCCGATAGGACTGGTTTGGTCCTTGCAGCCCTTACCCAAAGGGTCCCGCAGGTGAAACACCCACAGCCCTGTGCTCCCGGCACTGGCAGCGCTGCGGCCATCGCATCCTTACAGGCACTTACAGCCTCACCCGGCTTGTCCCGCACAGCCGCCGGGAGTGGAGGGGCTGGGGGTCTTTCTGAGGGAGGACAGATGGCGGGGCAGGGCACAACAGGGACCAGAAGCACTGCCTGTCTGTGGGCAGCCTCTCCCACCCAGCTGACCCAACCGGGACCGGGACTCTCACGGTTCTGCTCCGAAAGGGTTCTGAGGCTCCGGGGAGGGAGGAGACGAGCCCCAAGGTCACGGCAGCCCCCGGCGACAGCCCTGGCCGGGCCCCGTGCAGAGCTCCCCACCGAGCTCGACCTCCTCCCGCCGGGCCTTCTGCCGCCCCCTTCGCCGCGTCCCGCCCGGATCCTCCCCCCGGGGCCACGATGGCGACCGGGGGTCAGCGCGGGCCCTTCCCGGCAGTGACCGCGGGACGTGCCGTGCCCGCAGGCCGTGGCTCCGGGACATGACCGGGCACAGCCTCCCGCCCCGTCCCTCACCCCGTACCTGCCGCCAGCCCCGCCAGCAGCAGCAGCGACAGCCGCGTCCCGGCGCGCAGCGGCCCCATCCCGCCGACAGCTCCCGCCACCGGCGGCCGCGCGGTCACGTGCGCGGGGACAGCCCCGCCCCGCCCGCTCTTTGTGTCCCACGCGCGGCGCCGTTCCCCGCCGGCCCCGCCCCCTCCTTCTCCTCTCCCCTCCCCCGAAGATGGCGGCGGCCGGCGGCGGCCCGGTGCGGCTGCGGCTGCTCTTCGACTACCCGCCGCCGGGCAGCCCGGGCTGCGCGCTGTGCTGGCTGCTGCTGGAGCCCAGCCAGGTGCGCCTCGTCACCGACCTGCTCAGCCTCATCCGCCACCGCTTCGGCTTCAGCCGCCGGGCCCGCCTCAGCCTCTTCCTGGAGGGGGCGCTGCTGCCCCCCACCGAGAGCGCCCGCCTCGTGCGGGACAACGACTCGCTCCGGTACGGCGGGATGGGGATGGGCAGGAGGGGGGCTCCGCGGGTGGAGGGGGGGCTTGGAACGCGACCAAAGACGGGGCCTGGCGGTGCTTTCCCCGGGGAACCGGAGAGGCGCCCTCCGGCCCGGCCCGCGGGCTCCCGGGGGGGGGAGGGGGGTCCCCAGCACCCCCAGGATGCCTGAAAGGGGCTGGGGAGAGCAGAGGGGTTGGGGCTCCCCTCAGGCTGGAAGGAGAGCGCTGCCTTTGAAAGGCCTGGCAGCACCTGTGCCGTCAGGTGAGGACACTGCTTCCCGGGCCGTCCCGCCGAGCATCCCTCTCCCAAAACAGCCGCATCCCAGCGCTAGGGGAAAGGTGCTCGTTGTGCTCAGCAGTGGCTTTTCTTTGGTTTTTTTTTTGACAGAGTAAAATTGGAAGAGGTAGTCGCGGATGATTATGAAGAGAGAGATGATGGCTTCTCCTCTGCACCAAAAGAAAACACAAAAAGGCACAGGCGAAAGCGGGACGAGGAAGAATTCTCTAGAAATGAAGATGACGGGCACAAAAAGGAAAAGAAAAGGAATAAAAATCATGAGTATTCCTCTTGTAGGGAAGAAACCTCTGTAGATATTCGGGACTCTCAAAAAAGGTACAAGAAAAGAAAAAGAAAGGAAGAAGTTAGTGGAAGAAACAGACTCATAGAAGGTAAGGAAGAGAGCTCCACTGACCAATCTAAAAAGCTTAAAAAAACGAAAAGAGAGAAACAGATGGCAACAAAAAAGGAGGATGCAAAGCAGACAAAGGCCACTGCAGCAAAGACAGCGTTAGAACTGGCAAATGAGAGCTCTTCTCTGAAATCTGGTAAAAATAACACCAAAAAACCCACACCACAGTCCAGAAAAAAGAGAGCGGAGTCTTCAGATTCCTCCAGCACGTCGTCTGACAGTGACAGCAGTGATGTAAACATAAAGCAGAATAAATGTTCCCGTAAACCTGTAGTGGCAACGCTTCCCAAAGACAAATCCCAGGCTGCTGCAAATTCCGGTGTGAAAACTGTTGTTTCTAATAAAGTGACTGTAAAGTCTAATGCTGACAATTCCACTAAGACTGCAATCAGTAAAAATGCTAAAAAATCCCAGTCCTCTAGTTCAGATTCTGACTCGAGTACAGAGGATGAGAAAGTGGCGGCAGCACAAGCCAGCACTGCAAAGGAAAAGTCACTGCCTCGCAATGTGGCAGCTGTAAAAGCTGGTGCCACCAAGGCTCGTGAAGCAGAGACCTCCTCTTCAGAGTCCGACAGCTCAGATTCAGAAACACTCGTTATTAAAAAACCCACAGCAAATGCTGGACTGAGTAATTCCATAGTAAGAAACTCTATTAAACAGTTGCCAAACAGTACTCAAGGACCACTTGCCAGCACAGGTCGTGGAAGGGGGCGTGGAACAGGAGAGGATAACTTCTGGAGAGGACCAAGGGGCCGTGGGTTCCGTGGGATGATGAGGGGCCAAGGCCATGGGAGAGGAGCAAACCCTGGTTTCTTCTATAACTACAGCAGTGAAGGCCAGAAACAGAGGCAGTTAACTGAAACGGCGACAAACACTTCTGTTCTTGTCCAGGTGAGTGACTTATGCAGTCATGGGTCACCTTTCTCTTGCAGCTTTAGCAGAATATGTATAGGATGACAGTAATTCAAAAAGCAGGAAAATATTAGTAGAATAAGGGTTGATCTTAATTTAGTAAACTGTATCTTCATTTAGCAGTCTGAGGAAGTGTTTATGAAACAATATTTAAGTGATTATATCTCAAAACAAAGCACTCCTTACATACCTTACTCTCTTAGAACTTCTTACAATCCATACAGCATAAACATTATCTTCTGTTTTTATTAACACAGTAATTAAATCAACGCGTTTACTGCTTGTTTCACAGAATCCTGTGGAGGTCCCCAAGAGAGACTACAGTGTGTTACCTCTTCTAGCTGCCCCACCACAAGTGGGAGAAAGAATTGCCTTTAAGGTAAAGAACTTGTGAAGTGCTGAATGTTGGGGGGCTAAAACTGCTTCATTTGGGCCTCTCTAAGTTTTGCAGGACACGCTGCAGATAGCATAGTCCTGACAACCAAAAGCTTACACTGAAGAACTTAACTTTACGTTGTTCTGACACCGTTATCCTAGAAGTGTAAGAGTTCAGTAATCTTCATCTTACCTATTTGCAAATGGTTCAGCACGTGAAATGTCTTGTGTCAAATGTTTTTAGGCATCTCTGAAAGCATTCACTCATCTCTCTCTGTCTTCTAACCTAATAGTTTCCCATACAATAGACACTGTTAAGTTTATGTTTAAATAATGCCAGAAAGAAGCATGTTACCCCTCTTTACAACACACCAGGACAGTCAGCATTAAAATTAGATGCTGTGGAAGGAAAAAGAAAATTCTTTATGTTGTTGTTATTTCTCTCTATAGTGTTTCTATGATATTGCAAATCTTACCCTACGAATAATTACACTTCACTGCAATATTAAAAAATAAATGAAAATGAAAGCACTGCAGTTGAGGAGACTGGGATCCATCTCCCTGATCTCCTCTCACAGCCTGACCTGGATGGAAATCCTTTGGAGCAGTGAGTGATGGGCAGCAGGAGCCAGGAGTGGGAGACTTGGTTCTTGCACTTCCCTCGTGCTGAAGACGCCGTGTCTGGGTTTAGGTGGCATCATCATGGGTCAGGAAACGTTGTAATTTGTCATTTGTGTTTCTTTCAACAGCGCTTAGAACTAACTGAAAATTACAGTCCTGAAGTTTCAGACTATAAGGTACTGTTTTTCTTTCCTCCCTTAATTCACTCACAAAACTATTACAGGTGAGGTGAAGGTTAAATATTTTGAGGTTGTGCAGTATTTTTCTTCTCATCTAGTTGACTCCACAGGCTGTTTCTGGTGCAGCAGTAAAAATGAAATTGAAAAACTACTTGAAAATTTGAAAGGTGTATCAGTTATTTAAAAATATGCAAGCATTATTAATGATCATTAATATTTTGGAGGTGACAAAAACTGCAGACCTTCAAGTAGAAGAATGTAGCTGTATTGAAGTCTGCTGCTGTTGGAAGTCAGGGCAAATCCTTGAAACTGATGCAAGTAAAATTTGTAGCTACTTCAAATAACTTTGTTTCTGGATAAGTATTGGTTTAAGTACAAGGACGGTGACAATGAATAACTCCTTTATTGATGCCAGTAACTGCAGACTGCTGAGCTTTAATGCTCTGCAGATTTTATACATGGAGACAGAAAAATTTAAGAGAGAGATACACTTCCTCTAAGTGTGATGAAGTACCACAGTGGTGGCAAATGTGGAGTAGTTACCCAGTGCTGAAGTATATCTTACCTGATTCTTTTCTTGTTGCTTTATGAAGGAGGGGAAAATCATCAGTTGGAATGCTGATAAGAAACAGATTGAGCTTGAGATCCTTTCATCATCAGCAGGACAGTGTACGTACCCTGGGACACTAAATGCTTGTTGTCATGTGCAGCACTTGGAAAACAGCTCATCCAAGGCACAGTTCATGTTTCAGGAGTATTTCCAATTTCCTTGGATTCCTTCTCAACACAACCCTCCCCTCCTCGCTCCCTCCCAAAAAGTCAATTTAAACCAAGCTCTAACACTTGCTAGTTGTATTGAAGGTGCTCATAGGTATTCACAAAATTAAATTTGTCCAGTCAGTATGAGCAGCCAGTAACTCATCTCTATTGTGGTTTCATTTCCTGAAAAAATTAAAATTATTTAAAATTGCAGAGAAAATTTTTGATCATAGTGCTGTTCTTTGTGACGCTCGTGAAGCCTCTGGCTTTGGTGGATGTGGAACTGAGTCCCTGCAGTGACAAAGTGCAGGGACACCTGAAACTATGAATGCCTCTGAAACGGAATGTGTCCCCTGCAGTTGCCATTTAATCCAGAATTAATGAGTCACTGTCATATGAGCGTTCTTCTCGAACTTAGGCAGCATATTGTTAGCTTTTCCATGCATAGAGTTATATTAATTACCTTAATTTTACTGTGTAATATTCAGTTCTACCTCGGGTTTTTTTGTTAAAATTACGAACTGAAACACCCAACTCAAACAACACCAAAAAAACCATGGGTTTTGACTAGCTTTCTAAGTATGATAAGGATTTAAACCTTTTTGTTTATAGTTAATGGAGTTGTTTGTTTGATTTTAAGTTGCTAAAGAGCCAGGGAAATTCGATCTGGTTTACCAGTCTGCAGATGGAGCAGAACTCATCGAGTATGCTGTTCCTCAGGATACAAAGGTACGTGGGGGACCTCTTTGGCAGCCTGTTGCAAGTTTTGCATAGCTGATACATGCCCTGCTCTGTGACTCCATTTATCTTATAATAATGCATCTGGTTAAAATAAAGGGAAGGAAAAAGAAGTGTTCCTTTCTAGCAAGAATGTGCATGATCACAAGGTACAAATCACTTCTTGCGTGTTACTGAATTAACTAGATTCAAAACCAGTCATCAAACTGGGTAATTTTTCATTCTGGCTAATAAAATAAACAATATCATGTCTAGATAGAGTATCATTTCTCATGGGGTTATTCATTCCATGCACTGTTCTTACCTGCCTCTTTCCTCACCCAGGACATCAGGCAGGTTGAGGGTCACCGAGGAGACAGATGAATCACAGGGAGGATCTGTGATCTTTGATCAGTAGTGCTGCTGTCTAGGCAAAGTCTAGGCAAAGCATAACGTAGGAGAAACTGCATCTGCCTGCATAGCTTGTGCATGCTAAGTATTGTCTGTGTTTTGTTTTCAGATAACTGAAAGTTGGGATGCACTGATCGAGCCCAGACTCATTGTTGAGCCTCCAGTTAACGGATCCAGCACTGAAAACAGAACAATCCAAGATGTGAACAGCTGTAAATAATTGTACAGATTTGTTTTGTGAAATGCTGCCTTTGAGTTCTGAGGGCAGCAGATCACTGGTGGATATTTTTAATAAATGGATGTAAAAAGAAACTATGCCAAAAGAAAAAGAAACACTTTTTTCTTAGGACATGTTTTTCTGTAATACAGGAATATTTTGTTTATTATAGGAAGTCTTTAATATAGATCTGTGTGTTGTTTGCTTTTTTTTTTTTTTTTTAAATAGAACCTTAATAACAGTTTTTATATCCAACTGCTGCGAGTTGCAGAACTGGAATGGTTTGATCAAAAATTTGAAATACAACCTTGTACTGTCAGTAACTCCATTTAAATATCTGGGTTTGGCTAGAGCTGTGTAACTGCCATGCAGAGGTAGCTTGCTGTAAGGATAATTAAAAACATTTTAAAATTAAATGTAACCTCTGGAGCTGCTGAGCATGATACAAAGGCCATGACCTTGCAGTTAGTTACAGGGTTCACCTGAACATGTCAAGAAAAACTTGTGGATTTCAGGCTTCAAGGCAGATAAATGGCATTGGTAACTGTCAACTTTGCCTGGAAGGAGTGGAATATAACATGAACCCCTGGCAAAACTGTGTCCCACTGTGCTAAGCTGTGTAGGCTCTGAAAACCTTTTTATTTGGTTGTTTTAAAGCAAACCCTTTTGTCCTCTGAGTGCTGAAGTTTCTGTGCTGCCTTTGGTCTCCCTAATAAATGAGTCACCGGGAGGTGGCAATGCTCTTCACTGACATCTCTGCTAGCTGTTAGCAGTGAGGTAGCACCTCCTACCCCTGCAGTACCTCCATCTTGGCAAGTCTTTACAGTTCAAGGTAATGCCTGTCCCAGGTAGCTGACTGAGAAAGTGAAGACATGAAAAAAACCCAACTCCTCGACAAACACCTGAAAAATTGTACACAATGGTTTATCTGACATGTAGTCCCACTAGTGCATGATTAAGTAAAAACACTGCACAGCTTTGCATTCTCCCCATTAAAATGTCTTGATTGTGAAGGAATCCTTTTCCTATGAGTAAAACTGATTTGTGTATTGCAGTTCTCTTTAGTTGCCATTATTTTATGTTAAAATTTAGAGAAATGGACAGTTGGATTAATGCATGGGTGTTCATGCAGCCTGGACAAAAAGAAAATACCAGAAACCAGCAGAGCTGTGCTGAGACAGCTGGAGTTAGTTAACAGAAAGATTTTTTTTTTCTAAAGGAAATTGTTAATTGTGAATTCTTTTAAAATTGCAAAAGCTAAATGCAAGTATTTCACAGCATTTCAGAGCAGGAGTCACCTCTTGTTCCATTGCCTACAGTGCATTTTGGCTGAAAATTAAATGGATGCAGAGTCCCTCTGGCTATGGTGAACAGATGATGGTTGGAAAACAAATACACCCCAGAGAGAGTGCTGTGGAGATAAAACCTTGGGTTGTATTTTTCCTTTGTTACCCAAGTTAGGGTGAAACTACTGTTTGAATGCACACGATGAGCACCAGCAGCTAGAGGCTGGCAGCCAGAACCTACTGAACAGATCTTAAAGACCTAAAACTTTGCTGCTGTGACTACACACCTTGCAAAAATACCTTCACACGGTGTCAGGTCTTTAGGAATTTGGGGTTGTTTATAATTTTGATGGGGAAATTGTACCTACTTAAACCACTGTATTAAAAAAAGTCAGAGTATCAGAACACCTGTCTCAATGTCTTGCTCAGCCACGTGTACACAAGGAACAATTTATTCTGCTGTGCTTCTGACTTCCTGCTCAGAGCCCGAGTGGCACTTTGAGTCCGCAGGGCAATGGGTTAGGCTTAGATCAGAACCACGTGAAGAAGTTCTCAGGTAACTGCAAGAAAGCCAAGAGGGTAGGAACTTCTGTAGCTCTTTAAATGGTGAAATTCTTCAGTAATTTTTAATGATTGTTTTTCAGACAGGAATGGTTGGGCTTACTCAAAACAGCATTTCAAGCCCTCTTTGACAATGGAGAACTTAAATTGCTCATCTGAGCTCTAAACATCCCATGTTCTGCTCCAGAAGCAAAAGGTACAGTTGTGAGGGTGTATATTCACCCTTTACATTTGCTTACCTTTGTCTCCACTGGTAGGCACCAGATGAGTGCTGCAGAAAATGCAGTGAAGGGGCTGAGCCTTTGGAAGGTGATGGTGGCTTAGTCCAGAGAAGCCCAAGTGCTTTGTTCACCTATAGAAAAATAAGAAATGCAAACATTAACAGCTGCTCTTTGGTCCCATCTCTGGTGACACACGTCACACAGCTCTGTAAGAACATTCCTGTGCTGCCAGCCACCACCTCCCAGGCACCCTCAGGTGCTCGCATCCCCTCTGACAGTTGTGAAGTTGTCACCAAACAGGACAAAGAACTTATCAACACCAATGTGATGTAGATAAGCAGACACTTCTTTATACAGGGGATAACTCCACCTAGGGTATCCTGGCTTACACCACCTTTAGCAGGGTTTTTATAGATTTGATTTCCATTGTATAAGCTATTTAACATAAAACTGCATACACTGCTCGCTTTCAATTGCTCATTAAAATTAACCTTTACCTTGATTGGCCCCTAATGATTTTTCAAGTTACATCACTTCATGCATATTCTTTTCTAATAACAATCATTGGTCACCTATAGTCACGCCATAGTCGTGTTATTGATTGTACCCTCTAATACTCAGATTAGGATGGGGAGGGGGATAAGGGGATCTTCAAGCAGCATAACTGGTCACTGTCACTTTAGCCACTATATGATTAATTGTTGTATTGCTTCCACGGTGGTTGCTTTAACATAATATTTTACTTTCTTGACTACATGGTTTCTAGTTACAGACAGTGCTGGGCCTTAGCTGCTTGTCCCACCTGTTCACTTCATGTACTTTAGCTGCTGGTACCCCCTGTTTGTTGTGTGTGCTTTCTGTGGCTACTAAAACAAAACACAGTCACTCCCTCATATGTTTCGATTAGGCCTAACTTGATTTTAGCTAAACTAAAATCGTAAAATCATCAAAATCATCAAAATCTGATCAGATTGGTAACAAAGTGACCTGCATATCCCAACAGCGCCGTCAGCGGAGCCGTGCCCATCTCCTAGAAACACTTCCACCCTCATGCAGGGCACACACTCAGCCCTTGCACTCCTGCTCCTCTCTGCCAAACCCACAGCCACTCCGCCTCCCTCCTGCTGTCCTTTCTGTGCCACTGCTCAGCAGTGAGTCTGAAGTCTCTGAGGACTATTGCCAGCACACAAATCCTACCACTGCCTGCTAATACTTTTAAAAATTATATTAGAAGGAGCATCAGCAGTTCTCCACACTTGGTGTCCTTTGGCCATTGGAAATGGAGTCGAGAGCAGGGGGTTTCTTCTCCTGCAGACAACTGTGTGGGTCACAGGCTTTATGCCAGGCTGCTCCATTTCATCCGTGCTGCCAGTGCCAGTGGAGGAGCATGGAGGGCACTGAGGAGGTCCCTGGACACCACCAGACCAAGGATGGAGCAGGAAGAGGCCACTGGAAGAATTCAGTCAAGTTAGTAAAGAGAGGAGCAGTTCAGCGCCCAGTGTTTCGTTGGCACAGCGATGGTCCAGCAGTTCCACTCGGGATAAACACTCGTTGCCAGTTGCGGGACGGGAGGGGGGCAGTGGGGGCTCAGCATCCGAGCTGTTCCCTTCGGTGGGAGCCGGGCACCTCCCACCAGGGACGCGGCGAGCGGTGTCGGGTCACGGGCGGTCCCGCGGGTGCCGCCCCTCCCGGCGGGGCGGGGACGGACCGCGTCAGTTCCAGGAAAAGCTCCGAGCCGAGTTTCGTTTCTGGAGCGCGGGGCCAGCAGCAGCCGGGGCGATGGCGGCCGTGTCCCGCTCGCCGCTGGAGCCGGGCCTGGCGGAGCTGGAGGAGGAGCTGACCTGCTCCATCTGCCTCTGCCTCTTCAACAGCCCGGTGACGGTGCCCTGCGGCCACAACTTCTGCGCCTCCTGCCTGGAGCTCTCCTGGGCCGGGCTGTCCCGGGACTTCAGCTGCCCGCAGTGCCGGGCCACCTTCGGGAGCCGCCCGCGGCTGCAGAAGAACACGGTGCTGTGCCGGGTGGTGGAGCAGCTCCAGGGCCGCGCCAGCGCCGAGGAGCAGCAGCAGCAGGAGGAGGAGGAAGAGGAGGAGGCGGCGGCGGGGTGCGGGGCGCAGGAGCCCCCCATCTACTGCGACAGCTGCCTGCAGGCGCCCGCCCTGCAGACCTGCCTGACCTGCACCGCCTCCTTCTGCGCCGAGCACCTGCGGCCGCACCAGGACAGCCCCGCGTTCCGCGACCACCAGCTCTGCCCGCCCCTGCGCGACCTCCAGCAGCGCAAGTGCCCGCAGCACAGCAAGATCTTCGAGTTCTTCTGCAGCCAGCACAGCGTCTGCATCTGCTCCCTCTGCCTGCTGAGCCACAAGCTGTGTCACACCAGTCCCCTCCAGGTGGCCAAAGCCAATGCCGAGGTGAGTGGCTGGGGTACGTGGGGCTGCAGCATCTTCCAAGGGGCACCTCGGAGCTTCCCTGTGCTCACCTGGGGCACAGGGGGTCCTGTGGAGTGCCAGGGGGAGGCTGGACCCAGACCCGGGCTGTAAGTCTGGTGGTACCCACCTTCCAGTGTGCACTCGGGCATTTTCCTCCTCTCTCCACGACGGTGCTCCGAGGGCCTGGGCTGGTGGTATTGCGGGGTCCGTAGACAGCTCCTCTCTTGGGTTGGGATGCCCCTGGTGCGTGTCATCCCCAGCTCCAGCCCTCCTCTGCTGCTCAGGGCACAGGGTCCACTGCGTGGCCTTCTGCAGCCTGACTGAGGGCCTGCGGACAGACACTGCTCAGTGTATGATCTTACAGAGCAAAGAATTATAAAACTAGCCTATGGAGAGCTCTAGCACATAAAGCCAGGAGCAAGTTCTCCACGGAGTGGAAGGGAAGGACACCTGACCTTTGTATCTTACAGCACAGCTGAAAATCACAGGGTAGATGAGTAAAGCACCCGTGAAAAGTCCAGGTGGCCAAACTCATCTGCTCAGCGAGCACATACACTGCTTACCCTACACAGTCCTCCCTGGGTTAGCTTAGCAGCGTCTTGAACTAGTGCAATAGGTACTTCACATCTGAGCAGTACAATTGTCAGGGTGTGACAGAGGGGTGTCAGAGGGGTGAACAGTTGGGTTAACCTAGTGCTCAAAGTCCAACCTGAGAGCTAACGCAATGCTTGTTCTTGGCACTGGGAACTGCTGTGCTGATGAAGGCACTCAGTCCTTAAAAGAGTGAGTCAGCAGTGTTCATCTTGCTGTTGGGAGAGGTGGAATGGTGGGAGGGTGCTAGCTCCACGAGCCACACGTGTGCAGGAAAGTACTTCTACATCCTCTAAGTTTTAAGGAGCAGTAGGTTTTAAATCAATAGTACTAAATGCTTACAGAGATTATTTAAAACTTTCTGTAAACGTGATTCTTACTGCAGAACCATGAACCAACTGAGAGCAGACATGGCAGCTGCTTCTCTGAACTACTTTCTGATCTCTTCTGTTGCAGTCGGCGCTGAAGAAGAAACTGGCGGAGCTGCATTTTCAGATTGAGAAAGCTGCTCGAGCGATGAACATGGTGAAAACAAACCAAATCCAAGCTGCTGTAAGTGGGTAACTGTTCAAAATGCTGTCGGGTCGCTTGGCATACGCTGGCCATGACGTGTTGTTGATGCTTGTACTCTTGTGACAACGGCTGTAGTACTGAGATTGCATTGGCAGGAGAAGATGTTGGGAAGGAACAGGTCTGAACCTCTCTGAACCAAGTGGTAGAGACCAAGAAACTGAAAAGCTGCCAGGGTAGCACTTCTGTGCTCCTCTAGAACACTTCTCAGAGGATCAAGAATAACTTTGCACTAACCAGGGGTGCCACATCTCGGAGGCAGAAACAGCTACAGCCGTGCCAATGGGTGTGCAGTGTTCAAGCGTGCGGTGGCACCATGCCAGCACTGGTAACAGCTAGATGGCACAGCTGGCCTGCCCTCTGCCTGGCAGCCCCTGCAACAAGGATCTGGAGACCAAGAATTGTCCTGGTTTCTTGGGAGTAAATGAGTTTTCTTTCCAAGCTACACAGAAATACACAGCTTTTCTATTGCCTGTTTCAAGTAACCGAAGCCTACATGTTCCTCAAAGGCTTTCGTGTAGTAGTCGTAAGCAATACTTTGTCCACAAACTGTTCTTTTCAAATCAGTGTCTGTCTGTTCTTGTCTGCTCCAGGAGACAGCTTCCAGAGAGAAAGATTTGATCAGAAACGAGTTTTCAGAAATTAAAGCTTTAATTGAAGAAAGAGAAAATCAGACCTTGAAAATAATTGGAGAAGAGGAAAAAAGAGTTTACAATAAGTTTGATTATATTCACGGTATTCTGGGAAATAAGAAGAATGAAATTCAGTCCCTCAGAGATCAGGTTGAGATGGCACTGACTGAAGGTGATGACATTCTGTTTTTGAAGGTAAGATGTCCTTTAAATGCAAATCTAGTCCTTCGTGTTTCTAGAACGCAGAATCACAAAAGCCTGCTGTGGTGGTCCTGCTCTCCAGACACTTTCCATCAAATGGTGATGCAGTCGTGCACCAGAACCTGCTATAGAAGGCTGTACTGATGAGTACACAGATACCAATGGAAGAGTGCTGAAATGGGGTCTGCTGACTCCCCCCATTCAGCCACTACCTGTGCCACAAGCAGAGGGGCCAGTGGGTGAGAGAACTCCTCTCCATGAGCAGTTGCAGCTCCGTTCTGTCACACGGTCTAGTAGAGCTTTCTCACCACTTCAGATACCAGTTGAGAATTAATGCGTGTGGGCTGCTGCTGAAATTTTGCCATGGGTCATGTCCAACTGTAGCCTTTGCTCCTTTGAATTTGAGATGAACACATGAAACCCACCCCATTTAAAGTAACTTGGTTGTATTTTTCTACATCTGCTACCTAAGGTAGATCTTATGTATGCATGAGATCTTCCATTTGTCATTTCAGAGAGCAGCAGCACTGCAACAAACATCAACAAAAGATGCTTTTGTCCCTGCAATTGAAATGGACCGAAACTTGCTACATTCCACTTATCAGTCTGCCGTTAGCCTTAAAGACTTGGTGAAACTTTCAGTGACTCAGTGGAAGGAGAAAAGAGCAGAAGGTACTGTATCACTGGGAGAACTGGCATTTTTTGCCTTGGCTTTGAGTTCAAATGAGGGATCACCCCTTTCCAACCCAAATATCATTAAAAAAAAAAAATAGTGCAGCAAATACAGTTGATTAACATAAACCGTCTTCCGACTTCTGTGGCCCTCCATTTCCAAACAAAAATGCTACAATCTGGGCTAAACTGGGATAAAAGTAAAGAGACATTGGCACATTTTTTATCTGCACTTGGATAAGCTGTGAGTATCATGTTACTACGCCCTTCTGGCACAGCTCAGCCTTTATTCCTCACAGGAACCTAAGATTTTATTATGTAGCAGGGTTGGATGCAGTTAGGGTGTGGATTTGAGGAGAGACATGAAATGCTGTAAAGTGATAGGACTAAAGGTGCTGATTGTGTAAGTGTTGTAGAACGAAGCTCTACTTACCAGGTCAAGCAAAAGTATCTTTTTGGATTGGAGTGTGGGTATCTTCTGTGCAGTTGCCATCTCTGCTAAGTATCACTGAAGTTCTCTTCACATAACTGAAAAATAAGATTGAAAAATGTCTTTGCATTACTGTTCCTGGCAATACAAACCATAATGTAAAATATTGCCATTGCAGTAACAGCTGGGAAAACTAAGCCCACTCCAGCAGCTTCTTCAAACAAAGCCTCTGTTGGGAAAAAGCCTCCGGGACCACGTAAGTACTAAAGAACATCACCCTCTCCTAACTGTGTTTTCCCATTAAATGAGAAGTGAAGCAGTTCCCCACGAGCCATCTGCTGTAGCGGCGGTGCAGTGACTGTCTGCAGTGAGCACTGTGGCACGGGAGAGGGAGGGGGTTTGAGGCTATGGAGCGATGGGGGCCTTGTGAGCTGTGAAAACCGCAGGGATCTGACGGTGCGTTGGCCTCGGCGTGCACCCGAGTGCTGGCGGGGCAGGCTGGAAAGCAAAGCAGAGCCTCCCCGCCCTCTGGGTCTTGCAGTGGTTTGGTTTTTTTTTTTCATTTGTACGTGTTGAATCCTGTTTATGTTCCATTTTTTTTTTTTCTTTCCCCCCCTCACAAGAGCATACCCACAAAGAGAAAACCCTCCAGCAGACTCGAGCCACTTCGCAGGCGGAGGCAGGCACCAGTGAGTGGTGATTAACAGCACCCTTACTCAAACATTTTGCTGGCCACGTCTTGCTTGCAGTCTAAGGCTGGGGTGATGGGCAGTGTCTTTGTGGCAGGTGATACTGGGGCCTCTCAGCGTTGGTTTGTCCAGACACCGGTGTTAACACAGCACTCTGGCCTGTTTGGAAGATCTTCCTTATTCTCTTTTTGAAATAAATCCAAGAAACTACTTCTGTTACTTCCACTGAGCTCTTGACACGTGGTCCTTTCCATTCACAAGTCCTGGGTGTGGAGCACGCAGCGGGGTCTGTGGGGGTTGCTGGAGTTGAATGAACTTGTAGCTCCTGTTGCTGCACTAGAAGATCTGTTGCAAAAAGAAAATGAAACCTCTGTGTGCCCCATGGGAACAGGCTTATTTCTGCTTGCCCTAACACGCTGTGACCTGGAGTAGAGATGAAGCTCCTTCCAGGCTTAATTCCTGTGAAATAAGAAGCAAATGTATTTGTACATGGCTTCAATGTGCAGGACTGTCAGCTTTATCTGCTGCTGCCACTCCGGAAAAGCCATGATGATGGCGTTAGAGGTCGCATAGTCTATCAATGGCTTTTCAATCTCACTAGAACTCACAGTTCACTTTTTTTTTTTTTCTCTCTAGAGGAGAAAAAGAAGCCTGCTAAAGTTGGTGAGTCCAAACTTTCAGCACACTTATTCTAATTTTCATTGACTGCTCTTAAAATGGTAAGTAGATGGTCACTAGTGTTGGTGTATTAAGCAAAAGTTCAGCTCTTTGCTCTGAGGAGGCTCTTGCTAGTTACTGAGAGAGCGACCAAGCACTGAAAGAGGTTGCCCAGAGACAAGAGGGAATTTTCAAAACTTGACAAGACAGTGAGCAACCTGAGCTGATATTGAAGTTAACTCTGCTTGGAGCAGGAGGCTAAAGCACATGACCTCTAGATTTCCACTCCAACCTGAGAGTGCCTGTGACTGTGTTAAGCATACACTGTTTCTTCCCAACTGGCCAAACTCTTTTCTTCTGTCGACACAGCACCAGCCATGGGAACACCAAATGCTGCAACTGCTGCTTCAACTAAAGAGCTTCTGGACAGCTTTCTGAAGAAATCCAGAGAGGAGCTTATGCAGTGTAAGACACCATTACCCTATTTAAAGATGAACTTTCTGCACTTACTGCACTGGTGTTATGTGCCCTCTGTAGTTATCTGACAAAAATACTTTTGAGGGGATTCAGTGAGCTTAGTAGGTTATCAACTGGTTGTTACAAATGAAGGAAATCTTGGGAGGAAAAGGGGGCAGGAGGTTTCTAAGTGGTTCTTCTGCCAGATGAATCTTTGGTATTTATGTATCTTTACAAAGGTAAATCAAGTTTTCTCAGTAATGGCTTTGGTTTTCCCAAAAATGACTGCATTAGGGTAGCCTGGAAATATGATGTAACACATTAGATTTTAGTTTGAAATGAAATGCAGGCTTTTATGTGAGCCCATGATGGCTTGCTTAAGATGCTATACCAGATGATATATAATGTGGTATATACCTTTTCTTATCAGATCAGCAACCCCCTTCTTCTGCCAACATGTATTTGGGTGGTGAAGGAATCCCATGGCGATGCAGGAAGGAAGGAAACTTGCCCTCCCTGTGCCTGCTGTGTAACCCAGAACTGCAGTTGAACCCAGCAGCTGTTACTGCAGCCCTAAGAACTGCCTGCGCTGTGGAGGAAAGCAGAGCAGGGAGATAAACACGCATAGGAACAAGTGCCTAGGCAGGACAGAATAAATAAAAGTGCTTTGCTCCTCAGTACTTTCAAATAATTCCTGTCATTGCAGATGCTGCTAACATCACGCTGGATTTCAACACAGCACATAACAAAGTGGTTCTGTCTGAGAGCTACACCAGGATGTCTGTCTCAGATATCCCCATGAATTATCACCACCACCCTCAGCGCTTCACCGATTGTTACCAAGTGCTGGGGTTCCAGTGCTTCAAGAGAGGGGTCCACTACTGGGAAGTGGAACTGCAGCAGAACAACTTCTGTGGCATTGGCATCTGCTACGGCAGCATGGAGCGGCAGGGCCCAGAGAGCCGCCTGGGGAGGAACAGCAGTTCGTGGTGTATCGAGTGGTTTAATTCCAAAATATCCTCCTGGCATAACGATGTTGAAAAGTGCTTGCCCAATATAAAGTCTACCAAGATTGGTGTGCTGCTCCACTGCGAGGGAGGGTTTGTGATTTTCATGGCTGTTGGGGAGAAGCATAACTTGATCTATAAATTCAAAGCCCAGTTTACCGAAGCCCTGCACCCTGCCTTCTGGTTATTTTCCAGTGGCACTGTGCTCTCTCTCTGCCAAATGAGAGAGTCCGGTCTCGTAGCTTAATTTAGTTTGCTTAAGTACTTACGTGCAGATAATCAGTCCTGCAGCAACTCTTTGTATGTCATAGTCTAATAAGTCTCAAAGATTGCTTGTTTGAGATGAAAATTATTAGCTCTTCTAAGCAATTTAGGAAATGTGATTCTTTGGTCTGAATTGCTGAAGCCTTTAGATAGAGATTTAGTAAAACGTTGATGATAGTAAAAACTACGATGAAAGGTTTTGCAAAGACCTTGGTTGTACTTCTAAAAGCAAAGTTACAGTATGAACCATTGTTAAATGTCTTCAGTAGCTGCTGTGGCTTCTGTGGTTTGCTGTAAAGGATCCCTAGAAGTAATTTTCAGGTCTAAATGTGTTTCACAGGTGGCAATAACCCCTTTGAGGAAGAAACAGGAAGGATTCCTTGACAAATTCAGGTTCCAGGCTTTGAGGTAGGTCTCAGTGTTGCCTTTTTGTCTACAGGCAGATTGTTGTCCACAGGTTTGCAATGCACATGTTCTCAGTGCATGACTCCATGGGATGCTACAGAATGAACTATTAAAATCAGTAAGTTCAGGTCTTATAAAAGCCAATATGAGAAATCTCATCAGAATGGAAATGCAGGGACTTTTAGTGTTGATGGATAAGAAATGGTGTCAGAATCACCAGGAAATAAATGACATTGGCTGAAAGACTGGGAGCACACCAGAGAGTCTTCAGGAGGACATCCTGCAGAGCAGGACTGTGCACCCCATCACATTATAGTTTGTGGGGTGAAGCGTTGTGTCTCGTGTTCTGACACAGAACATGCTTCACATCACACTAAAGGCTCTTCAGTGCTTTTTTTGCACGCTGAAGAGTTCAGAGAGTGCATTTTTGTCTTGTGTAGGGTGCATAAGTTCACTTAAAGCAGCGTCTCCTGTCATAAATCTTTTCCTCTTCGTGAGGCGGGATACTCTCCATTGGTGTGTCTTTAGTTCAGGTGGTAGAAACTGGATTTCCTTCGTATTACTGGGACTGTGATTTGTGGAGTCTTAAGAGAGTGTGCCCAACACAGAAAATGCTGCTTCCTCTCTGCATAAAGCTTGCAGGCAGACAGGTGAGTCTTCTGAAACGTACAGGGGTTTAGGACAAAGGCGAATGTACTTCCATTCCCACTGGAATGGATTTTTTAATTCTCCTGGTGTTCTTTGCTTTGGGTTGTGGTACATCTTCAGAGGCCTTCACCATGTACAGAAGAATCTGTATTTCTGACTTGCAAATCTGAAACAATCAGTAGGCAATCAAGGTACTTTGATCTCATAGTCATTGGGCTTGTATCTTGTTGTTCCCTCTGGACTTACCATGCTAGTTCTTGTGGTTGCCCGTGAGGAACAGGGAAGCCCACATGAGAGACTTCCTGGACTTGTAAAACTCCCCCTTACGGGACTTGGTGAAATAAAACACAAAGCTACTGCTGGCAGTTTGGAAGGGAACTGTTAGGAGCCTCAAAGGAACCTCTGTGCTTTAGAGAGAGACTTGCAGGAATTCAGGCTTGGTGTCTCTATTTTCACTTGGTTTGTAAACTCTTAGTACTTTGTCAAGGATAACAGTCTGATAAGACGCTTCTGTTTCTTTGGCCAGAATAGGATATGGAATCGATGGTCGACCTAAAGTGCCATGCCTGTCCTTGGAGTAGTTTTACTATCTCAAGGGTCTCAGCTTTCCAGAGCACAGCAGGCACTAAAACTGCCACACTAAGAACACCTCAAGAGGTGCAGAAGGAGGATGTGTCCTGCTAGGAGCCAAGAATGAATGCAGAATGGTTTTTTTCTGCACTTCCATTTTCCCAGCAGTGAGGGACAAGGGCAGTTTCCTCTGAGGAATCCTGTCCCTTTAGCTGCCTGGCTGTAAGGCAGGGCTGCAGATCCACTTGGCAAGGTGCTGAGGAGGTACTCCAGCCCCTTGTTCATGGCAAAAAAAGTGCTCCAGAGGTTTGTGCAGTGGAGAAAGTCCATATTCTCTGTTGCTTGCTTCTTGACTTGAAAGGGGTGTTAATATTAACCTCTAAGTCTATGGGCTTCTTTGCTTATAGTCTGGAGTGATACTCAAGCAAAGTAAGAAGAGTTCTTATTCTGCCACCTTGGACAAGGCTGGATTCTTTAAATGTGACACTGGTGTATGACCAACAGCATATAACAGAGAGGGGGTCTGGATTACCACAGGCAGTGAAACAAGCCTGCCACTGTACTCCTGACTCACTTTGTGTTTTCTTTTGTGCTATGAAGGACAAGAAAAGGTAGAATCAGTTTCTGTTAGTTTGGAATGAGATAAGAAATGCATAACAGAATTGCTGCACTTCTGAAAACTGTTACTGTGGTTAGCTTCAGAGATCTTTGATATACATCAAAACATTGGGGTGACTTAACAGTAGAAAAAAAATATTAGTTACAGCATGATAATGGTTCAAAAGCCTCTTCAGCATAACTGAAGTGTTTTTACTCAGTCAGTAACTGTCAAAGCTGTATTGGTTTTAAACAAAATGTAGCTACAAGCATGCATTTTAATTATACCTCTCTTTTTAATACTATAAAGAACCCAACTTATGCAGTCTAGAAAAAGAACTAATTCTGGTGTTAATAAAGCCATGAGGATGTGGAATGATTTGCACATTAATGTACGAGCAAGAGTAACTGGAGAAACACTTGCCCACTGAAAATACACAAATCTGCTCACATTTAGTCTTTTCTTCACTGAAATAGGTCAGTGAAATACTGCACTTAGAAAATTAATTGCTTATGTGATTATAAACCTGTTGATTGTACTGATACATCCACTGTGTACTTCAGTATGTATACTATATGTTATTTCATATCAGCTAGACATCCTTGTCAAGGCAACAGACATTGATTTTATGCCATCTGCTTTATGACTCTGCTTGTTAACTCTTTTAGATGCTGACACTTTTCAGCTGTGGAATGAATGGTGATCCTTTTGAATTCAATAAACAGTCATGGTAAATCCTAACCCAAAATGTTTTGTTCTGTGCTCAGAGTTGAAGCAAGCAGTAAGGCAGGCAGAAATAAAGATGCTATAGTGTATAAGTAACAGGTCTTTTACTGCATAACTCACCGAGTTACACAAGAACCAGGGAAAAAGAGGAAAGAAGGGAAGCCCCATAAGCTGTAGTAGCCTCTGGACTGTCAAATGCCATCCTAAACTACCTCCTTCACCTGAGCTACACAGCCTTTACCAGTAATGCTGCATCCTAGCTGAGGATGAGGGGAATGTCCTCTGCAGTAAACGAAACCGGAGACCATTTTGGGTAAGTAAAAACATGGTCATGAGCTGGAGGAAGATGAACAACTAAGGACTTAAGTCATGTCCAGCATCTGCCAGCTCAAGTTACATCTGGAAGCAGCAATGGGCAATGGTTCCTAATATTACTCAGTGAAATCAAACAAAAGGGTTTGCACTTTGCCCGTGTGGCCAGTGCAAAGGCATCCACAAACCAAGTTAAAAATTGACTTTTCCACTTCAAGTTCTCCAAGTGAGTTAGGCTGATGGAAGTTTTTAGGGAACACGTTCTGTGAAGAGCTCTCACAGTGTCAGATAATGGTATTGCTTGATCAGCGTGGCAAGGCAGTACAGAAACTAGGAAAAAAAAAATAAAAATCCTCACCTTCACTAACTACTTGTCCCATGATGGCCCTGGGATTAAGAGGTCAATTAGGTCTGCCAGAGTTTGGCCTCAAAAAGACAAAGCCATATTTTGAGCTTGGGTAAACTTAACTGTGACCAGAGCCTGGGTCTTGAGCAGGTACTGAAGCCCCAGAGAAGTCAGCACGTTCATTACTCATTCAAGGTCTATTTCTTACTTGCTAATGTAATTTCCTCTTGATTTAGCTTTGTCATCCCTTTTTCACAGCAAAAGGACAACAGACTTGGACTCCAACTTGTATTCTCCAGGAACATACATGAAAATGTTTATCAGGGTGTTTCCTAATGCTCTTTTCTCTTCCTAAAATAAAACTGCATTTGGCTAGGGTTCAACAGACTGTTTCTATACCCAGGTCTCTGATTCCCTCCCATCCCTTCCTCTCTTCCCAATTCCCTCCCAACTGAGTGGCTGCTACTTCTCCAATAATTAATGTCAGTTAAAAACATGTCATGGTGTGGTCATTGTATGACTCCTATTCAAAGTTCATGTCATTTAGACTTTCATTGGCAGCTATTTTGTCCCATTAAAAAGTTCAAGACAGCAATTTGTGACTCTTGCTCAGCCAAGTAGAACTGTGAAAAGAAGGAGTTATTTCAAAAGTCAATTAATTGTGGTCTGTCAGAGTACTCCTCATTCAGGTTTTTTCCCAGGCCTCATCATGGGCTCACATCTGTCAGTCTTGTGTTTCCCAGGCTGCTATCAGATGCTGTTACACTGAAAATAATGGGTTTATTCACACCATTTATTGGACTTTTGTGTGGCAGACACATTTATATACTGTTCTATGGTGTAACAATTCAATTTACATAAATTATAGGCAATTAGTCTGAGTGTGGCCAAAGTACTACGGGATGGTAGGAGGAGCCACCATTAAAATAATAAAAGCTAATTGAAAAGAGGCAGATAATTTAGGTGAAAATACCATCACGCGTAATTCTTGATCCTCAATTGGTTCAACAGAACTTGAAGGAGGCAAGTAAGTTGTATTTTGTCTATGTTTCTATTAAACTTCTTAATGTTTTTCAGTGTAAGAAAATGATTTGTACTTTTTACAGCACCTGTGTTCCATCTTAAAATTCAAGTAGTTCTTGGTGGAGGAAGAAAGAGGTTTATGCTTTAGGGTTAAGTTTTTTTCTCCAGTTTAAAGGGAGCTTCCACATCTAACAGGTAAGCACAAATTATGGTTTAACTCCTTATTGCTGTTCTTCACCTCTCCTACTCCCCATCCACCATTCTATCCTTATAAATTAGCTTCATTTTTGCTAGTTTGAATGCTTCATACCCTCAATACAATTGGTCTCTGCAAGTTTTTCTGCAAGGGGGGGGCAAATAAAGCAGTGTGAGTGAACTGGAGATACACTCAATGACATACACAGTGAAGCAGTGGGCATTACAAGCTGCTTGCACAATATGTTTTGTCTCTGTTTAACCTCTTGTCTGAGAAGACCATAAATGAGCACCTAAATGCAACCCTTAGTTGCTATTATACATAAAATAATCCAGCCAGTGAAAGAGAGAATTCCCCTTTAGTTTTTATTCTACTGTGGCTAAAGAAAGGACTCTGTGGTTCAGTTAGAAATGATGTGAGGTAAGATGCCAGGGGAAGAAACATTGCTTGCTCCCATCAAAACTAAGTACTTGGAAAACCACATGACCCTAGGCTGAGAGAGCTTAAAACACCAGGAGATGAAATTAAAATGCCCTGACCATGTTTTTCCCAGAAAGGTCAGAATATTTTAAATATTCTTTTTTTTTTTGAGAAAAGTTTTTTACCCCACCACTTGGAAATATTCAGGTACCTCTGCTGGTTACTGGTATCATGATAGTTAACTACACAATGTAGGGAGATTACAGTGGAAGAGAATATATCTGACATCGCAATCTCTAATAAGCTCTTAATTATTCCTACTGATTGCAAGGATTTCAGGTGGCCACTGCAAGGCTGACAAGCCCACAAAGCTGTGGGCTAAATCACCAGATCACATGGAAGGGAAATCAAGTAGAGATGGGGGAGGAGATAAAAAAAAAATCTTGAGAAAAAGCACATAGTATGCACACAGAGCAAAAGAGGTTAGAGAGAATTTTGTAATTCTGATCACAAGCTGCTTTCTGACCACAAAAAAACCCCAACCTGTTCAAAATTCAGAGCTATTTTGTGAGGCAAAGATGTGGAGGAGAAATGAATGCAACTAATGCAGATGTGGATTAACAGTCAGAGTTTAGGTGGCTCACAGAGCCATTATCTTCTGGAAATTCTCCAGGCCCCACTTTGGGTGAAATTGTTAGCTTTAGTCCTTGGTTATAGCTCTGCTCAGAAATGAGCACCTTGAACGAAAGCTTCCCCCTTCTAGGCTTCATTTCCCCCCCCCCATTCAAATTCTTTTTCACACAGCTAGTTTCTTTCTTGCATCAGAGAGCACAGTCATGCCGTTATTATAAATAAGAAAAGCAGCAAATAAATCCAAGTAATCAATGCATAATTAAAAGCAGAATGACTGCCCTTCAGCTTACTGAAATCACTGCTGCAAATGGCCAGAAGTTATTCCACGTTGTCACAAGGCCGGCACATAGCTAGGAAAAAAGAACAGCCGATTACTTATGATACTATAGTATGTATTATTGCTAAAGGACTGATGAATTACGAGAGGAAATGGGGCAGAACAACCAGCTTAAAGAGCATGATCAGATGCAAACCAAAATTCTTGTTATGCAAATACAACCAAAGCAAAGAAACAAGCAGGGAGGATTTGTAAGAGTCACTGAGCAACAAGAGGGTCTGACAGCATATAATCCCTTTAACAACTGATGAAGCATGCAAAAAATACAGCAGAAAACACGGTGCCTGGCACATACGTGGTATTTAGGCTCCTAAAACCCACTCAGGTGTTCTCGTTGAGGGTACTGCCAGGGGCTGGTGGCACCCATGATCACAGTGTATACAACCAAGACCAAGCTGGGTGCTAACACAGAGTTTCTCTGTACTGGAGTGTTCCCTCCCGTGCCTCCAGGATGCCCCTCACAGTGCTGAAAACAACCTGCATCCACTGAGCCACCAGCGAGTTGGCAGAAGGACCTCTCCTACAATGACAAACCCTTCAGCCAGGGCTCGAGGCTGGCCCTGCTCTTACCTTCCACCAGTGCCACGTTTTTGAAGTCGGGGCCAGCAGCGCTCTGGTTGCTCAGCAGCTCGTACTGGAAGCTGGCTGTCCGGCGGCTGGCGTCCCTCTGCGGGCTGGCCTGCAGGAAGAGGGCCACTCGTTGCGGTGTGTGGGCACTGAAGCAAGACACGTGGTGGGGTCGAGCCCCTTCTGCCTCGCTTACCACCAGATGCAGCTGCCCTGCACGTTCCACCTAGATGCTGGCACCCTGGAAGTCACTGGCAGGCTTGATGCAGAGAGTGGTGTGCCGGGTGCTGGAGAGGTTGGGCTCCAGGACGACGCGCAGGGCTCGTGCTGGGTACATCCACTCCAGGGAGCCCTCGGTGCAGCGCAGATGGACCTGCTCCACTGCATGGGAACGGGGCTCCCCGCTCAAACCACTGCCAAGGCAATAAACCAGTCCATCACTAACCATACCCACAGCCCAGGGAGAACAGCCCAGCACTCACTCACACGCTGGCTGCCCAGAGATTCCTGCTCCCAGCTCTGAATCTACTTATCCACTCTTCAGGGAACCTGCTCCAGCTGGGCTGCTGTCCCTCACCCACCCCTGACCACAGCTGCAGTGCCACGGGAAGGAGGGGACATTGCTCACACCTGGTGCTGCACAGACAGGAGCCTCAGCCCCTTTTGCCTACCTGCAAATCCATCCTTGGATGCCTGCAGCATCCAGAAAAATGGCAGAGGGCAGTTCCTCACTGCTGAACAGCCCCAAAAACTGTGTGTGCTGGGGCTGCCCAGGGCTCTGCTCCCCAGAAAATCCCTCCTGTGGGTGGGCAGAGGGGGGAGCTGCCGACTCGCAGTAGGGGCTGCACAATGAGTACTGATGTTACATCTGAAAAATTGGGTTTAAACCCCTAAATTTCCAAAATTGTCTCTAACATTTTCAGTAAGAATTCACTGAGAATGTGTTTCCAACCGAAGCAGGCTGTGCTGGCCCTGCTCGAGCTGCTGCAATTTTGTCTCTTTCAGAAACGTTACTTTTGCTCATATCACATAGGGAAATCAGATCTGTAATCGCAGAATTGGTTGAAAGAAAGGAAAAGACAACAAAACGCGGGGGGAAAGGGATATATATAATTTTTTTTTTTTTACCTATTCTGCTGTCAAAGCTACCAAAGAAAAACCTGCAGCAAGGTGCTGCCACCCTCCTCCGCTGCACCCCACTGCTCCCCTTCCCTACGCGAACGGGTGCGACCCCAGGGAGCCGCCCCCCGCTTACCTGCCCCTCCAGGTGCAGCGATCGGCGGCTCCCGGGCGCTGCCCGCCGCCCGCCAGCAGCAGCAGGACCCGCATCCCTGGCCCGTCCCGCCCCGCGGCCACCGTGCACAGAGGCGGCGGGCCGGGCTATAAGGGCGGGTGGGAGGGGGGGTGCGGGGGTCTGACCGCCCCCTCTGCCCCCGGTAGTGCCACAGAAACTCGAAACCCCCCTAAAACCGGCGGGGGGACACACACAGAGTGGTACAATCGTGACACTTCTCCATCGCCGCGTTGCTGTTTCCGTCCCACTTTCTGCCAGGCACCACCTCCCCTCTTTTGGCTTCAAAACATTTAAAAGTGATTAATAACAGTTTCTCATCGCAGCTTAAGGACAAACAAAAATCGTGTCAGCATAACCAAAGCAAACTGGGAGTGATGGATGGAAATCCGATGGTTCCCACTTCTGCTGTCAGTACCCGTCAGGGAGGGACTGCCACTCTCATGCTAAGCACCAGGCTGGGACTGCCACTAATTACATTTCTGTAGGCATTGCCCTCTCCATGTTTCCAAAGGAGGACATGGGGAGCTGCTCTTTTGCAGGTCTGAGCGAGCAAAGCTCTTTTCTGCAGCTCCTCAGCGTGGAATCGGGATTTTGCAGCAGGCTGGGGACAATGGCCCTGGGCGCTGCTGGGTGGCACATGCCGAGATCCGCAGGGCATTGTTCTCACAGCGCCCACGGGCACCAGGGCTCTCCAGCCATCTGTCACCTTGTGGTTAGCAGCGTGTTCTCACATTGCCTACACATGCACAAGGAAAGAGCAGCAGTTTGTCCATCACGTTTCTGCCATTCAGGCTTTACTTAAGGGGAAAATGTATTTGCTGGAGGAGATATCCTGAAATCAGAGTTTTAGTCCTCAAACAAAGAACTATAGAATGGTTTGGGATGGAAGGGACCTCAAAGATCATCTTGTTCCAACTCCCCTGCCATGGCAGGGACACCTCCCATTAGACCAGGTTGGATACCTTAAATCTTATTTGGACCCCCACACGACCACTCTACTTTTCATTTACCAAATATTTTACATTTTTACTTTTATTATCCAAAGCCAGGAATAGAATTGCAGCCTGCACTTGCCCTTTTCTCGGGTCCCGTGTTCCCTCCCCACGTACCTGCAGTGCCACTTCCCACACAACTGTAGGTCAAAGCCTGGCTCAAGTTGGTGCTGTGCATGGTTCACTCCAACAGTTCTAAAAACATTTAAAAATGCATTAAACCTAGATCTTGTATTAAACATTAGTGCCAGTGATCCTCAAAGCTCTGCGAAACTATTGTCTCGCTCATCTAAGAAAAAGCCTGCTGAGTATCTGTGCTCTGACCCCAGCTTGAATGGAAACCAACAACAAATAGTCTTTAATTGTGGCATAATACAGGAGCTAATAACCAAAGCCCATTCTCTTTTGTGCAAATGAGATGGGGGAACAGAGGAGAGGACCTGGGGAGGGAAGTGACACTATGATCAAGTGGCCCCATGGGATTGATTCACTCCCAAAAGCCCCAGCTGACCCATCTGCTGCCATCAGAAGGCACTGAGCTGCTTCATCTCTCCAGCAGCAGCATTTCCCCTGTCTGCAGAAAGCCCCGTGTGTATTTTCCTGACTTGTTCTCAGCAGCTCTCTCACCTCCAGTTTATATCAACACCACACAACACCAAAACATCTCCCCTTCAAACTCTTATTTAGAAACTGCTCTTTACAGGTAAGAGATGTGCAGGCCTATTTCCCCTCTCAGGCTAAATAACGAGTGTGCATCACAAATGGTTTTAAGATCCCAAATCACTAACATCAGTGAGAAGGAGCAATCTAGAGATTTTAACTTACTATCAAAGCCCAGGCTTTTTAAACACACCTATTCCAAAGCCATACAAACTCAGCTTTTCCCCAGGGGTGAATACCTGGAGGAGAAGGATTAACCCAAGGTGGGCAAGCAGCTGCTGAGACATCTTTGCAGGCTACCAAATAGCATTAATTTTACTTCCAAATGATATTACCACATTGTCTAGAAATTTTGCCATGTATCTGAGGTTCGAAAGGCTTGGACTCTGCAGCAGGGACCTTGGGCAGAAGCATGGCTGCAGTTCAACAAAATACAGCTGTTCTCAGAATGACCAAGCTGACCATACTGCAGCCCTGTAAAAGCCAGGCAGTTATCATTAGCATGAGGCTGTTACAGATTAGAAACTTCACATTGGCTTTTATGCACAGCGAGGAACTGGAAAAACTGAGCTTAAATACTTTAATCCACACACTTTAATCTACAGAGAAATACAGTACAAATAACAAGACAACAAAAAGATGCATTAGGAAATTCAGCAACAGAGTCAGTGCTGTGGAAAAAAAAAATCTGTATTTACAAATTTCTATGAAGAATGTGGAGCAGATGTTTCTCAAAAGAGCCTTCTGGGAGCCCAAGTCACAGGAGAGAGGCCATGACACATTGACTGAAGACAAAAGTGTTCTTCAGTTTCACTTGTGTTCCTGCAGAGCACCACCACGGAACCGGGTGAAGTTCTGCGACTTCACTGAAGTTGCAGCTTCTTACAGACAGAACCTGGCCTGAGTACTCAAACAATACACATCACCCACCTGGAATGACCTGAGCAGTGTGACAATTACAGCGGCCTATGGTATTATCACCTGCTTCAGGATGAAGCCAATGAGGGTGCAAAGAAAACAGGGATTTGTAGGAGACATTCCACAATCACACTTCCTGTGCCTACACAGCAAATAAAGAACACACTTCCCAGTTTTATGACAGAGTTTTACAGCAATACCTCCTTATCCTCTCATTTCAGTCTGCCTGCTTTTAAAAAAACAAAGGAAAAAGGATTTGGGATTTGAAAGCATCAGTTGATATCCAGAAAAAAATTAACACATTTCGACTTTAAACATTTATATTGGAGGTTCAGTATTACGTTGGCTCGTTATTTCTTTGTAAGTAAGATCTCATATACTTAGTGCAACTTCAGAATATATGCATAAACACATTCAATACAAATCCCAAGTCACAGCATCACAGTATTTCCAAGCTAAATAACTTTTTTTTTTTTTTTTTTTAACTGCTAACATGCTGGTATTTTCTTGTAAGTAGTTATTACTAATTTAAAGTTACAGCTCTTAAAAGTAACATTTTTACAGTATTCTGATCACTAGTTACTAAATAGAAATAACTACTATACATATTGAAGTTACAAGCTACAAAAATAAAAATACATTCTGTTGAGCTATAAAAATCCTAGAAAGAGAAGACGGCTGGAGGTACTCTAAGGATTACAACAGCTGGTAGCAGACAAAATGGCTTTTGAAGGATGTAAACTTTGAAGATACAAAATGCAATAAACTCACAATGTAAGTTCCCACTTAAATTATTTTCATGCCAAAATCTACAAACAAGTTGCAAATGAAACAATGCAAAAAATTAATTACATACAGAAATTGGGGTACACAGCACAGTAAACAGCGCAGTATTAGTGAGAAACAAAGTAAAATCTTGAATACTTTCATATTTATGAACAGTTAAAGGGCCAGATCCTCAGCTAATGTAAATCAGCAAAACATCACTAGGTTTAGTCAAGGCATGTGGCTTTACTCCAGCTAGAAGTCTCTCCCTGAGATGCCCCAAACCTGAACTGGGTATTCAGCATTCTTAGTGAGATAAAGAAATTTTGATCATGCCGTGCTTTGAGAACTGTGGCCTAAATGAAGCTGAAATACAGAACGTGTGAATTCTCTCAACATACCTAACTGGTAACTGAACAAGTGGTCTCTGTTGTCTCATTCCTGTGTTCAGGAAGCAGCTATTGTTTCTCAGAAAAAAAGTCAGAGCATTTTTATAGAAGTGGTTCACATTCAACAGGATCACTTATGCTACCAATATTGTTAAATCTGAAGATACCCTACCTAGCTTACTCCTTACTGAAGGGTCAAATCTTTTCTCTTTTCCAAAAGGAAGAAAACTGCTAGCAGTTGCTATGAAATACAGAAAAAAGGGATTTTCAGTTGGAACACATGCAAGGATTCCTAAGTGTCATACTCTTACCCATAGACTAACTAACTAGGTTAAAGTGGTACTCTACCAAAAAGTATTTGTTGCCCTAAGCATTATAACATTGATAGCATTATGCTCTTCACAGCTAAAGTACAGTGCTTTAAGTTCTTTTTCAACCAGTGAGATACAAAAACATATGCTATAAAAGCTGTGAGCTTCAGTGCAACATAATGCAGAACCAGGAGAACTGGTTAAACTGAAACCAGAACCTTTAACTATCAGTTCTCAGAACCTGTGGAGAATGGGGAAGTTCCTCCCCAGCAGCAAAAAGCAAGAAATTGTACTTTCAAAGTAGGTCAGAGGGCCTGGGACCATTATACCTTTGGAGTCCCTTGTAATATCTTCCAGATGTGGTCATGGTGACTGGAAAAGCCAAGCAGGTGGGTTATTGGGCTAGGAATATACTGTATGAAGCCATTACAATTTTCTTTTCTGACAGGCTAGGTGGCATGAAGGATGAAGTGAAAAGAGCAGCAGCTCACTATCCTGATTTCAGCAGAGCTTTTGATACTGTCCCAATGGACTTAAACTGAAAGTGAGCCAACATAAAAGGAGTCATTAAATGAGGGAAAGAAATACTTACTGAGTAGTTGTAAACACTATCAAGGCAAAATGTACACAGGAACAAATTCTCAATCCAAATCAGCTGAAGTTATACAAGAGAAACTTGTTAACTTACTCCAGCTGTAAGCATTGCCTCAACAAGATGATTTTCTCCAAGTGTGTTCAAACATTTTCTTTTGCAACTGGAAGAGAGCAAAGTACTTCAAGCTTCTAACTAGAGTAAATGGGGTTTCTCAAGTTACTTAGTGCCTAAGAAAAGCAAGACCTGGGGGGAAAAAAGCCCTATAAAGGGACAACACTGAAAGTGAATATATAAGAAAAGAGTATCATCAAATGCATAAATTATGCTACAGAGTCTTTACATTATGAACTTGAAATGCAATTCATAACAGCGCTGAGAAAAGTGTTCAAATTTGAACATAATTCCAAATTAATTTGAAACAAATGCCACCATTGCAGCAGAAAGAAAACACATGACTGTTAGCTGCAGTAATTCCAAAGTGCTGTTAAAAGTATGCTCCAAATACCACCATAAGCTGCTTTAAACACACCAGGAACAACAGACATACTTAGGAAGAAAAAAAAAAAAAGTGAATGTCATTCACCTCAGCTGTTTTTGAAGACAAAGAATGCAAATTTGGCCTTCAGACACCTTTTTGAAAAGTCCAGACATGGAGAAAGATCCAAAATGCAGGTGGCATTTGAAACAGTTTAACCCTGTTAAACTGAGTAAAACACTGAGTAAACTGAAAACACTGAGTAAAACAAAGCCTATGACAAGTAGTTCTATGCACATAAGAAAACGTGTACACATCCTCTCCGTGTGTGTAAACAAGCGAGGTTTGGGCGAGGTGGGAAGCTGGCTCACAGAAAGGCTCTCCATACACGTTTGGTTTTTGTATTGCACATCACAGAACTGAGAACTTATAGTTACAAAAGTTACTGGAATCTGACCAAGCTTCAGTTAAGCTAGTGTATGCAGCAATAAAACTTCAACTTTGTGAATTCACTTTTGAGAGCCTGACAACTGATGCTGTTATTCACTCTGGACATGTCACACACAGCTATACGGTATGAAGGCTGCCAGAAGAAACTATTCATTATTTGTCTTTTTGAAACATCTCTTTCTCTCTTTTTTTCAGTGTTAATCATGAAGAGGGTAAGGGCAAACCCCTCGGTGCAGGCCATGAGATCCAGCTGCAGAGTACCCTCTTCTGGGTAGAGAATGCACTGCAGGGTCTCCAGCGTTCCAATCTGTTTTCAGAAGAGCTCTAGTGTAGCTATCTGCTTTCTGCACTTACAAATTTAAAAAAGCATGTAACAGTTGTACAGTCACAACACACACATGACAACATTAAGCAGCTATATTACAAATTAGAAAAGTTCATTTATGTTAGCATTAGAATCTGGGAGCCCATTGCTGACATTAACTTGTCTGTAGTTGGACTAAAACTAGAAACAGTTCCATAAAACTAACTCAAAAGTGGCTTTCATCAAATTTACACCAGACTGGAAAGCAAGATACACTGGAATCAACAGAGAGCATGTAGGCAACACTTCCCAATAGATTCTAGTGCTAACACTGTGTGTTTAAAAAGAACCTTTTTTTTTTTATGACAGCTACATCTGGTTACAAAAGAAGGTTGACCCCGTGTCTGATTGGGAACTGGACACTTCAACCTTACAGAATATTCTCCATACCATAAACACAACTTTACAAGAGGCTTCCCCGTGCTTACAGTGGCTACATTTGTACCCACCATTTCCTGCAATCACTGACAGTCCATTTGTGAAACACAAACTTCACTTCCACATGCAAGAAGGGGATAATCTGTCCAATACGAACAAGACCATCTACCAGGGGTTGTCCCATCAAGCACCCAATTACATGCTACTTTCACTTCTAATTCTTTGTTTCTCCAAAAGAAATGATGGATTTACATTTCCCAAAGAGGATTTCACACATTTAGGACTGGACTCCCAGCAAGCCACATAAGTGGGTGTCTCTTGCCTGTACAAACATAGTACAGCACCACTGTACCCACTCAGGCAAAGCACAAGAGGGAAGAGCCAGCTCACCTACTGTGAAAAGGGGAGACTTTCAAAGTCTTGGCATCATTTTTTTTTCCCCCTAGATGTCAGGAGTTCAAAGAGCGAAGTTTTTGAACAGTCAGAGGTTCTTAGGCTGTAAAACAATTGTAATAATCACCTGATCAACTTCAGGTAACTCTTTAAACTGCATTACGAATAGTTCAGACCAAGTAGCCAGTGGTGTCATTTCTCTTGAGAAAATACTGCCTGTCATAACACATACCCTGCTTTTCCAGACTTCATTTGTTTGTAAACAATAGTTACTTAAGAATCACAGCACAGAAATTAACTGTTTTTAGGATGCTGATGGTTACAAGTTATTAAAAAAAAAAAAAAATAATAACTTTACTAGTTAGATTTTTGAAGCTAATACAAATTGAACCTCATAACTAAAAAAAAAGGGTAGTAGATTTATCTAACTGTACTTTGGGGTATTTTAAACACTTTTTACATATATTTAACTATTAATTTGTTCTCTATATTTACATACAATAAAATAATTAAGATGAGGTGTGTAAGGCTAATGAAGATGGAATTTACAAATGGCTTCTGCTTTACAGTTCATTACACTCTACTCACATTTTCAGGCAGCTATAAATTCACTGCTAATCAGTAGTATTTAAGGTCTAGTACATACACTTTCTACAACAAATACCATCAAGTTAAAAATGCTCTCCAAAGAGGATTACAATTGAAGGTTTTAAAAATACTGACTTTGCCAAGATTTCAATAAGTTATTTTAAAATATAAATAGTTCATTCATCATTAATGCAAACATTTTATAGATTGTTGAAAAACAGTTTCATTTTACAAAACCTAGAAACATAGCTTACTTTACCCAATGGTATCGCTTTCAGTTAGCATAAAGAAAAAAGGGGAAACCAAAAAAAAAGATTGTGAGAGTTCTGACAAAAGCAGCAACATTCAAAGTTCTGACCAAGGCTCTCAACTTCTCTTATGATCTTGGCTTATGCATGACACATTCAGCACAAATTCTCTTCCTAGCTGGAAGATCACCTTCAGTAACTCAACTGGACTCAACTGAATTCCTTAGTGGCAAATTTTAAACCTCAGCTCACAGCTCTCACCTGCTGCAGGCTTAAAATGCCTACAATACAAAAGAAAAAAGGACGCAGATTTTTACTCCTGTTAACCATGAAGATGTTTTCACCTGAGAAGCTTTTAACCTGAGAAGCTTCAGATATGCTAAATTGAGTTTCTGTGTGCTGTTGTACGTGTCCTTAAACTTTATTGTAAGTATAGGCCACCCATCTTTTTCTTGCCCTGTATTAATATGGAAAATGAAGTTTCACATCCAACAAGGTATCTTCGACTCCCTAAGATCCAGTCAGACAACAAATGTTTACATGTTTTTTCCCCATAATCAAATTATACACATGAATGCCAGAACTGGCTAACCTCTGCAAACGTAGCTCTCAACCTCCACACTTACACAGTTAACAGACTGACTTGCTATTGATCATTTTCAGGTGATTGTGAAGCAAGATCTTTAACAACCCTTTAAAAAAACCCACATTTGTCAATCATCAGTATTTCCTTAAAACTCTCCTGTAAACAGCTAAAAAAGACAGCTTCTTTGCTCAAGTTTTCCTCCAAAAAGCCTCCTCAAGAACTAAGATGTTGCTATTTAGAAAAACTACAATTAGTCTCTCACTGAACTGAAGCAGAGTCAGTCACAGGATCATTCAGTGCAAGTCACGGTACAATTATTTTGAAGTTGTATCTTGAGTACTTGGGATCTCAGGAGTACTCCAGCTATAGCTTACAAAGCCACTGAAAATGGTCATTCACCAACAGAACGATTCCAGAAACCTTTGGTCCAAAAGCAGCTTTCTTCCTAACCACCTTTCCAAGGGGTCCCAGATCCTCTGGTCTCCCACTCAAGCCTATTAGATATGCACTGCACAAGCAGATGCACTGAACAGTATCGGTCCTGCTCCCAAGAAGAGATTGCAGCCAGGAGCCACATCCTGCTTGGTCTGGTTCTCTCTTCTGGAACTGTTCTGGGGAAGAGGGCAGGTGGCAGCAGGCCAAACTCCCAGTTGTTTCCCTTTCCAAGGGTATCAAACCTTTTGCATACTATACTGTGTATATGCAGAAGATCTGATTCCACAGCAAGGAAGGGCTGCAGTATCTGCCTGTTTCCTGCCATCAGAGTAACTCACTCTTCCAGCTAGAAAGGTTGGGCATCACCACCAACCTAAAAGGCAAAACAGTTGTGGTAATTCAGCTGTGAAAGTTTTCATGAACATGAAAGCATGGCTTTTTCCTCAGCTCTAGTTCATTCACAAGTATGAACGGTATGGCAGAAACCTTAATCTAGATTAGGTGTTCTTGGTGTTTTTAATGAGCTGAAGTTCATCACTGTATTACGGGAGATTCCACAAAATCTATACGTCTTCATCCGTCTGTTCTCTCACCTGGTCTTGCTCAGACACGCTGGAAGCCTCATCATCTGTTTGCTCACCCGAGTGGTACAACATCAGTGCATGAGTCTTATGAGTTATGGTAACAGTGCAGGGCCCCTGAGCCCACGGCTCTCCATCCACCTGCATCGGCATCTTTGAACTCTTCAAGATCAGCTAATATTAAATAGAAGAACACACACTCACAGCAGTTCAAAGTAGCTCTGAAGACACCTTTTACAACTATAACATACTGATTCTGCACCTTTTCAGCCTGGCCAGGGAGAAACTTAGTATATAATTAGTCGCACTCCTAGGCCACCAACGACAGCAACAGAGAACTGTTAATTATGACATAATTAATTTTTACTAAACAAGAGAAATATCTAGCTCAACTGCAAACTGCAATTTCAGATCAGACAGCTGAGTGCTTCAGATTCTATACTGTGTATTTAAAAAATTTTAGGGAAAGAGGTTCATAAACACCACTTACCCTGACTGTGTGTGCCTGCCCTAGGCGAACAGGGTTTGCTAGCTTCACCTGAATCTGGGCACAGTGGAAAGAACCATGAACACCAACAACTTCCAGAAGTCCATCATCATGTCTGTGAATCAATAATGAGACTCTTTATAGTGGTTCTCATGAGCTCTACAATACCTATCCAAATATTATAGAGTCTTTTAATGGCTGTTCCTATAGAGGAGACAAATGTTATTCTACAAATACGTTTATCTATTTGTGCTGGACAACAAATCACACTGAAGGGCAAAGGAAAACATATAAGAACACAAGTATGGACCAATACACCAGCTGTACACCCTAGCTAGCTTCTGGAAATTATGGATGTATGTCTTTCCAAGACTCATTGTGCATATTTAAGGCTCACAGTGGATTTATCTTCCATAAAATCGTACAATTTTCTGTCTTTTCAGTCAGTTATTAATCTACAGGAAAATCTTTTAAATGGCTTAATTTTTTAGACTTTGGTAAAAGACCTTGCCCAAATAATTTTTAGAAATCCAGGACCTTTTAACAGAACTATGAAGCATATTCATAAACATGGCTTCTGAAGAAGGAAGTCACATGAGGGAGTAACTAATGTATCCTCCTATTCTCCTCTTTAGTATTGCTCCAGCCTACTTAAGTATGGGAGTCAAATTTCCAGCTTGCTTTGTTATTATTTTATATTTTAACCTCTATTAAGACGTGTTCATTTATATTCTGAAATGGACACACATTCTACTTTTTGAAGACTATGTTTATTTTTATTAACCTCTTCAACCCTATTGTTTAATCATAGCAGACATTTAGAGAAGGTCTTTAAAAACCCTGATGTGTGAGATGCACTTAGTCCAAGTCTGTAACATGAGGAAAACAAAAATCTGAGATAGCCTACTGTCACAAGGAACCCTCCTGGCTTTCAGACAAGGCTGGCTTACGTAACCAGCCTAGTGGAGGGAATTGCTTACACTACAAGAACTGCTAAAGGAAATAAAAATAAAAATGCACTGCGTACCTTGCCAAGGGGTAAGGTTCATCTCCCATTCCTTCCCAGAGCCTACAGCCACCTCCCCAGTATCCAATGTTCAGGACAATGATGCCTTCCAAATTGGGCAACTTGATTCTCTCACCGTCCAACTCTAGCTTTAAAAGACAAACAGAAGTTAATTACTGTGGATCAAATTCAGTACTTCAGTATAAGCTGGTTACTCTCTTTATGCATTTAATAGGCTTCCACTTGAAGAACTGTGCAAACAGAACGTTTTTTTTTAAATATGAAACGAAAACACAAATTCTGATTTCACAAGATATCCAAAGCTGTATTAAATTTGTGTTAATAGAGAAAAGAAAAAGAAATTCTTACTTATGTAAGTCTTGGGCTCAAAGGCAAATTTTATCTGAATATTGGTACTTGAACTCACAGAACTGAGTCAAGGCCAGAAAAAAAAAATCAAGCTATTTTCAGTAAGACATGAATTCTCTGAAGTAAGCTGCAGATAGCAAATGGAACATCAAAAATACTCCAAGTCCAGAGCCTCTTTATACAAATATCATATAGATGTAAACCGCAAAGCTTTTCCCCCTCCGTTTCACAAGGTAAGTTTTTACACTCCACTGATTGTCCAGAGAATAAACAATTTTAAAAACTTACCTCAACCTTTTTGTTAAGATCTTTACATTCTTGTACTAAGCAGTCTTTGGTTCCATAAAAAAAATAAACAGCCTATAAAAACAGGGAGAACAGAATACACTGTTAGAAAAAGACATTACATATGAAGGCCATTTGAAATATTCATATATAGTTATGGTTCTATAAACCTTATCTAAAATTCATACATAACATATTTGCACATCCTTCAACTAAGCCTTCTTCATCATATAGGCTACAACTTGCATAAGAAACTTGCTTTCCACTTTAAAAGGAATGAACCCATTAAGTTTCAAAGCAAATGACATTCTAAACAGAAGTCAAACAAACAGCATATTCTGTAAGCAAGTAGGTAAGAAGAGGCAAGGTAGAACACTTGTCAGTAGGCTGGAAACATATTTTACCCCTGGAATCCTCTCCCCAAGAAAAATGAATTCAAACTCTTCGAATGGCATGAAAGGAAGTAGGGGAGTAAAACAATGTAAAGTGAAAAATAGCCTCAAGTCAAGTCAACTACTACAAGGAGAAAACGTCACTTTATCAAACATACCTTATTAATAATTCTGCTGGAAAACAGAGAGGGGGTCTTCTCACGATGAGCATGAAAATTTAAAGCCATGAGAGCATCAGGTCCTATAGAAAAGTAGTTGTTCATTGTGAATACCTGTAAGACAGAACTTCTAGTTATGGTCTTATTAAATATCATTTCATGATTTAAAGTCATGGTGTTTAATGGGAAGTAGGTAACCAGAAAAATAAGTATAAGCACACAAGTATTCCACAGAACTTGTATTTATACTTGCAAGTCATACCTTTGGTTTCCTTAAGTTGTAGTATCCTTTGTTTGTTACTTGAACCTTCCATCTGAAAAACAACAGCCATTGCTTAGACTCATGACAGACAGACTGTTCTCAGTATCAAAGCTGTAGTTAAGAATCTCTTACCTATACTGAGATCAAGTCAAAAGATTCACATTTAGTTAAATTATGAAAGAGTTTAACCATGTTCATTTTGGACCTCAGTTATTTTGTAGTTCCCTCCAACAATAATCGTGTTTCTTTACATATATTGCTGCAGCTGGCTATCAGTAGAGCTATAGCAGTATTTGGTTCTGAAGAATTTATCTTTTCACTGTTACTTACCTGTCTAGTTTGATTCCATCTGCCTCCATGACATTTCGTAAGATTTGTTCCACAGGGACTTCTCCAGCATAACCTGCACCCCAGCCCAGTGTATTGGACAGGTCATTACCTGTTCCCAGAGGTAAAATTGCAACTTGTGGAATATAACGTTCTTGCCCCTAGGATACAGAAACACTGCATATTAGCTCCTTCTTCAGCACTCATTTTCTCCCTTTTATCCCCAAATGTTCAGGTTAGATAAGTGTCACTAATTTTCATAGCAGCTTGTTACACAGTGCAGAGCAATAGAGCTGGCAGTGTTAGGATAACTGATGGCACATTTAAGTACTTATTGTAGAGATAATGCAAAGGAAGGAAATGTTAAACCACTGTGAGAAGAGAATACAAACACAATATGGAAACAAGGCAGTGTTAATACTGCACATATAATGCTAGATTATTCAACCATGGGCAGAAATTCCCATTCTCCAGGAAGGAAAGTCAGTATTTAAGTTTCAGAGATGCCACATACACACACAGATCTAACTGTCATCAACAGATGGAGTGGATGATAGTCACCTCTGCAGATCAGAGTGACAGAAACTGACATTATAAACAGCCACCTTAGCAAAGGCTCTCTTTACCACAGAAGGGTGAGCAGTTACATCACACGTACTATGGCCTTTGAAATTCAGCTCTGAGAAGTATTTGCAATAAGGGGCATTACGATTACTGTTTTTTCAAGAAAAGTTATCAGCCAGGCAACCTGTGTTTGAGTCTCAAGATAAATGAAGGGAGCAAATAACCTACTGCTGATAAGAGAAAGGTTTTGCTGATAATGTCAACAGTATTTATGTAACTCCAATGACTCGATTTGAATATTTGGAAACAAAGAATCCAGACTTCATCAACTATATTGACTCTGAGGGACAATACATCAAGTGTCCAAGACCAAGTAACCATATACCCACATTCATTAACCTTCACAGTTACTTTGTTGCATTTCTACTTTATCAGTACATAACAAATTCTCAAAGAAGCTCAGTCTGACTATGCATGAAGTTGCAATAATGGCCTTCAACTACAACATTTCATGTATCAACAAGAAAGCCACAGGAAAAAAAAAGACAAAAAAGACATTGCTGTAAGAAGATTAACTTTCTTCCTTTTATCACTAGAGAAAAAAGTTTATTTGGTAAAGCACTGAAGTCTTAGTAATTATTCTTCAATCTTAATTTTCTCAGGAGTTCTTAGTAGTACCCTGTAACTCGGAATATCTTCCATTTCAAATCAACAGTAAACATACAGCTTATTTTTAGCTTCTCTACTTGCTGTTAATAGGGTGAGGCTACAGGCTGACAGATTCTTTAGAATATATGATAAGGAGCAGAAGCAAATTACTGTACTCATCCATGTACTGGCAATATAACCAGTATAGCCAGAAAAATGATGAGGTTATTATAAAAGATTGAGTGAGCTGGGAGAAATAAGCAGTCAGAGCACATTAGCCATTATTAGTGATGCCATTTATGACAAATAAATCTACTTAGATGAAGAGGAAAGAACAATGCATAAAATATTCTGCAGCTTGTTTATGTTCTACAGAAACGAACGACTTTAAATATAATTTTAAATCTAAAACTTTCATATTTTTCCTGAACTCCAGGGACTCATAACAAGATGCATATCCCTCCCTCCCAGGTACAGCAATTCCGCAAATACTTCTCCATAGGCTTATTCAGGAAGATGAAAACAATAAATGTAGGTAAGAGATTAGGTGAAGCACTCTAGCAGCTCCAAAACATCTTTGAATTTATTCACAATACCTTTATCTTCATTTCATCAATTGCATCCAGGACCCAGCCTACAGTGCCATCCCCACCACAGACAAGAACCCTGACAGCGTTGCAAGGCAGCAAGGTACAAAGTTGGAGAGCTTTAGCAGGTGCAATTTTGCTTAGATCAAAAACCTAGAAGAAAGGAAAATAAGGAGGTTCTGTAAGTTCACAGAACATGACTCGGGATTTGCCTCACAGATAAAACAACTTCAAGAAGTTTGTTCTAATGCAAAACAAAGATTCTCCATTTACAACGTTACATTGACTTTTACGAGCAGGATTTGGTTTCCCAAGTTCACAACAGAGCTCCAGCTGCTTCACTCAGAATAAATGCCATTGATAAACCCAGCTGACAGAGCCCTAAGAAAAGTCTGTATCTAGAGGCATCATGATGAATTCTGTAAAGATGAAAGAGTTTTATCTAAGGTTATTTTAAAATATTCAGCATACAAAGAGGTTTATTATTTAAAGCCATACTGGGATGCATTTAAAACAAACACATATTGATTTCTATTGGGCTATATTCTAAGGCTGGGCTTTCAACTTTAAAGGAAGAGTATTAAGGTGCAGCCAGGAAATCCAAGGAACAAGTAACTGCCTTACGTCAGCATCCTGTGCCACCCCAGTGGATTTTAAGGGGAAAGCGACAACACAAAGCAGCAGCTATAAGCACTGGCATTTTCACAAGTGAGGATTTAAACAAGTACAGGTTTCAAATTAAGATCTAAATTTTTAATTTTCTAAAAATTTCTCTATTTCAAGAGACAGATACTTATCATCAACAGAATTACTACGTGTATTACTATAAATAGAAAACTGGATCTGTATGAGAACCACAATGAACTTGGGGGTGGGAGGAGCCTCTGCACTTTTGGTCTCTCTCTATAAAGCTATTCTTTCTAAAAGAACAAACTACATAAATTTGTTTCCTTTACTGCTCTCCCACAAGATCCTACTGCCATTGTGTAAGCAAAGTGATTGTTTCTTTTCATTTAAACTATTATTTCATTATAGTGGCTTTTCATGTTGAGTACCTGAACGGGGTTCAGCAGAATTTTAAATTCTCCTAGTAAAGTTTCACCCATGTTGTTTCCACTACGAGTATTAGCCAGTATGATTACTGGCATCCAGTGTTTTCTGCAGTAAGGTACTACCTGCAAAAAGGTAACAGTCAGTCAGTCACACAAATACTGCATTCTGAAAACGTTTAAAGCCTTGCTCCAAAACCTGTCCCCTCTAAGTGCTGAAATAAGAAAGTGAACAATTACTCTGAAGTAATCAAACCAGAAATAAATACTTCTGACACACCAAGGCTGAAGATTTCTATTCTACAGTGCCTAGGACAACAAATACTACAATGTTATGAACACAGTAGTAGAAAAATCCCAAAACATTCAAGGAAATAAGGTACCCAAATCTGAGTGTTGTTTTGGATTAACAAAATCCAAATGTCTGCTCATGCTTCAACTACCATGTTAATAAAATGACAAACACCTCCCAGTTCACACTGCAAGTACTTCATGCGTATTGAAACATGTACCTGATAGTTATTAACCTGACAATGCATGAGTTGAAGTTTTGATGTGTTTGGATTTTTATTAAATATATTATAAAACCAAGCAGCAGTAGACAATTACCTTTTCATAATTGGTTCTCTTGTCCTTACGCATCTGGTTGATTGTAGACAAATAGTATGGTGGAATAATTAAGTCTCTGAATTCTCCAAATGTACACTCCTCAGTCTTTAAGCAATCCATCATGCATTCATCATGTACAGTGTACTGACACCACACACATCTGGAAAAGAAGGGCAAAAACCATGAAAAAAAATCCACAAAACAGGCACATGGATTTTGCTCATTTATTTTAGAAAGGCTAACTCTCTGAAAAGTACTTCTGCTTACATGCACCATTGTAAGTCATATTTTAAGCACGTGACAGAGATAAACAAGCATTTCCTGAAGTTCACATGACTATGTATTGGCTACAGAAAATTACATAACTCAGTCATGTGCTTGGAAGTCTAGAAAACGATTTGAATTCTGTGGGGAAAAAAACCCCAACAGTTTTAAATTAATTCTATTCTATTTAATTCCAAAACCAGGGGCTAATTTTTTAAGATTAAATTTCTTAAGACTGATAATACCCCTTGAAGTGTGAATCCTCAAAAGTTACATGGTACTGTACAAGGCTGATAGGATTTTGTTATACAAAACTGCTCAGCTTTTTGACCTATTCTGAAAGCTGTCCTGGAAAATGGACCAGAACAAGAGGAAATACTGCAGTATCCACCACCAGCCTCTGCAGAATGTTAATCCTCCTCTGCTACATCCAAAGCCTTGGTTTAAGCAGCTGTGAAAGCTATTTTTGGAGTCCTTCTGACTAATTCAGCACACAACTAGAGCAGCAATGATACTTGCCCTGTTCTGTGACTTTCTTCTTTTCCTCTTCTTCCTTCCCCCTTTGCCTCCAAAATCCTCTCCTCCCCTCCTCTCCCACACACACTGTCTCTCAAGGTCTCGTTTCTGATAGTGTACTCATTTACACTGTAATTCTGCTTATTTACCAAGCAATCTGACAGCATCACACAGAAGCAAAGCAAAAGGTATCAGAAATATAGGCTGGAAAGATGACATCCTTTGAGAAGGCTGAAGTAAACGCTGTGTACCCTGGACCTGGACCACTAGCACTATATTTTGGCATAACATGCCACTGTGTGTCATGCTGGTAACTTTGCAAGCAGCCTTACTGATGACAGTGAAAACCCATTCAATGGTTCCTTGAAATTTACCACTCTTACCACAGACTTTAACTATAGATGATATTACAGTAGCTTTTAAAAATTCCCATTAGTTTTTTTTGAGTATCCTTGAAAACAAACAATGTAAACCAGCTACAGGACAGTTCCTTGTTCTAGTTACACTGAGCAGATGCCAATTTTACAGAGGTGCATATACACTCTGGTGCTCTGAATTGTGAGCTGTGTCACCCAAATTGCTCAGGCTAGCTGCTGTACAAATGACAAATGTGTGAGAACCTTCTTAAGGTCACCTCCTAAAATATAAACTCTCTTGCATGTAGAGAGCCTTTTATATGTAACTACAGTAGCCAGCACATCAGGCTGGAGTAATGTGATAAAGAGAACAAGCGAACGTGAGATGCAATGCCATGCTCTTAATCTATGACTCGGACTACCCACAAGCACGTGTTCTAATTTTAGGTTCTTTGAAGCTGTTTTTTAACAGAGTTCCATATTTGATTGTCGCAGATCTCCTTCGGGGTAACGTGTTCCAACAAACCTGTGGAAAATACACCACCATATGGCATCATACATGCTCGTACAAAGCCACCTTGCCTTGCAGTACCTGTAGTCGCAGAGCTTGGGCTGCGTGCCGCACTGTTGTTTGCATATCACACAGCAGCTGCAGAGCGGGACGTTGCCTCTGATCCAGCGGTGTGGCATAGAGCTGTGGGCTCCACCATTGCTCCTCATCATAATTTCCTTGCAGAGAAAGAGCTGGTCGGCCTTCTTGAGGCATCCTTCGCTGACACGCAGGCCGCAGCAGTCGCAGAAAGCACCCTGCAGGATGTGCTGAGCACAGACGCAGCAGTAGGAGGGCTGGCCGAAGAGGTCTGTGTAGTGCCAGTCGTGCTTGCTCTTGCGGAAGATGTCTCGGATCAACAGCTGCCGCCGGGACCGCTGGAAGCTGCACCACAAGGTGATCAGCACCGGCAGGATCACGGAGCACAGAGTCCAGAACACCAGGCTCCAGTCTGCGAGGACGGAGGAGGAAAGGCTGCTCCTGCCCTCCGTCCCTTCCATCCCTCAGCAGCGCGGCCTAACCCCTCACACCTCTCGGGCACACGGCAGGGCGAGCCCGGCAACGGCCTCGCACTTCAAGGGGCCAACGCGCACCTTCATGGAGCATCTTTTAACCCCCTATAAGGACTCGGCACCTCTCCGCCCTCACACCTGACCTGCCAACCACGAGAAGGGGGCCGGTGCCGACCAGCTGCGAGGGGCTCCGCCGCTGCCCGCCCGGGCCTAGCGCAAGGCCTCCTCCGCCTCGGCCCTTCCCCGGCCCGCTCCCCTCAGATGGGAGCCGCCGCACGGCTCCGGCTGACCCCGAACGCTCCGCTCCCACTCGGGCCCCTCTGCCGGGGGGCACACGGCGCCGAGGCCCCGGCCCCTCACACCGCCTCCCCTCAGGCCGCCGCGCCCCCCTCCGCTGCCCTGCGCCCGCTTCCCCCTCCGCGCAGCGCGGCGGCTCCCGGCGGCGGCTCCCCCCTGCTCCGGGCCGAGGGGCGGCCGCAGCGCGGGAGGCGGCGAGCGGCGGCCTGAGGGGATGCGCGGGGCGGCGGAAGCGGAAGCGGCCGAGGGGGGTTGCCAGGAGACGGGCGCCGCCCGGAAGCGGGCGGGACGGTTTGTCACCGGGGTATCGCGATTGCGGGTTGGCGGCCGCGATAGAGCGGCAGCTCGCTGGGCACAGGGCCGCACAGCCAGGCGGAGGGGGAGGCTTCCTCAGGCGGCGTTACCGAACTGTTTGTTCCGTTATTACCCCAAATATAAACGGTTTTCTCCTCATCACTTCTGTCCTGACGTGTTAAGACTGCTCAGCAGTTATAAAAATAAATAGTTGCTGCTATCAGGAACTACAGTTTTTTGCACTTTCAAGACAGTATTTTGAACATGAGTCACAGAACAGCCTTGGTTGGAAAAGACCTCTAAGCTCCCCCAGTCCAACCATTAACCCAGCACTGCCCAGTCCCCACTGCCTCATGTCCCTCAGCACCACATCCACACGGCTCTGACACCCCGCCAGGGATGGGGACTGCCCCACTGCCCTGGGCAGCCTGTGCCGGTGCTGGGGAACCCTTTCAGTCAAGAAATTTTTCCTAATATCCAATCTAACCCTCCCCTGGCACAACTTGAGGCCATCACGCCTCGTCCTGTCACTGTTACCTGGCAGAGACTGACCCCCCACTACCTCCTCCTTTCGGGGAGCTGTAGAGAGCAATGAGGTGTCTCCTCAGCCTCCTCTTCTCCAGACTAAAATCCATATAGTATACATAACATTTCTTGCATTTTAGGCTGTTGGTATCTTAAACCACATTCTGAAAAATGCAAACACTCCACAGTTTGACAATACTCAGGTTTCCAAGTAAAAGTCCCATAACGGGATTTCAGAACCCCTGAACTGCTTCGTTTCCATCACCTCTCTGACCCTGGTCAGGCCCCCACACCTACAGCACTCTCCCTGTGAGCCCATGATTCTGTCAGGTTTTTATCAACTGATAAATAATTGTGGGAGCAGGTGAGCTGCTCCAGCCCGGTGAGCTCAGGTGAGGTGTCTTGCTGGTGTCCACCAAAGCGAAGCACACCCCGAAGGTGTCCGTCCAAGGGGACAGTCACACAGCCCCTTGCTCTGACCCTCTGCTCCTGAACCTTTCTGTATCTTAACGCTTTTAAGACCAGCAGCTGTCAGCCGGATTTCACTGAAACTGGGCAGACACAGTGTGGCACAGACAGAATAAACACCACTTTACAAAATAAAAAGGCACAAATGAAGAGACGTGCTCAGAGGCAGGCTGGCAAACCCTGGGCGATGCCCTGTGGTGCCGGAGGTGTGGGGATGTGCTGCACCTTTCCCTTGGAGGGGAGATGCTGATTACTCACATCTCTCATGCAGGAGCTGATAATGAGTTCGGACTCCTTATTTCACACAAAGGGACACTGACTTCCTTTCCTACACATTGTTAATGCTGGTGCTCTATGTCCAGCACAGAGCTACCTGGGAGAGGTCCAGACATTTCTCAAGGCAGAAATTAGCTGTTTGTAACAGTTGTTAACCTACGTTCTTAATTCACACTGTGTTTACTTATAAGGACATTTATAATCCTGCTTTCTTCTAGCTTGTCCTGAAGAGAATTATTATGTGAGTTTTCATTTGTATGATTCTATTAATTAGATAAAAATCTCTCTGCTTTGTTTTTCAGCAGTGATAGTTTGTCTTTGCTGGAGTTAAACCACATTAATATTTACTTCTGTGCTGGAGTAAATTTAGAGACAGTTTTGGACAAAGGGGCCCCTTTGTGGCTGCCCTTGAGATTAACATTCAGGAACGGGCGATTGTTTTCTTTAAAAAATAATCATTTATCTTGGGCACCCCAGCCATCGCTTGCTATGCTAGATGCAAGGTCATGTGTTTTATTTTCATGAATTAAAAATATCCAGTGTAACTCTGAAACCTGAAGTGGAAAAATGGTCTTCTATTTTCTTTCCCTCAGGAACAGAGTTATGCTGAGAATGTGTGAGCAGATAATAGCCATATTCAAAACTTCAGGCCAGATGTCTTCAAAATCATACTATCACTCAAATTAGTTAAAGGATAAACAAACATTTGTGACTGACGTAGCTACTTCAAATAGGCTAATGCCTTGGTCAGCGTTACTCATTTTGGAACAGACTGAGAGAAAGCAGAATCAAAATGAAGAAGTTACTTGTGGTTGTCTTCTTTTTGGTCCTCATGACCACTTTTACAGGTAGGAGTTTATATAAAACAAACCTGCTTATGTCTATAGAGCTATAGAGCATATTATAATAGTGTTAGTCTGTCAGCCTTGTATTTTAGTATGTCCATATTTCATTTTTAATACTTGACTATTTTTATATTGCAGGCTTTCCATAATTTGATTTTTAACAATCATGCTATTGTATTAGATATTTTACTCTCTGCCTTACCACACTGCAGTAATTTATTATAAAACCAAAAAGTTTTATTTTATGAGCTTACTCTTTTAATATTATTTTGCCAAGGTCCTGCAATGTTCAATGCAATCTCTCCTTTGCAACAAAAGTCTAACTCATTACTTTGAAAAATGATCCTGAAGAGTAAAGCAACACAGAAAAGAAGAAAGAATTGGAGGAGTTACTAACGTCAGTGGTTAGATGGTGCTGTTATATTTTCTCATTTTAGAGAGTGACATGAATATGTAGGGTTTGCTTCATAGTGGTAGAACTATAGAAAGCATGAGTATAAAAATGGTTTAAAATTCCACTCATATCTCCTGGAATGCAACATCCCCTGGGAAGGGGCTGTAATGAAAGAACACTTTGTATATAGACAAAAATCAGGTTTGGAGACATTTCATTTTACAACTGACAGATAAAATATTAACTTTTTGGTAATTTCAGAACTAATTTCTGCTTTTCTGTCTCTAGACACTTCACCAGTTTTGACTGAGAAAGATGCCAAACAGATTCTGAGAACTCGTCGTGAAGACAGACCGAGAAAAGCTGGTTTCCCTGACGAGCCAATGAGGGTGATTTAGGATATTTATTTTAAAATTACACTAACTAAAAAAAACCCCTCCATACCAAAACTCCCAAAACATTTGTGCTCAGTATTAAATTTCTATAGATTTAGTTCCAAGCAATACGTTACGAATAGCACCCTTTTAAGCAGCTGAGTTCTTCCTTAAAATATTAAAACCCCTCTTTACATTCTTTCAGTTGCTGCTAAGTGCTGAATATTGCTCAGGAAACGTGTGCTTGCAGAACATGGAAATTATTTATCACGCTTCAAAAATGCCGATTTAATTATTGAGAAGAAAGTGGCTTTTCATTTATAGAAATGTGGGTTTCATCAGGTTGTTCCTGAAAAACTAAATAACAGGAAATGTCTTCTGCTTACGGTACATTCTGCACTCAGGGCAGAAAGGAGATGTAGGTGTCAATGGTCAGTGTGGAGATTGAGGTAGTTCTGAACTAGCTTTTAAAATCACTTACTTTCATTGCCTTATTTATGAGTGCTACAGATAGGATGGTTTGTTATGATATTGTAGAAGCTTTTAGTTGTTCGCTTAATGCAACAGCATTGTTTATTCATGCATTATTTACATTATTTATTTTTAAACCATATTACAAGAAAAGTAAAAGAACTAACGAGCCTTCTGTTTTCCTTGCTTTGACAACATGTAACATAATTCTGCGCTTCTCAAGAGGTACTTAAGGTATTTTGAAATTACTGCCTATTTCTTTCCAAAGTAAATAAACTGTGCTAAAATTACATGGTTCTGAAGAGGCAAAACCCACAGAAGCTAGAAAGCACACAATAGATTGTGCACGTATGATGAATACAAGGGGCTGAGTTTAGCAAGATGCTGAACACCTCTGAACTCCGTAGGACACGTATGTGGCAGGGCTGTGGAGACAGACAGTGGCTGGCCATTTCTAATGGCTATTGTATAGCAGCCAAAAAGAATCCACCTCACAACCCACAACTCCTTATTTATGCACTTCTTGGTCAAGTGTGATGGTCACAACAAACCAAAGCTGTCACAGGAATGTTGCACCATGCTTGTTAACAATCTTTTACAACAAAGACTGTACAACAGAGCCAACACCCAAAAGGCACAGGCTTCACTGCTGCCCACAGCATGGATTGGGTTGATTCCTAAGCTGTTGTTCAATGTGCCTTGTAGTTTTTGAAAATTAGTGGGAATACAGCTCCCATCTATGCTTATGCTTAATATACCACCCCAATTATATGTTATGTAACAAATATAACATATATTAAAACCAAAATAAATAAAACAGTACAGAAGTTGGATTGTGTTAAATCCTGTATTACGGGATGCTCTTAGCTATATGGTTTAGTTTCAGGTAGTCCTGCGAGGAGCAGGGAGCTGGACTGGATGATCCTTATGGATCCCTTCCAACTGGAGGCATTCTATGATTCTCGGTGGGGAGCAGAGGGAGCTAGGGCTGGAGAAGTGTTTGATTACTGACCTCTGCTGCTCTGTCCTCGCCATTTCCCATTCGACTATGAGTAGTAGCAAACACTTTGTTGAAAAATTCCAGCCTTCTTTTTATTATTATTATTATTATTTTTCTATACAGCAATGCTGGCTTTCTGTAAGAAAACCCAAACACAAGAGTATTTGTTTTTCTCACTAAATGTCAAGGTTTTCAGTAGAAATGGAAATAACTTCCAATAAAAAAAACTATCCCCCCCTGCAATGTGGAACATGGAGGTTTTTCCTTGTGAATGAAGGTGCAGGGCTGCTGTACCCCTGTGCACAGTTCTGCCAGCTCAAGGAGAAAAACTGATTTTGTATGGATTCTTTGTAGCAGAGTGAAATGAATGCTGGGATGAACCCACCACCTCTGTTCATCTATTTTAGGCAAAAGCTGTTTGTACTAGACCAGATCATGCTGAGCTGGGGAATTTAATTTGCAATTCTTTGTGTCACTCTTTGACTTCCACAGTGCTGTTTCAGTCAAAAAACCCCTGTTCAGTACAGACAGCAAGATCTGCCATCTTTGATTATTTAAAAAACGTCATTTATGTTTTTGGCATGTTTTAATCTTACTTTGACTGAGATCCTGCTTTTTATCATGTGGCATTTTCTTGGTCATACAGTTCTGTTCTCTGCCTGTTTGTAACACAGTCTGCAGGTTCAGACTGCAGCCTCACAGAGAGATTTGAGCCAGCTCTCCTTGTGCTGTGAGGACAGAAAGCACAGCAGAAGGCAGGATACTGGTGCTTTCTACAGGCACCCAGTGTCCCAACCCTCTGGTCAGGACAAAGAGCAAAGGATGACAGCAGGAATACTTGGCCAGTGCAAAGGGTTTGTGCTACAGCTTCCATTCCTACAACACCTACTGTGCAAAGCAATGGGGGTACATTTTGAAAAACCTATCTAGTGTTCACAAAGCCTTTGAGCCCCCATGCGCTAGGACTTTCAAAAAGTAAATTTTTTAAAAGGTAACTTTTAAAAGTAAATTTTGTTTCTGATGGAGGCCAAGTTTTTGGCACACAGCTCACTTTAGTTTGGTAAGTTGTTGCTCACCCCAAAAAACTATACCTTACTATGGGAATTCACATTATTTTATGTATCACAGAAAGACCAGTCGGCACCGATGCATGCTGCTACTGGAACCCTTCAGAGTACTGCCACATCATCCTATAAAGGGTTAATGCTTTTTTAATCATCAGGAATCAGTTTTCAAAAGAGGCTGCACCAGACCTATCTGTGAGAATCCTTCTGTACCCTCAGGACAAACAGAGGCTTCTGTGTCAATATACAAATAAGAAATGTATATGCAGGATTCCTAATTTATTAATATTGTTGTAAAATTCTTGCTCAATACCTTCACTAATCTGGATGATAATGTCGTTCATTAAATATTGCTAGGTTGGGGCAAGCTGACTAGCAACACAATTTCATTATATTTGATAATTTTAAGGGGGAAATTAATTTTTCTTATATAAGCTGTAAAATTCTCCTGGTTCATTGACCTGACATTAGACTTGAATGATTACATAATTAAATTACTTTTTCTTTTCTTTAAATAGGAGTATATGCTTTACCTTCAGGACTTGGAGCAGAGATCTGAAGAACAATTCCTTGAACACTGGTTGAACCCACATTGCCTCCCACACTGCAACAGGGATTTAGTGCATCCAATCTAATGTTTGTACCTACCCTGCAATCGGTATATATATTTCTTTTACAGTGCATATTTCTTTCTTAGTAAAAGGCAGAGCCACAAAGTGGAAGAGGAGAGAATAGGCAATGGCTGGAGGAAGAATCTTATGCTGAAAGGTGTCTGTCAGCACAGTAGTGGCAGGGAACGTAAGTGTCCTGGGCATCAACTGTGGCAGTGCAGTTCTGACCATGTTAATACATTTGGTTATGGATATAAGCTGGTAACTGTATCACATTCTTACTAATGTTGCTTCAGATTGCTCTTGTTTCTTTCCTGTCTGCTTGTGCTCTTTTTCCAACTCATCTATTTAAGTCCTGTGCTTGTTCACTTAGCTCTCAGTAGGACTGTGCCAGGATTAAACTCACAGTTGTCATTGTTTAGATATTTAAGATGCAGTCTGACCTGCCAGCAGATGAGCCTGTTCTGCAGTATCTCAGCTGTAATAATTTGCTAGCTGCTGATTTTTTAAAATGGAATTCACTATTTATGCTGGTAAACATTAACATAGAACATTTTCACAGAGCTTGCATGGATTATTAGTTCTGTTTATGATTTTCAACATTAGTGTAATATACAGCATCATTTGCTTTATTGCCTCTGTTATCATATGCATCACAGAGTTCAATGGGAAAATATAGTCCAAAGCACAGTACAGAAACCAGGCACTACTCACAAGCCAGTAGGTGATAAAATGAGACATCCCAATAGTAGTCCATGCACGTTAGGTTTGTGATATGGCCATCCTTTTTTTCCCCTGTGTGTTTTGCGTACAGTTATATCAGCTTATAACTACATTAAACATGTGATATTTTGGGGTAAGGAACATATAGGATTGTAAATTATATATATTAATCATAAACTCTTCTAATTACCCCATAGCTGTTTGTGATGCCAAAAAAAAAAAAAGGAAGATATACTCACATCTGTGTATTTTTATAACAGGATAAACCTTTCTGCTTACATTCTTTAAACAGATTTGGGATTTGTCAACAGGGATAAATTTGAATCATCACCATAATAGCGTTGCTGTATCACTCACGGTTAACTTTTTAACATAAAAATTACAGATTTAGCTCCATACTTTCATAAGCATTTAAGCACTGGAATACAGAGATGGGCTCTGTCAGGGCTGATTTTTTTCAAAATATAGAAAGCTCACCTGCTTAAAATTCTGCCAGGCATCTCTTTGTACCGCTATGTATCTAAATACCTTTAAAATCTTGATGTTGGGGTGGAATTCAATGGAGCTATGCTAATCCATAAGAAGCCAAAGGTCTGAAACTCCTTTAAAAACAAAACCATAAAATTCCCAGACCTTAGCCCTAGGAGGTAAGTTGGCAGTTTTCAAAAAAATCTTCCATTTGAGCTCACTTCTACCCTGCTCACAGGCTACAGTGAAGATTTAATGTTAGAAAAGTGCTTAAATCATTTGAAGCCTTTTGTACATTATTAGTATGGCCAATGTCAGCATGTGTTTTAATTGTATTTTCTTTTTTTTTTTTTCCCTGCAGAACTCTTCATGGGCACTGAAGAGGATATATACTATGACTGTGTTAAGGAGGACAAGACTATTCCTGCATTGGCTACATGCTCATTGTAGAGCTGAACCTCTTCGCCGTACAGCACAATCCTAGTGATACAGCAAAACCTCCAGCTACAAAGGGCTAGATGTGTTATAGACCACTGTATATTTTCTACCATTAATGACTGCATGCATGAGTAAATCAGTCGAGGGTTTCCCCCAGTTTCTGAGGTATGGACAAGAACAAATCATTGATTAGCCCTAGAGTATGCTTTCTAAGGGTACAGCTTTAGTCTGAAGCAAAAGGGACCTAGAGGGAGAGGTCCACAGAAAACTGAAGAATACAAATGTGAAGGGCAGCTTTCTGGACTGTGGAGGAATCCTTAATTACAGTTTCCTAGGTTAAATAATGTTGTATGAAGACATAACATTTATGAAACACTAATCTATGTTTAATTGCCTGATAAGTATTTCATGTATTGTTTCATAATAAAAGCTTGATTCAAATCCATTTTCAGATGCTTTTGTTACCTTACTAACTATATACTATAGCATATAGTAACTGAATACTATCTACTGACAAAAATCACTGGAAGTGAGGCTCAGAATTGCACAGTACTAAGGCAACATCAGAGGACTTTCTAGGATCAGCAGCTGGAAAGCACTATGGTACAGTCTAATAATTTGGTAGTTTCTCTGCAGAACTTTTCCCTTTCCTTTATAATTCAGCCAGGTCAGGGACATGTATACAGCCATCCCTTTTCTGCCTGTGCGCCTTTATAACTTATGCCTTGGTATAGAATATCTCATACAGTCAGATGATAAACATATGTTATCTGCAAAACAACATGAAAAATGTCTTGATGGCTCTTATGTGACTGTTAGGATCTGCAATGGCAATAGAATTAGTTATGAATGGACCAAAGTGAACTTTCAGAGTTCCTCACTGCAGTCACACTAAGAGCCTGAGGACTCATAGCAAAATAAAAACCAATTTTATGAAGATACATGAGGTGATTACTGCTGCAACAGAGTATTTGGTAGGCTGAAATAGATCAGTCCTTCTAGCAAACTTCTCTTCCAGTAAGAGAGCTCTCCTAGATGACTCCAAGGAAATAATTTAAATCTCAAAGCATCAAAGGCTTGCTTTCCCCTACTGTCAAGATGAAATCACAGATTAAATCTGGGAGTGTAAAAAAGTATAATCAGGCTGCTATTGTGTGCTTCATTCATAATACTTCCAACACATAGATCTCAATTTGCATATCTCCATTGACTTTGAAGTCATTAGGTGAAATCCTGGCTCTGTATTTTCTTGTACAGTGAAAAAATCATGCTGATCCCAATTATGCCAAGTTCTACCCAGTGAAAGTTGATTTAAATACTTGTCTGAAGTAAAGGAACTCACATCTAGTTATATTCAGTCACAAGTTAGGTAACTAGTAAGGTTAAATAGTAGCCTCTAGGTCTTCCACAGTAACACTGAGCTAATCCTAAAGCAAACATGTGGAAGAGATTTTTTTTTTTAATTGGTTTTAAGTTTGCTTTTCCACTTAGGGTTGAAGGATCTCATATAGGTATCTCCAAAGAAAAGTTAAGTATTATTATGTCTAATTTACAAAGAGAAAATTAGAAACAGAAAGGTGAAGTACTTCCAGGTGCCTGTTCCATGCTTTCTCCCACTTCATAAGGGGAAAAAATTTGGTATAGTGTTAATAGTTTTTAGCCCACATTTGCGTTAGGCCAATTCATCTATCTCATGTTTGCACTCAGATTCAAATCAAAACCATTACCAGTGTTTCTAGAATTCCAGCATTTAAGCTTCTTTACAAAAGTAAACTCTCTCTTAAAAGTATCTACATTTCTGTTCTGTGGTAGAACTGACCAGTGGCTGCTCTGCTGTGTTTTTATCCTCTTCCTCTACACAGATCCTTCCTTCAAAGCCATGCTGTGCTTGAAATCATCTAAAGCTGAACTAGATCGAGTGTGTTCAAGAACTAGTTGGAGGTTTATTTTTGTCCACATCTAAAATCTTAGGGGAAAACACCAGACTTTTATGCATGCATGCAAGCCATTAGCTTTCTGACTGGGTGAAGTTTTATGATAATCTATACAACATAAAGTAATTAGAATTTGCAAGTGAAAGCCATGAGAGGGCTTAATATAATGAAAATAAGAAGAACAAGTGTTCTGAAAGTTGTATACTGAAGATGGGAAAGTTGGCAAAACAGCTGATTTCCAAATGCTTTTACAGAAAAGGATCACAACAGGCTTGGGAAAATCATCTATGAAAGAGATAAACATATCATTACCTTTAATCACTGACTCATTTTATAGGCAATGCCTGGGAACATTGTCTTTTCTCATCTGAAAAAATGCCCACTAGATGCCACTGTTTCTGCATATAACTGCCATCACAGCCCTCCATGGCTCTTCCACTCAAAATACTGCATCCCTTCTTCTCCCCCCTTGTTTTTTCACTCCTTCTCTTAAAATGCTCAGCTCAGATGATTGAAATAAAAAGTCACCTCTAAACCATAAATAAAAAATAAAAGACCTTTAGCAAAAGACTGATTTTCTCCCCCTTTAGATCCAAGATAGCTGTGCATGGGGATGTTGGTGCGGTGTCTGCCTAGTTCTGTGGGTGCTTCTAATTAAGCCATAGAAAGAAATGGTTGAATGTCTCTACACAGCACATTGTAGTGGTTTGAGCCTTTTTACTGTCTGCCTCTCACACACAAAAAATCCTAAGAAAGGATTTTGTGTATTTGCTCTTTCTTCCCTCTCAGAGTAGGTCCCATTTGATCTATCTTCAGTAACCCTAAACTGTAAGCTGCAGACTAATTGGTAAAAGCATCACTCTTCATGGCATGACATCTTATTACATTTACTGTCTTTAGCAGCTTGGAGGACTCTGTGTTAGGTGCTGTGCAAACTTGTACAGAAAAGGCAGGCTGTACAAGGTAAGTACCCTTCTGTAAAGAGTAGATAACTAATATCAACTTGAATTTAAACACAAAATAACTCAGGGAAAAGAGACAAAGGCAGGAATTTTTGAAAACATCAACTTCTTCAGCAAGGCCAAGACTAAAATATTGTATTACAGCAATTTGGCTGCTCAACCAACTGGCTATTTCTAGCAGACCTCCTTACCTTTCAGGAGAACATGTGCTAGAGGTACTTACTAAGACTGGAATTTCCAGAAATTTCACTGAAAGCAAGTCAATAACTAACTAACTATATGTGATAACTTTATGTGGTTACAAATGCTGAATGATCTGTCTCCTTTCTGGCATTTCAATCCTTTTTCAGGTCTGGGGGTAAAGATGCATACTAAATTGAACAACAGTAAAAAGCAGAAAAGGTTGAATAAACTTTGAGCTAATACAACTATCCTTATTCTATCAAATGGGCACATCCAGCCCAGTGTAGGCTTAACAAGAACCCAAAAGTTTGAAGCACTAGTGTTATTCCAAATCTCAAACTCTTCTTGGTACTTTGTTTTTTGGATTTGGATCCCTTTTGGGGGATTTGGATCTAAGGATCCATTTGGACATCTCATTTTTTTTTTCCACAGAGTATATAACACGAGAATCATGCACACACCTTTCTTAAACTGAGTGAGCAAACCTTAAATATAGGAGACCTTAGACCAAAGACAAAATAGGGCAGAATATTGCTTCATTTTGAATTATTTTTTTTCAGAATAAAGAACAACTACTAAGTGGCTTCAAAAAACGAATTCAGCAAAATGCTCCAAATGTTCAGAATATACTTGGCCTAGAGATTTTCTCTTGAACTCTTTTGGTGTGACTCTGAATATGTGCCTATAGTGGCTATAAAAATGAGATCAGGATCCAGTCCATAAAATGCCTGGATGATCAGATCCACAGCACCTCTACTGTCCAGAGACCAACACAGCCCAATATCCCACTTAATGCAGTCAGGATGTGCTGCTATATACTTCCCATACAATATAGGATTAGTTCTAGTATCAGTAAGCATCTTCAAGCAGAAGAGAAAAATTATTCACACGCATAATTATTTGCAGAATAAGAGTTTATCCTGGTTATTTAAGATAATATGGCCTTCAACTCCATTACATAGGTCAGCTTGTGCTGGGAAGCAACTGGGGATATTGGGCAATACTGGTGACCTACCATGTGATTCATAATGGGAGAGAGATTTCCATCCCGCTTCTGTTACCAAAACATGGCTTATAAGCCTATAAGTAATTAGCAGAGTGCTTTTTTTTTTTTTTTTTTTTTTTTCCTGGCAAAGGCTCTGATCAATGTTCTGGGAAAAAGAAACAGTAAAAAAGACAGACTAACACTGAGTGACAGCCACAGGAAGAGCTGCAAAAAGGGTTTTGTGCTCAATTTATTGGTGCCATGGTACACACAGGAACAGCACCGGACTCTTGTTATCTGTAGGGAATGGAACACTCCATCAAAACAGGGTCAGGCTGTTTCTGGAGTCATGGAAGAATACTATGAGATAAATTTATAGGTCCAATGGAAGACTCTTTAATTTACAGAAAATGACAAGGTGTCTTGGCCAACTTGTATAAAATTTACTCCTTTATACCTTAGTTACATGCCATTGAATATTTACTCTGAGTCTGTGGATATATTTGTCATTCATGCAGCATCCCAACCCATCAAAGAGCCCTGCTCAGAGTAGGATGTGTTGGATTCCTTGCCTTTCTGAAAATGAAACTACAATGACTTTAAAAAAAAATGAAAATCTTTTAAAATGTTACATTCACAAAGTAAATTCTTCCTGGAAGCAACTGACAGGTATTTAGGGTTAAATAAGGACAGATTTCTGCACAGCAAAGAATATCAGGAGATGTACTCTTATGTTCACACACAGCTAGACCTGTGGCCATCTGTATGTATAGGGAGTTGTTCACAGCACTACTGTGCAGCTTTAGATTTGACTTGGTTTTAGTCTACATTAGGTTATTCTATACTGTCCTCACTGTGCTATTCTGTATTATCTACTATTACTCTTTCACACTACAGCTATATGGTACTATTGCACGAATCACTTTTCAAACAGGTGCTCACAGTGGAAACTCTCAGACTGCACAACAGCCAAATACCGTAATTCACAATAATCAGAAGCCTTGAGCCTGGAAAATAAATAATTTAAAAATATAATTAAAAAAAAATATTCAGGACCTCTGTAAAATATGAGTAAATCATGCACATGGAAGTCATCCAGTGAATTCCAACCTTCCACAGGAGTAAAGTCATTATGGTACTCAGACACTTTTTTTTCCTGTTGTTACCAAATACAATTTTGGTAACTCCTAAATATACCCATTTCCTTGCTAACACAGAAGGGGACAGCAGGCTGGTATTAAGAATACTGTCTGGGATGGATCAAGGTTGAACTGCTACTAGAGTCACATGAAGAAACCAGAATCTCATCTTTCCTTTAGAAAACATGGTTCTAACCCCCCCAGATACAAAGAGAAGCTTGAAATATGAATTGCAGACAGCAGGTTCTGCCCTTGTCTATGGAGGGAGCAGTTCCAAGACATGTGACATACCTTGTTTTTTCCAATTCTGACATTTATTGGCCATTCTAAGGAGGGCCAGGTTAAAGTCTGAGGGTGAGAGGCAGCGTGGGACACCATGTTAGACCACAGTTTGCTTTCATTCAGCCCTGCCAACTGTGCATGGACATTTATTCATCTTCCAATTGTGAAAATCACCATTTGGGGCTCCCAGGCAACAAACTTCATTTCAAAGCAAAAGCCAAACAAATAAACATAGTAGATGTGTCTATGTTTATTTTTATATATGTATATATTTACAGATATTTTAATGTGCTCTAAATTATAGAAATGAAACTTATGTTTCAACCGTGGATGGATCTGAATTGCATTTCAGCATTCCAGCTGCAGGAATTATGGTTTTTAAGAACTTTTTCCACCCAGAGTAGTTTATTTTAAGTCCTCAATATTTGAGGGCATTTCATTGATATTCAGTTTTGCTAACATCAGATCTATAGCACTGGAAAATGGTTGGGGGTAGGTGTTAATATTTGATATTTTAGATAAGAGTCATAGCAGAAACAAAACTTTTATCTTTTTCTTTTTTTTTATTTTCCCCTCCTTCTCTGTTTACCATTTGATGCTTTAGAGCTGCTCAGGGAAAGAGAGGAAAAATATCCTCTATTTCACACTGCACAGCTGTTGCACTGCTCGAGACAAACATTTTAAATATTAATACAGCTTTGGGGCTAAAAGCATTTCTTAAGAGGCACTTCAATGCAATGAGTTTCAGCAAAGTGAACAATCAAAAAAATAGAGTCAAAGACCAAAATCCCTCCAGCTGAGCAGTAAGCCAATTATTTATTTTGTGGTGCGTGCCTATAGAGCTCATTATGTATGATTGTACCAATGACAGCTTTCCAGTCCAACCCCAGTAAAGAATTGCTCACAGATGCAAGAGACCTCTGGAGTCCGAAATGTCATTTTCTCACCCCAAGCTTTAAGTGTGAATTGGGCTATCTCAGTTCTCTCTCCTCCACACCAGTTTTAGTGAACTGGAGACACTTCCTTACAGTTTAGGGGGGTTTATTGGCTGCACAGCCTCCCCCACTCAGTAAATTCTGCAGCTGTAGTTAATCTTCCCAGGGAAGTTAAATCTGTCCTACCCAATACTGCTATGTGTCTAAGGGTGTACATCGTGGTTGTTTCCTTTAGCTCTGCAATGGGCCACCTTGTGCACTCATCATCCCAGCTGCACCTAGAGGCACCTCACCCCAAAGGTGCTCACCGCGTTTCATCCCACCCAAGAAAGAAACGGGGGTTTCCCTCAACCAAAATAGTCTGACAGCAGATATCAAGCAGGGCACTGAACAGAGGGCATTGCTTTAACTTTGGCTAGGATCCATCCTGAGGAGGCACAGTTCTAGCACGGGTGATATACTGACTGGGTTTCCTAAGGGCTGCAGCATTATTTACACACTCAGACTGCTAACACATCTTCAGTCCTGCTTTGAAAAGGAATCATCCTGCACAGTCTGAAATTCATGGCTACCGAGGGGTAGGAGGAGGCTACTTCCATTATTTCAGTTGCTCATCTATTTCCTCTTTACCAGGGATGACAAATGTTCAAGTCACCTAGTTGTAATTTATTCCTGAGCTTTTAATTCTGCTCTGTGTGCACCAGCAGCGCTGCTGGTAAAACCACGCTCTCTCCAGAGCAGGTCTGAGGTGAACAGCACCTGTGGCTGCGGGCTGTCAGCAGCAGGACACGCGTGTGCCCACAACGGCTCGCCTGAGCAGGGGGAGAAATGGATTGCAGCTCTGGGCTACACGCAGTAAATCACCAGCACAGAGAGAAAAGCACAGGAACAACAGAAATACCAAAACGTGCTTTTTTAGAACATGACTCCTTAAATTAAACAAGACAAGAAAATATATGAAATGACAGGAAGGTCGCTTTTTCTTTAACTGTTGCTCCAATTTAAGCCCACACGTGTCTCATTTATTTTCAGCTTTGCTCTTCTGCTGTCCCTGCTCTCTAAGAGATGGTTACAGAGCATTACCAGTGGACAAAGACTACAAAAGATGTTAGGTACTTATCAGCTTATTCACTTTTTGCTAATTTCCTTTTATTTTTGGAATTCAATTACTGAAGTGCCTGATGTTCCCTCTGAAAACTCAACTCCTATTATGGCAAGCAGTGTACAAACATCTCCCATATACTGCTGCTACATATAATAGTCACACTTACTAACTCTGGGCTGCAACGGCTTCGTTCACCCGTGGGTGACAGCGTTGATTAGATGTTGCAAGCAATTGTAGTGGTTACTGCAAATCAGGGAGATCAGCATTTACCATAACAGCACCATTCAGACATTGCTCACTTCGTTTGCCTCATGACCAGATTTTACTACCTACAAACCTCCCCCTCTGATCTCCTTTGCTATCACATGAACAATGCATGCCATTGCTCACATTGATTGTTATTAGGCTGGGGTACTTAGGAACTATAAATACATCACCTCAACTGTCCTAAAAATTTTAGAGTGGAATAACAAACTGCATGCTCTGAGCAAACCAGTAAATAAAGTATCTTAATTCTGCTTAAATTAGGAGAGTTTGCATTTAACTAAATTAAACCAAGAGTTTGCATTTAACTAAAAAGCACTATAACTGTAGATTATTAAGAGCCACACTTTCAACAGAACCTTAAGCTAAAATTGAAGATGTAATGCTTCCAAAAATGCAAGCTCACGTTAAGAAACTGTGTGCACCACTCAATTAATGGAGACCCAGCCTCCCCAAACCCAGGAAATAAGGCAGTCTGTCTGTGTGCATGTGGACATGGAAAATTGCTCCACCAAAGTTTATATAAGGAAAACAGAATCCACTATTCTAAAAGGAGTGTCATAAAGTTTGATGTGCCTATTCCAAAAGCATTTGGAACAGATATTCTCCCCCCCACCCCCCTCTGACCAGACAGAAATGTCTTTGCTTCCAGCTTTAATGCCAACTCCAGGGGAAAGAAAAAAGGAATTACATTTTCTGGCACTTTGGAGAACATGGGGCAAAGTTGGAAGGAGCCCATGTGGGAAGAAAGCTGAGGTGGGTGTGATGGGAGGGAGGTAGGGCTGGAAACAGAAGACCTTTGGCTGCATTTTGATTGAATCAGGTGAGGCCAGCAGGGACAAACACTGGGCTGGTTTCTGAGAGCAGAGTCCCTGCCTGTGCTCTGTGTGAAACAGTGTCCCAGCTTTGCTCTTTGATCCTTCAGCTTAATTCAATCCAGGGAGAAATCAGAGTGAAACTGGGTGTGTGTAGGTACAGGTGTGCACGTACTTTTGGGGAATAGAGGGAAGGATGGAGACAATGAGCAAGGGTGCTGCACCTCTTCCCACCACATTTCATCCCTGTGCTGCCTGAGCCAGCTCCCATTGCTGTCCCACCTTTCCACCACCCAGCTCTGACACACAGACAGCCTTTCCCCCCCCCGCCCCCCCCCGCCAAACCTAAGTGCTTACAGCAGCAGAGATTTCAATTACAAGTGCTGTAACAGCATCTTGGGGATGCCTTGTTCCCTCAGGACATTGCAGTGTCACAGGGGGGTGGCAGTGCCAAGGGGCTGCTGGCTCCAGTCACTCATGAACCTGCTTGTTGTTCTGGGACTGCCCAGCACAACTGTCTGGCTGTCAGTCAGGCAGCCCATCTGTCAGTCACTCCACCAGCATTGCCTGCTTGCCTCAGAACTGTGTCAGCTCATCACATCAGCCCTGTAACCCTGCCAGGCTGTGTCACTGCACCAGTCCAAAACACCAAGCAGATGGGAGCAAAGACTAGTTCAAACTTACAGATGAACCCAAAGAAAGCTTCTGTCGCTGATAAGAGGCCAAACCAAACCTGCTTATGGGACAAAATGCTTTTGCAGTGAGACTGTGCCAGACTCAGAAAAGCCCAAGGCAGCATAAAGTACTCCTTTCTCCCATGCCCTGAAGATCACTTGGCCCACAGAGGTGGTGCCTCAGGGATTATTGTTGGCACAGTCCTTTCAAACTGCCTCCAGAGCTATTGTCCTGCACTGGCTGAGAAAGATTTGTCCTGTCTCATACGAGGAAATTAGATGAATTGGCAGAGAAGGGGCAGTGGGTGCCAGTCTGAAGGCACCGAGGGATTGCTTTCCCATTGCATTTAACATGTGTCCTGTAAGTGACCAAAGGACATCCCCTCTGTTGAAGCCACTGAGAAATGATCTATAAAAAATAGCTAATACATCAATCTCTGGTTTAGTCCATATCATGAAAAATGAGAGACTGCCACAAATCCAGTCTAAATAGAAATTTCTTTTTTTTTTTTTTCCTGTCCCTAAAATGAGTCTCTCAGGATTATATCAAATGCCAAAAGGCTGTTGCAAAGAAAACCCAGAACACTGAGTTTGTTGGCCTTTTTTGCCTAGTGGAGAAGTTTACAATGTGTTGCATGGTTCTTCAGTCTGATGTTGCTTCTACTTGAAGAATCGGGAGCTGTGCTTAAAAGAAAAGTGGCAATTTTAAATTAAATGAATTTTTAATTGTGTCTCATGTAGCTGTGGCCACTTAGCTCCCCTGCCTGTGTGTCTGTCTTTGTGATTTGATATATGGCAACAATACAGAAATGCTGCATTCAGGGATATGAAGTGGCTCAGTGGAGGAGGATATAAACCAGATGTGTAACGTATCCAGTGTGCGCTCAATGCACCTCCTGTGACCTGTCTGGAGATGATACAAATACAATCATTTTTTGAGACAAAGAAATAGAAATTAGCTCCAAGAGCAGGGAGGGAATATAATAGACCAGAGCTGTTCAGAAAATGAGAAATCATGTCAAGCTACCAAAAAACACAAAAAAAGGCAAGAAAGAGCACATTTTTTCTAAAATTTTGTAAAATAAAGAAGCTCAGTGTCTTTCCCCCATTTTTTTTTTGATTTAAACCATTAAGATAATTCTCTGCAGAAACCTCCAGTCTGTTTCATAGAACCTTTTGTTAAATTATGTGTATGATTTATCTCAGAGCACTGTTACAGTAACCCTGCAAGCCTTACTGTCACCTTAATCTTTATCCTACTAGTGCAAGTATTTTCCATCAGACCAGGTTATAGTAAAGTGATAGTATTCCCCATGGCAAGTCCTAGCAAGCTGGTTTTGGAGGTTCCATCCAAAACCAGAACCTCACTATAGGATAATTATTTTCTCTAACAAGGGAACTGAAGTTGAATGGCCAGACTCTGATTTGTTATAAACCTGGACAAATCACTGACTGCATGGATATCAAACCATATCAGCCTCCACCATGGCAAGGGGAAAAATATAAAGAATCTGTGTGTCAGTGTACACCCAAATTCTGCTACTCATCTGGAATGGGCTGATTTGTGGAATACAGTGGTATTAACTGACAGCAAGTATCACAGATTCTCACCCATTAGCACTGAAACAATGGTAGAGGACGAAATCTGTGGAGTTTAAGCTGTTTAGCACCAGACAGCTGGATGCAGAAGGTGCACCTAACCAGCAATAATTATCACCAGCTCTGTGATAAAAGTGAAACAGGCATGAACAAATGCAAAACACTGACCTGGAAGATTTATGTCTTTCCTGCATTTTTTTCTTGTTCTGTTACGGGGTCTGATGCTTCCCTTTGTCAGCGCAATGTGGTCTCAAGTTTTGTGTAAATGTGCCACACAAAAGGGGTTTTTACATCAGGTTAAAGAAAAAGTCACAGATGCTACAAAAGTGATTCTTTCCATGGGTTTGAACCTGCCCAGTCAGAGTAGTGGGTACGAGAATTTTTCTCGTGGTAGAATTTGGGAGTTTTTCCCTTTCTTCTCTTACCTTGGCTGCTGGTGTGGCAGGTCCCAGCAGTGGCCCTCCCCATTCCCACACAGACGGGTGGGGAATGGGTGGGCTGGGAAGGGGAGCTGAGGAATTTTGGTTTGGCACCCCTCGCACACCGAGGCAGCCAGGCGGCAAGGAGGGGAACGTAGCTGGAGCCAAGCACAATGCTAACATGGATTGCTTCTTTTGGAAAGGAGGAAACCCAGGAGCCACAACTGAAGCACGGCTTTGCTGTTGGGATAACTCAACTGTATACTACGTGTTGCCCCTGAGCCCAACAGAACTAGGACAATATTTCACTGAATTGAGAAATGATCTTTGGGCTGTGTCTCAGAACTGAAATGCTCATTGTTTAGATAATTTGGAAAAATACCTTGTTTTTCTTTGGTTGACTGGTCTCTGGAAAAGTTTAGGATGGCATGCACATTGTGGTAAAAAGGGAAAAAATGAGAACAAACAAGAAATTTGAATTCATTTGACGTGCTGGGAGTAGGACTGCTGGGGGACTGTAGAATTACAGACTGAAAAAGAAGGCCACACAGATAACTGTGTTTACTGCTGAGGAGATGGGCAGAGGGTTCCCAGGACAAAGAGTGCCTGAAAACCATAAGAGTTCAGTGGCTACCGAGAAATGGGAAAGCAGTTATGAGAAAGGAGCTGAGGAGTTACCAAGGAATGTGAGAAGATCACAGCCTAGCTAGCTCCATTTGTGTGGGTTGGATGCTGCCATCACTCAATGGCCCTTTGGGCTGCTACTGAAAAAGTGGTTCTTCCATTCCCTCTTCCCCTAGACACTCATTTCTGTGCTCTCTTAAGCATTCATGTGGCTGTACTACTCTAAGAAAGTAATTAAAAAAAAAAGCATACAACTAATTGAGTTGATATTCAGTTGGATCAGTTCTGTGGTCCAACTCATTGCACAATCTTATGAACACTGGTGCCAGACAAGAGTGGGTGAAAAAAGTGACTGGGTGCAGAGGAAGAGGGGGGAGAGGAGTGGAACAGCCCCTTTCAGCAGCAGCCAGATTTATGCCAGATTAAAGTGACCGTGTAACCACAACCTCTTTGAGTAGCCCCCTTAATTTCATTTTGGGCATGTGAAGAATCAGCTATTACTCCTACTGAGTAAGAGCAGCACAAACAGGCTTTTATCATCTGATCGTCTCACATTCGCTGAACTTGTTATGTGCTCCGTGCTCTGCCAGAATTTTTGGGAGGATCTGTGGCAATTATAAGGAAACCCACCTAGGGACAATATCATTCCAGTGTAGGAAGGTGGGTATGTATGCAGCCACTTCAGCAGCTCCGTCTGCTATGAAAGCAAATGAACCCAAGAGCAGACAAGAACTGATATGTGAAGTTAGAGTATAAATCTGACTGCATAAATTAAAAGGACGGGAATGCAATGGATTTTGAATAGGTTCTTTCACATGATAGTCTTCTCCTGGAATCAGAAAGCAGACATTGCAGCAAGAAAGCTTTACAGTGTTCTGAAATAAATATTAGTATTTTCCTTAGCACAGAGGAGTTAAATGAAGTGGCAAATCGAAACACATATACGTATGCATATGCATTAGAGAGAGAAACCGGGGACTGTAGCGAAAAGGAGCGATATGGAATACTGACTGATACAGAATACTGACAAAATATTGATTGCTTGTTGCAAGTTTTCTACTTGCCCCATGACATTTTCTTTCTGGGCTAGAACTGGCAGATACATGAAGGTTTCAGCTTCCCTAAGGAATTGACTGCACATCACTATGCAAAGAGTCATGAAATTGTGGGCCAGCGCTTCCCTGAGTCAGCTGGGAGCCTGCAATGAAAGGTCCGAGGGACAAATCGAGCTCTTTAGACACTCAGTTACAACACAGACAGTATCTTTGCAGAAATCATAGAAGCAGAATAAATTAGGATGTGTTGAGATCCAAGGACTCCTACAGGGTGTCCCAAGAAGCAGCATAATGTTACTTTAGGTCACTGCAATAATGACCAATATCGATGCTGGTAATAGCAATTCCATGCCTGGTCCACAAGCCACTTAGGACTATTTATAAAACTCCTATCCATATGCCACTATGAAAGTAGCCATGGCCCAGAGCGTTTATAGTGAGTGTTCATTTTTGCCATTTTCTGCAATTTTTGATTAGAATTTGTATAATTTATCTGCGTTTTTAATGCAATCATTTAGCTTTTCTGATAATCTTTTATGATTCCTGTTTTTAATTTTGTAGGTGTTAATTTGATATTGAGCAACTGAATATTTCATTTCAGTGATAGCTCTTCTCAAGCTTGTTCTTTCACATTTATTGATTTCCACATATTTATGAAAGAGTGCTGAACTGTTTTCCTTTCAAAAACGGCATAGATCAAAAGCACTGAAAAATCCAGTAAAATTAGGTTTTCTTGTTAAAACTGAATTAAGGAAGCATGTTTGCACTGAAGTGATACCTCTAATTCCCTATAAGCTCTGTGTTTATTATGACATTGGGAAAAGGATATTTCTGATGCTAATAAGGTTTGATTACAGCTTTTTTTCCCCCCCAAGCAATTACTTCTGAAGCATTAACAAGTTTCCTCTGGGAAGCTGTCCTCTCTCAGCTGGCCAGTTCTTCTCTTACTTGCCTGATCCAAAGGCTGCTGAGGTCGATTTCCATTCCTTTGACTCAGACCCACTATCCATGTCTCCCAATCTTCTGTGACACTGGAAATTATTTACTCTCTGTCTTATTAAATTTCAGCTGGCCTTGGCTACTGGCCTGCTCCAAGGGTTGCCTTGTCAGGATGCTTATTTACCTTCACCAAAACACCAGGAGTAGTTCAAACTGAAAACATACCAGTTAGGAGTTTCATGCAAAACATTCTAAATGAAAAGAATGATTTAAAAGAAAAACACAGAACTCTGCTGCAATTTGGTGTGTCTCTGCCATCAATAAAGGATAAAGCTAGTCATTTCACTCAAACAAAACACGCAGTCTTTCTAAATGCCCTCCCTGATCAGACCACCAAAGCTCTTCGCATCTCTCTCTTGCTCACCAAATATTTTTATGATTTTCCACAAGAAACAGCCAGGCCAAACTCTAATAACCACTCTGAGAGGATGGGAGTACATCATGTCTCCAGACATCATGAAAATAAAATAAATCACTAGAGGAACAAAATTTTATATGGCTTGTTTTTTAAATTCTGTTTTGCTATAAGGAAATGATGAACAAGAGTGTGAACCAAATGAAGGAGCAAATAGCTGCTCTTGCCTGGATCTTGGAGCACTGGTATTATCAGGAAAAAAGCAATCTTCAGAAGCAGCCAAGGGGTTTAAGAGCATCAGCCATAGTCTTTAGAAACCTTTTCCCTTTAACATCAGAATGTCAACATTAGAGACTCTGTCTACACTAATAAATAACGTGCACAATTTTAACAATGAGGGCAGTTAATCACTGTGCTATCTTATCTGGGATGAACAAGATTCCTGTTACTTACAGTCTTTAAATCAGGACTTGGTGTATGTCTGTGTGTCACGCTGCGATGTAAAGCAGAAACATGAGAGCCATTTTAAAGCTACATGGCTCACACAGTAACACGAGTCTAGCAGTAGAAAGGCAAAGTTAGTACAAATTAATTAGGTCAATTTATCCAGCTTTTTGGCAGGGTAAATGATCCCACTCTGAGCTCAGCTAGACTGCTCTCTGTCCCCACCAGCTTATTTAAAGTTACTCCATGCATCTTTACTCTTCCTTGTGGTCTCCAGTGTAGATGTAACATTGCTGACTTTCTATCAGAAGTATTGAAGCTCAGAAGGATTTTACAGGCTCCATGGAGAGATCACTGGATGATGCTCATGGAGTGGTGGACAGTGCCCTTTTAAAGAGCATGCAGATAAAATAAAATCACTTTCAGAGATCAGCCTTATAACAACTATCACTCAGCAATATGGTTAAAAAAAATTATTCCTCTGGGACTGGTTGGCTTTGGTCCTCCCTGACCCCCTGTTCTTGTTTGTGGACTTCAGACTACGCAGGGGGTTGAGTATCAGGACCTTCCTGGTTGGCATCATAGTCAAGATTCGCACAGAACCAGCTTTCTTTGAAACCAGTGAGATGTATTGCACTTCCATCCTAACCAGGTCAACCACTACCTGAGAAGATTTTTTTTCTCCCCCTGTTCCCTCCCCACATGGCAGAATAAACTCCTATATCACTATCTGTTTCTATTCCTAAGCTCTGGGGTTTCCCCCCAGCATTCTCTGTCTCCCAGCACTTGTCCTTGGCTACCCTCACAAACCAGCGTGGCAAAGTTTCTACCTCTCCTGCGAGGGGCTGAGCCCAAGAATCGTGCCCTGCTGGCACAGCAGCTGCTTCATGAGTGGCAACATTTCAATCCCACTTTATGCTTCGCCACCAGAAAGCCAGGCACACACACTGAAACGCTGCCCGTGCGTTACCGCAGTGTCTTCTATAAGAAAACATGGATTTCTGCCACCAGACAGACACAGAAACTAGTAAGCTATTCCCTGCATTCTTCTATCCCCCTGGGCACCCGGTGTAAGGGAAGCCATTGATGCTTGCCATCAGATAGACACACAGACCAGTAATAAAATACCCATGATTCACTGCATTTTTATTCCTTAGGGTGCTTCTGAAGAGGGAGCTACTGATTTCTTACTTATGTTTAAATGATTTGTGAAGGGAAAAAAAAAATTTTCTATTTTATAGCCTGTGCCTTTAGCCATAGGGGAAACTTTGCTGTGAGTTCTGTATTTTCTTTGATAGATAGCTTTCCTCTAATTACTTATCTTTACTTTAGTTGTTTTTCAGGAATCTAAAGTTTTCCTTAATCTTGTCATTTTAATGTTAAAAGTTGCTATCTACTGGGTGAAACATCAAAGCCCTCCCAGTTTCTGCAGTTACTTGTTTCAGTGGGAGATTTTCCAGCTTTAAGAACACAATCTTTAATGCCTCATCATTTATAACACAGTAACCCCCAGCAGTACATGCAATTATATGTTAGTGCCCTACCCCAAGGACCATGTGAAAGGCAAAGAAGATGAAGAGAAACAGATACGTCGAGTAGTTTTCCCAAAGTCACACAGAAAATCAGGCAGAGCCAGGCAGAAACCAAGTTCTCAGGATCTCTGGTCCAGTGCCCTGGTCACTTGAGATGCTGCCTCTCAGACCTTGCCTAGTACCTGGATACAGCAATCCCCAGCATGTGAAACCTCAGGGGGAAGAGCAGCCAGGATCCCTCCATCACACCAGCTCCATGCTAGGGGAGGGCACAGCAGTCCTTGTTCTTAGGAAGCAAGTTCTGCCCTTCACCAGGGATGGGTTTGGACACCATGGAGATAGGCACAGCACAGCAACCTAAATAAAGACAGACGTCTCCACATTCAGCCAGCAAGGGGAATCCTATCCCCAAGACAGAGTGGAGCCACATCATTGCCTAATGCTCTAGAAAGCACAACATCCCCTGGAACTCCCACGGCAGGGCCCTTGCCACAGGGCATGTTTTGGCAAATGGTGTGAATATGGCCCTTCTACACCATTTCCTTTCCATATTAGTCACATTTAGTCTTGCTCCACTTTCTGCCTCTGGAAGCCTAGCATAAGCACTGGGTCTGGTCAGGAGAGAAAGCAAGCATAGCATTTTCTGTAGGCAAGTATCCACAGCTCAAAACCACCTAATAATATGTCTGAGTTCTTCCTGACTTGGTAGTGTCTGCCCTGGAGAGGCCAAGGTTTGGAATACAAGAGGAGGAATTGGCCAGAACAAAAGCACATTGGCAGAGCTCTGTGGAGGCACTCACGCAAATCCTGCCCACACTACATCTGGATCCATCCGTGGCTTTCATGATCACTGGATTTGCCAATCTTTTTTTGAAAGCAAACCATCAATAAAGGGAGAGGGGAAAAAAAAAAAAATTAAGGAACTGCTTGGCCTGAAGCTTGTTGCTACTCAAGAATTTCCCACATTGTGCTTAGTGAAAGTCAAGCGGGAAGTGTACTCTCTTGGGGCCCAATTCACACCCAAGTTCTTGGCCTCATCCACGTCTATTCTTCCAGGGAGGCTCAAATGCTTAGATGTGGCTGGTGACCTCCTGAAGTTGATTGGTCCAAATAAGCAGAGTTTAGGGCTGAGCTGGCTGAGAAGTAGGCTGATTCTGTGCATTTCTCAGGGAGAGGTGGTGGAGAGAGTTCTTCAGGAACCCAAGCTGGAACATAAGGCTCATGTAGAACAGCAGCAGTGTGGCAGCTTGCAGTCCAGCAGGGGGAAAGCCTCCACCTGGACCTGCACATGTGAAACTTGCTTTCCACTTACTAATATCCACTGCTGCCACTGCCTCTGCAGAGGTGAACAGCAGCCCTGAGATCAGCATCTGCAGCACAGTGTGTAAGGAGGAAGCTTATGGGAGTGCTGTGGTTGCTCTGCCTGCATTTCTCCCTTGCCTGCATAGGCCATGAACATCCAGACTCCAGTTCTGACAGTCTTACCAAACTTTAAATCCTTTTTATTTGGCTGAATTAATCCAGAGACTAACTTGTGAACCACCTGTGTCATCCTAGCCTTTTCCTCTTGTCTAGAAGGCAGGATTCTCTATCATAGAACTGCCTTGGTTGGAAAAGACCTCTAAGATCAAGTCCAAGACAGCCTGAATCTCAATCTCAGTTATTTTCACAGAGAGAAAGATCTTATTCAGTGGACCTGCTTTTAGGACTGAGACATACAATCAGACACAGTAACTTACATATTAGGTTTCCTGGTGAAGGTAAAGATACAGCCTTGTGGAACAAGAAATTCAACATCACCCAACATGTCAAATATCAGAAATGTTTCTTCCATAACCAAACATTGCTTGCCCTTTGTTTACTATCATTTAACCTCACTGGGAACAGCCCTATTTGCACAAGGCATAATCAGTTTGTCTTTCTGGGAACTGGACATTACAATAAGCAATTTTCTGAAGAAGACCTCTTACGTGCAAATTATTAATTCAAGGTAAAGATCTAGAAACATCCAAGAGACACAGAGACTGCCTGCAGCGGAGGTACAGATTCTGGAAGGAGCAGCTAAACACCTCATTAACTGAGTTTCATGCCGTTTAGTCTGAGTGACTGAATATTTCCAACACAATTGAAACTGTGGTTCTTTGAATTAATGTTTTTTTTAATAAAAGGAGGCGTTAAGTTGCCTTCTTTGGTGAGCATTGTGGAATGTTTCTAACTTCCCTACCAGACATGGCTGCGTTTGAGTGATATTTGTGAGGCACTTGGAGAAGAAATGTGCTATATAAAATTAGAGATTATGCCAAACCTCAGTGTTGGATTAATATGTCTGTGTGAATTTAGAGGATGAAAAACCACCTTCCATTTGATGGCAAGGTGTCAAATACCCTGTTAGTATAAACTGATGCAGACAGTTAATTATAAAAAAAAAAAGTTATTCCAGTTGTACTGACAAAGAATCTGACCCTGGTCCATTTGCCTGCAATGAAGCAACCAAAATCCTGGGTCTGAACATGCCAGAAGTTTGTATTAAAACTGACATCTAGATCCTAGCTTTGCTTTTTGGGCCTTCTTTTGATGCATCATTTTATAGGGATGATATATTGCTATCTGAATGCATTGCAGCAAATGTTATGAAGCAGCAAATCAGCAGAAAGATGCTTTATAAATTACAGAATTTTAAGAGCATTAGATTTTTTCAGACATTTTGTATGTTTACATAAAATTGCAGAGCAAGCACATATGTTAGTTCAAAGTAAGAATAAGTTTCTGTTCAAAACTAGGGAATGAATTTTGTGTCCTCTCAAACCTCTGTATATCCCTCCCGTGAGTCAGTAAATGGTACTTTGTGAAAACTCACTCTCCACTAGTGCATGAAATTAGGACGCTGCAGCCCAGTCCAACAGCATCGATTCTCCTTTGATTAAGAAAGAACTGAGCACTGCAGTAGCAGAAATATCTCACGCCAGATCCCTACTGCTACAGAGGACACAGCGATACAGACTACAGCAAACAGATCTGCAGGACCATTTTCAAAGCAGTTTCAGTGTCTCGCTGGGAGATTTCTGCTGGCTAAATTAACAAAATTCAGAGCATACATTAGGTCTGTGACTCCAGTTAATGAGTGCTTTGTTTCTTTAGATGAATTGGTAAGGAGGGTCATTTTCTAATACATCTTTCCCAGCAGAGTAAAATATCCACCACTGAAAAGAGCCATAGGCAATCCATTATTTTTATATTACCCATGTATGTTGCTCCTTACAAATAATGAACACTCATAACTAAGCACTGCTCAGAAGAATAAATGACTAACCAGATTTTATCAGTACACAAGCTAAATTCAATGATTTATGAAGAAATCTTGGTCCCGTCTAATGGAATTTTCCCAAAATAAATTCATGTAAACAACTTGCCACAAAGAGGCAGTCAGTGCTGGTTGGTATGTGTAAACAGCTTGAACAGTTGAGAATATAATCTCCTTGACTGCTGGGCAGTCTGTGGAGATTCATGCAGAGTCTCCGTTCAGAAAACCACCTTTGGCTCTGATCCTCCTGACATCATAATGCCACCCATTTCATCAGTTTTTAGAAAATGTTACTATCATCAGAGATGGGGAGAATCATTTTGCCCCTCAAAGCCAACACACACATTTTTACTGTCCTCATCAGAATCCCAGGATGTGTGTCATGGGTAGGGCTAGTGGGAGGAGGTAAGAGAGAGAAATGAAGAAAAAAAAAAAAAATGCAACTCCTGAATAACTGTATCCCAGTGTATTCAGTTTCCAGTGGTGATTACCAGTACTTTTTTACATGTTCCTAGAATCAAGCTGAAAGTACAATGCAGTCGTATTAACATGATGCAGTTATTCTTAACACGTTCCCAGGTGAACTCCTATTTACACGGTCTCTAATTGCAAAGTGAACTCAAATATTTAATAAATTATCTCACTGATGTTAATTAGTCCTGTTAGGAGATAACACTGAGAGCAATGTGTGTAACCTGACCTGTGTGAGTGACTCAAACCGATGTGGCCTGGTTCCCAAACAACGTAGAGCACAACCAAGCCATTTTCAGTTTGCATCATTATCAGAAATGTTTCCTTCTCTGCCTTAATTCATCCTCAAAAGCAACACATCACAGTCAGCACCAGTTCTATTAGAATAAGGGCAAGTGGGCAGGCTGGCTGAGTACCAAAACTGCCAAGACAGTTAACTTTTTCTAATGACTATTCATAAATAGAGCATCGTTAGCAGTTTCGTGGGGATGATAGCTACAGTACAGCATGTTCTGCTGCTCAGTGGAAGAAAAAATCCTGCACTAGGCACACCGATTTTATAGGCACTAATAAGTATCTTTTTTAGATTTGTAGAACTTCCAATGCTTTTCACAGCTAATATTTCTACATTAGCCTGCTTTCCCAATACGTCTGCTAGGCAGACAGAGACTGATGTTTTTTAAAGGGGACTAGTGATTTTGCATGCCTGTTCTGGGTTGCCTGGCTTGAGCCAGCCCTGAGAACAGCCTGATAGTTTGAGGATTTCCAAAAATCAGTTCCCTTGAGGTGTCTCAGCGTAACACCTCATCAGTCTCTCCTCAACTCTAGTCAGTGACAAAAAAAATCCCCAAACACTCCTTGCTCCTGAAGTCACTGCTGAAGTTGGACAGGGTGCTTTCTTACAGACATGGAAGGTTTAATTTGTAACCATAGCCAAATGCTGCTGGTAGATAGCTGGTGATTACAATCTCAGGCTGGAGCTGACCGAAGGGGTTCCTATGACTTGCAGCTTGTAACTCTAAGTTCAGATCAGCATAGATGAGATCAGTATTTACTTGCACTGTCTCAGACAGCTGTCTGATCAGCTCTGTCATGTAAATTGTGAGCTGGTTTGGGTTACAGTTTCTTGACCATCAAAATTTTGTTTCAACTTTTAGGTTGATTTGGTTAAAACAAAAGGAAGTGTCTTCAGCCAGTTGAGTTAAAGGATATTATCTGCCCATGGCTTTTACATTAGAATGGTTTCGTTTTGAAATAAGAACAGAATAGTTTAATTCAATCATTGGCACAAAAATAATACCAGCATCAGATAATGGAGACTTCCTAGGAAAGATATACCTGATGTCAGACAGCCTCGTAAGCAGGCTGGCAGCCAGTTCTAATGGAAAAACAGCCTGTGAAGAATTCCCAGCATATTATATTCCCAGGCTTTTTAGAAGCTATTTTCTGGCTAATCAAAAAACAGAAGCTATGTCTTCAGCAGATATAGAATAACATCCTTGCTGAAATGCATCAGCTCAAGGTCTGGCCCACAGCATGAATTTAAGATGTTTGGCTACACTTGAACCCAATTCTTTTTCTACCCCCCTAGCTTTCATCAGGTGTGACAGCACTTGAAGTCTGTATGTTTAGGGCAGTGTGAATGAAATGGGAAATCAAGCCAGACCCGAATGACGGTGATTTACAATGGCTTTGCAGAAACGGCTCTATCAGGAACAAGGCATCAGAGAAGTCACACCTCTGTGCCTTGTCTGCACCTACGTGCACGTGCCCACCAGGCAGCTCATATCCCACGGCTCACAGAACTGCTAACGGAGTGGGACCAACCAGCCCTCAGCCGCAGGGCGTGCGGTGAATACCTGGGATCACTGCAGACAGGTTTAAAGCACCCCGTGCAAACACGGGTTAATCTACAAACGAAGTTAATGAAGCATGAAACATGAGTGGTATTCATGCAGCATCTGGGCTATATAGAACTATAACTGTGATATCTTTGAGCCCCCTTCTTAGGAAGCTCTTTTCCTAGCCCCCTCTTTATAAAACGTTATTTGAGGTTGTATGTATGGAGGCACTGTATGAGGCTGAGAAGTGCTGGTGATGTGCAGTAGCTTAGTTTACCAATACAACTATTTCAGGCCTCTTAAGGACTATTTGCCAATCTTAATATAATCCTGGAAGATGAAATTTATAATTAGCTTTATGCATAGGGTATACACAGAAATAGCACCAGTCTCCCAATCATATGGGACACTGCTTCCACAGACAATGGATTTTCAGAGTGCTGCGCAGCACTTTGGTCAGTGCACTGCAAAGGAAGGCAGGACACATCCATGCTTTTCCTCCTGCTCTCACTCATTCTGTCAGTCTAGACAAATGGTTACATCTCCTTACACTTTATTCTGGTGATCTGTAAGATAGTTATCCTAAAGCTTAATTACTCTTTGTGAAGCATTCAGGAACTTCAAACAAAGAGTGACATGGAAACATAAAGTATTGTTGCCTGCTCCCTTGAAACTTGGGGCTCTTCATCAGGAGAGTCCAGTTCTCTTCATTACCTCAGCCTTATTTCACTACAAGTCTGAAGTAATTATTTATGTTGTTATAATAAGAACAGATTCAGGCTGAGGTTTCCTGCTTTCAGAATTGACTAAAGACCTTTCAGTTATGAGGGTAGTTCACTTTCAAGCTGAACTGGCCAGCGTGTTTCCCCAGCTGGTTATTCCCCACACCCACCTCATTCCCCTTCATTCCCAGGTATTTTTACTCTGGTTTTTCACCCAGCAGCAGATTGTGGCAGCTCACCTTCCCACAGTGTATGTCAGGCTTTTACCTAGTCCAAGCTTATTCCACTTTCAAAAACAGGTAACATTTCTCAGTTCTGGAAACGGCCAGTAGCAAGGGATACAGTTCTCAGATCAAGTATAAACTTAACATTTTGTATAGTTTATAGTTTATAGTATAAAAGTTTGAAGTATAGTTCCAGTCATCACCTGTGAATTGGACCCTTGCAATCTACATTTCATGGTGGTAGGGGACTTCACAATATTCAACACCTCTATGTGGCAAGTTGGGATTTTTATATTTTCTACTTAACTACCATTCCAGTGTGCCAGTCATTTAGGTCCCCAGCTCCCTGAGATCTGTTGACATCTTCAGCATAAACACTAGTGCCACCTTCACACCCTATGCTGTAGCCAGCTTGAAAACTTGACAGCCTCTGGCCACTAGTGTCTCTTGTCACAGTGCATGAATAACCTTCACAGTGAAACCTCTTCTCTCTAGACACAAATGCCTTTATTCTTGCTCTTTCCATTATAACTTAGCCTGCAGCTATTAGTAAACTAATGACCAGTAATATTACAGAACTCTTTTTGGAGAAATCCTCCTGTTTATGCTTCCTAGGGGCCATTCCTACAGCCCTCTCCTGTGTCAGGAGTCCCATTGACTCGTGAGCAAGCTGCAGAATTGCACCCTTTGGGTATTAGTTTTGGAATAAGCTGTCAGCTCTATGCAGCTGACTGCTTGGTGTGTTAACCTGATTACATTTGACATCTGAGGTCAGCAAGATCATCGGAAATGTCCCATTGCTGATCCTCTGAGCAGTCTCAGGGTTTTCTCCCTGACAGCTGGTTCTTAAACTGCCTGTTGTAGATGCCATAACCAGATAAGAAAGGAATATCTTCCTGCAAACGTGATCCCTGTGTCTGCTACTTCATGTCATTGCTCCTTGCACGCACACATGAAGTGTCTTGTTTGGGTAATATTTAGAGCAAATCCTAAGACACTGCAAACAGTTTAATTTCATTTTAGTCCAACTAGCAGAGGAGCCACCAGGATCTCCAGAATAATGAGGCTATTTTGAAGGTTTGAAAGTGTAGCAGAGAACTCATGTTGGATTTTTTCCTTTTTTTTCCTCTACTTTCTCATTTGCCTCCAGATATTTAAGTCCCTATGGAGTGCTTGGGTCACATTATTAAGCTTTTCCTCACAAGTACAAGGACTTTTCAAAATGAAAGCTGAGATTCTTGTGCATCCACACGAGAAAGGACTTGGGGCTCTAAGCAATACACCAAATATTACTAGACTTTCAGTAACATGACAAGATTTACCAACACCATCTTGCTTTCAGCTGAGTGATGGTGATTTGCACCAGGTAGACAGTGGTCCCTGGTTTGCCCATGAAACAAATTTGATTCTGCACTGCATCCATACAGTTCTGTGGGCCAGATACCAGGCACAGCTCGAGCTCTCTTGCCTTGGGGATGCCATGAAGCAGAGTCTGCTGAGAACCACGCACAGGACCACACTGGTCCTACACATCCGTACATGTCAAACAGCTACAACCCAGAGAACTGTCACCTACTACGAAAGCCACCGGGGCCCCGGGAAAGCCACGGGGTGTCGCTGTTACCCCAAATTTTGGAGCTAGTCACATCCTCCCTGCTACAGCATGAAGCAGATAAGAACACAAAACAACTGTGCCTTTAAAAAAGAGAAAAAAATTATCTAATATCATCTCTTTCTCTCTCTTAAAATGCCCAACTTTTTCTCCCCTGTCCTCCCCTCCTCTTTTCTCCTGGGAACCAGGATTCCTAAGCTCTGCTTGGAACCAAAGTTCAGATTTTTTGGCAGCGCAGAGGGACTCAAATGAGAGCTAAATTAAACCTTTTCAAAACTTCCCCAGCCAGCCGGGTAGCAGACAAGAGGCACATTCCAGGACCGTGTGGGAGATCTGAGTGCTGAGGCAGACAGCAGAGGTGATGCTTTCAGCTTTTGCAGAGGTGCCAATCCGTCTGCGCCGGCCCTGGCGCTGCCCGCGCAAGGGTCAGAGCTACTGTCACAGAACCATGTTAGGGATTGGAAGGGACCTCAAAAGATCATCCCCACAAAAGTAAAAATCCCTCCCAGATGCTGTCCTGGCCAGGCTAAATATTTGTTGTCAGTTCCAAGGAGGACAGTGCAGCAGTGGAGCAGCACGCTGGGCTTACGGTGTGGATCGACAGAGGTTTGGTACAGAGTGCAGGCAGGAGTGCTCTCTGGTAAGGCTGCAGTTTATATCTGGGGTAACAGAGGACCCCACAGGAGATCCCAGTAGAACTAGGCACCCCTTATCCTTCTCTGATTTCCTGTTCAGGTCTGCTCCAGAGTGTGCAGAAGGCAATGGAAGGGTTCCCTGTTGGCTTTATGGACTGTGACATTGACTTGCCATTTCTTTCCTTGCCTTTTTAAAGCAGCTTTGTAGCAGGTCTAACAGAACAGGGGTGGGAAGGGAAACACAACAAAACTGTTTCTAGCACTTCACTGACCTTCTGGGAACAGTTGGACAACTTCAGCTTTGGGGAATTTTACATTTTGTCACCATTTCATAACACCTACGTCCTACGTTTCTTTGGAAAAACTGGAAAGTACTGATTTTCCTAAGCTTTAAACCAAGATTTTTTTCCCAAGATAAGGGAAATGGACTCATTTCAACCATTTTTCCCCCCATTATTTTGTACAAACTGTTTCATCCAAATGTCACTGACATGTTTTTGAACAGCAAAGTGGAAACACTTCATGCAAGTATGATCTGGTTTCATTGTGCATGGGCCACAGCCACATAACACTGACTGTCATTGAGGTACATCTGGGTGCACCAACAAAGGAGCTGGTCTATGTTATTGCCATTTTCTAATTGTTTTTCTATGAACATCTAGGGAGAATCACCATTCCTGGTCTCTAAAATGGGCCAGACAAGCATCTGACAGAAAGGCTTTAAGTAGAACTCATTCTGTTTGAGAGCAGGCAGAGGGACTGGACCAGACTCTTTAGGTCTATGATTCTATGGCAACACCACAATCTCTGCAAAACTGTATGGTTTGTTCCCAGAACCATAAATCTAGCCTGGCATCACTGGAAACTCAGTGTTGGAAAGCTTGATTTAATTTCAGATTTATTGCAGTAATCAAAACTGAACAAAATCAGCCCAAGACTAAGCCTCATACCTGAACCTGTGACTTGTGGAGTGAAAGTTGCTTCAATTTTTCGGTACTTACAAATTCCTACTGGATCAGAAATGTCATAATCATTTTGTGTCTTGGCCTTTGGTAGAACTGGAGTCAGAGTTGTTGCCCCAGACAAACAAAATAAACTCCTGGGTCTTAGTCTGTTGGCTGAGGATGAAGGCATAGTGGAGTATACTAATTTTTGTTGAATTCTCTAATGTCCTCATGTAAATGAAAAATTGCAATGTCAGGCAGTGACTGAGCCATCTCTTCCATCAACACTAATTTTTACTCTATGATTCAGTGTTTTCCTTCATAGTCCCTACCAAAGCAAGGGATATATGCAATTTAATGACCGACCTCCAACCCCACAGAAGTATTGTCCTTCACGTGTAAGGATTAAGATTCTGTTGATTAGTGGGGCCTCATGTTAATAAAAATGGATTTACTTATTTTACTCAAATTCATTGATCTATCTATAACTGATGTCATTGTCAAGTCCACATGCCATCACTGAAATTTTTACTATTGGGGTACCCAAACACTAAATAGATACCAGATCCCTAATCAGTAGGTCCAAACTAATGAGCTCCAAAACACTGGGTAGTCAAAACTCACATATCACTGTTCTGTTCTAAGGCCACCTAAAATTTTAAAATCTAGATGTTTGAATTTTACTGCATTTAAAGCAGACAATTGAACCATACACTGTAAAATACATCTAAAGAGTTTATACCCTCCATTGGAAAAAGCACTGGCCAACCTCTTAGCAAGATAAAAATCTAATTACATACGTTTAAAGTGACATTTAGAGGCCTCAGTACTTTTCATATTTAATCTCAGATCTTAGAACTGGCATCTGTTTCTCCTTTTAGCTAAGAAACTGAAAGACTATTTACATATTCTTAGGAGTATATCTCCAATTAAATCTTTTTCAGAACTACACTCTCAAGATTTCATATTAAGTTTCTTGGCAGACAACTATCTTTTTCTTTAAGAGATTTATTTATTCAGTTGGATACTTTTTTCATCCTTTGCCTGGGCACTTGGAGTCTTCAGCCTCACCATCCTATAATTAGAAAAATGACCCTACTTAGAAGTTTTAGAACTCTGCTCCAAAACATCATCTTCCCAGTTCATGTATTTACCCACCTTTTTACTGATGTAGCTTCACCTAGTAAATGCCTTTCTAATGCAATCTGCAGCAGTAGAGTGGAGTAAATTTAATCAGGGATTTAGAAACTTGCTTCTCTCTAAAAATCAGATTAAGACCCTATATCCAAAATGTTAATTTGTTAAAGTTTATAAATGTTTTAAATAAGCTCTGATCCATATGAAGGAGTTGAAAACCCTTGTTGCACACATCAATGGGCCATCTAGAAGCTGAATGCCTGGAAATCCAGAACTGTGAGCAATCAATGCTTTAACTCCTCTTCCTTACACCAGTGTCAGTCCAGATTAACTCTGGTGATTGCAGGGCAATTCCCTCCACATGAAGAACCAGATGAGACTCTGGTGTCCAGTGTCAAACAGAGGCTGTAATTCCCCTGGGGGATGGGGTGTGGTTTACAGATATTGATAAACCACGGCACATCCCCTCTTGTGGTTCCTGATGTCATTGGAATGACTCAATAGAATTACAGCCTTATGTCAATCTGGGTGTATATTATTCTACCCAAATTAAAGCTTTTGAAATAGGAGCTTATTGTTTTTAATAACTTCAGTTATATAATTCCTTTCTCATGTTAGTGCTTCAATAAACATTTCTCATGTTAAATTTTACTCCAGATCCATCCTTGCCAGTTTTAGGCTCAGAACTGATATATTGGAATAATCCTCTTCGTTTTAAGTCCTGCAGACACTGTGCTGTTCACATGATGTCATTCTGTGTATATTCCTTCATTTACTACTGGTGAGTCATTATTATCGTAGCTAATAGAAAGAGGATTATCTCTTTATTAAATCAAAGGCATGGCATTTTGTTGTTGGTGGTTTGCCTCTTTATTTTTAACCCTTTAAATTACATGAGTCCAGATTTTTCAGTACAGGCTGTTGTCCATGAGAGACACACAGCTGTTGCTAGAAGCTTGCCACAAAGTGGTCAGGGAAATTAAGACTGATGCTTCCTCACCCCAGATCATACAGGAGGAGTGTGACAGAGCAAGCCACTTGGAGCCAAAGCAGCACAAGAGTCTATGAGAGTCCAGACCTTCATTTCTCTGCCACCCCTTTTTCTTTTTTTTTTAAAAATCCATAAAATAAAATTAATCTCTACCTCAACAGCAGTGTTGTGATTTAATATATTGCAAAGGCAGCAGAAGCACTCATAATAAGGTTTTAATATAAGTGAAATGATCAGTATTGTGAGAAGTCCTATAGGAAAGAGAGCTATCTTTCTGTGGAAGACAGGAATGCTACTCTATAATTTAGAAAGGCAAACATTTATGACAGTCTTTTCTAGGCAAAAGCTCTCATGCAATAGAAGTTTTTTCAGAAGGCTGCAGAGCTATGAAGAACTAAAAGATCAACTAGAGAAATTGATGCTTGCATTTAATACAGGAACTAGTCAGAAAATTTATTTCAAGTAAGAAATGTCAGTATTTCAAATCTGTTTTCATTCTAAACTAAAATGCCAGATTTTCCCAACAAATCAAGATTTCTAAGATTTAGAATCAGCTAAACATTTTTATTACAATCTTGTAGAAACAATGAATTATGCTAATGCAACTATATGTTATTAAATGTCTATCTTTGCAGCCTTAGTATAAAAAAAAAATCTAAACACTAATTAAAATTATGAAGTCAAAACAAAATATTTCAACTTCATAAAATTCCTCTCAACAAAGCCAAGATGCTTCTTTTTAACTTTCCCATGGAAAATTTTGCCAAAATTGATACCTTCCCTAGAGAAACATTTCAATTTTAGTGAAACTGCATTTATCAACAGAAAACGGCTCCGTCAAAAACATTTCAAAGAGCTCTATTTAATTTAAACAGTGATCATTGCTGTGATAGAAACAAAAGCTGTCCATTTGCACTGTTGCAAGGACAACGATGCCAGAAAGCAGCTCCTAGACCTGTGATCTCTTTACAGGAACCTTACAGTCTCTGTGAGTGGCTGGTAAGAAACACATTGAGCAGCCTGCCATCAGTCGTGGCTTTCTCTGTTTTAAAGAGGAGATGCCAAGTCAGCCATCACCTTAGAGGAAACAGCAGCTGTGGGCAGAATGTACAAGACTGAATGAAATCTTACTGGCACATTTCCTTCTCTTATCTACCCTGTCACCCATTATCAGACAGTGGATTATAATAAAGAACACAAGGTTGAAACACAATTATCCATGGACGTGTTGGAGGACTCACAAGTCTGCTAATGTTACTAACAAGCTCAGTTACCCAACACATCAGCACTCCAGACGAAGGCTTAACTGTTAATGACACCTAAATCTCAGCTTCAGAGATAAATTTCAAGCTTCTTGTGGCTTAAATCTGGAAGCCAATACATCACGGAAACTTTTAAGAATTATCTAAAGAACAAGTAATGTTGGTAATTCGCCATAATTAAATCTTAACTGATTTCACATCTGAGGGATCTAAGCAGCAAGAAGTTGTCATTGAAATTATGTCTGATGTTTGTGTTATGGCATGTCAAAATCCACCATTAAAATACTGCGACAGTGGTATCAGAACCAGGGTATTAATGCCTTTAACAGGAAGGAATAAGCTTCTGGATTCGCAATCCTAACAGTATTCTAACAGGAGCCAGTGGCAGTCTGGTACTGAGAGAGCCAAGAGCTTTAAAGATACAGATCCTCAATATGATGCCACCTGGGTAACTAGGAGCCAGGAAATGTGGGTTTACTGCTCAATTTTTCTAACAGATTTCCTTTGAGACTCTGGAAATGCCTTTTCTCTTAAAGAAAACTCACTTTTTATAATTATATTTCTAAGTCATGCTATTATTCTTTGCTCTTATGACACTCTTTGGAAAGAGATGCTTATTTTGGAATAAGAATGCTTTTTTCCTTTAAATAGGTATATACCATTTTCAGAGGAGCATAAGATAAATGGGGAAAAGAGTGGGGGAAAGAAGGCATTCTTATTCCAAAATAATTATCCAGGCATAGATCCGAAACCAGATAACTACAGTGATATACCCAGGCTTTATGAGAGACCTTGGGCCCAGGCCACAAAATACCTTGAGGATTAGGATCCAGAACTTGAACTTGATTTGATACTCTTGGAAAGGACAATTTGGTATTCTCATTGTAGCAGTTACTGGGGGAGTGCATTAGAGACAATGTAATCAACAACAAAATCTCTGTCCTTCAGCACTCTGTGCAACAGGGATATATAATGGGGATAATATACATCATACATATAAACCACATGTTATAAAAGCTTTTTGTCAATCATTTCTACTCTGGCTGAAAATATCCAAAGATTAATAAGAAGCTCTCAGAAACACAAAGAGATCTTGATAGAGATATAATGATAGACTAACAGATGCTTTGTTTTCATTTACAAATCAACTGCACTGCACTGAAAAAACCTCACACAACCATCATATACCAATCATTAGGAGCTATTTTCCCATCTCCTTATCCTACATATAAATGTAGAGATTTGTATGAATGCCTACAGAAAGCATAGGTAGATGTTCTGCTACACTTACACACCCAAGCTTCCACAGACCCAAGCTACTCCCCACTAGAGGGGGGAGAAGAGCAATTGCTTTGGCTAAATGCACGAAACATAACAAAAATCAAAACCACAGTCAGGAGAGTAACATACAATTCTAAACTTGAAAACTTGAGAAGTCATTTAAGGGAACCACATTAAATGCTAAAATGTTTAATGGGACCCATGTGTCTCAGGCAGAGAAAGAGAGTGAGAGAAATGTAACAGAGGAAATCAAGGAGACAATATGTCTGTGCGACTTGTTCTAATTAGGGGCACAGTGCTGGTGAGGATCATTCATTATAATTTAGTTAAATCTTTAGCATGGCAAAGGCACCTCTGTATAGTGGTATAAAACAAAAGACCCCCAGTCGTAAACCAAGTTAAGGCCCATAGAACAGAGGTTAATTTCAGTCATTTGTGAATGCTGAAGGCAGTACATCACATGAATACCAGCACTTCTTTATTACCGCAGCGTTGTGCTCCAGCTAGCAGATGTCTGCAAATTTGGCGTGTGGGGGGTGCGCTGGGGAGGGCAGTGGCGCATTGTCTCCAACTTGTCTGTCGCTTAACTGAGTGGATCTGTCTGTTTCTTTTAGCAGGGGTGGGAAAGGAGTTCAAAGAAAGAATCAAAACAATCCATCCATCCAAGCTTTGGAATATCTGAACTGAGCCCAAATATCACCAAGCACTTCCCAATCTCTGCTTTGAAACCAGAGAACGGGTGATGATTTGCAGCAGTTTGGGATGATTTACACACACACGGCATGTGTAACACTTACTGCGGCGTTATTTTAAAACTTATAATGCATCAGAAGACCAAAGAGGGGGTCAGGTTCAGGTTTGTGATGCTAGTTTGTGCTGTTGCACAGCATAGCTGCAGAACCAGCTTCAGCTGCGCTTCCTCAGCGCAAATTAGGGGCACAGTGGACCTAATTCACATTGCATTTGCCATTGTGTATTTTAGGAGTAATTCTATTTAAATATGGGTCAAATTCTTAGCTGGTGTAAAGCAGCTGAGCTGCCTGCATTCCAGCACAGATAAACTAATTCACACCAGCTGAACGCTGGGCCAGTGGAGTTACATTGCTGTAAATCCAGTGCTAGATCAGAACGGCCTTAACCTGGGTTAGCACTGGTGGAACTGAGAACAGAATTTAACCCACAACATTTTGACACTGTTCCAAATATTTGTAAACCCCATATTAATTTTGAGTGTAAATGTGCCAAATTCGCCCTGGTGTCATTCAGAGTCCAAAAAAATTACACCCTGGGGATAAATTTGGCTCTGCATATTTAATCTAAGTACACGGCATCATCCCAGCGAGGAAAGCAAATGAGCAATAAACATAAGTTTGCTGTTGGATGTTGTCTCCTTACTCCTCAGCTTTCTAGTACATTTTGTTTTTGGAGCTTATTTAAACGAGCAGTTTATGGTTCGATCAAGTCCTAAACAGGAAACCTAAAGGGTTTATAAAACATTGAGTGTTCTCATTACAACTGACCCAAAAAACTCCAGAGTGGCGATCTTCATTTCTATTATACCTGCTGTTACTGTGATGGGAATGTTTTCTGGTGGTTAACACAGACGTCAGGGAGTCAGGACTCTCGAGGTCTAACTCTCAGCTTTGCCACTGACTTGTTGTGTGGGCTTGGGGGAATCATTTAAGTTCTGTGTGCTTGAGTTTACTTATATGGTGTGGGACAATTAATGATCGCCAAAGGGCTTTGGGTTCCTCAGATGAAAACAGAAGGGGTAGTGTTCAGAAGCATGACAGGAATGCCCTCCCCTTTTCTATGTGACATTAGGGTAACACACTAATCAAATTACACCATAAAATAGCCATAATAAACATTACAGTACCATAAAAATAACAATACTACTACTAAGACATAAAGATAGTACTACAGAGTTATTTATAAAGCTGCTCATTACCATGTTGCCAGGCACCTTAAACACAAATCAGAGTGCATCCTGGACCAAAATTGCTTTTGATGCAAGTGGAGCTCCACTGAATTCCACAGATACCATGACCAGGCCATGCCAATCCATGTGACACTACTCAAATTACAGGGAATTTCAGTGGTTTTCACCAGAAAACACAACTCCTTTTTAGACCTCAGTAATAATAAATTATGATAAAGCATGCTGGAAAAAAAAAAAAAAAAAAAAGAAATTGAAAACCTGAATTGCCTTTTCCTGACTCTAGAGCTCCAACCCCACCCAAACTTTCAAAACAAGATTTTTAGGGCAGTGCTGCTCATTGTCCTCTCCTTCAAATACATGGAATGTTGTTTTCCTTCCATTTGTGTCGGTGTGAGATGGCAAGGCCCATTTATTCCAGAGACTGAAGAAATCATATGTGAAAGAATGGAAACAATCCAAGTCACCAGTTCACAATTTAGGTCTCATCAATATTGGGCCTTTTTCCCAGCTCATTCCAGTATGGAGGTTACCAGCTCAAACTGGCAGCACCTGACCAGGACAAGAAACACAGGACAAAGCCACTACACCAGAGAGGGGAATTGGGTGCACAGTAACAGGACTGATAAAGCCTGGGTTCACATTGCATCTGCCAGTGACTTAATACAGGCTCTTGGAAAAGTCACAGCATAGTCTATTTTAAACTAATTCTGCCTCCATGTGTCTTTGAAAAAGGGATTATGAGGGCTGATGTTTGCAGGGTATTTCAGTGATGGACACCACTACGTGATAGGTTACTTTCCCCTAGCAGCTACGAACTCATCACTTCATACTGCTGTAATTCCAAGTGCCCTGTATTTCCTTAGTTTGAGGCAAACCCCCTGTCTTTCTTGGCTGATGATGCTAATTTCTAAGATTTAATGAAAGTAACGCCACAGACTTTTCCAGGAATTATCACACAATGTATATGATACCTACTACACTGCCTAAGCTTTAAGTGGATGGTTAGATACCAGTCTCAGGTTCATCTAGAGATGTATTCAGACCAAGATGTTCACTTACTTGCTCTCCAAGTTGGAAAGCAAGTCAATTTTAACTTGAAATTACCAAATGAGAATTAACTTGACAACAAAAATAATTTCAGTGCAATAAGTCACACAAGTCACTTACATGAGGGGCAAAGTAGGTGGCACCAACATGAAGTCTGTGATTCCAAACAGCAGAAATGCCAGGAACTAGAAGGAGCCAATTTGTCTAGCTACTCAGTAACGGAGTAGAGGAGTGGCACAAAACCCATTTGAATTACCAAAAGTTCCCTTTTCCAAATGAGGTGAAGATACATTTTAAAAGTTTTAAATTTGGTGGGGGGTGGGGATCATTGGTTCAAGAAATGAGTTTAATTTCCAGATTTCCTATCAGACTACCATGCAAGTAATTTCTCTCTGTGTCTCTTTAGATCTCCTACTTATATAGATTGAATTTTGAACATTCAAAACATCTGTATTTCAAGACAGTGGGGGAAAGAACAAGACTAGCATTAGTACTCTACCCTTTCTGTCTCCCCAGTATCAAGGAAAGGGAAGTGTACAGTAAAACAGCCAGATGAACACTTGTCTGGCTTCCAAGTGTTTGGAATAACTGGGCAGGCTGCCCCCTGAGGGATGTGGGGCTGGAAGTGATAACCAGGCTGGCAGGGCTGAGATCTTGGCAGCCACAGCCCGTCCCACAGTACCTGAGAAAGGTGAGCAGGGCAGTCCCAGGGTGGCAGGCAGCTTCAGCCAAGTGTCCACATCAGGGGAGTCCCTGGCGATGAGGTGAAGCCAAAAAGCCAAGTCAGATCAGCTCTGGTGAGGGTAACCAGGGGCAGATAGCATCCTGTGATCACCAGGTAAGTCCATGGCAATAAATCAAGTCCAAGCAGGAAGAACAGGCTGCAGGGCAAGGGCCAGATCACTGGGTGCCACAGCCAAACAGAGCCACAGTGGAGCTGCAGACAAACACCTCCACAGCACAAAACAACCAGGGCAAAGAGCCCAGAGCTGAGCTTAAATAGAGCACCTGGACCCATGGGTGGGGGAGCGCAGGGATGCCCCAGGTGAGGCTCCTTGGTGCAGTTAAGGACTGTTAGTATCTGTACGGCCCTGACACAAAGAGTATTTGTCATTTTTTTGCTGGGGGAAATCCAGAAATTAAAGCTCAAAAAAAATACTACATATTTGGAGTGGTGAAAAAAGTATGTTTTCTTTTTTTCCCTTAAAACTTAGAATATTCAGTGATATTTATCAACTCCACAACTGGCTAAGGAACAGCAAAAAGAATAAATCTCAAGTTGCTTAGAAAAAAGTACTGGTATTTTGGATATAAGGACTCCTTAAACCATTTATTCTGAATTAAAAATAAATCACTAACAATTTTGGAACTGTGTTTTTTAAAGCAGTATTTTGTATAAAGTGAAAAGGGAAAAAAAGTGGCTTCTTTATCCTGACTCCTGTGATAAAAGGCATGCTCTGGTCAGTGGCCTCTGAACTGGGTGCAGGGCTGCTTGTGCAGCTCCTGCCACACCATGAGTTCTCCTGAAAGTGATGATCATGCAAGCTGAATTTTTTAGCAAGATCACTACACCAGTGAGCTGTGGAAAATTCACCGTGCTCGAGGCAGTTTACAAATGACTCGCCTGGCAAAGTGAGAAGATACATTAATATTACAACCTGGTAAGGCAACTGTAATACAATACAATATAGTCTGGTTCCTCAGCCTGGTTCATCAAGATACTGGTCCAGAATAAAAGAAAAATGTCAAGGGAAGGGATAACGAGTTCTAAAGTAATGTGAATGAAGATCATAAAGCCTCAGTGTAAAAATATTAACACACACAGCTGCTTCAGTGAAAAGATCTGTACCACCCAGGAACAAATGTTGTGTTTTCCAGTGTACAAAAGGATTTAAGTAACATTTTCCATCTTGGCTGTTCACAGTGAAATACTCAGTCAATATACAAAGTCATCCAGTTTTCAAAACATCTGAGAAAAGACACTTGTTAATGGAAACCACCAAAAACTTGATCACTTCAAAATATGGTGCCTAACTACAGTGGGAACCTATCTTTAGATGTGGGCCTCTGGACTTAAATGTGCAAGGTTAGGGCACAGGTGGGAGGCAATCTCACCTCTTGTAATTTTGCAGAATACACAAAAAACCCCAGTGTGGTCAACCTAAGTTTCTGCCTAGCTAAATACCATACCTTTTAGTAAGACCTTGCTCTCTCACAAGGTTTGGAAACACTTCATAAGCATGTATGAAAACTGAGGTATAAGGAAATGCTAGGATTTAACCATTTTTAGACATCAGGAAAGTACCAAAACTGGAAATACAGCTTAGGAGCTTCAGCTCATGGGCTCTAAGAGACGACTGACACCCTCAACCTGCTTAGTCTTCTGATTTCTTCCCTGTGGCTAACCATCACTGTTTTGGGGCTGATAGTGTAATATTGTGCTATTAACTGGTTAGTAAGGTTCCAATTTTCAATTATGGGTATCAACTAGATTTCAAATCTAGGGCAAAAACCATTGTCTATGGAACAGACACCACTGTTCCATCTCAAGGCATAAGATTTGCCCAGATGAGCCAGGAGAAAGTGCATGGTGAGCCATGTTGTGTGACTCCAAGTCAGAAGTCCTAGCTCCAGTTCTGCTGTGGACTCACTGTGTGAGTTGAGGCAAGGCCACTCCATCATTCTTTTTGTTCTCAGCAGACTGACTGATTCTCCCGTTGAAATCCAAGGGAGTTTGAAAGCATTTAACTGCCTCACAAAGATATGTCATGCGATCTAACATTCTGAGCACAGAACTGGGAGCCAGGAGCTTTTAATGGTGCCTGTAGGGATTGCAGCCAAATCACTTAACCTCTTTGCTTCTCAGCTTCTCATCCATAAAAAGAAAACTATGCTTGTGTTGCTGGCTGGGGTTTTATGAGAGTTAATTCATAGACCTGTATGGAAAATGACTCCTCCTCTGCTGCAGGAATGAAAAACTTTTTATTTTGAAATATGAATAATTTCAGCACTAAGAGCCTGTAAACAGAAGTTTAAAATTTTGGCTGAATTCTTCTTGAGGGAAACATATTTCTCCTGCAAAAGCAAATCTCCCATTGTGAGAAAAAGATGGAGATTTTTTTGGAAATTCGATTTTCCACTGAAAACCAGTTTCGACAAAATATTTGTGATCAGCCCTAACCTAAGTGAGCCATTTTGCACTTAGAAAGTGCTGTGCTTGCAAAATGCTCAGCAATCCTCCCATTGACAGCACGCCCGGTGCCAAATAGTTGTATTCCCCTCAGCACAGTGAAATCATCAAGTACTTGCGGCTGATTTGCATCGGTTTTAATTTGTTTGAACAAGCCGGGCCAGATCCTCAGCTGCACTCAATTAGCAATAAAGCCAACGGCGTAACGCCGCTCTGCACCACGGAAAGCTCTGCCTCTCGTTTTCGGGCGTGTGAGGCCGAGCTCCGGTCCCGCACGGCCACCGCTAGAGGGCACCGGTGGTGCGGGAGTGCGGGCGGCGGGACCCGACCCATCCCGTCCCGTCCCGACCCATCTCGTCCCGACCCATCCCGTCCCGACCCATCCCGTCCCGACCCATCCCGTCCCGACCCGTCCCATCCCGTCCCAACCCATCCCGTCCCGTCCCATCCCGTCCCGATCCATCCCATCCCGACCCATCCCAACCCATCCCATCCCATCCCGACCCATCCCGTCCCGTCCCGACCCATCCCATCCCGACCCATCCCATCCCATTCCATCCCGTCCCGACCCATCCCGCTCGGGCTGGGTGAGAATCGCGACGCCGAGCTGCTAAACTGTCAAAAAATTCCAAAGTCCCCCAAGGAGAGGAGCCAGTGGAGCCGCTGAAAAACCTCCCTCTGCGAGGGATGGTTGGGGTGGTGGGGTTTTTTTTCCCCTCTCCACACCATGGATGCAGCTGGGAGCTGAGCCTGCAGCACCCCGCACTGCTCCGCCAGCCTGAGAGCAGAGGGCATGGTCCTAACGCATCTCGTCCCACCCCAATAAACTCAGCTGATGAAACCACGGTGGCTTCGGTCACTCGTTATCTCACGGAGGGAACTGCCACATGCTTGGAGCTGGCTTGCCAAGCTTGAGCTCAGGACGGTGCGTTACTCACACGCTTGTTCCGCTGAAGTTAATAGGGAGAGTATTAGCCCAGCACCAACGTAAGTGGGATGACTGATGTAATGAGCTGCTGATGTAAGGCATTCATGATCCAGCTTCTAATTATAAGATGCCTGGCTACTCGGGAAGAAAAAGAACGAAGTTTGGCAGGTCAGGAGAGAAACTCCATTTCGTTTCAGTGTGATTCTTCTGATAGTAACAAAGACAGAGATAAAGATTTTGCCAAAGTCCTCTGGAAGTACGGACACTGAGTCTTAGCTGACAGTAATGGGGAAAGACCCCAAATCCCAAACTATCTGATACTAAATGTAGCCCCTACCCACATAGGATGAAGTCCCTGATGAAGGACTTCCAGCTAAAAGGCTAGAAAGCATCAAATAAATATGTTTTACCCAGGAAACATTTTCTATTGCCTTTACTGAAGTTCAGCCAAGCCAACTAGAGCGTGGTGGGGTGTTACAAACTCAGCTGCACATGTGAGAGGCAAACTGGAGCCTGTGATGTGTGCTTCTGGCACACAGAGTCTGAGGAGAGGCCACCAGCCCAAGCATGAGGGCTGCAGACTTTATCTGATGGCAATTTACCTTCGGTGCCACAGTCCTGCCCGGGGAGCTGCAGGAATGAGCTGGACTTCTGTCTCCGTTGTGGCCCACGTGACCGTAGACATGCAAAATATACTTGCAAGGAAATAGGTGGAGTTATGTTCCACCAGGTCTGTAGGACACCAGTGGCAAACCAGCAGCGAGAAGATGACTGGAATGTGGATGTGGTGTGCAGGAGTGTAGCACAGACAGCGGTGGCGGGCTGTCCCTCCTCCTTGCCACTTCAGGAGCCTGGCACAGGGCAGCCACCACTGAGGCTCATTTGAATAATTCCCACATACATTCCAGATGTTGACCACATGGCCTGCCTTTGCAAGGTTTAAAAATAAGGGGGGGGAAGGAAAAAGGGTGAAGTGTTTTTTTTTTCCTTCAGTGTCCATATTTATTTTCTACACAGATGTTTGTAGTTGTACAGAATAAATCAGCCCTCCTATTTTTTTTTGTTTTATAAGTGCACTATATGATTCATATTTATGGAACCTACACAGAACTCAGTGGAGCTAACGGAGCTGAGCTGCAGACTGTTGACATATAATAAAGGGCTACGTACTGTTTTTAGGGACATGAAAATCTTAAAATAACCACTTTGATCAAAAACACAAACATCAACATTGCTGCTCTACTCACTCCCGCTTTGCACAGCAGCCTGACCCTGGCAGCCTGGCTCTCAGCAGCCCATGCAAGGTGTCTGTCCCTCCTTGGGCGAGGCTGTGCGTTCCATCGGGTGTTGGACAGCAGGAGCAGCCCTGCGGGGAGAGAGGAGGCAGATGTGTGAGGGCTGGACCCCGCTGCCATGCACAGCCCCTGCCCCAGGAGCCAGGTCCAGGCTGGTCGCGGTGCATGAGGTGAGGTGGGCTAGGGTGGGTGAGGTCCTGCTCCCTCCAGGAGCTGGGACAGCTCTGTAGTGCTGCTGCCAAAGACAGGCTGTGAACAGAGTAATTAAGCTCAGCTCAAATAAATACAAGAAATATATTTTTTTCCCCTAGGGACTCCCTTCATTCAGAGTTCTCTCTTTTCCTGCCTAATTCAAGCTTTTTATAAGTGAAACATGCAAGCCCAGAGAAAAGTTTAAGACTGTAGAGGGGAAATAATTTCCTTCAGGAGTGCAATACTGCATCTTAACCTGGAGAGGGTGGAATGGAATATGACAATATCAGTGTCACCTCCCAAGAAGTATGATTTCTTCAACATTTACAGTACAGGAACCCCCAAATGGTCTCTTCAGTAATGTGCAAATACTGCTTGCTGTGTATCACTCTCACATACCAGCAGTGTCACAAAACTGTTTTGGCTTCAAGAGAAATAACTTGCAGGGAAAGTCCTGTTTCTCCCTAGCAGTGACTGAGCCAGTGGCAGCTGATAAAAGTAGGTGCAGGGACCTCTATTATCTGGCTTACTCCTGAAGTTGCTAATGTAACTTTTATGCTGAGCTGTAGCTGCTGAGGGCAGAAAATGGATTAGGTAGCTGTGCCATGAAGGTGGAGAAGGATGGAGGCAAGCACTGCCAGCTGCACCCTGTCACCCCCGACACCAGGGGCAAGTCAGCTGTGTTACACTGGGGTAACTTTTAATGGCCAGATTGCCACTTTCATTCTTTTAGGGACCTGTGAGGCTCCAGCACTAACAGCTAGTTCCCAACACTATCAGCAAGAACACAATATTTTAACTAAAAAAAAAAAATAAAATAATTTCTCTTTTGTTAAAAGTACAACATGTTCTTGACTGGTTAAAGAAGAGTTTAAACTCTCATCCCATTTCTCTCCGATACTTAATTCATTTGCTGTGGAAGCGAAGAGGTTAAGGAGATTCTACTGAGAGCTGAATTGCTTGTCCAAAGAAGTTTTAGAAAAACTAACTCCTGGGCTGCTAATGTGGCCCTTCTCAGTCCTGCTGAGTCCAGTAAATAAGCTACACTCTTAGTCACCTTAACTGTGAGAGTCCTTTTTTACATAACAACCTCAACCACAACTTCTCTAAAGACACTTTAATAGGAGGAAACTACAAAACACAACCGAGACCACAACTTCTGTCAGAAGATTAGGAAATAAAGGTCATAACACTGGTGATTTTTAAAATATGTGAATCATAGACCCAAGGTCTTTCCATGAATCATAACAGAAATGTGAGGAGTACTATGGCGTATTTAAAAAAAAAATAAAAGAAGTGAAGAGTTATATGCATGGTGGTAGTTATTGCTGGTTTATATGATGAAGAAGCTTTAGAAGGTCCCAGATGTCTCAAGTCCAAACTAACAGCTAAAGGCAAAAGGGGTCAAAAAGAGCTCCCCAAAGTGCTCAGTGTGGTGTATTTGGGTAGGAGCAGTATGACCAAGGGAGGAGATGGCAAGACAGACTTTGCTCTGGAACATCAGCTGTCTGCTCCCACTTGCCATAGGTACAGCCTGGAGAGAGGCAGTCAGGCCTGGAGAACACTACAACACAAGGGTAGATACACTGGAAAAACACTTCAGATAAACATATAGTGCTAAACCTAGTTCTTCATTTACTCTTTGGGGGATTCTGCTGTAAGTAACACTCAGTGGTACCTGAATTAACTTATTCCAAGCTCCTCAACCTGGCTCTGAAGTGTGACTGACAAGAGTCTAAAAAAAAAGAAAAAAAAAAAAGAAAGAAAGGAGTCAAATATCTTCCACAGAAAGTTTCAGGTGTTCTCATGTCTCAAAAAAGTCCTCTGCTAAAGGCTGAGTTGTACTACTACGTTCAACATTTGGATGCTGGGATTATCATTCACTTTACTCAATACAACAGCAATTATGAGTCAGAAGGGGTGGCTCAATCTTCATCAGGTAGGGTATATCATACCTTTAGGCACAGCCTCCAACAAGGGGTTGAGTGTTAATTGCACTCTTGGAGATAATGCCCAGGGGGTTCGTGACTCAGAGACACACATCTGAGTCACTATTCTTTCATTACTTCCTCTTGGTCCTTTAGGGTAGAAACTTACTTCTGGTTTACCCCAGCAGCAAATTACAACATCTTCCTGCTATGCTGGCCTTGACATTTTGGCTAGTGAGTCTAAAATTAAAGCCAACATTCATTCTTTACCTACTGGAATAAGGAAGTCCCTTGATGAGTGAATCCTGTTCACTCCATCACACCCAGCTCTGCAGCCATAGGGTAAATTTTCTGAGCAGCCCAATTCATTGCAATGGAATTATCTGTTGAGTGATGCAATACTCAGTCTCAGGCAGGATGGCAAAACATAGTTTATAGCTTGTGATCATAGAATGAGATGACATGAAAAGCACTTTAGTGTTGGAAGATAGAATGAAGACCTCTCATAAAAAAAAGTCCTGGGGAAAAAACATTGAGCTTTTTGGTTTTCAACTCTCATTGGCTATGGGAAGAACTACCAGTCATTACATCAATTGAAACTTAAGCTTCTTGATGTGATTCTTGCCTGAAAGAGCTGAAATCCAAAGTAGCTCAAAATGACGTGAGTCCTTACTATATCTGAGATCAGATCTCCATCACGTGCCAGTCTCTTGGTACCCAGGGTTGAATCTTATTTAGCCAGGTTTGAGAGCAAAAAAGATATCTTTCTGTGTCACAGAATATCACCACTCTAGCAGATGCCACTGAATCTATTTCCTTCAAAGTAATGAAGTGAGATTGTTTATGTGAATGTTTTCAGAGCTGAACCTGCAAGGTCCTGCTCACAGTTCAGGAAATAGCAGAATATAAATCTGTCCAAATCAGCCAAGCTCATACAAAATTCAATATTGGAACGCAGCGACACCAGCAACATCTTGTTCTTTGGTGTAATGACTGTTGATGCTGGGATTTAGGAGGATTATGTCGATTTAGGAAAAAGGGGGGAATATTAATATACAAAATTGTTAAATGTCAAATCAAATCCTTTAATAACGTATGTGTCTGGTTAAGGATGGGAGTGCTTTCAAAACTAGCTACAAATATTCAAGAAATCCATTTGGCAAGTTCAAACAAATAGCCCAAATCAATTACACACGCAGTATTCTTAAGGGGGCACATTTTCAGCATAGTATGTGGAGAGTTAAGCCCTCTGCTCCCATTATTGTTAATGGGATTGGCACACCCAATTCCTCATACACATGGTTGTAAGTTTAAAGCCAACAGATAAAAATATGACTTTGAAATAATAAGAATGTTTTTATATTTTATAGTCTTTCCTGTATAGTGTAACTAAGTTACCTTTGTGTTTGCTAAGAAATCTGAGTGCATACACTTTGGCTTCCCTGGCCCTGCACATACTCAAAGCTGAAACTGGGATGGAAGAGTGCAGAACTACTCCTGACAGCCAAGTGGGGAGCTTCAGAGAGAGATCCAGGCTAGAAAATAAGAACTGTATTTTGTAGCAATTGTTAAATATCAGCACCAACTCTTAAGTATTTCTTGCAGAAGAAAAATAAGAGTCACTCTGAATCTTCATGCGCAAAAATCAGAGAAGAAAACAGAAAGCTAACAATTCCAGAGTCACAATTAGTGTAAAGCTGCTGGATAAGCTTTAAATCTCTGAATCAGAGGGATTAGAAGCCAGTTATCTCACGTTCCAAGTAACTGTCCCAGCTACCACCTTACTGACTGTTGAAATGGGTGGAAGGAACAGTTTCTTTCATTCTTTGTCCTTCTCTGATTTTGATCCACAATTCCTTCCCACATATCAGAATGTTTAATTAAAATTCAAAATCTGTTTTGATAAAATGGTATGTTTCTATGGAAAAATAATAGGACAGTTGCAGTTGTAGTCACTGCTTTTTTCAAAGCACCCATGTCACACACTGAGTCAGGAACCCCCGAAATCTTTCCCCTGACTGTAGATCACTCTATGGTGTGCCCTTTTCTATGGGCTAAAACTGCACATTTCAAACTGATGTCCTTAATTGTATGTAGATATTCTCATCACCTCAACCCATGGGCAAAATTAAAAGCAGGACTCTCGAAATTTGGTTCCACTTTTTAAATCAGTAGATTTGTAATGCTTTCATCTGCTCTACTGTGATTGCTTGTAAGAAAATGGATTAAATTCTCAAGACCAGAATTTGATGACTTTCTGCAACAAGTTCATCAATGCAGTACTGTAATACTCCCAGTTAACATGTGTTGGACAGCTGAAGTTCTTTGCACTAAACCCCATATATTTCTCCAGACTTTTTCACTGTAGGTGTACTATTGCTCAAGAGATAAAAATGAAATATCTGTTAGTATCTCGAGGTTGGAGCCAGCTTCACAGTTAAGTGCTCTACATGCAAAGGACTCCAGAAGCGCCCTGTGAACTTGGCAAAAGAGCCCTTCAAATTCCAACAACAAAGTTTTGTTCCTGATATTCTGGCTTAGCTCTTCTATGCTGAGTTCCCATGGATTTAGTTTAGCTTAATTTGGCCTCCTAATCACACCTGAGTCATCCAATGGACAGGGTACTAAGGGAATGTTAGAAAACATAAGGCTATTTATGGTTTTATAGTTTATTATAATCTGTGCTGCTGTATTCCTTACTCCCCTGTCCCTCCTTCCTTAGGTGAGGTCTTTAGCAAAGATTCTCATTTTTTTGTAGCCAAGTGAGTGACATTCCTCCTGGTTTTCACCTGATGAACCTAGGCCTTGAGAAACAGTTTTATGTAGATAGGAGTTACTGAAACAGCAATAACTGCCTTTCTGAAGGCATAGACTATTACTTTAAAGACATCTTCTGAAGTGCATGATGATGGAAGAGAAGGCTAGGGAAGGGACCAACCTATCTTGGATATGGATCCCGACACACATCCAGAAATTACTTACATTCCATGAATCCTTGTACTTTGGTTTTGACTCAGAATGTTTAAGAACAGGGTGTAAAAGTAAGGACTGGCGTAAATTGGCATAGATCCATTTGCTTCAGTCTGAAATGTGCTCCTTAAAGGTCACAATACCTGGAGAGTGCAAATAATTAGGTCTGCGGGTCAACAAAACCTGCCAACTTGAATTAGCTGTTGGGCCACTGGAGTTCAAGCCAAACATTGACTATTCATTGGAGAATGCTCTTCACAGTTACTGAGACATCAATGCAGGTAAATATTTTCTCTGCAAAGTCCTATCTGACGGTTACTCTTTACACTTTCCCAAGGAACAAATGTTAAATTCTTTCATGAAGATTCTTCTTTGTTTACCAGGTTTTAGATTGGATTTACACGAGTGAAAGCCAGCAGGAGGAGTGAAGGAAGGTTTTCTGGAGTTCTGCGATGAGTGACTGTAAAAATCCTTAGCAATTCAGTGCAGACAGCAGAATTTTTGCAAGAAAACAAAATTACATTATCAGGTTTTTTTACTTAATCAGAGTTTTCCTTAAGATATTCAACTGGCATTTCATTTGCCAGGTGGAACATTCTTCAAAAGCAATTTCCATAATGATGGTCTTGCAGTCCATGGTATGAATAAATTAAAGACAATGTGTAATACAGTGGTTTATACTATAATGATTGTGAGATAGATATATTCCAAGCAGTATATGAAAGTAATTTATGTAAGGCCTTAGAAATAAAGATCCTGTCCTGTAACCTGGGATTTTAAGGCTAAATTTTTAAAAGAGGAAAGAAAATGTGGGTGCAATATATATATTTTTATAAAATATGCACTTACAGTAACCACATTGCTATTTACTGTAGATGCCTACTTTGCCTAACATTAACTATTCACTGGAAACCCTGTTTGTGGTTGGGAAGACATTGCTGCATTTTCCACATGTAAATAGCCACTTCCCTATGAAGTGGCCTAAAATCTGTGCTGAAAATAATGCAGTCAGTACATCCCAGAGTGAACCATTGGTCCACATGAAGTTTTTCAATACAAGTCTCAATTTAGTACCCCAACTCAGTTTCAAGAGTGTAGGTGTAGTCCATACTTCAAATACCATTACAGACTGTCACCCTGCAGAAGCCCATTCCATGTGCAACCTATTGCTGCACCAGCACAGACTCTGGTGTCTGGGGAGCACCTATCAATTATTCCAATGTTATTCCATCAAATTCTGCTTTCTAAAAATGTCTCAGCAACCATCCTTGGTCTAACCCTACAGTGTTAAGCAGCATTACTTTAAATCTCCATTGACTCTCATTAGTCTTTTCATTAGACTTTTCATCAGACATTTCATTAGACTTTTCTGGACTACCAGAACTCTCTCTGGGAGAAATAATAAACCAACAAATAGCATTATCAGATGAGTTGTGTGAGGCTTGGCTAATTCTGGTCAAACAGCACAGGCATTATTTATATACAGCAGTTAATTTCTCTTCATATAACTGCAGCATCATTTCATTCTGCCCAGCGCCCTTTTTGCCTCCTGATGGTAATTTATATCTATTACAGCATTACCAAGTGTTTGAAGAAACTATGTAGCAGACTCAGAATTATAATGTCTTTTTAGAAAAAAAAAATAAACTCTTACAACAATTTGTAAATATTTGTTGACCTCTGTTTGCCTTCTTGTCCTAAGAAATGTGTCCAAACTTTATAACCACAGTAACAAGAGATGTATTTTTAAATATAAAACTTGAAAATTACTATTCTAATGCCTTCCTGTGAATCCCAAAGCCAAACCTTTATGTATAAACACTAAGTATTCAGAGGGCTGGCAACACTGCTAATAGAAAGTATGTGGTGCAGAGAGGGCCTATTTTACAAAAATGTAACAGGCAGATAAAGGAAATATGCTCAATACTGCCACAGTGAAAAGTGTATTTGAAAGAAATGTTTAAAGGGTTGGGGCTAAACTCTGGCTACTGAAAATTTAAGTTTAACTAATAGTGCTACTTGAGATTCTATCAGCTGAGGGATGTGTTCACTGGCTAAAAATAGGAAGAGAAAGACTTGAACAGCTGTCACAGGGAATTTTGCTTTCTAGAAATGCTCTATTGTGACAGTCATCACAGAGATAAGATTCCTTTCCAGATGAATAAAAGAGATGGGGATTTCTGTGAGACAGATGATGTCAAAGAACAAGTGATATTCAAGATTATGGTGTCAAAAATCATACTGAGTAAAGCTCAGATCTGTACCTTTCAGAGCTGGTATAACTTCACAGTTTTGGTGTTGGCAAGAATTCTGGAGATGCCACAGTATCGACTCAGAATTGTATTACAGCTGTGAAAGTCAAGAGGTATTTCAGGACTGGGAAGGAGTCACTGGGAAATACACTGAGCATTACAAGCTTTTGGAAATGGAGCTATTCCTGTAATTGCTTCAGGTCATGTTGTCATAAGTGGCCTAGGATTTGCCTGAACACATGAAAAATAGAGGATTCTCAAAGAATAACAGGTAAGGACTAACAATTATTTATTAATTGCATTTCTGAGATATGCTTTAATATAGCTAGATTAGTGGTATACTGATTTCTAATGACTTCATTTAAAGGCTTTGGCACGCTCACGTCCCCTGTCTTACTGTTCCTGCTGGCTTTTGACTTTCATAGGCAGCAAATGACTTCAGCACATGCTTGACTTTAAGAAGACAACTCTCCCCTTAAAGGCAATAAGATTATTTACATCCTTGAAGTTATTCAGGTACCGAAGTTTCAGAGCCTCTCCAAGTGATGGGAAGGTTAGGCTACTCTTTACTTTCATGGAAGCCAAGTGCAAAGCTCCCAGGCAGGTTCTCCTGTTATTAGCACCGGTGCAGCACTGTGTATGTCAGCAGCAGAAATAACAGAACCATGGCAGCCACTAACACTCCAGAGGAACATTCTTCCTGGGCAGCTTGCTTGGCAGCACACGATGAAAAAGTCAAGCCATGTGCCACGACTATCACACGACTGGCCAGCCTGCTCTCCAGGGTAAAACAGATCAAGTCTGAGATGCCCTGGCAGAGCCACGCAGAGAAGTTTGCATAATGCCTACCCCACTACATCTGACTCGAGCCAGCATTATTAATCACTCACTTCCATGAGCAATAAATTCACCCATAAAATTTAATTAGAAAGAAATCTGTAAATGCATTTTTAAAATAAGGCATAAAATACAAATGCCCATTAAAGGAGTGACATAAACACCCACTCGGAGCTTTACCAGGGAGTCAAGGAGGAGTGTTCCTTTGTTGTTGTTGTTATGTAGTAAGTTTTAAAATACTATAAAAATAAGCATCAAGAAGCATTGTTTTGAAGGGGTAAACTACACAACCTCTGAAAGAGATGTCTGTCAGCCCAGCAGCCAAAATACAACATGCTATTAGGCAGACTAAATAGGAGGCACAACATAACTTTGTACTGGAGACCTCCCATATATTTGCCTAGAAGCAAATACTGAGTGACTAAGCCTTTTGCCTTCTGTGTTAAATAATTATTACATTTCTAGAAGAATTCAGCCCCAAATAGTAAGCATTCCAGCCAGTCTTTCCAAAAACAGAGGGAGCAGTTGCTAATCTATAAATACTGCTGTGCCCAGGAGAGGTGAACATCGGAAGAGGCACCCCCCATTGACACTGAGTCTCTTCACCTCACTGCTGTGCAGAAAGGGGCTAACTTGGCTTTGCTGTCGGGGTGGTGTAACAGAGCTCTGATGTAACAAGGATGAAGCCACGCATGTCGTGAAGACCTTTTTGGCCAACTTGCCCACCCTCCCCAAATCACTGAACTTTGTATTGCTTGTTTGCACGGCTCAACTTATTTGCAAAATAAGCTTTTTCATAGATTATTTATACGCAGAGAAGTTAAAAACAAACTGACCTTTCTCACCCATCAAATAGTCCAAGCTTGTTCTTGTATCCGATTGCCTACTTAAACCATCTGAGATTGCTCTTTGTTACGCATGGGTACGCTTTTGTATGTGACCGCTTACAGAAGCCCTACGAGGAAAAGCAGCGAGGAGGTTTTGCAAGACATTAGCCCATTTAGCAGATAGAACTGCTGAGAAAAATCACCACCTATTTTTCTGGAAAAACAGTGTTACATAAGCGCTTCTGTAACTTTTTCTGTTTCGTAAGTAACCTGGCAAGTTAAGTAATTCACATTCTGGGTATCATTCTAAAGAAATATTTCTAATAATCCTCTCTGTGTACAAAGCGGTATTGCCTCATCCTGGTCTGGCATTTAATCTACTAGTTACTATTTTCAGAAAGGCCATTTCCAAATCCAAACAAAACCAACAATCTCGCACTCATATAGCGCCTTTCATCCTAGAAGATTCCAAAGAGCTCTGCAGAATTAAAACAAAACAGACACGTTGGACACAAGGGTGGCTTCATTCATCACTGAAATGCAGCCAGTGCTGGGGTGAAGCATGGTTAGTAGCAACAACTCAGAGCAATACTATAGAGCAGTTCACAGCAGGGAGTGTGGGGTGCCTGATCCTCTTCTTCCCTATCTGATTGCAGTTATATGGAGTTCTGTGACATTATTTGGGATCTACATATGGTGTTAAACATGCTAGGCTGTGGCTCAACAGGGAATGAAAACTTGGCCACCTCCATGGCAATGCCCTGCTCCCTTTGCCACACAGCAAGCCAGAGATGGGACTGGATTCAAAGGCTGTGAAGGGCACAAGAGGGGAACAACAACAGAGACTCACCAGGCTCTGGATATGTAGATATCATCCCCCTAAGTCACATACAAAATAAAAATTCAGCCCAGCCTGCATTCTCTTTTTCACAGACCTTTGTCTGCCCAAATATCTGAAGGCCACCCTGGCCAGCACAGAACTGGGAAAGGTCTACTGAAATCCAGAGCCAATATAACAGCTGCACGGCCACATCTGCAGCTGAGTTGGAAATCTCTGGGATAGTCCTTGAAACCATTCTAGCAGGGGCAAACTCTGCTGTTCCTGGAGCAGCGTGGGAGTGTTTGGGAGCAGTCACCCTCAACTCCTCGCTCGCAGGTTCAATGCAGTCTGTTATTATTTACATTCAGCACCTGCACTGCCAGCTGACAGCATCAGAGATCTCAGCTCTGGAGCAACTGTTTATAACCCAGAGGTTAAGATCCATTTTCTCTCCTGAGAAAACACACACACTCTTACCAACTTGACATGGAAATATTTTGTGAACCTTTTTTCCAAGCTACTTTTCTGCTGCCTCCAAGTGTCACAGCATAACTCAGTCAGGCTGTACCAGGATCCAGAGCTGGCCATATTATAATCTCATTTAAAGATATGAAGCCATAATTAGTGAACTGTGAATAACCATTCTGTATTATGATGTCTAATACTTGTCTTGGCTAATGCAAATACAGGGGAAAGGGTATAATCTTATTTATATGTATCAATGAACTGAATATATGTCTTTACAAAAACCCTGCAGTACTTTTGCCTGCACAATTTAATCTGTGGCACCAAAACTGCACATTAACTGCTTATACTAGGTTGTGCCTTGATTTTAAAAAAAAAGGGAGAAAAAGCACCAACCTTGTTAACCCTCTTACCAGGCTAATACTTCATTGAAAATCCCCTTGGTTGTAATGGATTTTTCTTTTTATACATGCTTTATACAGCACTGTATTGAAGTGGCTTTTTATAAACACAACACATGAGGTTAATAGCTGTAGCCTCAGTTAGAGGTTTTTTGTACCCTAAATCTCTACCAAGGCTGTTACATAAATGCAAGTATTCTAAAAATAAAACACAAAACAATCGGGGAAATGTTACATTATCACTCCCCATGTTAGGCTGTTAATGATGGCAAATCAGGCTGCTTGTGAGTGAAATAAAACTCCTTACAAAAAGAATCCATCTCCCCTTGGTCAGAACTACCATACCACAGTTTATGGCCTGAGTTCAGCATATCTCTGAAGGGCGTCTTTAAACATATGCTCGTCACATCAACAGGTCTTAAAGGTTATGGATTTACACAATTTCATGGTCTAAATGGGATTTTAATACATGCATATGTGTTTTCTTGGACTGGATATCAATGCTTATGCAGATGCTGGACACAATGATATACTTAAGACATACACAGTTTTCACTGTAAAGAAATACAACATTCCCAGCTCCTCATGGATTCCCACCTCTCAGTATAGCTTTAACAACATTGACAATACTGGCTGCACTACGCTGTGTTTCCAACAGAGAGATCAGTATTTTTGCATAGATTTTCAAGCCAGAAGAGAGTTTTAAAAGTCTCATCTACTTTAAAGCATAGCCCAAAGAACTGCATGCAGTGGACAAGTCATTAGCAGCAGCTTGTAGAAACTTCCAGGATGTTTTACTGTTTCTGATGCAAAACTTCCCACGTGTCCTTCAGAAGAAGCTGCTCACACGCCCCTCATTTTATGGGAATTTGCTTGGGTACTGTTCTGTCAGGTACTTAGAGTAATTGGGAGGAGAAAAAACTAATTACTCTAGAACTATAAAATCAAGGATCATAAATTAGTCCTCCTTGATCAGCTACTGCACTCCCTTACTCAAAATGATTACATTTGCCCGAGGCCTTCAGGAACTGCAAAGGAGCAGCCAGCAGCTCCTTTTCTCTCTTCCCTGGATAATCTTCCATTGATTTAGAGGCTCCCTCAGAGGGTGGGCTGAGCTGGTCTGGACAAGGATGTTTTGCTGTCCTCTGAACTGGTGCCACTTTGCTGCACAGGGACTGAAAACAGGGACTGTGCTACTGTAGAGATGTGTGCAGTCCTGGGGACATACTGCCCTGGGTGGTGCAGTAGAGCTCTGAGGTGTGCACCCATATCAGCATTTTACTGCCTGAGGCTGAAAATTTATTGCTTGCTGTGCTGGTTTTGTTTGGGTCACACATTAGATTTTACTGACTTAACCCAAAATTTTGTGTGGATACATAGGAACATGTAACATATGCCCCAAACTCTAGAAGATAAATTGTGTCCTAGTTGCTTTTGAATAAACCAAGGATATGGTTTCAACCCATAGGTATGATGTAATCGTTAGCACTTCTGGACTGGCACCTTACTCAGAGCACTTGTAAATAAAGACTACTGTAGTACACAACTTTGTCTGAGTTTTGGAGACCATGAAGAGTTCTGGTTTGTGTTGTTGATATCTGTCACAAGCTACTTCATAATCTCACTTCAGCATAGTGAAGTGGATGTTTTCATACCAGAATGAGCTGTGGCTCAATAGGAAGAGCTTCTATTCTGGCTTCTATTCCTTGCTTTGTGACAGACTGACTCTGACAAACAACAGCCTTTGATACCTTAGGGAGTTCTCTGCAAACATCTAGAAATACATCTGCTTTATAATGGTCACATGAGAAGGAATTTGAAAAGTACTTCATAATCCCCACACAACTTCAGTGGCCAAATACAGAAACCACAAACCCAAAGATTTTTGGAGCTGTTATCATTTCCTTACTACTCAGTTTTGCACCTCTACCACTCAACAGGCAAAAAGCATTGTGAACACTGCATGCCAGAGACATCATTTAATTGAATCAGTTAGAGATAATTAGGATTTGTGTTCAAGCAGTCCCACCAAAGACTGAAAGTGCCATTTGACTGGGTGGCTATGGTTAGCCAGTACTCAGGGCTAAGCCATAGCAGTTAGTATATCACCCAGGGCTGCCTTCCCAGCTGGGAAGGAGAATCAGGTAAAAAGAGGAAAAGGCCTGTGAGTTGGAGTATGAACAGACTTAATAGAATAACAAAATTGAGACAGTAATCAACATAAAGGGTCTACTCAGCCTGGTTCTCGATGCTGACAGCAGGAACAGAGCACCACCACCAAGGAGCCTCAGGGAAAGGATGAAGAACCCCACCTTGCCTGAGCTCCCTCCTTTTATAATGAGCATGATGAGGTGGTGTGGGATCCACCTGTGAGTGAGCTGCCTCCATTGGAACTCTCAGCTGACTCAGGGCTGCCTGCATGGCTGGGCCATGGGGCTGTGCCTGGGGGACCACTGGGCACTCTGTAAAAACACAGTACCAGGCCTGAACACTTCCCACTGTCAGACAAAAGGCGAGTTGTCTGAGGCAGCCTGTGGCAGAGATCAATATGTGACAGAGCCCAGTCTGCTATCATTGCCCGTTCAGTGCTGAGTCTGATGGCACAGTCCATCTGCTGAGAGACCCGAGTGTCATCTCCTGACTCTTCTGGGAAGTGCAAGGCCACAGCCAATCCTTTTCTCACTTCATGGGAAATGACAAATATTTTCATAGTGTTCGTGGAACTTTTCACAGGCTGAGATATTCTATCTAGACAGCTTTTATTCGACGAGAAAATACTTTAGGCATTTTCTTAATAATTTTAGCATTGCTCACTCATTTTTCTTTTTTTTTTTTTTCCCTTTCAATCCCTCTCTGTCATGAGAATAAAAAAAAAATCCATTTGAAATGGAACGTTTTCTTTAATCCTATAAAGAATGAGTATAATTGATTCAACTAGAAAATTTATAGGCACGGAATCAATGCTTGTTACAGTCAAAACATGCCAGGTCACTTCTTTGCGGCTGGTTTAAAGCTGTTCCGTTAAGTATAATGTTAAATGAAAACGCTTTAGTCTAAACATGAAAAGGTTAGATTGTGTTACCTCTGCACAACTCTGCCTGGCTGTTGGTATCTGATTTCAGGGTTTCACACAGAAGACCCTCCATTGTATTCTTTGTACCTTCTCTCTGGGGCAAAACTAACTTTTGACAGTCACAGTAAGTAGCTGCTATAATGTAGATATTAATTTAATCTGCAGCTGCATTAGTCCTTAAATAGTTCAGACTTTGCCTTTATGTTTTGATGGTCAGGAAAACACTGAAAAATTGAGTATGAATGGAGCTTAATCATGGAAATGATGGCAAATCTTTTCAGTCTCTCGTAATTTTTCTGTTTTCAGACATCTACCTTCAGGGCTAATGGAAAGGATGCAAGTGTTATGCAGACACAGTCACTCCTGTAACTACAGCTCTGCTCTTCTTACTATTAAACATTTCTGCACACTTAAAGTTTGCAATTAAGCTACTCAACTTTTCAGCAGATGTTTTTTTCTGAGCAGGAAAGTGGTTATAACTTTTCTGTTGGCGTAGAACAACGCAATTGGATAAATCTAACAGTGGAACACATAGTAGGTACATTTATTGGAGCTGGATCCAGTCAAACAGACTGGAGAACCTCAGGCTGAGCAGATTCCCATTTTCTTACCATGTTATTTCATCTTCATGGTGTGCCTGGTGTGGGTGTAAAACTGCTGAAACTAAACTGTGCAGTGAGGCTGTGATTGCACGGTGTGACTGCGCTCTGATGCAGCAGCATCTTTAGATTTCAGTTCCTGGGCCAAAATTTGCCCTTGGTTGAACAGGTGTAATTCCTGTTGAACCAAGCAGGAATTCCACAGTTTTAAATAAAACCAGCTCTTGGCCCATTATCTGCTTACATGCACTGTGCACAGGGGCCAAGATACACAGAATTGACAAGTGATTGGGGGTTCCCCAAGAGCTTGAAGCTTTACTACACAGGGCTTAAATAAAACCGTGTTTCAGACAGCAGGGAGCACGTGCCAGTTTCATTTGTCTGAATTTCGTCACTCAGAATAAAGGCCCTTAATATCACTAGTCATTTTCCAAAAAACCCAAAACTCCCAAAATTATAAATCCTAGCAGTGTCAAAGCCTAAATAAATACATACGTCAGCTGCCAGGATCCTGGCTGTCAGTTTTCAAGGCATATATTGCCCCAGACTAGTCTGTAAATAATTTTTTTTTTTTTTCAGGACTTTAAAACCACATCACTAATGGGCTGGGCTTGTGGTTCTTCATTTGCATATTCTATGTTTTGACCTAAATTGAGTTAAATGCAGAGGGAGAAGAAACGAGGGTCAAATTTCATTAACAAAATAAAGCAGCTCGTGTGAAATCAACATCTAGAGATGGAAAAATATTCAACTGAACTGAGCCCTTTGCTGGCTATTTAACTCAAACAAGGTCTCCTTAATGACAAACACTCCCATCCTCAACCGCATCACCAACACTAACGGGAAAACTTGGCACCTCTCATTGTATGGGGATACGAGGCAAAGCTGGTGAGGACTTTTTCCTGCCATTCCCATGCCAACTGTACATTCCATCTGACTGAGGATTACTGATAATTTTTGGCAACTTCGTGGCTACAGAGGACTCTTCTGTACAACTATTTATTTATCCAGGACTTCAGGAATTTATTTTTAACAGAACTTTTAAAAATGCTGTGAACACAAAATATGCTAATTTTATTAACAAAAGGATTCCTACACCAAGCTTACTTATATTTTTTTCAAGCATACTTTGGGGCCAAGCTCCTCAGATGGTGTAAGCTGGTAGAGTTGCTCTCACTTTGGTGGATACCTGCCAAATTTACAACAGTTGAGGATCTTTTCCAGAGAAGTATAATGCTTACAAAAACCTGAACAAAAGGGAGTATTTATACTTATGTATATAGTTAGTAGTACCCTTAACAGCCACATCTCTGCAGCTACAAAAGGGACCTAGTTTGCCAAGGCAGCATGTTTGGCACAGACCCTGTCAGAGAGCCCTGACGAAAGAGAAAACAGATCAAGGATATTATTCCCATTTTACAGAAGAAAAACTGAGGCAGAAAACCACTTGATATGTGACTGTGAGTGTGGGTCTCAGGATCTGTCTGTCTTCTGAGCACATGGCTGTCTTGTAGACAGCCTGGAGACCATCTGTGGGCAGCTGGTGCCACCACACCTTCGGAAGCATGATAATCCACTGGGCATTTTGGACACCTAGGGTCTTGTCTGATCAAGAGGGAAGGCTGCAGCCGTCCGGAGGCTGCCCTTGAAGGCAAGTGTCCTGCACTGTGGGTGAGCCTGGTCAGGGGCAGCACTTGCCATCAGCCTTGGGAGTGTGGGGTAACTGCAGAAATGGGAAGGAGCAAGGGAAAAGATGGAGGAAAGGAGGAGAAATGCTGAGCTGAACACAAGCAGGGTTTCTCTGAGGTGGGGACAGCAACGACAGGGAGCTGAGCTTGCTTGAAGTGGCTTTAAACCACCACTTTGTTACCTGGCTTTTATTTTCTACCAAACCAAACAGAACTGACTGCAGCAGAGCCCTGGGCCACCTCTACCAGGGCATGTAGACACACTCAATTAGATTGTGCAGCTTGTCAAAAACCTCTGACAAAGCTGAGAACTGAGCTCTGGTCTCCTGTGTCCCCATCCAGAGCACAGTCTGCTATTCCCTAAATGTCCTGGAAAATCTCAGGACTAGATTAGAAACTATTACTTTCACCACAAAAAATTCAGTGACAACTTTTTGGTTTTTAGCGACAGAAAGCTGAAATGTTTTAGTTTTGAACGAAGTTCTTCCCCTCTGCTTTTGGGTACTGAAAACCAAAGAATTTTTACAAGCAAACCTGATTTTTTTCCTGGTTTTAGCAGAGAGTTTGCCACCCAATCAGAGCCTCACAACATTTTCAGAACCTGAACCTGAACTTTTTCAGATGCATTACAAAAAGGAAAAAAAAAAAGGAATTATTTTGAAAAGACCAACTTTCCATTAAAAATCAAAGAAAAAGGAGCAATTTTCTATGTTTTCTTCCTCTTCATCAAAATTGTGGGTGTTGGGGAAGAAGCAAGTGGCCATGTCCCAGCAGCACCACTCTAGGACTCGCTCTGGGAGGCTGTCACAGAGGCATCACTAGTTACAGCCCCTTCCTCTTCCCCTCCTGGAACTGAGCAGGGAGCAGAAATTGCTTCTGACCGACATCTGCACTAAACTGCTCAGCACACAAGGGGATCATCAGCCATGGCTTTCTCATCTTCAGTGCCTTCAGTGCAAGCATGTCCATATGGAGAGTCCCCTCCAGGCAGGATCGATGGCCCTGCATCTCAGCAGGGTTGGGCTGTTTACGTGGGCAACTTGCACTCATTTCATGGGCACCTGAACTGCTTTTGCTATGTTGTTATAAAGCCTGGGTGAAAATTCTGACCATGAGTTAGAGCAAATAATTTAGATGGTAGATAGGCTGTTAGCCACGCTCTGCCCCTCCACTGGAACTAGGGACACAAAACTTCTAACTTAGGAATCCAACTTGTGTACCTGACGTGACAAAAGCTGGGGCAGTAGAGCTGGCTTTGGATTAAATCTCCTGTGTTCCATTTTCAAGTTAGTCACCATTACCTTTGCCTTGAATTAAGAGTACATGCACAGACTATGACCAAAGCTGCGCACAATGACTTACTGAGCTACGGCTTCGTAAATGCATGCCTTAGTGCTGAGTAGCGTGGAGGCTGGCTCACACGCGGCCTGCTTGCTCTGAAGCAGGAAAAGCATTATGTGACAAAAAAAAATGAGAGAAAATTTCTGCTTTAAAAGACTGAATACTCTTAAAGTGTAAAATAAAATATCCATAAAGTAACCCAAAGAAGTTAAGCATTCCCTTCGAGGGAAATTCTGTCTTTTTAAAATTATCCCTTTTTCTAATAAACTAGTAATTTATGTAATCCATATAAAACCACTAACACTCATTCTTCTATTTTTAAATAACATTGGAGAGCTTTCCCAAGGCTTATTTTATTTTTATGAGAAGGATTAAAAATCATGATGGGACAGATTCTTCCACACTTGTATCTGCTGACAAGTAACACACTGCTGCCATAATTCCAGTGAGGAGCAGCTCGGGATGCGTCGTCCTGCGGAATTCGCACCGCTCCTCTGGCTGCAGCGGAGTAATACCAGGCTGACAGATTCACTGCCCTGAACACAACGCCATCTGATTTGGAGCTTGCTGAACAAGTCATAAATCAAGCCATCTTTATGTTTCTAGACAAACATTTCAAGAAAAACAAGGATAAAGGATCTCTATATGGAGTTATTTGTTCAGTCCGGTCTCTTAATATTTTTATTGCTTCACAACGAGCCTGTATATTGTGATCTATTTCGACTGCATAGGAGGAAGCTTTACCCTTCCAAAGTAAGTTAAGGCTGCATCCCTGTTTTTTACCCAGCAGAGGATCATGGGAAGAAACTACAGCTGAGCCACCACCTTCCTGGGGCTCGCTCTTCCAGGGATGTCGTTGTGCTCCAACCCATGCTTACAACATGCAGAAAGCATAATCCACCCTTAAGTAACGGTACATCCGTGATTTAACAGTGCTTTGGTTTTGGATCCAGTTTAGTGCTAAAGTGTGGCCAGACTGAATGAATGAGTAATAGAAGTGACACAGCATCTCGGATGGCATCGCAGACACAAACCGAGGGGACACACTATCCTCACCACTCAAACAAGTGGGGGATGAAGTCTACCCAAATAAAATCCCTCCTGCTCTCTCATACTTCCCCTCTGCCCGTTATTTCTCTCTCAAATAATTCAGATGTTTTAGCCCTTCCAGACAAAAAAACAGAGCTTTAAATTAAAATGTCATCTGTTAGTAAAGCAACTAAGCTATGTTTTTCATTCCTGAGAAAGGACTCACTTATGCTTATAACTATAAGTTGCTAGTGATTAAGCAACTGGTATATTTTCACACTCATTAAAAGAAACACGGTGTGTTCGCCTTTCTAAGAAAAGGCATCTTGTTTGTAATACTGTAATACATTGGGAACACCTTCTAATTGGCTTCTAGTGCCCCTTGCCAAAATTCAGACACAAGTTTGTTTATTTACACAAGGAAAAAAATAAAACATTGTATAATTAGTCGAGTAATGGACTCCTAAATTCAGCAACTCAGAGGTATGCAAAACTGACAAACTTTTAAGATTCCATTTCGGTTTATGAAATATCTCAATAGGTAGCCCAGACTGCATCATGGCTATTGTAGCAATGTGCTGCTCAATGTGGTGTTTGTGTTGAGATGGAAAACTTTGACATGTTTGATTTTTATGCAAGTCAATTAACTTGTTTTTTAAAACTGTAAGGGCATGCTTTGCAAATAAGATTACTTACTATAAATTATGAGAACATAGGGCTCCATTCAGACAAAAATGTTACACACCCCTTACACATGCATAAGTCTGCAGAATATAGTTCTGCACCCTGACAACCTATTCAGCTAGGGGTAGGAGCTTATTTTGGTCTATTCCATGGGGGCTTTCCTAAAAAGATATGAACAAAAGGGGATAGAGACTTAATTAGAATGTCTCTCTGCACCCCACCTTCCTTTGCACCACCCAGGCAATTCCAACAGGCCAAAACCTCTCCTTATGTGGTGAAGGAAGAATTTCTTTTTTCAGTTAAGTCAGCCCACAGCAGAATTAGCAATGGTATGTCCCCCTAACCACAGAACAGACAGACATTTGGCCATTCCCACCTGTGAGTTCTGCTCTCAACACTCACACTTAAGCATGGTCTATTGACTCCAGTCATGTCCATCTGTTAACACAACATTCATTGTGCTTGGCCCCAGCTCAGATGGGACCTTTACACCAAGGCATCAGGGCGAAGCTGTCCCTGGAAAAAATGACATTGAAACCCAGAAATGACAGACTACCAGCACAAATGAAGATGGCAGGGGTACTGCAGTCAGCACGAATCATTTTCATTTAATGCAACAGGCATTTGGTCAAGATTTCTTGCTTCCAAAATGCAGATTCTTCGATGGGTGCATGAGAAACTCAGGATGTCTATTTGGCATACAAAATACAACATAAAGAACTGCAGATACGTACTTGGGGCTTAGAGGCAACCACGGTGCCAATACACACACAAAGCAAATCCAGAGACAAGTATGAGTCAGGGAAAGAAAAACTGCAGAATTTTGTCCAGGTCCTTTCCTCTTTTACACATGCAGAGAATCTTTACCTAAGCAAATCATCCCATTGATTACATATGTGAACAAGAATTACTTGCATGAAGAAAGGTTACTGGATCTAGTCCCTGCTCTATGCATATTGTGATACAAAGCCAACTCTTACTAAGTCCAAGACTCATTCCTGTTAGTTCTGGATATTAGGTTAAGGCACAGGAGACCACACAGCAGAGCATTTTCTCTTCCTTGCCAGCTTCAGTCTAGGTAATGAAGTCATTCTTATTTGAGTTTGATGTTAGATTGTTGATTCTAATTTAAAGTCTGCAGCACAGATAGTCCGTATCGTAGATTACTCATTTCCTTGAAATGTCTTTTACTTAGACAAAAAGGTTATAAAAGGGAGAGAAGATTGAGAAGATTAAGGGACAAATGGCTTTCCTTGTCCCCTGGCTACATTCTAGAGGATCCCTTCCACAGACACTTTGCTATTAGAACTAACTTTCAGCCTGGAGCAGCAAACTCATACCCTTAGAAATAGTTACTCACATCACAGGAACACACACGTATGCACATTCAGAAAATAACAACTTTCAGTCAAAGATCTTCCAAAGTGAGATTCCCATAACTGTGTTCAGAATAACAGAAGATGCTAGTCTGGTTAGAAATCAGCAGTGTCATTTACCAGCACTGACCTGCCAGACAAGGAAAGATACCTCCCATTCATCAGGAGAACCAGCGTGGCTACGTGCCTCTGAACAGCCTTACAATGTCGGGTCAACTGTTGTTACTGGCAAGACACCGCTGTGGAAAGGCTGCAACAGAATCAGGGACTCATCACTACCAGTATGTGTTGCTATGGACACCATTGAGGAAAAGCAAAATCATTTGAGAAGGAAATAAAAGACTCTTTTCCACCAATAGTGACAGACACTCTAATAGGTTAGTGATCCTGGTGGAATGCTAATCAACAGCACATAGAAAGACTTGGAAGTTGTGCAACTTTTAATGTTCCTAGTGAAGGAGTATAGAAGTAAATTCATGCAATACATGGCCATGCACACAGGATTTATTTGAATACTTAATACTGAAAACTCAGGCATTGCACGTTAATGCCAGGGAGAAGTCAAATAATACTTGCATCTTACAAGTCTTTCAAGGATCTCAGCAACGAGCCATATTCACCTGAAGAGTTCATCTGCACAGTCCCACTCAACCAAATACTTCCATGGAGCTGGATTCCTTGCACAAAACTGAACAGCTGGCTGGCCACCAGCAAAGCCATGCTGATTTACTGCAGCTATGGATCTGGCATCTGATTTGAGCTGTGAGACAATCTAATTTTTTCATTCCTCGGAGCTCTGGTGAATAATTTAAATATATGCTTGGAGCTCACCAAAAATAATACATTTTCAAAATTTCTGGTGAGCTGAAAAGTAAGAAATACTGGCTCAGAATCCCATTAAATCCTCTGTTCAATCTTAAAGAGTTTAATTTTGATTGAGATGGGATTTTGGCTTATATAGGTTAAAAAGGAATGGATTTTTGTAACAGAAACGAACAAGGACTTTCAAAACAAAAAAATCCACCAACATTTTAAATTTAAAAACCAATAGGTATTACTCTGAAAATATCAGAACAAAATATTTTATTTTTTAAAAAATTATTTAATGTTTTCAAAGCTGGAAAGTGGCCACAATTTTGAGCTGATGTGAATCTGTAAAACGTTGCACTGCCACTGAGTCACCATTTTTGCCCCAGAAAAACTGCTAAAACATTTTTCTCAGCTGTACAAGTAGATAAATCTATTGACCTCAGTAAGACAATTTGCACAAGTAGGGCAGGAGCATTCACTGTTTTAACAGAACCTAAACTATTCTGAGCAATTTACAGCAGAAAGATAGAAACAGGGACATTTTCTCAAAGGGACCTTCAATCTAGTTTTGTTTGCAGTACAATGAAATGGATTGAAAATACTAAGAAGAGGGACAAGGGTCACAGAATAAACTATAGAATTGCTCAGTAAGACTAGAAGGCAACAAAATCCTTTGAAATAAGTAACATATTGGACTCACACATTGCAAATGCCATAGCAGAAATGATGCTTGAGCATCTGCGGCAGGAGAAGATTTGGGGATGATTTGCAATAGGGCTATTTAGTACTTGCAGGGGAGCTACTCATGGATTCAGGGGATTCAGATCTGTAATTCAGTGCAACAGTGATTTTTTTTCAAGTTTTCTGTTTTCAAAGGAAATCAGGTTTATTGGCTGTGCAGCACATGTGTCTATATGCTTCCTCAGTTAGGAATATTAAATTCCTGATAATAACAAAACCCCAAAGCTACACTGGGAAGAGAGATCAGGTAGCTCCCATGCTAAGGTAAGCTGAAGCATGAGCTCAGCTGTTATTAAAAATCAAGGAACCAACACAAGGCCTTGCCCAGTGGGACAGATGGACAGACAGACCCACCAGGGTTCGGGTCATGCCTCTGAGAGTGCTGCTTGGCTTACTCGAAGTTGATGTCACCTGGCCTGCAGTGCACAGGCAAGACAACGCTCCCCAGAAATGAGAGGGTCATGTTAGTGCTGTCCGGGTCTGGCTCCAGATAAATTTGGTAAATAAACTCCAGGAATTCATTTTCAAGACCTAAATCCATAGGAAACCAGTTTTCACATGTTCCATGGCTTAATATATTACAAATATTGCAATTTCCCCTCAGTGTTCAAATTATTGTTTCCAATGAGCAGCACAGCAGGTCACTGGAGGTTGCAGCAGTAGCTGTCCCAAACCTGAGCATAGGAAATATCTAGCACAGTTGTAAAATACATATATTGTGTCTTTGCAGAAGGTAAGTCTGCAGAGAAAACAGAAGCCAGCAAATAGCTTTCTTCAGGTCAAGCAATAGCAATCTCTGCTAAAGATCCTGCAAGATACTGACAGGGATTATTATATCAGATAATCTACCTAACAGTGAAATAACTTTCATGTTCCATCCCTCAAAACTACTGCTTTACACTATGGAATGGCCAAAGGAGTCCTTTTGATTGCAGGCTTTCATCTTAGCTCTAGCAAAATGGCAAAGGTTATACTGGAAGTGTCTCATGAGCTCCTCAAGAGTGGGCAGTATAGCTTTAGAATCCATTTATTTTGCAGAAGAAAAAAGGGGTGATAAAAAAGCCCACGCTTTGCTTTGCTTTTATAGAAAGCTAAAGAAATACCACAAAGCTAAACTTGCAAAAGAAAATGTGCAATTTCATAAAACATCTACTCTTTGGTCCAAAAATATTTTAATCACAATATTATGACCACCTTCAGGGAAAATATGCTAACAGACAAAGAGAAACTTCAGTGACAGCTAATTACTGTGCCAAAGGCAGAAAGATTTTAGGCAGCAAAAAAGAGACTTCTGAAAATGCTTCATTTGTTTTATAAGCAGATTAAGATCTTCGATCAGCACAAAATGACTGTATTGAAGTCAATATGTTTATCTGCTACATCTGCAGGGGCTGATGGAGAGCTGAAATGAATGAGGGAGGGGACTCAACCACTCCTTCAGCGTGTGACAGCATCTACCATGCTGGTGGGAGGCAGGAAGGGGGGAAAAGTGAAGAGAGGGCAGCGCTGCCTTAGCTCTAACCCCCCCATGCTCCCTTTTCCCCTACAAATCCACCCTGGCAGAATATACAGCTTAGAAGCAAATTATTTTGCTTTAGGATTTTGCTTGCCTGTGAGAAACTGTAAGTCCTCTCTTCTTTTTCTCCTGACTTCAGAGTGAGCAGATTTGGAAATGGGATTTTCTGCAGCTCTTAGGAAAGTCGTGTACCAAAATCCCACTTTTTTTTTTTTTTTTTTTTTTTAATGTGTATCTATTAGCTCTTTTTTTTGGGGGGGGGAAAGAAATCTTACTATAGTCAATCATAGAATTCATAGTATCAGATACAAACTGAAGTGATAAGGCTACAGCAGCTGCTTTTCACCGTGTGGTGTATTATCATTCTCTCCCACTGAGAACTCTGAATTTCTGCATCCAAAACTCAAACCACTGTTTTTTTTCCCCAGTAGGTTTCCAATTGCTGAACAAGATGCCTAAACTTAGGCATCCAGGCCTGAAAATGTTAACCTTAAAAAGTCTGTTGGCATCTCTCAGAAGCTCAGAAGTAAGAGGAACCTAGTCTGGCTGTCTGAAAAGTTTCATTCAGATTGCTTTAAATATTTGGTGGATGATTACAGTCTGAACATTTGACTACATGCCACTTCATTAGACTTGCTCATTTTTTTTTGTTCATAGTATAGATGGGAAATTAAAAATGATCTCTCTAAAAACTCTGATATTTAATTTCCCATAAGATATGAGAGATATTCAGGGCAGTGTCTGGAAAAAAATTAGGATAATAAGGTGTATAAATCTCTGCTTCATTTGAAACAACGCATAAAAGCCAACCCCACATTAATTTTTTTGCTGAAAGAACTTCAATAAGTTTTAAAGTAAGTGTTTCATTTACTGCCACATGCCACACATACATGGCAAACAGTTTATACAAACCACAACACTCAGCTGTTCCTGGTTAGGTGAAACAGCCCTCCCCTGAACACCCAGGCTGCTCTCGGCTCCCTCGGGACTCGGATACAGGGTGCTGAGCCTTTCAGCCTCATCCAAGGGAGAACCTATGGACATGTTCCACTTTAATCAGGTGAGCAGTCCTTCTGTGGAAGCCTTGGTTGAGCACGTGCTTCAGATTTTGTGGGCTCAGACCAGAACGCTCTCTGCACTTTTGAAGACCGCTTAAGCACAGCATAACTATCCCTGACCTGGTGGTCCAGACTTAATGCCTTCTTCATGCAGTTCTTAGTGAACTTTATTAGACTTGCCAGTTAACTGGAATACTCCACTGTGTATGTGCACAAGGTAAGGTCCAGATCCAGTAAACTACTCAGTGAAAAGGGACTCTTCACACCCTTCTGAAGCCAATAATCTATGAGCAGATGCAAGGGGACAGAGGAGAGATACATAAGTGTTTCCAAGGCCATGAGAAAGATTCCTACTGTAGCACTGAGACTTAATTTAGGGCTTGATTATAACTAAGACAGTGAGGCTTATTTACAAGATCTTCAAGGTTGAAGTCAGTGACCTCATTTATTATGGAAGTATTACCTACAAAACAAAATTTTATCCACTTGTACCAAAAGGACATGATGAACTTGGAAGTCCACTTGATTTTAAAAGATAGTATTTCACCTTGTCTCACTGGGCTATAAAGTCCCTTTACTAATTTATGCACATTTACAATAATATTTATGCAACATTTTTCAGTATTCTGTTTCTGTATGAAAGAAATCAATCAAATGTCAAGACTTGCCCTTGGAGGAACAAATCTATGCGAAGGGCAAAATAAAACTGACTAGATCTGCAGCATTGCTGAATGTCCAAAGCAAACTACAAGGGGGAGTGGAGGAAAATAATTTTCTGTCCATTTTCTCTCACAGACAATATTATGAAGTGCTCAGAATACCAGAAGGTTCATTTTGAAACAGAGGAGTGATGTTTACACTGGCCCTTATATAAATATGTATTGAGTTTATCTACTTCTTTTTCCTAATACTTGAAATTAAAATCAACTTATTTATTGCTGAGAAAAGGTGCTGGATGTTTGTATTGCATGGGTACAACAGAGTAGCTTGGCAAACCTGTTCTGAATGACAGCCTGTTGCATCCTTTGTGCAGAGAAATGTGTGTTCAGAGCTGGATGATCACGGTCCTACGAAAGGATAACCTCTAACCTGAGCTCTGGGTAGCTGTGCTGCCCTAACTACAGCAGATCAACCCAGTGAGCAGAATGTATTTGTACTGGTAGGCATAAGATGCATTTACTGTAAATAACACTGCACAGGGCAGCAGGCACTTCTGATGAATAGAGCAGACCATGGTCCCTGCATTTGCTGCATCTTCCTCTGGACCACGGGTTTGCACCCAAGCCAGGTAATAAGTTACCAGGTGTAGGTCAAATATAAAGGTATTACTATGCCAGGAGGAAAATACTATTAGTGTTGTATCTATGCAAGGGACTATACTGGTTACATTCTCCTATATTAACCCCTCCCCCTGTAAAACAAACAAACCCCTCCCAACAATATACCCTTATTGCTACTAAATCACAAACATAGATCAAGCGTCCTCATTCCCATTTCATTTTGCTCTTTGGACTGAGAATCCTTGCAAGCACCTCGGTTCTGGTGGTGGCTTTGTGATCTGGATCCTGCTTGGTAGGATCTATGCAGAGACCAACAACTCATTCTACACAGCCCACTCTGCAGGCATCAGATGACTGTGGCTTTCAGTTACTACCTCTGGACTGAAGCCAGAAGCCTAGCGGTGAAAAGCTCTTTATGCCATTACCAATCCCCCGAGCCACCCAGTCCTTCTCCATTGCATACAGGTTTTTAGTGTTGTGCCTCAAGATCTGTTCTGGTTCTGAGTAACGTTCTTTGTGATGGGAGTCTTGCCACTCCCCCTCTCATGAGGGCAAAAAAAAAAAAAAATCAGGGAGGGAGTGTGAAACCTATTTTCAAACTCTGTTATGATTATTTGATGCAGCTAGTACTCTTGGATCCTCTAAGGGAGAGACTTGAGTCCTGGGGAATGTCTGTCTTAGGTGAAGAGAAGGCTCCAGCCTAGGCAGTGCTCAGATCTGTGTGCCTTCAGTTGGTGCTGCTCGGTGGTAGCTCCTGCACAGCAGCACCCACACACTGCCCAAGGTCCTCCCAGGGATGGCCGTGAACCAACACACAGTTTGGTCTGGTCTTGAGCACTGGCTCAGACCCGTGCTTAGTGGCAGCATAGATACACTCCTGGAGAGAGCAGAAGGTACAGCCAGTGAGCCCCCATAGCATCTGTCCTCAGCTGGTTTCCAACTAAAGTATCCACCTAAAGAGACAGAGGTTAAACTGTGCCATCTCTGCAGCTCTTGTCCTCCAGTTCTGCAGAGAAAAGTGACTCACTGTGGCATTATATCCATGCAGATTTTTCTTCCAGTATCTCTTCTCTCAGACTCTTCAGAAAGCACAGCACGGAGCAGCTGCTTTGCCTCACAGAGACCGAGCTGTGGGAGATGTAACGGGAACACACCGGTACCTACACGACAGAGGGCTCTGAGCTGCTGGTCCTGCAATAACACCTCAAAGGACTTAGAGCCTTTAATGTCGATTGCTGAATATTTCAGTTCCCCTCTGAACCATTCCAACAGTTGTTTCAACCGAACGTATTCATTCCCTTCCTTTTAACCATTGGAGCTTCTTGCTTGGTCTGGGAGCAAGGAAGAGGGAATGAAAGGGTCTCTTCACATTTGCTGTAGCCGCTCTCTTAAAAGAGAGCATTGACACCGATCCTGCAGCTCTCGCATGCAGTAAGACTCCCAGAGGACTCGCAGGCACAGAAAGACTGCAGGATCCTTGTGGGCACTCCAGGAAGAGTGTGGCTATTCTCCTCCCCCCTGGATGAGACTATCGTATCTATTCCTAGCACGGATCTACCAGGTGGCAGCATTCCCCTGCCAACATACCTTTGGTTTGGCTCACCTTGAAAGCTATGATGTGATATTATATGATGACATCATTATATTTATTTCGACTTTCAATGAAGATTCCAGACAAATTGCTGAGCTGGAATATCTTCTCTTTAGTGGATCCAAGAACCAGCCAAAATGGTGCAGATTACACAACCCAAGTAAGATGAACTGCTAGGAATTTTTTTAGCAGCTGTTGACGTTACTAAATTAAGATTATTTCTCTATTAAAACTATGGAAGAGGAAAAACTTGTCCAGTATTTATGCAAACACTGCTGCTCTAATTTCTAGCTGTGGTTATTTTTGTGATGACTCTATCATGCACTCATGCAATCTCAAGAATTTATCTTTGTGGTGGTATTTTGAAAAGGATAAAATGAAATGAGTCAAATATTATTTTTTCAGTTAAGAACGCGTGTGAGGACACCACACTTTAATGGTATGTGTAACAAAGTTCCTAGGTCATTCCTTTTCTTCACACTATCTGGACTAATTTTGATGAGCTTGTTACAAACGTCTAGACAACTTACTCCGGTCTACTTTCCTGCTCAAAAGAAGTATAAAGCATTTGAGAATGCTGCATAAGATACTGTTCTGCATTGGCAAACCCAATGGGTTGGACACTAAAGTCAATAGCGTCAAGGAAACCCCTTGGACACTGGGCCTTGACTTCACTAGATTCTGAATAAACACATGGTGTGAGAGAACAAATTATTCTGGATAAAGACTAGCTATGCTGACAAGATGAAGTCCTGCACTCCTAAGGAACTGCAGCACATAGGTTACAGGACTCCATCAAGGTTACGCAGTCTGTGACGGAGGTAGAAATGAATTTAAATTTCCAACGTTATGCTCTAAGACACTAAAATTGCAAAAGGAGAAACTAAAGAGCAGCTAAGAGCAAACTTTCAACCTTTCCCTTCTTATTTCTTCCCCACAGTGGTCTCTGTGAGGTCTCATGATGCCACTACAAAGATCAGCAAACCAAAATTGGCTCTGTTATGAATTGATTTCAATTTAAAAGAGCCATAATTAAATTTTGCTTTAAAAACATATTACAAAATCTAATATTAAAAAGATTTGCATAGCAACATTCATCAGAAAGATATTTTATTTGTTTGGCTTGAAACACTTCCACTACAAGCCAAACATTTCAACACCAGGGCAGGAGGACCAGAAAGTGAACCTGACCAGAAACAGCAGTGAAAACTACTACTTTACTTTTGCTCTACTAGCTGACAAAATTTAGTTATTTATTTAAAAAAAAAAAAAAAGATCACAGGCCTTGTGGATGGTGAAACTTGATTTTTTTTGGACCTCAAATATTCTTGTAAATTTATTTGTAATGGGGTGTTATTAGTTGAGAAAGCATGGATGTACATATGTCTTCTTGATTACAATGGCCATCAGATTAAAATAAGACAGATATGGAGATGGATATGTAGACTGTATTAACAGCACACTTCTTTTACACTTACCTTGCACCCACAAATACACATAAAAATCCAAAATCTCGAGGCAAAGGGTGTGAGGTGGTTTCCAGACGCAGTCTCTGGTTGCTCCATTGCTGGGATCACAGACAGATAAAGCACTGGGTGCGTCTCCTCACTAAGCAGAGGGAATATCACTTCAGTCAAGTTTGCTAATGGGGCAAAGGACCTCGTATTGTAATCCAGTGACATTTTCAACCTTCGGAGAACTTTTGTTGACATTCCCGAGTCCCTGGCTGCCATCCCAGCATGAAATAGTTTCTGTTCACATAATTCTCGTGTTTACCAGTCATGAAAAACTCCTGCTTTTGGCTTTTTTTTTTTTTTTTAAATAAACTTTTTTTTTTTTTTTTTTTTCAAGTGAAACTCTCTCTAAAAAAAATATTGGCCCCAGGCATAGAAGGTTTTGCATAAATTCATATGTGATGAATGGCTGATTTTAATGTTATTTGGGTATTTGTCAGAACCTAACAAATATACATGGTAATGGTGGTTCATAAACTTAAACATCTCAATATCCCCTTTCTTCTAGAAATAAATTACGTTTGTTTGCCCTGCCTGGAGTCCTAAGGTAGCCGACATTAGGAATATTTTAAATGTGATCATCCATCCAGCATGTCTTTCAGGCGCCACGAAGATTAAATGAAAGAATCATAAGATGAAGGTCTTTAACTTTTAATCCTTTTACAATGAACCCTTAGATAGACATGGGGGCAGGGTGCCTTCTATGTGAGTAATAATGCCTCTGTGCCTCTTCACTAGGTTAATGAATACCCGAAATGTCCCAAGATCTGATTTTTTTTTCTCTCCCCCCCCCTCAAACTATTGAAATCAGAAGCAAAGGAGACGGGTGGTAAAACGCAGCGAAAGGGTGAGAGGGGGAATGAATATGCACTGGCAGATAGAATTAAACGTTAGAGAAAGCAGGGCTGGGCTGTGTCAATGAAAGACCCACGGGGTAAAAATAATTAGCGTGGATTCCCTCGGAGTTTGGGAGGAAAAAAAAAAAAAAAAGCAGTTTTTTGATTCCAAGATCAATAAGGCAAAGGTTTTCTGCACTGTCAGGGAGCCCCGGAGGAACACGTGGAGAGTTTGTTTTGCAGTCGGTATCTATGAGATACGGACCGCCCGGTGTCCCTGCACGGAACAGCCAAATCCTCGGTTAATTGCGACAGGTCCTGAATGGACTCGCGGGACAGTTCCGCGCCAGAGGGAGGGAGCGGGTGGAGCGGGACATCGGACATCACCGGGGCTGCGGGACACCGGGTACCACCCGGGCTGAGGAACACCGGGCATCACCAGGCACCGCCGGGGCTGCGGGACACCGGGTACCACCCGGGCTGCGGGACAGCGTGCGGGCGCGGGGGAGCGCGGTGGTCCCGTCCTGCCCGGGGGAAGGGAGGCTGCCGGGGGCAGCCCGTCGGAGGAGAGCTGTCCCGGGGCTGGCGGGAGCCCAAAGGGTTAATAACCGGGCAGGGCGGGTGTGCGAGGCTGTCATAGGACCGGGCTAATAACGTGTCTGCGCTGGAACCCCCCCGAGCCCAGGGGTCAAGTTTCAGCAGCGTCCCACCACAATGGGAGGTGTGAAAGACACGTGTCCCCTTGTAAATGAAATGTCAAGCGGTTAAAAAAAATAATAAAATAATAAAATCCCCAAGCAGCTGCCACCGAGAGCGTGTGTGTGTGTGTGTGGGGGGACGGGACAGCGCAGCCTCCCGCACCGCCCCGCATCCCCGCGGCACTCCCGGGGCGTAGGTGCCACAGTTTCCCTTCCAACAGCATCGGGAGCGGGTTCCCACCTCCCCTGGCACCGCGCACCGTCCCGCTGAGCGGGGAACGGGGAGGGGAGAGAAGACAAGCACCCCCCTAAGGCGGCCAAACCGAAAAGCAAACAGAATCCAAACGGTCCGTGTTTTAGTGGTTGACTTTAATTCTGCACTGTACTTTTACTACAAGGATATAAAGAATAAATAGCAGATACTCTTCATTTACATCGGATTAAGTCATTCAAACTGTTCTCTCTATTTACAATAACATTGTGCTCTAGGCGTTTATTCCTTAGTTTAAATCTAAAGTCCATAAGGAAAATGAAAAACCACACACACACACACATACACACACACACACACACGCTTTCCGAATAATGGAAAATAGCTTTAAAACGTTTTCTTATCAAAAAGTTTGGTTTGTATTTTTAATCCTTTTATTAAAAAAAAAAAAACCAACAAACAACAACAACAACAAAACCCTACTTCGCCAAAGCGAAGCAACTTCTCTCTGGAATATAAATACCAAAAAAAAAAAAAAAAAAAAAAAAGAGACACATTAGCAATGATCAGGGTAATAGTCTTAAAAATACAGTAGACGCTGATTATTTCACGTATAATACTGACCTTTTAATAGTATATTAAACCGGTGCCATATATACACACAATATACATTCTCCTACACGTTACAGTGCATTACAACGTTAACCGGGAAGCAAATGTCTTTTATTTTTGTTGCAGCAAAGGTCCACGTGAGTCCGCTGGAGAAGGGGGGGAGAGAAAAGGGGAGTGCAAAGCCCTAACAGGAGCACTTGCACTCCGAAATGATGGGGTACTGGATGGGTATCCATGCACATCTCTGCCCCCCCCGGCGCTGGCACCGCCACCTCAGGATGGTTAAATGCACGGACTTGGCAGGTTTGCAAACCATACCTTCTGGGACTGAACAAGACCTTTTACTGTAGCAGCTGCCCACTTTGACATACCGGGGCCAAAAGCGGCTGCCGAGATCGTTCCACGTGTATAGGACCGGGCAGAAGGTCTGGGACCAGAGCCACATCTGCAGCTTCCTGCGCAGCTTCTTGCTCAGCCTGTGCTTCTTGCCCGGCTGCAGCCCGTCGTAAAACTCCAACCCTTTGATGTCGCTGGGCATCGCTCCCGAGGGTCTCTGCCGGAGCAGCAAGTCCAGCTCGGCCAGATCGTCCACCCCCAGCCGGTCCTCGGGCAGGGAAATAGCCATAAAGTTAGGGTCGAAGTGTCCGCCCATGAGGTTCCTTAGCAAGGTCTCGTTAAGATCCTTCTCCTTGGGGTCAAAGATAGGGTCCGGGTGCTCGATTAGATCCACCAAGGGCAAGTTGTCGCTGGGAGCCGGTCGGATGTGCAGATAGTGCTGGCAGGCGCCCTGCTCCAGCCGGAGACCCAGCAGAACCACCACGGCGTATATAGTCACAAGGCACTGGGAATGATCCATCCTTGGGAGAGCGGCGGGAGGGAGGGGGGGAAAGGGGGGAGGGGGGGGGCTGGGTTCACCAAACAGCAGGGGAAGAAGGTGCAAGCAAATACATCAGAAAAGTTGCCGGGGGATATCCAAAATAGCTTGTCTTTGCGGGGGCTCACCTCCGCGCCCCGCACCGCCAGCGAAGGCACCCCCTGGCGAGCCCGCAGAACAAGCCCCCTGCGAACACCCTCTCTTGCAAGGCTTCTCTATAAAATCTCTCCCGGTGGAGCCGCTCCAAAATTCGGCTGCTGCTTCTTTTCACCCTCCCGGCAAAGGCAGATGCCTCTTTTTTTTTTTGTTTGTTTGTGTTTTGTTTGGTTTGTTGCAAATTCTGCGTTGCTGCCGCTTCTCCCCGTTGTCCGCCCGTGCGCACGGAAGAAGCCGCTGCCGGTCCTTGCTCCCCGCTCCTCTCCGCCGTTCCCAAAGCCGCCTCCTCAGCAGCAACAGCAGCCACGCACGTTGGCACCAGTTTGTCTGCTTTGCAAGGACCCAAAGCCTTTAAATTTCCTGCACTTTCGGCTTCATCTCCATGGAAACCACAGACTCTCTTCTAACCCACCCCACCCCCCTTAAAAAAAAAAAAAAAAAAAAAAAAACCACCACCACACACACACAACGCAACCCCCACTCCCACAAAAGTCCAGGAGAGCGCGGCTCCCCCTTCCCACCGGCAGGCACCCTCTGCTGGGGAAGGCTGAGGCGGGCGCCGCCGCTGCCTCCCCCCCGCCTTCCGCCCGCCGCCGCGCCCCGGGAGATGCTGCTGCCGCCGGGGCACCCTCCGGCCGGCCCGCCCCGCACCGCCCGTCACCCCATGGGTGCAGCCCGCCCGGCGGCGGAGCGCGCTTTCCCCCCGCTCTCCCCGCGCAGGACCCGCGGCCCGGCCGCCGGCGGAGGGCGGCAGCGCGTCCCGCCGTGCTCAGCCTCCCGCACCCCGCTGCCCCGGCCGGCGCTCCCCGGCCGCTGGGGGCGGCTCGCCCAGCTCCGCACATGGGCCGGCGATGCGCTGCCCGCCCGCCGCAGACACCTCCTCTGCCCGCGGCCCCGCAGCCGCCCGCCGCCTTCCCGGGAGGAGCGAGCCCTCTGCTGGCGGCGGGGCGGGCCGGGCCGGGGGGCACGGGGAGAGCGAGGGGCGGCCGAAAGGCAGCGGCTGCGGGGGTTCGGAGGAGCCCCTGGGATGCCCTTCCCGTGCGGGAACCGCGGTGCGCGCAACCTCCGCGAAGGGTCCCGCGGTGGGAGGAGGAGGAGGGTCCCGCGGACAGCGCTCGGACCTCCGGGGCCACCGCCGAGCGACACCCGCGGTACGGAGCCCGAGACCCCCGAGCGATCGCTCCGGACGCTGCAGGGCTCTGCCGCCGTCCTCCGAGCGCGCACTTGGCGGCTTCCTGGGGAGTTCTTTGAGGCTTCTCCATCACAGAGTCACAGAGCAGCCTTGGCTGGAGAAGACCCCTAAGCTCACCCAGTCCAACCATTAACCCAGTCCCCACTGCCCCATGTCCCTCAGCACCACATCCACACGTCTCTGACACCCCGCCAGGGATGGGGACTCCCCACCATTTCCAGCGATGTGCCCAATCCATACAGGACAGACGGAAAGTCTGCCTCCACTGCAAACACGGCAAACAACTCAAAAATTGATACTAAATCAATTTAGTACAACCAAACCACTTCCATTGCAGAATTCCTGCCACACAAAGAGGCCTGGCGGGCAGCATGACCAAAGGGAGGTGGGCACTCTATTAAGGTTTGAGTAAAATTTCCTTAAGTGCCTGAATTTGGGCACCTAGGAGCTGGAGTTTAATGGAACTGAAGCTTGGCAATTTCACCTAAATCATTTATGCATTTGTTTACATGTTAACCTTCAAACTCAGGTTCATTACAACAGTAATACATAGATCCTGTTACCCAGGCTGTGTGGTTTTTCCTAAAAATTAACTATATTTTTTCAACTATTTTCACTCCCAAAGTTAAATTTCAAACAACTATTGGTTTGCTTTGTTCCTGAGCGTGTTGGGCTCTTTATGAATAATACATAACTGAAATAAATGGCGTGAAAAAGATGGAAAAGTGACCCCAGCTCTCCACTGTCAAAGGAGCCTCCCAGTGGCACTTGGTCCTGTGATGTCAGTCAAGGGTCTGCTGGAGCTTTATTAGGTATTTTTTCACCTGGAGGTTTAAGGCTCTGCCTTCATCTAGAACCTGATAAATTGTCATTGCTGAAGCGTGGCATACAAGTTGTCCCTGGAAATGAGTGATAAGCCACCATCTCTTATCTCTCACAATAAAATTCCCCCAAATTCAGGGAGCAGAAATGGAAGGCAGACATCCTGCTGAATTTAGGACTTAACTGGCCATGCCTTCGATGCTGACCTGAACATGAGTAGGACACGGAGGTGCTAAGGTCTGCGTGGAGCCAGTGAGTGAGCTCAGACACAGCCTGCTTCTGGCGCGGGTTCTCACCAAGGTCTTGGCCCGTTCACACCACGGTTCCCCTGGGATTCAGCCTGTTGGAGCTGCTGGGCAGGGTCTGTCCATCCCTCCTTTCTTCCCTTCAGGGGAGGACTGGTGACTGGTGTCAGGAGAGAGCAGTTGTGAGGGTGGCTGAGGGGTCCTAGCAAGGTGTTAATGGTTTTTTTTTGGAGTGCCTGCTTGTCTCTTTCTCTTTCCTCACTATCTCCCTGCCTCCAGCCAGTAAGTCCCCTGTAATTCAATGCAAATACTTTTTAATTCACTTTTAAACCACGCTGTTTAAGCACAAAGGCACAAACACTTGTAGGAGGAAACGTTCTCCTGGATGAGGCTGGTTCGGATGGACTGTCTCTTTAAGGTGTGGGGATTTGTTCTGAGCACAGAAGGCTGGGGCTCCATAATTCCTCAAGTGCAGGTGTCTGCTGGGGTGCACAGGGCTCCTGGCAGGGCTGTGCAACCTCGAGGGATGCAGAAGTGACAGAAGTCACTCGTGGCCCAAGAATTTCTTGGTGGACTGGCTGCTAGCAAGACTGGAGAAGAGCTGCCAGGAACGGCTCTGCCAGAAGCCTCTGGATCAGAGGGAAAAGAGATTTGGATTCCCATCAAACTGGTTTACTTCAGGGTTTGCTGAAAACAGCAGTAAATGAAACCTGGAGGTGAAGGGCCTGATCCAGGCTCTGTGTATGGTGCCAGCCCTTCCTGGGACAGGGAGAGGGGCCAGCAGCTCATGCAGGCCACAGCTGGTCACTCTGCTGGCAATGGTGCATGAAGCAGAGGAGAAAACAACTCCCTTCACCTCAGCTTTAGTGGTTCTGGAGTGCTGTCAGCAGTAAAAATGTGGGTTTTTTTTTTTTCAGTAGACAAAGCAAATACAACCTTCAAGGCACAGAGGAAGCCAATGTGGGCAAGAGTGGGATGCCAGTTCTCAGGGTCACGTCTCTGCTGAGGAGAGAGGAGGTATGCAGCCTGCACTGCTCCGCTTGTGACTGGAGGCACAGCTCTGAAAACACATTATGTAAGGATCTGATTTCAGCCCGCGACAGCAAGGACACACAGGAAGAATTCACAATAGGTTTGTTTCCCATTAAATCTACTGACAGAGAATGGCCTGACCTACTTCATCCAACCCAGTGCTCAGAGACATCACACCCAGTTCAGCCCATGGTGTCCAGTCAGCCTGGTCTATGAGCAATGGTCTCAAGCTTGATGCATGACCACCCCAAAACACAGAGGGAATCTCACAGAAAGTCACGAACCACTACAGAACCGGGGTGAGGAAGAACTGCACCAGGTGGGCTCGGAGTAACTGTGCCTTCCTTAGGAGTGGAGGCTTCCTTACAACAATTCATCTTTCCCTTACACTTAAAGATTATTTAAATCATGATCTCATTCATGATCTCACTGCCTTTCACTTCTTATTTTTTAAAATCCATTGGCATGAAACAACGATTGTTTGTTAAAGAAAGGAAAACCAACAACACATCCAAGTGTTCTGATTCATAGAAAGGGCCCCAGAGTAAGGGGTGTGTTGATGGACCACACGGTGTTAGCAGGTGATCAGCTGCTCTGAAAGAAGAGTTCTGAATCACATGGAAGGTCAACATTTTTTGAGAGAGCAGAGTTCTACCCTGAAATCCCAACAGAAGGGAGGCAGGGAAGGACACATTTGGACAAGAACCTGTATCTGCAGTGATAAATGATGCATAAATAATATATAATGCTAAGCTCTGGGATGGATGTTTTATAGTGGAGTAAATCCTAAGATGACTGATGCATTAAAGCAATCTTACAAAGCTCTAAAGAAAAGGAGACTCCCTAAATAAAACAAGGAAGTTGTTTCTTAGTCTTTAAGTAGAGCTATATGTAAAGAGATGTATCCATTGCCTTAAAAAAGAAAAAAAAAAAGAGAAGGCTGTAAAAGAAGAGGATAAAATCTTTCAAGGTCCTTGAAGAATTGCTCTATTTTTCTCATTTCTTGTCATCCTTGCTCTTAAACACTGTGCCTCCTTCATTCTCAGCTCGCTCTCCTCATGCTCCTGCATTTTTTCCTAAGGTATAGACTTTTGTCTTTAGACCAGAGCTCGTGCATTCATCTGCTGATAAACTGTTTATCTTAGCTTTTATGAGGGCGCCTTGCTGCAAGCCAGCCAGAGACAGGATCCTGGGTGTTTGTCTTTTTTTTTTCTTTTTTTTTTTTTAAAAAAAGAGGGTCCGGGAAGTGAGGGGTATTTATACCTCCCCTTGGCTCTATATATCATGTGAGGTGGAACTCCGCTGTCTCTGTTTCTCGCTTTTTCTCTCAGCAGTGTCTTCTGCCGTAAATCTGAATCTCTCAGAACAGAGTTTTCTTGGCTGCAACCCCACTTGGAGGAATTAAAAGTTTTAGTTCTTTATTTATTTATTCACGCAAAAGGTTTGCAACAGAGGAAACCCAAAGTTCTTCTGAATCCTCCCCCTCCTCTACCCCACCTAACCATCCACTTTTTGTGCCAAATACTGACATCTCAGCAGTCAAGAGAAGAGACTAGAGCCAGTTGAGTGTCTCAGATTTTGCAGACCAATTCATTATGGAGAGACCAGTGGGAGAATTGGCAAAGATGAAACAGAAACCAAGGCATTTTTTATGTTAAAAAATGACACTTATATTTACAAGCAGTGGCTCCTAACGGGGATTTGAATTTCCACACAGGCAACGTTGTTTATCCAAACAAACTCCCTGTAGCAGCATATATTACATATATACACACATGACAAGTAGGAATGTATTTATCCATTTTTTTGCCAGCCTGGGTATTAAGATAAACATCTATTGAGATAAACCAAGTTCTTCTTATTCTTTTTTTTTATAAAACACTAAAGACAACCAAGTGACAGAGATTCGATGAAGCGAAAAACACAGCACCCCCAATCAAGCCCCGTGTGCATGTGAGTGATTCATTGATGCCAGCTACTGAATAACCCTGATACATAACATTTCCCACCTCTGATATTTAAAAAGACCCCCTTGCCCCTTTAGCGCCAGTGGAGCCCTTCAAATATTTTATTGCCAATTGTCTAATGCTACGTGATGAATAGCTCCTTGACTGAAAATGACAACCCCTTTTCTCTCAACTACTTCATTTTCCTGGCTCCAGTGGGGGTGAAGAGGAAAAAATAAATCCGATTACATCATATTTAGCCTGTTGGTTATAAATAAAGGAAAACTAAACTTATTCTTAAAATACCTCTGTCAACTAAGTCCTGAGCCCCTAAGTCCCCTGCACTCAGTAAATGTTGCCTCAAAGGCTGGGGCAAAATGTTCTGAGAGACTCATGGGTTTTGAGGAAGCACAGAGTCCCAAAGGCAGGGTTGAATCCTGACCAGAGACCCAGGGGGAGCAGGGTCAGAAATATCTCTGACTCACAAACCCTGGACCGAACCTGGAAGGGCTGCACTTTGTGCTCACAAGAAGTATTTTGGCTACAGGGTAATAAAAAAGCAGAATATAGCCCAATTAATAAAACAACCCCTGCCTGCAGTTTTGCCTCCAGAATAAAGGCAGCAGAGGAAGGTCCCACAAGTTGGGAATAGCTGCTTTAGTAGACAGTCTTTAAATTTGCTCTGGCTAGAAAATCTGCAAGGATGAGGGAGTTTTAATAACTAGAAAAAAAGATTAAACTGCGTGTCTTGCCCCAGCATTTTGTATTTATAACTTCTTCCCTGCTTCTTACTCTTTATCCCTGTAGGAAATCTGATCTTTTCAAACAGTAGACCACAAAGATCAGCCAGAGTTGTGTGCATAACATTATCTTTGCAGCCACTACAAAATATCACAAAATACAAACTCAGGTGACTGGGCTGGCTGTGAAAACCTGGATGTTTCATAGGATACTTTTCAAAGAAACTTGTTCCCTTAGTGGGGAATGGAAGGGTTTCCACTTTCTCCCACAAATGATGAAACAGACACACACGGGGGTATGGGATTAATTCAGATACAGAAACAGACACAAAGGAGGCTGATTCCAAACCTGCTCATGTTCAGCATGAATCTCTGGGATGTGTTTCTTTGGCTTGGGAGTTTCAAGTCTTTGCCTGTGAAGGCAAAGGGACCCAGGCGAGTAAAATAATGAATCTAGGCTTCCCAGACACAGATCTGACATTTGCTCTCTCCCTCTGACTCAGGCTTTGACTGGGTTCAGGGATTAATTAGGCCATGCAAACGAGTTAGGTTCTCTCCTCTGGCAACCTGGTCACGTAGGGAACCTCCACCCCTCCCCTTCCCCACACTCTCCTTCCCCATAATGAAGCATGACTGTAGTAAAACAAGTCTTTTGATGGTGCCTCTTCTCATCACTTTCAAGACAAACAATGTCTCAGAAGCCCCCCAGCTGCTTTTATTTTTCTTATATCTACAGTTACATCTTGGGTGTGTTTACTCATCCTCATTAAATATGTTGTGTCCCCCCCTTCCTTTTTTTTTAATATCCTTCCTTTATTGCAGTTCACACAACACATCAGTTACAGGATAGAGTTAAAAGCTTTTAGAGCCATTCTTGGGTATAGAGCAACATCCCACAACACCACCTTCTCTAAAAGAGAACTGACACAGGGAATAGTAGGGATATGAGATAGACAGCCCCACAGCAAAGAAAGAAGTGGCCACAAATTACTGCTTTGCTCATTGCTCATGTAGAGTCAACTTGTGTCGATAAGCCTGAGTAAGGACCTAGGGTTTTCTGTTAATTAAGAAATATTAACAAGTTACTATAACCCTCCTCCTTTTAATACAGATACTTGGCAAGTCTAAGATGGCACAGTAAGCAGACACAACCCATCACAGGACTAACAATCAGCTAAACTCCCTGCATACACCTTGGTCCTAAGATCATTTTCTTCCAAGCAAGATTGAAATAATGCCACCTGAACTGCATACCCTTGCTGTTTGGCATGCCTTCTGAAGCCACATCACCTTTCAAAGTGCTTGTTTTCACGACAGACACATCAGCAGTTCAATAAGTTGCCAGACACAACAGCATATATTTTAACTATTGTTTGGATTTGTTCTCTCTCTGTACATATGTGTGTGTGTGCAAGTGTGTGTGGATGCATGTGCAGTGGTTCCCATGCAGGAACAGCCTTTCCATTACTCCCACTCTTGATAGAATAATGTGTCTTTGGAAGACTATTCTGTTTTTATTTTTGAAAAAGATCAAAACCAGTCAAAAAAGAGAGCTGCCCTGACCACTGTGGAAGTTCCACAGGAGCTGAACATAAATGCTAACTTTTGTAAGCAAACTGAGCACTTTCACTCAAATGTGAGGTGTTGAAACAGACTTGGACAAGGGATTCAAAGAAGAGACATGCCTTTGTAACAGAAAAAGAGGCAAAAGGAACACTGCTGCATTTCAAGTGTCTCATGGCAGAGATGGCTTTTTATGCCACTTTCACTTAAGATCTCCTCACTTTTCTCATCAAAAAAAAGAAGGTAGGAATAACCTTGCTCTGCAGACCCTAACGTAAATCACTCTGCAGGGGGACAATTCAGCTCCAGCTATCAGGAGTCGGCCTGTCATCATTCCGTGTTAGATCTCTTCAATAAATAAATAAGTAAGCAGCCTTCCCCCAGCAGCCTAAGAGGGCCCTTGTGTGCCTAGGCTTAGGTCTTGCCCAGTGGCTTACTGCTGCAGGACCTGGAGGGAGCGGGGGGCGAGGTGGGGGCAACCGCCCTCCAACACTGGGAACCGTTTGTAAATTACCCTAAGCTTCCCTCACTCATTATTCCATTAACTGCCTCTTGGTAGATCTGTCAGTAACTAAGCTGGGACTTATTTGTAGAGAATCAGAGGCTATTTGCTGTACTAAGTGAGCCATGAGAGCGAAAGGGTTTGGGATTTATTTGTAATTACAGTCGGGATTTTTTTCTTCTCCTTCTTGCCTGGACCCCACTGGTACTTTCATTCACATTCCCTAAGCTGAAGCTGGCGCCAGGATCACAGGCTGGCCCTGTGTTTATGTCATTGAGACTAGGACAATATTTCAGTGTGGAGCCAGACCGCAGGGATCCACTCTATAAAACCCTCACTAAAAATAGACAGCCGCCCTGCCCCCAGGCCCGCAGCCCGCCGGCACCCTGCGTGCAGCACAGCCCTGGGCTGGGCCCACCAGCCCCCCGGCTCTGCCAGCCCCCCGGCTCTGCCAGCCCCGTCCCACCCTGCGCTCCCCCCAGACAGGGTCCCCCGGAGCTGCCCCTGGAGCCATCCGAGCTGCTCAGGCTGCTGAGCATCCTCAGGGCTCCTCTCCCCCCTGGCTGCGCCTTGTGAGTGAATGTGGCACCCCAAGGTGCTGGGGGGGAGCACACCCCGAGCCCTGCTCTGACCAGCCCTGCAAAAGCGCTGCTCAGGCTGGAAGGCAGAGCCAGGCATCCTAAAGCCCACTGCCTCGCTGAGCCTCGCTGGCTGTAACTGGGAGAGTAAGAGATACCTGAGGATATCAGTGCTTGGGACCCTCCTGTCCCTCTGTGAGGGTGTTCAGAGAGACCCCAGGAGGAAAAAACTGGGTCAAAGACCTCACCTCTGTCTGATAAATCTTTCCTGCAGCAAATTAAAAAAAAAGAGCTGGACATTTCCATCTCATAGCTGTCAATTTTATTCAAAAGCATGAACCAGGGCAAATCACTCAGCCTTTTCAATGCCAGTGGTGCGTGATCCCTCAGCTTGGGAGGATAAATGTAACTGGCAGAGTGTTTATTGATTAGTTCAACAGCTATATAGATATAAGGTGCTTAATGCACAGCTTTTCAAGGTAAGAGCCTGATCCTGCAGCTTAGAGCCTGACATTGGAAAGGGCTTCATTGAAGAAACCTGTGAAGTGACAGAAAAAGCTGCCATGGATTTTAACGGGTAAAAGAGCCCTCCAAAAGACAGCAGCAAAGAGCAATCGAGCCTCTTGATCCTCATAGGTCCCTGTTGGATTAGCTGCTGAAAAAGCATACCCAAAGGCAGCAGATTGGAGAGTGTGTGCTTGGACACACAGGTGTCCCGAGAAGGGGTACTGCCACCGAGCACCAAGAGGAACAAACCCCCCAGAGAATCCTTCCAGACTCCTGCCACTGAACCACTGTCCTGGCATAGCTCGTGTTTATTAAGTCAGTAGGAACCAGACCCAAGCGTGAATGCTTGCTCAGACCAGTGGCAAACCAGCCGTGTGTGCAGGGGGAAGAGCCAGATGCTGAGCTGTGACACAGAAGAGGGTCAGGTTTGGGGAGCTAAGGGACCACATCTCACCCTCTCACCCAAGGCCCAGGCCAGCCTGACTGATCTCCAGCAGGGCTGTACAGTCACCACCTGAGCAGAGAGGTTCAGACAGAACTGAAAACTGAACTCAGAGCTCTGAAAGCCCAGATAGTGCTTTAAAACCCTGCTGTGCCACACACGATGCTGCTAATAATGAAACTTGACTTTGATTTGCTTGGCTCCAACTACATCATTCACGGGGCACTGGGCAAAGAAGCCATTTTGTACAAGGAGATAAGACTATTGTATTGTATTGGGCTAAGAAAGTAGGAAAAGAATGGCTCCTTGTGGAAAGGCTGCTTTGAAAGTCCTCAAAACATCAAGAACACGTATACAGTAGTATACAGGGGCAGCTGTGGTTTTGTAAAGAGCTTTATCAGAGATGCTGGGAAGGCAATCCAACAGATTTCATACAAACCAGTACACATTTTCTGCACCATGCTTTGTGTGCTCAGTGCTTGCTCAGTTATTATTCTGTCAAGTTCAGCTTCTGCTGTCAGTTGTTCCCTTTGCTTTATTCAGCTAAATGTGTCAGGTGGGTGTTAGTGCACTGTAACCTGGGTCCTTAGCAGCGGGCACTGTGCGTGTGCTGAACACAGGGTCTGAATTCTGGATCATCTCAGCAGGTTACACAGATAAAAGCACACAAAGTACCAAACCAGCTTGCCCAAGCTCTCAAACCAGCAAAACAGAGAAGAGGGCTCCATATTCCCTGCTTAGGACCGGTTCTTATCCTTTATAAGAGTAGCATGTCAGCAGGGACAGGCCTCTGGGCCACACGGATTTCCTAGCATCTCCTGATTTCATTAGAGTGGAAGTTGGTCATCAACTGGAAGGGGAGATCTGAATCATAGGTGCATGACAGGCAATGGCAGAACTCCATAGTGCAGCTCACAGTGGCCTTAGCAACTGGCAGTGAACGTGTCAGGGTAAGAACTGTAGCTACAGGGAACAGTTGTGCGGTGTGTGCGATACCGGTTGCTCCCTGCACAGCTTCTCCAAGTCATCCTTGCAACCAGGATATGCACAAACATGGACAAAATTTAGTTTAGAGGCAGCCTTCTAAATGTGATGTAATTGTTGCTTTTATAGGGCTTCTCACTATTTTATCTGGACAGTCACTGTTTCTCAAATGCCACTCAGGACCTTCCACCACCTTCAGTCAAAAGTGTGATATACAAAGGAATAAAGCTGAAGGTCCTTTGTGCAGAGGAAACATATTTTTAATAATGAACCATGTTCTATCACGTGCCATTAGTGCCTGAGAAACAGCCCTGAGTTGTTCTCACACTTCATGCTCCAGCTTTTCACTACTTAAGCAAATGCCATTTGTTCCCCATGCACTTTTTTTTTTCCTACAGGCAGCGTGTGGAATTTCTTTTTCATCTTTGGAGCTCGCCGATGGCTCACCTGACAGTGGATATGCAATGAAAGGAGAGTGTTGCAGAAATAGGACTCTCTGATTAGTTACAGTCATTAGCTGGTAAGTAGTGAACGAAGCAGGAGATTGCAAGAAGATAAAGGCAACACTTGCAGGAACTGAACATCATCACAGAAAAATGAATTCTCTCCCTGTGTTCTGCCAAAGAATCCCTGTGCAGTAGCACATACACAACTGAAAACTTTTCACAGGTGGCCACTTAATGTATATGTCTCATTTTCGACAATGCTTAAGCTATGCAGCCTTAGTTGGGACTCCATTCCTAGCAGGGCGTGCATTCACAACAGCTGCAATTCAAGCCAGCTGGAACTGTGCTTTGAACACATAAAGTCCTCATATGAAATATCAGCTTTTAGGTGGCTTGAATAAGCACACCCACAATTAGGGGATACTCGATAATTTTGACTGGAGACCATCTATGTCTTAGTTCTCCAACAATAAAATAACATCACACCCATGATGATAGAAGGGAGATAAAAAAAATACATCATTTCACAGATTTATTATTTATATTATCATAGTACCTAAAAGCCTGGACATGGGCAGCCTGTGCTCCACACATTTTGATGAACACTGTCTTTCAAAAGTCAGTGCTGTCAACTGCCAGTCAGAATAAAAGTTTTAAGTTACACTGAGTGCTGGAGCACTTGCTCCAGAATGATCACATATTAAGAGGTAAAAAACCTGTCTACATATACCATAGAAATATTTGAGTTTTCCACATAAACCAAAACAAAGTCTTTATTACAGTTAGTTATTTTTTATATTGCTACCTGACCAACCCAGCCAGATGTTAGAGCCCACTATTGCTCAGGCCTAGGAATACCTACTACAGGGACTGCTCCCACCACAAGTACCTTATTGTGTGATGGCTTTCCCAGCTAATTTGAAAGCTAACAGTTTATCTGAATTTTAAAAGAAAAGTTGTGCTGACTGCAGATCTCTGCATTCTCTTCAAGCGAACAAGCAGACCTGAGAATTTAGCAGTCATTAGCTGGATTTTATACCTATTTTGAAAGTACTGCAGGTACCTGTTGTGGGAGCAATCTGTGGACTCCCTCAAAAAAGTGTATGGAAAAGTATTCTTTCAAACCATTACCCAGCCTTTCTCCCTACCCTCTACCATTTCAGGGCAGGAGTACATATACACTTCTCTCTTTTCCTTGGCATCTGGACAGCTCTTCTACTGTCACTGCCCGGTAGTCCTCAGCTGGCATGAGAATTCCAAAATAAATGAGCGTGTTATAATCAGGAGAAAAATATTGTGTCCTTGTGGTGTTGATGTTTTTGCAGCTCAGCTTCTCAATGGCCACCACAATTTGAGCTGCATATTTCTTTACAAAAATACTCTTGCATTGGTAACTTGGCAGGCCACCCATTGAATAGACATTTAGCTACTTAAATGTTTACTGTTGCCAACAAAGTTCAGTTGATGAAACGGGGGAGAAGAGGCACCTTGACAAACAGCACAGGGGTAGCAACTGATGGGTGGTCTTTATGGCAAGCAGACCTTTACTGCAGATCTGCAGGTCGAGAGGCTTTTATGAGTTTCTGTGCAACCCAAAAGCTAATGTATTACAGCAGAATGTCTTTAAAGAGACAAATACACTGACTAAACATCTTCTAAGTTTAAGCACGTTTCAAGGAATCTCATAAGCAAAATAAGCCTCAGTGGATAATTTATAAACCTGCCTACAGGCAACCAGAGAAGAGCATGAGCCAGTACTCAGAACCAGCAGGGAAGTACTTAAAGGTGTGTTGCTGTGTACAGTCACACAGCCTGAGGGAACGTATTACCCAGAGAACTAAAAGGGCAAGGATGGGATTTGCAAAGCACTCTCTGTCAGCTTAGCTCTGCCAACTTTCACTCCTGCCACACTGCATCCAAAAAGGCAGGTGCTACTTGTGTTCATCTCCCAGAACCAACAGTCTCACTGGGGCCATCCAACTTCCAGCATCCTTTACTTCTTTCAAAAAGTGAAGTTCTGTCTCAGCTTCATTCTCAGTAAAACTGGATGCACAAAGTCCCAATTTATTTATTCTGCAGCCCCAGTGCTCCAACAAGGGTTTTTGCCTGTCCCCCCCATCAATTCACACCAAAACACTCTTTAAGTACGCTAATTTGCACTTTCAGCCTGTGTCTTCTTGCCAGCCTAGTGGGTACGGGGTAGAGCCAGAGCCGAGTATTTGCTCAGGCTGGAAGATTTACATCAAGATCACTCACACTGCCAGTAGTTTTCCAATGTCCTTCCTAGAGGTCTCAGTGGAATGACAAGTTCTCTGGCCACAGACTGGGGCAGAGTCAGCACCAAGAGCTGAAGGAGATGCTCCCACACCATGCGGGCACTGCACAGACAGCAAGGTCATCATGTGTGCAATACTCACTCCTGACCCACGACAACCCGACTGGTCAGACTGCCTCCTCATCCCCCAAACTGGTTAAGCAGCACAGAGGTATTCGTGCACTACTGCTGAGGGCCCTCTGCATTCTCCAGCAGGGCTCGGCGGATTAGGACGGGGACAGAAAGGCCATAGAGGAATAGGTACAGCCCAACTGCACCACTTTTTCCACAGCTGTTGATTTTTATTACAAAAGGGCAGTGACTGTGTGTTATGAAAGTCCAGAAAATATGAAGCTAATAATAAACTGCTAAGCATCACATGGAGTCTAAAGCTATGCTTCACTGCAGTGGCTGCTAACATGCAGACATTTAGACTAGTTAACAATGTAGACCAAAATAATTCCTGTATGAATTAAAGCATGGGAGACATTAACTTACACCAGCAGGACTAGCTAAATATCTACACGGTGAAATGATAAGGGAATGGGGACAATCGGTTCTTTTCCCACAAATTTCACATTAAAGAGGAGAATTGCTATCTTGCACCAACTATCTGGTATGGATAAATATTTAACAAATATTTTTTAATTTAAAGAATTCCCCAATACAAGAGACAATTTCCAGAGGCAAAGTTCAATTCATTCTTCATTTTTTCTTATAACTTTGCACATGGCCTTAAAAAACCCCCAAACAGACCTTGGGCACACAAGTTGGGCTGAAGTGTGACCACCTGAACTGATTTTTCTTTTAACGACTTTATCTTTATTCATTGCCCTCAACTTTCACAGAAATTTTGTGTGTGCATGAATAATGCATGCATAGCACCAAATATAAACTATTTTGAGAGCATAGCTCCTCCTAAAATTTTTCATAAGAATACATGCTGTGGTATATGTATTTTATGGCATATTTATTAAATATACTTTTAGAGTTCATCATAAGTCACATTTTTTGCTTTGCCTTACTTAACAAAAGGTATTGGGAGGCAAAGAAAGTAATTTTTTTCACATCCAATAAGAAATGTGAATTTAGAGAGGCAGTTCAGTGCAAAGGGCATCTCAGTCTTCAGCAAGTTTCTCCAAAAGTTAAGTGTATTCCCTATTTCTACTCAAAACTGCTCCAGTACCCAGACACCAGTCTCACAATGCAGTTTCTTTTCAATGTTGGGGCACCTTTGCAATCTGAAGCATCCTTCTCATGAACACATGTACTGAACAGGGGCTAATAGCTCTTAGACACCTCTTGGTGAAATGAACTAGAAAGAGTTACCTAGGTATTTTGCTCTAAGGTATGTTTTCCAATCCCTGAATCATTCTTGTAAGTCTCTACTGATCCTTCTGAAACTTTCTGAAGTCTGACTACCAGAACAGGATGAAATACTTTATTACTTGTATTAATATGGATCCATATGTGGTAAATCTGGTCATTTGGCAAAGAATTAAAGTTAAAATAACTGGTTAAACCACAAATAGAGGAGACATTTAGCAAGAAAAATACCAGTGAAAGACATTAGCTTGCCACTTCAAGTGGGATTTTTAACATGAAAGCTGAAAACTAGATTATTGCCTCTTGGAATGTAATCAGGTAGCTGATGCTCAGCACAGCTGCGTTCTCTTCAGCTTTCATGGCTTCAGTGGATGCTGAAATGAATCTTCAGTTTGTTTTTAAAATTAATTGCCAAAACGAAAATATTTTTTCTCAGCATTGGTTGAACTGCTTTTCTGTAAACTGATTTAGTGAATAATGTAGAACATGTTGAAAGTGAAAAAATAAAGCTATCTGTCACAAAAACAATGGACCTCTCATCAGCTTGCACATTAGTGGGCCCAACAGCATGGATCTCATTTACTTCATACTTGCTCTGAAGTGAAAGCTATCATCAAGTGTGTAAAGGATATTCTGTTCATAAATGGTAACTACGTTGCCTTAAATATAATTTTATTCAATGGATTTTAAAAATGCAATACTGGACACTGGATGCAATTGCTACAGAATGTAGGAGACCTGTGCAGGAGATAGTTTTCTTTTGAGTTGCCCCTTTTTCCAATACTGTGGGAGTTCACTGATTTACTGTAAGGAAAAATATTACCATAAAAACTCCAGCTGAGTAAATGTGGTTTTAAAAGCTTGTTGTATTAAGCCTCTTATTTTACCCACATTCTTACCCAAATCCTACATTGACAGATGCAGATATAAGCATTGTGGTCTTTGAATAAGTCCAGAATTGTATATATCCATCACCTATTTATATTTTAACAAGCAATACAGTTTCAGTAGCCTCGTTTGAAAACATTTAGGATCCAATGCCAGCATGAAGCTCCACACAGAAATAGTCACCATCTGAGCTTACACAGAAGAGAAAGCCCAATTTCTTTTCAAGTACAATGGATTAATGTAGAGGGAAAGTCAATAGTGCTAAATTAATCCTGAATGTTAAAGCCATGGACTGCAATGGCATTAAGGGTCAGAGATGAGTTTGCCCTGCTGTGGCTACGGCTATCTAATTCAATTAACATTTACATTCTAAAAAAAAAAAAACCCATTTGCAAGTACTAAGTAATATGGTAAATATGGAACAAATTATCAGCAACAGCAGGGGAGATTTAAAATATGCATCTTGACTTTGGAGTCACTCAGAAACCTGTGGTGATGCAATCACTCCAACAGAGTCATCTTTATGAGTTTAACTTTGCCAAGAACGCATGTGCAAACCACCTTGCAGAGCCTCATCCCTCCTGCACGACACACAAGCTGCCTGTGGTTGTCAAAACGCCTCGTCCACGTGGACCCACGCTGGGGGCGGGCAGCGTGCCCTGGCCCAGGCCCCACACCGGGCACAGATGGGATGCTCGGGAAGTGTTAGCGTGTGGCCAGAGCCTCACAGGACAAAGCTTCTTCCCTCCACTGACCACAGCAGCACAGGAGGCTTTGGGCTGCGAGGTGTAAACCTGCCTAACTCTGCAGAGCTGAGGTGATGGATGTATTTAGTAACAAGCTAATGAAGTTAATAAGGACATATTTAGGCTAGTAAAAATACAATTCTCTTTCAAGGAAAAATAGTAGTATTGCAAGGTGTGTTAGATTGGTATGGAGGGTGATGTGATTATTTATGATATGGAGAAAATGTGAAAAATAAGGTAGGATGCTGCTAATAAGTAAGACCTCAGGGCAGAGCTTGCTGGCACCAGGGAAGGGCTCTCAGTGCACAGGACAGGCTGTGGCTGATGTCCTGGTGCTCTGCGCAGGGCAGGAGGAGAGCTCTGCAAAGCTGAGCAGCAAAACCTATTATGATTTAGCAGAAATGCTCACCTCTGTGATGGTCCTTAGTAAATTCACATCTCTGGGCATCTAAGAGAGGGTCAGGCATACCTTGTACTTCCCAGTTGTTTGCAGGCTTCCTCCCCACCTCCCCAGGGCTCACGGCACAGCCATGTCTTATTTACCTAATTACTGTCTGGGGGGACAGGCTGTGCAGCTGATACCACTCAGGAGAGGAGCGTGTATCTGGAGTCAGGCTGCAGAGTCAGCTGCAGGAGCGTGGGTTCTGGCGGGGACCATCAACACATGCGAAATGCAGGTTACACACACATCTTCCAAATAAAAAAAGACAAGGAGCAGCTGAAAACCACTTGGGGGTTTGTCCACCTCTGTAAGACAAGGTGAGGAGTCGGTGGCACTCCATCGCTGCTTAAAGTACCTGAATTGTTCCACACCCCCCCCCCTCCAGCTGAGCCCGCGGCGCGTGGATTTACGCTCCGTGCTTCGTACATCTGGAGACAAGCTCGTGCGTTGGACCCGTGCCAGGGTTAAGCCCCCGGTAGTCGAAGCTGGATCCCTGGTAGCACTCATGATGGGAGGTCAGGAGCAATGAAAAGAGCCCTAGTAGTTTGAGAAGGAACACACCAGCACCTCTCCTGATGGGAGGTCAGGCGCAGTGAGCAGGAGGGCCCCCCTCGTGCTGGCAGCTCCGTTCCAGTGTTTGGCCGGACTCCAGAAGATTAAAATAGAGCCTTAGACTGTCCCCTCGGCAGCACTGCCAGCCAGAGCCCTGACAATCCTGGGGTTGTACTCAAACGTGAGTCCCTCGGGAGCGTGGGCTTTACCCTAACAGCTGAGGCACTGAGTAGGTCGAAGCAGGCAGGGTTATTGCTCTTGTGACTCAGACTCGAGGAATAGAGGGATCACGACCGGAGCCACGAGAGAGCAGGGGATCAGAATGAAACCACAAGGCACAGAAGGGGGAAGGAGCAAGTGTGCCTCAGAAGAAAGCTGGAAAAAACCCTTGTTCTTCTGGGGCCAGGTTCAAAGCATCTATTGCCATGAGAATCAGGCGTTAAACTATCGAAGCCCAAGTTCTGATATAGCTCCTTTCTGTGGCTGTTTCAGGGAAAATGAAGATAAGCAAACAGAAGAGCAACGTTTTCCTTTCTCAAACATTTTAAAAAGCAATATGGGAAAAGGCAAAGGTTGTGTAGGTTCCTGTGAAGAACCCCCCCTAGGTGGCAAAGTCTTTTGTGATCCAGAAATGATCACAGCTGAGGAGAACCAGAGCCACATTCTCATACATACATGACTAATATTAAGCACTTAAACAAAATGCCAGATTTTCAGATGTCAGGAGCACTCCCAAGCACCGCTACAACCAACAGCAGTGGCAGATGTCGGCATTTCTTACAGAAGGGTGTTCCAACCCAGTCATCTATTACAGAGTTCTTTATCACCACTTAATGAAGGCATCCACACTTGAAATGTTTTGCTTCAGGATTTTCAGAAAGTAATCACAAAGTGCTGGACAAAACATTTTGGCATTGCCTTTTTTCCCCCTGAAAAATCAAATTTAATTGAAATTTTAAAATAATTTATTTTGAAAATATCACATAGTTTCTGTCAAAAAATGCCCGTATTACCAAATTCAGTGATTTTATTTTGGTATTTCCAAAACAAAGTATTTATATTTACTGGTATAAAAGGCTGTTTTGTCTTTAAATTGGCTTTAATATTAGTATATAAAGCTCAAAAATTGCTGCTTAGTTTACAATTTTTTATTTGTAATTGAGTATGTGTGTGAGCAGCAGAGTGGAGGATTCTACCTGATTTTTTTTCCCGTATGTTTGCTATAATAAAGATGAACTGGAAAGTCAGAATAATGAGATCTGTTATTCACACAGGGAAGGAGCAGAAGTCCTACTGATTAATTAGGACTAATTCATATCTGTTTAATTAAAAACTCGAAGAAAATTTTAATAAGGCTCTTCTAAATAAACATATATTTGTTTGAAAGGCGAGTTTGAAAACAGCAGCCTGGGGAAGAGAACAGCAAAACTTATTAATAAAGATTTCTTGTGTGTTTGCAAAACAAACAAAAACCACAAATCAAACCCAAAGCTTTTATTTAAAGACAGAATGAAAAAATAAGTTAATAGTTTGCTCAGAGAGATGACAGTTTATATAAGTTAAGAGGTTTGAATGGAACAGCGAACGGGTTATCTTTTGCCATCAAAAGAACGAGTCAAAAACATGCCTAGAAGAGTTTGTTAACTTCTTTCCAGTTGGTTTAAAAGCATTTCAGTAGAACAGCATAGAACACAGAGGCAATTATTAAACAGCACTGTCCTTCAAGAAACCATGGCGAACTTGTAATGAAGGTCTGTAAGAATTGCACTGTTCACCTGCTTATCTTCTTATATAAAGAAGAAATCTCAGCCTGGGGCAAGCAAAACATACGAACAACCAGGCCCTAAAAAACGCGTGGTACATGCAGAAATGCACCGATGTAATTTAAGTACATGCACATAAAAATCCTTCTTTGTCCCGCGTTGTTTTTTCTAGTTAATTTCTTAGGTTACTGTACATGACTAATTACTTGCATTTGTTTTTTTTCTTTTACTGACTTGGTAAATGTGGTAACGATCTTGATGTTTGGAAATTAAAAATCAAGGAAGCAGAGATGACTGACAGGCACGTTTTATCTTACATTTCAAGAATTATTTTGCTCTGCTGCTTAACTCCACTTTGGCTGCGTTTTGGTTACAATATTTTCCATGTGTGAAAATACTCACAGATACTCCAGTGAGGTGCTGTTATTCTGAAGCTTGCAATGAGCTGGCATGTCAGGGCTGAAATACAGACGTTTGTCAACATTTACATTACCATATATACTTGTGCACAAGCTAGGGCTAATTGGTGATGTTGTAAAGATGCTAGCCAGGGAATTGTGTCCCTACTCTGTCACAAGCTCTCTGTGTGACCTTGGGCATGTCACTTATTCCAATTATGGCATTATTTGTACAAAAGAGAGCAGTACATGAAACATTGGAAGGCTCAGACTGTACGGTAGTTAAAATACATTTAGCAACCTGTCTGTTTTGAAACAAGGTAAACGGTGACCCATAGCAGAATTCTTCCAGTTTCACTTCAGCATTCAAAATGGAATTGTTCTTATTTCTCTTGTTTAAATACAGAGACCCAAATTTATGCTAAATTAGAAATGTCGCCATGCTTTTCTGTGTACAAGAATATGTGAAAAACAGAGGAATCACAACAAGAGTGTGTTTCACTTTTATAAGGTAATTCCCTCCGTAGGTAATATCTGGGGTGTTCCTCGACTACAGGCAGATTATGCATACCCACAATATGTTTGCAGCGTGGCTTGAAAGCGCGGATTCACACCAGAAATGCACAGCGGATCCTGTCTGGCTGTCGCTGTAAATACACAGCTGAAAGCTGCAGAGCCTGTGTGACACCCCCAGGCTGGGAGAGAGCGGGCTCAGCCTGGCAGCCTGCAGGATTTTTATGCTGTTCACTGCTTTGACACAAAGATGCTTCTACACCAGCAACATCTGCACTTGTAACACAGAGATTAGAAAGATGCCATCTCAAATCTGACTACCCAGATATCACTTTTGTTTTAAACCATTTCCACTTACATAAATTGAGTTTCAATTTCTATTGACTTTGATGGGACATTAATTTTACTCACAAATTCGCCGTGTCTATTTCATTTAGGTTTCTGAATATGTAAGATCAGAATAAAAAATTTGGAGAGCATATTTGAAAGCTTGGCCTTAGGAAAAGTCACTTTCCAATAAAAAGAAAAGAACTGAGAAAAGAACACAAATTACATTCAGATTTCCATGGATTGTAAAGCTCCTGATGATGGTCAGATAGAACATATTTCAAAGCTACAGGTTAAAGGTTATACACAAGTACACATGGTGTTTAGGATTATGTGAATGTATATACTAACATTTTTTTGTTAATGAGGGAGAAGACTCAAAGTACCTAATTTTAGAAGATCACAGGAGTTGTAAGAATGCAAGAGCACTTCAGGTCTTCTACATCTTAAATGAGCTCAGTTTCTATGATATTAGATCAAACAGAAAAATCTATGTTAAGAACATTTTAATGACAATGATTCCCTTGGATAAATCGAAGATTTCTTTTACTAACCAATCTTTTTTCTAAAATAGTATTTAATATCTGAAGTTATAAAAAATATTTGTAGTCTTGAAAATGATTTTTATTGTCTATTTTATGTACTATACATGCCTCTTTCAGGAATTATTAAAGAAGCATGAGTCATACGGCACTCATTTATTCTTGGCTCATGGCCATCCTCAATATATATTTTGCTATTTTCAAACCATTTGCAGGTACATATGCATGAAAATATTGTTGTGTCAAGTCCCAAGATCACAGTTAGCACAGCATACCTTGTTCATCTATATATTTACAAAGTTTTGAAGCACATAAAATTGTGCATTATGTACCAAAGTTTAAACTTTAACATACGCTTGGTTGCATATATAGCAACAAGTTACAATAAAAATCTGAACAAAGACAACCAATAAACAGCCAAATTGCTATGTACAAACAAGGCAGGAAGCAATTAAACACTGCCTTGCACATTTCACTTAAATTACTTTTTCTCTGAGGGGAAAAAACAAACAACCCCTCTTCCCCTCCCCCAAGTCCCCAATAACCCTAAACAGTCTTCATTTTTATCAGTGAAATAACTGGAACTCCCGTTGCATTCAGTAGGGGATTCCTTTGCATAATATGGGAGAGAAATTTGGTCCCTATTATAAAATGTAGCAGTGTACTATGCAGTACGTGTCCCCCCCGCAGTACTACTGGTAGCACAGCAGCACAGTGGGCTCACTCTCTGAGCCCAGCTCCAAATACAGTCCCTGTAACCTCTAGGAGAATATTCCATGAGATAAAAACCCTTTTGTCTTCCTTACATGTGTAATTTTTTACAGCAGCATAAATGGGTTGGTTTTGTGATGACTCCACTGATCCAGATGCTCAGCTGGTAGCGAGCCAGCCTCGTGAGCGAGTGGATGTAATGCTGATTTGTACAAGGTAATACCTGACTCAGCATCAGTGGGACCTCTCTTGATTTAAACTGGTGCAAAAGAACCCAGAAAAAGGTCCAAGGACAGTAGGACTGGGCCCAAACTGACCTTCATATAAAATAAAACACAAAAAGTCTGTGCGTTCAGCTTAAAGTCTGCTTAATAAGTTACTACAGTTCACAGTAATAAGGTAGATTAGTGCTACACCAACCATGTTCTCTAATGTTAGATCAATTGCACATAGCTTTCCCAAGAAAGAAGATGAAAATAACAACGAACATAAAAAATCTCTCATTATTTGACCAGCAAAATAGAAGGTTTTCTGTAGCCTAGTGACAGATAAGCTTAATAAAACCTTACCCTGTTATGGGAGACTGATTTAAAGGCTAAATCTTGCCCAAGATGCAGTGGTATGAAAAGGCTGAGGACAGTATTCTAGCCTGGCTCTTGTTTCACCCCAAAAGCTTGGTATGAGACAGCTAGCTGGGTAAGAGCTCGTAGACATCAGCACCGAGAAGGGATGATCTCTGGGCTCGTAGGATCTGTACAGCTTTCAACAACATATGAGGCCTGCTCTATAGCCCAGTAAAATCAGCAAAACGACCCCTAATGACTTTGCAAATGCTTACTGAGCAGATGAGAGGGCTCTAGCTTCTGCCTGCACAAAAGAGGGGTGGACTACTGGCCAAAGCACCCTGTCAGAGTGTAACTCCCAGCCCACCTGGGGAAGGAACGTTGTCCTTGGTTTTTGCAAAGAATATTCTGGGCCAACAGCTTTGCTTTTCACTTCTGGGCATGATTTAGCCTTATGAATTCTACTTCACTGGAATCAAGAGATAAATTACATTTACAAATAAAGTATTCTAGCTATTTAATGTTTTTCTGTAATGGAAAAATTAGAGACCCAACCTGATGAAATCTCCATTGTCTGAAAGTCCAAGGCCTCTTTACTAAAAATACTTTTTGCTGATGGCAAGGTTCAACACCTCGGAGAAATTCAGAGTAAGTTTCCAAGCTGTATACCATATTTTCAAATACACTATACCCTTGTTTTTCGTAAGGCTGCATTGAAGTTTTACATAACAGTCATGAGCCGTGCATTTAAACACCTTAAAAGAGTTGACCAGCAACTTAATGCATTTCTTTATATCATAGAGAATTCAAAGATGCACCATCACTTTCCAAAACACTCTAAACATAAATGTTCAGGATAAAATATTCCATCTTCCCCTTCCCCCTTTAACATCTATATTTAAAAATATTAAAGATTTCTCTGTGTGTGCTCTTACTGTATAGAAAATCCAACTGTTAATTAATAATTAAAGGCAAAGAAAAAACACAAGCATGGGAAATAAATGCTTGAGCCACAGGTTTCTTGTGGCAAACTGTCCATGGGCAGACTGCCTTCTTGCAGATGCAAGGAATTTGAAGTGTAAGCCTTGCAATTTACCTATATGTTGCTACTTACCAACAGGAACAGGAAAGTTGTAGACCATAGGAGACATGGTCCATGGTTTTGTTGGATTTTTTTTTTTTTTTCTGTGGAGTCATAATACTAAAGCACTCCATTCTTTTCTGGCCAGTCCAAGCCATGCCTAGAAATAGGAGGGACTGGGTTCAGCCCAGGTGAAAACATACTCCCTGGAAAATGCAGGACAAAGGCTCTGTAGCAAGATATATCAGTAAGACAGAGACATCCAGAAGTTTGCAAAGCCTAAGTACCCATTTTAGAGCAGAACTTCAGCTAATATAAAGTGGGTACAGACTCGTTTGAATGAGCTGTCTGCTGGCTAATGAAATTCTAGTATGCTGTGGGCTCTGAGCCACAGCATTTCCCGTTTCTGTGCAAGAATCCTTGGAGGGGCACTCTAGCTCAACCCGGAGAAAGGGTTCCTAGTAATTAAAGCAAAGATCTGAGTTCCTAATTTTAATTTGATTTCTGACTGTGAGCCTTTACTCTGAGCTCTACTCAGAAGAGTCACTTGTGCCTTTATGGAATGGGGATAACAGTGCTGTATTCTGCAGGATTCTTCTGAATTGCTACAGTTGCTTGTGAAATGGGTGAGTGATCTTCCTAAGAGAACCACACAAGTATTATGATTAGTATTATGCCAGTACTTGAAAGGCACAGCTTTCTACTATTTATTTACCTCTGAGTGTTCATTTACTATTCTTTTAAGCTTAGAGCTGCTTTACTCAGTCACCCACTGAATAGGTAGGGATATCAATCTTGAACAAAGAACGTATATTTCTACCAAAAGATAATTCACCTCTTTATAACCACAAGTATTTAAAGTCAAACCTATCAATTACTGCTTTGACTATTAAAGTATGTGGAAGAACCTCAATCTAGAGGTAATAGGAACAAGGAAGCATGCCCCATTGGCCATCACGTAAACACTACCTCCATATAACAAGGTTAAAATCAAGATGTGGTAGATTGTGGATGGCATTTGCACTCCCAGAGTTGAATTCCATCTTAGCACAGATGATTATGATGAAGTCAAGCCTTTTCTACCAGTAAAGCATCCAACTCTTTATTAGGTACATCACTGCTGCTGGAAAAGTCCAGCAGCAGGAGTAGATAACAGAGATTTTTACATCCTTACCGAAACAGCAATGAGTGCCTGGTCTGCTCCTGTAGATTTATTTTGCTACTTCTTGCCCTCACTGTTCCTGAAGAGCCAAAGCAAAGCAAGGTGGGTTTCATTTAGGAGTATCTTGTTTTACCTCATCACTTCCTGCGAAAACATATGGCCTCAGCATATTGTTATTTTTATTCTTTAATAGACAGTTTTATGGCAGTTTTACTTAGAGGCTAAACAGATTAGGGGAGCCCAGGCTAGGTGCTGTATCCTGGAAAGCGATGTAAATTATTTTGACTTCTGAATTTGAGCATTACATTGTTGTGGCTCTCCCTGGTGAAAAGCCTTCTGCTAATGAACATAATCTAATGTAACAAGCTGTTACTGCCTTCAGTGACAGTAAAACATTGCTGTTTGGTTCTGCAGTGTGTCAGTCAGGTTTTCCCCATGCAGTTCCATGTGGCATAAGACACACAATGTATGTCATTCTAGCTGCAAATTGGCACTGACACTTCTGCTCCTCTGCGTGTCTTCTCACCCACAGGAATTTTCAGCATGGGTCTCATTCAGAGCCTGTGGAAGTGAATGGAAGTCTTTCCATCCTCACTGAGCTTTGGATCAGGTAACGAATGAATATTTTTGATGCAAAAGTTAACTTCCCTCTCCCAAAAAGAGAAGTTACAATGTAAATTCCTTATAGAAAGTTTTTGCCCTTATATCACTGCAAAGACTCTTCTTGGCCTCCACATACTGACCAAGCAGAAAATAGTGAATAACATTTATTTTTGAATTTATGGATGGAGTTCACAGGGATTTTAATAGCACTGGGGTTATGGAAGTGCTATTTTAATAAGGACCACAGATCATGGGCCCAAATCCTTACCTTTACCTCAAGGACTTGTAAACTCAACTATTTAACTCAAATCTCTTTATTGGAGGCCGTAGAATGTATCCACCTGGAGGCTGAAAAATTGAAAGGTAGAAGGCTGCGCAAACGTGGAGTGAGGGAATTTAACCAGCAGGAATGTGGCCAATAAAATTAAACTTCAAGAACTTTTTAAGAAAAATTAATGCTTGTGCAACAGCTGGGGTTTCTCTCCACATTAGTTCGTTTCATAGTGACTCAAATGTTACAGTTCTCATTAATATAGATTTCATTATTGAGATCATCTTCTGTAGTACTACAAGTCATATCCTGGTTGCAAAGGACAAAGCCATGACTCACTGTGATCTGCCTTTAGACAAATAATGGCATGCTAAAACACCACCTCTCACCCTCCTTATGATATTAATATTTATTGGTGGCCCAAATAAGCAATCTTAGATTCTAACTGCAACCCAAATTTCCCTAATCTGAATTGCCAGAATATCCCGATTTCATACATGGTGATCAAACACCCCTGAAGTTTACAGGGAATATTCAGGAATAAAAGTAGGGGCATTTCTTTCCAATGGGTGTATGAGAGTGCCTCCAACATAAAGAAATGTGCTCTTGTGTGGTGGGCAGAAGGAAAGACTGAGTTTTGCTTCAATCTCACTTAGACCCTGTGTATTATTCCTTCAGAACTTGGCCTCATTCTGCCTGCTCTTGACCTCAAAGGTTCACCTCCTAAGCTTTTAAAACAACTTGCTACTTACATAATTTGAAACCTAAGCTCCTGCAAAAAAAAACATTGTGATAATTATGTCAGGCTCTGACAGCATTCAGAGATGGTGTTGACTGCATTTTCCATATATTGAAAGAATTTTCATGTCTCTGTAAGCGGCTAAAACTTTGGGTTAACTGTGTTACTAGACCAGTTAGCACTTTAGTTATATGCAACCTAAATCCATTCAAGAAGGCTGAGAAGTAGGAAAATTTATAGGAAAAGGTGAAAAACAGGTCAATAGCAGTTTAGGACACAGTCCTAACATGACGACACCAAGGATGTTACAGTTTCTGCTAATTTGCAGGCAGAACCACTCATGCTTAAAATTTTTCATGCTCAGAGATACATAGAAATCAAGAGAACTGCAAAATTCAATTACTAGATTTGCAGCCACAGATGTTCTGTTGTGTGGTGACTGTTAAGACCCTACCTGTGACACGATAGATACCCCTGTAAGACCAGAGATCTGCTGATGAAGTCAAAAGATTGGGCTTCTTCCGAGTGGCATGAGATGCCATTTCAGGAACTGGACTTTTACAAGTGGTTTTAAAAGTATGACCCTATATGCATAATGCTCACTAACTCATTGTGGAGCAATGGGAAGCAATGCAGAAGTCTGGGGTTAAAGTGTGCTGCTGAAGACCTCTGAGACAGCAGAACCCGACTGGTCATCTGGATCCATTATCTGTTGCATAGCATTGTGCACGTCCTTCTGTTCCACAGACTGTGTGCTCATTGCCCAAGACTTCCCCTCTTCACCCAGAAATGTACTTTTATAAGGTTCCACATGTATCCTATGGACATTCTGCCTTGATTCCTCATACTTGCCTTTCCCATCTTCTGGAAGGCTGGATGCATGAGGTAAGAATGTGCTCCGAGACCCGTCGATGGGAATCTTTAACTGCTCACTGGAGGTAGGTTCTTGAGACAAATCTGAAGATCTCATGAGATGCTGAGTATACACGCCTTCAGACAGAGAGCCAGACTGTGTCTCGCTGTGCACACGCAGCCAACGATGATGCCGGCTGAAGTAGTTGTAATGTTGATGTTTCCCTAGCTTTTTTTTCCCTAAAAAGCTCAATGGCTGCTTGGAGCTAGAGGACTTGTCTATGCTTTTCGATGTAAGCCCTGACATTGTTAAATTGTTCATATACTCTGTGCAATATTCAGCATTAGTATCAAAGGCACTACACTCTGTCAGGCCTTCTTTCAATGTTAGGCAAGGCTTCATGTCGTGGACTTGGAGAACATCAGGTGCACTGCCACCCAGGCCACTGCCTGCCTGCTGGGATATGTCATGTGAGGAGGAGTAAATCAGGTCTAGTTCTCTGGGACTTAATGCATCACTGGAGTCATAGTCACTGTCAGTTGGAAGGAATACTTCAGAGCAGCCTTCTTCATCTGAGCAGGGCTGGGAATCTGCAAAGAGAACTGATTAACATTAAGAAGACAAGCACACGAGAGAAATTGCTTAACTGTTGTTTAAGACTTTTTTCTTTCTTAATTTAGAATCAAATCTACAATTCTGAAAACGTGTGTTTCCTCTGTGGTATTGTCCATGGGCCTGGGTGACAGCAAAGACAGTAGTCAGGGAGGTTTACAGATGTGCTAGGGAGGTGGTTGTAGAATTAGGAAAACCAAAAAGGATTTGTTTATTATATTAAGTACAAGGAATACTTTGAATTTGAATTGGAACTAAGTTCTGAAAAGATCTGTTTTCTGTTACTTTTTTTTCACCAAATTACATAGAGATGGAGATATGGGTGAAAGAAAAAATCTAATCCAGGCTCTGGTTTTATTAAAGATGTCTGTTGGGTTACTCCAGATTTATACCTCTGGCAGTAGGGTGCGACTGTATGCGTGCATGAGAAGCTTGAGGCAAGAGATGGAGGTGGATGAACAAAAACTACCCTTTTCCCCATCAGATTCATTATGTATATTCAAATCCAAAACAGACAGACTTAATTCAAATGTGAATTTGTTGACCAAAACTTACACTGCCACTGAAATCACGGATGTCTTTTGGCTACAGAAGGATCCATAACATAGTAAATAAATCCATAAAATAATAAATAAATCAATAGTGGCATATGTGATAGAATGGACTGATGTTCCACTGCCCTGGATAGATTTTATTGGACCCAAGGAAAAAAAACCGTAGATTTTATAGAGCACTGACTATTCACTTTGACCTAGTGTAAATTACCATATAACACAGCAATAATGAGTCAGGCCCATGCAGGGCAAGATAATGCTCTAAGTTACATGGTGCCAGAGCTAAGGATTATTCTGCATTCATGGTCTGTAATACAGGGAAAAAATTAGCTCGGGGAGATGCTGAGAAAGAACACTGTGTAATGGAGTGAATCAAAGCACCATCGGCTTTGGGTTTCTTTTCATTTAACCTAATAAATGAGAGCAGATTTATTCATTTTTCTTAATGTATAAAACTGCCAATTTGAAAAAAAAACAAATTATTATTACCAAAATGGTCATGGCAGTTGCTTAATGCAGCATCTGTTGCTTTTCTTTCCACTGTTTCGTTTACTTGTTGCTTACAGACAGCTCAGCAGAATGATGCTTTAAATTTTCCTCCAAAGTCCTTATTCGGTTAGCAAATTAGATGTTACTGTTTAATTTGCTTCATCTTTATTTGCTGTGATCTATTTCTTTCATCAGTTTAATTTTCCAGCTGTTCAGAGAAGCAATAATGGTCAATGAGGTGGGTACTTATTTGTGTAATTCTGTGTTTTAAAGTGCTTGTCTGAAACACTGAGGTGTGTGAAAACAACTGTTAAATCAAACTGGACTATTGGCATTAAAATTTGCTTTATCAAAACAAAGTGAGAGGAACATAAGAAAGAATTGCTCCAAAGCAGAGGAACAGTCAAGGCATGGAAAGAAAATGGCTGTAATACCAGAGAAACAGAAGGTGACAAATGGAGACTATGGAAAAGTCTGACAGATTCTGGACAAATTATTAGAAACTATAGTAAAGAATAGATAGCTAATGAGTGATTAATAGTGTCTGCTTAGTACCTCATGTTTCACCAATCTAATAAAACTCTGAACGTGGGCACAGTTAATACACAGGCACCCTGAGATTTCTGAAGAGCTTTTGACAAGGTTCTTTACCACAGGTTCTGAAGAAAGGAATCTGTAAGAAAGATAAAGGTCCCTCCATATATTAATAGTAGTTTGTTGGTGGAGACAATAAATGAAGTAGCCAGCTTTCACTATGGATGGATTTTACTAATCCTGGACATTGTGGAGAAGTCAGTGATAGCACTTGTCCTGTCCAACCTGTTAATTAAAAGATCTGGAATAGTGAGGAGACAAAGTTGGCTGATGATGAGCAATTATTCTGCGTAATTGGAAACAAAAAATGGTCGTAAATATTGTAGAAGGATCTCAGAATATTGAGTGGCAAATGATTGGTAAAATGATTCTCAAAATATCTTGGCAGGTGTGGGAAAAATTTTACTCCTTTTATAAATGCCATACAAGAACTGCTGTAATGAAAAGTGACTTCAAAGATTGTGCTTGACGAACAAAGGAAAACTCTCTTACCACTCACAGCTTTTCTCCTCTGGATTCTGGCCTCAGGTGAAGGGGGAGGTGAAGGAAGACAATCTAGATGTGAAGAGGTTGAACTGATTTTCTTTTGAGAATGTTCTTCTGAAAGATCCACAAGCTTCTTTATGGGTAGGCCAGCTGCTGGGTGCTTGTATCTTGCGTACTGCAGTGCTTCTGTGATCCATCTCATTTCCCTCCAGATCTCATCAATTTGCTGTAAAGAAAAAAAAATGGTGAAAAAGTTGTCTGTGTATTCATTTTACCCAAGAATTTTACTTTCTTCAAGTGCCCAATTAGGTGTGTAGTCACAGCCAACAGAGAGAAGCAGGATCCCCTGACAGGACACTTCAGATCTAGGTGGTCTGAACTGCCTTTGGTGAGATGCTTGTTTTCATCCACCACTGCAGAAGCTGCTTAGGGCCACCAGACTCCCAAATTAGGTATCTCAATTAAGAACCTGTAGTTAGGAGGAGAGAATCCAGGCCTGAACTCTGACATGAAAAGAAAATGAAAATTGTCTTTTGATGGAGTATTAAGTTTGATCAGCTTTGTAGCACACTTGAAAGTTGGTTTCATTCTGTATTGGAATGACAGCAAGACTCCTTGAGCATCCTTGCAAACCCAGGATTATGTTCAAAAGCAGAGTGCTCAGATCAAACCTAGTTTTTAACAGCAGAAGAATATACATACATGTGGAAGCACTCACACACATGGAAGGCTGAAGCAAAGCTATGAGCCAAACTGAAAGTTTTCTCCCTTATAATTTTGGTCTGCAAGCATTTTAATAGTATAAATCTACTCTAAGATAGTTCTAACACATCTATTGATGACAGTAAAAGACAAATGCCTAAATCAATAGCAGGATATAGCTTTACGTATCTATGCAGAGAAGAAAGGTGATGTTTAATGTGGGTCTTGAGAGTCTTTTGATAATGGAACACTTTTAACATCTTCAAGCAATTCAAGATCTTTGAGGACTGAGTAAATGTTGCTGCAACCAGCAAATGACAGTAGCTGTGAGTATAATGTCCTTCCGCTGCAGTATCCTTTCTAGAACTTCCCATGTGCTTTTCTTCCTGCAGAAAATTCTGCATTTAAAGTGAGCCTTCATATTAATATTTCAGTGTTTATGGGAAACTGCTTTGCAGTTGCACAAGCTACATTCTGCAAGAATGTAAAGGGCATACAGCCCTGGGTCAGTAAATGGACAGGCAAAAGTGAGTGGTACCAAATAGGGAAGTAACAGAGGGACCAGTGAAAAGGAAGCTGCAGACTGATACATTCTAAGAGTAGTTCTCCAGCACATCCTCTTAGCTGGAGGTACTTCTTCACAAAATGCACATTCAATTTATTGCCAAAGGATACTGTAGATGCCACATTAGCTAGGGTAGGTCTTGATGTTGGAGACAGGACAGCTGGATGGATGGATCTCTGTTTTGACCTAGTTTGGCCATTTTTATGTAAAGGTGAAATCCCAGCTCCAGTGATGTCAGTGCAAGCTTTGTCACTGAGTTAATTTGAACTAAGAATATACACTGGTAAGAACAGCAAATGCTTCAGAGATTAATTCATAATCCTACATCATTTCGAGACTCCAGTGTAGCTCTGTGAAGAGAATACCAGCTAGAAAATGTCTCACCTATTTGATTTTGGAGATTTTATATTTCCTTTCTGTGATCCTCCCTCAACCCCAAACAAAAATCATTCATACTGCAGTTTAATAAAATGCAAATCCTGTCGGTTTTCTCCCCGATGCCATTCTGCAGTGTCTCCTGGGATAATGGACCAGTGATTTTAATGAACTGTGGTTCTTTTGCAATTTAGGAACGTTTGAAGCATTATGCTATATAAATCACAGCTTAACTTCAGTTTTAGTTTCAGTGTCTGTAGATTTCTTGTCTTGCTGCATAACATTCTGGTAAAGATTCCAAGTACCTTATCTACTGCTGGGTTTGGGGGTTTTTTTGGTTTTGTTTTTGTTTTTTTTTTTCATTTTTACTTTTCAGTTGCCCTCTGACTCCTTTTCAGAACTGCATTTATATAGACTCCCTTGCTCTTTACAATGTTTGGTTTGTGTAGTGACTTCAACACTGTCTTAGATCTAGGATCATACAAATGCTCTTGCGGTTTTGTGGTCACCACTGAAGATTGCAGTATGTGGTGGGCTGAGATATTTTTGCCAATAGGTGGAATACAGCTGGTTTTCATTTGAGAGGAAACCTGACAAGGCTAATACACTGTCACAATAATTCAGCACAAAACACTGAAGTTTAAAATGTTCTCCAATATTTTCCCGGCGTATGTATGTGACTCAAACACTTTGGAGAAGAGAAACACAGAACTGTCTATACAGTGCATGTGTATTAATATACATATACTTATTTTTGGTGTGAAGGATAAAAATTTTCCAAATTCTTCTGCTGTGAAAACCCTAGATTTCCTGAGTATAAGAATAGGAAGATGAGAAGGAAAGAGATGACCGAGTGGGGAAAGTACAATGGAACATTCCTCTCTGCCCCCCTGCAGGCTGCCAAAAGCTCCAAAGTGGGCAAGGCAAAGGGAATCTGAATTCAGAAGAAAGAGTAAGAGAAATATTATCATCTTGTTCATAATTATGGAGGGCCAATCATAATATCAATGGGATAAGTGGTTGTCTTGGCCCTTATTCCAACAGGAGGTTGCTTGAATATTAAGAATGTAGAGCTGTAAACTTATTCTGCACCTCACTTGTAGAAAGACAGACCAACCATGTCTGTAGATGCACTCTGAAAAGGTAATGAGTTTTATCTATGAATAACCAATTGCCAAAAGTGTTTACCAAAGGACAAGCCTTACTATGCTGCACAATGAAGTGTAGTTTGAACATCCCTGAGCTGAGCAGGTAAAGTCCTGATCTGGGAACAGTCCAGGAAAATCAGTGCGAGGGACAGAGAATAAGCAAATTAGACAAGTATGATAACATTTGTGATCCTTCTGCATTGGGGGACTGAAGCTGTATCACTGCATGGTGCTGGACAGACTTACAGACACTTTGGGGGCTAGCTTGCCATCTTAAATGCAGAGCTGTTTTTTTCACTGTGATATTGTTGATGAAGATTGTCTCCACAACCTGGTCTGAATTATCATTTTAATTTTTTTAATTGGCAACTTATCATGGTGAAAAATGTCCACAATCCACAAGGACAGAGAAAAACTACTACACAAATGATTGCCCAAGCATGGTACCAGCTTACTTCACATAGATGGGAGTGAGTTTTACAAGCAGACTGACACATTTCTTCATAACAGTCTGGTGTAACTGTCATTTGATTTTGCCCATAAAAGTCCTTGTATAAAAGCAACAACTAAGGAAATCATGTTCTGGGTTTGAATTTCATAAAAACAGAATTGCACTTTTGATACAACTGCTCTTTTTATGATGTCTGTGAATAATTCTCCATTTAGATTTCAAATTACAGCTCTACGCAATTTTGAAAAAAGCCACCTTAAAATCTCCTTGGAATAGTCAGAAACAGACTATTACCTGTATGTAGTCTATAACTTGCTGGTGTCTTTGTTTGGCTGCAGCGACTTCACTGTCTGAAATTGCTTCCCTTAGGGACTGCTGGGTTTTCAGAGAGTCCAGCTCTATGACAGCAGAAAGGCGGCAATACAGGCTTATAAATTTTTCCTTGTAACAGCAAAAATGAACTGTGAAAAGACCAAGTGCAAAGGAAACATTGTTATACTCTGGTTATGAAATATGAAATCCTTAGCTTTCAGAACACAAATTTTATTAAATATAATTACTAACTCTGGATGGGTTACTTTAAGCTAGAAATAAATAATACAGGCTGCAATTCTCCTCTCATTTACATTGGATTTACTCTGCAACTTCACTGATTTCAAAAGAGTCATTTCTAATTCATATCTAAGTGAAGGGATAATCAGGTCCTTAGTATGCAACTCCAGAGGCTATTTTTGCCCTTGATAGCTTTAATCAGAAAGGCTGTTTCGGAGGCTTTTATAGCTCATAATTTCTTTTATCAATAAAGCAGTGACATGACTGGAAAACAGAATTCATATTTTATTTTTTAAAATTGTTTCAGAAAGAAAGCATCATTTTGAAGACAGATGATAACTCTTTCCTGGGCCAGGCTAGCTTAAATCAGCTATTCAATGTAAATGACTCAGCAGTAAAAGCATTTCAGTGATATCACAGTTTGGGTGAAACAATTAAAACTCTTTTAGGTGTCATCACACATCATCCTCTGAACTCTCATGCAGAAGGGTAACACAAAAAGTTTAGACATGACCTCTTGCTTTGTGTAATTCGACTTTGGAGTAGCACAGAGCTATCCCAGCTACCTCTAAAAGAGGTAACTAGATAACAGACAGAATAGCTACAGTGCCATGGAGCTTCACGAATGTTAACCTACCTGCCCTCTTAAAGCTGCATTCTCCCAGAACTGACAATTGCTCAGGCAAAACTTAGCAGTTATCTCTGTGAACTGCAGCACAGACATACTGAAACTTGCTGAGGAAGAACAAGTTTTCAGAAATACTTCCCCATTCATTGGTGCTTCAATAAATGGAAGCATACAGCGTGATCTTGTAATAGCAGCAAATGCCAGTTGGCTTACTACCTCTGCTTTCCTGGGTTGTAGCATATTTTTCAGGGGGTTTCACGTGTAAATTGCATATATTCTTCTTATTGTAAATATAGAAAAAGAAATAAAAACAGTGCCACATGTCTGCTTATCCCTTGCAAACAACATGGTAAGAATAACTGAGAAGAATTTATCAAAGTAAGAAATCCAATCACAGAAACATCATTAGCACAATGATGGCCTAATCTGAAGATAGAAATCCCACAGAAAAGAGTGAAAGAAAGAATTCTACCTTCTGGTTTCTCAATGATGCCTAGATATTGCAGGGATCTAGTCTGAATAGTGTGTGGTCTTACAGTATATATGCCATATGTGGTGGACTCTTGAGTGAATTACAGCCGCGGTTTCAGCTCCAGTGCTGAAGTTTCTAGTCTTTGTGGTTTTAAGTCAGACCCTTTAATGTTACTTTAACAAATGTTACTTCAACATAGTCTTTTGTGGTTATGCAATTATATAGTTGGTAGCCACCAGCTAATGGGGAATGGAAGCTTCTAATATTTGAGATGTGAATCACAGTCACTTTATAGAACATCAGGGATACATATATAATAAGTCACATAGAAATGTCATCTGCCTTTGGCCAGATGATTGCTTATTTAAAAAAAATACTCAAAAGTAAAGTTCAGCTTTCCATACTGTTTTCTCTACTATGAACTGCTTTCTCATTGCAGCAACATTGCTGGCCTATGGCAGCTCAACTGTCATCTGTCCTCCCACAAGCAGCATAAAACCCCAGAGCTGTCACAGGCAGCACCTGGTGTGCTCTGGCTGATATGGCATAAACACGCTCTTGTACTCCTGCCTGATCCAAATGAAATTTGTGTTGCTGGATGGTGGTGGGTCATGGATCTATTGTGACTGCAGAAATGAAGTCTTGGTAGAACCTTCCATCAACACCTAAACATTGTTCTCCTACATTAGTGACACTAAGAGCAGTTAGCAATGATATACAGGAAATAGGTGCTGGTGATGGTGTCACATTAACACCTGAGAGAGATATCACTGAGGACACCTATTCTGTAGTGGCTCCTTGTGTACTGACTCCATCAGTTTTGGCTCACATCTTTCTCTCTTCTCCAAGGCAGAGGAAAGAAAGCTATCCAGTTTTACAGGCTGGAAGGAAACAGAGGAGACTAATGTGTAAGGCTCATCAGATCCCATGCTGACATTACTTATTCTATTTCAAAAAGTACTATGAAGTCTTTATGAGCTGCTTTTATGTGGAACCTTTCTTTTCTCTGTGGACCAAAGAAGAAGAAATGAGAAATAGAGACCTTGAAGCTAAAGCATCTTATGCCTTCTGCGAGACAGCTGGAAACCTCTGTTTTGGGGAATCCTTACTTAGTCAGCAATGCAGTGGAGCAAGAGGGCTGAATCTGCTGCAGCACGGGATGTGCTCCCTAAAGAAATAGATTCAAGTCTGGAGCTTTGGCATTTTTCACAACAGGCTTTTCCTGCACCACACCAATAGTAATGAGTCTCCTGCATTTTTCCAGGAACTGGAAGGAAAAAAGATTACCCTCACATGGAAAACTCCACTCAGACCTTTCACAAAGTTGTGAGGGAGTTGGACCTTGAGTAGGACTATCTGAAATTAGGAACTCCAAAAATTCCCCTCTACAAAACCGGTGATTATTCTTGTGACAATTTAGAGGGATTTTTTTGCATCTCCTTTCACACTCCAACCTTGCTATGTTGTATGTGATTTTTTTTGGTTCTGTTTTTTAAAGAAGATCATCCTCCAAATAAACTTATAGACACATACTGGATAACTGTGGGCTTTGCTCTATGCTTTGCATTTCAATAACGATTGCTACAGTATATGCTTTAACCGCTCTGCTCTCTCTATAACTTGTACACAGTTATAGGTAGTGTTGTTGCCAAAGCCATCATGTGATTTATTGACTCTCCACTGGGACAAGGGGGAAAACAGATACAACTTTGTGATTTTATTATAAGGAGACTGGGTTAATATTTCTAGGTGAAGCAAGCTACTATACCGAGTTCAAACATCTGAAGAGGGAGGTTAAGAAATCCTGAGTGTGGGGTGTAAGGATTATTCTGTCCTGGGGCAGTGCAGACGTCGTCTGAGGCGGGGAGCAGGAGAAGAAAGGAGACATTGTGACCCAGTTCCAACACCTCCTGTGTATACAGACGGAAGTGCTTAGCCTGTAGAGGGACACACGCGGGGGAAGAAATAGGAGAGAATTACAACATGGCACTTATATAAACAACACCCCAAATGATATAAAACATTAAAGAAAATTTGCACAACATCAAGCTTGGAATTTTTATAAAACATAAATATTTGGGGGGGGGGGGAGGGGGGGGCGGCCCTAAATGTGGGTTCATGTCACTACATAAAATAAAGATTTAAAGCTGCAATGTTCCACATTAAAACAACACACAGGCACAACCCCCTTGAAAACAACATTTATGTTTCTTATTAGGCAGAAAATGATCACATGCCATGTGCTTTTCAAGATTATGATTGCATAATTATGTGAAAACATGAAAATGGATTCAATTAAAAACCTTTAAGATTCAATTTAGGGTTGGTTAAGAGAAATATGCAGCTCTCCCTCAACACAGCACTGAAAAGGTTTAACAAGTGCTGCAGCGACAGAAAATGGCACACACAGGAGTTGGCCTGAGGCTGCTGTAGAGCTGCTGTGTACAGCACTGCATTTTACCCTGGGTGTGCACCAGTGTCACTGCCCGTGATTCTGTTTACCAGAAAAAATAATAAAAATACATAAATAAATCTGTTGAATTAAAAATTAAATTAATTAACATAGAAGTTTGGTCCTGAGTCACCAAAACATTTACAACTGCGTTTAACTGCAAGGTCATGTTTGTGTCTATCTCTCATGCACAATCCATGAGCTTAAATGCTTGGCTGAACTGCAGCCTAAGGAACATATTGCACATCAATTTAAATATTTTAGTCCCTAGCTCAAAGAAAAAAAAAAAATGCACAAAAGCTACAACCTCCACGAAAATACACTAGCACAGAGATCTGTACAGAGCCCTATTGAATCGGAGTGACTGACCACAAGGCAGCACACCATCTGTCTTAATTTTGGATTAACTTGAGTCTGACTTGGCTCTTCCCAGGCTAGAAGGTGCAGCACTGATGGATTCCTTTTTAAAAGCAAAGGCTAAACCTTTCAAAATCAAGAAATGTAGAACTAGATTAATTGGTTTTAAGGCCACATCTTTCTAGCTGCACAAACAGACCTTGAAGTGAATACAAAGATGGTTTACTTCTACTTTAAACCCTCTTTACCCTTGTAGACCAAAATAAAATGGAATTCATGTAAACAAGAAACAAACTCCTTAGCTGATTTTTTCATGAATCTTTCACATCATAGATTATATTCCCTGACTTTATTTATTCACATATGAATTTCTTGTACCTAAATGTAAAGCCAGAAGCCAGATACCTCTCCTCACCCACAGCGATCTGGAACTCTGTGTTTTAGAACTACTACGTTTATCTGTGTGTAACAAAACAGTAAAACTCTGTGTCTTCAGCAGGCCTTTCATACACCCTCGCTGTTACTTCCAAAAGAACAGTCAATTGCCCTGCTTGCCTGGAAAAATACCTATTTTTCTTTGCCAGCTGGGTAAAGGTGCTCACAACTACTAGTTTCATGCAGAAGTGCTTATTTCCTCCTGCCTAAAGTTGCACAAATATGGTGACAAATGCAAAAATAGCAGTTAATTGAAAATTTGTCAATTAATCTATATATATTCAAATATCTAGGAAAATAACTGTTTCATTGGAGATGTTGACACACACACAGACACACACTTAGAATAACGGAATACAAAATTCTGCTGTTCTTTTCTTGCAACCGTAACATTTAATCCCTACTTGCAAGTTACACAGTTTGTAGCTTTTAGTTGTATTCTTAAGAATCGGTTTTTAAAAAGGTGATAAATACCACAAAGGAAAATACCTGATGCAGAGGTAGATTCATCTGTTTAAGGAGAGCTTTCACTGCCATCTGGAGCTCATACAAGAACAATTGAGTAGGGCAGTCTGAAGTATGATCCATACTTTCCACAGATTCTGAGCCAGAAAGTGTTTGGATCCATTCCCACTCATCTCTGTATGTTGAGTCAAGTTAAAATTAGAAGTATAACAAAAGTTCAGTGCACAAGCAGGAATTCAGTGTATGTGCATTTGAGATCTGTTGATAGTTTAATCCTCAACGTTCTAAACTTGTGCAATCTTGATTGTTTGTGGTTAAAAATCTAACTTTGAAAAGTTTAATTTTTCTAGCACATGTACATCAGGCTGAACATTCCTTGCAAACCTCTGAAAGTCCAACTGCCTTTGAAATATTTCACTAAGGCTTCTCACTCCAAGTTTTCTTTTTCACATACTTCATGCCCTATCTACCACAATATTTTAAAAAGCAGGCATTGGAAATGACAACAGTGACACTTAGCAGGAAGTTTAATTTCTATGACAGACTCTCATGTACTCACTGGAGCCAAAGAACATCCTGGTTTGCTCAATATGTATCCATTCTAGACCCAATAAACATGGGAATCATCTTCCTGGATCAAATCCTTAATTCACCCTGCCCAATATTCAGTCTTGAAAAGCAGCCAGCAGGAAACATTCAAGAAAAAAAGTACAGGAAACCCCACTACAAGACGGGTAATAGATGTGGTACAATTTGCTCCTAAATAAAGATCTGATCTTAAGCTTTGTGAGTCAGAGATTGTTATAAACACTGAAGCACTAGGCTTTATATTCCTTCCAAAAGTTTTGGACACTCTGGATATCCTTGTTATCCATATAGATATCCCGTTCCTTTTCCCTCATGAAAAATCACCAGCTGGTTGCTGAAATGATAAGGGATTAAAAAGCTCCAGAAAAAAAGCCAATAAGATGTGTTGCTCACTAGGCAAGGACTAGGCAGTGCAAATAAGTGATAAGGGAAGCAATGGACAAAGGGGAAAATGGCTGTTCAGCACACTGGAGCACACTTTGGTTCAGTGCTGCTCTCTGTGGTGGTAACGCACCCCAGCCAAGCTTTGCTGGCACTTATAACTTTGCCATGGCAAAACTGCCTTAGTGTTTAAATTTGATCAGTTGGTTCAAACTTAAAACAAATGTTCTCTCTCTATGTATGTATGTAAATATGTATATGTTCACTTACTTGGAGACGTTGCTGTTGTCTCGGATTTTAACATGACACAGGACATTAGGCAACTTCTGCAACACAAGCACTTTGATTTGATCCACAGAACTGCAGAGTTTAAGATAACCCAGATACAAGCCGGGAGGGAGGCGTTGCTGACTTCGTTTGTGATAGGAAAGTATGTCCTGTTTTAAGAGAAACAGTCCTACATAAAAATCTTATGTTTTTTTCCACATAAGCGGAAGAGTTTGGGATCAAAAAGCAACAAATGTTTTTACAGACGTCTTTTTGTTTCAGTTTTCAATGTTCCCAATTTGCAAAGCATTTAAGCATATGCTTAAGCATATACAGAATCTCTGGTAGTGTGGATGCACTTGGACAACTTTTTACTTAGACCCATACACAGGTTCTCTAAGCTTTCCATGTTATGCAGGAATTGGCTCTAAAAAACTGAGGTTTCAGTCTTCTACAACTGTAGTATTTAAACTAGCTTAAATAACACCCACCTCTGCACTCCTGTCTGATCATTTCAGCAGTGAGTTGGGTCAGGGAACTGGTTCAGCTGAAAAACAACTCAGGAAAAGGAGCAGTTGTTTTTTCAGCCAGAGCAGTTCCCTGGTTCGTGTTTGTTGCGTAGCTGCACAGATGGAGCAAAGCAGCACTGGGAAAAGCTGCCACCTGGGGAAGGTGGGAGAGTGGGGCTGCAAAAGCCAGTACTGTCACCACAGAAATGCGTGTCGAGTCACAGCCTACACCTCTCAGAAACCTGTTCTGTATCACCTGCTGTCAAGAGAAGATGTCTATGAGCACGAGGGCTGGTTGTTTGCAAAATTTAATTAACGGCTGTGTTTTCTGAACAAATGTCTTTACCAACAAATAGAGCTTAGAAAGAATTAATGATGATGGTGTATTTGCTGAAGCCAGGAGACATTTTAAGGCTATATATAGCAGTCCCCCAAAACTACCCTAAAAATGATGTCTGTTGCCATCCTGAGAAATGTGTGCTTCTGCAGTGGGTGAGGATTAAGACACCTGGCCTTATGCCTTTACTCTTGGAACCATCAAATTATCTGCCAGTGCTATGCTTGGCTCTGACCAATGCAATTAGACCCTCATTTTCACAAGCACTTCATGAACAAAATACCCATTCGATGATTAAACAAGTAATAGAAGAAAGGGTGGGCATTAGATAGGAATGTGTAAACCATTAGGGGAACATTTTTTCCGCTAGGATCTCTGTGGAAATCTGATCAGGCCTGTATTTTGGGTTTCCTAATATAAAACTTTTGCCCAGATTGACATTTTTCTACACCTTTAACACATTTTAATACATTAAATCTAACACAGATCAGGTAAGTTTTATTGTCTTTTGGAAATTTTTTAACGTTCCTAAAACCTGGTAATGGATATTTTGATTGCCTGTCAGTTTCTGGTATGAAAAGCACAGTCTCTGCCCAAGAAAGTGCCTCTGATTCAATAATTAACCACAGCAGTCATCGTCTAGTTGAGGTTACTAAGGAAGGGACTAAGACAATGATTTGTCTTGTAGTATTTCTGGTAACTATGCAACTGAGTTTTACAGAGATTGGCCACTGACATTTTTTGAGAAATAGGTTGCTGTTACCTACTGAAAACATGTATTAATCTTTATGTGTACTATCTACATTTAACATGAGTTTATGGTTACCTTGATTCTTGAAAGGCTGAAAACCCCTGGCTCTCAGTGATGTTAGCTGAACTGACTCTGCAAAGCAGTTTCTAAGATCAATCCTTACCTTGGTATTTTTCTAATTGTGAAGTCTAGGGGCACATTACGCAGAAATTAAAGGAGGGTTATGGTCAGTAAAGAATTCTTTAGCAACTGTACCAGGTTCCAAGGAACTCTGAACCCCATAGAACAAGTTTATTAAGTAAAACAGTAAAGTTTTAAACCAACTTTTAATGTTCAAGGTTGAATGGAAAAATCTGGAGTGTAGAAATTTTAAGTGTCTGTGTAGATGCTTAAGAACATCCCAGAGAATCTTAAAGTTTTTTTATATCCCTACAGAATTCTGTAGCATGGTTTCCCGAAACTGATAGAAACTGTACTGTTCTCTGCTAGGACTTTGAAGTAGTTTCTTTAGAATCTCATGGATATTTTACATATTAGGGATCTGATCCCAGCCCCACTGGAAGTAATATAAGTCTTTGCTTTCAATGGGAGCCTTGCCATTAATTTTATTGGGCACTGGATTAAGGCCTAAAATTCTACAAGACTCTTCCAAAACTCAGGGCTCTGGCGCAGGGACTGGACAGGCAAATAACACACAGTAAGAGAAGCAAAGCACTACCTGGATTGTTATAAGCAAGATGTCTAATGCTGTTGGCTCCTCTGGAGTTGAAAGGGATTTCCTCTGGCTTTGTAGTTTGGATACCTGCATCCATTTGCCATTAAAAAATGAATAAAGACTCTCCACTTCTCTTATAGTAACTATCAGCATATTACCATGTCGATCCTTGATTGGCTCATAAAAAACTCTGCCTAAGTTGTGAGTTCCCAGCAAATTCTAGAAGACAAGCAAATTATAAAAGGAAAGTTATTTATCGCATGTCAGGAGAGTGATATTTTTGAAACTTAACTTTGTGCTCATTGATATCAGTCCTATTGTCTTCAATAACAACTGGACCCTTGGTCTAGTTTTCCCTAGGCTGTTTGTGGATTGAAATGTGGATCCTCCAATGTATTTGGTCCAGCAGTGTTTAGTCCAACATTGAATGGAGAACATCAGAAAGGCTATTATGACCCAAGGTCTTTGTAAAAGGGACCACTGCAAAGTAATTCACTTATTTGGACAGAACTTCCTGGTTTTGCTCAACCATGTAAAGATAAAGGATGCAATTTTCAAAAGCACTCTGTGTTGGTCTAGTGGTGATTCCTTTGGTATCAATGAAACCCTTCTGATTTGAACTTACTGAAGAGCTAGGTGCTTATCTTAACCTCCCCATAATCAAATGTCAGAGATGATACAAAATTCTTCCTCTATCCCCAAATCATTCATATTGGACACTTCAAATGTTTTTTGTTAGGGTCGTTAACTATAAACTCCATTTTCTGTTCTCTGTTTTACAATTATTCAGATTATTTTCAGCAACAAAAGCAAGAGGCCCTCAGATCTGTGTTGAATGTAAATAATTCTGGAGCTAAACTGTGGGGTGTGTTTGTGAAGGAACACAGGAATTTGAAGAGATGTGGACCCTTTTCCTTTTGCTTCAAATACCAAGAATGTGCTAGACAAAATCAGCAGAAACTAACAAACTACCAGGGCAAAGCTCTCCAGGAAAATATGTGAGGATTAAAGAAAAGTAATTTTAAAAGGCTCCACATAAAATACATATTTTGGTCAAAATCCCTTTCCTCACACAGTAAGGCATCTGCTTATAGGTGCAAACACACTCAATCCAGTGACCAGCCACTGAAGAGATTCCCAGATGTCTTAAAGAAAAATGTCTAACATTTAAAATATGCTCATTACTTTGGGACTTTTGAAGAGATCTACAGTAAGCTGGAGAGGGATGGGGGTAGTTTAAAATGAAAACTTGAATTCACAAAGTAGCACATTGTATGCTTAGGGAAGTGCTGTGCATTAACTTAATGACATTGTAAATGGATGGATTATCCTGAATTTATCTGTACTTAGCAGGCAATATTTACTTATAAACTGTATTATTAAATTGTTTATAAACTCTAGGTAGTCAGCGCAGTGACTGGCCTTTATGTGGCATAACTTAGGTATTTTAGCTTTATTCATCTCCCTCCAGGGCAAACCATATATAGCACCTCCCCTCTTCTTTTTTTAACTGTTCTGAGGCCAGACTCCATAACTGATTAACACAGGGTGTCTTGAGGATACATTTTGTATTAATCCATGTGTCCATAGATGGGAAAAATCATTGCTGGTAGGTGTTAGCCATCTAGTTGTCATATTAATCACTGCAATGTATGAATGTACCTAGATGAAAACAAACAGTTCTTTACTGTCCCTGACTGTATATTCCGAATGGCATTCCAGCACAGAGAAAGGGGATACCTATTAATATCAATATGTGACTAATTCGTAAACTAAAAAAGTTCTGTGTCTGCTTAGCTTGGCACTGCATCACTTGTGTTTTGTTTGCTTTAGTTGTCTAGTGGCAACAACAGGCAAAATTACAGTCCCTGTTGTCTCTGAATCTACTGATCGAGTCCCTTACCAGCTGCATTATCACTGATCTTTTTCGTTCTGTCCTAAATTCCTGCAGAGTCAGTCTGTTAACTGCCTCCATAAAACGTATTCAACCATATAAACTTTATTGAGATCCTTCCACTGGTGGATCCCATTAGGCCACACACCGTTAGAGGCTGGCAGATCGGTGACAGTCCCTGTGTTCATCATGGGACCAAGCTCACAGAACAAACGTTAAGGACAATAAATTTGCCAGAAAATCAACAGAGCAATATACCTCATGGACACATCTGCTATATCTCTGTGCTCTTAACATCTCTGGTAACAAATAATAACACAATGTAGTAGGAATCTTGTTTATCTCAAAGTGCAGTCTGTGCATACTAGCAATGCTCTGTTAAAGGCAATCTGCACAGAGGGAGTGAAACGGAGCTAACCAAAGGAATATGTCCTACCTAAGCTGAGCTAACCACACCAGAGGGAACATTCAGCAGATAGAGTTAAAACTTTCTCTAGTGACAGCTCAAAGAACTGACAAGCAGCTGCTGCTTAACACAGGTGGTCCTCCAATAAAGGTACAGCAGGCTGGCATTCCGCGTATTTCGGGATACTTTGGGGAAATCAGTTAAGACAGGTGGCTGCCCAGGAAGGCTGCTCTTCTGTACAGCGTGCTCTGCCAAAGAGGTAAAACAAGCCCCACATGGATATTCTTAAAAATGGCCACAAAGTATCTGGCTATTGTAGCTGCTATAAAATCTAGCTTATTGCATTGACTGGCAATAACAAGAGGGATGGCTGTATGGCTCCTACATGAGCCAAGCAATATGGAGTTCTTCATTAATTCCATGACTTTACAATAGGTTTTGCCAGGAAGCTTTGGTGACTTCATTCAAACAAAAGGTAGGAGAAGGCGAGGCCTGGATATACTTTTTTCTATAAGAACCATGCACACATCTTTTTGAAAATGTGTTTTTCCACAAGAGTAAGTATTTTGTGAAAGTGTCTGCCTTCCAGCTAGAGATTTCATATTATCATCAAACCCATTCTTCAGAAGCCCTACAATGAATGTCAAAATGTTCTGCTGAAGAAATTGTAATTACTATTTGCATAACAAGCAGTGGACTGAGACACAGAAGGATTAAATGGCCTGTTCAGTACCACTCGGGTTGTACGTGTAGCACAGGTTGGAACGGAACCATCCTGAGAGTCACTGCTATGCCTTAACAACAGGGTATGAACAGTGCATGTAGTGCTGCTGTCCTTACCGCTGTGCTGAGATCTGTGCATCACTTCATCTCTCTTAGTCTCTGTTTTTAAGGGTCTTTGATTGGTTCTCTGCACAAAGGTACATTTCACCTTAAAAATTTCAGCAGCTCAGTTAAGAACTTAATGAAAAATTTGTTTTTATTTCCCTGCTGACAATCCACAACAGCACAGCCATCCTGTTTGTCAAACAGTGTAGTTCTGCCCTAGAAGATATGTTTGAGCAGTTAGTTTGTAAGCCATGGATGAATCAAGTACTATTTTGGCAACTTCAGCAGTCTACTTCTCCTTGCTGTCAGGGACAGAAGCTGCACACTGCTGCAAGCTCCAATATAGCACAAGGGAGTGCTAAATCTTACCCAGAGTTTGAACGCTTCATTAATATATTAATAATTAATAATGAATAAGCCTTCTAAATGGCTTTTGAGCAGCAAATATTACAATTCTAACTCTTGAATTCCCAATCTGCAAACCCACAGGCTTATCTGTGGTCATTATTTACTGGTTCATATCTGTTTGTTTCTTTGTCTGCCACTATTGTTTCTCTCCCTTTCTTTTCCCTACTCTTTACTTTTAATGTAACTCCTTCCTTCCAGCTGGCAAGAGAGGCTCAGTAGCTCATTTCATAGCAGAAGATAACACCGCTCCAAAGAACAGGCCAGTGGGGACTGGTGAGCCACAGGACAGCTGGCAGTGCTATCCCTGAGAGATCAAGAAGTCACTAAGTTAATATCTAGAAATATGCAATGCAACGAACCTGTAGCTGTGCTGCTGCTGAAAGCATCTTTTGCCTGGCTTGAAGTGCTGTTGATGAGGACACGGATATAGACATATTCTGCCTCAGCCATCTGATATCATCCCACATGCAAGACAACTGCAAAAATATATCCAGTTCAATCAGTTTTTGTTCTCAGCACTTACAAAAGCAGAAATGAAACTAACAGCATTTTAGACTTGGAAAAATCAATAGATATTGCTCATTTTGAGTTTCTGTGGATGGCAATGAGCTGCCTAGATAAACATGAAACAGGTATTGAATCAGTCACAGAAGTTGTTCTGTAAACATTGTGCACCTATTTCAATTGATGTTTGGAATACTGTGTCAAACTGATTTACTGTTCTCTGGGGTGTAAAAACTAGTGTGAAGATATCTTGAACGATGGCATAACCATAATACCAACTTTAAAACTTTTAGTTATTTCTTTAGGCTCTTCCTCTAAACGTTCATAAAGCCTTTATGTACCCAAGTAGCAATTACTTATGTAGGATCAAAGTTAACTGTGCCACTGCCAGCAACCCAGGCAGAATTTAACCCATATAAATGTTTTGTGAAAACTGCGTTTTAACAGGTGTGAAAGGTAAAGCACTTCATCATTTACCTTTTTAATGATGCCATTTCATATATTCAGAATGATGAGCTAAGGCCTATATTTTGCTAGCAACAAATCTGTAGAAGCAATATATGAAATTAGGCTCCCATTACCTTTGTGAACCACAGGAAATCCTGCATAACTGAACTGCTGTGAGAGTCATCAATTTCCACAATTGGGATTTGATCTTCATTGGTTACTAATAAATTGTCTTTGTAAAAAAATATAACAGATAAGTAGAGTCCCCTAAAGAAAGAAGGAAACATTGTCAATCACCTTTCATGTCTATTCACATCCATGTCAAATTTTAGTCAAAGAACCATAGATGTTGATTTCTGAGGAGACAAATCAAATCATCTGGTCTTAACTTCTGTGTTACATAGATCATGCAACTTCAGGCAGTGAACACTGAAAAATATTTGGGAAGCTTATCATTTTAGATGATGTATGACTACAGGAATCTGTAAAAAATTAAGAATCTGTGCGAGCCACTGCCATCAGTTTTAGTAAGAAGTTTGTCAGAGCAAACAGTACACAATAGAGGCTTCATGCCCTCTAGAAATCAGAAATTTTACCAAAACTTTTATCATTAGTGGGCTTAGTCTGCCCTTGTTTACCTCAGAGTAAATCTGAAGTAACTCAACTGAAATCAGGTGGTTTATTATGCATTTAAATTAGTGTAATTGAGTGTAATTTGGCCAGCATATCTGCAAAACTGTTTATAGAGATCATTCATTTCAATATTTACCCTTGCAATTAGTTACATACATTAAGCAGTTGCCTGAGGGAATTTAAGGAGTCCAGAGGGCTCTTCTGAAAGCATCAAACTCTTATCAAAATACAAAGAAGAAAAAGCAAACTGAACACCCGTGGGAATGAAAGAAGAAATAATTCAGCATAAGCAACTTCCATTTGCTAAAACAAATTATGAGGGCTGAGGGCTGTTTGGGTCACACTGGGTTTCAAACCTAGCTAAAGATGTTAGAGAATTCTCGATGTGTTGCTTGTTGCCAATGGGCTATTGAAACAGGTTATCTGAGCCCTGCATTTTATATTAGGAATGAAATAAATACCATAGTTTCATTACTGAGCAGCAACAAAGCAGTACTCCCAAAATACCTCCATAACTACACTTTGTGTTTGCACAGAATATTTCACTCTGTTACAATTCAAATCCATTTCCAACAGTAACAATGAAAAGATTCTATTGATTTCAGTAGGAACTGGAGCATTATTTTGGTATCAGCTGCACCAGTCTCAGATGCATGAATCAGATTCATTCTGATGGATGGCTGTTTCATTGGGAGTGGAATCTTCACATGTATTTCTAAGGTGCTTTTCACTATTACATGAGACCAGCAACTGCTAGCTAAAAAGCAGAATGTTTGGGAGATAAAATGAATGACAAACCGTTTCAGAGTCTTCACAAACTTGTTTGATGAATGGAAAAGGTGCTTCAGGCTTCTGGAAACTGATTGCTTGCGACCAGAATTCTGTAATTTAGAGCTTTCTAAAATGGAAAATAAAAAGAAAACCAAACACTGCACTTAAATTCAGTTTGTATCTCATAAAGAACCTTTGTCTCTTGAACCACGATACTCAATTTCAGTCAGTGCCCACGATATTATTTTCAAAAGAAAACATTTAGAAACATGCTCAAATACAACCTTTTGCTCCTGTTTTCATTATCTTAGTGACATGTGACAGCAAATAATTTCCTTACTTGCAGCAAACTCAGACTTAGTAAAAATGTTTTGCTCCTAAGCAATGTATAGCTTAAACGAGTACCATGTACTGTGAATGTTCAGAATGGATATGAATTTTGCAAATGGTCTCACTTGCAAGAAGAATTGTAGAAATCAAAGTATTTGCCCAATATTCTAAAAAAAAGTGGTTACATTTTTATATGTTGTATTATTTTTCACTTTCATCAATTTGACTTAACATCTTTCCTTCTGTCACGCATGGCCTGAGTTTCCTTGGAAGCCAAAGAAAAATCTTCCAGTGGGAACTGAAACTCCCAAGCTCTGTCAGACAGCTGTGTCCACCTGCGTACCTGTGAGCAGAGTTTAGAGGGTATGCCAATAGATGGCAGTCAGGAACATGCAGGACTGTATAATGTATAATGTATTGTCAGCTGTTGTTGTCCACATATGGCATTTCAAAGGAATGGGGGCTTAAAACTGTTTGAGTCTGGTATTTTTTTTTCATTGTCTTTTGCAATGTCCCTCCTGTTTAAGGCTGTTGTAAGAGAAACAGCAGAAACATTTAATTTTAAAAAAAGAATTAATTCTTCAGATATTTACTGTGATCTGAAAAGAAAGACAAAAAGAAAAATGTAACTATGAAACTGCATCTCAGTTTTCCAGGATCTGTTTATTTGGACGAAGCATGGACACTCATCTGGACTGAAGCATGAAACATTTTGAGGGACACCCTTCCCCAGTGGGGAAAAAATATGACTCATTTTGCTGAAAGCTGCTAGTCAGGCTGCTGAGGTGTTTTCAGAGTAACATATTTCCCACTTACCTCCAGTGCAGAATAGGAGGTGTCTATCTGTGTCTCCCTAGTGACTTCTAAGTTTGAACATTTAAAGAACATCTAAATTTGCTCTTGTCAAAACCCCATCTGTGGAAATGCTCAACATATTTTTAAATGATGAATAAATTTGCACCATAATTTGCACATTGGAAACCACAGAAAGACGACACATTGTTAGCAATAATTACCACTCTGCTGAACAGCAAGTACAGAGAGAACAAGCTCCTATTGAGGGTGAAATCATACAATTCAGATGTATGAGACTTATTAGATCATCAAATCCATTGTCTTTCCAGTGCAGACTTGTTCTCCATAGCATATTCTCCAATGTGCTGTTCAGTTTAGTTTTAGCAGAGTCATACAAATCCATGACTGTACTCCTTTTTAAAAAAATTCATTAGTTTTCCCATCCATATCTCCTCAGATAATTTTTATTTTACTGTGAGGTTTTTACAGTATGTCACAGTAACGTAAACCAAATGCTACATGAAAACTCCTGTCCTACTGTTTCCTTTTTCCAAGGTTAAGACCAGTTTAGGAATATAAATTTCATTCTAATTATGCAATTTTAATTTTCTTCTATATTAAGGATGGAGGGAATGGAAGAGGAAATTGCTGAAGGCAAAGCAACATAATTCTGTATAAAACACCCGGAGACTGCAGCATTAAAATAAGAGGGCACATTACAAGTGAAATATATGTTATTGGGCTATTCAGTGGTTTGGGTTTAGTCCACAGCTTTGCAGAAGCCAACTGCAAAAGAAATAATGTAAAACTAGATGGAGACTGTAAACTCTCCTACATTGCTATTTGCTGTTGTTTTACAGTATACTGTGTCTAGAAGCCAAAAACCATGGAGCTGAGATTAGAGGGTAATTTGGATCCACAGGAAATGGAACTTTGTCTCTTATTTAATTAACTGATAAATAACATTGAGTAACCTTTATAGAAAAGCATCAGTAACCACAAAATAAGTTTATATTAATAAATGGTACAGCAATAGAGCTGTGAGCTCTTCTAACAGAAGCTCAGGAGCAAACAAATAGTGACCAAAATTAGAGAATTTCCAGTAATTAGATTTAGATCTGAAGTGTTCAAACCTGGATTGAAGTAGGCAATTAACTGCAAAGATATATTTAACACATTAGCAGTTTTTCACTTCTCAGGTAGGATATATAAATGATTCTTTACAGTTCTCCTAGATACAACAGATACTTAAAAGCAACGTAAGTCGGTTGTGGAAGAATAAGAACAGAGTTGCATTCTCAGGCTGCTAGTGTGCATCTGGGGTCTCTGCTCTAGAGGAATGTCTGTTATGCCGTGCCATTGCTCAGAGGAGGAAGATCATCTGGAATTTTTTGTCCTATCACTAGACAAGCGGGTGCCTCTACTCAAGTGGGGCAGATGTGAAGTAAATGGAATTACCTCAGTGCAAAATCATCTGAGATCTTAGCCCCACAAATCAGACAGCCTGTGAAACAGCTAAATATCATTTGGTGGACCCTGAATAAAGAAGCAAATTAGCACAAGATGAGTTAGACCCCACTGAAATCCTAGTGGAGGGCATAAAATGGGGTTTAGAGTTTTCACTAGCTCTGTAACCTTATGAAAATACATCAAATAGCTGGAAACTTCCAGACAAGTTCAAACTCAATTTAAAGCTGCACATTTTTAGCAGTGCAGACAACTGACACTGGGATTATGTGCATGGATATATAATTCCACATGTAAATTAAAGGCATACGTAGTAGCCAGACACCTCAACAGTTTGAGATGGTGATAGATTCTGTGTTACCTCACCTCAAGGTGGGACGTCTTTGAAAAGAAAATTCTGTCTGTCATGAAGAAGTTATTGGCATGACAATCATGTTACTGGGTGGTATATTTTGCATTACCATGTCAGGCTCAACAGCTGAAATTGTAACTTCTTAAATTCCCTACTTGAACTTCTCAGCCTATGGCTTGCAAGCCTGCTTTTGTATATTCTCTCAAATAACTAGAACCTAAACATCTTAAATGCCCTGTGGAATCAGCGACCCTTCTCTTTGTTCAATGCAATAAAACTATGCGCTCCGCTTGTGAATCAAATTACACTCAGAACATTTGTATTTCACCTCTGACTTGTCCAGTAAAATACATTTCAACAAAATTTCAGAAAGAAAATATCTGGTAAGCATTTACTGAAGAGTTGGGTTCCTTTCTTAATGAAGCATCACACAATTACTTAATCCACTCAGAATCGTTTAGAAAGAATGATCTACAAGGAAAAAATACTTAAAAAATACATTTGAAGTGTTGCCAGCACGTACAATCATAGTAACTCAGTTATGATAGCCTGTAGCATGGTATTATGAAGACAAATGGATGACTGTTGTTTGTAATCACCAGGGTTTTCCAGAAGATTAAACATATGAAAGCAAAGCTTCCTAAGTAATTCCCTAGGAGATTTCATCATATCACAGAGCAGGTTCAAAAGCAACAGCTGATCTAATTCCAAAAGCTCTTAAACTCACTGTACATTCCAGTGTATTCTTCCTGGTATTTTTGTAAGCTTGTTTTCTTCAGCCCCTGAAATGCAAAGCATAGGGCAGAAGGCAGGCTGCAGTGCAAAGCCTGAATGAACAGACTTGGGCAAGGGATCTGCCTGGAATCTGGGCAATTTCACCCTCCCAGATGACACTGGAGCACTAGCACACAGCCTTGCTCTTCCACCTCCTCTGCATTGAGAGTTTTGCCTGTGTTATTCAAGTAATCTCAGACCTTTTAGATTGATTACCCTCAGTTTTTTCCACCTCCCTTGCATGCCTCCTCCACTCTCCTTCAGCCAGCCTGAGCAGCATGAGTGTGATATTCTGCAGAGGAATCGCTTCGTGAAAAGCCAAGGTGCCAGGACCCCAGGTTTGAGTCCTGGCTCTGTATTCATCTCACTTTAACTCACGTAGAACTTGATTCTGCTCTCATTTATAAACCACAGCAGATCAGTGGTTGTATGCACAGTCAAGGATACTCTACAAAGTCCAGCTATTTACTGACATGTCTAAAACAAATGAAGAAAATGGAGGTTACAATATTAACGTACAATCAAAGAAGAGTGTGGTGAAGCGAAGCATGGTTAAAAAAGGAGGAATGCCCGGGCAGGTCCTCAGCTTGTGTATAATAGCATATCCATGCTGACTTCTATCCATGTTAGTCAAATCATGCTAATTTACAATAATTAAGCATCTAGCTTGGGTCTCTGTATTATATGAAGTGAAAGCCATTATTTGGCCTTTTCAGTCATGTACAGCAGCTTATCTCAGATCCTTGATCAACCCCATCAGATTTCACTGAGGTTGATAAATGCCAGAATCAAATTTCAGAGTCAAAGTGATGTAATAGCTGACTTTTTCTTCAAATTCTTTGTCTTGATTCTTTACCACAATACTGAAATAGAAGGTATTGACATCAGCCGTGTATTTAAGGAAAGCTCCAAAGACTCTCCTATTATGTTACAATCCTGATTTATCCAAAGTATACTGCTGTGTAATGCTAGCATTACAAGCAATTACGAGATTTTTTGTTTGGTTGGAGGCAAGGGTGTTGCTCAAGCTGACTCCACAGCGTGGTACTGCCACATGTAAGCTCCCACATCCTCTTTCAGACATGCAAGAAAATGTTCTGAGTTAAACAGATTTTCTATATTGTTGTTATTTATTATTTAAGGAAAAGGAGTTAGGAAATCAACAACAGAATTGTCTGTGCTTTGCTTTGAGACTGGGGTTAATTTCTGGAGCAGTGGAATTTTATAAGAACCAGGACTGGTGTCAGATTCTCAAAAGGAGGGATTTTCTGCATGTTGTTTATAAGCTTCTGTTCTGGGCTGGTATGTCAGTAAAACAATTTATACTGAGAATGTTCTTAGATGTTCCATCACTTATTCCCTGTTGACTAGGAAGGTGGCCTGAGATATGCACTAACTTCAGAGAGGGAAAACTGTACCATGGAAAAAAGACTTCTTTAAGAGCATGAAAAAGCTATGTAAGAGATAGAATACATCATCTGCATTTTCAGTACCGAGACCACCTGCAAGTGATAATGCTTGTATGAATTTTAATTAGAAAAACAACATTTTCTTGCAATATCTCCTTTCCCTTTCCAAGCAACATAGCTGATTAGTTTACGTTGCTATGGTTACAATGGGTTGTGGCAGACTGTGGATCATCGTGATAGTGACATATTTGCACGTAAAGAACAAAGGCTGCATCTTTTCATTTCAGACTGATGATTTTAGTCCTGAGTATTTCTGTGATTTTAAATCAATTGATGCAGCTTGACATAACAGTCATAGTAGGTGAAGAAAAATGAAAACTTCATGGTAGTTCAAGTTTTCAGTTTAAAATAGGTACCTTTGCAATGGAGCATTATTCCAGTTAGAAGTTTATTTTAAGAAAATAAATAGTACTTTTCAACAACCCATATAGAACAGGAGTTTTTATATATGCTTTAAAAAGAATGCCAAGCTGTTGCCTTGGCTCTTGAGCTATTAAAGGCACAGTCTGTTTCTCATGAATGAAGAGGAAAGAGCTGGCTGTGATTCCAACTCTCTCCTAGTTTTGATCCATTCTATTTGGAAATACAGCAATCTTATCTTCCCACTGCATTGTGCAAGTATTTTTCATTATGGATTGGCATCACATCTACTAGAGTACTTAGTGTCTTCCATTTGGAGGCAGCCAAGTCCCCTCTTCTGATCCAAAACAGTTGTTAACTCTCTAAAGTATTTCTTCATACGAAAAAAATAAGAGAGATCCTTGAAACATTTTAGTGGAATCCTGTGTGAAACTAATCTGTAGGAAAAAACAAATCAATAGGTGTGTAGGGTACAGAGAGAGACAGGGTGTGTCTGTGCTTGTGTGCATTCTAGCTTTCAGATGTTTTCATCCGACTAATTTCAAGGGTTAAGAGCAAGATAGTGTGTGAAAGTGATTCCAGATGGGCCAATATTAATATCTTTCTTTTCCTGATGAATGAGAAGGTATGACCTAGTTAGAAAACTGCTAAAATTACAGGCGCCACAGAGGCTTCAGCTGGTGCCCTACCACATAGATATTTATCCTTACCTCTGCAATTATAATGCTGATGAGCTGCTCGAACCTGCTGAAGGAGACGTTCCAGGGCCTCAGTGTGTCCCCTGTGCCGAGGTTCTCTTCCACTGCAGTCTTTCCAGTCTATTGAACAAAGGAAATAAACAGAAATGAAACACAAAGGAGCAGGAGAAGGTTTTAAAATAATTCTCTTGCCTCTGATATTTCTTGGCTTTAGAGGAGTTTTACATCTAGGCATGCAGTAAAAAATGGCAGTTGTTTTTAAGTCTGCTGTTGTTACTTGTACAATAAGTTTCCTTTGCCTTGTGCCAGCTAGGCAATTAATCATAATGATTATTAACAAAGAGCTCATGATCAGCTCCTAGAAGCTCCTGTAGTGACTGACTAGACAAGGCTATTTCTCTTCGGTACATAAACGGCCGCTGCTGCTGTGGTGTCAGAGCTGCTCTCAGCCTGTACCGTACTGACTCTCTCAGTGCCTCCCTAGGATCACACTGCTGCTCCTTCTGCATTTTGCTGAGACACAGGAGGCTACATGACTCTCCTACAGGAATTTCTATGTTTTCTAGGAGTTTCTCCTATAGGAAACTCATTGCAAAGTAGAGAATGAACATCTTTGAGAATGAACATCTTCCTCCATCCAGAGCTAGCCCTGTAGCCAGAGAAACATGCTGAGAGTAAAATCACTTCTGAAAATCTGTTCCCAGCAGAGGCCTGAACGCTGGCAATTCCTGCCCTAGAGTCTACGGTCTGCGCAGCACTGCACTCACGAGGCAAGAAGCTGTGGTTTCTGTCCCACATACCTTCAACCTACAAAAGACTTTATTTTTACTCATTTGCTGCTAGCTACAGTCTCAATCTTGATTTTAAAAAACGGACAGTCTCATCACAAGTAGGAGGATGAAGCTGTGTGTATCAGAGGAGTTTTTTAATTCCAGACTTAACTACTTTCATTATAATGAGAAAAAAGTATTGCACCAGCTTCCTGACTCAAAGCAATGGTGGATCAAGGTATTAAGAGATCTGTCTGCAAGAGAGACATGTATGTATTCACAGCCACCAACAAACAGTTTGCTCACTCACTAAATATACAGACCTAGTTTCTAGTGCAAGTTTGGAGTCAAGCATTCCTTCCAATGGGCTTACTATGCCAGGGATATAAATACATATTTGCTGCCATTTAGTGTAGCAGCTAGAGTGAGCCCCATGAAAGGGTGGGAAGAGAAGACACTTGCTGTCCTGATAGCCTGTGGGCAGTTGTAACAGCTGCAGAGTGGCTATCCTGCATGGTGTACGCTCTTGCAGAGATCAAGGGCCAGCTGCATTTATAGCTTTGTGTGGGGAGGCCAGTTCTTAGATCTCCTGTGAGCTGCCAAGAGGAACCAACTGGAACTCACCAATCTCAAAGTGCTTTGGTGTCATCATCAAACTGGTAGAGTTTTGAACAACTTCATGATTTCTCTGTCCCAGTGGTTTCCAAACTTTTTGAGCCTCCAGATTGCTGACTACCTTAGAAATGACACAGAAATCCCACCAGCTTCCCTCATTGTCCATCACTCACATGCTAATGAATAAGCCTAGAAATGAGTTTACAGACCAGCTGCACAACACTGGCCACCACTTTCCAGACTGCTAGTGTGTATGCAGGGGAAACCGAAGGACAGTGGCAAGCGTTCTCTGTCATGCTACACAGATACATCTCCAAGGATGTCACTAACCTTTGATGCTCTGGGATTGGAATGGATCAGAATTAAGCCCCGAAGCTTTCATTTCCCTTGCATATTCTTCTGGCTGCTGTTACAGACAACTTTGTAGTGCATTAATGTATTCACATTTAATTTTTAGCTTAGGGCCATATTTTGTTATGCAACACTGGTGTAATATCAGGTTGCTGCCTTCCTGCCAAGCACAAATCTGCTCATTTTCAAAACCAGTGGTGAAGGCAGTCACATGGATAAAACAGCTCTACCCCCAGTAACGGCAGCAGTAAATAGTATCTTGTCTCTCAAGCTAAAATTCTGTTAGTATTTCTTAATGAAAGAATCTACATTTAGGCTCTGATGGTCTCACTTGCTGTTAACCTTAAGCATGTGTCACTAAGGATACTTAATGAAAATACCACATTCTTGCCATCTACCTATATACAGTGAGCTGTGTCTGCCTAATGCTTGTGTTCCCCAACAAAGCAAACATACATATATAGCCATGAAGAAGCATTCCTCTTTGCCATAATCTCTCAAAAAATCCCATATATATCAAGTGATGCTCCTGCTGTCCTACAGGGAAATCCAAAAGACTCCTTTTGTTACTTTGGCTGCCTTCTCAGAGAAACACCCCCCCGAAGATTGCCCCAGTAGTACTCCCATGGATGGTACTGCTCTCCCTGCTGGAAGCAGGAACTTCACTGAGTTCTGAGCAGCTTCACGTGACGACACAACCCTAATGCCAGCAAGTCTAGGACTTTCTGCTGCTCTAAAGCCCAGAATCCCTGAGGCACTAAACATGGGAAATGAACTTAATTCTCTGCATAGTTTTTGTGTTGATACACTGAAATCTGCAGGAAAGCTTCCCTTACATCCCAAAGCTTTGGAACTGGCACATATTGTCAGATTTCAGAAGGTTAATAACAGTGGACAAGAAATAGCCAGGGAAGACAATACAATATGCTCAAAGCAAAAATCCATATTGTACAAAGCTACAGTCTTAAATGCCACTTGTCTTGCCAGGAGTGCCTCATTCTTCGGGGATATTTATCTGAATAACTAGCAGGTACTGTAAAAGAGTCTGTTTCTCAGCTGATGTAAGCTTTTGGTTTGAAGGGTCAAATCCTGTGTAGTTATACCTGGCTATAGTCAAGGTAATTGCATGTCACAAAGTTATTCAAAACAACTCCACAGTGGTGAGCTACCTGCAAAGCCAAGAGTAGAATTTTATCCCACGATTGTAGCACATTTTTGTTCTCAGAGTATTTCCTTAGCCGTCTCTGGTTTTATTTTGGGGTAAAGAGCAAAAGTGAAGCAAAATGAGACAACTGCAAGAACCTCATTTATTCAGCCCTCTCCATTATGACTACTAAGAGTAGGTACAGCTTGCTTTATTTTCTCACATTAGCATGCAAGGTTATTTGTTACATTAGCCTAATAAAAACAAGTGCTAATCCAATAAAATGAAAAGTCCCACTTTACTGCATTAATCGAGACAAGGGAAGCTGTGATATGCTGAGCCAGTCTGGCAGTGAACACTCAGTCTGGAAAAGCAACTAACAATACAATGTGATTATAATAGACTGAAAATTACAAATGAAAAATCATAGTCCTAATGGAGTCTGAGAAAATCTGTCATAGGTTTGAAAAGGAAGAAAGGTTTTTGGATATGACTGGAACATTTTAGTGCCTACAGTGCTGGAACCAATCAACATGCGTGTCCACACTAGAGTATTTTACATAAAATATGCTACAAGAATGGTCCAGTGAATGGGATCTATAATGCTAAAAGGCAGAATACAAAATTACATATGATACATGCAAGTGTTTTGGCTCTAGCAGTTCAGATTCAGGTTTTGATCCATTCATGTACTGACAAATGAGTTTCTATATAGCAGAACTCTATTAAAAGAAATGAAGGTCAAAATATTTCTCATTTTTCTTAAGTGTTACCATCTAGACAAGAAGTCAAAGGACTGGAGAATAATAAAAGATAAGACAAATAAACAAACATATATGATTATTTTGCTTTTTTTTAGGATGGCAGGAGTTGGGTTTTATTTACTTATTTCTTTCACTCCTGACATGACATGGCAATTAAATAATGAACTCCAGAAATTTGTCTTTTTTCTGTTCTTTGAAGTGGGAGAAATTCTTACAGAGCAACATCACTAATCAAACTAGGTGTGTAGACAAACTCAACCTACTTGAAGGAGAAGCATATGCAGGAGTAGATTTGCGTGGAGGTCCCCATCCTCTCATGTTGTATGCTGAAACATGGACGTAATACCTCTGGCCCTGCAAATGGAAACAACTGGAGTCAAAACTACTGCTTGACTCAAAATCTTAGCTGTAATAACTGGAGAGCAGTCCCTCTCAAAGATGTTTTCTTTGAAAAACTTGAATAGCTTTCAGTGGCATCAACTGATGCACCATGACGGATTGAACCGTGGTACAAAGAGTTCAGGACAGGTGATCTGCTGAGGCTTAATCAAACACATCAATTCCAACTGACAAGCTGCAATCTCTTCTACCAAAGCTGAACCCTGGGAGCTCTTGCAATCAGACTTCAGGAATCAGACTCCCCTTTTTCCTGTTGTGTTTAACAGAGTCTCTCTACCAGCACAGCAATGGAAGAAGCTTCATTTGTCTACCACTGAAATCAGCCAGACCTTTATCACTGATTTTGATGCATAAATCTAGGCTGATGGAGAGTACTTCTGAAAGTCTAAATTTTAATTTAAATATATTATATGCTTTCTAGAGTATAGAGAAACACACAGTAAGCACTGTTCTTAACATGTGCCTATGGAAGTGACTGTGCAGGCTTGCTTGATTTTAACTTAAGAATAGTTACGCTGTTTTGGTGTTAGAAAATGAGAAACAGAGTGAATGCATATTGTGGCTCAGATCCCTGGAAGACAGTGCACTTCAAATCAAATATTTCTCCAGCTAAAAGGCTAGAAAAAAACAGTATCTTTTTATTCTATGCAGAGGGTTTTTTATTGTGCCCATTACTTACTCTTTAAAGTTAATTCTCTCATTTTGAGAGACCATGCTCTGGGGCACTGGCCAAGGGTCACATACATGCCTCCACCTACTATAACTTTGTAGGTCTGATTCAGTGTGCAGTGAAGTCAGTGGAAAGGCTCCAGACCAGTGGGTGCTGGATTGGACCCCTCTGATGATGTTTCCAGTGGAAATAGTTGCATTTTGAGCAAGCTTTATTTTCATGAAGTACTTTATGAATCAAAATTTGCTTGCACAAATGGTCCTGAACAGCCTGTAGAAAAAAGATTTTCAGACACATGGTGTCTGTGACTTTCAGACACATGGTCAAAATTCTTCTGCTTAAGAATCCATATGAATATTCACCAGTTTTCTCCATTGCTGAACCAGTTCTTATGAGTGTAAAACATTCATACTAAAATAAATAACAAAAAATGAAAATTACTGCCATGAATGTGTATGTTCCTGGAGGAAGCAGAAGAGAAAGAACTGTTATTTTATCTATTGGTCATCAGAGTCGGGACTAGATCTCTCACGAGCCTTTGATCTGCGCTAGGATTATCCTGTGATTGTGATCCAGAAAACAGCAGCTTTCATTCCAATTTTTTCTGATCTCCCCTAAGCATGACAACTTATAAAACAGTTCATGCTGTCTATTCCTTTGAGACTTTTGGATTATGGATACCAGACATATCATGCTTAATGACTGGAACTTGTTGCTAGAAGAAAGGCACTCTACAGTTATTACCAACAGGCATGGATGCAAATTATCAATGTCTTTGTATCACAGGGGCTGCAGGGGGCATCAAGATCTAAACAAGTCATTTGGCACTTACTGTTCTGAGGCCTGTGATGGTGCACCTCAAAGACTGAAGATTATCCATGATCATTTCACCAACCAAAGGAGAAAAGTCTTCTGAAGAGCTCCATTCCACTAGGGAACAATTAGCAGGAGAAAATAAAATCAGGTATCAGTCCAAGAAAGAAACTGAAGTACTTGAATCACTCACAGGTTAACTTTTCTCCTGGCAGTTGCCCATTCCATGTGGATACTAAAGTCATGTTTAACAATAATCTTCAGCAAAACTTCACACAATAATTAAATTATATCTCTGTGTATGAGAGAGTAAAGCAAAATATGGCTGAAAAGCTTTTCAGGAAAGAATGCTTAAAAATACACTGCAATACAAATTACATTCAGTCAACATTCACTCTCATTTAAACAATTTTCTTTTACAGAAAGAGAAGTAGTGGAAAAGAGGAGGTGGAGGATTTGGACCTGCCAGTGCCATTTTGCAGTTTATACACCCCAACCAACAAAAAGCACTGTTTTGCAATTTGATCTGCATAGGTAGGCACGGGCAGAGTACTTTTGGCTCCACAGGACCACAAAACTCTCATCACCTAGCCTTGACTTGTTTGTATAGAAATATCCTCCTTGGATTCTCACTAGAATCCCTCAGTTGGTTTCAGTGGGTTCTGGCTCTCTTGTCCAAGCCTGATTCTGCTGTGGTCACTGAAATTACAGAGCTCCACAAGGACCTATTAATTAGTATCCACTTTTGAAGTGAATTAAGTGGCACTGGGCTGACATATCCCTCCCAATCTGTCCTGCACCCTAAATTATGGTGGGTACCTTCACCAAAGTGCTCCCAGCATCTTGTACAGAAGACTCATATTCCTGTTTAAGGAGTTAGGAGATTAGTAGTCCTCTTCCTCAGCACTTGCAACAAAGAATATGCGTGTAAAATAGTACAAAAGAGACCATGAAAAAGTGATTTTAAGTGATTTTAGAGACATACTATAATGCAGGTGGGGAAGTGATGGCTGCATGTCAGAAACCAGTCTCTTTTTCTTAAATTATGCTTTAGTAATGACAGGTACCATGATTTGAGTTAAGGTTAATCCTGAGTCACATATCTGGAATTTAGTAACTTGTATCTTCAGATTCAAACTTCCAGGAAAATCTATCAAAAAAATAGTGAAATTAATCTCTTAAATTATTCTACTGTAGATAGAGGAAAATCCCATCCATTTTCTGGGTTTACACCAAACTAGAGAATCCAACCCAAAGCTTTCCCTTTAAGATACACAAAATAGTTTATAGATACTTTATTTGCATATTTATTAGTAGTGGAGTCAATAATTTAGAATAGATGAGAGGATATAGGTATTCTCATTTCAGCATATGGAATTTTCATCTTCTGGCTGTGTCATACTAGTATTTTCACATTAAAGGAAAAAAGTTCCACAGAATTTTTTGCTCAGCATATACAACACTTAACTGCCAACACATTTTTCTAAAACAGCCCAATATCAATAGCACAACTCATTTTTCCTTGCTCTCCTAATTGGCCCTTTTCTCTGATTGCAGTCTGTGAATGCACAGCATGTTCTACAACATTTTTGTATTTGCTGCAATGAAAAGGATATTGGTTTTGTCTATTGTCTTTGAACTTTTTAGATCTATATTTTTCTAGTTTTCCATAGGTTTTAAATACCTAATTACTGCCAGCTTCAGTGAAAGCTATCTCTGTACATTAGTGTGAAAATGTAGAGACTGTTATGGTACTGTACTGTAGGTTTTTGTTGACAACTTAATTATAGGAATGCTTATATTTACCATTGAACTTGATAGCCTGTCAGAGTTTCCATTGTAAACCATGATTGTCAGGGCTTATAACTCCACTGTATTAAAGCATTGAGGACATTGTCTACATGCTGCAAACTTAGATATCTTGTCTCTTTTCCAGAAGGATAAATTGGAGAAAGAAACTCTGTTCAATAAAATTTTCCATAACTGAAAAAGAAATATTTTTTGAACAGCTGTGTTGGAATAGTGCCTTCTTTTCCCCTTTGTTTCAAAGTATTGCTGAAAACATTTCAACAGAAAACACAGCAGCATTGCTGGTTTCAACAGAATGTCATTCTCTGACTCATGATATCTGTCGCAAAGAAACTCTTAATGAATTTTGGAATTTTTTGCTTACTTCTGATTTTAACAAACTTTTTTCCCCCATGATTTTACTGAGTCAAGTGAGAAGAGGATGAAATGATACAGTTTTAAAGAAATGCAAATCAACTTAAGTCATTTATCACTTATTAAGTGATAACAGGGTTATACATTGCCAGATTTCAGTTTTCTACCATCATGGTTTTCTAAAATTAACGCATAATATTCTACTATACTCATTCATTGTGTTTTAAACCTTTCAGAAGGATTTCAACTCCAGTGTCCCTATTTTGTAGGTGGGAAAATGAATACAAAGAGAAGTAGAGCATCTTGTTCACTCAGCAGGCCCCAAAACAACAAGGGACAAATTCCTATGACCTATATTACATTTATTAGGCCAGTGCTGCTCACCCTTTCTGGCTGTGTGGGATATATATATAGCTCTTTCTGGTACCAATACAAACCTATACATCCATGGTCTTACCTTTGTGATTAACCTGGATCTAAAAATTATGCAACTTTGTGCATGAGTAATCCATCATGAAGATTTTGCTAAATCTTTGCCTATTTTCTGAGAGAGAGAGTGCTGTGACAGACTGCTTGGGTAGTAAACAAAAAATATCAACTATTTATGTAAGTCTAAAGTACTTGGGACTTTAAGAAAGAACAAAAGGCCAGCTAAAGCTCAGCACTTTAAAAGTTGAATAAAAAAACCACTCAAGTATAAAAACCTGAAGATGAAGAGGGCCCTTTATAAGAGCCCAGGAACAAGAGCTGGTCTTGTAGACTGTACCAACTGTGCTGTAAAGGACCTGAAAGCTGTTGGGTGAATTAAGGATGGAGCATGTTCCAGTCCTGTTCTGAACACCCCAAAGGCCTGCTTTGTCGTGAACGCTGAATGTCTTCGCTGTTGCAGCTTTCCATCTGACACTTCACGTTATGTCAGAGCAGGGTTTTTTTGTGTGTTTAATATATTGGTGACTATGTGTTTTAATGAAGGTGCCCTGTATTCCAGAGCTAGCAAATGCACGATGTGTTGCTGCGGTCGCCAAGATAAGTAGTAATTTTTAAATAAACAGCAGTATAAACAGTTACATAAAACTCATGTAAATTGCTGGCACATAATTTTAGACTGGCTTAAGTTATGTAACCTACTTGTGGCCAAGTTGGTTTTTTTTTTTTTTTTTTTAATACTCAATTCATGCACTTTAAAATAAAGGGAGAAGTTTATTTTCACCTGTTTCTTTTCCACTCACTATCTTTCTGTTGTACTGAGCACGCCTTAAAGATTTTATCAGAGAGACTGACAGAAAGATGAGACAAAGTGAAGGCACAAACCACCTCCTGACCCTGTTATAGATTCATTTAGGAAAGTACCTTCTCTTGAGTCAAGTAAATAACCTGAACCACTGTAGAATTTGTCACTTCTCTTGGCATTTGTTTCTGCCTGTACTTAAATTACTTGCTGAATTGCTGAGCAGGTTAATTAGAACGAGGGACACGAGTTCTGTTTCTAAATTGCTGGGTCTACAGGATAGTGTACTGAGCTGGGATTCTGGGTTTTATTCTTGCATTTGCTACTGACTTGCCATGTGACTTTGGACAAAGCATTGTGCCACAATGGCTTTTAAACCAGACATAAGCGGCAAGGATTCTCTCTCCTTCCCTTCCTCCCCAGGTCCAGGGCCTAAGCTGAAGGACACTGTGATCTTAGCTTGTGTTTCCAAGGGCCTCCAAAGGAATAATCACATTGTTCAATAGATACCTTTGAAATGTAAAACTGAAAGAGAACACTAATACCAGAAAGCACTTCATGTTATCTTTTTCTGCCTGCTGATCTTTATAGAATAATTTTAATAATTTACACTCATAATGTCTTAGCAGCTTGATTTAAGGATATTGAACACTGCCATTTGTGTGACTAAAATCAGGATGAAATACCTAAACAAATATTTAGAAGTATAACTCAAGTGAAGAGAATTGAACACAAGTGAAAAGCAGGAATCAGCTTGTTTGTTGGTGTAGACAGCATCACCAGCTCAGATGGAGAATATTGTTTGCAGTATTTGGTCAGCTCCTCCTAGCTGTCTTCAACTGTTCTTTCCAGCCTGAATCAAGAAAGGAACCAAAAGTTTGCAGATTTGGATTCAGGCTCTGTTCATGCCTCTCTCATGTTTGGAAATTCTCCAAAGAATGATAGGAGAAAGACAAGTCATACCAGCAAGTACGTACAGAGATCACAGCATAGTCCTTCCATTAGGAAAAAACAAATGTTTGGCACTGAGGAGTTTGTATTTGTTCCCATGGATTTATTTTTTTTTGCATAAAGAGTATAATCCATCCACGAATGCACACTAACTTAGAATGCCTGGAACTGGTTGCATTCTGCTTGACAGGAAAGTAGAAAGGGACAATACAATACGAGCCAGAGAATTTCCAAAAGGGACAGGTGAACTTTTTGTTTGTTTAGGGACTCTAACTGGGATTTACTACAGTGCCTAAGGGACTTTGGCACATTGCTGTGCAAATAGAAGTTAAAACAGTGTAGCCATGGCCTGGGACTAGGATTTCTAGGTACTACTTAAATTAAAACCTGAGTTCCTAACTGCTCTAAATAGCAGTGTCCATCACTTTGGATCTTATCTATTATTTCAGTTACTTCTGTAAACTTATTCAAGACTCTTTGTACTGGCTTGGTAGAAACATTAAAAGAGGAATGAAAAAGATGCAAATAAACACAGCACTGTGTCCACCTGAAGTAAATAAAGCACTGCTGTGCTTTAGTGTGAAAGAGCTAAAGAGAGGTTTAAGGGCCTCTCATCAGAACAGCAGTCAGAACAGTACCAAGTTCCAAGAGAGCACATCTTCATTTGAAACTTCCATGGCTATAGATGTTCATGATACTTGTTTCTCAGATTTTTTTTTTTAATAATTAAATTCTTTATTTGCAGTAAAGCTTCTTCCCAAACAGCTGTGAGCTCCTTTATCTTTTACACCTGCTAATAATAACTGATGATGTTAAATAACCTTTCCCATGGCCCTGTTTCTGGGAGCTTCTTTGACCCAGGCCAGAATACTGTATTTTATGTCTTGATGTTTATGGGAAGTATTATGGCAGCAGGCTGGGTGCCAAAGACACATCTTTGCTTGATCATGGTTTGACTAGCTCATTCTGTGGCAAATCTACATGATATAAATAATGTATATTATTTTTATTGCATTGTATTAAAATTCTCACCAAGAGAAAATTAAAAAAAAAAAAATATTGACTGCTTTCTCTCAAGTATTTAATTAGTGTTTTCTAAGTACTAACAGTTCTTTATCCATTTGTAATAAGGTCAGCTATTCCGGTACAAGAAGGAACATATTTCCTTTCTGTTAGAGAAAATGACATTTCTTACTAACATCTTATAAATAACTAAGAAAATGTGTCATGTGGGTGCATATTGCCTTCCAGTGTGGGCCAGTGGTTAAAAAGCTACAATGGATTATAATAACAGCCAGGATTTGTGTCTCAGCTCTGCAATGACAAACATATCCCACTCTGGCTGTGGAAAGAAAAGTGGGAGAAAATATGTGTTAGAAGTGTGAAGAGGGACTGGGGAATAAATGGGGTTCTTATGCAAAAGCTTCACATCCTAGAAAGGTATAAGAGCCTTGGCTCCGATTCGGTGAATTTCCACTCCCAGTGGGTATGTTTTACTCATGTAATCTCTGTAACCAAAGCTGGTGGGGAAGCTTATGAACCTAAGGACTACTTATTTGTGTGAAGTATGCATGGGTTAAGGCTCAGCTTCTTCCCAAAATATAATACATTGAATTCTAATTAATAATGAGCAGTTGGGAAAATGCAAACAAAAAAGTAATCTATACCAATGTACAAGACAAACCAGAGCAGTGCACTGTTAACAAAGAAAGTAAATACACAAACCCTAATTCAAGTAATCTGTTTAATGGGATTCCACTGCTTTTCCTCTGGTTCTCCTGTAATGTATTTTTAAAGAGGGACTTAGCTGCATAGATTTTAATGATATTTAAGGCTTTTATTTCTTTGTAAACTAATCCCTACAGTAAATTAAAGAGCTTTTACCTTTCCCTAGCACTGCAGCCAGGTGTTGCAGGCAAAACAGTCTTGATTTGGGGAATTTTTACTTAATTTAATTTATTGCCAATTAACATAAACTTCTAATCACTCATTCAGAGTGAGAAGAAAGAAATCATAAGCAATGAAACAAACATTTAAGTGAACACCTTTCCACTGCCTTTCCCAAGCTCAACTTAAGCCAAACACCTATCATCCCCTTTTTCTGCTGTCAACTTCCCACATCTCCACCATGGGGTTACACTCAGTGGTGGGATTTTCTGGTTTTCCATCACATTTAGAGCTAGCCAGGCCAGTTGTGACCAGCACCCAGCATCTCCTGACTTCCTGCCACACCTATGGCCCCTGGCTACTGAAACCTGCCACATAGACCCAACACAGTACTCAGGCGTGAGCTAAGTGGGCGCTCATGTGTGAACCAACTGGGTGTTCATTAGTAAATTAAATGGGTGCTCATGCATAAACTGATTGGGTGTTCATGCGTGAACTCATTGGGCACTCATGCATGAAAACAGTAAACCCTGCAATTTATGCTGAATGCTCCAGGTAAGAGCTTGACGCAGATCCAAAGGCCTGATTCCATGTTTACATTCATTTATCAGTTCTGCGGGTTGGATCTAGTTACTAGAACAGCCTCAAGTTCAGATTGTGGTTGGAGAGGCAAACTGACCGTGTTTTAGAGACTTCATGTTTCCAAACAGTCCAGAAAAATCCATGATGGATCAGAGAAGACTTCAGACAAAGCAGTGAGTAGGAAAATTTAGCCACAATTACAAATCCAGGGAAGAAGCATTCCTATACCCAAAAGATCTGCTAGATCAGGAATCTCCTTCAAGACAGAAACTGAAGGTCTTGAGTCCCAGTCTTGCCACTGACTCTAAGAAAGTCACCTCTTGTGTGCAATACCTATGAGCTGGAAGCTATAACACTCAGCCACATGCAAATAGCTTTTAACAATATTTACTATTTTTAGTAAGTCAAAGCAAATGTAAAAGGTAAAGCAATGTCTGAAATTCAGTAGCATCATGATATAAGCCTTTTTTTCTCAGACACCAAAGACAGACTAAACCAGAGCCTATATGTTTGAGTTTTCTCATAGCCATTCATCTTGAGCTGCTGTTCAAACACAAAGCAGAAGGAAAGAATGATTGAATTGAGTAGCTGGTGTCTAATCAACAGCACTAATTAATTATGCCATCACTTAATATGTGATCTGTGTTCAAAGGTGGTTTTAAATACGTAGCAAACTAAAAAATAGAAGTTCTTAGATTTTATATTAAGTCCTACACATACTACAGACATTGATAGGACCTAGAAATAGAAAGGTTTGTTTTAACATTTATACATTTCTGTACTTGCTAGGCATAAAAATAGAAGTCAAATTGCACAGTCCTGTTAGCTACCAAAATGTAATGTGCAAATAAAGTGCCCAGGAGACCTAATAAAATGCCATAAATGAACTACTGTAAAAAATATCAGACCACACCTATTCAGCAGGATAAATGCAAATGTCTTACAAAGAAATGTATTCTCCTTCCTTTTTATGGAGTAAGAACTGTTTTGGGGAAAGAAAGAATGAATTTCAAAATATACAAAGAAACTTTGAATAATAAGTGAAAAGGGTTTGAAGATCAAGTTGTATGCAGAATGCTACTTAATTCCACTATAAACTAGAACAGGATCAAGAAGTGACATAGCATCTACTTTAGAAAGACACATATTAATATTAAAGCACCACGTTTTCATACCTAAGATTAACTTCTACAAGCATTCATTTTCATAACCAGAGTCGTTCTACGAATCAAGGAAGCACAGGCTTTCTCTTTTCTATTCCAACACTGCTATGTGAACACTTAGTTGCCAAAGTGCAGAAAAAAAGCTGGAGATGTCCCATGTTTATATAAATGTACTTAGGTCTTTGTGTAAGCTCTACCTATCAGACTAGCCAAATCTGTCTGGAGCCAAACCCACTGTACAATACTAGAAAAATCACTGCAGGAAGCCTGTTGTGGAACAAATCCAAACTTGATCAAACATGGAAAGTCAACTGTTGATAGACAAATCAAATACATAATTACAAAACATATAGTATTTGCTGTTTGTACAGGCTCACAGGAACAAGCAGAATCCCATGCAAAATGATAAGATTATTTGGTTGTGAAAGGATTACCTGAAGAGTAAAACGAAGAATCACACAAAATTTCTGGATATTTTTTGTAAAATCTCTTTTTTCACACTGAAATTTTCAATGAAAATTTTCCATTGATACAGTGAGATTGCAACTGGGAATCTCAAATACAGATATTTTTTTGGCTACAGAACACATAGAGGTCCAGCTTTGCAGGCTTCCTCATCCCTTGATCTCAGGTGCTGACCCTTAATGAAAGGCAGCTCCATTCATCCTTTAGTTGAGACTTCCAATGATAACACCAAATTGCACAAGTCTCTTGTGGACAAAAGTACTTGGATATAACTAACCCACTCCTTGCAGCAAAGCAATAGCAATATACTGTGGCAACTGCATATCTAGCTAGGACTGATTTGAAGTGATTTAAGGACAAATTATCCTCATGCAAAAAATTCAGAAATGAACCAAGAATTGCCTTGAAAGAAGGAAGGCATGAAGCAACTTTTGGTCAAAATTTAAGCAAGATATAACTCCTCCTGCACTGACATAGAAAATAAAAAACTCTTCTCTCCATCCAACAGAAATCCTAGAAGGCAGCTGGGCAGTCCTGAGAAACTTTAAATATTCTGATAAAATAACAAACTAATGAAAAGGTAACAAGGGTTGAAGTGGTCTAGAGACCTTACCATCATATCTGGAAAATAACTTGGCATCCAAGTCCACAGCTACGTCCAAACAGAGAGAAGATCAGCTCTGTTTGCTACATCAAACATGGCTCAGATTTTTTTCTCTCTTCCTCTCTCTTCAAACATAAATAGTTCCAGGCTCTTAAATAAATTAGCTCAACTTTGGTTATACTAGCTGTTTCATTTTAGCTCCAAAAGGACATATAGATGTTTGTTTAAAAATTGTAAATAAAATATAAATGGAGATTTTCTGTTGCATAGGGATCCTTTCCAGTAGGTAATGATCAGTCCTGTGTCCATTTTTCTTCCTTATCTTGACAATCACAGCAATATTATGACTACTGATGAGAAATGTATGAAAAAAATGCAATAAGAGGAGGTTTACCTGTGCTTATTCACTGCAAAAGCACAATAATCAGGTTTAAAAGGCACAGGAAATAAATACAACAAAATTACTTACTGTTCCTTATCATTTTGTTCTTTTAAAAACCCTGTTTTCTTTGTGTGTGCGCATTTTGTGAAACATGTGAACCCTAGAATGGATAATTAGTGAATGACAATGGTTCTTAAAAGCCCTACAAGCACTTAATACTTGGCTCTGTTGGGACTGTTCCTAGGAGTCAAGTGGTCCCTGTATGGATTGTGTTGCTGTTGGGATTTTTTACATCCAATAGTTACAGTCGTGTAGCTCTAGGATAAAAACACATCATGCAGTGACAATATGGCAGCGTAAACAGATGTTCACACCCTACCTTCAAACCCTGGCAAGTTATTTTGTATGTCAGTGTGGAACATTTTGACTGTGTTTTCAAAAATGTAAAACTAAAGCAGATCTTAAGTACTTCCACGATGGGACATGAAGTTTGGCTTTAGGGCATGATTAGCCAAGAGCAAGGGTTTTTCTTCTCAATACTAGAGTAATGCTTCACATCCTTCCTAAAACTGGCTGGAGCGAGGTGTCTCTGGCTTCGAATCTTTCTCTAGCAAAGAGCAGATTATTACTATTATTATTGATTTATGTCATGCCTGTCTGCTTCCAGCCTCAAAACACTTTACTAAGTTACAATATACATAGAAATCATTTCACATCAGCCACCACCACGTTGTAGCCTTCTCTGGAGAGAAACTGAAGGGAGCCATTAGGATGGTGCCTGCAACATTAAACAACAATCCAGGAGAGGAAGTAAAGAATACTCTGGCTCCTTAAAGCAATGGCTCAACAGAATGCAGTCACTGAACTGCCATCCAGCTGGGACACCAAAATCAATACCCATTCACCGTGTGTGGTTAAAATTAAATCTCCTAATGAAGTGAGATGGTTTTAGTGGTTAAAGAGTGAGTGCAAAGTATTATTCTCCTGTATTATTATTTGTAAGTTATACAGCTAACAAGGGAAAAGATCACACACAGGAAAATAGCAGACAGATAATGTTCCAAGCCCAGTTTCTAAATGACATTTGGGCAAGTAAAGCTTTGGAAAAAATATGTTTAAAAAAAAAAAGATGACACAGAAAAAAGGAATTGGCAGTTTCTCAGTGTTTTTAGGGAACTAAACTGAAGTGATGTCAGTTTTAATCCCCCATAATTCAGGTCTGGAGAAAAGAACATTATTAGCTTTTGTTAATGAGCAGGTATTCCCTAAACACTGGTGCAAATGCTCCTGAATTTTAATTTGCTTAAACACAGAAATGGTAAAGTACTGAGGGGAAAAAAAAAAAACAAACCTTAACAGCTTATTTTTGTCCCTGAATTAGCAAAATGCTTAGACAGTTTTCTGGATAGGAGGTTTATATATCTGACTGAAACGATCCTCACACAATGTTATCAAGCTCTCCTTTCAGGGCTAGTAATTGCTAGCTGGTTCTAATCATTCTTGTAAGTGATCATTTGAAAGGTTCCCTTTATGACCCCTTAAACTAGCACAAAGAATCTCACTCCATAATGTAATAAACAATTCTACAACCAGTGCTTAATTAATTCCCGAAAGTCACCAAAAGGAGCTATTAATGATCTTTCTTTTTATCTAACCATAAATATGCAGGTCTCCTGGGACAAAGGATTTAAAAAGAACATTCTGGCAAAACTAACTGTCAACTTGATAAAGCATGAAATGATCACCAGAGAGGGTAATTCAAAATATGACAGCAATGCTACCTCGTCTGATTAGGAAGTTAGGGCAGGTTGGATTAAATTTCCCTGAATGTTGTGCTTACCGAAAAGAGGACAGAATTGACACAGTGCAAAACAGCCCCAACCCAAACGAATACACAAGAGAAAAATACTACAGCCTTTAGAAAATGATTTTTAAAAATCAGTTCTATTTGGGAATTTGCCTTACTGTGTAAATATCAACAGACATTATAACTAGAGTGTGGACAATATTTCAGGGTTGTTTAAACTACACAAATTACAAAGAGCAGGCTGATGTTTTCAAGAGAACTTAAGTGTCTTAGGAGCCCAAGCATCGTTTTCACAAGTAAATCAGCCGGTAGGAAGCCCCTAAATGAAATTTAGTTTCCTGGCAACCCAACCCATTGCTGAAAATCAGATTTAGGCATCTAAAGGGCTTTGACATTTTTGAAAATCACACTTCCTGCAGCAGTGCACAGTTGACTAGGTGTGTAATACAATAATTTACCTTTCTACTGAGGCTATCGGGAATGGAATCACTTTGATCACTTTAGTGATGGCTGGGTGGTTGTTTTTTTCTTACACTGTAAAAATTTTTTTACTGGGCATAGCCAGTGGTGAGTGGAATCTCTAACCAGAAGCAGGGGGACGAAAGGAAGAGAGAATCTGCCTTTCCCCAGATGAACTCATGAGTCTTTTGGGTGCTTGTGATTGATGCCAGTGGAGCCCATGCACTGGCATGTCCCACCTTCAGAAGAGTTCCACGAGCTATTAGTCCCCCAATGGACTAGGGCTTCCTCCCAAATCTCTCCTGTTGAAGCAGTCCCTATGACACCCACACATGGAAACATGAATCAGACTGCCCCACAACACAGTCATTGTGGTTCTTCCTCTGTGTGTGTGGAAATCCAAGGTTCAAGTACCTCTCAAAGGAGCATTTAATTATTAATACAAAGAAACAAGCACAACACGAAACATTAAGAGAAACAGTGGGAAATAACTAAGAGGACTTTCAGGTTCCCCACTTCCCGACTCCCCTGGGCTGGGGCACAGAAGGCCTCAGATCTTCAGAACAGGGGTTTTCAGTCCCTTGACTTGTGGAAGGACTCAGGCTCCCACTGGAAGATGGAGGCTGCGGAGTGCTGCACTTAAAGCTGAAGAACTTACTCTTCCAAACATTTTAGAAAACCTGGAAGTTCCTTTAAACAGGAAATTTTAAAATTTCTCGTTTTTGTTCTAATCTTCAATAAAACTTTTTTTTTTTTTTTTTATGTTGGAATTTCCTGTGGAACAGAAATTCTGTTTTGAAACTATTTCTATTCAACAGCGCTATTCAGATGGAAGCATTTCCCTATTCATTCCACTTTGCAACTAACTGGTGCCACCTCAAATGTATTGCTCTTCCAAGAATGATGTGGCAGCCCTGGAATAGCTAATTAGTCGGGCTGTATGATGCCTCTGCCAAAAGTTTCAGTTTCCAGAGGCATTCCTTTAAGGAATGGTGGTGTGGGTTTGGCATTTACAGGGATACACATGGTTTCAGGAGCCCACAGGCACCAAAAGCTAGCTTGTGTTTTATAACTGCTCATCTCAACCCAGTCATTGAGCTGATGTCTTAACCACAGCGATTTGAGCAAACTTCTTCAAAGCACTCATGGAGAAAGCTTTTGGTTAATTTATTTTTCTTTTTTAATAAAAAAATTGTCTTTGGGGAATCTTTTAAGAAAATTCCACTTCTAGAGCTATTAACTGGGAAAATAATTAAATTCAAACGTTACTAGCATTGTAATATAATCTCTTGTAGATAAATATCTTTGCTGCTTAGCCCTCAAATTTTTGTACATTGTTAAGGTAAATGAAAGATGTCTAAATCCAGTACCTTTATACTTGGTCACCACAGCTGAGTTGACACTCAGAGGTTCTTGGAAGGTGACAGTGAGTGATGTACTGCTTGTTACCATGAGACAGACATTGGTTGGCGCCTCAGGGGCTCCTGGGAGAGAAGAAAAAACATCAGCTCTTCAGCACAACAAATCCTATTCAAACAATGTTTCTGAGTCTTCAAAGAACCCACTGAAAATCACCCTGCAATTGTGAGCTTTGGGTTGTAGGTGTTTGTGTTCTCTGCCTTTTGAGCATTTTAATTAGTGCCCCTGCTAACAATATCCTGCAGACACCATTTGTTTCTATCATGGTTTTTGGCTCCTTTCGGTTAAAAATATCTTCCTGCATATATGTAACCCAATAAAACAGATTCATGCTAATTATGTCAATGAAAAGCCCCTATAAATCTCTTGGGGTGGGTAGGAGGAGAGAGAAAGGACAAAACCACAAAGAGCTAATTAAACCTTTATGGTTTCACTAACAAACTCAAATTTATAAAATAACACAATGCATTTTTACATTATTGTGATTCAAAAATTGCAAATTCCACAAATGTTTCAGTGTAATAGTTCCAAAATACAGTTGTCCATTGAAGTCTAAGATCTTTATATATATATATATTTTTTTTTTTTCCTTTTTAAAAGCTTAATTCACAGAATATCGATCAGACTCAATTCAGAAATCAAACACAAAATGTCATGACTTACTGCTGAGACTGATTTAAAAAAAATCATTCTAGTAACTTACATAACTGCTGTATTCCCTGTATTTAGTATCTAATACAAGGAGCACTACATCTGTCTTGAAGTAAATCTTAGAACATAATAAATTTGAGAAAATTATTTGTAAGTATATTTATATAAAGATGGTTTTAAAAATGTTAATGGCAATTATTGTATTTCATTGAATAGGATACAACTAAACAATCTACATGTGAAACAATTCAGCCCTGTTTACTCTTTCCCATGGGCCCAAATTCACATTTACTTTGTGACAGACTCACTTGTACAACTGTTTAAAGTGACCCAATCTGTGACTACGCTGATGACATATTGTTTTCCAGCCTAGATGATTCTGATTCTGTATGTGGATGCCAAAATTCAGATCAAGTTTCCACAATTTTTAGACGTAAAATGAAATTTCATTGTTTGATCACATGTTTAGAACAACTCAATTCTCTTAAAACAAGATATTTCTAAAATCAAATTACAACAGAAAAAAAGGCCAATGTCCCCATGTCTTCTTCCCTATCATATATTATTTTCTAAACGTGCTATTTTGAACTCTGAGCACATTAAATGAAATCCAAGAATAAACATGAAGAGAAATAAGCAGGACAGAATCATTAGATCCTGAATCAAGAATTTGGAGATCAATTTTATGCAGCCCACTCCTAAAGGAGCTATGTGCTTGTCACTCTCAGATACCTGAACCTCTATTGTTCTAATATATATTTTTTTCTCATTCCTGGAAAGGCCATTTAGTTATATACCTCAGTTTTCCCACCCTAACATTCACCTGCCTCACAGCAATGCTCTGAGGATCAGTTAGTGAGAGCACCTTTGCTCAAAGGCAGAGTGTTCCCAGTTGAGGAGTTCTTGAATTTACTTACTCGCGTGCTCGTAGCCTGCCTTCATGCGCTTGTACAGCCTGTATCTCCATTCCCATGCTTTTAGTTGCTTCTCTTTTTCTGTGTTGTCTGTACCAAGGCTTTCATTCATCACTTGTGCAGACAACTCAGTAACTCGCTGCTGTGCTTCCTGGACCAATGTACTCAGATGCACTGACCTGCTTTCCATGTTAACAACTACCAAGAAAAGGGAAAAGTAAGTAATTGCTTGGTGGACTTATGTGACAAAATCCTGGCCTTACACATTCCACATGTATAACACATGTAAGTTCAAATCCTTGAACACTCTGCCTTCCAGTCATCAAGTGGGTTAAAGCATGCCAATCTATACCACTTAAGGATCTGACCACTTAAATGGGATTAATGACATGAGTAAACTGATCAAATTTTATTTTCCAATGTTTCTCATATGCTTAAAAATGTCTTAATTAGGCTGAAATTGCATACATGTTTTAAGTTGGTGGAGTATTAAGACTGAACTAAAGTAATAAAGCATTGTGTTTCTATCCAACCCCTACTTTGCCATAATATTCTAAGCTTCCACAGAAAAAAAGAACAGATATTATAATCACATATAATATATAAATCTCTATAAGTAAAGAGAGATTTAATTGTCAAATTTAAGAATGAGAGTTTTGTGCCTAAGGACCATGGCTGGTACAGAACAGATCTCTTCCCAGGTTTTCTTTGTGCCTCAGTTTTGCCCATGTAACAACTAATCAGACCTCTGACAGACTGGACAGGTAGTGAGCAGTTTGACACATGGAGATTTTGTTTTTCTCCAGCACTTAGAATGATTTTAATTTGATGTTTAGCAGCTCAGATTGTCTATATGAACTACTGTGTGATACATAAAGGTGAAAATGAAGATCACATAGGTTAAGTAGGTTTGATTTTAACCCAAGTCCACAAGACTGCTCTAAATCAGTCCCTTAATTATACAGTGAAATGTGGTGAATCAAGCCCTCTTTTCAGAATTGCTCTTAGCCTGACACTTTTCAAACTATTTGCAGTTTAGAAAACAGGACTTGTAAAAGCATTTGGTATTTTTGCAGAAGAGCTCTGAGATAGGGGCCTTTTAAATTAAAACTATTTACTGAAATAAATGCCCTATCCCAAGCAGCTACTCTTAGCAATGATGGGGAGTTGCTGTGTAGGAACAGCCAGGCTCTTGGTTTCCCCAGGGTTTTTACAGGAACAGCACGAATCTTGCACAGGATGCACTGGTCATTCACCTGCATATCCCAGGAGCAGCAGACATTTCCGAAAACATCAAACTGTACCGTATAAATGACCAAGACTCTGACAGGTTTTTGACATCAAAACACCACATGAGCGAAGATGTCTGCACATATGAATGTATAATTTCTAAACTGAAATCATAGGATTATGGAACAAATCAGACTGGAAGGGACCTTCTCTAGTCCAGCCTTGTTCAAAACGGTGTCAGCTGTGGTCAGACCAAGTTACTGAAGGCATTACCCGAGCTGGTCTTGAAAACTTCCCAGGACAGAGACTTTACAGCCACTCTGTAGGCAACCTGTTCTAATGCTTTACTGTCCTTATGGTGAAAGGTGTTTGTTTTGTCCAGTCTGAACCTCTTAACTATTCCAGGCAGCAATCCAGGTGATAGAGATGGAAGCTTTCTGTCCTCCAGACCCTCTATTCTACAGCATTAGGTTAGGGGCTATAATGAGATTTCAGCTGGATCACTACCACTGTTATAGTGGAAGTGCAAGAATTTCCTCTGTTGGAAGCTTTCTGTGTGCACTTGGAATGGGGAATTCCTCTACCTTGCACCTCCCAGATCTATGCATCTGTCCTATACACTTCCAATCAGATTAAAAGATGCTTGTGTCCTGTCCCAAAATTGGGGTGAGTCAGAATTTTACCTTAGCATCCCTTCCCCTCCCACTTAGTCTGAGGAAGTCTTGCTCAACTGCCCACCACAGAGAAATGAAAATGCTCCTGCTGGGTGCTGGATCATGTTCTTGCAGCCCTGAGATCATACAAACAGAATGGATTTCATTCTAACAGGGTTGGTTAAGTACGGAAAGCAAAGCAGAAAGACTAAAGAAAATAGAAAGTGACTGCTATCAGTTCTGCAAGAATGAAGCCACATACAAAGATGCTGTGAACCTCTGTTTTGAGTGCTGAAAATAACTTTTTGCATTTTGCTCTCAAGTAGCAAATGTAAACCCTTAAGGTAAAAAAACCAAACCAAAACAAGCAATCATTTGCTTTTTATTGAGAATGCCTCATCCATTATTTCAATCAGAAAAACTAAAAATCAAGATAAGTGAAGTGGAAATTTGGTGGGTATATTTTGAAATGGAAATGAGGTGGTTATATATTCATATTCTCTGTGTTCATAGGCATGTTTGCATTAATTACAGGAAATGAATACTAATTTATGATTGCCCCTGCTCGCCATCAGACTGCATTTATTTACAGATGAGGTCAATGAAAAATTAGTTTAGTCTTTTTTACTGCTGTTTAGAACACTCAAGACTGTGTTTTCCTCTAGATTTGTCATGGTTAATGAATGTTGCTTCAGCAGTCAATCATGTACTCTAAATGCTGTCACACTTTTTTTTAAAGCCTCAGTCATGCACCATGACAGAAAAATAAACAAATAAATATAAAACTAAAAAACTCTTTTCACTGAGCAGCTACACTATGCAAAAATCTCCAGGGAAGGTTAAAGGAGGCCAGAATAAATGATAATATAAGTGCTGTGGACATAGAAAAGCAATAAAGGTGTACCAACACTGAGGGTCTGGCAAAAAAACTCAACACACACGCACATGCACACACACTCTCCAGTGAAAAAACTGGCAATGTTAGTAGCCTCAAGGTGCAATTTCCTGGAGCATTGAGATTGACATGCCAGCACTAAATGTTGTTAATTTAACTAACTTCAAATTAATGGCAGAGTCTGCAGTGGCCGAACCCCTCAAACACAGTCTCATTATAGCCTTGCTGGGAATGTCCTAAATATAGGCATTGACAGTTTAAAACAAATTCGCATACATTGGTGTATTTTTAGACACAAGTAAGGCGTCAGAGTTTGTGTCATGGTATACAGTTGATTAATTGGGTTGGTAAGTCACCCTCTAACCCACAAACTGTGCATAAAAATGCCCATGAAGGAATACAAAGGATAGTTTTATAACTACAATATGTAGTTATAAGCAATATTGGTATTCCAGTGAAGTGAGGAGGTCTGTTTTGTGCTTAGATTTTCTTTGGATCTGTAGAACTTTGAAATTCTCATTTAACTGGGATTTTGAGCCATTTGAAGACTAGGAGTGAGAAGTCTGTGGTAATGGAAATGATCGATTTCAACACAACCTGTCTCACGAAGGCAGCATAGCCAAAGTCAAAAGGATAATCAAAATAAACCGAAGTCTAGACAAGCCATCGTCCTTTCATTTTGAGGGCAAACACCATATTTCAGACCATGATCTTTGAATCACTCAGTTCCTGTTTCCATATTTTTAAAGGTTTTTTTCTCAGTATTGATATTAACTCAGCTGCCCCAGCGTTAATCACATTAGAAACTCAACCTAATTCATCAGCTGTTGTATCTGACATAAAGAACAGATCTACTGAGCACACATTCAACAAGCAGATATTGCTGCAAATGTCCTCTAGCACTGCTGTACTATTGCTAGTATGATCATCTTTATGATAAAGCCAGTCAATTTTTGTGTGTAATGCAATTAATTTCCCTAAACAGCAGCAAACCTTATCTCCTACAGGCAATTCTCTAAGTCAATTCAAATAGTGTTCTTTACTTACAGTGTGGGCTTTCCTTTGCCCCAACATGTAAAAGGGTCCTAGCAATTGGGACATTGTTTGTCAAAATGGCAATATCCAAAGGAGTTAGTCCCTCACTGTTTGGTGTGTTCAGGTCCAGTTCCTCCAGTGTGTATTGATAAAGAAGAATCTGAACAGCATCCAGGTCTTGCTGTTCTACAGCCTCAAACATAGCTTCATTGCACTGGAAATTCTGTGGAGCAATAAAAGCAGAAATTCAGTAAAACTTTTGAAATGTCAGTTTTCAAAATTCAAGTGAGATTCAAACACATACAAAACAAACCCACACTTTAGACATCTATCCTGTAAATCAAACTATATGAGCAATGTTTTCAGTGTGAAACTGGATGAAAGACTATGACTTTGTCAGTCTTGGACTACTAAGTTTTTCAAACTCAAAATTTAAGGTAAAAATCTGGATTCTACAAACTCAGGTGATCAAAATTGAAATCAAATAAGCTGCTGTGGAAAAAACCTTCACAGCTCCAGTGTGAGCCAGTAGTAGGTACTGTTCATTCAAACACTCCAGTCATTTCTAGGTAGTCATATTTTTGCATTTAACTTGTAACTAGAAGCAGCTTTGAAATACACAGTCCTTAAATAAAGGAGTAGAAAAGAAACTGAAGAAATTAACTGTCAAGTGTGCGTGTCCAGAAAGTGACCTGTCTGAACAGTAGAGAACATAAGCAGCCAAAACTAAGAACAAACATGGCACCAACTCTCAAGCAGGAAGAACCACTGAACCTTTCCATTACCAATGTCAAGGAGATAAAAGAATGGTATAATACAAAAAAACCTATCATTTCTTAATTGAGCTGGGGAGAAGCAGGTGCAGGAGTGTAGCATGGCCTGCAGGTTTCTGTTATGAGAACATCCTTCTGGAGCCTACAGTAATGACATGTTATTTGCCAAGATTCTTTAAATTCTCTCCCAGTGCCCCATCACCATAATTACATGGTGAGATTTTTTTCCTCTTAAGAATGAATTAGTAGAAGCAAGAGGCTCAGCTAAGCAAGGAGGGCTCAGCATGTGGTCACATAAAGGAGCCGAGATCTACACAGATGTATTGGGCCAACTGTGATACTAAAGAAATGCATACATAAGAGAGCAAGTGATCCTGATACATGATGTAAGCTAACTTCCTGTGTCCTGAAGCCCACATGGAGGGAACACCGAGAAAAATCTTACATAAAGACACATTCTTTATGGCATGAAATAAATATTGAATTGAAACCATCTTCTACTGTGATTAGAAATTAACATTTCAGCTTCACCATAACTTCATTTTCTTTTTAAAATTGATGCAGTTTTATTTGGCATATCCCTGCCCAAGTTTTGTTCTCAGTGAAACAACACTTTCCAAGAGAGCACTGATTTGCTGAAACATCTTTCATATCCTCCTAAAATAGGTAGGCTAATGGTTTGCAAGCAGTTCTGAAAACTTGAGTCCACAGCTGCACCTTGGAATTTGATCAGTTCTACAGGTTTTTCGGCTGTGCTTGAAGTGAAAAGCATCTTCAGAAGCATTGGTACCACACTAAGAAATTGCAGATGATTTTATCTTAAAGTTTTAACATGGACCCATTTATGCTTAATACTAGGGATCAGCAGAACAAGACGACAGATGTTCTTTACCCAAAAAGTGTCAATATAGGGGAATGAGATATTTATTTTAGATAACTAAGGATGAGATGAACTATGCCGCAATAAAACAAATCTAGGAGAGTAGTGGTAACATGGGAACCTACCTTTTAGACACTTAAGTACAAAAGATAGCTCATGCTGGAGAAATATTTTTTCTATAGATTTCCATGCAGAATAAAAGACACTACTTAAACAAGTGCTTCATCAAAATGGGTCTCTGTCAAATTCTTTTTTTTATGATTCTTCTCTAGTTTGTAAGATGCAGGTTTAATTTGATTATCAAATACTTAAATCATACTTCAGTGTTAGGTGTACGAGAATAATCTCAGAAAAAGGAACAGTTGAATGGTAAGCAGCTAAATTTAACATTCTTTATGCACCTCTCTGTTCAATGCAACAAAAAATGTCTTTAAGGACATACTGTCATTAGAGAAGGCACATCTCCAGAAAATTTTAGAAAAGAAAACAGCATGAAGTTCTCTTATTGTAACATAAAACTTAAACATGACAATTTTTTACTGCAATGCAGCAATATTTCTTTCCACTCCAGTAGCTCCACACATCTGCTGTCTTGCTTATATAACACCTTATCATCCTGAAATCAGATATCTTACTCTTATTCTGATGTTTTACCCCTGCCATGAAAGGATGAAGTGCTCTGGCTAGGAATTAAAAGAATTTTAATTAAATTTATTTTAATTACAAAATATTTTAACTAATGGTATGATTCTGATACATGCTAAATGTCATCAACTCCCACTCAAGTCAATGATATGCATTTAACAGCTGTATGTCACTGTACTATGTACTCAAAATTAACATAAATACATCATTGATGTTCCAGATAAAAGAGGAAAAAAAGAAAAAGCTGTGCTCCTTCACTCTTTGAAACTTCATTATTATGAATTATGTGAACTGATAGACTGTTTTTTCATATACTTTATTAGAAATGCAAAATATATTCTCCAATTCTTCAAAAATATATATCAACACTCTAAAAAGCATTAATTTAACCCCAGTTTACACCCATTTCAAATTATTTTTCTGATTTTGGGACTTTGGCTATATGTTTTTTATGGAAATAAAAGGTAATTATGCTTCAGAAGCATTTGCTTTTTGATCCAATTTGAAAACAAGCAAAACTGTATTACTCTTGTAACTGATCACACTAGGAAAATCTACTTATTTAACAGTAAGTGCATAAAGAGCTTACTACAAAGGGAATTGGTTGAAGTAAACTGAATTACTACATTAGATTCCATTTCTTTTAGTGAAGTTCATTTTAGGAAAGACTGGCTAACAGTCTGAGAGCATAACAAAAAGTTACAGTTGATGGTATTACTCAGTGACAGGCATATGGTACATAACATGGCTTTCCCTTTTTTTTGCAGTCAGAATAGTCATTCTCTTTTAATTGGCTTTGTGTATGTGCATGAAAGTTAAATGAATTAGTGTTTGTAGAATGCTACCCCGAGTGCTCAATACCATTATTTGGCTTTAATTCCAGTTTTGTGTGAAATTCAATAAATCTTGTACTATGTCTCAGGAGTTTCTTATGCTACATAAAACCAAAAAATCCCTGTTACATAATAATAATAATAAAAAAAGATGGCTAACTTCAGCATTGCAGCTGAAAATAAGTCAATGATATGGCTGACAAAAGCATTTGGCCCTTTTCAAATATATATACATACATTTTACCTAACTGAATGATTACTATAGAATTATTTTTAAAATTTTCATTTGAATTGTTATTTTTGGATTCAGTTATCAAGATTTAGACCTGTCTAGATGCCTTTGAAAATGCATCTTTGGAATTTTGCTTGACAAATGAAATACCCAAAGTATTTGTGAAATTTTGGCCTTAAGTAAGTTGCTGAATGGAATCTAAGCACATGCGTAAGTTAATTTCTCTTAAATGCCCTTGCCTGCTAATTTGTGGCAAGTCTGTTTCACCAAAAGAGAAAAATTTCAAGCCAATAAGCAAATTTCTGTTTCTTCATTTCATTAGAAATCTGATTGAAAAAGCTGCACTGATTTAAACAAGAAACAGAGCATGAATTTTATAAGCTAATTCATCCAATCCAAACAATTATGAGACCAAATTGCAAATACCAGGTTTTCCAAATGAACAATTCAGACACAAGCAAGAGGCTGAAATATGTTGGCAAGTGTCGTAACTTCAAAGTGTAAAAACATGGGAACTGTGATATGGCCTTTTAACTGGGCATATATATCCCTCATCCATATAGCAGTGCACACCTAGCCATGCTATGTCTATTTCGGTCAAAAAATGTCCTGATGAGAAAGCAAAATATCTACCATGTTTTCAGTCATGCCAGTAAATTGCCCCATTTGGAAGTCTGCTTGATGCTCTCCAAGTCCAGAAAAATATTCTACACACCTGGCCAATTTTTCCCCAACTACTTACTTTCCCAGAAAAAACAGAAATATATTTGAATATTATATAGTTTTCTGCAGAAAGATGATCATATTCTATGTAAAAGACTCTCTGATATTGCAGCATTCTTCAGATATCTGCAGCCCAGGGGTAAGAAGTTCAAATAGGGGTAAGACAGTGTCTTTAGACCCATGTGCTCAATTTTAGTCCAGCTGGTATTGTCACAAATACTAACAATACCTATTTGATTTCTGCCTCCATTTACATTTACTAGGTAACTTTCTTCTGCTCTGAAAAGACAAAACCATGGAATTCAAAAAGAAATGGAATCACATTCACAAGTGATCAGGTAGAGTCTGTGAGCAGTTTTCACATTGCTTTTTCCTTGAGTAAGTCTTGCAGCCTCTAATCATTAGCTAGACAGCTGTGCTATGTGATTAATTTATTTAGGTGTTACTCTGATGCACAAATGTATATAGTGAAAAGAACTACAGTATAGCTTTGCAGTAAGTAATAACCACGTTCCAGTAAGTGATTCAGTGCTGGAGTGTTTAGAAATGCAATCTTACTTAGCTTAATTAAAATGAAGTGCCCCTTTCAAGATATTTGCTCTAGGTTTGACTGAAAAAGTCCACTATGTGCTACTGGAGTTGGAAAAAACATTAAAGTAGTTTCTGCAAAGACTTGTTTTGATAAACATGAGTTCAAGAATAAAGCTATTTTGGGACATTGCTATGTCTGCAGCAAGACAACAATTTACTGAATGGAAAGTGTTGCACAGCAAGAGAGAATGGAAAGAAAACTCTTCACTAGCCAAAGCTGAAAGAAAACAAATTCAAACAAATGTTGTTCACTTGTCTGGAGACATGATTTTAGTCATTGACTTAGCTCTGTAGCACAGAAACTCAATGATTAGAAAATACATCAGCTAGCAACTTGACCTGGCATATTTCCACCCCTTCACTGATTGTTTCCTTGCTATTTATTTCTATGGAAAACTGTGAAAACAACAGGCAGAATGGATAAAATGGGATCTAAGGCCTTTTGAGTTCAGTGGGAGTCTATACACTGTTGTGGACACCAGCTCAGACCCCAGACTGATAATATCTACAGGTACCTATGCTCAGTGTAGGTCAGCAGTTACAAAAGTCACTGTAGTGGGTTGGGGGAAACAAAGTTAGCACAAGTAAGTCTATATCCCATTAAACAACCATCCACATTACAACGTAAAATTGTTTCTCCTGATTATGATTACTAATTGAATAGGCATTCCCACTGCCTGATAGATCTGGACTGGAAAGAGGGAGAAGTGAGATTGTAAGTAATCAGCTTTGTGGACAGGAGAGGACTTGAGGCTCAGCAGCAGTACTCTGCTCCTCAATCTTTGGGATATGCTCATTTGCCATTTTTTTTCTCATTAGTTGAGTATGGTAGAAGACCCCATATTTGAAGGAATATGTAATTTGAAGAGTATATTTAGAGAAACACTGGTCAGAAGATATGCTAACAGACTGGCATTCATTCAGTCTCCATGTCAGTCTGCTCTGGCATGGTCCCCAGCACTAGTTTATCCTCCTCTTTCACTTGCTTAGTCACACATAAGCTTGCAATTGAAAAAGAAAAAGGCAAGAAAAGATAGTGGCTAAAACATGCATCTAAAGAATCTTTTCCCACAGTTCATACTTCGAGGCTCAAATTCAAATGAACCACACAAACTGAAAGCATTTGGAAACCCACTGCCTCAAAAGCACAGCTGTTGGCTGCTATGCAAAGGCTGTTGTCCAGCTATCAAGCCCTGTTTGAGTTTCAGGTGTCTCCTTCTGTAAAACAAAATCTATTGTCTCTGGTAGAGCTGAGAGGAAGGAGCTGTGATCCCTGCTTCCTTCAGGTCATAGTCTTCACAGGAGAGACACAACAGTCTCTTGATTTTCCAGTGCACTACAGCTAAATTTCAGCTTAGCTCTTCCATGGAGCATGCACAGGTCCTCTGACTTCAAGAAAGGAGTGATCTAGGAGACAGAATCATTGAATTCATTTTAAACTTATTTTCAATTCTTGCATTGGTTCATATAATTTGTCTCACATGTGACAAAGATTTGTGTTAAAGGTGTCTCGAGTGTGCTTTTTCTTCTGAAGAAATGTAGTATTTCTTTTATCTGGCCCAATCATATTCAGAGTTTAGTCCTGCACTGCACTAAGCATCTGCTTTAGTGCAGCAGAGTAATGGTTCCAAGAAGTGTCTCCTGGCAAATTCGCAGACACTGTCATAAGTCATTGCCCTTCAGAAGTGGAGAGGAACTCTTTACCTCAAAATAATTTGTTTGAAGTTGAAGGATGTGTCTGTTCCTCCTACTTATGAAAAAACAGAATTTATTTTATTTTGGCAATATCAACAGTAGGTTCTTCTTCCTCCAGCAAATATAAATGATTCTGTTGTGCACTGAACTTACACTGTGCTATTATTTCAGGGACACAGTCCATTCTTCAAAATGCATGTGCTGGAGGTTGTGTAACTTCACCAGCACTGGCATAAACAGGAGCACTTGTGAGTGTGAAGTCCAGCAGGTGCTTATATGCTTTACTGTACTGGCACCAGAGGGCTCAGCTGCATTCTGCAACTAGAGCAGGGTATCCAGGCCAGACTGCTTATGTGTGACCTCCTTTTTCCATGGTCTTATCTAGTGACCATCACCACAGTCTGTGACCAACTTAGCATTTATCTGTCACAGCATGTAAGTTCCACTCACTCTGTTGTTTGGAAAACCAGGAACTTCTATTGAAGCCATCTTCAGTTTTCTCAAAATACTTTTTCTTCATTTCTTGTAAGAGAAACACTTGTGTGTATATGTTCAATCCACATTTTGTAATGTTAATACCAAGTTAAGACCTTACTCCTAAGATAAAACATCACCACTTGAGTAAGGTAGCTTGTCTTTAGCCTTCAAGAAGGTCAGGCTTTATTTTGACACAGGATCATAAATGGTAAGTCCGGGAAGAATGTAGCATTGGTCAGGGAACAGACAAAGTGAGGTGATGAAAATCGTACAGATTAAAAGCAAACCGATTAAGGAGATTAATAGGACAGTAAATTGGCAATTTGATATATGTCAAGTAATTACCATGGAGGTCTTACGGAGACTGAGCCGGTCTGATCGAGCTCTGAAATAAGCTTCGTCAAAGGATGTGTGACTCCCCTTAAGCTTCTCTGACAGGTTCCGATATAACCGCTTTGCAGCGTTTGGAGAGGACGGCATGCTGTTCTTTTTAGTCTGGAGGAGACTCAAGTTATGCATTTGCTGTGTCATTTTCAGCTTGTAGTTTCTAGAAGAAAAACAACAGCTGTTTAACAGGGTTTTGCCACACTAATATCATTGATCAGAAGTGTATCATTGAAACATACACTGCAAGGGTGTTATGGCAAAAATCACTTTCACACACACAGTTTTTGAATGCTCAGAAGCAAGTTTTTGTGCTTTTTCAATGGCAAATTGCTCTTTATGGAATTAGTCAAATGGATATCTATGGGAAGGGAGAATTAAGAATAAAAAAACCAGACTACTTCAGAACTATTTGCTAATTTGTATAAGGAGAAAAGGGGTTTCACTTAATCAGGGAAATGGCCCTTTGACAGAGTAAGTTCTGGTAATACAAGTGTCAAAAAATGACACCCCAATGTAAATGTCACTATACAATTTGGATAACATGCATATAATCTGTGTTTTGTCAGTACAATGGTTTCTTAAAACAAAACTGAAGCAACTGAGAGGAAAAAAAATGAAGGATTGAATTTTTTAACTGGTCAAGTAACTTTAGTTTGACACAAACTGTGGCAAGACATGTGCTTTATTTCCCACATTACTACCTGCTAGCAACCTGTGTGCTCCAAAAGCATGTGAGGTTTTCAGTCAGGTGGGTGGATTCTCGTTCTCTAAAGACTCAAAGCAGTATTTTTCACTCAAGTATGGCTGAATTCAAAATACTTTTTCATCTCTGGACCCATCAAGCTACTAAAGAAATAATTCAAGAGCTTACGCTTAATTTGCATCAGATGCTGACATGTTATCATCCAAATGAAAGTCCATTGCTACTGAGAATGATTTTTCTTAGTTTTGAGGAGCATTTGGCAGGGAGGGAACCTGCTCTGTGACCAAGACTCCTAAAGCATTGTGTTTTAGCAAATGACAGCTGAAACACAGACAACCTATTTGAACTCTGTTGTAGGCGTAATGAGACGTAGGTGAATTTTTAGTTTAAACTCCCTATGGCCAACTAGTGTCCAGGTTATTGCAAACAGACCTTAAACTATGTTTTACAGTTAAAATAATCTGTGATTCTACCTGTTGCTGTTTACGGTTCCATACAGAGTAGTTTCTTCCCTCAGTGGACAGGCAACTGGTTTTGTTTATATATTGTATGACTTCATTCTGCTCTGTTTGCCCTGTCCATTTAGACCGCAAACTGTTCCAAGAGGGACAGCCTCCTCTCTCTGAGACTGCCTAGTCTAATAGGATTTCCATATTATCTCATAATTATGCAACACTTTATGCTCTGTGATTACAGTCATTTTTCTGTATTAGGAAAAACTGAATATTTAACCCTCTGGAAAGACTTTATCTGGGAATAGTTTTGCTGTTCTGAAGGGAAACCAAGAATTAGATTTGACCCAACTGCAAGCACAGGAAACTATCCCCAAGGATATCTAAGTGGAAAGGTGATGAAAAAGCATGATTTCTTCACATTTCCTCTTTCCCTGCCAAGAGTGTGTACACATTTATAAGACAGAATATCTCTCTAGAAGACCTCACAGTTGTCACAGTAAATCTGGTTACCTTTTCAGATTATCGTTTCCTGGAAATAAGCTTTAGATTCTTTGTACTATGATACAAATGCTCTAACTTTTGGTTCTCGTGGTCTCAGCCTGCATCTAAGCAAATCAGACTGCAGGACCAGACTCTAATAACTATTTACAATCATAAAAGCATTCTTTACTAAACACCCTGCTGTTGAGGCTGCTCATTGGCTTGAATTGGTCCCTAAGATTAAAGACACCACCAGGTCTCATAAGCTGTCTACGTCTTCCTTTCTTGTTTGTAAACTGTGGTGAAGCAGACATCCTGAGCACAAAAGTATCTGATTACAAGTAATCTCACATATTCTCCAAGCTCACAGGGTATTGAAGAGAGATCAAGTCTCTGAAGAAAGACAGAGTCAACATAATTGTCATATGTGATGAGAAGACTTTGTAAAATTAGAACAACAACGTGTGCAATCAGAATAAGGGAATTACGTGAGTTGCATCCCTGAAACTAATGTGCAAGAGTGGAAGAGCTGATCTTGGTTGGAGATTTTTGGGGACTATGTGAAGAGGCATTTATTTATATTTAAATTTATGCTTATAGAAGCTGCAGTGCTTCTAGTTTGTAGAATCAATATTGTGAGAATGCTCTGAAGGATTAAAATAATTACTAAAAAAGGAATTTTGCCAGTCTGACTCCTAAAAAACACAGTCTCTTCTCCAGCCTTCACTAATGTGGTAACTGTATTTGTGTTCATCTCCTTAAACCCAGTTGTCCAGATGCCTTTCATGGAATGTCTTGAAAGACATTGAAGTCAAGCTTTTCTTGGAAAATAGAGAATTTTCAGAATCTCAACTTTCTACAGAGAACAGTTTGACAGAAACGTTTTCTTTTATGAGGAGACATTAACCTGAACAAGTAAAGAAGCAGTGCCTCTCAGTTTTTGAATAGTATTTGAACAGTTTTCCAGGAAATCTGACAGTTGGGTAGAAGTGTTCCAGACACACATCTTCCAGTACACATTCAAAACTCAGACAGTTTGCAGGTCAACGTGTACATTCTAAAAAGAACCCAGGTTCTCTAGATATGTTACAGCCCTCTGGGATGCTGGTGTAGTCTTAGGACCAAAGCAATTTAGGTATCATTGAGCTGCTAGGTCTATGTCTGCAACCCAGAAAAGCCTAGTACCAAGTCCACTCAAATCTGTTCTGCATGGCATGGGTTACTGTTCATACTGTATCTAAACATAGTTTGACTCCAGCTATTAGAATTCCTAGGGGTTGCTGGAGTCCTTTCCACCTGAATCTGGTCAATGAAAGAGGGTGTATACATTCAGAAGAAAACAGTGTGTTACTGTCAAAACAATGACTTTCAACTACAGTAACAATAATGTCCATATTATGCATGGAAGCTTTTTCAGTACACAGCCAGAGCAGATCCCCAAGACTAAACTTAATGTAAGAGGACAGAATCTTTTAGAATCTCATGAGAGTTTCTCTTAAGTCAAGAGTAGGTGAGTCTATAGAGAAGCTAAGTAAACACTGTAAAAATTGCAGCTTTTCAATAAAATAGATGGCATCTTTGCTATCCACACAGAATCAGTGCATCACAAATGACTTGAAACACATAAATGTTTCCTGTATACTAACCATCACTACCCTGAAACAGTGCATGCAATAAACATGGAGCAATAAAGCAATAGCTGGAATAATAGAATGCAAATTAACTGCATTTTTTACCAGTGTTCTGAAACAGTAAGATGCAAAATGCTCCTGAAGGTTATCATTCTTAGCAAGTTTTCTAGTCACATACAAGGTATGAAATGAAAAAAGAAAAGGTAAGCTGCACATTCTGGAAAATTTTCTGGAAGTGGGATCTTATTAGTCTGTAGAAATGACTCCCAGGAGAGCAATGAAAATGATATTGAGAAAAATCATGGGTAAAGTGTATAATAAAAAATAAGGAAAACAGCTCAATTCACAGGATTCTGTGATAGAAAACTTATTTTTGTAGCATGTTGCCATTTTATTTTTACTACATAAACTATTTTGTAAGAGCATAAACTATTTTGTTAGGGTCCCTTTAAAATTAATTCATTTGGGGTTTTTTACAACCATGTCCTGACCAATCAGGTGAAACTCTGAAATGTACATTGTCTTAATTGAAATAACAAGTCCCCCAACTGAAATGCACTTAACCTAAGGATATATCACTGTCACAACTAAACTTGTCACAGTGTATCAAAGACTAATAGTTAGTTAGCAACAGGCGATGTCCAGAATTGACCCACTGAGATTTTTGCATATGAAAAGCTCTACATACACCTAGCATAGGTCAGAATGAAATAAGAACATCTCAATATGGTTTGGAGTAGCCCTGTGAGATCTGACTAACTAACATTCTCACAGCAAGTCAAGAGCTACAGCAAACAGCATGTTACAAGGGTTCTCAGTAAAAGGCAGAACTAGACAGAACAACAGCAGCTCCCCTTATAACTAGTCATAATTAACAGTAGTTTGCATTTCCAAGAATTAAAAATCACAAAGTCTTATGGCAGTGGTTCCAATAGCAAATAACCTGAATCTCTGGGGAAGCAGTTACTGCACTGCCCTGGAAATAACCACCAAAACAATCTCATTTGTGTGCCTATCCATGTACCAGAACAGTGAATGAAGTCTTCCACACACATTTCAAGCTGCACATACTGTAGATTAATCTTTGTGATCAGATTTCTACTTGTGCTTCTAAGTGCTGAAGTAGCCGTTTTATTTCCCAGCAGCAGAGTGCTTTAAAAGTCAAATTCAAATACAAATGAACAGAAATTTGTTACCCTTAGAAAACATATTGCAGAGAGAGAGAAAAAAAATAATCTAATTTATAGATCACTGTCTGTTGTAAGTGGCACATACATGCTACACTGTATAGACAGGTGCATTAGTAGGACATAGCATAGCTGTAAAAGCACTAACTTCAGATTTTAGGAAAACACAACAACCAAGGAACCACTCAACACTATATGTGTTCTTAAATATGTTTATGAAACAATTTTATACTTGAGCTTAACAATTAAGAATATATGCATTAAAGAGTTAAATTAGACTTACCAGCTTAGGATATCCAAGGCAAAGCGTGAACAAGTTGCTGGTAATTGTCCACTGTCTTCATTCAGTGAATCATATTGGCTTTGCTGTCTCTGCTAGTTCAGCCTCTGGGCAGAATGAGTAAACCTCTTCCTTACACTGCATGAATGATCAGATATGAAAAAGCTTATTACTACCAATTACTGAAGTCCAAGATCACCGATAAGATCTCAGAGCAAAACAGTATTTAAAGCAAACAGTGCTGGTAGGCAAAATGTTTGGTGCCTTAACTCTGTACCAGTTACCTGTGCAGCTATAGGAATGACTAATAGACAAAGCTCTTGCCTCCGTAGTCAAAGATGCCATGACTTCTGTATGCTTTTAGCTTGTTCGATCCCTTAAAATTGATCAGCAGCACAGCGTGCAAGTAGAAAAAATAATTACTGCCAGAGTGAACGCAACTGCGATTGTAATTAATTTGCCATGAAGTATGAGCAAAAAGACATTAATGCAGGGGGGAAAGAGAACCACAGTCCAGCAACGCATGTTGCATGTGATGTATTGTTTCTTCTTCAAGCAAGCTATCACTACAGCTGTCTGCAATCATAGCAACAAAAGCAGCAACCACATCCATAGCTATGGGACATCTGCAAGATCATTTGAAAGCTCCCAGCCTGAACAAGTAACACTTAAAGATTAAGTGAACAAGAAAAACATATTTTATTGATCCCTATATTTCAGCTAAAACAGATCCTGTAATGTCTGCACTAGGAGCGTCCAAAATAGTAGAACAGTGATATTTCAAAATACAGGTTTGTGGTTTTTTTTTTTTACTATAGGTGATAAACAAAGATAAAGAACAGTCTAGAAAATTGTTATCCTTCCTGAACAGTCCACTGGGTTAAATTCATGAAACCAGAAAACTCCTGTGTACCATCTGACAACAGAAAAAAATTAAAACACACTAATTCCTGGGCCTGCTGTAGCCAGTGATCATTAAAATCTATAGAGAAGGAATTTTTTATTGTTCCTAGAGGGATACCAGAGCTCCTGTTACAATCTGCTGAAAAAATTTCACTGGCTTTATTCAGACATGATGCTTGATTTTTGGAAAATGTTGGAAACCTCCCAAGAGCTGGTGACTAGTCTGATTCTCCAACCTTCAAAACACAGTTAAGGGTACTGGACCTCATACCAAATAGTGCCCTTTTGCCAAAGTAGTTGAATCTAGTCCTGGGCCTTGACATTTGTATGTCATGGGACTTGAACTTACTCTATACTTTTAAAAATCAATCTAGATATAGACCAAACCATTTTTGAGGGTTTTTCTATATGCACATATGTATGTAGATATGCATATGTAAATATTTCAAAGACATAAAAAGAATATCAGATGCAACTACTTGCGTGTTTTGCCTCAGCAGAGAACTACAGAGTGCCATGACAATACACTATGCACCACATTCCTTCTATAGCATGAAAATCACAGGCTATATGTGTACAGGATCCCCTCCTTTGTTCTGCTCTGAGGATCATTAGTCAGAAGGCTGCAGGACAGGTGACTGAGGTCACTGCTCCTTGCCAACAGGAAGAAGACTGAAAAATCTTTTGAAAACCACCTTTGAATGCCTCTAACACTGGAATACTGTCTGGAAAAAAAATACCCTGAAAATCTGAAATGTCTAAATTAGTTAAAATTAAATGTAAGCATAAAAAATCCATTTTCAATGCTGTGCTGAATAGGGATGATTATTCTGAGTCAAAATGCCTGGTTTAAGTTTTTTTGGTCTATGTAGATCCCATCCATGGAACTCACTTGTGAGGGAATTCTTAATTTCCAGCTGTTTTCAGGGGAAAAAGCTAAAGTTAGTTTACTGAAACTAGGCTATTCTTAAATATTTTCTAGCAATTTCTTATTGTGGGTCAACACTGCCCATTTGTTTTCTCCCTTCAACTTGGTGGAAAGTAGACTTTTGCAGCTGCCATTGCAATTTTTAGAATGCTTAGTAATTCTCTATTGCTACCCAAACATTATTTAATAGGATAGTAAAAGACAAGGTAATTTCTTGCCCAAGCTAGTTCTATGAAAGACAATTAGTTTGTTTATGTCAAGTAAATATATTTCTGATCTTCCTGTCACATGAATTTCAGTTAGTTAAACTGTTCAAAAGCCAGAAGACAAACACTCAGTAACGTAAGTAAGCATAAATTTCCCAAATGATAAAAACATGAAATTAATTACTAAAAATAATGAATGAATGTGTGTAAAAAAGTGCAAGAGGCACCTCCATCTAGTTCTGGGAATGGAGAAGACTAAAAGACCTACAGAAAACAAACCCCTGTGTTTCTGATGAAACACAGGCAAGCAAATCTGTTAGTCTGATCTTGCACAGAAACCTGCGTGTTCTTAGCCTCTGATGATTCCATTAGATGGCTCAAAGATGTCAGCCAGTTATTATTTCACTTGCCTATATTTCATACCTATTAGCTGAACAGACTATTTTGTTTGCTGTACTGATACTACTTGACCTATCATGACGGGTTTTCATTACATGTTTGATCACTCAAAGTTTTTCTACCTGCAGCACACATCATGAGCTGGTTCCACAAGCTGCTATTATTACTTCTGCTAAAGCTGCACATTTTTAATGAAGATGGACATTTAGTGGTGCATTTTGTTTAAAGAGGCCACCCAAGTTGGCTGATTAACTGACATATTTACCAAAATATTTATCCCGTATTGTTCTCAGCTTTATACACCACAGATTTTTAGCAGCCAAGTAGCACATTGATTGGCCATTAATTCCATTTAGCAAACACTGTTTGTTTCTTCTTGATGCCGGTAACGTTTCTGGGATGAAGGAGGCTGTTCTCATGCAGAGGATGGGAAGCTTACAAAGCTGCTCTGTATAAAAACTCAGGGTAGCGGGAGACATTCCTTTTCATTTCGTCAATCATTAGGTGGCAGTGTTCACCCAGTTCTTCAAAAGCCTGATGTGGTCCTTGGAGCAGCAGCCACACACAGGTAGTACATTGTCCCAGGTACACAATGTCCAATGCTTCGTTGCAGATGGTATTTCAGTAGCAAGAACGTCCTCCATACACAGAAACGGACGGTCCTATGTTTTATATTGCCTTGTGTTTTGGCACTAGGCATACTCTGAGTTTGTGAAAAGCACTCTGTAGACCAGTGGTCTGGAAACTGGGTGGGAAGGTGGAGCAAAGAAACTCGCTCAAACATTTGGAATTTGAAAACTTCAAATGGAGCCTGACTTTACTCCTTAATCAATGGCAAAGCTGTCATCATCATTAGAGACAAAGCTGTATTTTAGACTGTTCATAATCCCCCTAGAAGAACAAATACTGCCCAAACGTCAGATCTGATGTCTCATGCACTGTCACAGCCAGGGCTGGGCCATGTAGCCAGGCAGATCAGATACCAGGGAATGGGTTCTCCAGCCTCCCTCCCAAAGTAGCATTGGCAGGCCAACTCTGTCTGGCATCCATATGCTCTCTCTCACTTTGAAAATCCATGACTAGGAAGGTGGTTAAAGTGACTCTGCTCCTTGAAACAAGATTTCGAGGTGATTTTTTCACACAGTCGAAGGTAAAAACCCCCCCAAAAACCCAAACCAAAAAAGCCCAAGCAAGCCTATAAAAGTGTATCTTTCTTTGTCCCTACACTTATTCTTTCTTGCAAACTTTTATACATATAAGCTACTGTAGTAAATTCCAACTCTGGTTTTGGCAATTGCTGCCCCTCTGGCTCCTTGTTTACCTATCATCTTTCACACATACCCTTTTGCCAATTTGTTAATTCTCTTTCCTCTTCCCTGGTTTCTTGTGTTTCCTCAAGGACATTGATCTGAGTCTTGCTGTTTCACTAGTTCCCTTAACCAGTGTTCTTGATCCAAATCCATAGCAAATAACCTATTATCCACAGAGACACAGAAGTATTCTGTATATTCATAAAAAAGACAAATATTTCCCAGTTCATCAGTCATAGATGTGATCAAGCTTAAGAAATTCTGAAATTGTGAGTGAAGAAAAAATAATTGTGTTTGGACTAAGTTTAGAAAATTTCCCAATGAAATAATTTTCCCAAGTGTTTTGAAATATTTGAGACACCCGTGATGTAAGTGACTAAAAAACTGAGCTTGGCAGTCCCAGCTCCTCCAGGCTTCCTGCCTTAGCTGTGGTTCTGAATCTATAGTCCTCTCAGCACAACCTGGATTTCAACACACCCAGGCTCTGCTGCAGGGCTGGAGCTGGCAGATACCCCAGTGCCTGGGGCTTGCAGACTCCCACTTCCACAGGAAGGGACACGGAGGCCAGGAGTTCTCCACCTTTGTGGCAGCCTGTATGGCAGCAGTGCCTTGGAGCTGTGGATCCTGGTTGCTTATATTTCAGAGTATGGTTTTAGATGAACTAGCAGGAAACCAGAACTGTTTGGCCAGAATTCTTTAAAGATGGCATGTTTTTGTACAGTTTGTTTTTGACAAAGTGGCACTTTTTTTTACCCTTAGTCTTTTTAGTTGGAAGATTCCTAAGAAGAATAATCCCTGTCTGCAGTGGAACAGAGTCAGGCCTGGAGCATTTGAGCCACAAAACATAACTTAGTCATTTGGGATCATTTGGAGTGTAAGTTAAGGTAAACAGAAATATTTTAGTATGAAAAGTTCATCAGATCCTTAAAGCCTCTACTGTGTGAAACAAGGAATCAAAGGGCAGCTACTGTTGATGCTCACCACCACTCCAAGGTGCTCACCAGCATTGCTTGAAGGAAACACTGCCTTACTGCAAAAACAATGGAGAGCAGAATGCTCTTTGCTAGTGGTTCCTACAATTGTTCTTCATTTTAGGGAAAAACCTAAACTTGTGCAAACACATCCATCTTCAGAAAGCTTATAGAAGTATGTACAGGCCATTAGACATAGCTGAAGATACTGCTGCTCCTCAGAAACAAATTACCCAGCTGAACATCGTAGAAATAATGAAGTTGTCACCAACAACAGTGCAACTGTGTTGTTTTGTCAGTCTCATGTCGATTGTGCTATCTAGTCAGACACTCCATATCGAGATAATTTATGCCATGTATTGTTTGTCCATGACTACTCCCAGCTGCACTGCATTTACTCCAAGTTACAGCAGAACATTTTACAAACAGAAATTAACAAGCTTTTCATAGCTGGCAATTTCTAGATTAGGAAAGAAAAAAGAAAAATAGGATTTACCAAAGCTGAGCATGGAACAAAGCTGAACAGAGGCAGATATGCACAATGCCAAAGCAGCTTTTTTTTTTTTTAAACTATAGCTATACAATGATGTGGTCTTTAAAGATCAGAACAATTTTATGGGTTGTAACATGGTCATTGAAAAGACCAAAAGGAATTTATAAATATATAGATAGGTGTCAATGCAACTTAATTAATGTAATCATACAAATGTACTTATAAGGCCTATTTCTGAAGTGAATCTCCTTTTTCTTCAAAACTTGATGTATAAGAGCATCTATTATAAAGCACTAAACAAGTGTCATTGTTTTTCATACTCAACAAAGAAACTTTGATAACAGAACAACTTCCTACTATTCTGTGAACCCCAAGCAGTGTTTAGTTCACTAAACAGATATTCTTTGAAAAGCAGCTTGTTTGCCCTGATAAAAGCAGCAATCTGTTTAAGGGTAATGATTTCTCTTTAACAAATATTTTGTTGTTAAAATCAGGCATTTCAAAAAACAAGAATAAAGCACTGTTCCAGAAAAACTTGGATGCTGAGGACAAGGAGTAGGAGGAGGGGGACTATTTTCAAAGGCTAACATTTACCTGGGGAGAATAATTTTTCCAGATCCTAATAGAGACAGACTATTCTAGATAACAGCTATTGAAAACAAGAGCCTATTTGTCTGCATTATCAGAAAAAGAACCACAACATCTATCTCACTAGACCAGCTTTTGTGAATAGCCCCAGGGGTCATCTCTATAACAGAGAATCATCACACTTCCTGGCTATGATAGTTTTACACAGCCTGGAATTCATACTGCAATCATTTGGTCTGATGCGACTGTTCATTTACATTTTAGTTAAAAAGAAAATAACTCAGAGGAGTTCCAAACCAGTGTCCCCCAGGAGCAATACAAAAACCGAAACAGAAGTGCTTGCCGTGAAGTAACTCCAGGCTTTCCAGTTCGATTCTATTTCATATTGAGTTAAGAAGCACATTTAAACATTCATTTTTGCTAAGCATTTATGATGGCTTTCAAATCATGAAGATCCAAGGTTTACTACAGAGGCGATGTACATGGACATACAAGAGTTCTTGTTAAAGCCTTTTTATAATTTATGGAGACAAGGACATATGGTTATGGATACTTTACAAGGGGTACGAGCCACAGCAAAATCTGTGGCAAAACTCAAAACCAATGATTGTTCTTTCCTGAAGTCCACCATTTCAATAGAAGTAAAATCAAAATGCAGGAAACTCAACCAAATCTTTCCTGGGTAGAATATAGGAGATTTGTAACATCCTTTGCCAAAAATCATTACTTCTTTATTGCAGTGGAGGCTTTTAAAATATGTAGCAGTTAGAATAGCAGTTCACAAAAACATCCTCTCATGACTTTCCTTAAGCCCTAAAACTGATGAATCTCTTTCCTTTCAATTAGCTATGCCAGTCTCACAGTGTGCAACAAACATTAGTACCAGTCCTCACTTTGTTGCCACGAGTCCCATCACCACCACAAATGAGAACAGAAGAGAACACGACCATTTCTCTCTAATGAGCACACGCATTTTGGATGGATTTAATTCACAGCTTCCCTTTCCATTCCTCCATCTTCATGTTTGTACATCACCATCCAGATATTCTGTTCCTTAGAGTTGTCACAGGAGACAGATGGGGAGAATAATTTGCTGTTGTGTAAAAAGATTGAATATTGATTTGAAAACAAGGACTCGTGGTCCAGTGAAACAACATTCTCTGCAGCTCGAAGTGCTAATCTGACTTCATCTGAATTGAGTTAATAAATATTTGCAAAACCAGGCAGCTTAGGTGGCTTAATTAAGAAAACACTTGCTTTTCACCTTTAGGAATTCATTTCCTCCAGGGTCAGAGTTTGGTGGTCTTACAGCTATTGCAGACTTGTACACAATTTGGAATGATTAATAGTCTCTGTTCAGAAAAATTATGAGGTGCTATAAGGAAAAATTAACTGAATTCACACAATGTGAAAACTCTCACAGTACCTTTTCTCTGTGCTTTTTTTTTTTAATAAAAAGGGGCATGATCAGTATGCATGTCTTTCACAGATAACTTGTACATGAGTAACCTACAAATCTATGGTAACACAGTCAGTCTCTCCTATAGGCAAGACTGAGTCCAGCTGAAAACTTATGGATATTAAGTGCTGGACAAGAGAATTACCCTTCAAATATCACTGACCAGTATGACACCTGAGTGCTTATACAGAAAAAACCACACCCAGAGGTGTGGGTGTAACGTTAAAAAAACCCACAAACCAACACAAACCCAAAACCATGCAGTTTTATCACACCAGTGAATAGCTTTGAATTGCTTTTTTTAGTGACTTTTTGTCTGATTGGTGAATAATATACTTTAGATCATATTCTGCACTGTTTCACTCAATGTAAATCTTTTGACTGATTGCAACTGAGAACATAATTTGCCTCTTTAAAGATACCATTCTGGCTAACTCCTGCCTCTGGGCCTCTAGCCACTTTTCCAAATAGGCACTATTGCACAGATTCCATACAACACCCAGTGCTGCTACTCAGCTAGCAACAAAGCCACGTATTTACAATGAGAAGTTTGCTTTGTGATCACTTTTGGGTTTTACAGTGAGCAGTATAGTCTTAATACTTTGGAAACACCTGACCTTTTCTATTGCTTGTACTTTATAATAAAACTATGTATTTTGGTTTTAATTAGGGACCTCAATTAGAAAGAACTTGAGAATTAGCCACTATGAGTATGCAGGATGAATTTGCCATCTTCTCTGAAAAGAATACCAAAAAACCTGCTGAAAAACAGAAGGTCGAATTGATTATTCCAGCTGCACTTTGTAAGAAGCAGTGTTAAACATGAATCAGAATATTCTTTCTTAGGGTTGCTTGTGCAGATGGCTCTCTTGCCTACTGTTCAATAGAAATAAGGTGAATTTTCTTGAGAGAAATATTGAACTACAGAAGTGGAAAAAAAAAATCAAGTCAATAAGAACTATTTCAACCTTGAATCATGGATAAAGGGCAACCGTGAAAAAGACCATGTAAAAATTCCATTTTAAATTTTAAAAAAGGACCATGCAATGACATGGTAATTCCTTTTACAATGTTCTATCAGAAAGCTCAGATACATTTCTGTACTGTGGTCAGTGTCAAAGTGTATGTTTTGTACTGGGATTACTGTTGTAAGTACCAATACTTGAAATATCAATGGATTGTAAATAGATAGGAGAGGAAAAGGAAGGTAGGGAGAGTGATTTGTCCAGTGGTTACTTAGTGTACCTGTGATTGGTCATTAATATTGTTCTTATGTTTATTTATACTTCATCATACAGCATAATGGATGCTAGAATTTTGTCCTAGCTTGGCTCATCCAAGCCTGCCAGTGTTTTAGAGGCATTTGGACAATGCCATTAATGTGCTTTAACTCTCAGTCAGCCCTGAAGTGGTCAGGCAGTTGGACTGGATGATCATGATAGATAGGTCTCTTCCAACTGAAAACGTGTTCTATTCAAAGTGAACCTGCACTTCAGTAACAAGCTAACATACCAGGATTTCAGCATTATAATGGCTTAGTAATTAAACTTTTCTATATCACAATCTCATAGTTTAAATATAACTTCATATTTTCTGAAAAATGCCCAGACACTTAAAGCATGTTCAAACAAGTTCAGTCCTTAAAGAATGATTCTTTAGAAGGGTGAGAAATCCAAGACTGTAACTACCAGCTTCCTGAAGATATAAACGGATAGTGTCAAAATGTCTAAAAATTAAATGCTCCAATATAGAAGATATAAACTGTGCTGGGAGAATACAAAATTGTGGGACACGCAAAAAGACAAGTCCAACATCTATGTTTTCTAACAGTGGAAGAAACAGTCGCAAGCTTAATAGTACCACCCCACCACAAAGACTGCCTAGATTTCCCTCTGTTTATACCAGTATTTAACTCTTTCATATAATAAAGTAATAGAAAAACTATGATTCATAGAATTTCTTTCATCTGTCTGTCCAAACCAGCATCTGAGTAAGTATTTCCAAGCAAACAATAAAATAAAACTAGATGAATTCTCAGAGATAACTCATGAACTTTTCCTTTCCTTGAAAAGCAATGCAGAAAGTAATTGGTCTTTAGATCCACACATTCTGTTCTTTTGTTCAGGCAAAGAAATTGCTCTACTGACAATTACTATATCAATATGTGTACATCTAATAAAAAGCAACCAGTAGATTTAGAATATATTTTAAAAATATCAGATACACACAATCAGCTTCTTAGACATTATTAGAGAGCAGCTGTATTTCCTCAAGTATAACTACCAGGTAAATAATTTTCTGTAAATAGTACTTTTGAGAAAACTGCCTGCAGAAGATTTCTGAATAAGAAGAAAGGCAAAAATCACTACAGCATTTGCTTCAAATTATACAACCAACTAATTATCAAGTGGTGTCTTTCAATATGGAATAATTAATACAACTGAATAGCATACACAGATGGGTAAGAAAATTAAGCTTGTGAGTGAAATGTGAAAGTCAGTGAAGTCTGAAAGTAATTACAATGGAATTTTATTCCATTAGTTCTATATAGAGATATTAACTCATTTTCACCTCTGTCTCTAAGAATACAAGGCAGCACATTGATATACAATTTCACCTATTTCAAATAACAGGATTTTACACCGTTGTTAATCCAGGAATAAATGGAAAAGAAAAAAAAAAATCACCACCTTTCTTTACAATTGACAGGTCATGATTAAAAAAGGTCAAAAACTGGCATTTGCACGATCTGCTCTGCTCTGAAAATAACAGTATATTAAGAATGAATGATGGAAAAAATATCTTAAAAAACCTCAGCAAATGACAAATGAAGATGACCTATCATGAATCAGAAATTACCATTCAAAGCTGACCACTGTTAGCTGCAACAAGATTTGAGCCAATCAGTTGCTTCAAGAGCATATTTTGAGTGGTTTAATTCTTTTGCTGGACAGCACAGAAGATGTAGAAGGCTTTTCTTAACTACGTGTTGAACATTTGGCCTATTACCCACAACTCATCTGTCCATGTTCTTTTATTGGCATCTTCTATGAAATCTGAACACCAAAGCTGAACGCTTCTCTAGCTTCCACTGATATCACTGTAGCAACAATAAGCAGCTGTCAGGGAATCAAAGTGTCTGTGATTACTGTTTTGGAGACAGATTTTTTTAAAAAATCTTGAAACACATTTCATTTAAAAATTGCAGACACTTAAAAGTCTTGCAGGAAATTACTATTGCATCTACAGCATTCTTGCAAGGTTTTGCACCAAGGCAGGAAGACATGGTAAAAAAATAATTAAGTACCAAAAGATAGGCAAACAATAGATTATAGTGAAACTAAAATAGACAAAAACATAATTTCAGTGATGGAATAATCCCAGCTATACTCAAATAACTCCCACCAGTTTAAGCTGATACAATTTTAGTCAGTAGAAGAAAGTGAGCCACTATTTTGGTAAGTCATTCTGAAAGTCCCAATAGATGTGTGTCTGAATCACTCAACGTGAAAACTTTAAAAGAAGAAATGGTCCAGGATGAGTTAACACCCACTAAGAGCAACTTCTGATCATAGTTCAATTTCAACTGCAGTTCCTAAACAGCTTGAAAAATAGGATACCTTCCCCATTGGGTATATTCTGTGACAGAAGAAATACACATTTGCATTTCCTAAAGTTAAATGAAGCACAGCTACACAGACTTTGTAACAATGAAAGTAACTCTAATCTTGAAAGTATAAACATAGATATCTATATATACATACTCTAGCAGAGATCCTATCTCAAGCATTTTGTCTTGAGAAGGATTGGAGATAAACTGCTCTGGTAGCTCTTTTAGTTATGCTTTATATTGAAAGATCAGAAGCATGGTGCATTCAAGTAAGCATTGTCAGTATCTTCAACTCATGCAAACTATTATTCAGAAAATAGTGTTACCCTGAAAAATATTGTACTGTCAAATTGCAACAAGCTAGGTTCTTAAAGCAAAAGAATTTAATGACAAGGTATTATACTCAGAAATTTATTGCAATAATGAAATTGCTTGCTTCTATTTGGAATTATAACAAAGCATTTTTAGAAATGACAGGAAAACACTGGAGTCTTATACTAGAGTGTTTGTGTGAAAGAAAAGTAGTAATTTGGAGGACTGGCAAAATAGTACTGTGGAATGACATTTCTGATCAAACTGTAAAGTGCTGGTTAGTATCTCGTTAACTTCACTACTATGGGAAGAAACCCTTCCTTATCAATGTCTAGATAAAATCATCAATTTTTATATTTTTTTTTTTTTACTTAATGTTATAAACAAACTATAACATAGTAATTTCATAAGTGTTGGCATATTTCCCTTCCCTCACAACAGAAGAGAAACTGCTCTTATGTCCATTCATCACCATTTAAATGAAGAGGGCAAAGATATTAGTCTGATAAATTTAAGAGCCATATTCATGATAAAAATACACAAATTATCAGCAGAAAGATGTTACACATTAATGGTGTCCTCAAGTAACCTTCTGTAAAGCTTCCTGAATAACTGTGACATATCACTACTTCAAAGATTAGGCAACTGAACATATTTTTGCACCAATTTGCATAACAGAATACGTTTGCATGCAATTCCAAGCAAGTCTGTTAGATTTTTAAACTGTGAATTTAATAATTAAGACACTCCTTTAAGCTTCTGATGTAGCTGAAATTGCTTCCATTCTAAGAAACAAAATTAATAGAATGAATCCTGCTTTAATCTACATTTTCAGGCTTTTATGACCTTAATGTTTTATTTAAATTAAAATTTCTGCAGAGGAGCCTGAAGGCTCCACAAATTATTGTAAAATGTAGAGAGGTAAATGTCATTTGAGCAGCTAAATGAGTAGGCATTGTACTTGGTCAGGCCTGTGTTCTCACTGAGCTCTGCACTTGTGTAATTCTGGCCTCAACCCAAAGAACTCAGTAAGATTTCACATATTGAGACAATCATTTACTTATTCATGAATATCTTTGTAAATGTGTAAACGTATCTATGAAATGTGGGGGAGGAAGGCCAAGAGTGAATGTGTTGGGCTTGATCCTGCAAACTCACGAGCACATCCTTCACTTTATACCCATGAACAGAGCTGCTGCAGGAGCAGTCACAGCCACAGCCAGCCCTGGGGAAGAGGAAATGAGAGCCTGCCCTTAACTAGAACAATGGGGACTGCATGTTTCCAGAGCTAAGAGGCAGGGATGAAAAAATGGTAGCAGAAAGGATTTCTTCAGAAGATTTTCCTATTTTTGGATATGAGGAGAGTTATCTCAGGAGGCACAAAAGATGACCTGACAGATCATTAAGACAGTCCTTTCACAGACTGCAAGATGACTGGTAAATGGCCTCATGACATACTCATGTCACTTAATGCAGACAAGTATTTTCTTAAGCTGCCGCAAGCGTGCAATGGCAAACCATAGGCCTGCAAAAGGGCCCAGTACCAAATAAATAGCGAAGGGATTTGCACACATTGAGGCTAACTGATTTCTAAGGCTAAATTTTATTACAACAGCCATTAAGCCTCGTGTTTCTTCACCACAGCTACTTTACTAGTGATTGTAGGAGCAACCATCTTCGTGTCTCATAAGGGCACTGACTGGACTCGTGACTGACCTATATTCTTCCACCATTTCACTATGCCCCTCTCCAACCTCCTGTTGGGATTCCTGTGCCACATAGCACATGGCACTAATCAGCAACATCATGTCACACAGAGACTCTTTGGCATCAATGTTCCTGTTAAAACAGTTAAAGATGTCTCCTTGCTCATGCAAAATGCAGTGATTTCCAAGCATGTCTACGACACTAGAACTCAAAGCATTGTCACTGCTATACCAGATATCTCACAGTGCCAGGTACAACTCCAGCTACATTTATAGTAGAAATCCTCCCACTGAATTTAATACTAAAATACATTCCTCACTAAAATAAAATACCTCATTCAACACCAGAGGACAAGTGGATTAATAAGGATGTGTTTTTAAAGATACTGAGGAAAAACTGGTTTGAGGTTACAAGCAGTACCTCAGAAAGTTCTTCTCTGAGACAACAAGCAATTGTTTAAAACAAGTGGAGCAGTTCTGACAGATGTAGTGTTGCAATTAGATCACCAACCTGGTAAGAGGGAAGCTCATCCCCTCTCCACAGCAGCCTGCGAGTTATTATCTGTCTCTCTCAGAGAAGAGCTGTAAGTATGGATTGGAAGATCACAAATTCAATGTGCAATGGTCAGAGCTTCCAGTCCTCACATACTGTAGTCAGAAATTCAACCCCGAGCCTGAGGAAACTAACCAAGTGTTGATGTCATTCTGTTTTGCTGAAAAGCTTCAATTTTTATAAAGAGCTTTCCAGTGAAAACAGTACAGTAAGAATAACTAATTAGCACCTATTTAGTGCGTTGTGAATGCACCATAATGACCACTCTCCATTTTGTGTATGAAACCAGCTGAAAGAATCTCAATATGTGAAAAACAGAAGCTTGGAACACAGTAGTTTGAAACATGAAAAAAAGTGTTGCTGAAATCTTTACCCTATTAAGATATAAGTAACAAAGATAAACATATACTACATAGCAAGCAACAAGCATGAACTTTCATCTCTTTGTGGGAAATCCTATGGACGGTGAATAAACCCATTGAGACCATTGCAGGAACTCATGCCGTTCCATTTGGGAAAGCTTTCTTTCATCCCAATAATTGTCAGTATATTCTTTCACAATATTTTCCCCCTGTATACCTGCAGCTAACAGCAATTTTTAAAGCCACTCAGTTGTTTAAATACCAGGCTCAACAGGGAAAGTTGTCATTTAGAAAAATAAAATTCATCAGTTAAAGTTGGCACTTTTCTTGCTAATTCTTCCCCTATAGTCCCAACTTACGAGTGGTTATTCTCCCTTCTTTTCAGATCCTTCTCTAAGTTCTCTCATCTGGATTTCAAAGTTAGATGATCAAATGTGCAGAGAGGCACCTAATTTCTCACAGGCACTTCTGAAAGCTCCTGACTGGGTCTACAGTGAACAATTTTCTTTCTCTTCCCCAGCCCCCACCCTTTTTCTGGTCTTTGATCTTTAGAAAGCACAAACGCCATTACAGTGAATAAAGTCATAGCCCACAGAGTCAATCCCCCACTATTTACCTCTTTCCTCCCTGCCCCCCTTCACGACCAAGACTCCAGCACAAGCAAGCCAGTGAAGTTGGGCTAAGAGACAGCAGCAGGTATCATCAGCACTGTGACAAATGAGAATGTGTGTCAGGGGAGACTGTTTAAACAAACAGTTGGATGCTTGGGAACGCAGACAGAAGACCTAAGATCTTGCTTTTTTTTTTTTTTTCTTTTTCTTTCCCTCTCTGTCTTCAAAACAGAAGATTAAGTTTGCTGTGAACATGAGCTGATGAAAAGAATTCAAATAGTGCTTTGAATAGTGCCACTGGGAGCGTCACAGGAGAATTACAAATTGCTGCTGGAGACACCAGTCTCCCTTTACAGAAAGTTAACATAAAAGTACACATATCTTCTTTCTATAAGGTACTAACTTGTAAATTAACCTTTAATGGAGTATAAATGATGTCCTGAAAGAACTGCTTATGCAGCTATATTTATGATCTAGAAAATTGCAAATATTTACAAGATTATAGGTGTTAATGGTCTGTCAAAAATGTTTGTATATTGTACATACATTAAACCTCAGTTTAAGACCACCCTGCTATAAAGACCACCCCATTTCTTGTCCCATATAGAATTTCACTTTGATTCCATATATTCCATTCCTTATAACGAGGCTAGGCCCCAGCATAACACCCAAACCACTCTAGACAAGGAACTTCTCCTCCATAGGATCCAATTATTTACTCTCTGTTCCCAGAACCTCTGTGCTGCTCTCTGCTAGCCAGTATCACCATTCTCATTCACCTTCAATAACAGACCTGAAGAACATTCCAAGTTGCTCCTCTGCTCATGACACACTCCAAAGGCAAAGCAAATCTGGAGGGGGTAGTCAGATACAGATGTAACAGAACCAAACAGTACTTCACTGCAAAACAAGCAACAACTACGCCTTCCAACACTTCTGCCTCGGTTTCCCCACTCTGGTATAAGCCAGTCACACTTTTTAACAAAGCATCTTTAGCATCACTGCATCCTCCTCTAAGGAACATATTTACTGTTCAAACACAGGTCATCAATAAAGAAAACAGATAAACCAAACCCTGCTGCCTGGCCTCTCTCAAGACCTCTGTTTCCAAGGGCTTCTGCTGCTGTCTACACAGCAGGTGTACCCAGCAAGGCTTTTCATCTCGCTGGTAGAGCAAGCCCCTTTCCCTGACCCAGCACTTCTACAGTAGCCCCTATTCCCCACAGCTCACTCTCAGCTAAGCTGCTTGTTGTTCTTTTATCTCACCCCCTGGGTGCAGCTAATTAATCACATGTGGGTACACACCCAATTCCTTAATACAAAATTCTCCCCCTGTGGCTCAGTAAAATTCAAACTTTTCATTTTCTGAGTTTCTTCTTTCACTAAAACCATTATTTAAACTATAATTTTCCTTACAACGATTTTTAATTGAGATTTTCTACCAGTGCTACAGTGAAATAAAAAGAAAACATCCTCTCTTTGAGTTAAGAGAAAATTCTATATTTGTCTCCAATTTAATTTTTCTCTGATTTCTTCTAATTTGTCCTCTGATCTATTAGAGCTTCTTTTCTGGGCAACTGAGTAACTTTGTGTCAGGAATTGGATTCAGACTTCTGAATAGAAATTTTCTGCTAACACTGTCAAATAAAATCAATTGGAATTTGTCAGTTGTGATAGTGAGATTTCAGGAAGGTCAAAGTTCAGATTTTGAAAAAGGAAAAACTTTTTCTGGAATGTGCATAACTAAAACCAGTTTCTTACTCAAAAGATGCTACAATTTTTAATACTTGCTTTAGAACATCAGTGAATTCACGCATAAATACAGCTGGGGAAAAATAAATATTTTAGGAACAAATACTTGGGCCTCTGCCCAGGTTTTATTACAACAGATTATTTTCTTTTGTAATTTATCATTTGCTGTACATTACCTAGCTCAATGACTGAAAAAAAGAGTTCTTCTTTAGGATAAAAAAGTCAAAGGAAAACTTGAAAAGGCTCTGTTCTCACTGACCTCATGCACATTTTTATTGATATCAAATTGCTCATTTTTTTGCCTTGCCATTTTCATTTTTATGCCTGCTGGGTCAGATCTTCAAATGATGTAAACTGGCATAGACCTAATGGTTTCAATGAAACTATCAGAGCTGAGGATCTGGCATTAATTATTGGGGATTTGCTGTTATCCAGGGAGATAATGTAAAAGCAGTTCTTCTAACTTTGAAACAGAACTATCTGTAAGCTGACTGTAGAGATATGTCTTAAGTGAACTGCTATTAGGAAAACATTAACTTCTAAGACTTTATGTAGATCTTCAAATTATCCAATTTTTTTATGCTGTAATCTGAATCAATAGAATAAAAATTCAGTTCCTCACAAATTATGAAACATTTTCTTAAAAATACAGAATTTACTTGGACGGCTCAATGAAATGATGCCATTTCAATTTTAGTGTTGTTTTACAAGGAATGGGCTGGCTTAGATCAGTTTGGCTGCTAATAAACAGCACAGGAAACAAAGCTCATATCTACTTTTTGGTTTTCAAGCATTGTATTTGACCTATTTTTTTGGCTGGTATAACCAGACACATTACCAGGATCCCAAGTATTCCTCTCACCTTGAGTGCACAGTTTCAATGAGTCTTCTCGAAGTCATCTTACAAGATCAGTCAGGCAAAAGGGGTTTTTAGACAAGTCCCCAGATAAACTTCAGAAATTTTTATAGTCCTACAGGTTACCTTCTATTTTTTGGGCATCCACTGTAGAGATGTAGGGCTCTTGATCTCTATCAGATCAATGAAAGGGTTTGTTGCAAGCAAACACTGTAGATGTCATACAGCTTCTGTGCTTCTAACGGGTATTGCTCACGTTAAACGAAAGCATTATAAACACTGTATTTAGAACTCTGCTATAGAATTACCAAAACCTCCATAGGATCATGAGTCTGGGTCAGTGAACTTTGAAGAATCTAATGTTAGCTTTCAAGGACAAAGACAAAACTCCAAGGTCTCTGACTACATATCTGAGATGCCTCTTAATTTTCTCTGATCATCAGAGCACCGAGCTATAAATTTCCATAAATATAGTAGGGTTTCTTGCTGCCAATACTCATACTGGAAGAATATTTTTCACCAGAGGGAAACATCCTGATTTACCATATGTAAATAAATGTGTTTGTGGCTAATTATTTTGAGTTTTCCCCCAGTATTCTTATTTGGAAGTGTATATCCAACTTTGGTGTCTTCCCTCTTGATACTTCTACAGAGAATGATCATGGACCTTGAATCAATTAGTTGATTTAAACAGAAGTTAAATGTTTTTGTGGATCTGAGCCTTCATGTTCCTGCATTCAACTTTTTCCTCTGTAAAAGAATAAACAGTCCTTCTTTCCTCTCCTCTGTATGTTCATGCTCAGACTGTAAATTCTTCAGGGCAAGAATTCTGTTAATAAATATTGGTTTAGTGCCTACTACAATGGATATCTGCTCGCAGTGGGGTACTACTATACTACGAAAAAAACCCCAGTAAATATTACTGACAGTAAAAATACAGCTCATCGACTAAAGGTGCATGAAAAGAATTTTTTCCTGTAGGACATCAAAGTTCTTAAAAATTCATATGTCAAGCATTGCCATCTGAACTAAATTAGTTTTGTAGAACTAAGATTTCATGGCAAATAAAAATAGTATATCATCTTAATAAAAGCATCATGTGCAAAGGGAAAATAAAAGCAAGAAAGATATAATTTTATAGTACTTGCACAGTTCTTCTTACTCTGACCTGAAATTCAAAACTACCAAAAGAAGCACCCATCAACAGCCACATAATCAATCTGCTGCAAAGCTGGTGCTGGTCTCCAACTTATTTGATACAAAGGACAGTGGAAACAATAGGAAAGTTTGCAGGAGTGTAGTAAATAACTCTAATGCTTTGAATTGTAAAGGGTAAGCAGCCTACCAAAAGTATTTATCAAAGTCATATTGGGGAAAAGAAGCATCACCAAACAGAACAGTGCAAGCCAGATGCTTGGAGATTAAATGGGGTCAAAAATGCAACCCTAATTTTCATAACATCCTCATAAAAATTCGCAGGAAACTTTCTGAACCTGCTATGGAAGAGATTTTTTTTGAAAGTTAAAGGGGAGTTGCAGAGTGAGATTCTACTGAAAGGTCAGAATTACAGAGGAAGGGAGAAATAACCTGTTCATTAAATAAAACTAAAGAACATTAAAGTCAATACAGAAAAATGGCTAAAAGTAGCTGACAGTTGTGTCTAGACTTGTGAAATCAGATTTACATCTTTCAATTTGCACTTGTGTTGAAGGTTGAGATTGGAGTCAGATCTTTAACCCATTCGGTGTAGGAACTGGAATTATTCCATACAAAGGAACCAACATACTTGGCTTCTGTGAACTCCCCAGACTTGCCCCTAAATATAATAAAATATAAAGTAGAATAAAATGCTTTCTAATATTTACAGCTCCTTTCAGCCATTGTGTCAGTCCCCCTTTATTACTGCACATCATCTGCTCAGAAAACAGAAATAATATAATTGAAAATTAACACTATAGAGATTAAAATGGTTGGTATTGAGTGTTGAAGCTACTCTGAAGCATAGAAAAATGTTTAGCTGTATTGATGTTTTTAATATTTCTCTGTAAAATCTCAAATTTCAATGAGAGTTCTCACAAAAAGTTCATATTTACTTTTTTACTTGTTACACAATGAGTTGAAAATGAAACAAGCAAAAAGAGATTTTTCTCTCTACTTTCAAGTTTAGAAATTTTAGACCAAAACATTTTTGAAATCCTCTGAGACCTTCCAATTTGGATTTGGGTTTTTTTCTACATTAGACAACAAAATTCAATTCAAAATCAGCTCTTCACCTCTAAAAATTCTTATACCAATCAAGATGACTTGTTGCTTGTGCTACCTCAGGAGTTTTGAAGCAAGTGCTATTATTTTTTGTTGCATATGTAATAGATGTCCCTATTCTTATTTTCTCACTAGGACTAGAGACCATACGATTCAAAATACAGAAAATACCTGAATTTTGTCAACAAGGGCTCACAATCAGACCAGTTAGTGGTGCACAAAACTCAATTTCCAGACAAATTTCTAGAAGTAGAAGTGCTTGTAGAATGTTGATACAATATTTAACCTACAAGATTGCAATTGCATTACTGATAACCTATATTTTCACATATCTGTGCACTCTGGTAAATCATAATTCAATATATCTTAAATGTAACAAATGATGAAGCCCGTTAGAAATTAAAGGAAACAGATTTTTTTAAGTCCTCATGATGCCCTTTAGCTCCCATTCAAGAAGTCATCTGACATTTTCACTTACCACTAACAGTTCTTGTGCCAGCAGGACTATGACAGTGCCCAAAGCAATGACAGGCATTTAATTTTCAGACTTTGATATTGCAAAACAATGCAGCAAAGAGAAATGAACTTAACAAATTGGTTGACAATTTTCTTTTAGACTCTTCCCTTTCATTTCTACCATACCAATCTACCTCCTGCTGACTTGCAAAAGAAACAGTGTAATTAATTTGCTTTAGTGGACAGTGAAAGAATACAAAATGCAAATATGGGAACCATAGCTTTGGTGTATTTTGGCTGACAGTTTAATCTGTAATTATTATCTGCCAACAATTTGCACAAAAGTGTAATTTCTAATGCAAATGAATTCTTGGAAGAGCAGACAGACATTTTAAACAAGTAAAAATCAGCCATATCTGAACATACTGGCCATACTCTTTTTCTAAACAGGAAATTTAATAAGTTGATTTATTGATAGGACATGCAGTATAAATAAACCCTGCATGGGAGTGACTACACAATGCAATTTATCTTCATCAATGATTAAAATAATCTACCATACTTGTAAAGGTCATCTTTCTTCTTCTACAGAAATTTAAGAACAAATTTTCTTCTGCATTTCAGAAGAAAAGTAATTCCTAAATAATACTGCAACAGAAGCACAAGTTGCAACTTTCTCCTAAATTTTCAAAGCCACTATGGCTGTAGAGCCTGGTAATGTTTTGTGTTCCTACAGCCTATGGATGAGTCTATACTCAGGGCTACCCTATGCAAATATGATCCATGTATCACATATATGGTAAGTCTAAAACTTCTGCAAGTCACCAGACCTAGTGCACACATGCTGCATGGACTGCCTGTTCATGATCAGATACCTGATGAAGTATGTTGGATAAATATGCAAGCTTGAAGTTAATCTAAGGCACATGCAGATAAAGGCTGGCGTGCCAGATGCACTTTCACTGACAGTAGAGTTGACTTGAGGTGTTTCTACCTTCTCTCATCTCTAGTTCTGTCCATACAGTGACAATTCAGTGCCCTGTGTTCTGCTGTAGCAGCTGTGATAGCAGCTAAACGTAAGATATATATATATATATATCTATATCTCACAGGGGTTCCTGTGATAAGTCCAGACTGAAATGTGTACAGATGCTATGCAGCACCTGTGCAGCCAGCTCAACACCTTGAAAACATCCTGCCAGACCTTCTGTATGGGGTATAATTGCTGTGCACAAGAGGAACAGAACAAATCTGTGCATGCAGGGAAAAAATATACAGAGCTTGCGGAGCAGGTCAGATGCTTCCTGAAAGACTTGACTTAGCGAGTACAGCCTGAATTGAAAGAATATGTGGTAGGGCAGGTCTGTCCAAAACTTCTGGAAAGTGTTGGAGCTGTTGTAGGCAGACTGCAACTCTGTAGTGCATGCACACTTAAACATTTCTTGAAAGAACCAGCTTACTGCAGCATGGAATGCAGTCACTGATGCTCCAGTTGGCCTGCTGTGTTACCAGAAATCCTGGTCAAATATTTGAATGTGTCAAAATCTTGGAAGCTGAAGTTTTGAGCCAGAAAGAGGAGAATCTGGAGGTGTCGTATCCCATATTTCTTCTTCAGTAAACTCCTGTGTGAAGAATTGTGTCCCAATTTAAATTCTTGAGTCAGTGTAATGGCTATAATGTTAAAACATGTAAATTGTGTCGTCTGACACATGACCCAAGTACAATCTAAACATTCCCATACTGGAATTGTGAGATAGTTTACATGTATACAACATGGACAATGTTTCTTGTAGCTGTGGGATAAGTCATCTCTCTCCCTGTATCCTTTGCTACACTTGCCCTGCAGCATAAAGGAAGCAGTCTCACTCCTCCTCTCACTACAGAAAATATTCAGAATTGCCATTCCACCTTGCATGCTTGATTCAGAATATGACCAAATTTCTCTTTTTTTTTTTTACAAAAAAAGACAGCTTATAAGATGAACATGGCATACCAGGGAAAAGAGTCCACTGAGGTTATGACTTCAGCTTAAAAGCTGATGCAAGTTAATTGTTCTTGAAGCTAAAACAGCCTGAAAAGAGGTTTCGTTTGACAATCATCTCTAAATCAAAAAACTTGGCTGCACAGACCACTAGTTTACAGTCCTTGCCTACTTCTGTCCGTGAAGCAACCAGACATGCAACTTTGAACCTATCATATGCACAGAGGAAGCAAAGAGATGACAAACTCATCATTTATGCCAAATTCATTTTGCCTGATGGGCTATTTTGGTGCTAAAATACAACTGAAATAATGGTCTCTGCAGATAAAATTAGAAACCTGATACTACGCTTGCTAAGTAATTTGCTATACCTGCCCATTCAACCTACCTACTTAAACCTTTGGTGGTGCTTATTGTCACATCCAGGGTAGATGGGCTCAGATTTCAAGCAGTGGTAGAGCTAAGCATAAAGATGGAGAAGCAGTGTGGAATAGTGGATAACACGCTGGGTTTGGGAGTAAGGAGACTTCGTTTCTATTCTTGTTATATGACCGTGACCAAGTCGCTTCCTGTTTCTCTGACCCCTTCCACCCTCATCCATCATCTGTCCACACAGCAAGCTTTCTTTCTTACATGCAATACCTAATAAAATAGGGCCTGTAGGTGATTCTGTAACACAAATAATATCTGTACAATGCTTCTTGCCTGTGTTTATTAAGACATGTTCCCTTCATGATATTGTTTATGATTCAAGAGATGGCAACATACAACCAAACTCACAGAAGACATTATTATCATAATTCCCAGTAGCAAAACAGTCTCACAAGGCTTTTTGTTTCCTTTGTACTCTGTAAATTTTCTAGGACATACCAAATAGAAATAGATTTTTCAAGCACAATTGATATATTTTACTTCAAAGTGTGTGGAAAAGTTGGTCTCTGGCAATGTATCTCACTACTTTGTCTACTGTTCTTTACCCATTTGTTAAACTCACTATTTCATGTATCATTCTTCTATTTCATATAGTGTTTGCTTTATGGAAAAGACCAACAGGACTTACTGGTACTTGAGAGTTTAATTTTCTCAAACAATTTGCAACTTTTATCAACAATGCAAAAAGGGAACAGAAGTTATATTCAAAGTGAATAAAGTGAATACAGTAAATAAAGACTGATCTAAGAACTGTATTACTGCTTTCTAAAAAATCTGAACAGTAAGAAAAATGGGGAAAAGAGTATGAAAGAGAATCGGAGCTTGTTCACCATTGTCTGAAGACCAAAAATACAATTTTTATTACACACATACTTAACTATCAGCTGCCATACTGTCTTTTTGGAGCTACATGCCAGCTCTGATCAAACTGTAGAACACCATGGAAAACAGCTGGCAAATGTAACACACACTCCTTGGTTAAAGTTCATGTCATCGGCAGAGTAAAATGCATAGCGCTAAACCCTAAAATGTGTTTAGCATTCTGGTCTTAACCCTGGAAAGCATTAAGCACATGATTTTCTTTAACCCCTCAGAAGTCTAAGTAGTTCCACTGAAAACAATAGGACCACTTAAGTACTAAAAATTAAGTGGAAACTCAGGTGAGGCTGAAGCACAGCTAGGCAGTAGCACTAGTTCTGTGAAGGGGAAATAATGTTGCTACAAGTAGACTGGATAAACTCACATGGCAGGGGTTAGACTTCAGTTAGTACTAGTTAGGTCAATCTTGCTTATATCCCTGATATTATAAACATTAGTAAGAGTCTAACAAGTCAAATAACATTTAAAAATTTTTAAGCCAAAGGTTTTTTTGTGAGAAGAGCTCAGTTTCTTGAAATGTACAGCTTTTAATGGCACTGAGAAGAACAATCATCTTTTATCTGATAATAAACATGAGAATAAAATGATACAAACCTAAACTTAAACTAATGAAAAGTCTATGCTGTTTCATGTGCTGCCCATAGTGTCCTATGTGTTTTGGTTGGATTAATACATTCTATCTCCCACTAGCCTCATACCTGAAATTTAAAAAAAAAAAATAATCCTAAAATTTATCACTTAATACCCCACTCAAGCAAATGTCATAATTGGAAATCTCATAAAATCTCTTTTTAAAACATAGCCTCCTTAGAAGGTAAGACTATTTTACATGTTTGCATTTAAGAAGTAGAAAATAAAGCTCAGCACAGCCATTTAATGGGAACAATCTTAAGGCTTGTCCACACAGGAAGTTCAGCTAAATTAGCTGAAAGGTGTGAATTTAAAGTGCATTAAGGTAAAGTGAACTACAGTCACTTGACTTCTGAATGAGAACATTCACACCAAGCTTTAATGCACTTTAACTAATATATTTTAAAATCATATCTTTAGTTAATTTGTCTTAACTTCCTGTGCAAACAACTCCTCTCTAGCACTTACTGAGAGCCACAATATAGATTGATGTGGCTGTATTTATAAATATGCCTATTAACCTTAAGACTTGAGTCAATAAAACTTGGGATGTTAAATAAAAATAAGAAATATGTCCTTGCATGCACTTCCTAATGCAATGAGAGTGCAAATAGTCCCAGTGTTCCTAGTGCAAGCATAACATTAATTTGGCCCTAATTTGTATAAAAGTATATTAACTACTCAGACCCAGATTAAAAAAAAATCATTTGCATATTGTAACTATGTTATGAATTAATTCCTGAAACAAATGAAATGTAAATAAATAGAAAAGAAAGCTATGTCTTATTTAAATACAGCACATATGTTGAGATTCACCAAGGGCTAAATATAAAGGATTTATATTTGAATTCACTTTAAAAAAGGCAAGGAAAAAAGGCTCTAAAATTCTTTTTCCTAGGGATGTCTGAAAGTCATGGTTAGAAAGGATGCCTCAAATTATCCAGAGAAAGCAAAACAAGACTTTGCCTCAGATAACCTGCAAAATCAATACTAACTGTGTTTTTGCTGCCACTGCTCAAGCTAAAAAAACCTTTTCAGAAGCTGCTCTTGTAGAAAGAGAATAGAGATATACTTAACACCCCATGTATATTTACAGAGTGATTTAGTGCTCTGACAAACCAGGGAACAATGGTCTGGCATAACAACCAGTGTTCAAAGACTGCTTTTGTGTTCTACAGACTGACACAGTGAGCTCAGCTTCCAGGAGTCTAGCTTGGAAAAAAATATGTCCTTTGCAAGAGCAGGAAAAAAAAATCTGTTTTCCAACCAGGCTGGCAGACTCATTGTGTGTTCTCAGTACAGAGGCGACCCTGGATGCAGCCCCACATGTTCTCAGTCTTACATAGGATCCTCCCAATTCCCCATTAGCTAGCCTCTAAGTCCTACCTCTCTCTTCAAAAACTGATCAACAGCACAAATTTAGTTCAAAAGGAAAATGTAATAGTGTAGAGACAGTTTTTGTACTGATGACTTAGAGAATGGGATAGTGGTCCATGAAAAAGATTCTCTTTCAAAAGAGGACTGCTAAAATAACAGCCTGATAGTTGCTAAAGCAGAAACTTCTTATGAAAAAATATGCTGTTCAGCATATACCTTCTTTTTTAGTTTATCAATTCACAAAAAACATGACCTGATTCGAGCACTAGATGTTCTGATTGACTAGGCTACAACAGAAGAGAGGTAAAAGGATATCTAGCAGGTGGTATATAAATAAATATTTGCATCAGCTTTCATAAATATTTTGAAATGCTGAGTATTCTCAGAAAAATTTTAGCTAGTTAACAGAAGAGCTCTATTAGTTAACAGCTTCCTTAAGTGATAATTTTGCTCTTACAGTTTTACACAGTAACACAAACTAAGAGTATGGTATTAACACAGGTGGCAAAGTTACAGCTATTTACAGTTCAGCAAAATGTAGGTGACTCCTTGCCCAGGCATCCTTGTGCTATGCACTGCACATTACAGACACCGGGTGATGAGAATATTCAGGTCTGTTTGATAGTTTTTTCTGAGTTTTGACTGTTGTTATAGACAAGACACAGCCTTATGTTTTGAATCTACAATGCTCTTTTAGTTCCTCATGTTTTCTGATTTCACCTAACTGGGTAGCCCATGCACTATCCTTGAGCACTCAGTACTAATACATCCTCTGGACAGGTTTCCCATAGCTCAATATTCTGCGCTATGTGCTGCCAAAGCTTTTAAATCATGGTTCATTTGCATGATGAAAGCCAGTCACAAACTTTAACTTTCATACATAAACCAGGAAGGCGAACCATTAGGTCAAGAGTCACAGTCAGAGGCAGTAAGAAGCTGTGTGGCAAAAATCAAGCTACTTGTCCCATAGCCCCTGTTTGTGTGGTATCTTACTCCTCTCACATCTCACTCAGTACCTCCCCTTCATTTCCAACATGTTCTCTTCAGAGCCCTTCCTTCTATGTCATAGGCTTTTTCTCCTGGACTTATTCTATGTGATAAGCAAGAAGCAGCTCCCATCTCTGATGCTGTTTGCTATGTCCTTCTCTTCCCCATCTTTGTAGTTTACGGAGTGGAGAAGTTTGCATTTCACTTTTTAACTATTTCTCCCTCAAGTTAACACCAAAATACTGCTATCTACAAGAACTGAAAAGTGGGAGCTAGGGGAGATCCAGACCCTGCTCAGACTAGGCTTGACTCAGCAGAAGAGGGACATAAATCAGGGTGATAATGTAATCTGTAGAAAGTTGTGCATCAATCGATCATCCCAGAGATCACATCCTAAAAATACAGGAAAACATTAAAACAGCAAAAACATTAAGAGAAAATGCACCTGAGACAGGCAGACATGTCTAATTTATCCCATCAAGCTATGAGCTAAAACTTTAAATTCAGTGATTATGCCTAGGACATTTAAATGGCTTTAAATTAGAAGTCTAGCAGAAGTATTTTTCTAATAATAAGCCATTAATTCTGGCAGTTTCAGACTGTCTGAATCTAGGTGTATAAACTGTAGCTGCATCAATCAGTGCTGTGTGTCTGGCTATTTCAGGCATTCCTTGTTAGTGTAAAGAAAGAACAGTTTGTCCACCAAGCACAACAGCAGCTGAGATTCCCGTTGATTGATAACTAAATGTGCCGTAGTGAAAATATATTCAGAGAGAGCTGAAGAAGCAGGCACAGCAAAGATGTAATGGGGGCGGAGGAAGGAGAGATGAAATTGGCCACAACAGGAAATTCCTTCTCATGAGTCTTCCAACTAGCTGACAAGATGGATTTCATTTCTGCAGGTAACAGTGCCTTTATATTTAATCTTCAATGTCTGTAACCATGCAAATTCTTCACTACTCTATATGCAAGCTCATTTACTGAAAAGTTGTTCTTCTTCAGGATATTTCTCCATTACATTAGTACTGCTTCACATACAGAATCCACTGATGTCAGCAAAATCTATGTGTAAAGAAAACCTATATAGAAAGGGAAGTTATTCTGCCAGTTGGAGCCCTTTATCGATCACAATGAGGAAGCTGGAAATTTCTGAAGTCTAAAGTAGTTTATCAGGAGGCCTGTAGTATTTATTTCCAGAGAACCAATGATTTTGCTGTTAAAAATTGGCAGAAGTTGACAGATGCCACAGTCTTTAAGTTGAAGAACTTCATTTTAAAAGCTTTACAATTCCAGCTAGGAAAGGAATATTTTCTGCTGTAAACGTCAGTATTGGTGTTATACACAGTGACAACTAAAACTGATTTTCCAGTTTGGTGAAAATTTCAGGTTTTGTGTTCTCAGCCAAATGTCTGTCTGAACTTCTGAGCTTTGACTGTCTGAAAAACAAGCTAGAAGTCTCAGAGCAACAGATTTCCACCATTTGCAAACTGTGAAAAATCCAGGCTAGAAAGCTTGACAAAATTTGGCCCAGATCCTGCATATGTAGATCAAGTAGGTGAACATCACTACAGAGTTGATCACACATTTGAATTTCCTGTTACATTAGTCGCTTTTCTAACATTCATTTGATCAGTATGGAAACACTTTTTTTCCTCCTATGCAGTAAAATATTAAAAGTATGCATTTAAATTTAAACAGACAGTCTTTCTGTCAATGACATAAAAGTTTAAAGTGCAATAAATACTTACTGAGAGGCAGATAATCCTCTCAGCTTTATCTGCCATGCTGTTTAGCTCTGTTGGAAGACGTAGTGAGGAGTACAGTCACCCTACCTTCATTTACATATCGACACCCATAGTAAGTGCTTTATTGCCAAAGCAGTGAGGCAAGCATCTCAGAGTAACGGAAATTGGTTAAACTGGGATGTCACCTACCTCCTCTGAGGTGAGTCTGGACCCCCATTTTGTCAGCTAAGCTAGGTGGTGCAAAAACCTTCTGCAGTGAAAGCCAATTACAATCCAAAGGACTGAACCATGAATTCACAGGTGTATCTGAAAACAAACTCAGAACAATCTTTCCATTCTTAAATACCTTTTATGAAATGCAGATTTCTTGGTGATAGTTGAAGATTTTAGATGCAATTGAAAAAGATACTTGAAAGCATGAGTCTCTTTATGAGTACAAATTAACACAGACATTTCAGCACAATTAATCTGCTTATATTAGGCATGGGCTGAGACCTGAAAGGGGAAGAGCTTTAAATACAACATCAAGGATGTAATTTTAAAATGGTTTTATAGTAATAGCCAGATTCAGAGCTCAACTTTTCAAGGAAGAAAACTGGGAAAATAACTATATTGAATTAGTTTTCACCTTGAAAGAGAAGTGGCCAGTAGGAACACTCCTCCATCAAGACAGCTTATTTACAGATGACAGTCAAGCTTTCATCCTTATTCCAGTTCATGACTTTGCATTCTCATTTTCTCTTTCAAGTTCTCCAGTGTTATCTTCTCCAGTCAGTTGTAAAAAACACAAAATAAAATGATGTGGCAGAGGTTTATGCCCTTGAGAAATCAGCCTCCTGGAGTGACTTCTAAATTAAGAAAATAAATTTTTTGTTTTGTCTTTTTCCTGGCAATTTCCATGTAAACTAAAAAGATACCATTCCTCATCCCATCAAGCCACATCATTCTTGGAAAAAGAACCACAACATTCATTTATACAGAAGTAGTTGTCTGTAACAAACTAGGAATGAGAATTAGATATATTTTTATTTATGAGTTTGTTGCATGACCTAATGAAGGGGCATGACCCCATTCCAGGTGAACAGTTAGTTCCCAGTTAGGTCCCCCTCTTCAACAAGTGGTGCAAAGGGATTTTCAAGGAGATTGAGCTGGGAGTGACTGCAAGGAGGCACAGGTTGACACACTTTGTAGAAGATACTATTAGTGGTAATAGTGTGGTAGCATTTATGAATCATGGATTAGTGTCACCTGATGATACTGAACCCATCTGTGAACTGACAGTTTCCCTGCTCCAGTAGAACTTTTTTAGATAACAAATTATAAATGAATGTTGGTTGATCTGTCTTGCCTAACTAGGGAAGAGGGGGAGAAAGATCCCCATGTCTTTTCTTCACTCAGAGGACTGGTAACAAGTCTAGTCTATTTTGCTATTTCCCTTTTTCTCTTCCATGTTGATGTTCCTAATTTTGCGATGAAAAGGTTTCCTTTTCCTTTGCTAGAACAATTTTTGTCTTGCAATATTAACCTTGCCTGGTGCAGAAGCAGGCACAGGTGACTATAGCCTCCTTTGCTCCTATTCACTGGAGGTGATGACTCCAGATAAACCTGCACAGTGCACACAGGCAAGCCCTATCTGTGACCAGGACACATTTGTGAGGCTGTGTTTCCTGCCACCCTGCAAGGAACACTGAAGACTGATGTTACTAAGTGCTCAAATTTGGGGAGAAACATCCCACTTCACAAAAATATACTACTGTCCCGTTGCCAGAAGTCAGACCAAAAAATGACTCGTATTTCACCTGTGTTCAAAGGGTAAGATTTTGCAAGGAAGCCTGTGAGATTCAGTTGTCAGGATTCCCATTAAAGATTTCAGATCTTTGTGTTTGGTCATGAAATTTCCAAATCAAAAGGAAAATAAAATTTCAAAAGGAAACATAAACCTGAGTGCATGGAGAGATCAGATTGTAAGAGTTAAAATGAAGACATGAGCAGGTGCCTGGCTTGTATGAGCCATTTTTTATCTTTCTATTTCTAGTTACAATGAATGCATTTAACTGAGGCAGAAAAGATGGCTGTGGGGCCTTTAGGTCCCACTCCTATAGGAACAGCACTTTGAGGGACAAATGCTTCAGTACACTAAGACAGAATTACATAATAAATCTTCTCCTTTCCCATACACAGGGGCTGCATTTAATTTCCATAGTGGTTAGTAAATACTTTATTTTCACCGCTTCTTCCTAACATGTCTGACCAAATATGCCACATAAAAGCCCTCCCTAAGAACTGTCAAGCAGACTAGGAGAAACTAGGTAAAAATCATATTTCATTTTTAGACCTCCTATACAGATTAGTCAGATGCAAACTGGGGTGGTCTGTCTGCCACCAGCAATTGTCTTACAGAACATGAAAACAAAACCACAAAGTTGCTGACAGTCTATTTTTATATTTCCACTCACACAAGTTTGGTCATGGCTTCCCTCAGGATGCATAGCTGTCCTCACTTGAACTTGCAGGAGATCTCAGTATCCTCTTTTATGGATTATGTTTCCTTTATATTCAGCCAGATGGAAACTTGGATTTTTTTTTTCCCCAGCTTTGCAGCTTGGGTTGCAAGCTGGGGTTTGCTCTGCTTCTGGCTGTTTATTTCCATTTCATTTTCCATTGCATTTGTCTACCCAGGAAATTACTGCAAATTACATCGGGACATAATTTACAGCATATCAATTACTTTGCAGTAATTCTTTGTGTAATCCACTCACCATACCCCAAATCCTTAGAAAGTAAACTGTCCTGTAGTCACAAGGTGTTCAGAGTAGCCACACAAAGTTGCTGCATATGCTAATGCACATAATCTGACATCTTAGCTTCCTTTGCAGACATTTTTCTATTGGCTATTAACTATGATAGGTGACATTTCAAAAATATCTTGAGACAGGTATGGGTCTGCTGGTGCCTAGTTTTGCATGTTAATAACCCAGTTCTTCCCATACAAATCTCAGAGTCCAACCTCTAAATCAAAGAAGTGAAGTGACTCCCAGAAAGGACAGATTTCTAAAAGCCACATTTTAAAATATTTTGTTCAGAAGAACAAGCTCTTATTTTATTAAATGCTTACTGAACTCTCAACACTCAGTGTTCTCCCCCGCACAGGACAGCATCACATATATGGTGGAAGCCATTATTGGTGGCTGTACTCTTAGTAAGGCGTTTCAAAAGCTATCCATTCCTGTTCCAGATTCAACCAAAGAACAGGAAACCATTAATGATGAATTTCACTTGTAGAATCACGTACAAACTATTCATGTTTCATTATGAAAAGGAAATAATTCATCTTATTTACTCTACACTTCTAACCCCAAGTCTTTTTTATTTTAATTGTCTGCAAGAATTTTCCTGGTCACACCAAAAAGACAAGCACTGCAGAAGATTCCAGTAAATCTTTGCACAAAATAAAGGTCTCTCTCTCTCTCCAGCCTTTCATACTTACCAAACATAGTGCACATTTTATGTTATAGCACTCAACTGTTAAAAATTGACAACACAAATTCAGTAAAACCGAAAACTTCCACCTACTGCAAACTGGACCTTTACACGTGACCAACTGTTAATAAATATTTTTTCAACTCTCCAAAACAGAGAACTATGAACAGACACCAGAACTTCCAGAAAGGAGAAAAAGTCTGGATCTTAAGAAAATTATTCTTGCAATATGGAAGTACAAAGAAAATAAGAGAATGGGTTGAAAGAAGAATGAACTAGGATCTGTGGAGATCCCTAATGTTACAGATTTTGGATAGGGGAAAGAATATACATTAGAGAATAAAGTCATTGAATCATTCAGGTTGGAAAAGTTTAAGATTATCAAGTCCAACTGTAAACCTAATTAAATTTTCAAAATAAAACAATTTAGTAATACATGGAAACATGGCATGCATTTTTGTTATGTTTGTTACTATACTGGTATTGCATTTCAGTTCTTGGGAGGAGTACAGGGTAATAACTCCAGTTGAAAAGAATATTGTTGGCAAGCACAAGGACACAAACCAGTTATTCTGTACCTACTACAGCAGCCAGCATGACACATTTCTACCATAATCTGCAGTCAGTCAGCTCTAAAACATCTAATTAAAGCAATTATTCTAGACTTTAATTGTTTATTTTTATTACTATAGCATCAAGAGGCCCCTGCTGAAACTGGGGCTATATGTTCTACAAACACTTAGCAAGAGAGAATACTTTCTCTTTCAAGCTTTCAATATAAATAAGACAGCAAGGTGAAGAGATGACAGTTCTGTGTGGATTTAGTTACATAGTGGTGGAGACATGATTAGCAGCACAGCCAGCTTAGTCCCATCTCATTCCAGTGTCTGACCAGCTGGATGTCTTGCGTTTTAGATATAATTTCAATTTTTCTTTAAGAAGAACAACAACAGAATAGTAAAATGAAGTATGAGCTACCATTTCAGCTGCAGTAGTGGGTACTGGAAATTTCTGATCCTAAAGACCCTGTGGTTTGTAGCATGACAGAAGAAAATATTATCAGATTCATAAGTGAGGTATCTATTTAAATAAGCTAATTAATTCTCCAAAACATCCTTTGAAAGCTGAACTCAAAGCTCATTGAAATGAGCTAAAAACTTCAATTAATTTCAGAGGCTTTTGAGTTATGTTCTCTTTCTGTCCCAACAAAAATCCTTTATAATATTAATTTGAAGTCCCAAGATAAATCTAAAAACCCTATTTAAGAAATGTAGTGGCCTAACTAACATGAAATAAACAATCTAGCCACTTGTTGGAAAGTCTATCACTATTGAAACCTGGTCCTGCAAGGCAAACTTTGTGAGCAGGATAAAAGTCCCAATAAAGTTGGCTGGGCACTTTGAAAGAACTACGGTACATTACGTATTTTATTGCTAACACACAAATCAATCAGTGTCCTGAAAGCAGTAGTCTAACTCATTGATTTAAAGCAAGAAAGTGCAATCGGCACACTTAAGTGTATAAATAGCTGATTTTGATGAGGTAAGAGCCATGAGTAAGTGTTTGCAAGAGTAAGGTCCGAGACGTACAATTTACAGAGTTTGCTGGGTTTACAACTAAGTACACTTTATGTCAACAACTGAAATATGAAGTCTAAACTATCACCTTCTTCACTAGCAATATTAAGTTCAGCAAAAGTTTTCAAAGTTAAAAAATATCACACACAAGAACAACTACACTTATTCTCAACATAGAGTTTCTCAGTATCACACTAAAGCAGTGCATCTTCTCTCTACAGATTCCTGCTGGGAAGTTAGTTTTTAAATAATTTTAAAATTCACTATTAATCATCCTCATAAAAAGCATGCCAGAAACCTGGACAGAGGTTCATAAAATAGCAAAGACAGAACTAATTAATATCTATAAACGATGTTTAGCTGCAAGATATGCAGATTGTATAAAACCACATACATTTCTCTCTCACTTGGCCACCTCTACCTGCAAAGAAACTGTGCTCTGTGACCAGGTAGCCAGCCAGACTAGGAGGTAATAGGCTAAAATATTTCTGCTGTTCCCCTTACCATCCCCCTATATAATCTCTTATCTCTCTATCCCAATTCATTTTTTGTTTCTTGAATGATGAATCTAAATACAATCCTAACTGGCACTATAATCAGACTGAGGTCTGACAATGCTTGGTGTAAATAGTACAACTTTCAGGGTTTAGTGTTACATACCGTGGGTTTAAGTAAATAGCCATTGAACACAGCAAATGTCAATTGGAGAAACACTTTTGCCATTCCATTTTGTTCCCTTAAATAGAAAATAGCAAAGAACTACAGTTGTTCAATAGGGACAATAATAAGATAGGATGTGAGCTGTCTGGAGCAATGGTTATCACTAAACTGCAGAATAGAATTGACGAGGGAAATTTCACCTCCTCAAACCAATTTTCCCCTCCACCCTGCTTTTCTTACATTGCTCAGAATCTGGTATACTCTCCAAAACTTCCTATCATCTTACAGAGTTTTAAGAATGCCTCTAGCATGACATGATGTAGAAATACATGCCTCACTGTAAGACATCAAATGCTGCAACAGCCTATTATCTAAATTGGGTTTTTTTTAATATACTGTTGCAAGGAACAATTCTTTAGCTAGTGGAAAGTGTAGTAGTTCAACTAAATTTGGTAGTGCTGAAACATGTCACAGCTGAGGCTCTGTCCTTGCCCCTGTCAACACACAGACTGCACACTTTCTGTCCTAAATACTCAAAATAGATACAGATGATAAGATACAAATTATACTTTATATAAGAATATCCTGGAAAGCAGTGAACACAACTTATGACATTTGTTTTCAATTGACCACAATGGTCAAGTTCAGACAGCATCAGTCTAAGCCTTATAATGTGTTAGAAACCCAAAGAGCCCTTTAAATAGACAACATAGAGACACTCAGCTGCCCAGTGACGAGTTTCTTTGTGCACAGTACCACAGCAAAAAGCAGCCAGACTATACAGAAGGAATTATACAATGGAAGTCACTTATAAAATAAACATTAACTAATTAGATGTGGGATATTTTATAATATATCAACCCTTCTGTTTTCAAAAGCCCCTAATAGCCATCATCTGGTTTAAATTCCAATTCAAACAAAGTAAAATACTATGTTGATTATTTTTAAAGAATAAATCCCTGGCTACACATTAAATAAAAACTGAATGATTACCTTCACTTGGGAGCCAAAAAGTATTGTCACACCAGACAGAATCCAATAAAAATTACCAGTTCTTTTCCATATCCTTTTGCAATGACCATAGATTGAATTTTCCATATATAAAATGCCTAGTGATATATATACACTTTTCAAGAGGTACCAATGGCTAAATAGCAATTATAACTCAATATTAACTTCTGAACAAATTTGACACATGTCATAATAGTAATTTTTGAAACAGTCATAAATTTAAATATTACAAAAGCCTCCCCAAGCACTATGATCATTCAGTGATATATTTCAAACTTCTTCCTTTGCCTTTCGAAAGTGCACTGACTGAATATGTCAACTCCAACAACGTATTATTTTAGTTATTAAAATGTTGGACCCGAAATTCCTATCAAGTGACAATCTGATTGATCTAAAACTTACTTTGGCTACAAAAAAACATTGTGTTTCAGTCCGAGTATCTACTCTCCTTTTCCAAAAGGAATTTGTAACTGCCCTGGTGATGCATGATAGCTATTGTATAATCCTGCACTGCCCAAAAAAGAGGCTATAGAATCCAGCCTATACAAGCAGAGATTTATGAAGTGGCACATATTTGCTTGAGACAATTGCTGACCTCAAAGGAACATCTTCAGGAGAGCAGGCATGCTGAGCGTTGCCATATGATTCACACAAGGATTAACTCTGAACAAAAGCTGCAGCAACATTGTATTTAGAAGAAACTTGGATTAAGGTACATTTTCTCAGCTTGACTCCATGTGAATTTTAAATCCAAAGACCATTAATTTCAACATTGTCAGGACACAAAAGGAAAAGGAGATATTAGCCTTAAAAGATTTAGTAAAGTGTGTTTTAGGGTCCCTCTGCAGATTTCTATCTTTCTCAGCTCACCATCTGCCTTAAGGCAGGAAACCAATGCTGAACTCAGAGCCATTGGATATCCATTTCTGATGTGTTTCTGGGGAAGGCAAGTTTAGACATCAACTTGAAGCTCACACTGAACTTCCAAACCTTCTTCCAAAAGGCAGCCCAAACTCTCAAGAACAAACCAAAGCCGAATCATACATAAGACAATCCTTAATACAGGCTTGAAGATGACACAAAAGCAGGCTACAGAACCAGCCAAAGACATTTTTCAGGTCTTGGTTTTACCTTTTTTAGATCAAAGAGAAATATTTCTAGAGACAGAGAAATGAAATTATAAACCCCAGCTATTGTTTATTTTTAATAGCTTCCCACTTAGTTTTTCTTAAAACTCTCCCAGGCAATAGACCAGAGTCTGAAGGATGATCCCATGAATACATCCATTACAATTCAGAATACCTCTGTACAGCTGACTCTACAAACACACATTTAAGTGCTTTTTCATAATGGTGCTGAAAGAACAGAGAGAGAAAGGAAAAGAAAGAAAAAATTCTTTTTTTTAATCCACTGAGTGGAAGAATAAGAGAAAGGAAGTATGAAAAGGCAATATCTACAAGCAAAAACTGACACAGAAGTAGAATCAACTTGTCATAGGAAGAGGAGACAGCAGCTCCACAAATCCCATGCCTAAATAATTAATAGAAGCAAGTGATTAAAAATGAGGGCATAAGGAAGTAATAGTGGTTCTCCATAGATCTGTCAATTAAAACTCTAGTGATAACAGTCAAGTAGAGAGAAGAAACATTAAGTCTTCTCATTGTCTACATTTAGCCTGTACCCAGGGCTAAACCATAGCAGTTGTTGTACCACCTGATAACCCCTCCCCAGCTGAGAAGGGGATTCAGGAGAAAAAGGGAGAAGCCCTGTGAGCTGAAGTAGAAAGAGGTTTAATGAAATAACAAAACTGATAGAATCACCAATATAAAGTGTACAAAGTTCCACTCAGCCTGGTCCTTGAGGTCAGCAGCAGGAGCAGAAAACCAAGACAGAGAAGCCTCAGGAAGAAGAACTCCACCCTCACTGAACTCCCTCCTTTTATAATGAGCACGATGAGGTGGTGTGGGATCCACCTGTGAGTCAGCTTGGGGCAGCTGCCTTGGTTGTCTCTTCCAACTGACTCGGGACTCCTCATGACCTGACTGCATGGCTGGTCCATAGGTCTCTTCCTGGGGAACCAGGACACTCACATGTATGATATTTGTGAATTTGAAAAGGCTTTGAGACAATGCTTTTTATTCAAACTCCTTGCTGAACTCTTTCAGATGTCCCACCTACTCTTGCACTTTACAAGATGTATGTGCACTGCTCATTGTCATGAAGTTTTCAAGCACATCACATTGTTATTTTCACATCTTAATTGCTAGGGAATATTTTTTTTCAGTGAAATAAATTGTGGGGCTATAAGACTTTCCAGGTGTTTATTCAGTACAGTTTATACCACATCAAGTATGCCTACACACCAAGCTAAGATAATGTGATTATCACAAATTTTGTCATAAATGAGCTAGCAAGGACAACACTTGCAATGGAAACATGAAGATTTATTATATCTTAGAAACTAGAGTGCTCTCATGGCTCTTTGGAGAGTTTGTCTTCTCATCAGCCTGCAGCAAGCTAAATACACTGCTGCAGTCATTTTACAGCTGTTGTTACCTGTGTCAGTAGGAGTACACTAGCACGTGCTACAGTAAGAATTGTATTTGGCTCAGTGATACAACATGACTAAGTGGGATGCTGGGGCAATGAATGATTTGGGGCACTTTGCTTTCAGGGCCTCCATCTATACAAGCAAGTAGCTGAGCCATTATCCCATGGACTAATTGGCATTTAACCCACATGCATTTCGCTAGCTACATTACAACGTTTGCCATGTAGCCATACCAAGTCAGGACTTAAATGACAGATGGATGAAGACTCTAGCTGCTTTGCTGAACAACAGTTACAGACTCTATATAATCACTAGTCCTGGCTTCTTAAATCTTTTAAGGCTCTCTGAAAATGCCAGACCAGTTCCAGGATTGGAAACAGCTGCGTAAGAGCCATTCACAATTCCTAGGTTTTCTGGTTCTTCCCACAAAAGATGATGAAAAGCCTTTACAGAAGAGGGTGCCCACTGTCTACCTTCATGCAATAGTAATGTATTTTAGCAATGGATCAGATGAGTGATAACAAGTTGCTGGGGGCAGTATTACACCGGACTATCACACCAGTCCTCTTTTCAGGGCTACAATATAAAAAGCCATGATCCACGCACAAGCTAATATATGATTTGCTTTTTAGCCAGAGGTATCTTGGAGGAGTTAAACCTGATGGTCTTTTAATGAATAAATCAGATTGGAAAAATAATTGCATTGTAAGCCTTGCCTTTTGCTTGGTGTTGAAAAATCATATCATATATAAAAATGGTAAAATCCGGAAATTTGATCTGTATGAGATTATCCTTCTTGCTAAAAGCATGAAACTTCTCCAACTTCTTGGCTGCCAGCCACATAAATAAGCTTCTTTTAACTCTTCCTATAGGTCAATCATCATTCATTTCTTTAATTCCTAAGAGTAACATCTACTTTTTCTTCTGTTTCAGCTTAGTCTGCATATGTGTCCTATATGTAAAGCATCAAAAAATCAAAATAGGTATTGGTATCAATCTAATTTGCTTCTTCTACATTAGATCTTCACTCCCTGTTCTCAGCTATGTAGCACTTCTGTAGGTTATTATAATTCTTGTTATTTACTTAGTTTCTGGATGAAGTGATCCATTAGTGTTACCTCCTTGTCCCCAGATTTCTAGGGAGGCTTCATTTATGTTTGCAGTGCACTTCAAATGCTTGGATGAAAAGCACATTATAACTGCTGCTAATAACAGGACAAACTTATTAAATCTGAAGTAACTCAAAGTGCTCTCAGTGGCTTATTCATATGAAATCTCTAACAGCAGGCCTGGTGAAAGGACTGAGATTTTTGTTCATCTGAATGAAAAATAACCACCACCCAAAAAAGATAGGGTAAATGGCCAACAAGGGAGAACTGCAGAACTAGACACCAAATGGGGACAGGGGCAATAATCTAGAAGATCAATCTGCAATTATGTAAAATCTTTGCTAAAATCCCCTAAACCCAGGATTTTCTTCCCATATTACAAAATATACAAATCCAATTGTAATTTGGAACTCAAACACTGCCTACTAAACGTAAAATGTTTTAATCCTGTACCTTAGCTAGTATCACTGATTCATGCAGTAGTATTGTTCGAAGTAGAGCGTAAAAGGAGTGAAATATAACCACAGGGTGAAAAGGGGAACAATTCATTTCAGTGACATTGCACTATAGCTTTCATCTTTATTCAGGCACAAAAGCTAGCATTGTTCATAAAGGTGCAAACGTGGCAATTATTTGTAATTTAGACTGGAGCTAAGAGCAAAATTGTCAATTACCACGCAAAAGAGAGTATTATGACTGTTTGAACCTGTGATCACCTAGGGAAAGCTCAGTGGTACTGGGTGCCATACAAGCACACAGCACATGATATGTAAAAGGTTAGCATTGTACAAGGAATAAGAAGAGTAATACCAGTGCATTATGCAAAGTGACATGACTGTGGATAGCTGATGCATGATACTTCTGCAGCTGCTCTGCGCATGGAGTTACCAATGACTATTTTTTCCCCTGCAGTGATCACATTTGAAATAAGAGCAACTAAGTTCCCTGTAGTGGTAAATGCATTCACTGCGACATTACGAGACTCGTCTGTAAGTGTGGGATAAAAGGAAGCCTGCGTCTAACTGATCAGTATTGCAGCATTATTTGTCAAAATATGAACTCGAATGCCTGAATTTTAATTCAAATATGATGCAAAATTGTGACCAGAAGAACTTTGTACATTAAATTAGGAAGAACTGAGAGACAAATTTGTCCCTTGTGCAAGTCCCCCACAAAATAACTGACTTAAAACTGGAATAATTCAGATGTCTCTTTTTAGGTAAAATGACTATAAACTTACATAGTTTATGCATTAGGCTTTTCCAGCTGAGACTGGCAAGAGCTCTGGTAATACGTAACACTTTAGGGACAGCAGAACAAGTGTTTACTTCAATACACAGAAAGATTAAATTTCATTATCTTATAGTATGCTGAATTTCACTGAAACACAGCTACTACTTTATCAATGCTATAGCTATTTTGAGAGAAACAAACTGCTTTATTTCTGTTACCTATACACGAGCACACACAAATTTTTATGGACATGCACAGATATGTACAGACACGACATGCACATATCTCCTCTTCTGTACCATGAAGAAAAGCAACTAGATCCATCTACAGAAAAGTTAATTGAGTTAAATCTTCAATAAAAGAGCAATACTTTATCTCACATTCTGCACATATTAACTTCAATAGCAAATACAATTTTGACAAGAAATATGGTATATTCCTACAGTACTTTACAGTCCTTTCAAGATCCTCATGGCATATCATCTCCGTTTACTGGATGGAGAAGGAAAACAGAGAGGTGAAGTGAGATGTTCAGGGCAATAAAGGAAGTCAGTAGCATACTGAGGACTAGTACCCAGTTGTGCTAATGTTTCCAGACCCTGAAATGCTAAATGCAGACATACAATCCTACGAGTAAACAAGGTAAGCATCACAGTAGTACCCGTTTCAAACATACATGCCTACTGGGAAGTGCTGGACACTTCTGGTTGCCAGCCAGTAAACTTTCCCCCTCCTCAGCGTGAACTCTGATTGTGTGCCAGTTCACTTACCCATGATTATCATTTTTTCTGTCTGATGAGCGTAGAACAATTGCCTTTCGAGCACTGGTTAGCTAGAGCCGGAAGAACTGTTTGCCTCCAGCCCAGCTGTCGGAGTCTCCATGCAAGATGCTGTGCAAAATGTTGAGTTAAAAGAAAACACGAGTAGGGGGAAAAGAGAGCTCTCTGAGAACCTCCACATGGTTTCTGTTGCTAAGGGAACCACTCCCTTTGTCTGCATAGGTTAGGAATGGCTGCTTCGTTTGGAGTCTGTCTCTTAAGTACTGAAAACAGCACAACAATTTCAGGAAGAGAAAAAAAAAACCCTCCAGAATATCTTATGACCAAAGAAAAACTGAACCGCCTAGGAATTCTTGCATTAAAACCAGCTATTAATAGTTGATTTGGATGACTCCAAGGAGGCTGTAGAACTCATCTGTGCCATCTGATGGGACGATACACCACTGCACACAGTTTAATTTAGTTATTGTAATCAGCTTTTGGGATCAATGTAGCTGGTTGCAGAAAGACAGATCAAGAAACTCAGATCCAGTTTGCTACAGCAAATGGAGAGAGATCAGTTGCAAGAAATATAAGCTTTTAATAGGTATTTGTGATGGACTATAGAAGAGAAATGCCTTTACTTCCATAGGCTCCTATAAAAAACCAAGCCTGAATCCTTAGCTCTGTTTTCTGTGGCTGCTCTTTCCTGCTGCCCCTTGTCCCCCAGGCCCAGCGCTGCACTGGTTGTGTGCCTGAACCCCCAAATCTTTGAGAATCTACTTTCTATACTGACCCATCGATGTCAGTCCAGTTCAGCATATGGAGTTAGGAATCCCTGCTTCTTATCTTTGTCCATCCCTGGTTTTAAGGACTATACCAGGATGCGTACTTCTGGATAAGGGTGATTTCACTGTGAGTCTGAGGTCCTACAACATGAAGGGCTAACAGAAATTGTCACAAAGGGTAGTACACTGGGAACAGAAACACCTTGAGTCTAACCTCAAACTTTTTGTTTGCGTTAAGAAAATCAGCCTCCTCATGAAAAATTACAGCACAACATGCATTGCACAGCACAATCATATCTCGCTCTCTCAGATCCAAATTTTCAAGCATAGACTTATCTGATCCCCTTAACGCATCCAGAGAACAATCAGAAAAATGTGTTACGTTATATCTGGATAAATAGACAAAAGTTCAAAATCTTGTATGATACACTTGTGTAAGGAAATCAGATTTTTCTCATTCCACCAGAGTGCACCTGTGAGTGCCTCCAACAGTGGAGAGAGGTCAGAACTAGTTCAGTCTTGTGGTAAAGAGCAGAGATTCACTTTATGCAAGGTTGTTGCTGAGGAAAGTCAGTGCCAGTGTTCTATTTTCTGGAGAGTTGAGCTGTTTTTTTTCCCTTCAGTCAGACTGTTGCTCTTAGAGAACACCAGTCAGATAACAGTATGAGACGTCTTTGCTTACACACCCCAGTCCAGCACTGATTCTTTGACATAAAGACCTGAAGAATTCAGTTGTCACTTCATTGCACATGTTGAATTGTATTTGCAGCATGATATGTGTTGCGCCCTCCCTCCCTTTTTCCCTCTCACCCCAGTGAGTCAAATAAAGCAGTCAAGATTGCTTTGTAGAGAGGCCCTTCTGCTCTCCTTTGCAAAAAGATTAGAAGATTAGAGAGGGCAATTGAGAGTTCAATTTAGGGACATTAGAAAGCAACCATTAACATACAGGTTTCTGCTGCATCATTTTTTAGCAAGGAACTATTAATAGGAAACCAATTTAAAAGTTTGTGATTTAATTTTTTAATTTCCTTTCAGAGGATTAATTTGAATTGCTCAATCCTGATGTGTATGTGTGTGTGTATACACATACACATCCCATTTTCTCCTCCTTGTGGACAGACTGGTGTCAAGGTTAATGCAAGCAAAGGATCTTGGGATACTGTGCAGCCACAGTGAGGGAGAAGACAATTTTTAGGATGGAACTAAAGTTTCTGCCAAGAAATTCTTTACCCACTTTCTTCTGCTGCTTGCAGCCCAGGAGCCTTCTTCATCATTGTTACAATGACAGGGGCAAAACCACGTACATTTAGAACATTCAAAGGTAACTCTGAGCATAAGAAAAATCTTTAATGCCCCAAATTAATGCTTAATGAGACTAACGGTGCATTTTATCTAAGCCTTTCACAAATATTTGTGTACATAATGCTATCATTAATACAGAAATATTTTCCTGATCATTCCCATTTTATAACTTCAGAGTAAAGACACTGGGAGCAATTTCAGATCACATCACAGTTTTATGAAAGAAACAAGGACAGCATCAATGCAGCCTCCTGCTCTACTACACAATGTTCCCCATTAAAAAAAAGACACGTTTTTTTTCCCCTGATTTTGACAAAGAAAGATATTTTATCTGTTTAATAGAAATTTTGACATCTTATACAGGACATTTAATATTTTTCTATTATTACAAAAGCAGCTTTTTTTTGACAGACTGGCAGTGAGGCTCAGACTTGATGACCACAATGCCAATTTACCCAGAAGTGAAATTCTAATCAGGAATCTTTCTTTGATGAAATAGTAAGAACTTTACTATTACTATAAAGTCCAGCTTCTCAAATGCTCAAATGAAAAATTAACTGCTTCAAGCACTGCTCTCCTAGAGTCTGACTTTGTTATGCTAATGCAAGGTATTAAGAATAATCAGAAAAGGAATTCATTAATAGCTACTTGAATTAACTGCTTTTTGTCTCAAATGTGAACACATCCCCCCAGTCAGAAATTACCTAACATAGTGTGATTGAAGTTTATTTATTTACTTACATATAACAAGTGACTGAGCAGCTCGCAGCACATGAAGTGAGGCTATGGAAAAGTACGTTACAGTGCTGCTGCTTCAGGGACCTCTCAGTCAGAATTTCAGTATATAAGCCTATTTTCTGTTTATTATTCAGCCAAAAACATTTAAACTGTCTACCCCCTCAGTCCACAGACTAAAACTTAGACCAAGAAAAGATTGTCTGCCTAATTTAATGTGGCTTAAGAGGAATTTTTAAAATAAATATTTACAAAACTCTAAAAATATATCATCTTGTTTTGTTAAGGTTAAGTGTGTAAACACCTTACCTGTTACACATATAGATCTTGTTATGCAATCAAAAAGAGAAGCAGATGGAGCTGTTGATAGCTTCAATGACAATTGTGCAACATGCAGTTGCACAGGAACCAATATTTCCCTTATAAGGAAAATTTTTCATATTCCCCAACTTTTTTTTCAGTTGCAACTTGGAATTAAAATTCCAACATGAGAAATTTTCCATAGGAGGGTCAGATTTAAAAGACCTTCTATGTAAAAAAACCTTTAGTTTGAATGAACTGACATGGATTTAAATGACCTGTGAGAGTATGTGTATGGTTGTATGTGCATGTATAAGGTTTCTTGTCCACTTTCGTGAGCCCAGACTCCCATCCTTCATGGCAGTCTGCCAAACAGGCCAAGAACGTGAAGAAACTTGACTTTCTGGCACCATTCCATGTGAGATGCCGGGGAGCTGAGAGCTGGGAAAAGTGGGTGAGTTGGCAGGAAACCAAGCACATTTCCATCAAAAATTTCATTGGAATAGACATTTTCATGCAATGTGTTAGGTTTTGGTGAACCAGCATTAGCTGAGAGAAAAATGTTCCACTGGAAAGTTTCCAACTTGTCCTAGTGCTAAGATCTTGACACTTGGACCTCCTATTTTTCATTCAGCTGAAAAATGGATGTCTATTTCCCACTGTCATGCACAGAGATAGAATATAGGTTATTGTACTACTGATTGTCTGAAATTATTTGTCCTGATATTGTAAAAAGAAGCTTTATTTTGCCATACTGCAGCGGGTGCTGTACTCTCATGCCTGCATGCTTTTTTGCAGTCCTCTACCCCTCAGTGTCTTTCATCTAAATGGATCACAACATGGAGTATCAGCAGAAGAGGGACTCAGTGGTGAGAGCACTAGTTTGTACTCAGAGGCAGATTTTAATATCCAACTCTGGAACAAGATCTCTGTCTTATTTTCTGTATTAGTTCAGTAGGGAAAACAGTACATCCCCATCTTGCAGCGTTATTGGAAATAATACATAAGGATTATAATAATGGACCTGTAACAGTTCTGAAAAATGTATAAAATATATTATCTTCAACTACTAAACTGCAGAAATCTCTTGCAAATGAAGTATTTAACGTTATCTTGAGTAAAGGTGTCACAAAGTTGTGGCACAGAACAGAGGCAGAGAAGGCTATAGCAGTGGATGAACAGTCAACCATAAATTGCATGCACATATAACCTCCACACACACTTCAAGTATTTGATTTCACACATTCTTGAAGACAAAAATATCTATGCAAGCTTAATTTAGCCCGTGTGTTCCAACAGTCCTTTTAATTATTGCATTAGCTTAATTAAATCTGCTGATTCCATCTTTATAACTCCCTCAAATCAAGAGCTGAAGGGTCTAGTACGTCCATACAATTTTCTGCAGGATTTTCTTCCCAAATTTTTCCCCTTTATCTGAAATACAATTTCAGCTAACAAAAGATACGGTCTCCTCTACAAACCTTGCTTCAGATATCCATGAATAATTATGGAAACCAAACAATTATTCCAGCATGGCTTTTTTTGCAAATATATGTTTATTTTGCCATTTCTCCAAGGTAGCAAGTTGAACATGAGAAAGGCTCTGTGCATGAATTAATAGGAAAAAACCCATGCCTGTAACCTAGCCTCACTGAGCCAAAATACTCAGCTCTGCTTTCAGGCACACACAGAACATTTTCAGTTCGATCTCATGTTTGTGTGTGAATATTTCATTGACCCTACTTCAAATATTCAGACTGTATTCAGAAGACAAGAGTAGTGTATCAGTACCAAAATATTAGATCACTCCAAAAAAACCCCAGTCATGTGTTGAACAAGGGCTCCTAAAGCTAGGGAGAGCCAGACAAGGTGTGCAATGGCTGCTTTATTAAAGAAGCTTTGAGAGTCCGGGATGCTGCAGGTACTGCAGAAATTGGAAGTAACACCTGGATCCCACTTTAGCAAAAAGGATCGTTAGTGTAGTGCTTAACAATCAGGAACAAAAACCCCATATCTGGAGCTTGGAAAATTCCAGGGATGTTCCTGGATATTTCTCTGAAGTCCAACAGCCTACGCAGAAAACAGCAGCTTACTTTGACCAGTTCTGTTCTGCTTCTTATAGTTGGTCTTCATAAACTTTTGTATAACTAATTTTATGCTTCTACTATATTTGGGAAATGTCTGTGTGCGCTTCATCTGTATTTAGGATAGTTTTATTATGCTGCATAAACAGTTTTAGTTGCTCAATGAAGTAAAAGTGAGAGAGGCATCTAACTTAGGAAACCAATCACAAATAGTGATGGATGTAAGAAAGAAAGCCGTTCTTTCTTAGTTCATTCTTAGGAACTATTACCAGCAAAAACAACTTTATGAGCCCTAGGATAAAACACCAGTTGACTGTAAATTCATATTTTATCTTACTTTTCTTCTTCCAAGTAGACTTACATCAAAATGTTTATAGGGGAAGTTAACATCTTTTGCACTGTGTTTGGACAGAATCCTGTTCTTTAACTGTGACACAAATTTTCCATAAAGATAACTGATGATAACCACACTATAGCAGATATTTTGCCATCTGTCTTTGCACTTTATAAGGAGGTACAACCATGTAATTTGTCAGGTTCTTTTAGAATGAAATTCTGACATTTTTCTTTTCAGACCAAATTGTTCTACTCAAATCAGGAGGTGGATACGTACATTACAATGCTTTAAAACCTAAATAGTATTGTTAGAATTTAACATTTGATGAAACTTATTGTGTAAGGTACAATAAAAGCTCATCTTATTCAAGCTGCAAATGTGAAATTTCTGAGCTTATTGGAAAACTTGAACCAAATTCATCTTTGTACTGATGGGATACCACAAAACTGGACAGCTTCTGCATGCTTAGATTTGAACCTGACTCTCAGAACACTTATTCATATCATGCCCCATTCAGGAAGTGATCTCACTGGAAAATCTGAGCAAACAGTAGGACAGAAGTTCCAGGCTCAAAAAGCTAAAGAATGTTCTTTTTTTCTTTTCCCCCTTCATCTTCTTCTAAATTAATTTAATACTTGTGAAAAGAATTAGATCAACAACTCTAAAGACCGAGGGTTATTGTGCATGTACAAGAACACAACCATTTTCAGTGTCCTGATTTCACGCTGATGTATGTTCACTCTGAGTTGCAAATTTAACTTACCATCTTGGGCATTAATAAGACTTCACTCAAAATGAGTGCAGAGATAAAGCACAGATTTCTTAAGTCTGAGCAAGGGCAGTAAATTCGAGCTAAAGCCAGCATGAAATATATCCTGATAGGATTGCTGTCTTGCTTTTTGCTACCAGTACTGAAATAATTATTACTGGAGTAACAAAATATCAGCCAATCTTGTGCTCTATTCGGTAGACTAAATCCCAATCCTAGACGTATTACAGCAAGTCTTAAGGAAGCCTGTGGACATTCCAGGAGCTTGGTGAGGCTGAGTTAATGCAGTTTCATGTCTCCATTTTACTTCCTGGAAATTTCTTATCCTTTTTGGGAGACTAAATCACCTCATTTTCAAAAGTATGAAACTTGTCCACCTCCATTTCAAGTTGGTGTCAATATTTCTGGGCTGTGCAACTACCTTCCTCAAGTACAATTGACAAAATTGGCTCCAGTAATGAAGATATTCCCCTCTCCACTGCTGGTCTCTAGAAGTCTCAGTATACTCATATTAATCATGGAAGTCTTCTAAATCTCAATTACGGACATTGTTTTCTATTCTAACTTCTTAATTCTGTTCCTTCCATCTATAAATCAAAGATATATGTCAATCCCTTGCAAAAGAAACAGAATAACTTTGTAATTTTTTGAAGAGCAAGGGTGGCCATAGGAGACACCGTGGCAGAACTGAAGAAGGAAAAGCACTAAAGGAGAACAAATGAATACAAACAACTGGAAGACCCAAAGAGGGTAGGACCAAATAAATTAAATTAATTTTTCAATACAAAAAGCCAGAAAGTATTCTAAGCCTGCTGAAATTGATGGGAATCTATCAAAGAAAGTATTTGCACAGAATTAGCAAAGCACAAATCAGACCTGTGGATACATGTTGGTCAATATCTCAAAACACAGTTAAACTACTTCAGCTAGACTTTGCTGGCTCTACTTGACAATGATGTGCACCTTACACTCCCCCTGCTTCCACACTTCAGATTTGTTATCTCTGCTGTTAGTTTCTGTTCTTTATAAAATATAGATTTAGAAAGTTATGCCACCCACTTGCAGCAAATTTAAATTTCTAAACAATGGCAAAGTTCAGTGATAGCATCATGAGTGAAGCTGCTGTAGCATATTTAATTTTTCTCTTTACAAAGAGCAAGTCTGTCATACCATGATTAAGTTTATATATAGATATAGACACATGCATATATTCAGAGTAAATTTACTGTACTATGCTGGATTTCTCTTCACTGTACCTATTTTCTGTGCTATCACTGAAAGCATTTCCAATGCACATATTTGTTCTGACACCTCTGGATATCATTATCATGTTCTCTCATGCCCTTGAGCGAGATCGACTCACTTTCATCTCTGCTGTTGCTATGAAAAAGTAAACAATAGCTACAAAGCTGTCAATGAATTCGATTTCTTTTTCTCCTGTATGCATTTAATCTTTTTAACTATATACCTGAGGTAGTTTGTTCTATCATCCAAGTCATGTTCATATTTTACAAGAACCCTTGATTGATTTTTTGCAGAAATTTATACCTGGTTCTTGTGTTCTTTTCACTTTAAGTCAGATGAAGAACAAAATAAAACAAGTTGACTACATTTAATCCAACACGTATGACAAATTCCTCACAAGTAAACGTTTCAGAGAAGCAGGCCTTCTGTGGGTGCTCCCATTGCCAAGCACACACAGGTAATACTCCTTTCTGTGTCTCATAAAGGCAAAAAGAACTCCTAAAACTGAACTTCACCCACTCCAATCAAAATGCCACTCAACTGCTGATTGAAATATCCTTCATTCAAATCAGAGTGAGTGCCTTTAATGGCAACCCAAATGGCTGTCAAATTAAATAAGAAACAAAATGCAAATAAATTAGCATTCCTAGCTACTGATACACTATAAATATTTATGAGGAAAAAAAAGATGCTGTAATTTCAAATGATACCACAGGCCTATTTTGTACAAACAGTTAAAACAGTTATACATGCAATACTGTACTTTGCAATTTTTTTCCATTTCACATCACCATAATCACCTAATAAATATTTAAATGGACCCATTTGCTGTAACTATAAAAGAACCGTGTAAACTTGTTGTCATCTAGACACATAAGCCGCAGTGGAGTCAATGAATTTCAACAGTCACTTAATATTGCAAGCCACAAGCTACCTTAAACCTGCCAGCAACTGTCTGCCAGGAAGCTACTGTAGCACCACGGCTACCTCCTCCAACCCAGGACACGAGATTCATTATGAATGCTAGCATTGCTACTCTAATTAGGCCTGGGAGAGGTTTAACAACCATGCTACAGTCTTGCTGCTGACAAATATAAAAATAAAGCCTTGTTCAAATTAGCAATGTGAAGTGAGAAGGCCTAGAAGCAGCAACTGTCTGACCAGTAGTGAAACAGTTCTAATCTATAGTGAGGTTATTTTGCTTCATAAACTGCTAGTATGTTACCTGCAGGAGGTCTCCCTGTAAAATGAATTATAGTAAGCTATATGTGATAATTAACCGTGCATTAGCAAATATCTTGAAACAGGGGGGCTCTGTTTTCTCTGTATTTTGACTAATAAAAGCATGAATTTGTTCAACAAATGATCATTTAGGTTGTGGAATGCTAAGCATATTGGAAGAACACAGTAAGCAATAGAATATTGTAGGTGGACTAACAGTTTCCTTACAAAAACAGGCTGTTTAATAGGCTGGCTCCATACTACGTTATTCACAGTACTAAAAACCACAGTGTTGGGAAGACAAATACAATATACATTTAAAATAATATAAACCTTGTACTCCTATTTACTTTAAAAATGCCATGGATGTGACAATAAAAAAAAAATCCATAAGCAAATGTTTATTTCAGAAAGACAAAATCCCAAGTGACTCTTTCCAGAATGTAAACAGATAGTGAGGCAATTGGTATGGTCATCTTCTAGAGGGGAAAAAATGTTGCTGGGTTTAAAATAGTCTACATCGTATGAACGTGAAGCAAGGTAAAAAAATATTAATTTATTATGTATACTGCTTATCACAATAAAAATAAAGTGGTGCTATAATTTATTTTAGCTTCATTTACATCTTATGAAAACATATTTAACCATAACGCTTGATGGAAGTGTGACTGTATGAGCCATAGTCCTGGCTGTGAATCAGGGGTCAGAGCCACTCCTGCATACACAGGCTGACAATCTGTACCCCTTTATTCAAACTATGTGGACTGGAGCTCAAGCTTCTAAACATCACAAGCTGCAACTCTTTTACTACAAGTTATCAATCAGCTTTAACCAGACTCCATGTAGTAATGACTAACTATAGGATTTGGTCTTTCACTCGGCAGAGCTCTCATCTGCACTGTGACAAAGAGCATGTCTGAAGTACTAGATCTGTCGCTTCAGCATGCTGGGTCTACTTCAGTTGAGGGAGGGGGTATCAGCAAGACACCCAGGATTTCCAAGGCAGGGAGCTATTGGTAAGATGCCAGAATTATGAACATGTAGCAGACGCTTGGTCAAGGTACTCAGAAAGTTGGTACCAGGAGAAAACTGCAAGGATATGACTCTAGCATCCTATGATATGCAGTCAAGAGTGAGAATGCTTCTCATGAGTTCCTTGCAGCCTTTGAACATCCATGTGATGCAACCAAAGGATATTGGCTGTCTAATATCTACAGAAAAAGTGGGCTTTGGCAGCTAGTAGATGTATATGTATCACACATGAATTATTTTCTTAACTAACAGGTAAATTATTGTTACCACCAAATTACAAAAGATAGATACGTCAACACCACATTAATTAGAAAGCATATAGAAAGAATATATTCATACTAGTTAGATAAAATAATATACATAATTTAAAAATTACTACAAATGAATGGCAAGCACATTTCTTGCAGGTTTGGGTTGTTTTTTTCTCAAAAGGCTACAGGTTATTTCTCCCACTTACACTACAGAAAGATAAGAAATTATAAAAACCAAGTTGCACTAATTTGGCCATCATTACATTCCTCCAAGAGAGTACACAGTTCTTTTCTTAAATACCTAAGTGGCAATCAGCTGGAAAGAGGATGAGTTTGACATTCTACTTCTCCCTAAATCTCCATAAATAAATGTGTTCGATTTGTGTCCAAGAGCAATTTAAGTATATAATTTAGTATATTTTTATGTTTCTCTCTCTCAACAACATGGTTGTTCTCTACCAGTAAGGGCATCAGATAATTTTAAGCATCACACTTTGAGATATATTCATACTATTGCAGTTAATGAAGTTTAAAAATCCAGTAACACTTAAAAAATACAATTTTTAAAAATAAAACCAAACCCCTAAGAGTTGTTCTTATCATTGCATTAACCTTCAGTTTTCTAAGGTAAATGAGAACTTAGAAAGTAGTGTGCTGTATTTTCTCAGTTGAATTATATTTATAGATTTTCAGGCAGAGGGTAAGATTGCCCCCTTTTGGTATTTTTCAGTGAAACAGTCCAAATAAAGAATTAGGTGCAAAGCATTCCTAATCCCTACTCAAGGTATGCATCTCATGAGGGATTATTTGTGCTTCATACTGTTGTGTTCTAGTGTTATTATGTATGTGGCTTCACATTCTTTATTAAAGCAACAGGAATGAAAGAATTCAATTGCTCTTGCCAGTAACCACAAAAGCACAAAATCTAACATCAGATAAAGGTAAACATATGGAACCCTCCAAGGAATGCAGTAGTAAAGATTGAACACATGAGTGCATTCGCCCCTTCTCTGCTCTGTAGGACAAACTTCAGAGACTGTAGTCTATAATTACAGTGTACCATAAAGTAGCATTCTCTGATAAAATTCACAAAGAGCTTAGTACTTTAAATAAGAAATGAAACAACTGAAGTTCTGAAAACAATTGGGACAATTCTTCTGATTCCAGATTTAATAGGAAAAACATCCTTTGTATATTGATCTGCTGATAGTTGTTTTTTTTAATTTGTCAGCTTTAACACCTAAATGATGGTCATTCATCAGGTGTACTAGTCCCTTAAAGAGATGTTCATGACCACAATCAAAAAATGCACAGTAACCAGAAGTCTGGATGGAAACCTGTATTTTCATTATAATCCGATTTTTATTATTACAGTGCCATAATGCCAAATATATCAATAATAATTTGTTACTGAAAGCAATGCAACTTAGTCCTTTTAAGTAGTTAATAATTAGAATTATTTTGCAAATTAAGCATCATTAGTCTGTTGCCTGACCAGTATCTTCTTCTAATTTTAGAAAGCTAACTTTTTTATAACATATGATTACATTATACTGCACATTCCTATTTTTGTTTCAAAACTAAAAAATATTCTGAAGTTGTTTCAGTTCAGTTTGTTCCACATAAGTTTGGCATAACTAGATCAGTGTTTCCTTGCATGGATGGAATCATAAGACCCATACTATGTTTTATATCCTGAAGTAGAGTCATACAAACTCAACCAGTTTTCATGATGCAGTACCTTTTCAGAAGGAAGTATGGGCACAGTCAAACCTGTGAAACCAAGTAATACTTTGCCTTAAAGCCACCAATCAATAAATCAGTGTATGCCTTTGACATGTTTACAGTCTCTGCTAATTTGAACGCAGAGAGATAATACTGGTTTATAGGAAACAGCATGCTTGAGCATCAGTACTGATCGTATACCCTAAGCACAATTCTAAGGAGCAATGTTCATGTGGATGCTATAAAAATATCACTGTGCCAATTAACTTCAATGCAAGACATCAGAAATAGGCCATATCACCCAGGTTTCAGTTTTTAAAATTAAACAAGCCATCGGTAACATTTTTTCCTGTGGTTAATTTGTAATATTTTTACTCTCTTAGATATCAGACTTTAAAGAGTGTGATGAAAGTGATCTGTATCAATTACATATGCTTTATCTTTGCTTCATAGCAAATAGATTATCACAATACTGAAGATCAGATATTGTAAACTTTTATGTTTTCATAAAAAAGTTGAAGTCCCAGCTTTACTGAATTAAATCTGACTAGAAATCACCACTACATAAAAAGCACCAAGTGTAATAAGATGAGCTGCAATGTAACTTTCCAGACTGTTTGCCCAGGTTGTTTAATGCCCTGTGTATTTCTGCTGAGGAAAAGTGAGAGCTTAAGTTGAATTATGTCCTTGCTTTCAAAATACTTTAAACAGTTACTTAAACTGTAGCCAGTGTGTCATGCATTCCAACACAGAATATAAGAATCTATGTATTTAGTGTCACTGCAAGACTTGTACCTAGAAATTTCCTTTCAGTGCCATGAAGTTAATCATAAGGAAGGAATGCACACTCTGATCATGCTAACTAGCTTACTGAATATGAGTTCTAAAGAGATCACTTTAATGTGTCCTCAAGGATGCTTAAAGGCTATTTTATTAAGAGAAATGCTTGCTTTCCTTTACTGACACATTCATTGGACCAAAAGGCTGTCATTAAGTAATCTGTAGCTATCTTGATATCTATATATGGAAGAGGAATACCACAGCAAAACATACATTCTATATTTAATAACCACATTTTTTATTTTATAGTCACTGAAAAGTACTCTACAAAGATAAGGATAGAAGCAGGAGAAAATTCACTCATGCTTTCAGAAAATTTAAATATTATCTTTATAGAGTATGTTTTTTGCATACAAAGGGCATGAACCAGAGCTCTGGATTTCTCCACTTAAGTCCATGCTTTCATTTTACCTCTTTACCATTAAGGAAGGACACTAAGGAGCACTGCCAACTGATCTGTAGTTTTGTTCATGATTTTAAAAGTGCTTTAAAAAAAGTTAGATGCAATAAACTTTTTAGCTGCTTCGTTAAGCTAAGAAAAAAACCCCTCATGTTCACCATGACTCAGAAGTTTTTAGAATATGTTCTCATCTTTGCCATGTTTGGATATAGATTCTTCCCACTCTGTCACCAGGTCCCTTATTATGGACTGAGGCCTTAACACAGACAAGGTCTTAATACAGTTAGTGCACAAGAAGCTTGGGTGGGAGGTTAGCCAAATATCCCCACCTCCTGCTACCATCAGGCCTCCTCTGCTAATTCTGCAATAGCACATGAGAAACAGGTTCTGCCTGTTAATAGGTAGGTTCTAATGAACTGTGCTCTTCATTCTCTTTCCATGTGCTAAGGCAGGGTGGAAGGCACCATACTTGAAACACATACAGCATCACTGCACAGCAATTGTCACAAGAACAGTGGGTTTTGTAGGACAGGTAGGAACTAGGAAGGAATAAGGAATTATTTCTTTAGAAGGAAAAACTCCATCATTATAAAACCTGACTGAAGCATGTGACTGGACTGATGTAATGCAACAGAATCTGCCTATTCTTAACAGAGAATTATTTGAAAATATTTGAAAGACTCCTTGTGAGTGTAGGAGAGAATGCTTATTATGTGCTTCCGTAATCACATATTTCACCCAAAATGAGAATCTGTTGAGTAAATCCCCAAACAATTTATGATTTCTCTAAAGCAATTCCCACACTCCCCAATTGTTCTTCAGGCAACTAAAAGGCCACATTGCACAGAAACAGCAGTAGGCTGCAGAATGTTTGCATCTGACTTACTGGGGAGTTTCCACTGTGATTTTTGAAAAGCTGAAGGCAGAGGATACACTACTGGGCTCACAAATATATCCAGATGCTGGAGACTCTTGCATCTATTGAACATCAGCTCAGCTATCTTGTCTGTATTTACAATTCCCTACTTTTTTTGTAGTACCACTTAAAAGAGGTCTAACAGTGTTTGTAACACACCACATAATCAGCTAGGTTATTTGATCAGTAAATTCTGGTTGCAAAGCAGGAATTCTGCCTAATTGGGAGGGAAATATAGTAGAACGATGCATGTATCGTGATTACTGAGTACTCTGCACAGAAATGGCAGTTGTAACAGATATTTTCTGCTGGTGTAAGAAGTGCTCTGAAGTAATAATTTACACTAATAAATGCTAAATGAACACTAGGCCAAATATGTGGCAACTCGTTTGACACATATCAAGTTTCTCCGTGTTCTTAGGGAATGCATAAATTTAAAGGAGGAAGAAGGCTATTCTCTTGGTGTTAACCACTAGCAAATGAGTTTCCCTTGATTCCTATATATCTTTAAGGCAAAGCCCTTGGAGCAACACTTTTCTTTGTATCATCCTAAAAACACAGAATCATAGAATCAAAGTGTATTTGTAGGCTGAAACAGGGGAATAAATACTGTATCCACTCAGTGTGAATTCACTTCATGACAGACCTTAAACTCTGAACTGTGAATTTTTGACAACAAAAATTATTATCTTTTGCCTTTCCTTTGAGAACTGCATTCAGGGGTTAGTAAGAGGACTAATTCCATGCCAGCCAGTACATTCTTTTGGCCCCTTATTCATATTTGGTGTGACCAGGATTCAAACTTAGCTGCATTCTCCTGGTCAGCATCTATCCAGGTTTCAGCCTTTTATCCCCAATTCATTCTTTTGTACAATTCAGAAGACTTGCACTACCACATGTCAGGAGTTCTGACACTTCTTGAAAAGCCAATCCTTTAGCTGCAAATTAATTTCCTGGATTTAGAATTGCACTAATAGGGGGTATTTGTATTTTGTTCAATGACTGAAATGTAAATGAGAATTAGAGGTCAAATGTAATATTCCTATTAGAGGGATTTGTTTTTAAATTAGCTTTTAAACAGAGCTAAATTTGGTCTCAAAAAATTGTTTTTAAACAGAATTCAGAATGTCTTGAGCTCAGTACAAAGCTTTGTATAAGTTCTTTGGAGACTTTCTTTATTGCGAGCTTAAAACTGTTAAGCTATCTTTGAAAAAAGAAACCAGTACCAGTTCACTGAGTATGTGGAAAGAGTACAGACAAGAATGTCATGCTACTTCCAAGACAGTCTATTAAACTGTAACATGCATGTGCAGGCCAAGTTTCTTCCATCAGAAGGAGCAGTCTCCATGAGATGATTTAGTTACATGAATCACTTTTTATCTAGAGCCTCTGACAAGATACAGTCAAATCAAATTCTTCTAAAGAAGATACACTCATGCTAAATTATACCACTGTTTTTCACTTCAAAAAGTCATCATAATCATTTTATGGAATATGAAAAAAAACCTAACTTGCTGCAGTGCTGCAGTTCCCCGTAAATGTTCCGCTATAGCAGGCACATGAGCTTTGAATTCATTGCTAATGCATATTGCTTAGAGAACATACTGAGAAATAATCGCAGATTAATACCAGGTTTCAGAAAACCCAAATGATCCTTTTTTATTCCATTTGTCATGGCAGTCTGAGTTTGGTAGCACAGTGAAGAGTTCCTTAATCTTCCAGTGGCTGGAGTTGATTTGTCCTGTTCAAAACTGGTCCCATAAAGTTTTTGGTAATGCCAAAAGTTATTTATTCTTTAGTTATCAGAAACAAACACACACAGCCCTTCTTGCTGAGAACCAAAGGAAACAACTTTTTGTAAAAATCAGTTTGCTTCAGAGTGTCATAAAACTCTACACATACTTATTCTAGGTTGCCAACTTTTAGTACTGGGTTTGCTCATGTGTAAATGCAGGTAAATTACTGATATTAACACCCTCCCATAAACTGACTCTCAAAGAAAATAGTAGAAATGTAAACAGTTCCGTAAACAGAAATTATGAACACCTAGTCTTAAATATGATGATAGCTTATTTACAAGTATGTACCATTAAAAGATATAGACCACACAATCAAAGTACCAGTATATAGTTGGATTAAAATGTCAGCATATACTTGGAAGGCAAAACAAAAGTGTTTTATTCCCTATAAATACTTGAAATTCCATTCTTCATATAAAATATTCCACACATTTAGAGAACAGGAAAGAAATCATCTGCCTATGCATCACATTAAAGGAAATGCAATTTTCATTCTTCAAAGATGAAAAACTGGACATCAGATAAGTGAACTACATAAGAAATTATTTGAAATACTTACATACGGTGGCTCTAGTTGGCTTTCCCCCTCACCAGATTACTCTCTTTTCCACTTCTGCTATTATTCAAGCCTCAGCTGAAACAAACCGTCTTTGACAGGGGTGCATTTCCTCAGAGTTGCTCTGTCTGTCTGCAATTCCCCAGATGAACACTGTTCCAATAATTTATATCACTATCGGAGTTCTGTCGCTTCCCTAACACAGGCAGCACGTCCACTCTGTCATCTCCCACTGACTGAGCTTCTGCAGGAAAGAAACAATAGATGAGAAAGTGACAACTGATAGTATCCAACTACTCAAAGAAAAGCAACCTGAGACCACAAAGTAACACATTAGACTGCAATGGTATACTATAGTACGTCATCTGTCCTCCGGTGGCATTCTGAACCCCCAGAAAAACTATAAAATACTGCTAATAAGTTTGTGATAGCACAACAACACTGGAAAGGGATTTTTAAACAATCAGTAATGTGAATATCATGGCGTTCAAAAGGCAGATGTTCCTTTAAAATGATATTGTGTCTTAACAAAAGGAAAAATCCTCAATTTCTCCTTACCAGAACAGCAAAGGTTGAAATAACCCTTAAATTACATTACTGATGTTAGCACCATAATGCTGACAACTATGTTGCATGAGGATCAGAAGCAATGTAACTGGAAATAATAAATCTTCTGTTTAGAGGAAATAACAGGAAATAATTTTAATATTCTGATGAAGGGCCATATTTTTAATAAAGCTTCCTAAATTTATTCTAGTGTATGAGAGATCTTACTTACAATCACTTCTGTGGTGGAACAAGTGAATAGATGAATTGTAACATAAATCTTCAAGGCAAGCTCTTAATCAAAAAGAGAAATTTCTACAAATTTTATTTATATGACTCAATAATAATTCCAACAAACGTACTAATTTATACAGCGGTGAATTTCATTCTGTGTAAAGGAGTTCATAGAAATTTTACCAGATAGCTAAGGTAAAGAAAGTATCTGATTTGGATGGAGAGTTCAGATAAGAATTTAAATCTCCATTAGAAAATAATCAATGCACTAACATCTATTAATAACCACAAAAACCACGGGAATGGGCAGTTCTGTTAATACTTTTTTTAGAGTTCAGTAAAAGTCATTTTTATAGACAGGACTAAACATTTTTACCACTTACTTACAGCCTCCTCTGGGATGGTATATACTGCTGCCAACTCAGCACCACTTCCTGACACTTTAAGTGAAAAAAGAAAGAAATGTTAAACGTAGTGACAGCAGAAAAGTTGAAGTGCCTTGATTCATTTTTCCAAATTGAAACCTGATTGTAATCCTTGAGATTACACAGTTTTTATAAGAGAGCATTACCTTTTTGAATGGCAATCAGTGAGCTGGGACTTCTGCCCACACCCTGTTTGCAGAATACACGGTATCATAATCTTGACATTTGAAGAATTTATATAATAGGGAAGAAATAATCACTTAAAGACAGAAAGCACATAAGGACATAAATCCAACAATGTCATTAAATTCTTAAGAAAAGATTCCTGCCTAATACTCCCCAAATATAACGTTCAGATTCCAGAAGTCCTTAAGGACACAGAGCAAAGATATTATGGAGCCAGACTAGAACCACCTATTACCATGACCTCATTCACACGGCAGTGTTGGAGAGCAAGAAGACAAAATAATTATGGTTACAAAGATTTAAGTATGACCTTCTATGGAAAAGTCTAGCTGGTGAGGTGCTGTTCTCTCCCCTGGGTAGATAGTAAGCTGGAGGAAAAGGAAGGAGAAAGGAATCTGGTGGAAATTTCTTTGTACCGCATTTCCTGAATGAAAAATCTACTTGTGCACTCTAAAGAGAACCTATTTTGCTGTAAATCTTTGTTTCTTTTCCTTCGTGTAGAGAGCTGATAGAAGACAAACTATTTCACAATTTATGTAAAGAAAACCCTCCCACAGCTGAGCTATTTACAACCATTAATAGAGCAGATCTTGACATGCTAGAGATGCAGCACGTCTAGCTGGAAGAAGCAGTGGAGCATAATTTGTCTTCTATTTCTGGAGAAAAGAAAAAAGCAAAGAAGAGACTGAAGCAGTTACTAATTGGAGAACCTTTTAGAATGGAGAATGAAGCAAGGTTTTGAGACACACATCAAATTGTGCTCAAGGCCCAGAGTAAAGGTCTTGTTTGCTAGAGCTCATAGGAATTACAGTAGAACATGTAATAACTGAAGCCTCGAGAACCCCAGTTGAAGCATTTTCCAACAACATCCTATTTTGTCAGAAAATTCCCAAACTGTTCCCATCACCAAGGGCAAGCCATACCGATGTCATCATATGGGAGGAGGGCCAACAAATATATTTATACATAGACAAAATGAAATTATTCATTTAGAAGTCCACAAGGTTCTTGAGACCTTTAGTCAAAGAAGCTGAAAATATTATATTATGATTCATTTTAGCAATAGGCCACAGATAACACTTTCATAAATGTCAGGTCTAACTTTCAGGAGTGATTCAAGCTCAGTCAGATTAGGCTTCTAAATTACTTAGGTGCATCTGAAATTTGTGTTTGTGATTAAGCCAATTTAAGGAAAGAATATACAACCAAGCTTTTCTTAAACAAGCACTAAGTAATGTAAGTAGGCTAGAAAATAACTACCAGAGATGTGAATATTACTTGGTGAAAGGTTAGAAGGGACAGTTATAACAGGATTTCCTATGACTTTAGACAATCCTCAGAAGCAAAGGAATTATACTATTTTTAAAGCAGCTGCTGTTTATAATGTTCTGCTTCAGATCTCCACTTCTAAGTTTCAGCCAGTACTGCAGCAGGGACCCTCTGCTGACACAAGAAAAGACTTGAGTCAGTATTTTCCTTCCCAATCTTTCAGCTGACCTAAGCAGTTCTTAATACTTTCCAGGCTAAGATGACTCAGCACTACAACTAGATAACATTTTTTTCATTCCTTCCTAAAGTTCAAATAACACACAGTCTTTCAGCCCTTTCAAGCTCAAACCTCAGCAGACCCTTTGCACTTCGCTGGCTCTCTGAAGCACCAACAATCCAGCTTTACTAAGGCTCAGAGACAAATGAATTAGACTTTGACATCCAAAGAAAGCAATCCTGCTGCATTGTACAGGAAGACTCTGACAGAAATTCTTCGTCTCAGGCTCCCATGCCTTTGTTATCCAACTGTACTCCTAACCACAGTTGAGTTTTCCCTGTACACATCCCCCCTGGAAGCCTACCAGCTGCAGCAGGCAATCCAGAACTGCTTTACTGGATCCCAAACTAGACTTCTTCACTGTTTTCATTAACCCTGAAAGAGTAGTTTCTCAGGACTCATCCAAAACCTATTTTTTTCAAAATATTAGCAAAATTGTTATCAGAATTAGGGAGACGCTAATCCTACTGGGATAAAACCAAAATGGACATTCTCCATTTTCTGAGTTGTCACACATTTCCAAACGAAGACAGAAAGTTCTGTCGGAGTACTCTGGACCTGATCAACTCCCACACAGATTCTTTCACAAATTCAAAGGGGAATTAGTGAGATGCTTCTGTATATGGAACACATCTGTATCACCAGTTCCAACAGTTCCCTGTAGAGCTACTAATCTGTGCAAAGGTGAATGTCATCCACTGAATGCCAGCAGCAACACCTTATTCAGGAGTATATTATCCCAAATCAATCCAACCGGGATATTTTCCCTGTCAGTAGTATCAATACTGGCTTTTGTTTGGAATATCTAATCTTTCCTTTCATGAGCAGCATCATTCTACTTCAGAGACAGGGAAATCAAGTCACAAGAAACATACTGGCTAAGTAAAAGTACCCAGTAGCTCAATGGCTTAAGGCAGGATTTGAACCTAAATACCTGAAGTTGCCACCCAGTTCCTTCCTAACCACCCTCTCCAGACAACTAACTGTTTCACATCCCAGTGTCAGTCACAACTTCATCTTCAGTGGACAAGTCCAAACCTCCAGCAGCCAACAGCTGTGTGTAGCTTCTGCGTGCACTCTTACTGACTCTGAATTATTAACTCTGCTGGAGCATCCGATCAGCACTAGCTATTTTTGGCTGGTATTTGCAGCTCCAATTGAGTAGACTCTGGCGAGTACACCTGGCAACACTGGCTCAGAACAAGCCTGACACAGACACACAACACAAACAGGAAGGAATGGAGAGAGAGCCTGGGTGTTATTGATATAAGATTATATTTTTACTAGGCTAATAAATACAGTGCCTGCTCATTCCTGTAGGTGTGTGGAAATGTCATTTCACAATGTCACATTCCTGAAGAGCACAGTTGGCATAATCCAGACAATGTACTTTAAATACAACTTGTCATTTTATAAATTAGACTGCAGCAGACTTAAGAAATAAGTAGGGGAAAGGTAATCCCATGGAAAGCTGCTATCTACATTTCTGATGCTGGTTTAGCCACCATCATTCCTATCAAGCCAGCCTAATTACTTTGTTTTTGTGAGCTCTTGGGGAATAACATTACTATGAGTTTGGAAAAAATAACAACATTGACTGTGCTGACTTTTGATCAATCACCACCTAGCAAGGAATGTCAGACCTATTTAGTGTCCTTTCTTTGCCAAAAATTAATGAGCCAAAAATAAGTACCAGAGGTTGAAACCAGTTCTGTCTCAGCTCTACTCAATGCCACAGTCACACTGGAGGATGAGGAAAGGGAAAAAAGGAGTGAAAGAAGAAAGCAAAGACTAGTAATAATTGCAGCATGATTTTTTTTTCTTCATTATTTAAGTAGGAGCAACTACTAGCACCATATGAAACTCATGGTGAACAAAGTGAAGATAGATCATTTCAGATTTTATCGAACAAAGTTTCAAACAGACGCAAAATTAGGAAAGAACAATAAATAGCTCTTCTTGCTTAGCATTTCATATGCAGATGGAGTTTAACAGAAAAAGAGTCAGGAAAAGGAACTAGCTTTGTATCAAAGAATTCCAAAAACCAGCTTCTGAAACAGTACAAATTAACACTTATTTTCCCTTTGAGTCTTTCATTTTGTAGATCCTAGTGAATTTTAATGAGACTACTGTTGCCCAGAAGCCTCCCCCAACTTAAACTGTGTCATACAATACTGCTCCAAAAGTTCTAGCTTCACATCCAACACCTGCTTGCATCCTTTAAATGTAGTATCACCTCAACTACATTAAAATTTGGATCTCTTGTATCTTATTCACTCTCCGTTTTAAGGATTGTAAACCTAAGTGCAGGATGCTGGGTTTTGGCCTCTTAAGATGTAGTTAGGTCAAATTCATGAGATGGAGATTAGGCATAGTCTTAGTTTCATTGTTTAATGGACTGACTGCATAGAGAGAAATTTAAACAGCAGTCTTAGAAGATCACCTCTTACAATGAATCTAAACTGGACACTTTGCATCTTGGAGCCAGATCCTGTCCCAAACTCTTTGACAGATAAACTACTTTATGCTGTCCTAGCTGCAGTGTGAGCCGAGGCTATGGGATCCAAGGCTGTGGGTACCAAACAGTCACCACACCTGAGATCAGGGGACCAGAGAGTTAAATTTTAATTGCCACTTCTAACATAAAACCTTTGTCTCTCCTCCATGTTATATTATACAGTTGTTACAGAGAGGTACCGAAATAAATATTTACGCAATCGAAACAGACACGCTCACAAACATACTTCTGTATGGGAGGCTGTCTAGATGGTTTTCTGACCACACACATTTTAGGCTCGTTATCTAGGGTGACTACAGCACTAGTATTATCCGAAACAGAATTTTTAAATGTGGCCATCAAGTGGCTGAAGTTCAAAACTGCATCTTAAAACGTGAGCCGTGATTTTGTGTGAGCCGAATGATTGTCTGCTGCAGTCCCTGGAATCTCACCTCACCTTCCCACACAGCTCAGCCTCCAGCCAAACCTTTCCACCGGTGCTTTCTGCCCTTTTCATGGGCTTGCACTTTCATCCCCAGCTCTCTGTTTTCACCTTCAGAATGTCACTTTGTTTCTGAGTTGCCACCCCTTTCCACCAGCTGCACTGAACCTCCCCTGGGTGTACCTCTGCTCTACCCTGTCCCCCAGAGGAGATACCAAGTTGTACCAACCTTCCCAGAAACTCACTGGGACTGTGACCTTCCAGAAGTTTCCTCCGCCTGCACTCCAGTGCATGTAAAATGTCTGAGAAGAAGCTGGAACGAGGACTGGCCCTGCCTGTGAGGCGCAGGCTCTGCTCAGCCTCTGGAGGAAGGAGCCACGCTGCCCTGAGGGCCCCTGGGCAGCCGCGCTGGGCTGGGGAAGCTTCCAGAAGGCGAGTGGGGAGGAGGGCAGTGCACAGGCACCAAAGTGGGGCGCCTCAGAGGGAATGCAGCTCCAGGGAAGGGCTGGACAGGAGAGAAGCCATCCCTCAAGTGACAGGAGACAAGTTTTCCCTCAAGTGAGATGAGAGAAGCCTTCTGTCAGGCAACAGGTGAGTCGTTTTCCTTCAGGTGGCAGGAGAGAAGATTTCTCAGGTGACAAAAGGAGCATTCTGTGAGGTGACAGGAGAGAACCTCTCCTTCAGGTGACAAGAGACAAGTATTCCCTCAGAGGAGAGGAGAGAAGCCTTCCCTCAGGTGACAGGACAGAAACTTTCCCTCAGGTGACCGGAGTTTTCCCTCAGGTGACCGGCATTCTCCTTCAGGAGACAGCAGAGGAGCCTCCCCTCAGGGAAAGTCCTTAGTGCCACAGGGCAGGCAGCCCCTCAGTGTTGTGCTGAGGGAGAGCTGGGAGGAAAGAACCCACTCTTCATGCTGAAAGGTTTAATTACAAACTCTCCTTCATCCACTTTAGCTTTTGTGCTGAACAGCAGCGCCGTTTTGGTTGCCAGCTCACTGATCTGCTGGTGCTTGCTTAGAAAATTCTAGAGGGCTTTAACACTAAAGGGCTGATCTAGTCACTGGTCTGGGATTTCTTTTGAGGCCCGGGTGATATTTTACTGCCATGTTGCAGTTGATTTTGCTGTATTTTTTTTTCTCTCCCCTGTTCAGAGCAAAACTGGTGCTCACAGAGGGAAGAATCACTCAGGAAAGGACAGAGGAGAGGGGTTATTTGTGTCGTATTCTGGATGTATTAGCAGGTTAAGGGAAGGGACCCTTTGCTGCTTTGATAGGTATTGTATTTTGGTTTTTTGCATTTTGTGCTTTTATTGGGAGATGAGCAAACTCTGCCCTTTTTCTAACTTCTCTGTATCTTGGAAGGTGTTAAGGGAGAAGCAGCATGCACAGTGTCTCCTCATTTCAGACACAGGTATTTACCACCTGGCAAATGAGAAGTGATTTAGCATAAACAGCTAAAAAGGGGGAGGAAGGGGCTGGAACGTGAGACATGCAGTCATTGTCAAAGATTTCCTTTGCTGGACTGTTACTTTGCTGATTCAGCTGCCAATGTTGTGTGGAACAACGCTCGGGAGGAAGGAAATTATCCCATTCAGTTTCTACCATTGCTTTTATCTCAATTCTCTGAGGCTTTATGGGGATACACAGCACTGAGTCATTGAAGCACTTACAGAATCAGTGCCTTGGGTCATAATTTCTTTCTGGCAAGAGCCATAGTTTTATTGTGGCTAAGTGATGCACATGCAGTTATGTATAAGTGTTATGTGTAGCTTCACTCTTCTGATGATTGCTTTATGGATCTCCTTCAGTCTTCTCACTCTACCAGTTTCAGTACCTCATGCAAGTGGTCCAGTGAAAGTACCAGTGAATTAAAGATAATTACAGGCCAATGACTGATGCTCTTATCCTTTGAAAATCATAGGAAAGGAGTGAGTAAGAAGATGGCAAAAAGTCTGATTTACCTTCAAAGTGGGTGTCTTTTGGAGAGAGCCAGCACACCCACAGCAGCAAGAAAAAAGTCTGAAAAATACTATGGAATTTCTCCAGATAACAACCAGAAAATTAAATGTTGTGTAAATGAGGACAACAAAATTAGTGTGTAGCTGGAAACAACAGAGATACAAGCATTCAAAGGGTATTATTGATGTATTTTAATTAAACACAAAGCATCTTAGGGACTGACCTAAAGTGCTGGCAGTGAAATGAAGCCAAACACAAGAATGTTTGTTTTACATACAGCACTTGGACTTAGCAACCCCAGCTGAGATCAGCCAATACTGCTACAAGGTTCTACAAAGAGTGTAATAACAGTCTCTGTCCCAAACATCTTGCTGTTTTAGTGTGAGGGTGATTTTTACACATGGAAAATTACGGCACAGAAAAGGTGGTTTTTCAGCTGTGAAACAAACAATATTTATGAGAGAGGAGCTGAGCACAGACGTCAAGTCTGAAGGGAATAGTACACCTAGGAGAGCATTCTTTCTTTTTTCGTGACAATCCACATTGTTACTTTTAGTGTGTAATGGAAATATTTTTGTTGTAGTTTAACTAAAGAGGTCAGTTGGATACATATTTACCATATCACAATTTGTCTCTGTCCACACTCATCTGTGTCTACATATCCACTGTAATCTTTGTAGATGCCCATGGAAGGATGAGACTTTTTTACTACAGGACTAGGCAATGCTGTTGGTGCCTAGACTGGTACATATTTGAACACAGACAGCAAATGTTGAATGCAGTTTGAGTTTCGTATATTAAAATTCTTGGCTGGACTATTAAAATCTATTTTCATAACAAGCAAATGGACAAAGGGAAATGAAAGCAGCTTTGATGAACCTGCAAGACACAGATAAACAGTGAAGCAGAACTCAGCCAAAAATCCCCATTTCTATGGGCAGGGCTAGTAGATAATGAACTGTCAAAAGCATACTGTGGCAGTATCTGTGTCTCTTCAGACTGCAGAAAATGTATTTTCCCTTTGCAGGATACTATCATTAGTCAGCCTCCCTCTAAGCTTTATTATTTACAGATTAGAATTACTGATTTCCCCATACTGATCCCTCCTTAAATATATTCTTTTAAGGGGAGACTGTAGGCAAAACTGTTGCAGCATATTTAGATGCTCTGTGTTGGTACAGACCTGGCATTGCTTAGGACAGGGAAGGCCTTGGTTTAAAAGTGATTCTGCACACTTTTCCTTCAAAAGATCCTGATTTGTTAAAACTTTCACAGGAAAAGGTAACTTTCCCCAAAATTCCTTGGAAACACTTCTTGGATCTAAAATACTCTGGAAAAAAACATACAGAATGAAAAATATCTGTGGGCTACGAGGCTTGTCCCAAAGCTCATCTAATGCAAAAACTTCCTTTGACTTTAAGAACACCATAATGGATTACTGAAGTCATCATAAATGACCTAAGAATTGTTTAGGCAAGGCCCCTACTGTGTCAGGCAAGTGGCATAGGACCTAAAATTGTAAAAATATGACACAGTAGATTTTTGGCTTCATCAGATCCCTTGTGAAGAGACCTATACCAGGTTCTTTGCAACCATTGAAAAGAAAGCCTAAAGCATGTTTTGAAATGCAAGTCATGGTCTCTTTCAGTATAGTCTGCTGTATGTAGACAGAAGAGTCATAAATGGTTTCTGGGACAGCATATTTAGTTTAATTGCTGCTTCACTCAACAAAACTCTGATAAAATCCATAATAAGCAAAGCAACACTCCATAAGCTTTTTTATGGCTGCAATATACAGGGATTCCCATTTGTCTTGCTGGCATTATTTACATGAAACCTTCTACTACATACAGGTTATGGCTTAATTGCAGAATTTTATGGCCAACCCTGACTAAACAATGCCCCATATTGTAGTCATCTTATTAAAACAATTGGAATATGATCCTATTGTAATTTCATATAATAATATTCTTGAGGAATAGTTTTCTATTGTTACAATGAGGGTGGTTATTGATTCTTAAATACTTAGTATTGTGGCACATACATACTTACATGTATATATATGCACACTTTTATTTGGGGCCTGGCTACTTGCCAGAATAATGTACTAAGAGCTATGATAAAGGTGAAAAATTTTACTTCAATAATGTAATCTAGTCAATATTGTAATCAAGCCTTTGACCTCAGACCTTTGGAAAATGCCTTAAGCCATAGCTCACATCACTTTTAGGCAATCATGAAACCTGTGCAGAAAGTCTTATTTATTGCTCAGGAAAGTGAAATAATAAGGCTGCTGGTGTAGGGACTGAAGGAAATAAAGCTCCCTGTCCAGACAGCTGCCATCACTCATTCTGTGTGTATGGTAGAGATAGAAAAATGATGAGTGGTAAAGGTAGAGTTAAAAGACTTATAGGAAACAAAACAAGAAGTTGGTACAATGGGAGGACAAGTGAATTATTGTGCTATTTTAACTACTTCATTTGGGCTTTTGAAGCAGGAGTTGCAAATTAGGACAGTCCATACTAAGACTTGGAGCAACCCATAGCCACTAAATATGGGCAGGAAATTACATGCACGTATCTCCAATCCCCACATTAATAAGAACCAACTATATTCTTGGTCATTGCAACCAAGCTCTCAGGAATACTCATCACCTTAAAAGACACAGATGTACCTAAGGAAAATTAATTTCTACTTTAATTTTGGAGAGAGCTGGAATTCTTACTTCAGAGTTTGTTCACTATAGGTGGTTAGTTATAATATACATCCCTAATTCGAGTTGAGAGAATTTAAAACAGTTAAATCAGGGCTTCAGGATTCTAGATAGGATTTGTAAAGCTAAATTGTTGCATTGAGAAAAAAACAGCTTGGCTTGTAAACATGTGGTGGCATAGAGAATACAAAATGGTGTCTTTAGTAAAATCATGTAAAATGGGGGATTAGGCTTGCACAGTTTTTTATTAATCCATTTCTTTAATTTCTTGGGATTCTGTCCTTAGCTAAGGATTAAATTGATCTGTTTGCACAAAGAAGGTAGTTAAGTACATAATCTTGTGTGAAGATGTAGCACTGAGGTTGAGAAGATGAGGGTTAGATATTGCCCAAAGAGTTGCAAACTGTTTGATTCTGGCCATTTTACCTAATTTCTCAAATTTTGAAGTGTTGTAAAATAAAGGTAGTATTTCCTTTCTCCCACTGTTTTATGGAATAAGCTTCTCACACCAAAGATTTAGTTTTCCTGGGTTTATGCACATTGCTCAATATGCTGTGACAAATGGTTTCCTTACTGAGAAGTTTGGATAACCTGAATTGTCCACTAGGTTTTCTGCTATTCTGATTTACCCTGCCCTAATAACCAAGAATGAGCTTACTACTTTGGAGAAAAGTAACAGTGGAAAGTTGATTCAAATTTTTGGCTGCACACTTTGGATGCAGATTTTTATTTTCTGTGAAGAACTGTGATTTTCTTTAAGATCTGTGATTTTCTTTAAGATCTGTCTTAAATACAAATCACAGAAACAAAGTAAGTAATTTCTTAGGCTACAGTATCTAGAAGCACCAAGAGCTTGAAGCACAAACAGCTGACATTTTCTGAAGTAAAGTACTTAGAAGTTTGATTTTTTTCCTTCCCTCACATATATTACAAATATGAAAGTGACTATCAAGTCAATCAAGTAAATAGATTCTTTCCTGTTTGAATTTAGCTTCAGACTGTGCAATCCTTTTATAAAATTATCGCATAGGAAGACTGATATTTTTAATTTAAACCTCATCTCCTTATAAACTGTTGTAATATACGTATCTATGAAGTCTGACCAGCATTTCCTCAGATGTTGACTTCATATATTTGGTGGCTTCTCTGTGTAAAAATATTAATAAATAATTTAACTTTTATTTTTCATGTGAAAATTTGGGGGATTCTTGCTTGACTTGGCAGTCAAGTCTCATAGGTATTACCATGCTGCCCTCTGGAGTACAGTGACAAAGCATGTGTATGATAGAAGTTTTATAGGCAGCTGCTGTTCCTTCCTCTTTGCATCCAGGAAAATTATCACTGGAACAAGCAAAGCCTTGGCTGTGCTGTTTGAAAGGGAGGAAAAATATGTCATATTTCACTTTGCTTAGCACAGAATTTTTTGGGCATGTATCATGCTTTCACTAGATATGTGTTACTGTGTGCGATTTTATCCCTGGCTGGACCCAAAAGTGTCTGATTAAAATATACATGATTATGGTAATATCACCTCAGTGCTTGTTTTGAAATTCTTTAGTGTAGCTTTTAATGTTTGGTTTAGAAGCAGCAGCTCGAGATTTCTCAGCAAAACTGAATTTTGTTGTCCAGAGGTGCAAGACCAGTGTCAGACTGTCTCACTGCATCAAGCTTCTGTGGCTCCTATGTAACCTAAGCCTCAGAAATCCTGGGACACTACTAGGAGAAAGTAGTTGATCAGAGCTAGGTATCAAAGACAACAACAAAACATTAAAAAAATCTGAGACATTTGGAAGCCATATGCGTCCGTTGTTTCCTAAACTAATTCATCTTTTTCCAAAATTTGTCTTGTGGAAAAATTAGAAATTCCCCTTCACTCCTCCCTCTTCTCCCTCCCTTCCCCCAAATTGCTTTAATCTCATATAAGAATGAAAACAGAGGTCAGGAATTTATGTTATCTCCAAGTTCTGCAAAAAGATCCCATGGAGTTTTGGCCCAGTTTGAGTTACTTTAATATCTTTTGAGGAATCTTATACTTAATATAGATATTTAGCATAAAGATTCCCAGTTGCAGATTGTTTGTAGCTTGAAGTGTACTTAAAAGGCAGCATAGTCCACAAGTATGTAGAACAAACCACTCCTTTATCCTGTTTCTCCAATACAAAGAGACTTTAAAGTGTATATAATTTATGTTCATTCCTGGGTCCTTTCTCTGCTTCCACAATAGGAAACAATGCACAAATTAAAAGCAAAGGTTGTTATCTTCAAAAGACTTTACAACACATGTAAGCAGCTAATTAGAAGCCATTAGAATATTATAAGCCATTAAACATTGTACGTACATTTCCACTGGAAGTCAATAGGAATTAGGTACCTTTTTTCTTTAAGTCCCTGTTTAATGTAACAAGGTGCCTTTCTTTAGGTACCCAAAGACTTCTGAAAATCTTCTTTTCTCAAGTTTAGAGTTTCAGGTCAGACATAAAGAAACTGTAAGTTAATTGGCAGGAACAGCAGATCAGATACAGACTAACAAGTCATGTAAAATTAAACTCACTGACAGGAGGCTGCAACAGTCAGTACAGTGGGGACATTAAACTGCATTTCAGTATAAACAAGTGAAATACCATGTGTATGGGAAAAGCTACCTGTGAAAAAGATCTGAGAGTTCTGTGGAAGGCTCAATAGAACATGACTTTCCTTCTCTAGAATCCCTTGGCCAACAGGTCGAATGCAAACACTTGTGTTTGGGAGAAGGAGATGCTGAATAAAAGTAGAGGGATTATATTGTCTTTGTATTTGGCACTGGTGATATGTCTTGAAATCTCTGCCAGATTCAGGTGCTATATGTCTTTAAAATTGCTGAGACTCTCAGCAGACAAGTAAGAGCCACAGGAATAATGAAAAATATTACTAGAAGCTCCTTTTGCTTGCAGAAATGGTGCAGTGTTAAGCGTCTTTGTGTGCAGTGAATTCCTTTGCAGGTTTCTTTATCCCTTGATGCCAAACTTACCCATACAAGACTCAGTAGCTACTAAATTTAGGAACCTTGTAAGGAAAATAGAGAAGCCCCCAAGATAATGACAGCAGTAGAGACATCAAGGCATTAAGCTGATAGGGAATGGAGAGAAAGGTACTAGCTGAGATGGACTCTAATTACCAAGAAAAAACTTGGTAAATGGGCATTCCCAGACAACGAGGAAATCATATTTGAATTCTTGCTGGAGGGGTGAGGGGAAGAGTATGACTAGATGCACATTTGTTTCGGTTTTTTTTCAATGAACATCATAATCTCTTATAAACATTAAATTAAATTGTTAATTATGTCCCAGACATATTGCTTAAGAAGCAGTGGAACTACAGGTGGCTCAAATGCAGGCTCAGAAGTCTCCTGCACACGGTAGCTGTTTGGTTTTGGATTGGATCTTCACTATCCAAATTTTACTTAGATAGCAGCTCAGTTGAATAATGAGTGACAATCAGGTTTTTGGTGACTGAACTTAGTGTTTGTTGGTAGAAAAGGAAGGAAAGTAAGCCCAGGTGTACTGCTATTTAGATCCCAAATAGACAGTACTGTCTCCTTTACTGTGAAGTTCCACCTAGTAAAAGCTCACTCTGACTTTTTAGAAGGCTTAAGACTCTAACTCCCTCAGGCAGTTTTAGAAATACCACCTTGTATTGATAATCTCTAATGAGGGAAAGTTTAATATTACTAAATAATTGTTTGGGGAATATGTCCCCATACAAGTGAAGACTTCTTTGTGTGCACATGACCTGCATAGTTAAAAAAACATTATTATTATTAGGTCCTAACTTTTTTTTTTGAGAAAAGATAGCATCAGCAAATAAATCCACAATATCCTGGTAAATATTTTTAAAGAGGATCCAAAAACCAATCAGAGCACAAAGGTAGCTTTACTAAGAGCTTCTACTAAGATTAAATATATATATAAATATATGTATATATCTCCCAAGACAAAATACACAGCTTCATATAATCTGCTAAAGAGAAAAGTAAATATTTTGCAACCACAAATGAAGTCAAAGCATAACATTGTGGTGACACTTAAGAGGAGTTAACAGACCAAAATGTCTCATTATTTCACAAATTATAGCAGCATGAAAAAATACTCCTTTAGTTTCAGGATACTTAGCTCTCTTTTATGAAATAAAAATATGTGGTTAAAACAAAGCACTGTTTCAAGTACAGCTCTGGAAGCTGGCTTAGCTCGGTGTGATAGGCGGGCAGGCTGCAGCGTGAGTGACACCACGTCTGCACTTCAGGTATAGGAAACACGTTTCTTTCCACACTCATGGGCACGCTCACAGAGCTTCACACACAACATAATCTTATGCCCAAATGAAGGAGCCAGGCTTTCTCAGGCAAGGTGATACAGTAAATGCTTTAGGTTCCTTTTGCTAATTGCATGGATTAAAACATTGAGGATAAAGAATCATTTGGTGGCCTTGACCTGGTTTGCAGTGGAAGCCGGGAGCCAAGTTCTGCCCTCAGTTACACCCTGTAGCTCCCCTGAAGTCCGTAGTGGTGGTGCCAAGTGTAACTGAGGGAAGTATTCAGCTCTTCAAATATGCCCGTGGTTACCACGCCAACTGGCAGCAATTGCAAGGGAATAATAGGAGTGTTGAGGGCAAGAACTGAGGAGCCTTCGCAGGGCGGTCTGGAGACCTGCACAGTGCTTGTCTACAGACTGTCTGGCCTCCTGAAGTCAAAGCTATTAGTTTTTCCTACTTGCTCAAATGTACTGCATACAAAAAAAGGCTTTCACTAGTGAGCTCTGATAAATGCCCACCATCTGGGGCTCCTGCAATCTCTTCGTGCATTGTATCAGCAGCCTTTTGTTTGTGCCAGACCTAACCTTGAAGTTTCATGGGGCAGCGAACAAATCTGAATACATTTCAAATTTCTGAAACAGTGAACCATTATTGTTATTAACAAAGAAGAGCTGAGTAGCTTCCAGGCTACTTATCACACAGACAAACTCATCTTCTTGCAGCACAGCTAGTTAGTTATTCTGTGCTTCATATTGCTCAAGTAGGGAATAGGCTTACTGGCTTTTACAGTGACCCCTGTCTGAGGGAACAAGAGATTATTTTCATTTCACAGATGAGGAATCAAGATCTTAAAGTATTTGTCTGAAGTCACATTGCAAGAAAAGAATTGAAAGTCTGGTATCCTTCATTGTAGTGCCTTCATATGTTAGCTGTTAAACCCTTTACCAGCCAGTACCACATTAGCTGTTTGTAGCTTTGGTGAAGTCCTGGAGCTTTTATCTTTCCACATAGAAGACTTCTTGACAGTGAATAACCCTGAGTTCTGGTTTTAAAATGGACAACAAAGCATAACAATATTTTTTTTTATGGGACAAGTCGATTCTTTGAACTCCTGCTCATATAGCTGTGTACTATTTGAAAAGTGTAAGCTTCACCAGAACAGATTAAAATCCCCTGGCAGCCATTTCTATTCAGTTTCATGGACAAAAAACAATAAAGATGTAATGAAAAATCAGATGGACTAAACTTAGAGGGTCCCACTGCTGCAGGCAGAGGGCAGTCGTTGGGTGAATAAGGAAGGAAAAAAAGTGTTCTTACGAATGTAGAAGGTGTAAACCCCCTCCGATGCCAAGAATTACATCCTTGGTGACTATTGTGACGAGAAATTCCCTGTTTATCTTACAAGATCATCATGAAATGGAACTGCTACCATGAAATTAACGTGTAGTATTCCATGTACAGCTAACAGAAGAAAAGTAAGCAATGGAGTAGGGAGGGATACCACTCTAAAGCATGACTGAGACCTACACCAATGTTCCATTTCTGTTGTAGGAGAAGTACTGCTTCATTACAATTCTCTGCTTCCTCTGTTTCCATAAAGTTGGAATTTGACAAATTAACTTACTAATTCTTCACTCCTTTAGGCAGCACTAAACACATTCTGAGCCTTAATCTAATCCTATTTTTGTTCTCTGGGAGAGAGACAATACCACCAACAATTCTTTCATTATGTGTGTTTTACATATGGAAACATCAGACTCTTGTCAAGTCAAACTGCATCAGAGAAGCTATTTCTAATTTTGCATAATGAAATGGATGCTCATTTTGTTTTTATTGATGATCACTTTGATTTGAAAAGCTCCTTAGACAGACAAATTATTAAAAAGAATTAGATGAAATATCCACATCTGGAACAGGTTAGAATTCATTAACCAGACTTTCAGCTGAAATAAATCTTTCTTGGTTGATTTAAAATACTAGAAGTGTTCTGATTTGTACCAGTTCACTCCTTCCCATCCTTTGCATTACACACACGTTATCATTTAGAAAGGTCTTAAATACAGTAAATCAAACAGGCAAATACAGGAATCAATACACAGTGAGACATCAAATCTTTCTTAAAGGCACTTTTGTTCTGTGAGTTCTATAACTAAGAAATCCATGATAACAATAATAATTTCTTTAATGCTAAGGATGCAGATTCTTCCATTTTCTCTGGGGCAAGTTCAGGATAATCCTTCCCTGAAAGAACAGATTTCTTCCACCTCCAACAGTTTATTGCAAAGTCTGCAATTCCTGACAATTACTGCAATTATACAAAAAGAATTTGTGCTCTTACGGTATTGTGCAATCTAAAAGATATCAAAGGGATGCCATATACAAGGACCAAACTCAGACTTTTATAATGAAGTCATTTCTGGAAGAGAATATAAAAGCATTTCTCTACAAGAAACTATATATGTCAGTATTTAGAAGGTAAAGCAAGAAATCATTCAGCAATTCAAACCTGAAAGGAATGTGAAGGGAATAACGTTAACTGCTTAAGCTAGGATTGGCCCATTAGTTTCATAAATCGGTTTTGCTTATCTAAAGCACTTTCTTTCTGATGATACAGGATTACAAATGGTTAAGAAGGGAAAGACTGGTATCTGCAATGTCTCCAACTTTGCCTCAGTGTCTTCTAGGCACTGTACTTCTTGTACAGCACGTTGAAAGACAAAACCCAAAGGTGGGAAGGCAGAGGCACAAGGTACTCAGCTGTAAAATGAGCCCATTCTAATTAAACTAAAAGATCCTATATCTTCAAATGGATGAATGTCATTTATTGAATCACTCTTCATTGAATAAACTGCTTTCTGATTATATTTTCTCTGCAGAGAGATCCATCTTCAATTAGGTGTTCAGATTTTCATCAAAAAAGAAAATTATTTTTCAATAAAAAAAAGAAGGATAGAAATTAAATCTATCTTTACAATTACTTTTATTTCCCACAAGGAGAGAGGATTGAAGGGAAATACCTTATTTAAAAATCAGGAAACAGTCTATTCCTTCTTCATTGTCCTGTTAAAAATGGAGAAGTGCCATCAAAATGAGAATTGCCATTTTTTAGAACTGGGTTTAAACATGATACTCTCGACATAACTGCGTGAAGCGGACCAGTCTCAGGTGGCTGATATTGTCAGAATTACGTGGGAGTCGGAGGAGGTAGTGCTGATTTACAGCAGGTGTAGGATTGATTCAAAGGCTGTAACGGCTTATTTGTTTGTTTGTATTTATTGTTTTGTTTTGTGGATTTTTTAAAATCACTCCAGCAACTTCAGTACTCATTAGGATGATATTTTAGTATCTCAGTGCTGAACAGCCCATAGTTTCATGGCTGTCTGCATCTGTTACTGTATAGAGGCAAGGGATCTGTATAAATTATTTAAAATGGCAAGGGATGGAGAGAGGGAGAATTCACTTTTTTTCTGTTTTGGTTTTTGCAATGGGACTATCTGCCATTATGAGAGAAACAAAATAACATAAAGTCCAAGTCACTCGTAAAGTTGGGGTTTTTTTGCATGTGGAAGCAACATTCATAGGCATAAAAACCCAAACAAAGCTCTGCTCTCATACCCAGCACAGGTTCTGAGGCAACTGAACAGCTTTTCCGTGACCACTGACTATGCAATCATTTCATCCTCCTTTTGTAGAGTTGGCTGAGAAACAACACGAAAATGAATACTCCCATACTACCACTGTAACAGATGTATCCAGATGATCTGCATACAGAAAACATTTTGCCTGTAACTCTTATGCCTCCTGATAGCCTGGGTATATGTTACCTGTAGAAGCTTCTGTATTTATAAAATGGACGTGAGACAATGTGATGCTGGAGATACAAAGCATATTGTGAGATACGATATACTGGTTTACCTCCTGCAGTCTTTCTGGGAAGGACAGTGTTGGAGGTCCAGAGGAGACTCAGCATGATTGGAAGAACAGTTTGGAAGACGGGCAAGGACATAATCCACCAGTATAACCCTCTAAGCATACATCCTGAAATTTTAATGGCATATGGTTGTATCTTTTTGTTTCTGAATTTTAAGTCATTTAATCATCATTCTAAAGTGACTTAGGATTTCATAAATACAGACCTTCTTAACTTGATATGGTTTCAAAGGTTGATTTAATACATCCTTTTCTATCAATGAAAGCACGAACATGGGGTGTTTTAGTCAAACAAAGAAGGTCTTATTTTCCTTAGAATCACTAATAAATCTAGAAGAATAAAAAACCCCAGAGAATGGAGACTCATAATCATGCTGAATAAAACTGTTAACAGTACAGAAGACAGTGTGGCACACTAATCCTTGAGAAACAGAATGTTAACCAGCCGCAGTGAAAAAGCCAGTTCTGACAGCACAATAAAAACTAAGTAGCAATCAGATTCCCGTGCAAAGCATCCTTTCTGGCAGATACAACTCAGGAAATATTTTAAATATGCAGTCTGCTCATGAGTGTTCTGATCTAGTTGGAGAGAAATTCATTACACTATACACAATACATATATGCGTTCTGTGATGTGGATGATTGACTTTGCATTTAGCTGATTAGCAGGGAAAAGCCAAAACATTTTTGACAAATGTTAGTAATTTTCTGATTGTTGGATTTACTTACAGTGATGGTGAGCTTACTGAGTTGCTGCTGGATTTTTTTCTACAAAGGACACCTTGATATGCTTCATTCATGTGGAACATCTGAAATGAATAACAAGGAGCAGACGGAATTTTCAAGAGAAAAAGAAAATAATAAAACGCCCACCATAAAAACTAATTCTCTATAAATAATCTCAATCAGGAAAACCTTTACCCCTGAGACAATCCAAGGCTGCATTTTTAGTAACTCTTTCCCCTGTGACAAGAGCAAACTTTCCCATGCCACAAATCATTCCCGTCTATCATTTTGATATAATCTGAAGGAAAGCCATCCTACCATCGTAATGTGCCTCATTTTTTTCAGGCTCAGATAGGGACATATTTGCATATTTGGTTCATAGGACTTACTGAGCTTAGAATCAGTGATTATGATATTTCTGGCTGGTTTTCATACTGCAGACCAGCAATTTCATTTTTGTAGTCAAGTCCTTGCTTAATTGTCTTCTCATACTTAATCCATTTCTGCCGATGTTCTTCTTTTGAATCAGCTTTTCCAGTTATCATTGTGTTGCCTAGTTTACATGACATCTTTCACATTGTAGAAGAAAGATGCTGGTGTTCACAAAGAGGACATAGGAAGAGTCTCATGGACAGTCCGATAGTAGTGCTGTTTATTCAGAAATGGAAGATTTGTTTTCTCTGAGGGAATGACCTTTCCTTTAATCTTGCGAAGTCGTCTGTCTCAGTCTCTTCTAGGAGCTGATTTTAACTAAGTCTGATTTGTGCAGAGGGCTGTTTGCTACGTGCTTCAGCAGCCTCTCTTTTTGTATGACACCTATCATTAAGGTCACAGAACAAAAGCAGTTCTAGATCCAGCATTAACAGCTCCCAGGATTGCTGCCTCTGTTATTTGGTTTCTTATTCCGTTGCTGTGGTTGCAACAATAGGAAACTGTTTGACTCGAAAGCAATACTATTTTATTAATGCATATCAAGCCTGTTTTGATCGCAACATAGGAAAAGCAAATGGTTTCTCTTCAGTGGGAAAAAGCGACATTTGCCATTGGATTGGGGTTATACACATTGTGAAGAAAATAGCTAGCTAATAGGCAGGGGTTTAGATGCTTCTTTCACTCTTTGGTAGCCTGAGGGGAGATGTATTATTTGCCGAGCCGGGAGACTTGTAAGCCTGGTTTGAGTTATTGACTGTGTGGGTTTGTACTGCACAAGGAATTCCAGTAATAAAAAGCTCATTCCTAGCCTAAATTATTGGTCGTCCATCTTGGGCAGATGCTAGGAGACATGAACTGATACTGATCCTAGAGAGTGGAAAGCATTGTCTCTGAAGAGCCTGAATGATGACTTGAATGTACATAAAGATGGGAGAGGACCAGAAAAGGGAGGAAGTGACCAAGTTTGCAGGCCTTTGCTCAAGAAGATCATTTATACATACATCACTGCTATGTCCTATGGTGATAAAATGGAAAGGTGATGACTAGCTCCTGGAATCATTGCAGCAGCGAGGATGACTTGCAGGCTGAAGGGTAAAGCCACAGGTTTGGCTGTTGAATAGGAAAAAGACTAAAGGATGCCCCAAATAGTAGGCACATTCCCATTTTTACAAAGCATACCATTTTGGGATTGATTCTGGGTTGTTCTTACACTCAACAGTGCAAAATGACAACATTCCACTGTTTCTGTTGTTTTATAAAGGTTATAAAATGTTAGTCAAATGCAGGGGAAAAGGAAATGAAGATCTGATGTGCAATCTGCTTCTTATAACACCAGAGGGCTGTTGCAGATCTCACCATCACTCCTATTAGGTATTTTTATTAAATTCAAGAAACAAATGTTACAAATTTGACTTGGATCTTACTGGTTTTAGCATTCCATTCACTATAGGATGAAGCTGAAGTAGATTTTGCTAGATGCTGTTGTAGGGTTCTTGCACATCACAAGGTAGAAGTGGCTAGAAATAGAAAGAGATTCTCTTTGAACTGGTGCAAAATAAACACAATGGGATGCTTTTCTTTGTGCTCTCCTAGAAATTACTCAGAAGTATTACTTCTACTCTAGTTGCAAGCTGTGTAATTCTATTAACTGGAAAAGAATGACTTCTTATAATATACTTTCACCAAATGGAGACAGGAAGACAGCTGCTTCGATTACATAAAAGTGATTAAACTAAGAGGCTGTCACAAACTTCTTATGAAAACATGAATGGTTGCACTTGGCAGCAGCTGGTGTGACATTTCATCCTTTGTCAATAAAACAAAGCAATTTTACAATAGCATGTTTTGATATGCTATAGAATTTATTAAACTACTAAATTTCAGTGGGAAAAACCATGAAGATACTGTTCAGTTGCTCCAGTGAAAAGGAGAGCATAAATAAGAATTTACAGGTTTGATCTTAAATAAAGGGTTGAGAAAGAATGTCATTTACTTCATTTTTACTTTGAGCCATGTTTGAAAAAAAAATCTGTGAATCCTTTAAAAACTTTAGACTTCATTTTAAACTTATAATTTTACCTTTAGGGCTTAATCAGATGACTACTGAAGTAAACAGAAGACTTTTAAAGATTTCAGTGGGTACTGAATGAAGCTCACACTTACTGCTTACATTTAGTCTATCAACTTGCTGCGAAATATATAATAAAAGAGTATAGCTGAGGGATTTTTCCCAATACTGTCCAAACTGAGTGAATAATGATCCTAACCTTTGCAGTTCCTGAGCAGCATCTCTATTTGGAGAAATAATAATGAGTTTTAAATGAAAGAAACACAACATGGATGAGTCTTTTCCCACAAATATTTTAACTCTGCACTGTTCATGCTAGTTACAAGCCCTAGCTGAAGTTCTCTTAACACATTTTGAAGTGCTGGCCCAAAATTAAAATCAAGAGACTCATGGACTCTGCTAAATCTTGGATTAAGTTTTGAACTATTTCTACACGAATGTTTTTTCTAATTTCAACTTTCCTACTACTGCACCAGTAACAATTATAGTTGTCGATAAACATGAGATACTCGGTGCTGACAGCTAAAGCTATTTTAGTCACATACTACCTAACACTGTTCAGACTCTGTACAGCTAAAATATGTTTTTCCTTTGGCAGCCTTTTTTTGTGGTTCAGCATCATTTCCCTCTGAGCCTCTTATCAGCATCCAGAAGTTGGTCTCATAAAGCAAACAGCAAAACTTTAATTATATTCTTTTCATTATGAGGCAAGGGTCTAAATTTTGACCAAGAAATTGCTTCAGCCTTGAATGTTGACAAATTTTTACCACATGATCTAAGGAAAGCCTTGATAGGAAACCATCTGTAGGCCACCTGAGAGTTCTGGGGGTTTTATTTAATAGAGGGAAAGACAGCCCTATCCTGGCTAGGGATTATTGGCTCATTGAGCAACTCTTCTGATGTTGTCTCTGAAGGTAATAGTCTTTACTTTTTCTGCATAGTTTCTACCATTCCTCTTATCTGATTTTGGAGCTTTTTCATTGTTGCACTCTTATTTTACTCCATATAAATAGAGGAGAGATCACAGGGCCAGACTAAAAGTCACCATGTCACTCAACTGTATCCTAAGCTTCATAGATCAACTGATAGGAAATGTAAGTTTTTATCTAATGCTCCCACATGTCATATTACAATGTTATATTTCAGTTGTATGACAGAAGCTGAGTCTACTGCATAGCGCTAGATGGCAGTAACATATTACACTTCCCAGTGAAATCATGGACTGGCTGTGTCATTAGTCATCTGGGTTGGGAAATGTAAACTAAGTGCAAAATAGAACCACATTTCTTCTCTGAGTTTGTTTTGGTCTACAGTCTGAAGTTGATCTAACCTGACCACAAAAGCCATTTTTCATGCTGCATACAGCAGACTTTCCTGCAAGGGCCAGCTAATTAAGCTCTTTATGTGTCTGCCAAGAATACTGTAGATATTGTTAGTTCAGACACGAGCAAAATCAAACAGCTTTCCGCGTATCACATTTAGCAAAATCTGCCATCACGCAATTGCACTGAATATTAGATAAATGTGATTAATGCCAATGGCACAGTGGACAAAAATGTAGTTTCAGTTAGTCCTGCATGGAGATTTTTCATCAGGTGTAAATTGGTGTAACTGTACAAGAGTCTCTGTTCTTATTGTCCAAAACAGATGGGAAACAGTCTGTGAACTGTCAAACACTCGCACTTTTTCACTGCAGAAGTTTCTGTTAGTAATGTGCTGATATTGAGATGATAGGAGAGTTCACTTGAAGGATGTAGAGCTATGATTTAAGGAATATCCAAGCCGTCTTATCAAAGATGGATTTTTGTCTCTTCCTTTCTCCAAAACATCTCTTGATGGTGGAACAAGTAGACTTCTCTGCTGAGGCAAAGTTCTGTCTAATAAAGGTTTGTGTGAGTGAACTTGGATGAACTATCTCAAGTGAAGGTTCACCCAAAGGAGGGTTGTAGAGTTGACCGTATGCTGCTTATTTCATGATAAACTCAAAGTGCCTTGCAGGGTTTTGTAGTGACTGACCCAGAGAACTTGAGTTTCGTTTCTTGTTCTGCTGTTGACTGAGTGGATCACTTTATCTTGTGTTTTGTCTTTAAAATGTAAATAATGATATTTAACTGTTTTTGAAAGCATGTCAAGATAAACTAATGAAAGCAGTTTTTAGTTGCAATTACTACTGACTATTAAGTCATATCCTGTCATTTCATTTCAGCCATAATGGAGATTCTATCTTGTTCTTTGCACTTCATTTCTCCGTGATCCTTCAGTCAGAACCAATATTTTATGAACAGAAACAGTAAGTCACTTTAATTTTACACTAGTTCCTTTTCTCCCTCCAACTTTTCACAAATAGGATTCTTACAGTGTAAATCTCTTTAGAGGAAAACCCTTATACATTTTTATCATCAGCTATGTGGTGATATATAATGTTAGTTTCATATATATTTGAGAGGGTGAGAGAGAATAATCTAGATCTTTCCAGACCCTATTCTCCTCAAAAAAAAAGTGAGTTCCAGAATGCATCTCTTGAGCCAACATTTATTCATACATAAGGAAAGGCTTCAGTCTAAGATATTGGTAATATTATACCTTGGTAAGTCTCAGTGAAAAACTGCAAACTTTAAGAAACTTTCACAAGTGACATTTTGTACAATGCTTAAAATTCTTCTTGGTCTACTTTTAAGATGCTCTGGTTTTATTTTATAAAATCTAAGTGAAATATCTGTACTCAGAAATACCTGCTCAGGTTGCTTGGTATTTTACTCCATGAGAAATTTTATGATGTTGAGATTACTTGTGAAATGTATTTACTACTCTTTAAGATTTTAAGGATCAGAATTTGTTTTGAAATGTTAATTCCAGCTGCTCTTGAAAACACTCTCAGCATGATGATGCAGTTTCAAACAACCTATGTAATGAAGCGAAGTAGTATTTTTCCTAACGTGCTAAGGTTTTGGGTTGCTTTGGAGTGATCTCACTAATGGAGAGGTTAGTTCAGGCCAGCACCTCAGTTTAAAACAGTTTTGCTGAAAGAGGAGTTTGGAAGACTTGGAGAGTAGTAAGAGGGCATTGTTCTCTGCCAAGTCATGACAATGTGCAGTAGAGCAGTCTTTGACTAAAGCAGACATTGCTCTGCATTGCAGATTTTTATAATATCTTTCTATTTGTTACTTAGAAAGAGAACTTGGGGGTTTGATCTGTAAGTTCAAGGCTCAGAGGGACTTTGCATTGGGCTTTAAAGATTTTGATGTTTTTGTTAAACAGCTAGCTAAATAAATAACATTAAAATGATTAAGCATCAGTGTACTCTTATTTTCTAGAACAGCAACTATTTTGAATAAATATTATTTCTCCTTCCAATCTGCAAATTACCTTTTATAGATCTAATCAAACATATTCCATGCCCTTTCACACTGCATATTTATCAGACAAAGCTTAGTTTCATGAAATTTCTTTGTCCCCAGTAAGACAAAACCCACCAACCCTTTTCTTAGAATACGAAATAGCACAGTGGGGTTTATTACTCTGGTTAGTTCATTGCCAACTGTGATCAGCGTGAGTGGTGCTAAAATGTTTATCCTGTCTACAGAGCTGTGAGATATGGCTGGCTGCAATTAGGATTTGTCAATTCCCAGGAAGTAGGAAACAATCTTTTCACCTGTTTCCCTGGCTGTGATGAAGATAGTATTAATGCATTTACACGATGTGGAGATAGAGAGGTAGTATCTTGACTTCTGATGCAGTGCTGCTGCATTTACTGGTGGAAATTTGAGTCAAATGAATCATATTTACAAGCCAATAGGGGAAAAAGCATGGCCCAGTTCCAGTCCACTGTTCCTGGTGATTTCAAACAGAAAAAAACAGCTAAACAGCCCAAATCTACCATTATATTTACTTTTTGTCCCACCTTTTCTTTCACTACTTGCCAGATTTCTAACTCTAAATGGGATTCACAAAAATTTCTAAGGTTTTAATCTAACTAGTACTATCCTTTTAAAGACTTGTCTCTAGAATTCCAGACACTTTGAAAGATTTCTATCATTAAATGCCCACAACCTAAGCAGATTTGTTTTGCACCTTAATATTAATAAAACAATTGAATTATTTTTTTAAAAATTCTTAGATCACAATGAATTATATGTAAATTGAATGTACATTATAACCTGCCTTTGTCAGTGAAAGCAGTAGCAGCCAATTGCACACACAGTGTTGGGGATTTTGCATTTCTTAATTTGTTTTAGAATGGGCCTCTTCAAAGCTGCCTAATGTTCAGCTGTTCCATACATTATGAGACTGCAAAACAGAGTGCTCAGTAGGGAGAAAATATATTTTAGGATGTTGTCTTTTGCAGAACTGCAGGAAAAAGTCATACTATCTAACAAGCCATTTGTCATCCAGGGTAGTTTCTTGCAGAGGGGAAAAAATATCTGCAGAATTTTTCAAGAAGTTTTCCTGTCATTGTGCACAACTTGTGTGAGGTTTCACAGCCATAATTTTACAAAGCAATAAGCAAACACCCTTGCTTAATTCAGAGAAAAATGGCCCCAGTCTCCTCACTTATGCCACAGTCTATTTCTGTTTTCCAGGAACTCTGGACACCACCAGGTGTCACCAACAAAACCGTGGTAACTCCTCACAGGCACTGTTTTAAATAACAGATAAAATCACAGTATGTTTACAAACACAAATTGCTCCATATGAGAGAATAATTTACAGCCCTATTGGAAACTCATTTGGAAAATGTGACAAGCTTCTAAGCACTGTTCATTTTGCTGTGTGGGATTGGTGCCTAATGCTAAGGCACAGTAAGGATTTAGTAAACATAAGCACTGAAGCAGAAAACAAGTAGGTGAAATAGTAGAAAATCCATGTGTTGGGTTATGAGCAGACCAGAGAGCCTGGTGAGCAGACTCCTCTAAGTGACTGCTGGGGCACTTTTTGAGAAAAGGAAGTGTGGGACTGAGAAGACATCAGAATTCATGGCTGAGTGGAGATACCAAGAGATGAGGTCACAGACGACCAGGTATAGCTCCTGATTCTGGGATCTGCAAAGATCCAGATATAAGTCAGACCTAACAAGTACAGACTGATCACACAGAACAGCTACTAGAAAAAAAGAAACCATCCAAATTTCTCATTCGCTTAAAGAAATACAAAGTATTTGGTGAATTTGGGGAGGAGTGGAAGGAATGTTTCATGTTAATCTAGGCAATTTTGACTAATAATACAGAGGATATTATTAGATAGAAGTTTAAAAGACTAAATGGCATTTCATCCATTGTGTGTTTATTAGTAGTAAATGAAAGCATGAAACTGAGTGCTTCCTTGTTCACATGGGGACCAGGAAAAATTCAGAAGAGAAAAAGAATAAATTTCTTTTGTCCTGCTGGAAGTGAACAGGCACTGGAAAGAGACTGGGTAGCTGGGAGACAAAACAGAACTCCCACTGCCTTAGTGCAGGACTTCACCCTGTGTTTACAGCAGGCAGTTGCAGACTGTAATTAATATATCTAAGAACAAGGCTGACAGCTCATAATTTTTCTGAGTTTCATGATTTGGGGGAGACTTAAAACTTCCAGTTGCTAAATCTTAGCATTTAGTTAATTTTCAAGCACATTTGCAGTCTTCATGGTTAAGAAGCTTGAAAACGAGTTTTCTAAGATGCCTACTATCAGATAACAGAAATACGTGGTGTGTGTGTGTGTGTGTTTGTCTGAGGATGTTAATACAATATTTAAGGTATTGTGTTGAGGTTTCTGATTCATTGAGACAGTAAAACTGCAGGCTAAAATTTCTGTATAATATCTGCACCAGAATATCCCTCTGTGGGTGAGTGAGTGGATTCTCACGTAGTCCCGAGTGAGGGTCTTTCCTAGGAACTGATACTCCCAACTCAGAATTTGCCTGTGTTTTCTTCAAGTAATCACCACATCCTACTTTTTTTTTCCCCCAGACAAAAGTATTAGAGCTGTACTTTAGCCTCTGAATAGCATAAGCAGCAAAATACTTATGTTTGTTTAAACCAAATCACTTTTTTTTTTTGTCTTTCCCAATTTTTCTGGTCTTTTTCCAACCCCATGTGAAACATCAGGAAAAAGGAAACCAAATGCTGATGTGACTTCTCAGATAAAAAAAAAAGAAAAAAAAAAAGATACTGTGTTCACATTGCTTCTATTTCCCCAGCTCCCTGATGTTGCAGCCTGCACAGAGCAGTAAGCAGTGTGTGCCCAGGGGTGCCCTTGTTTGTTACACTCTACCTGTGGCCCTTTCCTAATGCTTTGATGCTCCTTCCTGGTTCTGCTGTGTTTGGGTACCCAGTTTCCTGTAGTCTTTCCTCACTATTTAGCTCTATTTACTGCCCTTTTCCAGGTGCTGCTTTGCCCTCATTTACTTCACATGCATGCCTTTCTGTGCATAGGTATTTCTGTTTTCCTTCCCCTCTGCCACATTTCAGAGTCAGTAACCCTGCTCTTGCAACCTCTGCCAGTTGACTCGCAGACCATGTATGCAAGGTCATTCTGTAAGACAATGAGGCTGCTAACTGAGCAATATCATCCACTGGATCAGAACACAGTGGTTTTGTTTCTCAGCTTCCTCAAGTAATCAGTATCTGCTGTCTTAAGTCCATTAACTAAAGATCTTATTTCCTGTGCAGATGCGGTTAGCTCTCTAAATAACTCTACTGAAGCAAAAGTTAGGATCATAGAATCATAGAATCACAGATTGGTTTGAGTTGGAAAGGACCTCAAAGATCATCTCGTTCCAAGCTCCCTGCCATGGGCAGGGACACCTCCCACCAGACCAGGTTGCTCAAAGCCCCATCCAACCTGGCCTTAAACACTTCCAGGGAGGGGGCAGCCACAACTTCCCTGGGCAGCCTGTTCCAGTGGCTCACCACCCTCACAGTAAAGAATTTCTTCCTAGTATCTTAATCTAAATGTAGATTTATTTCTATCCTATGAGGCCCCTTTGGTTTCCCAAACCATGGCCTTCCAATACAAATGAAACAAAATGGTATTTGAAGTCATATGGCAGACTGGGTTGCCTTACTTTGAGATTGTTGGCTTCAACATGGGAGTTTAGTCTCTTACTCATAAACAGTTTGAAGATATGAATGTTTTTGTACCTGGACTGTGCTGCCCTGTACAGCAGCTCTTCAACACAGGCACAATCAATCCAGGCCAATGGGGAAAAGAGGCAGGATTCTTCTAAAGGTTCTGCTGAGAGGGAAGCAACGCTATGGCGCAAAGCCAATGTTAAAATTCTTTAAGTCTTGGGGGGGTGGTGACTTTCCACTGCTGCTTGTGCCATACAGCTGTGAGAGAAGGAGGGAGTTACTTGTTTCTGCAGATTTAACACTTTTTCTTTGTTTTGTCCAAAGTATTAGTTGCTTTTCAGCAGTGGAAAAGGCTCTTAGTAGTTGAAAAATGTTAGATTTGTTTCACAAAAGAAAAGTAGAAATACTATTTTCCTTATTTTCTATGACAATTGCAGTATTGTCCCAGTTTTACCCCAGATCTGAAGCTTTCTTTTCTTCACTGCTGTCCCTCTCTTTGCATCTTTCTCTAACTCCATTTTATTTTCTATAATAAAAAATTAAAAAGCAGGAGGAAAATGAGGTGGGAAAAGCTTAAATATTTTGTATTTGCATTTGAAACTAATTCAATAAATACTCTTTTCAGTATGTTTTAAAACTGAGTGAAAAATTTGAACTTATTCCACTCCTTATTTGTGTATTTTACCACATCACAGACTTCATTAGTACTTGAAAAAATTGTTTTTTGTGAGCAATGTAGGTGTTGTAGACAAAAACACAACCTTGCTTGATAAACAGCAACTGACAGAGAAATTCAAAGTGGAAGGCTCAATATTTGTCCTTTTAACCCACCTAAAAGCATGTGACATTAGAATAGCCTTCTACAGTATTTGCAATTTCCTCTAATCTCCCCAGTGAACCAGATGAGCTTTGTGGATGCTTGCTTCACTACCAAAAATAGACTGCACTATCCTAGCTGGCTGATGTTTCATTCATTTGATCTCTCTGCCATGGAAACTACTGAAGGCAGATTACTGAAATGACCATTCTGAAGAGTTGAAAAAGGGACCTTTTTTGTTTCCCTCCTTGTTTGTTACCGTAGCAATGAATTTATTCTTACTCCCAAACAAAATAGCGTTGGAATTGGAGCCTCTGTGCAAGGCAAGGGTGGAGCAATGCAGATTATTTAGGTTTTTTTACCTTTTGAAATATTAGTAGAAAACAGGAAACGGCAAAAGTTGAAGCTATCTTATCTAGGGAAGAATGCTCTAAGAGCTTGGCATTTCCAGTAGTGCAACACTGCTAAAGTAACTCAGGTTTGCAGTTTTAAAAGTCAGTAGACAGTATTTACTGGGACTCTAGCAAATATTTTTGATCTTTGATTAGTTCAAATACATCTCTCCTTAATGAAAAAGTGACAAATGTACCTGAAAAGTTGCCCTGTTTTTCAAATGGAAATCTGATAAAAGGTTTTATTATAAAATATAGTGCATATACTTTATCACATCATTTAAAAAAAAAGCATATTCTGTTTTCAGAATGCTTCTTAACACTGACCAACAGAATTTCATATTCAGTACTGTCTTTTCAGTACAGTTTGTATTTTTCCCCTTCTTTTTTCTTAGTTTCAACAGTTGCCAGTTCCAAAAGGCATAATTCTTATTCCCACATAAATCCAGATACATAGATCCACATACATATTTGGGGAATGAAAATACATCCAAGATTTCTATAACACAGTAAAATGCACAAGCACTGACGGGCATTAAAACAGTAGGTGGACAGAAGAAGATCCTTGAGAGTCATGTTTGTGCTTTACTCTCCAGAGCAGGAAGCGTGGCTAAGTTGGTAGCTCACTGGGCTAAGATGTCAGAAGGTCAGATCACACATGAGGATTTGGGCTCATCCCAAATGTTGACACAGTATTGAAGGGGGAAGGGAAAGGGAAAGGCATGTGACAGTAAAGGACATTGTATTCACCAGTAAACACTGATTGGAAATATCCATCATTGGACCAGCTAGAGGAAAGTCCACTATAGAATCAACACAAAGATTTCTTAATCTTCCATCGCTAAATATCAAATTTAATTAAATATGATGAGTATGTATTTCCATCTGACAAAAAGATTCTCACCATGTATAAGGCGAAAATTTTGTGAGTGCTATTTGGCTCAGCAGGTTGTCTTTAACAATACTGTGCCATGATACTTAGGGTAAAACTAGAGGATCATTGTGGAATGCTTAGATACTTGAAATCTGCATTTCATCTTTTCATTACATCTCAGCCTTGCCTGGTTGAGCTTTTCCCAGCCTTAACCTTTTAAATATGATCTACAGCTGCTGGATGCAACAGGAAATGAACAATAACAACTGGCATCAATAACTTCTGAGTGTGCAGCACAGCCTCAGTTTGCCTCCTATTGCTGCCCTTTTCCAAAAGTAGTCATCATGTTTTCACTCAATAGAGTATTTATTATATTAAGATTCACTAGTAAAGATTCAGAAAGTCTGCTTTCATTTAATTTTGCTTAAATTTCCCAGATTTCTCACCAAACCCCTACCAATAATTTTAGTGAAAATAATAAACTAAAGCAATAATGCAAGCCTAAAACAAGCATCTTGTCAAAAAAGTGTATGTACCTGTTTCTAATACAGATCTTGATTATAGGATTTTCATTTACTTGTGCATCCTATTGTATGTCATAGGAATTTAGCTCATTCAAGTTGGTCTGTTAAATAACAGCATTTGGAAAGAAAATAATGCTGCCTTGTCAGAAGGATTTACACTGTAATCTCCTGGATTTATTATTATTAAAAATCATATAATAAATCAGCTTGGAAGGGATGTATGGGATCATCTCATCATCTGGTCCATCCTACAGCACAATGCAGCACCAAAATCGAAGTTGGCTCTAGTTTCAAGATCAGATAAATTGCCTAGGGCCTTGTCCAGCAGAGCTTTGATTATCTCCAAAAATGGAGATTTGAGAGTCTTGGAGCAACTTGTTTCATTGCTGATTATCATCACTGTGAAAAAACTCTTCCCTTATATTGTCATAAAATATTCCCATATCTACTGATAAGATGATGAAGAGTAAAATATTAGTTCTCTACTCAAGTCATAGAGTAATCGTTCTCTACTCAAGATGGGTTAAACACATACTTGTGAAACATATTTTATGAAAGGGCATGATTTATATTATGTGATGCCTGTAATGGCATTTGGTGATCTGGCAGGTATTTCTACACCTGTATTTGCTGAAAGACCTCAAAGGGTCCTCAGACTACTTGTTTTTTTCTTATTCTCTAACTTGTTCCAAATAGATTTTAAACTCCTTTTTTTCTAAATTACTGACATGCCTGCCTGTCATTGTAGGGAATTCATCAAGGTCATTATTCCGTGATAATGCTCTCAACTTCATGGTTCCTAGAACCACACCTTAAGTGTTATCAAGGGTCAGTTTATTCCCATGTTACAAGAGAAAAATCAGTGGAAGGCAACGTACTCTTTCACATACCCACCTCACACTGAGACAATAGACTCTTTTAGTGTCAAAGTAATTTCCTGCTGAAGAAATGTTCCTATCGTTTGTTTTTATTTGAATAGGTGAACAGTATCATATGAGCCTTTCTCAGCATAAATGGGTTGGCCAGGCAATTTTGACTTCTTGTGGGATCATACTCTCCATTCAAATGTACAAATCAATTATATGACTTTCATGCTGAGAAAACACATTAACTTTTAAAATGAACAGCAGCAGCCTGGTCTTAATAAAATGTTTAAAACCCACTCTTAAACCATAACTCCAAGTTGCAGCTGAATATGAAACATCCATTTACAACCAATTACACACAATTTCTATCACACTTTGGAAGATATGTGTATGCACTAGGAGTATGAAAACCCAAAAACTCCACAACTTTAGATGAAATAGGAAAGACTTAAAACCTTTCCAGATATGCTTAGGCAGAAACTTGTAACTTAACAGCAGGCATCTACTGAAAGTATGTAAGCACATAGGCAACCCTTGGCCTTACATATCATAGGAGAACTGCTGCAATCCAAAACTTGCTATTCTAGGAACACCACAATCTATTAAAGTGATTCATTCTCAGGAGTTTGTTTCTTCCCTAGATGAAGAATAATAAGAGGATTAAGTTTGGGGAAAAAACTGATTCTTCCAGTATCACAAAGCCCATGGTAGAACCTCTTCTGCCTCCAGTGATGAAATGGGCCTTAAAAAAATCTAAAAACCTGCATGAAATCTAGTGCAGACAGAGAAAGTCAAACTCACTTAAACCTTAATGTTACAGGTACTTATGCTTAAACTGTAGGCACAGCATTCAGTTTAACTACTTGCACAGCTGGGATGCAGGAAATTTTTCACAAGACTAAAATGAATACCTATATTCAAGGCCCGTCAACATAACTGCTTATTATGGCATGTTCCACTGAAACACTTATTCACAGGATGCAGTTCTTCTTGCTTTGGAAAGGAAGGTTTCCAGGGGAGAGTTGTTCCCATTTAAAATGTTCCTGTCTCACAGCAGGAGTCCAGGATATTTTCATAATTCATATTCCAGATGAGAATAATCATTTATGATCAAGTTCTCAAAGAACAGGGAATACTGAACTAACAGAGAAAGACGACGTTCTCTTCATGTGTGGATGTGTTCATGTGTAATCCTAATTAATATGTTAATTGGCAGCCGCAGAGAAAGTAGGATGCTTAAACATCAGCTTTATTTACCTTATTGGTCAGGATTCCTCGTAAGTCTGCAGTTATAAGCCAGAGTGGTATGAAAAAATTTCAGCAAAACTCATCTTCCTATAGAGATTTGTTCTTGTTATTGCTCCTCAAAGAGCATTTCTCTTCCATATTGTCCATCTAGGTTTATAACAACTTACTCCTGTTGCAAGCCTTCCTCTCTGTTTTTGAATGGAAGTTTTCAGTGTCTTTTAATCTGTAGATGAGTGAAAAACAAAGTATTCTGTCAGAAAGTCTAGTAGTCTTCTCTGATCAGAAGACTACAGTGGGGCAGTAAATTGGGTTATGAATTACCCTCCTGTGTAGAGGAAGGCAAATCTGTGCTCAGGGAGAGATTACTCTCAGCTAAGTGAAATTTGAATACCATTAGCTCTCATTTGAAAATGTTCTTTATACATAGAAAACTAACAGTGGAAATCAAAAGTGTTGGTGGGAAGATACACGGTCTACTGGTATGCATTAATATCAGAAGTCTACCCCCCTATCTTCCAACATTTTCGTTCCACTAAATTATAAAAACAGCCAATTACCTGCTTGAGAAATGAAGTACCAACCAGATGTTTCCTGAGCAAAGACAACTTGTGTTTCCCTTTACACATCATCTTCTGAGAGGCAGCACTACAGCGACTGCACATCTGACATCATTCACTATGTTGACTTTGGGTTACTCAGAATCTTTCCTTTACTTCACCTTCCAATTTAAATACAACAGTTTACATGGAAAGAATGGATTGGAATGACTAGAACACAATGTGGAAGAATGGTTTCTATTCCCTTTGTTACAACATCACTCCTTATGGAAGCAGGGGATGGGTGACCAGTCACCCCCAAAAATTACTCCTGCTTTGTGTGACGAACATGCAAAAATGCCTTTTTCCAAGAGCTGGACATTTTAAAACAAAAGTTCTATATGAGAATAGATCCAAAGTTCATTATGACTTATGGAATGTCTGATTATTGCACTTTGGATTAGATGTCTGTTTATTGCCAGAAACTACAGCATTTTTTCTAGTTGTATTTGGCCACTGGAAAAACTTCATTAGTCCCTACTAATGTGTAGAGTGTGATACCTACTGATCTGTTAGTGGGGGTGGGATACAGAAGATGAGAGGCTCAATCACCATCTAACAGAAATGCTTCATCCTTTTTATTCAAAGCACCCTCTGTTGACAGCAGATCACTCTAGAAGAACAAGCTTTGAGCTCTGTTTTTAGGCAGGCTGGTGGAAACAGAAAGCTAACTTTCAGGTGCTACATTAACAAACAGCACGGGAAGGGGGGGTGTCATTTTTTCTAACCCTGTGCATCAGAATTTATAATGCATAATGACTTACAACTTTCCCAGCAGGTAAATTTCTGTTCAAGCTCTCCAGAAGAGTTCACATGATGCGTGTATAATTTATACAAGATCAATATTTAATCAGTCATGAATAAAGCTCTAAACTGCTTTATGAATGTCTTTACATCCAAAGACTGAAAAATACACACAAAGCTGGAATAGCTTTTTCTTCCCTAGTGATACAAGATAGGTGTCCTTACACATACTTAAATAAACTGAAGTGTCACTGCATTTTTATGCCACTATGAAAGCTCATGAGAACCTAAATTTCACAGAAGATCTGATGCTGCATGCATCTCACACACTTGTTAGTTGCTTGTGAATAGAGGAAAAGCTGTTTCCAGTAGCTACTGTTTAATCAAATGTGTTTTGATTTGGAAAGTTGTGTACAGCACAAGAAACTGTCTGTGCAATGGTTTTAATAAGGATACATGAGCAAAGGCCATGTATTTGATACTCTCAGTGTGAGGGCTGTAGGAAATCAAGTTTTCAGCAATATTGACAGTGAAGCCATTCAACCTCTTGAATGCTCAGTCTTACTGTTTCAGCCCATGTAGACAAACGTATGCTATGTCTTGATGACAAAACTATAATGACAAAGATGCAATCATGAATTTATGACTATAAAAAATGCTTTCACTATTTTTCCTGCTTTCATTAAAGACTAAACAAAATTACAGATTGGCTGAAGAAAAAGGATGAAAAAAAAAATTACCTCATCTGTACATGATTGATCTCTGTGCACAAACTCAGCTCACTAGGCACACATTTGGTGTAAACCTTGAAGCTCTAAGTTTTAAGGTAGGTTTACAATTACAGATAGGCTTTCTACTATTGTGGTGTAGGGGTCAGTTTTGTTCAGAAGGAACTGAAAATCAATTAGTTTGCATTATTGTTTCAGGAGATTCATCCTCAGTCACTCCTCTTTTAAGATTCTTTTATATCAAGTCTAGAATAGTTTGGTTTGCTTTTCTATCTTCTTTTTGAACAATCTACCTAGTCCTGCCTTTGCTGCTTTGCTTCAGGATGTAACTTGTATCCACATCCTGTTGTTCAAAAGCAACTCTGCTATTCTTGTGATTGCTTTCATGTTTGAATTCCTACATACTTAGCACACTGCTAAAATGCTTTCTGAATTCCAAAGGTAATTTCTTTAAACACTGCCAAAAAAAAAAAAAAAAAAACTTTGAGAATTGATATACTCAGGTAAAACAACATCATATTCTTGGTATGATGGAAATATTTTTATGTACTGAAAATGAATAAAAAATTTGGCTCCAGTTCCAATAAGTGCATGTGTACAAAAATTCTGGAAAGTTAAAGAGAATTATGCTTCAGAACTATTCTCTCTCAATGTCTGATCTTTATCTGCCAGGGGAAAAAAACCGACAGCTAAATTTCAAATGGATTGAAAATTGTCTAGCACTGTAATATTCAATTCAGTAAACAGTCTCCAAGTCAAAGACACTTGAAAAATGCCAAAACTGCTGGCAGAAAGCTCTTCAGAACAATCCTACTTCATTCTCATGAATCGAAATTATTCTTTCAAAAGCCTTTAAAAATAAAGCAGCCCTTGACATCAGCCTGTTGTTCGTGACCTGCCCAGCACAACCACTCTTAAACGTGAGACAGAACAAGAGCCGGATACAAGATGATGACACAAGAAGAGATGGATAGAAAAATGATTTATTGGAAACAAATATTTACACAAAGTAAAAAGGCAATCACTTCAACCATTTCTTTTCTAACAAGACAAAGCTACCCGATTACAAAACTTGTTCAGTAACAGGATGAGATTTAGTAACAATGCAGAATATTTTAAATCCCTGAGATCAAGGCCCTCTCACCTTTTATGCCCTCCATCCTCCACGTCCACCCCACCCCCCACAAAGGTGCTGCAAATTTAATTTCCCACTTAGTTGTCCTTTTAGTGACAATTACAGTTTCATTCTTTACATCAGCATAAAATTTTAAAATGCAAGCAAGCCCAAGTTTCACATCAAGTTCATTCATGTTCAGTTGCAGGCATCCAGTTTAAAATTACTTCAAATTTCAAGTAGATATTCAAGCTGCTTTATAGATAAGGCTACTGACTCTGAAGATAAAACTTACTCCCCTGAAATCAGACATGCAGCCCACTCCTTTTTTCCTAGCTGGACACAGCTAGTGGTTTTTACTTTTCATACAGGGTTATTGAGATGTGAATGCAAGGCTTCAGGCACAAGTTCTTTTACGTCTGGACTTAAAGCCACCACAAGGATGCTTCGTAACACAGAGTTCCAGTTTCTACGTAGACTTCTAGTAATTTACCCATATGCTCTCAGCATTTTCTCAGTTTATAGCAGGCAGACAGTTTAAGAATGACAATCTTGGGTAGCAAAAGTGTTTCCTCCTAAGCAATACAGGTTCCATTATTCAATTTCAGTAGGAAGCCAGCCTGCAAGGCCAAAAAGGCAGATCCACGCATAACACATGCAGAGAATTTTCAGTCCAAGTTCAGACATTTTTCCTAGCAAGATCCTCATCTCTTGTCCGAGGACATAATATCTCAATCAACAGAACTCCTCTAGCTGACACGTGACAATTGGCATAAGCAAAGCATGGGGGACAAGGCTAAACTTCAGTACTTTAAAAAGGAGGCAGCTGACGTCGGTGTTATGGAAACAAAGACCTAATAAAATTCAAGGCATAAATGAACTAAAATAAAATTCTTTCCAATATTAGAGGTAGATTTTACCCAGTGTAATATGTAATAGCCTCTCCTGTAAGTGCACAACTCTAGGAATTAAAACAATTCAGATCAACTTTGACCTATGTGCGTTTAGAATAACTACGGCAAGCTTTCTGCATATCCTTCAGGAAAGTAGGCACACCACTCTGTAAAGAGAAAAGTGGAAAAGTCATTCAAACATCATGTAATCAAGAAAAAAAACTATAAGCAAGAATTCCCACTATATAGATCAAGACCTTCAAACAAATACAGGACGATTCTAAGATCTGTTACAAAGCAGCAGACCATTCCTTTAATCCTTCATGAACAGACTGCATTACTGAAGTTTGCTTGCATTACGGCTATTTACATATGCTCTGGAACATGGATTAGGCAAATGTGTGCAACCAAACCAACAGCCTGGTTGACTAATCAAAGGAATTTGATAGGAATTTAAAAAAAAAAAATTTAGGACAACTGCCATGATAGCAGACAATAGCGAGACTCTAAAAATGGGATTGGACAAGAGCTAGAAAGGTCAATACATCTGTTTCAGGAAAAAATAATTCTACCCAACACACAAAAGACAGGTATGGATGCAGTGAATACATTGTTTGAAATAGATTAGCCAAAGACAATTGTGCTGTCAAACCTTTACTTACCTTGGCAGCCCAATTGACCAGCCATGAGGGAATCATGCCACCAGGATTATCAAAGTAGTACATGTAGACTAGAGAGGAGAGAGAAGTTACCAGAAAGTTATTCAGCCATCATCTGAGTATTAGCTAACACCTTATGACAGAAGCTGTCAGTGTGCATGACTGAACCACCAAGTACAACAGTTCTGCTCTAAATTCTTCACAAAAAAGTCAACCTGTACTGACGTGGAATGTGAAGTAAATATACCCATTCCCAGTTAACCTCAGGGAAGCTGTGAGCACCATAATATTAATGTAGACTATTGCAAACCTTTAGGCAGCCTGTCTTATAAAATAAAGTTGTCTTTAGAGGACTAATCTCAGACAGGAGTCAATCTCTAGGCAAACCCTTTAATCTATATATCTGTCAAACATACTTGTACCATTGCTGAGTTAACCAGATTGCAGCTAGCCACTCTACTCCACTGACCTGGCTGGCAGGAAAAGAGGTGTGGCCTGAGAGAGTGGGATAGGGGGGCAGAATGAAGTGGTCAGTAGTCTATTCTTAGCTACTCAGCTCAACTGCTAAATAGAAGATTCTTAAGAGCAGAACACTGCACTGGATGTTTCCAAAACTTTCATTCATTTTAAAGTATTCCCAGTGCTCAGTATATCCACTTCATAGTAACTGGTTTTAGTTTAAAATTTCCAGTCTCTCTCGTAGTACATTTTGCTAATACATACATTCTTTGACTACACAACTTGCGATCACACTTTCTTGACCTCTTACCTTTAGATCCAGTCTTGCCATCACTTTCAATTGCCAGACTTTGTTTATAGCTTTTAACTCTTATAATACCAGGCTTTTCAGGGCACTGAGGAACAGACACGCTTTGAGCCAACACAACCCAGATCTTCCGCCCATCAACATCCATCTCTCGACATTCACGAATATAGACATACTGTATTCCAAGTTGAGGAGACACGTCAAAACAATGCCAGCTTGACATATGATGAATTGACAAGCGAATTCCATTACAAATACCAGCCCCTTCAAGTTATTTCTTATGCTTCTACAGGACCCAATCCTGCACAGTAATAATTCAGCTATGTGAGCGTTAGTTGTGTGTAGGAAGAGGCACCCACACTCTTCTTCATGCTATATATATTCATATAACATGAGGGCTGCAAGATCTTAGAGGAAGTGTAGCAGAGCAGTAGAATCAGTATATGGTTGTGCTCTCTGGATGACAAAAACTGCAAGAGGAACAAAAAGCTTGAAAGGATACATCTCTGTTTGAGAGAGGAAAAGGGTACTTCACTTCCCAATAGATTACTTTTTCACCATCACATGTTTTCTCATATAGTTCTACAGGTGAAAAAGGAAGATTGTTAGGCATTTTTAATTTCTACTGCAACAGAACCATACATGGCATCAAGAACTGCTCAGGCTTCTGACATGAACACATCCTACATGCAATCCCTCTGTTAAAATTGATATGTATGTGAAGTTGTAGCAGTAGAAGACATTAAAAAAAAGTTCTGTAGCAGGGCTGCTCAGGAACCAAATACATTAAAAAAAAGGTAGCCTGTTTTTCTGCTGCATTCAATTCTACTGATTTCATTGATTTAAAAAAAAAAAACAAACAACAAACCCCCCCCCAAAAATACCACCAACAATGAGTACTGCTTTCTAATACCTGAAGAGTTCTTATATGAGGGATTAATAAAGTTTGGAAAAGCTACAAGGAATTTCACAGCAGCATATACAGGCAACAGTGAACAAGAAGCTTGAGCAGTTTATGAGTCTTCATTATACCACCTTCAGTCTTCCTGGAAACTCAATCAGAAGGCAGCTGAATAGGAAAAAAAAAATAATCTAAATAGTCCCTAAAACATGGCAGTGCTTCAGTCAGAAACGTAGCATGAAGGAGAAAAAAACAGTTCAAACCAAACAACATAATTGAACTTGGAAAACTGTCTACAGTGTGGCTTCTTCCCTTGAGGCAGTAACTGCCATTATCAGGGTAATGGACCTGACAAGCCATGGGGCCAAGCAAGGGCAAGTTCCCATCTGCCCAGAGACTGGTCATTACATGGGTGCAGTTAAAGAGGGTGTGATCCAGAAAGGGGGTGCAAATTAACAGGCAGAGTGCTCATTTCCTCCTTTAGAGCAGACTTCAGAGCTATTGCACAGTCTGCCACATCACCCTCTGGTGTTGAAGATAAGGCTGGAGAACAGACTGATAATCTCACTGCTAAGGCAAGAAGTGTCACAGAAGGGAGATTCTTTCCCTATATAACATGTTCCAAACCAGGCTTCTGTCACTATGCCCTGCAAGTAAGCTGTCACCCACAAAAAGCTTCTCCTTTCCTCCAGGTTGGAGCAGTACTGGATGCACGATGCTCCCAGTGCTGTAATAAACTACAGCATTACGCTGCCCACCAGAGGTCACTGGAGCATTGGTTTGTTAGCTTTACTTTCATTTCTAACTGCAGAGCTTTCCATTTTTCAAAGGGATTAAGATACGATTTTAAAGACCTCGATGCAATTTTTAGCTGTTAACTCATCTACCTTTGTAGCTCTGCAAACACAGAAAAAGCACACAATAGGTAAGTCATGTCCCACCTGTATTCACTTTAGTCACTCAATACTAGTGGACAGTTTCTGATCAAAGCAGAATACAGGGCATTTTAACCAATAACCAGATTTCACTCAGCATTACTACAATAGATCACAAGTGTGCTTTATTCATGATAGGCACAGGTGCATTAGCAGTCAATTATTACTGATAAACTGTTGGGAAGCATGATCTCAATCGGGATGGTGTTGCAATTAGGAGTAGCAAGTTTCAGTATTGCTCAGGCCCAACCATCCTCTATCATGCTACAGAAGCAGGTGATACCTCAGTCACAGTGTCTCTGCTGAATTGGCAGCTGCAGCACACACCAGGCCTCAGGTGGCCACATCTTGTAGATACCCAGGAGCCTGCTTTGGAAATAGCCAGGGTACAAACAGCAATGCAACAGCAGCACAGACCGATAACCACAGTTTCTGAGGCCTCGGGCAAACCCTGGCAAGAACGGACCAAAGCACAACCCTCTGAAGTACTCACAGGAATCCTGGCCATATCTGCCTCCAGTCAGGCCTTCCTAACGAGTTCTGCTGAACAGAACTAGAAGACAGAGGTCAGCTCCTCTTATGCTTAGTGCAGGAGCAGTTAACCTTTACGACTAAAAAGGCAGCTTCTACTCTAGTCACGTTTTCATTTCAGTGCCAGCCAGCAATTCAGCAGAGAGCTCTTCCTTGGACTGCCATTATTGCATAGCTGTAAAAGCAACAAGGAAACAGTAAAACAAATAGCTAGGAGGCTCTGAATGGAAGCTTTCTAGTTTTTTATCCGTAAATGTGACAGGAAAAACCCCAAACTTACATAGTTTTCACTGAAAATGTTGGCTAGCACTATTTCATCATGTGTAAGGAATGGGTGGGCTTGTGTCAATTTTTAAGCTAAAAGAAAACTGTTAACATTATGTTTATGCCCTTCAAGGGTTAACTTCTGTGAAACACTGAAGTACTGGAACAAGTATAAATTCACAGATGAACATATCATGGTCAGCAAGGACATAAACGTCAGCTCTGCAACGTTATCTAGTTTTTAGTTTAAGGGTGTAGCTTCCCCCAACTGCTTCCTTTCTTTTCTCTACTAAGGCATTACAAAAAAAACCATATTTGTTTAGGAAGGATTCAGTTCTAAATGCACTTACATCAAAGACTGCTGAAGCAACTTAAGATAAACTTATCATATTGGATATAAAAATACTATGTTAAGTCCCACTCCAGCTCATTGCCCATTTAGACAGATAACACTTAGTAATGAAGACATAGCTTCTTAAGCTTGACCAGATATTGACATAAGTCAAATACATGGTTCTCTGTACCAATACAGCCAAAGGCATTATCAGTAATTGTTCACCATAGAGCTGTCCTAGACTTAACAAGCACATTCAGCAATTCTTTGGTTTTTTAACACTGTTCTTTGTTCAGCAAAACACTTTGTCCATGTTTCAGTTTTATTGGCCTGAATTGATTTTAAGCACAGGCTTTAAAGGGAAGGGCTCCTCATCTTTAAAATAAATGGATTACTGGATGCCTGCATCAGCTGAATCTTTGCCTTGTCACTGCTGACTTAAGATGTTTCAACATTGTATGGATATCCACATTCAACTCCCTTTTTTATAGGCAACATTAAATAAACACAACTAAATTAGTTATTCCTTTCTCTGTAAAAGCACAAAGTCACCAACTATTCTTTCGAAACACTGATTTCTGATTGTAAGAGTTGCCAAGAACAACCAATGCTTTCAGGAACTAAAATACCATGCATCAAACTGGTGCAAGCCATTGCACTGCTCCACTGCAATATGCGAAGATGCTCCATTTTGCCATTTCTCCCCAGAACATCTACTAAAATCGAACCTAGGAATTACAACAACTAGAAGTTGCAATGTGCTCAGCTTAACAAGTGATACCAATTATGGGCTTTAACCAACATGGAAAGAACTCATTCCAGAAGGAAGCTATACAGAGATTAGATGTTGGCTGTTCCATGCCAGTGTTTACTTGTATATTTGCAGAGTGCAAGCTTATCCCAAAATATACTTCAGTCTGGCTGAAAGTCTTTGGATGCAGCAACTTTAAAATACCTTTGAAGAAAGTTTCAGTAGGAAGAGTCAATGTGGATATAAAGCTTGTTTTTAAATGGCCTAGATGAGCTTACCTTTAACATACTGATCCCATTTTTTCCTGAAACTTAAATCCATATAGACATCTACACACAGTTTGGGGGGACAGTCAGCAAGACCACCGAAGATTTTATACTCATAAAGTCCTGATTGCTGTGGAAACAGAATGGGGAGAGGAAAAGTCACACAGGAAAGGGAAGTACTCTGCAGCAGGGAGAACAGCTGAAGGAAGTTAGGTGGGGCACATACTACAAATTTGCTCAAGAGCTGTGAAAGCAAGTGTTCAAAAAACAATGTAACATTCAGTCTTTAACCTCTCGACTTTTTGATCTATATATGAAAGTTTAAATCCAGACAGGCTGACCTGCCCAGCACAATGGTTGTTCCTTCCCTTACACCAGTACCCTTTTACTTCATAAGCAGTTCCATGGGGAGCGTTTCTTCACACACACATACACAGGCCCCTTTTCTCCAGTGGTCAGTGTGGACTAAATCCTGCCCACACTGAAGCTTACCAGAAGCATTAAATTGTTGGGACAAGGTCTCCAGACCCTCTATAATGTATTTAAGAATCTCAGCCATTTCCAGGAGGTTACCAAGTTTAATAATGTTCATGCTTATATACAATGCACTATTACATCTGCCTTGAATATTTATCAGCTATTTTCTTTCTGAAAGCTGCACAGAAGGGCTGGGGTGCAGGATATCTCTTATGTTAATGCTTTTAATGTTTTAACATATGAAAACTCTATCTGTGCCTATAAAGCAATGTTTGTTCTGTTCTTAGTACCAGTTCAGGACTAAATTAAAACAATGAGAGTATTTTGAATATACAGTGTAAGAGTCAAATTCAAGTATTCCCAAGGAAAGGGAGGGAAGAATTATACAACATTCTGTTAGTGAATGGCTGTTTTTTCTTCTTCCCCTCCCCTTCACAAATCAACCTTAGAAGATGAAGGGTTGATGCACCAGAAGATAATAATGGGACCAAGAAACTTACTCATCTTCACTGTGGCTTCACTGAAGCATCAGTCCCTTGCTTCAAACCTGAGCTGTTCGCACACACATCATCTTTGTAAAAGGCATCGTTTTATTTTCACAAGAAATTTTGAAAATATCACACCTGAAATTGAGCTAAGACCCAACAGCATATGCCAAAGCACTACACTGGTACTTCAAAAATGGCTGCTTTAGCTTAAATACCATTCCGTTCCAGGTCACTAGACAGAATGCTGTGTGGATTACCTTGCATGTATGTACATTTCCACTGCCACATAAAGCAGGAGAACAGCAAACCACAATTCCCCTCACTCGTCTAGTAACTCAGAAAAAAAGTCTTACTTCCTCATGTGGTTGGGCTGCTCTTTCACTGGAGAACAGAAGGCTTTGTATTCTTTTCGTGGGCTTTGATTACGACTGCATCTTGAGAGGTAACAAACCAAGCTCACCCAAAACTTGAATTCTGCAGTCAACATGCAAAGCTCGCTGTTCATCAGCAGCATGCTCACCGTTTCTTTGCATCCTTTAGCTGTCTCTTGTCTGATAGAAGAAAGCCATGCAGGAAATTCCCTATTTAAGCTATCAGAGTTTACCTCAAAGACTTTTCATAGAATTGTGTGCTTTGTGCCTTAGCGAGGACAGACTACAGTTCCACACTTCCAAACAGAGTAAAAGCTTTAGGACCACAAACTATGACCTTGTATTGTTTCTAAAGCTTTTATGTTCCACCCAATAGGCCCCTGAAGTGTCTGTCATACTTTTAAATGGAGGATTATCAGAAAATATGCATACAATATAGATTGTTAAAGCATTTTTGCTATGGACAGCCACAGAAACAGAGGCTGCCCCAGTACAAGTCTCACGGACACTTGTTCCCATTGCTTTGGCTAAATCCAACTTCCTAAAGTCACTTTGTCTTTGTTCACTGTGGGATGCATTTACAGGGCTGTGATGAGCTCCTGAAGTTTCTGTTTCAACCCTTCCAGAAGCAGCACTCCTAGAAACCTCTATTTCGTCAGCATATCGGATTCCTGCGTCGATACCGGGCAGACCCACAGCCTCGCCTGTGCTGTGCCCTCACTGATAAGCTTGTCTTGCTCTTGCAGTTACCATCTCCATGCTGTAAATAAGGACTGTTTACCACCAAAAGACTCCAAGGTGTATGAAGTGACTTTTTAAAAACAAACAGACAAAAACTTTCCCTGCCCTGTCTTGCCTTTCGCACAGACCTATACATTTGCTTCATTTGCTCTTTTTGTTCCCTAAAATGACCATGCCTGAAATGATCTTTCAGAATACAAATCCAAATGTTTCATGCAAAGCACAGCATGAGGTCCAGCTTTGTAAGGGGTTGAGAGGCAACTATGATCACAGAGCTAAAGAAAAAGGGTATTGATATGGATTCAGAAGTCCCTGTGTTAATAAACAGTCACTACATTGATCACTTACAAGTCAGTTCTGGAAGCCTAAACTTTTGAACTTCCTAAAAGCAGCAAGTCTCCCCCCAAAAGGGGGATATTTCATTCCAACCCTTTCTGAACGGCCTGCTGATTTTAGAGGGCGAAAGGTGGAATATAAGTTTGAAGGGAGTTTTGGAGAGAGGAGGAAGGGAAGCAGGAGCCTGCAGATGCGGAGGATGCTCCAACAGAGGGGAGGTGCTCAGGTGTGCCGGGACCGGTCTGCCCTTCGCCACACGCACCCCTCGGAGCAGGCTCGGGGGAGAAGCGGGACACACAAACACCCCGTCAGACCCGCGACAGGCAGCACCTCCCACCGGGAATTTCTGGGGCTGTTAACAAGCTTTCGGAGCCCCACAGTTTGCAGGTCCCCCGGCAGTTTGCAGGAGCGGTGCTTACCGCAGCACAGCAGCTTTCTCCATCAGCAGTTAATAGCATTACCCTGAAAGCTGCTTTCCAGGAGCCTGGAGAAACTGAGCCGAGGTCGGGAGCGCCTGGACGGGCCACGGACCTGCTCTGACCCCTGCGGGAACCGGCGGCTCCGGACGGCCACCTGCCGGCCCTCCCCTGCTCCCGCAGCCAGGCGCCCCCCGCCCCGCTCCTCGGCCGCGCTGCCCCCGCAGGGCTCAGCCCCGGGCGCGGAGGGCCCCCCGCCCGCCCACCTCGTTGTACAGCCGGTAGATCCTCACGCCCATGCTCTCCACCAGGAGCTGCCAGGGCCCCCCCGCAGCCGGCGCCGGCTGGTCCAGCTCCCGGCAGGCGGCCCGAAACTGCTCCTCGGAGAAGCCCCGCAGCGCCGGCGCCTCCATTCTCCGCGGCGGCTGGAGGCGGCGGCTCACCGGGCACAGCCAATGGCGGCCACCGCCCCTCCCCGCCCACCGTCCGGCCCCCGCCGCGCCCCGGGGCCGCCGCGCCGCCATGACAGGGCCTGGGGGCCGTGCCGGGGGCTGTGCGGCCGCGGGGCGCTGCGGTGCGGGGAGCGGGGCACGTGGGCTTACAGCGGTGTACGCCCGCCGGCACGTGTGGGGTGGGACGGGGGGTGATGGGCTGGCCTTGTGCCCGGGGAGGGTCAGGTGGATATTGGGAACTGTTCCTTCCCCAAAGGGTCCCCCAGTAGTGGCACAGGTAGTGGGGGAGTCCCCATCCCTGGAGGGATTTCAGAGATGTGTAGGTGTGGTGCTGAGGGACATGGGGCAGTGGTGACTGGGCAGTGCTGGGTTAATGGTTGGACTGGGGGAGCTTAGAGGTCTCTTCCAACCAAGGCTGGCCTGTGACTCTGTGATCTCTTTGCCCAGCACGTTATCTCCGTGCTTTCCCCAGTTTCACGGTGGGGTCCCAGGTGGTACATGGGGAAGGTGACCTTTAATGTGCATGTCACCTGTTTAGTGCCAGAGCAGGGCCCCATCCCACTGGTGTGTTGGTCAGGGCCCCAAGGGTGGAGATTGATCAGTCTCTATGGGCACATGCACTTATATACATAATTTTTTTCACATTTTAAAAAGCAGTTTTCCTTATGAACTGCTCATATTCTATAAAGACCACACAAACTGCACAGCTGGGTGGTACGTGTGTTTGACACAAGCACCAAAGCCCGGTCAGCCTGGCCGAGGGGGCATCAAGGAGGAGGTGGCAGCAGGCTCTGCCGCGGTGAACTGGGGTAGACAGGGTGGAAGGGGACAGAAAACTATCACTGGATTGAGCTCCCCGATGGGGACACACCTCGTGCCATACTTGGGCTCCTGCTGAATGACACCTCCTATAACAATATGCTCGTGTGTGAGGCTGGCACAGACAGCCAAAGCATTCAGGTCATCAAAATGTAAACTAAATCAAAATCATCAAAATGTAACCTAAAGCAGGTTTTCCCCCTGGAGTTGTAAATCTGTTTTCATTACAGCTTGATTCTTCTGATTCCTCTGAAATTTTCCTGCTGAACACTGTCTTCAAAATAAAACATAAGCTGCTCTGAGCTGTGGGACATCATCAAACCCACTGACTGACAAAGAGCCTGTCTGACAACACCAGCCCAATGTACTTGGTGGTAACCTCTGTGCAAGGCTGGCAGTACGTAGGTTTTCCTCGCTTCTCTGCCAAGTGCCTGAGTTCTTTGACAAACAGTTCACTTATGTCAGCTGTCCCTTCCAGTTCCAGTCAATTGGTTTCCAAGCAGAGCATGAGGATTTCTGGCTGACTCTGGTTTGGACGTACAGGCTGAGCGTCATCCTGACACAGTCCAGAAAACTTTTGGAGAGAGAGTTTTGGCAGAAAGCAAGATGGTATCTCACAACCCTTCCCCTGACATGTAAATTTGATGCCAGAATTTGACCTTTAACACCTCTCTAAAATAATGTCACTAGTGGTGATAAGTCTCTGCTCGTACATTACCTGCTCTCACCTCCCCAGTGAAACTGCTGGGCAAACTTTCCAGTTCTTTTGTTTTGTTTTGGTTTTGTAGTGTGCTTACATGTATCATGACCTTTTATTATTAATATTTATACAATACATATAAAATATTTTGGCTTCTTTGTGTTCTTTGTGAATTACAATGGCGTGCTTTCAATCAGCCCAGCTGGTTCTCCAAAACATCATGACAATACATTTCTTACGGCCGAACCCTTGTGAGTAAATTCTTGGCTGAGCTAAGCTGACTTCAGTGGACCTGCGCTGCTCACCCAGCTGAGGAGCTGGTCTTTAAAATGGAATATGAGACAAGGGTCTGTAGGTGAGACTGATTTAGTTTATCTTGCAGAAATATTGCTTTAAACAGTAGTTTTACTTTTGCAGTGATTTTATCGGATTTCTAGCTCACTTTTAAATCCCACGCATGCTCTGAAATAGGACTCGTGTGAGACTGAAAGAGTTCGTGGGTCTTGTTTGTACAGAGATGACTTTCACCCAGGGTGAAAAGGAGGAGTTGTGAGTCAAAAGTTGATGTTTAGCATGCAGCAAGGACACATGCCTGTGAGATTGCACGATCCCTTAAGGAGCCTTGTTTGTGCAAAAGGACTAAAGTGATGATAGCTCAACGTTGCCTCCTGTTTTACCGTAAATGTTTTGCGTTGTAGGGTTGTCTACATGGCATCAGAGTTTTAAGTTGGCTACAGCTGCCTGGCCTCTCCCTCCTCCCCCCAGCACTCTCATGGAAAAAGAGATTTATCTCACAAGACTACTCTAGGGACCAAAACTTTCAAAAATGCATTACTATGTGACCTTTTTTCTTGGTAAATAAGGAGTGGTGATTACTAAGAAAGCACAAACAGTTCTGAAAGGAGACTTTATTTTCTGTTTTCATGTATGTTTATGTAAGTGTTATTATTTATCACTTGTATGTCCATATACTGCCCTTAGCAATAGTGTGGCTGTAGTCTAGGGTGAGTTCAGACACAGCAGAGACTAACTTCCTACAGCTCTGCCCCAACAGACAGTGGGATAGCAACTGCTTCAGGGCAGCTGGTTCTGGGAACATGAACCCAAACTTGAGCACAGCTACCAAAGGCAGCCTAGATACAGCACGATCCAGTCCCACACATGGATCAGGGACCTAACTGAATGAAAATAGAGGGTTACTATTCTAGGGCAACGAGGGGGAGTTTCAAAATTGCCCACAACTTGACCCACATACTTAGTCTTAGGTATTTAGCTGCTGCTGCTTTCAGTGGAAAACGATACCTCAAGGCAACCTGCTAATCTGGACTGTCAATGGGATTAATGCACCTAAATTGCCCACATTTTTTTTTAAGAATGGAAATAATCTGTATGAATTCTACCCTAGCACCTAACCTTTCTGCTACTGAAATCAATGCCAAGTAATCCATTGAATTCTATGGTGCGGAATCAAACCAGTAAATGGAAGAACTCCTCCATCAGGAAATCATATGTGGCCAGAAATGAAAACAGCAGTGAATACAACGTTGATGTTTTCAGGCCCCAAATGATTTTCAGTGTTTGTTTCGGATATGGGTGTCCATACATGAGAGTGCTACCAGCTATATTGTGTTTTCCTGCATCTGTCTCTGTGTGGCACTGGTGCACTTTGAGAAATTCTTGAAGATGAACTGAAGATGTGAGATTCTGATGGCTTCAACTGCTGTGCAGACATTTATATACCACTGTCATTCCGTTTTACTCAGTGCATTCCAAAAATGTTGTAAAACTGCTGAACAGTCCTGACACACCATTTATACAGTGCACACATTCATATTTCTATTACACACAGCTAAACCAAGTTTAATCTTCTGTTACTGTTGTTTTATTGACTGAATTATGTAAAAGCCTTTCTTAGAAATTGTTCCCTGACTTTTGCAGCTTGCAAGATGCAAGTTCTTCATCCAGAAGGCTGAAAAGTAACAACAGCATCTCCCACCACAGACATGCATGTGTAAGGCAGTCTATATTCTCTTCTCCTGTATGAGTCAAAGGGAAATCTGTTTTTTTCAACACTTTTATAATATGCAGAAAAATCTAGCCTGTCTGCCACACTGCAATCTTTATATATTGTATATCTTTTATATATTTTATATTCCTGCCTAAGTAGGAAGGGACACCCAGAGTGACAATCATCTCCTTTGCAAAGAACTAGCACAAGACATGCCTAGTTTGAGCTGTCAGACGAGGGAGGTCTTAAGTGGCCACTAAACACTGGCTTGTAACAGCCTTCACAGAGTTGAATTTAACCCTGAACTATGACTGTATCTGTATTGAGTATCTACTTTCAACCAGATAGAAGAGGATTCAGAGAATAACTGGAGTTCTGCTGATTTCCTGCCTTCTAATACTAAATAGTTTTTATCTTTGGTAAGGAGTGTTAATATGCTGGACTCCTGGTGTCAGGACCCATCTCTTCCATTTGGCCATGTTTACATTGGATTTACACCTTTTAGCCACAGCTTTTCTGGAAACTAATGCACTTCCAGTGCAAATAAACTGGAGACTGTGAGGTGTGTCCTGTTTATCTGGCCTTAAGGAAAGAGGGGTAATTTAAAAAGGGAAAGAAAGGATTGCACTATTATCTGCATGACCTAAAATGACTCATTCAAAAGATAAGCAAAGCTATTTAGATCTTGGCTTGATTTGGCAAATAGTTGTCACTACCACACCCTCTACTTTCCTAACCTGTTTACATGGATTTAGAAATAGTTCTAAACATTTCCTCTATCGTGTGACCCTAAAGCAGATAATATATATGAAAAACTCTCTTTTATGGGAATAGTGAGAACTGGTCTTACTGCAATAATTCTTTCTTAACTACCCTTTAGGTCAGACACTTGACTTACTGTTAGTTTCACAGAAGTCATCTATTACGTAGGAGAAAATCTGGGTATTTTATCTGTATGCAGTGTTTGAGATAGATCTTGTGTATAAATTTAGTCCCAAGGACTGACTGTAGTGGAGCAGGACAAAGAAAGACTCATTCAACAGGGTAAAAGCCAAAAATATTAAAATTACCATAAACAAATTAGTAAAAATAGAAATAAACCATGGCTTTTGAACAGTGAAGATAGATACTAACATTTGAATGAATTGACAAGACAAATTATCCATCTCTTGATGAGATGATTTTCTGAAAAATACATTTCAGTTGAGCAAAGAATTTTGGTTTCATAGTACAGATCTTGGACTTGAATGTAAAACTGAATGCTTTGTGTTATGCAGGATCTAAGATAATCTGAAGGCTTCTTCTGGCCATAAACCTGTATATCTGTGCATCCACAGCCATTGAACACCATTGGCAAGTGGTGATTTCCTTGTAACACTTTCCCTTCTCACCAATTTTCCCAAGCTCTCTATAGCCTACAGAGAAGCTTGTTTTAAAGGAAGTCAACCAAAGGCCTGTGTAGGTTAGCTGAAAGCTTGTAATTTTCTTTGTACTGCTAGAGAGTCAATTACAACTGCTGAAATGTTCCAGATTCATTAAACTGACCATTTGAAGAGGGAACAGTGGGTGCTCTTTATGCCATATCTATTGGCAGAGCAGGAAAGCAAGATACAAAATGTCTCTTGACATCATCCACTAGGTGAGCTTGGACAAGTCACTTTTCCAGCCCTTTGTCTGCATTTCCCTTCATGTCTTTGTGCCCTGTAATTTCTTTAGGGTACTCGGTACAGGTGGAAAAACAAGAAAAGCCTTCTGCAGAGCCATGAGACGAGATCATTTCTACCCTGACTTAAATCTCAGCTGAATCTGCTGGGTCCTACTGCAACAGTCTCTAACAAAAAGCACTGTAATGGTGAAACTACATTGTCTTGTGTTTGTGACCAGACATCCTCCTAGCTCAGCCAGAAAGCTGCCATGTTGGCTAAAGATCCAGAGGTTCTGTAACCGACTTGTGCAAGATTCAGGATTTGGCTTCTGGTGGTGTGGTGCATCCCTCTGTTGATTAAAAGCACATGTCCACACAAGGAATGCAGCTCTTCAGATGTGAACTTCATGTAATTATGAAAGCAGTAGGAGATAAGAATAATTGTTTTCAGTTCCAGATGTCCTGTCTTCTTCAGCACTGCAGGAAGTGTAAGTGAAAGTCGAGTAGGGCAATAACAAAGTTCAAATGCAGAGCAGGATAACTGACGTTCACCAAAGTACTGGTAGGATCTAATGGAGTTCAAAGAAATTTCCTTTCCATATTCCTAGTCACCAAAGAGGTTTCTCACTATCATTACAAGCACCTCCATTTCATGTGCCTGGTTACTCACAGAGTGGGTGGTTTGCGTAGCTCTCAACCAACAGGGCTGAACTCCCTTGTGCTGCGAAGAGTTGCCTGAGAGGGGAGCTACAGAATTTTATGTGAAATGATTTGGTTCTCTGTTTTAACTGGCTTTGTTAAGGACTCTATTCCCCATCACAAAGCACATACACTGCATGACATGATAAGGACAATTTACAGCATATTAAACATGTTGAAAGAGTGCTTTCTAAAAATTCTAGTAAATGCAGTCAACTGGCATGTTGTGTTGTGTGTGGGCTTAGGGATGAAATAAAGGAAAATTCAGTGGAGGGTTAGGGAAAAGGCAAGAAAAACTAATTGAATAGGGAGCCCACAATGGTTGTGCTTTGCCAGATTAATGAGTCACTGCTGTGCTGTTAAGGCCCAGGAGACTGTTACGAACTCAAAGGAAGTCATGAAGTATTGCAAGTGTGTCTTAGTAGGCAGAGCAACAGCATTGCTCAATTCAGGAGTAAAGCTCTGCTCTCAGTAGGCTGCATGAGTTCCAGAATCACACAGGCTCCTTGCTTATTGTCCCAGCCACTGGGCTGCACCTCCTCTGAGGCAGCTGTGTTAAGGCCACAGGGAGGGTATTTTGTCATTTAGGGCAGGTCCGAAAGGGGAAACATGTAGCATTTAAGCATGGCAGTCCAAAATTGTGAACCTGTAACCCCTCACTGCAGCTGTTGCTCACTCCTGAAGTTTCCTCAGCTGTTTGCACTGAATTTCTACAGGTGCCAAACGTGCTGCTTGGGGTATATTTGGTACTTCTTTCCTTATAACCTTGGAGAGCCATGCTCAGAATACAGCAGGACCTTAAAAGGCAGAGGTAGTCAGTCATCCCTTTTTTTTAAAAGGCCAGAGGGGTGGTGCCCAAGCTGTATTCCATCCTTATGTGCCTGAGAGCTACAAATCCACCTTCTAGGGGAGAGCCCACTCATCTCTCAGCACTAGAGGGAGATGTCATTCCCATTACTTTCCATTGCAGCTTTTCTGCTTCACAAAAAGAAGTTACAATTGCATAAGGTCTAGAAGAGAGTGTGACTTTCTAGCCTATTGTTAGAGCATTTATGTGTTCAGAAACACATGAATTCGAAGCTCAGCTTCAATGCTTGTTTGTGTGTACTTCAGATTAGTTACTCAAAAATCAGTATTGGGAGTTATTTCATGTAATGCTTTCAGTATTTTATGTAATACTTTCAGTAATAAACTTGGCATGGAAAAGTAAGAATGTACTAGTGAAACCGTTGATGGTGTAAGCATGGGAGGGAGTTTGTCAGCATAGGAGGACCAAATACTACACTGGAAGGACAAGAGAGGAATTGATGTAATTGGAATGGGGTGAAATTTAGGTCATGCACATATGTGCTAACAGCAAGAATTTCTGATACAAAGTGATAAATGGAACTGGGGAAAAATCCAGATATACTGAACAATCAGAGGATAATTATGAAATTATAGTATTTCTGGTAGAGACAGGAAAATACTTGCATTTCCATGCAGAATACTGGTAAGGCAACATCTGAAAAACTTGTGATCAAAAATAAGACAGAGAGAGGCTGATTTCTACCTCTTAGGACATTAGAGGGTTAATTGCCAAAAGAAAGATCTGTTTCAGCCAAAGGCTTGGTTATCCATGTAGAATTGCCTATGAATACGTGCAGCTAGAAACAATACTGAAGTTCCCCGACAGCAGCAGATAAGACTCACAGCCATCCAACCAGAGAAGGAAACCCGGTTGGTTTGAGGTGGAACTCGTCAAGTTGAATAAAGATATTAACTGGCATGGCTGCCTGTATTAGGAAGGACTGGAGTTAATGGCCCAATAGATCCTTTCTAATGACAGTCCCCCTCAGACCCAGTTTGCTTGTCATTTCTGCTGAAATGCTGATGGATTTGGAGGGAACACTAGCAGATGGAGAAGAAATGCCAATTCCTTGTATAAAGCAGTGGAGCTCTTCCAGAAGCCCCTGGCTGATTCAGCTGAAGGAGATGAACCCTTGGCAGGATCTCCATCACTGGGGAGTTCTGCATGATATACAGGGTGAGATCCTGGCCCCTGTGAAGTGATTGAAGTTTTGCTATTAATTCCTGTGAGGCCTGGATTTCACCCTGGAAAGGGAGTCAAAAGTACACGCATGCTTTCAGAGACAGAGTGCCTGATTAAATACATCTGGTGCACTGCTCTTTTATCAATCATTGATAAAATAGTGCCTTTGAAATATAAACGTTGGGTAAGCTTAACTGCAAAATTCAAACACATCCTTTTACAAGCCTTAAAAGCCAAATTTGTCTGCTTTTTGTCTGAAAAGAACAGAAATCATGGGGAAAAAATACCCCACACATCCATACCGATCCTCTCCAAACGTCGGTAGTATTTGATCTTCCACTGAAATGAGTGATTAAAGCAGAGAACAGACAGTTAAAATGTTTCTAGATGATGTATAAAACTTCATCCTCTAAGGATGGCATCCAAAACTTTGTTTCTTATTTAATTCCTGAGCAGCTAAACACCAGCTAGGGGAGATGCTCTGGATTTCAACACGGAGTGTGCTTTCGCAGCACCACCCGCGACTGCCACTTCGGACACCCACGGAGGGACGGGGACGGGCAGCGAACCTTGATATCGATGGGGGAGGACACCCCACATGGTGGTGTGCAGAGAGGGCTGGAAAATCCCTTCCCTGACACGACTGGGGTGGGATGCAGAGCCTTGCCAAGGTGCGTGACCCTGTCCCCACCGTGCGCATCTCTGAGATGGGCGTGTGAACCGTGCAGCGGAGGGGCAGAACGGCGGAGGAGAGGGCAGGCTCCCTGCTCGGCAGCCTCCCTGCCCGCCCAGCCCAGCCTGCCCTCTGAAGGACAGCCTTCCTCCCCGCCGCCCCCCCGGCCGGAGCGGGTCCTTCCCCGGTGAGTGCCGCCCCGCCCGTGGCAGCTCCCGCCGCTGAATTTGCTCCGGTCCCTTAATTGTTTCGCTCTCACCAAGAACTTTGTTTACAGTCCCTTGTGCAGCGAATTGCATCCCCCTCTTATACTGGCTCCGGGCTGGTGTCCGCCGCAGTCCCGTCCGGCAGTCGGGAGGTAAGGCACGGCTCGGCTCGGCACGGCAGTGTGGCATGGCATGGGACGGCACGGCACACCGCACCACAGCACGGTGTGGCACGGCTCAGCATGGCACGACTCCGCACAGCACGGCACGGCTCGGCTCGCCGGACCCGCACCCCCGGTGCCCACCCCGGCTCTCGGAGCCCGGCGGGGCGGGCTGGGGTTGCTCGGGCACTGCAGAGAGCCGCTCCGCTCCGCCGGCGGGTCCCCGCACCGCTCCCTCCTCTGTGCCACCGGGCTGTCCCCAGGGAATGAAGTATCGCAATTAAAAGCCTGGGGGTTCCCGCTGTCGGAGGTGCTCCCGGCCTCGCAGGTCGCCGTGTGACCCGCGGGGCTGTGCCTTTTCGTGCAGAAAGCTTTCCTCGCCTCTTCGCGTCTCTCCTCTCTCGCATAGGTGTTTGGGGACAGGCGTGACACGCTGTGGTTTACCCTCGGAGTGCGTGACGTTTTACAGACGGGTTTGAAAGTTTTTGCAATTCGCGGATAAGGTTTGTTTGTGGAGGTGTTTGGTTGGGTCCCATCCCACTCGCCAGCCGCATCCGAAATACGCAAAAGGTGTAAGAGCTCACATCTGGTAATTGTATTACCTAGGAACTCGGTGGTGGAAACTTCTCGGCATCCCGGGGCTCAGGCAGTGGCGTGGGTGCAATGGGTTCCTCTCCTGCCCTGGCAGGGCCTGACCCTGGAGCTTTGGACATACAAACTGGAGTTGTGTGTTTCCAGGAGTGTTCACATGGGGAATTGCTGTGGGATTGTGTTCAGGATTACTGCAGGCTGGTGAATTGCAAATGTACACAGGACTGACTCCTTACACTGTGTTCCATAGGCACTTCAGTGCAAAACCGAGTGTGAAACGTGGACATCATGAGTTATTGGACTTCTACGTACGCAAAAAAGGGTGTCTGAAGTATTATGCAAGATAGAGAGAATCAGGTCCAGAGCTGAGGGCAGAAAACTTAAATGGGTCCCACTGGTTCTGAGTAAAATGTGAAAAGGGGGAAAGGGTTGTAGTGGCTGAACAATACCAGCTCTTTGCACTGGCACGGAGATCCTCAGGATGTGGGAAGGCTCCTGAGGGAGCACCACATTGAAATGATTCCCAGTTATAATATTGGAAGCTTAATGTATACATTTCATGGTTTTCTGCTTCTCAGCTTTGTGGTGAAGGAGAGAGGGAGGAGGGAAGGGATCCTGTCTAGAAGTTGCTCTGTCAGTCAGGTTTTTTGATGAAGACATTCATTTAAAAAATACCCTAAACTGCGTGTAGTCAAGGACAAATAGAACTAAACCACTGACAGAGCAATTCATCTCTTCAGAGACTGATGCCAGCAGAGTGGCTTAGGGGGCACAATTGCACTAGGAAGAGCTTTTCAAACGTCATCATTCTTGTGATATGAGTGGAAGTGGACTGCAGGATAATTTCAGAGGTCTGCTTTTGTTTTAATGTAATCTGGATTATTTATTGAAAGTGGGGGTTTTTTTCTGTGTTTCCCGCCAGACTTTTCCAAAAGTTAGATTGCTAGGTAGTGTGTGCAAGAATACAGCCAAGGAGATAAGCAAGACCTCCGTATTACTAGCTAACTTCAATAATTGGCTAAATATACTTCAGCTATGTCACAGGTTTATTCCAAGGATCATCTAGAGGAGAACAGGAGCAGTTTTTGCCTGTAAATATTTGTGTTTGTCGAATGTAAGCATGGTCTAAATAACTTAGAAAAAGCCCTTAAAGTTTATCATTATACAAACTTATTCTCATGAACTTATCCCCACTCAGGACTCCTGCTGCAGTGTCAAAATGATTTTCCATGATCATGCACACATAGAAAGGGAGCGTTGAATAAGATTAGCAACATAAATCTCTGCTGCTTCCTAAGTTCTGCCCAGCTGCTAGGTGATTTCACAGCTGTTTCTGCAAGTTGCTAACAATTTCCATTGCTGGACTTTCTGCAGAGTTGTCACACTGCTCTGCTGCAGGTTCTGCCTTGTCCCTGTTTGAGTTATCAATCTTGCTTTTAAAAATCTAGTAAGAGAACTGAACAATAGTAAATATAATGGGTTTATGTTTATTACAGTGAGTTCTTGGACTCAGTTTGCCTGTTTCTGAAAGGAGTTTTCAGGATCATATTACTTAGGTTTTGTCATAGTAGAATAGATTTAAAAGAGGTTTTTAGTGGGAAGCGTGTTGTCACTGTCAGTTTACAGCTAGGAAAACCAAAGCACAGGGAGATGGAGTGATTTGTTCAAAGAAACTGGAAGCACAAAAGAGACAAAACCCCAAGCATTCAGAGTCGTGATTCACGTTGGTGAAGTGAGCAACAGACATGAAGTTAAATGAGATCTTTAACTACAGAAATTCATGTGCATTACCTTTTCTATCCTAGCTCTTTCGGGGGGATTTGCCTAGGTTGTGACACTCATCATCAAGACGTCACATCATCAAAGGAAAATGTGACATAGGACAAGAAATGGGTGGCTGCTGCCAAGAAAGGAGGCAGAAACAATTAAGAGAGCCACAGGGAGAACATCTCCTGCTTCAGGTAGGTTAGGAGCAGGGGTCAGCATACAGTGGGAACTTTTCCATGCAGGAGTTTTGTTCTGAAGAAGCTGATAAATATCCAACAACTTCTCTTGTAGGAAACTTCTGTGCTAGAATATTGTCACCTCGGATTCATCATTCAGCAACATCTGACACTTCAAAGCCTGGAGCAGCTCTTACTGCTGCATGACTCTGCCTTGAATTGACATACGAGACATCTTACGCAGTCTTCCTCTGCTTGCTGAGCCAAAGGATTTGTTAGGATGGATTTCTCATGGACCTGGTAGGTGTGCATGCTGATGGATTTCCTGGCTTTTCAGTAAATCTCAACTTACACTTATTTGTGGGGAAAACATTCCTCTTTCCTTTATCCAGCATTAGCCACAGATTGCCACAGGAGCACATTCTTCCTCCAAGTCAAAGCAGCTCCTTAAGAAAGTACTTCTAGCATGATTAGTGAGAGGATGCTGGTGTTGCCGGGTATCTTTGCCTAAATTTCTTACCCTGAAACTTGAACCAAGTCACCTGCTGGCGTAAGTCAGAAGTGACTTTGCTGGCCATGAGGATCTAGTGCCCTGTTTTCTAGTGCTGAATACCTTTACTCACACTTCAAATAGGTTCTGTTGTTTATTTAACTTAGGGTATTTCAATAGAGGTTTGTTTATTTGTTTTATATGAATGCCTGTCTGCTTACATCCTATTACAGGCAAGAGCTGTGCTCCTCTGAAGTCAACAGGTATTTTGCCATTGACTTAATTTTGGTAGTTTAGGAGATCTTTTATAAAAATTCATGTTAGTTTTGACTGTATATCTTTTTTCTTCATAAATCTCTGTACAAGACTTCTAAGAGATTTAATGCTCATTGGGGATGTATCTGAAGCAGAGGGACAAGGACTCTAGAGACAGGAGAAAATATACTTTGATTGAATGTTAAAGTTTTTCAGAATAATCGTGTTTATTATGAGCCCAATCCAAAGCCTTTTCAAGTTATTGGAAAGTTTCCCTATTTCTGTGACTGTTTGGACTTTTGAATAGTTATTACAGTGTATTTGGAACTAAGAGACCTTTTATATGGAAAATGGTTAATTTTTTCCCTCCCTTAAATTTAATAATAAAATATTGAACAAATTGAATTTGGCTAATGGTAAGCTGAAAAAAGAGGTGACATTTGGGGACTACCTTGTCCCGTTATGCTGCACTTCTGTAATGTTTTATGGATAAGCAATGCAGCAACATAATGGCACCAGTATGAGTCACACTGCCATCTAAGTAATTATTGAAAATGCAGAACTTGGGCTCAGATCACAGAATGTTAGGGTTTGGAAGGGACCTCTGGAGGTCATGTAGTCCACCTCCCGTCCCACTCAAGCAGGGTGACCTAAAGGAGTCTGCCCAGGGCCATCCAGATGGCTCTTGAATTTCTCCAAGAATGGAGACTCCAAAACCTCCCTGGGCAACCTGTTCCAGCGCTCAGTCACCCTCACAGTAAAAAAAGTGTTTCCTGATGTTCAGACAGAACCTCCTGTGTTTCAGTTAGTGCCCATTGCCTCTTGTGTTGTCAGTGTGTGTGCTCAGCGTTGTCATTAGAGAGGGAAAGGCTACTCTGTCTTGTAGCTGCTGAGCCCCTTGGGGGATTGAGCCCTGAAGGTAGCTGTGCACAGCGAGATACAACATTGAGCTCTTCCTTAGAGCAGGAGACCAAAAGATTTGTCAAACCAGATCTGAACTTTCCTTCTCTCATTAGGGTTCAAGGCAACTCGGATACAAGCTCTCTGACTATGTGATACAGAGTATAGCCTGCTTGTGTGTGTGTTTAAAAATAGTGAAATCCTCTTCCTCGCAAAACACAGAGTCTGTTACATGACACACCGAGATACAAAACCAAGGGCTCTCCACAGTGGACGAACATATCTTAGCAACAAGGGTGGGAGTGGTGGGAAAGGAAAAGGAGAATACAAGTATCTGGCAATTAACTTCCTAGTCACAGATGTGAAGGTGATAAAAGTGATAAAAGCATTACTGCATTGCCAGCGCTCTTCCTTGTTCTCTAAGCTGCATACCATGCTGCTCGTAGGAGCAAAAGCCTCACAGCCCATACCAGAGTGGTGGTGGAGTCCTGTGAGCTACTCCAGGGAGGAAAACTCAGGGGTTCCCCAGTGTCCCAGTCTCTCGTACATGGTGGGGTGCGCTCAGCACACAGCCCAGTCCAAGGCAGCAGAGGCATGGTAGCCTCAGCATTGTCAGAGGCTCACTGCAGACTCCAGGGCAGCCAGCCCCCACACCAGCAGAGTCCCAGTGAGATGGCAGAGGTCTGCCATGGCAGGCTACAGCAGTGGAGAGCCACAGGCTCATCTTGCCCTGAGCAGGTGGACTCCAGTTCTGCACTGGGCTCCATGGAGCCAAAAGTTATTTTGCCTCATAGGGCAGATGCAGTCAAGCTGTGCATGCTGTCTGCAGGACTGAGAGTGTGTATACAGTATGGAGACAGGAGAAAAGCAACCTACTGTAACTGAGTGAATACAACTGTAAATCTCCCTCCCACACAGTAATGTGGATGTGGTTTCATGGAATTATAAGGGACCCATTACTTTTGCATTAAGCCAGTGTAAATAGCAAGCTGACAATCTGGCATTGATGTTGCTGTAACGGTAGGTTCAGCAGCTTTCAGCTGATGTTTGCTGAGTGTGAAGAAGTGTCTTAATCCTCATTACCCCCATGTCCATACATGGTCATGACCATTTGAATTTTTTTGCTAAGAAGCACTTGCCATGTGAAAGCGTTCACTGTTCAGTCCTGGTTTTTGCTGGGCCAGTTCTTGCCCATGTTACTGTGATGTGCCTTGGAGCAAATCTGGGTAATGTGTGTATAGGTGTATATATAAAGAAACAGTGTGAAAAAGCGTGTGAGCAAGAGCAGAATTTTTAACCAAAACAGCCTATGAACTTCACCTCCTCATCCAAAGATGTAATGCCATTGAAATCTAAATTGCATCTGGAAATACTGACTTTAGGATGCAACTTGAAGTGTAGCCCACAACACTTTAAGGTTGGTGTCTGTCTTGGTCTGTGACTCTGTTCTTTCTAGCGTTTACGCACATGCTGATGACTACTGTAACAATTGATTCATACCCACCACAATCAGTAGTGTTACAATTAAGCTTCTGCATAAATCCTTGTGGGGTCAGAGCGTCTGCTCATTTGTAGTCCCAAGTGGGATACTTCTGTGCCACCCATTTCTCACATAATGGTAACACTTCTTAGTTGAACTCATGCTCTTCTCTCCACAGTGCAGTGCGTGATCAGCAGAGCCTGCTCTAGCCTAAGAATTGACAAAGTCAAGACAATCAAGATGACAAACGAACCCATTAAAGAGATCCTGGGCGCTCCAAAGCATCCTGATTCTGTAACCACAGAGAAGAGCAATAACAATGACTGTGTGATAACCACCATCCCTCTTGTCAGTGAATGCCAGCTGACTGCAGCCACAGGGGGAGCAGAACTCTCCTGTTACCGCTGTACCATTCCCTTCGGGGTGGTTATCCTGATAGCTGGCATTGTGGTTACTGCTGTGGCATACAGCTTCAATTCCCATGGATCAATCATCTCAGTGTTTGGATTGGTCCTCTTGTCATCAGGACTCCTTTTGTTGGCTTCTAGTGCAGTGTGCTGGAAAATCAGGCAGCAAAACAAGAAAGCAAAGAGGCGGGAGAGCCAGACAGCGCTTGTGGCAAATCAGCGAACCTTGTTTGGGTAAAGACAACCAAGAGAGGGCTGGACAGAAGATAGAACCTTTGTAAGTCAACTTGATTATTTATCAGTAGGAGAGACTGCAGGTTTTAATTTAACTTTGGAAGTGAACTGAACTGAAAATGGAATGGATTAAGAAATACTCTTAAAAACTCTGCAAGTGCTCTTAATATTTTTCTTACTGCAGACTTGGTAGTGATTCTTTCCAAGACGGAGGAAAAACTACTTTTCCTTCACAGAAAACAGTGTCGTCAGAACTGCAATCATCAGAACTGCATCCTCCAACGTGCTGACCATGTTGGAAAGGGAACTCGTGAGAACTCAGAAAATAATTTGAACTGACTTGAAATGCCAGAGATCTCCTTAAAACACACACTGTGACATTTGACCAAGGGAGAAGTCCTAGCATTTGAAGTGACTGCAAGCTTCTGGCCAGGTTGTGATTTAAATCGTAGCTCAAAAGCAATAACAACCAAACACACTGCAGTTTGCTCAATAAGCTGATTCTTATATTTTATGTAACTTTACCCTCCCAGTATCAGTGGTACTTTCCCCCTTTTTTAAACCAACTAATATTAATTTTGTTTTACTATTGAATAGAAATAGCTAGAAATGTGTAATTATATTGTCTAACCTGAATAACGAGGTATGATACAGCTTAAAACATGAGACCTTTTTTTTGTAAATTGAAGTGGTCAGGTTTAGCACTTTTGATTATTTTGCTATAAAATTAAAAAGTAAATTTCATTAAAATAATGTTCAGTGCTGCTAGACCTTTAGAAAATCTTTTTTTTTTTATTGCTATCAACATAATTTGTATCTTCAACTTTGCTTTATGATTCTATTCTTCTAGCACAACGCTTGTGACAATAACTGTGAACATATGTGCTGCTGATCTCTTCCAAAAATCTCTGTAGGCTCTGGGTTTTGGTTTGATAGCCCATCCCTCTTGCTTGATTAACGACTCAGTTATTGAAAAATTGTAACGATCAGTTCTGCAGACACTTACTGGCGTAGTCAGTTTTAGACACAACTATTAATAATTACTTGTGGAAGCAAAGTCATCTGTGTAGTAAGAGTTTGCTGAGTGAGCTCTGGGATTATGAATCTGTATGAAAAGCAGGTGCCAGATGTCCCCCACGTGTGTCTGAGATGTCTGATTCTGTAACTCTTGTGTTTTAGAGGTCTTCCAGCTTTTCTCATGTAATGAATAATTGATGGCCTGGTCTCAAGTTGAAGCAAACCACAACATTATTTATCAGCTATATCTTGAAGGACAAGTGGTGCTGAGCCAAGTCCCAGACTTCCACCCCGGCACGTATGAGGGTGTCAGAAGGCAGAGAGGCTGCATAGAGTCCTCTTTCTTTTTTCTTTTTTTTTTTCCTCTCTGTTTTTTCCCCCCCCCTTACTTTCTCCAGGTGCAAAAGGGCTGGATGTGATTTTTGCTTTCACATCCTTTTTGTGCTAACGTGCCTCCTCTTTGCCCTCCAGAGCCTCTGGCATCCACCGTGGCTGTGGTTATGCTGCTGCAGAGCACACCTGCCGAGCCTTCTGCAGGTCATCGCAGAGCCATACGCTCCTCCTGCTGAATTCACCCAGGCATTCTGACTTAGGCACCAGCTTTTCCTCTGCCCTCCATGGTTTAAGCTTGTTACATCCATAACTTATCCCTGGATTTGCAAAGTGCACTTCGTGTTTTAAATAGAGCAAGCTATATGGATGAGAGGGGATGTTTGGAGTCAGTATTTGCGTTGCCACACTCCGTGGTTACCAGACGCTATAATAAAATCACTTGCATCAGAGGAAAGCTGACAACACATTTTAGCACTTCCATAGCCCTACTTAATCACGGCAGGAAGCTTTCCTGCTGCTAGAACATGTTGCGTCACCAGAACATCTGACACCGGTGTCTAATGTCAATCACTTTGCTTAAGGTCATTAAAAATATTAGGGTGTCCCCTTACGATGTACAGGTTTTGCATGAGTGACAATTCATGGGAAATGCATAGCATGATAAATAATGGAACAGGTGGACTAAAGTGGTGTCTTTCCTGTTTAAAATGAGAAAAGTGATTGACATTAGCAAAGCTGGATAAGCTAAATAGGGCCATTTATTTTTTCCCCCCTGGGAACACAATAGTTTTTCTGATTCCTTCTTCCCCCTCCCCATTTCTTTTTCCTCAGTGGAATTTTGCAGGCTGCCGAGGAGAGAATTGCAGAGGCTGTAGAGATGCAGTGATTTCCACTACACACGTGTAGCAGCTCAGCCCCGTGGTTCCCAGGCTGAGCCCAGAGCAGGAGCAGCCCATTGCCCTCTTCAGAAGGGGAAGGGAAGTAGAAGTGCAAGGTGAGGCTCTGCTCCAAGTCAAAAGAAAAGGCCAGACTCAGTGGAACACAGGCAATGGGGTTTGGGGAGCAGTTTGTTCGGGAAGTGTAAATAAGAGTAAAAGTTGCTCTGCCACTACTAGAGGAGACTTCCTTTCCCTTATCTCTGCTCACTTTTATACTTGCACTGCATATACAAGGACACAGCAGAGTGCCTGCACCACCCTACCCTCTGCCTTGCTGACTGTGGGACATCTAGGCATTAAGCAGCATGTAAGCAGTGACATACAGCATTGCAGTGACCCTCGGTGTGATCCCCTAGCATAGCAAAGCTTCAGATACAACATAGTGTCCTGTAATACCAGCTAACTGACAGGTTGAGAGGCCTCTGGGTGATATGGAGCTGCCATAGCACACACTGCTGAGCTCAGCAGCATCAGCTGCATCTAGTGAGGCAAGGTACATGCACAAGTATCTTCATATCATGCAGTGAGTGAAAGTCTGTGCAGGAATTCACTCTTTTTTGTCTTTTATTCAGAGAAGCAAAATAGTAATTTTATGGGGAAGAATCCCAGCACCTGGTCCTGGTGTCCTGCAGGAGCAAGGCAGAGGCTATGAACATTTAGTCAGATACCTCATGCTGTTGAAGACGTTTTCACTTATTTCATCACTAAGTTGCCGCATGGCCTTAGAAACTGGCACAGGCTTCTCCACCATGATTTGAGTGCACTGATTTTGGGACAGTCTGAAGTAGTAGTTGCATCTTTACTGAATGATCAATGCTGACGTCCAATACAAGTCTCACAGTCTATGGTTTTTCTTCCCACAAATCTACATATTACAGACATTCTCATTACTGTCCTCTCTCTCCCTGCACCCCTTGTCCTTGTTCCAACACAGGAACAATACATTCTTTTTAGCCCTTAAAACACAATCCTGGGAGAAGTGCTATGTGAGTACAGCATGGCAGGTTTAGCACCTGCATTTTTCCAGAAACTGATATATTATTAGACCTGAAATGTTTTTTACAAGGGCACATTTATAGTGCTTTTAGAAGGGTCAGCCCCCTCAAACTGGTCAGCTACAAACTGCAAAATTTCTAATTCAGCTTTTTAACCCCATGACCTAATCTGGATTGATTTGGGGTTTCATGCCTGGATGCTGGAACATGCAATCCAGTTCCAAAGCCATTTGGAACTCCACAATTACTGTTCAGTATTTCTCATGGGAACCTGAGAGGCAAATGTCAGCCTGGAGGATGCAACCCTGTGGAGATCACAATGACTTTCCAGTTCAGAAACCCCTTTCCTTCTGGTGTGAAAAGACTTTGAATGGGACAAATGGTATTTTGGTTCTGGGAGAGGTTGGGTGGGAGCTGATGCAAATTTTATTGTCACAATTGCTTGTCTCTCCCTTCCTGCACACTCTGGCAGAATTGCGCAAGCAAAATTGCCCTCACAAGGATAGAAAATTATCTAATAGGGGAATTGCGCTGGTGCACCGGGCAAATGTTACAGGGATCTTAAATAATAATTTCAAAACCTAAGCACAGGAAATTGTGTCTGTAACTACACCCCGTATTGCTATTGTACACAAAGCCAGTTATAGCCTGGGACGGTATTTTAAAATAATAATCAGTTTGCTATGACAATGCTTAGTATTTGTTCAAGTCAAAACGCCCAATTTACGATTCCCCAGTCACTTAACATGTTTTGTATGTGACTGTAGTTCTAATACCATGATTTTCCAGGTTTACAAAAAAACAAAAAAAGAGAGAGAAAGGTTAGTTCATGCACTTGTGTCAAGAATTAAGTTTCTCTGCCTTGGACACTTGGGAGAACTGCAGTTCCCAAACAATGAATGTACAATATTACTGCAGCTCTAGAGAATAGGAACCAGGCTCAGAGTATGGAATGAAGAAAGGCCTGAGAGTCTCATGAGGATCAGGAAGGGTGCAGCCAGGAACAAGCCCTCTGGAATACCCCGTATTCTTGCCTCAGCTTTGCTTATCCAGTCAAAGTCCAGGGCTACTGCTCCTTTAATATCTGAGATGGAGGTGGTTGCAAATTATTAGCAGGTTTCACCTCATTTGTTTTTACAATACAAGAGCAGAACAATGTTAGCAGCCATCATTTTGCATGTGTATTTCCAATACCTGTGATGCCTTTGGATTGTAGGACATCTTAGCTATATCAGTATAAACCTTTGTCAATTACAACATACATAAAAATACATTAACATATCAAGAATTGCACTGTATGCTGTGAAAAATTATACAAATCCTGGCAAAACTCTATGTGTAGACTAAATCATATGGGAGAACAATGGTCTTAAACTGCAGAATCAACTTGAATTTTTGGCTTTTATTCAGGTTGTTGATGTCATTATTAACATGATGGAGGACCTAATCCTTCCTCTTGTGAGCAGCCAGTTGGAGTCCTATTGTTGTGCATCCAAAAATCTGTATTTGTGGCAAACATGGCATTTTTGAAAAACACTTTTATTTGTGATTGATTGTTTTCACTTCTTAATTCTTCTGTGCTTTCTAGAGTAAAAGAAAAAGAAAGTATTAAACTTCAAAAACAGAGGAAAAGAGGAAAGAAAAAGAACATGCAACAGCAAATGTTGGATGCTGCATAAAGTCATGGAGGGATAGTAGAGCTTTACACAAGTGACTTGTTGAAAGACAGAGACTTTTAAAAATATGTAAGTCTTGTTATACATCCTTGGCTGTGCCCTCAGTTTCATTTTTATAAAATGCCTGAAGACCCCAGGTTAGCATCAGTCTTAGATCTCACCTCGTATTTCTTCTCCTTTTCTGTTTCCCAGGAGCCAGTTAGCTCAGCCAAAGGCAGAAGTTCAGTTTCTTGCCCTCTTTTGCAGTCTGAATGAAATGCAAATGGCCATTTGGGATTTGCAGAGGTGGTGCCGCTGCGGTTTTGTAAGTTAAAGGCATTCAGCCACAGTCTGCTCTTGAAGAGGTAGGCACTATGTAGAGGTAATGCTTTCTGTACTGCGGCAAGAGATGTCAGTGAATAATCTATTAAAAAAAAAAAAAGTAAATAACACCAGAGCAGCCCTTCACCACCTCTTCTCAGCCACATTCCCTTTCAATCTGAAGGCCCGAGTTTGTGAATAGAGTTAACAGCTTTCCTGGAAAACTGGCCCATGACATTATTTCCTTGTGAACTCCATCCACCTGTCATGTTAGGGCTTGGTGCGACGCCAGCACTGGCAGGAAATAATAGGCAGCAGGATGCTGGTGTGTGTCGATGGCCCTGACCCTCCCATTCCTGAACATGAATAAGCTTCGAGCTCACAAGGCGTCACAGCAGCGCGGCTTCTGGGCCCACAGAAACGCATGGGTGGGATGCACAGCCACTAAAATAACATCCAGACATCCCAGTCGCAGCAACAGAGCTGCATGGGAAGAGATGGTGTCACATTCTCACTGCCCGCTGCTCTTTGTTCTTTCGCCTGCGCTCTCACTGCGCTGCAGATATTACAATGGCTGCTTAACAAATTAAAAAAGTACAAAGCACGCCTGTATGTGAGTTAGCTGAGGTTCCCCAGTGGACACAAAAGCTTCATTGAACAACTTTCACCAATTTCACCAAAGGGAGATGCACTATCACATGAGCTATCACCTTGCAGTAGTTTGCAGCTGGCTTTCTCCTGATACTGCACCATTGTCCCTGGGAAAGGTAGTTCAATTCAGTAATTAGCAGGACAAACTCTTGGGAGATTAAATGGTGGTTTAGGAGAGTCCAAATATCCCTTAAATGAGACTTGGGTTCAGTTTGCGACAAGGTGCAAACTAAGTATGTGTTCTTCCAAGAGTACCCCAGCAGCCCCTTCTTGATCTGTCACTAGTCTGGTTTTTAATATCTTGAGCTGTTCTGTATTGTTAAAAAACAAAAAAAAAAAAAAAGAAAAGCTTATATATACACACATTTACACTTATTTGGCTACACATAGGGGCAAATACCCTGAGATATGTATACTTCTAATGCTTGCAGCATAAAAATGTACTCCCCTAAAGGAAGCTTCTTCCCAGGACTGATGGCCAAGAGCCAGAATAATTGCTGGAAGGGCCGGGCATGTTGGGGCTGCAGCTGAAATGAAAGTTTTTCTGTAAGCCAGTGCTCACCACCTCCCCACTCCCTTTGCAGTCTCATGGTTAAGAAATGTCTGATCCCACAAGCTACCTCTGGCTTCTTGTAGTGAGATGTCTGGTCCCTGAACCAAGCTGTGATCATTTTTCCTCATCTTCCATGTAATGGAAGAGCTGAAATCCCACTGTACTTCACATCATGTATCTCAAGAGCTCCTCAGTTAGGAGTGCTGGGGTCAGGTACACAGTCCATGTGAATGGGCTTGATCCCCTGCAATCAATGGGGTGTGTTATGTATGACCAGCTGTGCTGCCACTTCGGTTTTGGTTTTAGCTAGATAGAGACACAGAAAATGTCATTCTTTGCCTACCAACTGATGGTGTTTCAGAGAATGACCTGTTCTATCACACAGGCAAAGGGCTTTTCAGCCATCACTCTGGCTTGTAAAATACATTCATAAAGAAATATCCTGATCTCCTCACCATTTCCCTAGGAATATTTTTCAGAAGGAAGTCTGATGACTGGATCAATTGCTGTCTAATCTGGAACAAAACTGGTACAGCTTAAGCATAATGAAATCCAGGCTTGAAGCAAACCATTCTGTCACCCTTTACCCTTTCTGCCTAAAGGCAAACCTGCTGAAGTGAGTAATGTCATTCCTGTTCAAGGATCGGAAAGATGATCAAGTTATTGCTAACGTTTCAGCTCTTGCAAGCTGAGTGATTAAGTGCAATAGGACCAACACCTTCATTTGACTTTAAAAATTAAAAAAAAACCCTAACAATCTAAAACCCAAGCTTTTCTTCCCTTGGCAAAATATCTCAGTTCCTCCATCACAGCAGCTGGGACATGACAGGCATCGTAGACCAAGTTGCCACCAAAGATGTAAACCATCAGTGTTGGGCACAGCGTTCATGTCACATTCACTGAAAGCATCAAGCCTGGAGCTCTGGACAGGACAAAAAACCCAGGGAGAATCCATGTGCACATATGTGTTTTGCTCATATTAATGTTAAACTACTACTCAATCACCTTTCTAGTACAACCAGCTCTTTCCAGCCAGAGCTACAGAATTTAAAACTGAGAGTGACCAGTAAGTACAACTGATGGCTCTGCATGACAGAGCAGGGCTCTAAGGGGGAGCTGGGGGGAACTGGGACATGCATGGCCCCATTTCCCATTGCATGAGTGAGCAACAGCTGCCTGCTGCTGCCGAGCCAACCGCTGTGTTTAGGTCCTGCAGTTCTGATCATCTCCTGTCTCTCAGTGTCACAGTGACATCGCTGTGCCAGACCAGCACCTTGTACCGAATCCCCCCAAACCGCAGCGCTGCACAGAGCTGCTGGCAGAGCTGCCTGCACCAAGCCCTTCCCACAGCAGCAAAGTCCTATTAGAGCCACAGAGGGACAAAAATTTTGGATATTTTTGAGCGCCATCTACTGGAGTTTTGTCCATTTTCTAATTGTTTGCACACTAAGTGTACTGCTTATATATTCATACATATATAATACTCTGTGTTGAGAGGTATGAAGCATTTCAAACTGGGGAGAAGAATGAGGAAGTAAGACTTCAGCATCCCTGCAGTGTCACAACGAGCACTTCGCCATGCTCCTGTGTTTTCATGGTTCTGATTTTCTTTAATTTCCTAGGGTGAAAGATTTCCAAATGCTAGGAACTCCAAATGGTCAGGAACTCCCAAGTCTTCCACTGGAAAATGATGATCTGGTTAATTCAAGAGATTTCATATAAATGTAACAATTTTGTTGCTTATTAATTTTTACAGGAAAACGTAAGCATTGTTTACGACGTTTAATTTTCAACTGCATTGCTTTTTAAAAAAGAAAAAAGAGAAAGATGACACAAAATGTTTTCATCTTGCTGACATGAAATATTTTACACCTATATGAAAGCTCTATACCTAAATCCATGCATAGATAAACTCCTGAGACTGAGATTTGCATCTGGATTTGGGAAGGTAACAAAACGCGAACAATCTTGGAATTTTTAATGGATCGAAATTCCAGACTGTGAAGAGCTTCAATCCCTGAATTTTTATTTCTCTGTTCTGTGTTGTTTTAAGAGAAAATAACCTGACTTGGGAAATTCTTTCTCTCCCTTTCTGTCCATGCCTACGCTGCTGATACCTTGCTAAACCCTAATTGTGCCGATGTACTCAGTTCAGCAGAGCAGACTGTTGGCAGTTTCAGTTTCCTGTAGCAGAGGCAAACCTTTTGTACTTTTTCCCTTTGGGCAATTTTCTTTTTCCCAGTGTGAGAAGTGTGCGAGGTCTTTCCAGCTGGGAAATGCACGTTGCAGGCAGCGAGGCCAAGTGTACAAAGAGAAAGGAGTCTCGGGACAAGTGACGACACCGACATCTGGCATATAGATTTGACGTCTCTGTTGCCTCCTTTGCTGGACAATGCTCTTCTCCCCAGAGTGAAGTCTTTGTTAAACACTGGAGCTCTGCAAATGTGACTGGCATCAGCTCTGCAGAATACTTTGAGAGTGTTTTCATTTGCACAGATCTGTCATTTCAAAGATGTCAAATCTTCTCCTTGGGTCTCATTTCCAGCAGAGAGAGATGCTGTGTGCCAGTTGTCAGTAGGGATGAGGTGGGCAGAGCCATTCTGCACCTCCTGCACATCATAGGCAGAAGGAGCAACAGTGTAAATTGCATTAAATGGTCTGATTAGATTTATTATTTTTTTTCCAGCAAAATTTAAATCCACCTTGAAACAAAGTTTTCCCTTGGGCTAGTGCAGCAGTTCATCTGAACATAAAAGATGCTATTGAAGCAATTTTTGTCGTGGAAGAGATTAAGTACTGTGAAGTCAGAATTAAAAGCTTGCAGTTCAGCACACACATAGCATGAAATTACATTCCTGAACATGTGAATTATATCATGGTCAGAACTCACGGCCATCTGACAACTGCCTTGGGAAGTTTTATATTAAAGTCCTGTCAGGCATTACAAGTGTCCTGAAGTGATGATGGAATGACTGATGAGAGAAGGGCCTGTAGCATAGCTGGCAGCTGCTAATGAATGGCCTTGAACTGCAGAGAAACGCTGCAGGCTCCTGACAGAGGAGGAAGGTTTTCTAAAACATTAGCTCATTTTGAAGGGTTTTTAAGTCTGTCTGTAAATGAACATGTACATCCACAAAGCAGCCTCCTTCTGTGTGATCAATGAGCGTACCTGGATGCTAGAAAAGGGAGAAAACAAAAAGCTGTGTTGTTTTTTGAATGGAGACCTTGATAATGGATCCAAGAAGAGAACTCAGCTCCTGTCTCCATCTTCTCTAAATTTACTGTTTCTTGCACTGAATGGAAAGAAAAGTCTCTATTTTTTAATAGGATCTTTTTCAATACTGGCATGATTTCATCATCTTATTTGACATACGAAGCATAAATAGGCAACTTTCTCATGCATGGGCTGTGTTTATATAATGCAGTCTTATCATATGATATTTGAACATTTTGATAGTGTTTGCCAAATATAAGCTTGTGGCTCAAGTTTCTGGACATATTTAAAATTTTTCCAAGACGGGCTCTTTAGCTACACTTCCCATCAGACACTTGCTCCTAATTTATGAAATTAATTCTGATTTTATTTTCTCAAAGTTATTTTTTCAGACATTATTTGTTTTGTTCTTTGTTTTTAACATGTGTTCAATTAAACAACATATTATCCTTGCACATAGAAACAATCATCCTGATATGCCTTACTCTTTCCTTCACTAAGGTAGATGATCTGAAAATACTGATTCTCCAAGTTTAGAAATGTGCCCTGAGCAACGCGTCCATAAAAATACACAATATGAAGAAACTGCAGTGCTTTCTTTATTCTGAATCCATCAGATGATATCTTTGTCTCACTGATGATAACAACCAAACTTTCAAATTTCCATAAAGCCAAGATTTCACCCACAGTTGTCCATCTGTTGACAGCTACATTTTCATTACAAAAGGAATGCATTGAACCAATTCAACAACAGGGAATTCAAGTTTTGGGGCCTTTTTCTTTTTTCTTTAGTTAGGGGCCATCAATTAAGCAATCCAAAGATCCATCTAATTACAATCTAATCACACTGCAGTGAAACTGCAAAACAATCACAGTTGTCATTGCTACACAAAAGGTTGCTGTCAGCTGTCAGTCTTTCCATCACCAACAGGAAAGTCAACTTCCACAAGCCTTGCTAAGGGAACCTCAGGCCTAAATCCTAAACAAACTTCCTCTGCAATAATTGCCACCATAATAGCACAACATGGAGGCTTTGTCACTAAAAGTCCATTATTCTTTAAATTGCCATATCACAAAGCCAGCTCACTCCTCTTCAATGCTCATTTTGTTTGTTCCAATGCCAAAGGTTCTTGGTGGTATCACAATGAGCTGAGAAAGAAGCCTTTCCAAAAACTAGTATTATTTGAATGCATCCACAGAATAGCAATTAAACTCAGTATCAAGTCCTCTTATTCCCTGGTATACGTGTTTTATTTGGAAAGCATTGAATATGTTTGTTCAGATGAAATTCACTGTGAGGACTGGACTTTGGGATGACTTTCTGCTATTGTTGCAAATCCAGCAAAGAACAAAGAGATGCTTAAGGTTGAACTAGGATGCTGATTGATGCTCTGCTGAACCAAACCTAAGCAAATGTACGTAACTCCTGAACCAAACACTGTTCGACTTCTTGTACCTCTGCCCTGCAGTGATAGTTCAACTGGTCAAGCAGGAAGGTGAAACGAGGAGTCTTTCAAACCACACATCATGGTTCTACAATGAAGGTTTCACAACTCATGGTCACTATGATGTATTTTTCCCATAGGCCAGGGAAGGAACTTGCATACAATGAGAATATTTTTTTCTAAGTTAAAACAAAACCCAGTCTTATTTCTTGTCTTTCAAGGAAGGTTTGGAGGATAGCCATATACGTTTTGAAATCCCTGGACCAGAAATAAGCCATTAAAACGGATTTTGCAAGATGTGGGTTTTTTTTTTTTACAATAAAGGGAGGGAATGGATCTCTTGTTCATTTTGGATCCCAAGAGTAATATTTCATTACTCTCCAAAACAAAAGTAGAACAAATTGATTGTTTTCAGTTCTGTATTCAGGAACATTGCAATAACATCACACCTTATGCTTCGGCTTCTGTAATAGCCTTTCCCTGAGCTCCTGACAGCAGGGTTCTGACTTTTGCTGAGTTAACAGCATGTTCTCCAGAGTAATAAGGCAATAAGGCAACTCTAAAATGGAACCTGGATACAAGATACAACATGCTTGAGACCTCAGACAGACTGCTCTATATTTTGCATGGCCAGTCTCTGAAGTGCTGGGGTCTGAACCCCAAGCCCTGAATTAAGATTGACATATGGGTTGTCCCCATGGTCCTTTAAGAGGAGGGGATGAGTTTGCCTTTTGGCTTTCCTCCAAGGTGTGGCCAACCTTGCAGGGAAAGCCCTTGGGTAAACAAGCCCCAGGTGTCCCCCATTGGGTAAATGAGTGCCAGGTGTCCTGCTTTGGGCATAAAAGCTGGGACCACTTGCAGGAAGGGTGGAGTGTCTGTCTGTGAGGTGGATGCACTTTGTAGCAGTTCCCTGTTGAGGAAGGACCTCCTGACTCTTGCTGCAACTGGGACCAGGTCAGGTTTGGTTCTCGTGAACACGGGCTCTGTGAGAACATGTGGCTCTCTCTCTACTATATTATCTGCCTATTGACTTGGCTGTCTCCCATCTCTACCATGGGAGGCTTCATTGCTTTGTTTGTCCCACCGATTGTTGACCATGTTGTATCATTGATGGGGTTGCTGGGGTTGGTGTCAGCTATGTGTAATCTGATTGACTTGTTTGTACCCCCAGTGTTCACCTGTATACTGGCTTTCTTATGTGCAGTAGAATCTGGTTACTGGTTTGTTTTTCTGCTGGCTGCATCCTTTAGGCAAAACAGTCTCAGGCTTTGTGTTTAAGACTGAGGAAGCACCACCTAGAATGCCCATTGTAAAGGTCCATCTACATTTCTCTGTGAAACAAATTCTCTTGGGATTTTATATACCTACCTCTGTGTGTGTGTATATATAAGTATATATATATATATAAAACCCTTCAAGAGATGATATAATCTTTAAAAGTACTTTTAGCATCAGAAACATCACTTTCTTTGCACTTTAAAGCTAGAAATTGATTAACTGAATTATTTACAGCTGCCAGTGACCTTAATTGGTTTCTAATGAACCAGCATGCAGTATAAATGTAATGGCAAGTGAGCCTCAGCTCCCAGTAAACTGGGGGCTCTTCCTGACCTCAGTAGGATATGCAGGTTTGTAAGGTTGTGATTACTTTTTATTTTTTTGTCTGAAAGAGCTGCTTCTTTAATTGTTGAGTATACCAAAAAAATGAGTTTAATTACAAATGAAGATGGTAAGCCACTAAAATAAAGGTGGGTTCTGTGCATGGCCTAGTGTCTGTATCAGTTTTGCATGTTAATAGATCTGGAAGGATGCCGCTGAGTATCTTGTTGCCTGGCCTAAGCAATTATCATTTTTGGCAGTATTTATTGAGCCTCTTGGTGCACTTTGAGATTGATTTCTTGTACAATTATCTGCTGAAGCATAAGAAAGCTGATTAGAAAATATATTTTCCCTACAATGTGATGCTTTCTTTTATAAAGATAAGCATGTAGGGTAGTTAGCTTTGGGAAGTAAGTTTTTCTATGGGATGTCTTAGCTGTATAGCAGGACTTAATTTTGCTGTTTGAGTATCAAAATGCCCAAATTCTTCTGGCCTTCCTAGGGAATTGGTACCTATAATGCACTGTGCTCTGAGCTGATGAAGCCAATATGATACTTCTAAAATCTTCAAATTATTCTGTACCTTTAAAGTGTTGTGGGCAGGATTACACCCTCCACAGCAGTATACCTATACGTGGGAAAGAGAAATGTAACCAATTCCCCTGCTGACCTTTATCTTATTGTGTCTATTTAAAACAGGAAAAGCATGCCCACTGGCTCAGTTAATACCTTAAATAACTAAAAGACACCCTGCTATTCCCAATTCCTGACTACTTCCTTGCTTACTTCCCTCCTGGCTAGCAGCAACTTGCATATATTTTTATATATGTATGCAAATTTTCAATTTCCTACAGGTATTACCCAAGCAAACCAAATAATCATGAGGGTAGCTCTTCAAAAGCATTGCAGGGTGAGGTCTGTGGAGGGACTGAACCATCTTATGCCAACCCCAGAATGTTCCCTGAGGTGGGTGATTACTGCAGCCTGTGGTTGTTTGGGAATTCCCATATATGAGCATCCTGGCTGACTTGAACGCTGCTTCCCTCTGGAAAGCTGAGTGCTCCAGCACCCATTGGGTGGGTGTCCTTGTCACAGCCCCCCAAGAGCATTATCAGACCGAGTGACAGTGGTTCTGTTTGTTCTCCCCTGTTTTGCTGATGGTTGATGTGGTGGAGCAGAATAGCAACAGAGGTACAAGCTCACCCTAGTGAGCATCTGGCCAACTGTGTAGGGCATGTTCCTGGGTAAGAAGAAACCAGGGATGTTAGTGTGGCACTGTTACAAAATTGGGTTGTTACCTGGTGCTGCAATGGGAACCCCCACCAAGGCCTCTGAGGTCAGGCACTCAATCTTCAAGCAGTTATATGAGGAAAATGTACATGGAACTCATCACCTAAGCTGTGTTAGATACTTTTATTTACCTTGCTGAATTATTATCTATTGGTAAGAAGCTTACTCTTGCTGCCTTTAATTTTAAGCTAGATAGAAAATGTGTTTAATGTATGATTATTTTTAGAAAATGTGTATATATTATCACTTTTGCATCTTTCCACCATTACATAAAGAACTTCATAGCCTGGTAATAGAACTGGATTTACATTGGTCTTGAGCAGTGTTCTTGGTGTAAGGAAACTGGAAAGCAAATGCACTTAATGGAGATCTTGAGGGAAAACACTGAAGTTCTAGTTCTGCCCACTTGAATGAAGGTGTTGGGTGCCTTAATTACTTACACCTGGATACCTCCCACTTTCAAAGGTACCTTAAAATACATATAAGACCTTTAGGGATTTTAAAAAAAGCAAGTAGATCCTTTAAAGCCCCTTAGGAACCTGGTGCTGTTTTGAGCATCTGGATCCTCAGGCACTTCTGTGAAATCTGCCCTTTGCTGCTAGCCTGAGGGACCTGGGTGAGGTGGGAAATGAGCTGAGTCTGTAACAGCTGGACATGCTGGTGTGTGTTTGGAGTTTACTCCAAAATGCTCAAGTCAAATGTTCTTTTATCAATTCCTGGCATGCCAGGGAGTAAATATGGTCACCTGGACCTGCAGGAACTGAACTGATAAGAGCTGTAGGCCAATGGATCTGGGAGTCATTTGCACAACTACTGAAATCCAAAAAGATGGGACAGATCCTGACTGCAGGGTCCCAGAGCAGCATTCCCTGTGCCTCATTAGCTATGTTTGATGCACGTCCATTTGGCGCTTGTAGAGATCCAGCTGCTTTCCAGGGGTGAGCAGCTGACTGGTGAGACAGAATGGCAGATACACTATAGCAGTATGTGCAGATGGCTGTTTTTTCAAATGGAAATGTTTGGTTTTGATTTGTCAAGTATGTTCCCCAGCAGATGAAAGGCCAGCTCGTTCTCTGCGTTGTTTGTAGCGAGGCTTGTGCACTGTTTACTGGAGAAGGAAAGGCTGAGAAGGGTCTGGGTTATCACGCAAAGCAGGACAGGAGGGATGACTGGAGAGCTGGCCTTTGCCTTGGCTGATGTTGTGGGAACTGTGCTGTGACTCAACAGGCTGGCGTTGTAGCTAGGCTCATCTGCCTGAATGTGGGGGGAGCAATGTTGCTTCCTTTGCATGGACTGCTTCCATGGGGAATGGCTGGGGAAGGTGAGGCACTAATGAAAAGCAGAATTCTGGTTTTTGTCCCATTTGTTCATTTCACCTTCCCCCAGTGAATTAGGTGAACCCCAGCCCTTTGTCTTGCCATGTCACTGTGGCTTGACATGTCCTCTCTCTTTACCCTCTTGCAAGAATTGTCAACCATCACTTTAACAACAGGAGGCTGAGGAGGAGTTGGCTGCTGGCAACCTCTGAGCTGCTGGTTTGCACAGCCCCTAGGGCAGGGCCTAGGGGTGTGTTTTGGCATGTCCCCTACAGTCTGGACCTCTCCCGAAGGTGGTAGCCAGCAATCCTTGTGGCTTGCCAGACAGACATGTGGTGAACTGTCATTATGAAACATGTAGTTTTGGGAAAGGAACTTGCAAGAGTGACTATTTGGAGTGAGTCAGTAGATCCACATCAGCACAGGTGTGAGGAAAGTGGGAAGAAGAATCCTTTCAGTCTTGTGTAAAATCCCAGCTCAATTTGTTAGAAATACCAGAAGCCTGAAAAGGCACTTACAGAGATACAGTCCCTGTGTTTTAAGGGAAGGCAGCAAAAAGAAGTCATTGTAGAGTTAAAAATCATCTACCACCTTTATTCCATGGAGGAAACATGGCATGGGATGAAAGGAAGAGTTTTATTTGCTGTTGAAGATGTTAGATTCCATGTGGTAGACAACATCCAAAAATATGAAGTCACTTCCAAAAAACACAGCTGCTCTGCAAGAGCTATGACTTCCATATGACTGGGTTGTATGAGAACATCTCGGTGGCAGTCTCGGGACAGGAATGTCGTCATGAACACTGCTGAACTTTAGAGACGACTGGATTGTTTTTCTGGTAGTATTTAGTGACACTGTTTTGTAATGCCAGCCTTTTGGAAAAAAGATATTCCCTGGAATTAGCACATTACTGGCTTGTTTAATGAATGTCCTGCCTTTAAGATGTGAGATTAAGCAGACTGTTCTATTGCTTTAAAACTTTTATAGATCTGATTTATCTTAAAAGGTGTATTCTAGCTTAGGCTGTTGGCAAATTAAAGAAATTACTGAAGTTGTGGGAATGGTGTTTTGCTCAGACACAGGTTAGAGGGCCTTAGATGAAGGGGTGTGATATTCTTCCCAAGAGACCATTGCTGTAGGGGTAAAACTCTGCATGTAGCTCAATGCTACTGAAAGTCATTAGAACTTGGCATTGACTTTACCTTCCCCAGTGTGTTTTTGTAGCTGCACAGTGGAATCTCACTCTGAGGTAGAAGACCGTATCCTCTTCCACTTCCATGCTAAATTCTGTAATCATAACATTTGTTTTCTATCATTTGAAACAGACCTGGTATTCAGGATTCATTGTAGGAAAAAAGATATTTTTTTGCCCTTCACTCTTGCAGTAAAAGAGCAGAAGGATTTTTATTTTTCTTTAGGCACTTGTGTTAAAACAAATCTGTCAGCCACTGCTCTGAAAGATTGATCTATGACTAACAGAACCAAGTCCAGCTGCCTGTGAGGTCTGGGCTGTGCAAACCCCAAAAGAGGCTAAAAGCTCTGCGTGTGGGAGAAGAGCCTCTGCTGCTGTGCAATCACTTATGTCAGCAGACACAGGATATTCCAGTACTGGGCAAATAAATAGACCAAAAATGAGAAACCAAGTGACAGCTTTGGGAAAGAAGGTGGTGAACCTGTTTTAATGTAATGTACACTCAAGCAGTCAGGGAGGAGGACTGGTGTGGGCTCTCTGGTTTCAGTAATGTGTTGGGTCGAGAAGTGTTTGAAGAGAAAAGAATGACCTCTGTGTTCTTGTGGGATGTAGTCAGCCCAGTTAAATATGGTTTCTTAAATTGCTGACAAGTCTGTACAAACAAAGCTTGTGTGGACTGATCTGAAGCTTACCAGAGGTCATTGACTTTAATTATGGTTCAGCAGAAGTAAAAATTGAGTTAGAGGTACCTGAAAGGTGGAAAGCTTGATGCTCCCAGCCTGGGTGGGTGTTTGGCTTTTGTGGGTGTTGCTAAGCAGGCTTTCGCTGTACGCAGTTTCCATTGGATCACAGCCCACAGCTGGTGTGTCTGAGCCCTGTGCACCATGATAATAGCTTCCCCTGGAGTTATATATGTAGGCAAGTAGCACTAGTGTTGTTTTCTGTCAATTTGCAAGATCATGTCACTCATCCAGTGGCTGAGTGACTTTGATAACTTCACTTCTGAGGATAACGCTTCAGAGAAGGCATTTCAGAAGCAATGTGGGATGCTCTTCGATTTTGCAATTTACATACCAAATATAAGTGGCTTAAATGTTCCAGGCTTAGACCACAGCCATAGACAGCAGTTGTAAACACTCTTTCAGTGTACTGTGCTAGTTTTCTGATCATGTTTTGCTTTGCTCCATCCTCCCTTGTCCAGATCCAGTGTTTGCTAGCAAGGCCTCCAAATTGCTGGGCTTATATCAGTATTCAGATTTTTCCCTTCATGCAGATAATGGAGAACTTGAGCAAAAGCCCATCTAAGATCTTGGGAATTTCCTGCAGACCTCAAAGGACTTTGGAGCTAGCTCATAGGTGAACACACTATTTCAATTAGAAAGGTTGTATTACGAATGTAATCCGTGCAGGGCAAGAAAGTCTGCTGTACCCAGATCCCTGAGCTGCTTCCTTCTGTTTCTTGCCTCCTCTTCAAACTGCTAGAGAACTTTCCAGCATGTGATTAGTTTCTCACGGAGAACAGCTTGTATCTTAATTTTTATTTTTAAACCAACACCCTCTAATTTGCCTCATCAGATCTAGAAATTGTAATGATTCAACAAAGATGTGGATGTGGGCTCACTGGGCGCTTGTCCTCTGCAGACAGTGTGCTGCATGTTCAGTAGCATGCCTTGGCTCACAAACTTTCCCAGCAGGAAGCTTATAATGAAAGGGTTATTGAGCAAGAAACAGAAAGATTTAAACTAAAGTCACTCCCGACTGAACAGCTGGCTTTGTTTTTAATGTGTGCTATCAAGAAGGGAAGGGGGTAGTGAGTAGAAAGTTTTCCCTCCTTCATCTAGAGGACATCCATGACCTTCAGATGCTTCATCACAGCATTTTACTGCTCACTTCCATCCCTTCCCCATATCTGTTCTGAAAAGTAGTGAAGTGCTTTAAAATTGTGATTTAGTTGTGAATTTAATTGCCACCCCCTCTCCAAAAGAAGGTAACCACAGCCAAAGCAGAGAGAATAAATGACTGGCCCTGGGAATGCTAAATACTGGAGCTCAGTATTGGAGGCAGAGCTGGAGCCCAGGACACAGAACTCCTCCTTGCTTTCTTTCCTGATGAGCGTATATTTTTTGGAGGCAGAATGTGTGTGTCAGAGTGCGGGGAAGGGTGGAAATGTGGGGATGGAATTGTACTTGCCAATTCTTACCATGAATTAATTGCATTTGGCTTGCCCAGCAAGTATTCATTGCTTGAGAGAATACAAACAGAATTTTGCAAGACTGAACTATCCCAGCTCCAGCTGTGATGCTTCCTACCCCAAGCACTCCAGCAAAAAAACTGTGCTCTACCCTTCATATTTTTTGAAAGCACTTTATGAAAGCACTAATGATTTTGCACTTGATGGATGCCTGTTGCCACTGTATCCATCCCTGACTTCTCCCCTTCTGTCTGCAGCGTGTCCGGTACTGGCTGGTTAACTCCTTCACCTCCAGATGTGGCAGCATTTCATGCAAGATCTGCAAGTGGTGTAAAGTTCATTTGTGTTAAAGAGCTCGACACTTTTAAAAAGTTGCTCTGTTGGGTTTAGATGTATCATTAATGTGGCATCTTTTACCAAGTGCTGCTACACTTCTCGCATTCAAGGCATTGCCATGAATTCCTGCTGTGCAGAAAGGTCAGCACTTCCCCAGTAAATGTATTCCCACTGCTTGCTGGTCTGAATGTAGCTGGGCAAAGGGTCAAAATCTCCAGGCAGTCTGGGAGCTACTGCCCAAATCAGCTGCTGGCCCTCCTCAGGATGGGAAGGGGATCCTGGTGCTTCTGCCCCTTGCAGGTGACAACAGTTCAGATACAAGACGAATAAATTTACTTTGTTTTTCTATTAAAGCTACTGCTGCTGGGTGATAACTGTTTCCTTCCCTCTGTACCCTGTAATACAAGCAGCTTCAGAAGGAAAAACAAACTCTGAACAACTGCATGATTGGCTTGTAGTGCCTGGTCTTCAAATCCTTAATGCACTGGGCAGAAAAATTCCCATGGGATGCAACATTCATGCAGAGTTTTGCACCTGGAAAAGTTGGAAGATAATTAAAAGTCAAACCCAATAAAGGGAAAGTGTGTGTGCTCCTAGCTGTGCCACCCATATCTAGTACAGGATGATTTGTCAGCATCCTCTGTGTCCCTGCAGATGCCTTCCACAGCTTCCTCAGAAACAAAACAAAAATCCAGGGACCAAAACCACAGCTGGGGGCAGAGATGTTTCTGGCTGCAGCAAACCTGGGCCCAGTGGGTTCCAGGAGCTTGGAGGTTTTGTAGATGGATGGTGAAGCTGCAGTTTTGTGGTCCTCTTTTTATCATCCAAACCAGAGCTATATATAGGCTATGCATTCAGCTGGGAGAAGTGTCAATGACACTAAGTCTAGCCCCATCTGTGATCACTGGTGGACAGGCAGTGCAGTACGAGGGGAATGGCCAAGTCTGTGCTGTGTATGTGACTCCTAACCCTGGTACCTGCAGGAAACATGTGCTACTGCCACGCTTCAGCAAAGGGGCTTTAACCTGTGATCTGGATGATTTCTGATGTCTAGATCGGAGGGTAGGTCCTATATACCCTTGTCTCTTGAGGTCTGATAGTCTCATGGGGCAAGTGTGTCCCCTCCTAGTGTCCATGCTCACATCCAGAGCCTTCAGCTCTCTTGCTTGCCTTCACCAGCCCCTCCAGAGCCCAGCCTGCTTCTATATGATACATAAATCTGTTTTCTTTTGCCTTGAAAGGAAAAGGGCTGAGGGCTTCCTAAAACCAATTGGGTAAATTGTTTATTGTGCGAATTTCAATAAGGGTTTTAAAAAGGAAGTGGTCTGTAAGCCCTGATAAACATTGTGTGGTAGATAGCGGTAGGAAAGGGTTGCGGTTCCATCTGAATGTATACACAGACCTGGGTCTCTCATGGGTACGTGAGAACAATGAATTATATATCATGTACTGCAAGGCTGGCTCCTGGGCTGTAGACTGCCATGTCCCAAAGCCACTGGCACCAGGGGCTGTTGGGGATGGGGTACTGGGTTGGCAGGACCTGTCTCTGACCTGGCGCAGCAAGGACATGAGTTCTGCTCATTAGGTGATACAGCTGGTGATGCTAATTGCTGTGGCCAGCTCTCCAACAGAGACAACTGCTGCTTAGTGCAAAAAGAGGGTGAATGGGGAATAAATACAGGCAAACATCAAGACCTGAGCCAGGTCTTGCATGTGCATTTGCTGCTCTGTTGCCTGGAGCAGACTCTCTCCTCAGAGCTCTGACAGATTGGGAATCTTGGCTCACAGCTTACAAATCCTGAAGACAATTTGTTTTTCTGCCTGGCCAAGGACTATTTATGTAATTATGTGCTGGAAGAATTGGGTTCCAAATAAAGAGATGATTTTAGTTAAACACACTATCTTTCTTCAAAGGATTAAAAACTCCCACAAAGTAAATTTCTAACTTTGTTAGCTTGAGTTAGTGTGTTTAGAGACTGAAAAGTCAGTGGAGGAAAAATGGCTCAAGCGAAGTTACAGCAGGAGAAGTTCAATATTAAAATTAAGTATGAAATGAAAGTTACCTACAAAAGATTACCCTTTTTTTTGTCTTGTTAAGCATCATGGTACTCGGCCTAGTGGTTATCCTAGGACTTGCAAATGTTTATTTCAGCAATTGGCTTTCTAACAAAATTATTTGTTTCTCATTAAAATGTAGGTAACTTGCTGTAATTATTATCTTAAAAGGAAAAAAAAACAACCACCAAACAAACCCCTAAATAAAAAAAAAAGCAGCCAACAAACAAACTGGAACTGGCATGGTCAGAGTAGAATCTCATTTGGAAGATGTATGAGAACCTCATAGGATGTTGATTTGTGTTGGCTCTGAAGTCCTTTATGTAATAGTTTCACTGTCATATTGAAAATCATACATCATCCATAGCTCCTTTTTTTTTCCCCCAGCATTGCTGAGAAATCCCTGGATACTGGTCAAGTTCTCTTGACAGATGAGGAGGAAGTATTTGCTGTGCTAAGATCATACTGGCATTGCTTAAATAATTAAGTGCCTGCTCCTGTGAACCCATTAAAGAGCTGCCCTTCACTGTGTGCAGCTCCACTCATCCTGGTGAAACAGTATGAACAGAAACAACTCCTGTGAGTAAAGCTGTGCAGACTTGGGCACAAGCATTGCTTTTACAGAAGGATGAAGGTGTGTCTGATGCAGCTGCAGAGGGTCACGGTGTGGATCACAATGAGGTAATAGGAAGCTCTGTAGTTTCTCTTGGTCCAGATGAGAAAAGTGTTTGTTTAGGAGTGTCCTCCCCAGAGCTGGGTAGTGGCAGAGTCATAACACTGAACTTGCATTTCGGAGGTAGAGCTACAATTCTCCCGGGGTAGGGCTGGGAGTGCTGCAATCAAGGCTCCTGCCCTCTGCGTGATAGGAGAGGTGGAGGGGAAATGATTTTCCGAGTCACTCCTAGGAGCTCTGTATTTTCATGTTAAAAAGGCAGGCTTGACAGATCACACTGCCAAAGTGTTGGCTGGAACAGAAGCTTCTCCTTGCCTGTTTTGCAGACAGGAGGTACTGGAGGGCTGCACTAGTTTCTTTGGGGTATGACTTTTTCCACTTTACAAATACGGAGTGTTCTGAGGATGCATTTGTGCATCAAGACACTTCAGTAGAGCTTCACAAAAACAGTTGTGATTCAAAGACAGGGCAGCACATGACAGCCAAGCCACTACAGTGTGCAGTACCCAGTGAAATGTGGGTGTGAACATCCTCTTGTTCAAGGAGTTCAGGGGTCAGTTGGAAAAGCTGTGGAGGGGGCTTTGCTATCAGTAGTGTCCTAGTGAAAAACTGGGACCAAGAGACCGAACAGCTTATTGGGGGGCAAAGGATATTAGGGCAAAGTGGCAGTTTCCATGTCACCTGCATCCCAGTCCAGCAACGTGGCCATGAGGCAGGAAGGGAAGGGAGCAGCAAAGCGCTGCCATCTCGCGCCTCGCTCCCTGAGCGCTGGCAGGATTTCATCCTAAACCCCGAAGGATGACTACAGGCTCTGGACAACTGTTTGTTGTGGGGTTGCTACTGGAGTCTGTGGTATAAGGGAGTTTCTCAGGCATGTTGGTGAGTCATCTGATACAGGAGGAGTCTGAGACAGGAGCTACACGTTGCCCCCTCGCCCAGCAGCCGCTCCTGGACAGTGGCTGCTATTTAAATCGACAGCAGAAGTGTCAATGTATCTGTGACATTTTTTTAAAGATGGCTGAGGAGACCAGGAGCTGACAAATGATTCTTCCACTTCTCCTAGCTAATTTTGGATTAGCTGCATTTACAAACAGGTGGTGACACGTCCACAGGTCCCAAAATTCCTTAGTGTGTCACTTTGGGGTTTCCAGCACCCAGACCTGTGGAGCAGAGAGCAGTGAGCTCAAGTGTGTCCACGTTTCATCCTTTGCAGTGTACCTGAGCGTGTCACATGTCATCAAGCTTGGTTTTAAATGCCTTCCTGGTCAATCCCGTAGAAGGAAACTAAACACCTTCCTCCCAGCTGCTCTCTTCTGCCCATGTCATTGGTGTAAACTGGGTTTTGCTCAGTTCTGGCCTGGTGCTTTATGTAAAGGTGCCCAATACAACCTGGAGCTTGACCCAGCAGGGAATTGTGTTGGTCACAGCAGCACAGTTCACAACAGAGCCTTCAATGACAGAGAAATGACCCCAAGTGCAGCCTGTGGACCGCTGTGTGAAGTTAGTAGTAAGCTGGATGTGGTGAAACAGCTTTTACCACAATAAGGCATGTCCAGGAGGAGGAGAGAATCTTCTAGTACAGACTCACAAGAGTCCATTACTCCCCATCAAGCCTCTGCTGCCAGGAGCAAAGGAGCCAGCACCCATCGGGGCATGGGATGCCCAGTCAGACAAGGACTACTCCAGCTCTGCTCAGCGGTGCTGAGACTTTGCCCCAAGAATGGAGCAGGAGCACAGTGCTGCTGAGGGATGTTGAGCTGCTTGCTCAAACCTCCCCTGCAGCCTGCTGCCGAGGTGCGTGTCAAGATGCCATATCTGCAGCCATTTCTGAGAGCGTGTTTATCTCTGAGGCATTTCCAAGGAAAATACTTGGTTTCCCCAGCTTTGTGCTGGCGCAGCTTCTATGGAAAGGGAAAATGAAAAACAAACAGAGCTCCTTCTTGGAGAGCTCTGGTGCAAACCACAGTGCTGTCCAATGCTTCTCGTGTGGCTCAGGGCTTGCAGAGGCAGTTGCTTCTGGTGGCAGTGGGGCAGCAGTTTCTGAATGCCCACAATTCAAGTTGCTTTCTTCTTCCCTACTGTCTCTGTGCCAGTGCTTTCAGTCCCAACCTGTTTGAAGGAAAAGGTAGCCAGGCCTCTTGGGTATCCCTGAACCTCACCTCAGGACAGTGAGTGAGAATGAGCATCATCTCCTCAGGGGCAAGCACCTCTTGGTGCAGGGAGAGGCATGGCTGGAGCAACAGCAGCTGGCTCCATTGGTTCAGAGCAGTGTTCTGGAGGACTGCAATGTAGTGGGACCATCCCAGAGACCTGAATGCAAACTGTCAGTCCATTTCATGCAGAGGAAAATCATATATACTGAGTTATCTCTAAAAGTTTACTAAGCTCTCAAGAAGTCTGATAACTTTTATCATGATTTTTTTTTAAAGTCCCTGTAGAGCCACAGCAACTGCAGCCTTCACAGATTTGTCAGCCCTTTCTTATTAGGGTAACAGCCCTGAATGGCATCTCTCCCACAGGAGCCAGCATCCTCCCCAGGCTCCTGATGCTCCTCCACCTCCCAGCATGTAGCATGAATTCAGTCTGAGTTTCAGCGGTGTTACCAGTGTAAATGACAGGAAAAGATTCTTCAGTGGCTTTTCTAAAGAAATGTAATCTGCACAATAGGACAGTATTAGAAGGTTTATACTTGGCAGCATGTGGTATTGAAGTATGTCTATTTATCAGTCTTTGACTTCCTGCAATGCTTACCTCAACTGTACGTAAGAATTATTGGTGTAAGGCCAAAGATATGAACTACTTTTAAATCAGCTCTAGCTTCAAGTACAGACCTAAGTAGAAAAAGTTAAAGGTGAGGATGCGGATAAGAATTTGGAATTTGAGGAAAAATACAATTCTTTGACTAGCTTGTTTTCCACGCTCCTTTACTGGATATTGATTGAAGGAGCCTAAAGAAAAACAGTGCCTTAAATCAACATGCTATCAACTAACAACACCGTGGAAAACAGAGCTCCTCAGAGCTGCTGCAGGCCTGAGCTGCCCTGGGAACTGTACAAGCCTAAGGAGTCAAAAGCACTGACCTGAATGAGAATGAGACCATTTTGAGCAGCTGAAATTTAATGTGGAGCCTGAATAAAAAGCCTTCCAGTTCACTGAGAGTAAATGTGAATAACTTACTGTTTCTTGGCTGAAATCGCGGTGTTAAGAGCAGACAGCAGCATTACACAGCACGCTTTTCATTACTGATGTCAATTTTGATACAGTCCCACTGGGACTATAGAAAACTCTGCCCCATTATGTTTCAGAACAATAGGATCACTGCAAGAAGAAAGACACCAAGTGCGAACGTGCCAAGTTAATTCCTTTCCAACCTCAGCTTGAGCAAAAACATTCAGGAGTGAACATCCTCACATCTTGAGGTGGACAAAACCAATATTCAGATCTGTGTGATGTGGCTTTTTATGGCCTTTGTTTACGTTTGTGCCCTAATTTTTGCCAGGATGACACATCACACTTCTGAAATGCTGTTACGTGTGTGTCTTGGAGCCCTGCTATTGTGTGAGCACTGAATACCAACAGCATGTTAGGAAGGGTGTTGTGGGCTGTGATGCTGATCCATCAGGTCCTGTCTCCAGCAGTGGCTGCTGAGGTGAAGGTGTTTGAATGTCGTGATGTTTGGATGAAGATGTGCATTTATAGCATCTCTGTGGACTGCTTTCTAGGATGGAGCAGTTGTTGGTTAAGGATGTGCTGATGTCTGACCTCCAACAGCCATTGGGGTTTCACTAACTGAATGGTAGGTTTGTGATCAAAAGTCAGACTCCTCTTCCTGTATCCCTTTTCAGAGACACTAACAGTGAATGAACAGGGCACTATTAGAAGGTGTTTAATAACTCTGTAAACTGTGAGTTGATCCTGAATAGCCAGTTGTTGTCAAACTGTTCACTCAGGGAGAGCCACCAGCTCTCCAGTGATCATTGCATTGGTCCCCCTCACTCTTTTTCTTTTGGAGTGCCTAGGAACAAGCACTTAGAGTTTCTGTCAATAAGAACGTAACCAATGAGAGATGTAAAAGCTTTCTGCATACAAGCCATCCTCATTTAACTATATCACGAGGGTAATAAATACATCAGAGGGGTAAGCACCAGGGAGGAAGAAGAGCTATTTAAACAGGACAATGTTGGCGCAAGAACAAATGAGTGTAGGCTGGCCGTAAATAAACTTGGGGGGGAATTTGGAAGAAGGTCTCTGGCCATCAGAGAGAATTTCTTTCAGTTAAAGGAGTGTGGGAAAGAAACTGATTTTGGTTTGTTTGAGTTTTTTTATTTCCCCCATAAAATGAAGCTTACTAAGTGTATATGAGCAATTACATATCACAACTGCTGTCTGCAATTCTGCACATCCCTTCCTGATCTATGCTCCTATTTCAAAGGGTAAAGGCAGATTTTTGTCACAGTTTCATTTTTGTAAAGAAGGACTTCCTGTGCAGTTCCTTGAAAACACAAGCAATTGTAATACAAAAGACTTCAGATTTCCAATGACTTTGAGTCTATTCAGAATATCTGAGATCACCAGCCAAAGAGCAATGTGAGGAACAGCTAGCAGAGCTTACTGGCATCATTCTGCACTTCACTTTGCCAGTGCTAGACAACGCAAATCATTGGAACTGGAGTCTGCGAGGGAAAACATGTCAATAGATAATAAACTGTAGGAAGTAGGTAGTAAATCTATCATGTCTCATCTCTATAAACCAAATTATTAAATCCTCAACTTTATTCAGAGGGCTGTAGGTGTGGTTTATACTGAGAGCTGGTATGCCTCTTCCATTTCTAAAATGTAAAACTTCTTCACATGATGGGATGCAACTCACAGGCATGTCCGTGTCCTCCTGTCTGCTCTGTTGCACTGGAATGACTCACCAAGGGACAGAAACAGCTGTCTCTGCTTGCTCTTCCCTCTCTTCTCCTCTACATCCTGCAGTAGCTTCTCTCAGTGTCATCCAGGAGCTCATTTTCTCCCCAGGGAAAGGATCAAACTCAGTAGAAGCACACCAGAAGTTCATGACTCAGTTTCTCTTGCTCAGGTCTCAAACACATCTTGTGCTTCACAGCCTCCTCACTGAGACCCAGAGGCAGGTCTACATCTCTGTGTGAACCAGCCACCTTCTTTCCTGGCTCTTTGCACCCCACACATTGCTTCTCAGCTTTGTGCCAGCCTTGTTGCTAAAGTGATTCCCCAATGGTCCCTATGTGGTCTTATCCTGTCAGCTCAGATAACTGTCCCAACAAGTCTTGCGCTAGATTTTTCTCCATAAAATGCTTTTAGACTGAACTTGCTCTAGAACAGGCCAGGAATTTGACAAAACCAGTTTTTCACAGGGAGGGGGAAAGTTTCCCAGTTGCTGAAGCTGAACTTCTGCACAGGAAAATGCTGTTTCCAACTAAACTTTCACTGTAGTTCTTTGATCCAGAGTGGAATTTCTGGACAAAATTAAAGTTCACGTGAGGCCAATTCTTTTGTTTTCTTTCCTCAAGATGTTTGGCTCCTTTGAATCCTTTGTTGCATCCTAAAGGCACAATTCTATGCCTGTGGATCACCCCTTCAACCTGCTCACAGCTGCTTTTTCCTCTTTTTTGGCAGGCAGTTCTCATTCTTCTAGTTGGTATCAGCTTCCTTTAGTCCCAAATTATCTTTGTAGTCACCACTTCTCATCTCAGTTTTAGGAACTACCTGCTTTAAGATAGGGTAAACAATGGTGTGGAACAGAGGCTTGTAGGAACTAAAAGGTCTGCCTCTAGTGCCTGCCTGTGGACCTTAAGGTAAAATCATTGGTTATGGGCTTTCACCCCAAAAAACTGTCTGCTCCATCCTAAACAACTGTGTTTCAGAAGATTTTTTTTTTTTCCTCCTTATCCCAGTAACATATTTGAGGTGGCTATCAAAATTAAATAGTTTCTCTGAACTTACTCTAGCAGCATAACTATAATAATGTCACCAGACAATCTACACTAATACTATCAGAAGTACACAAACAATTGTAAGCAAGCAGGTTTAAATTAATTTAAACAGCCTCTGCTACAGAGAACTGAATGTACAAGACATTAGGAAAGCCGATAGACTAGAGTATATTTTGGTATGCCTTTATAATCAGATTTCCTCCCAGCATATAACCTGATTTTACTTCAACTCCTGCCTCTTTGTATAATTTCTTGTAATGATAAATCACCCAGCCTTGGAGATGTTTATAGTTCTCAGTTCATTAAGGGTGGAACAGATGCCAGCACTCACATCTTCCAGTTGTTCTCTGAAGATGCTGTTACTGGCCAGGGGGAAACATTGTCAGGAGGTGATCTGTGCTAATAAATATTTGTAGGAGCCCCTAAGCAATGGGATATGTAAGCAGAGCCTCTGAGATGGACTTTAATGGATTTTTGTAGCCAGTTTCCCTCTCCCTCTGTCTTTTCTTTTCTTTTTTCCAAATGTACAGAAGGAATAAACTGAAAAGCAGTGTATATGTTATAAACCCACAAGGAAATGAGCCAGAAAGCGATAGGGTGAGTCTGAGTTATTAAAGTTGGGTCATACCCTGAAGGAGATTACAGCAAGATGAGCCAACGTAAATATACGCTATATTTCTGTTATATGTCTTTGTTACCCTGGGTGGCCTGCAGTCAATTAACAGGGCAAGGGGAGAAAAGTAGAATACATGACTATTACAGGACCCTAATCCAGCTGGTTGGAATCCAGTTCTCATTAACCAACTAATTTATATTCCTTCTCTGGACTAGAGGTTGATATTAGTCTGGTGTAAATCTGGAGAAATGCCTTTACTTAAGTGTTTTACTGAATTCGAGTCCCACAGCTATCAGAACCTGCCCCTGTTCCTCTTTCTTGTTGAATGTTCCTAATCCCCTAAATAACAAATGGAGGTTTTCAGTGAAACAAGAGTGTATAGTGATAAGAAAAGCCATGCTATGATAAATGCAAATCTTGCACAGCAAGTCTATTTTACAGATTTTCAGACCTTGATCCCTGGATAACCTATAAGGGAAGGCTTACAAAGGCTTTGGAGCAAGATGCACGATGCTGGAAGACATTAACATATTGGCTATGAGTACAGAGGGTGTTATCTCTTAAGATGTAGAGCCAAATTGTTGTTTTCATTAAACTGGTGCAAATCTGGGAAACACTGCTTGCACTGCTGTCACTCAAGATTTGCTCTTGGTGTAATAAGAAACAGAGAATTGGTCCAAACATTAAACCATTGACCCACATGGAGTTAAGGCTGTTGATCTGGGTATATGCAGGTGTAAAACTGGTTTATGCTTTGGGCAAAAACAAGGGCTGAACATGAGCTGCTCTGTGTCAAAAACCCTAAAGTCCTCGCCCGTAATATGGCACCTTTAAGCACCCTGTGGGAAAGTGAGGCCCTGGCCACTTTGCTCCAGCCTGTGAATAAACCAGGGCTGCACCATTAGCCACAGGGCTTGTTTTCTAGCAGTAGCTCGAGGCCAGGCAATGTGAAATGGCACCACTTGCCCCAGGGGGTGGCTGTCGGACCTTCTCCAGGAGGGACACTGCTCATCCCAGAGTGCTCAATTTCAGACTTGAGAGCAGCCCATGGTGAAGCGTGCGTTGCAGGGTGGGTTTGGGTGCTGGAGCATGCTTGGTCTCAGCCTGCAGTTTGGGCACGTGCCCTGCTCTGAGCCAGATCTGCGAAGGGACTGGGCTGAAAATACGTGAAACCAGTGCCGAGAGGGAGCAAAGCTTCCCTGCTTGGGGGAGATTTTAACTTGACTTATCAGTGCTGCATGGGGAAGGGGTGCTGGAAGACCCATGCAGGATGGGGCTGGGAGCTGCAATGCATCCTTGGATGAGTAGGGATTACACCCATGATGGGAGGTGAAGGATTCTTTCATCTTCCAGTGGAAACCCCCACGTGTTGGCACCTCAGTTTCCTGCTTGAATCCTGGCAGACCTGGGAAAGGCCATTTTAATGAGCTCAGTAAATGAGTTTTGGGCCACAATGAGCCTTGTGCACGAGGTGCAACACTGTCCCTCTTCTTCCTCCTTCCCAGGGAAATCACACCGGTGCCCATCAGCGCTGGGTGGGCAAGGGAAGGCTCTGCTCTGTACTCGCTCTGCTCCATCCTGTGCCTGTAAAAATAAACAAACACATGGAGGGGGGGAAAAACCCTCCACAAACATCACTCACTTGTTTTGCTTGCCTATCGCAAATCTAAACACAATATTTTCTCATTCTTGGGCCTGTATCAATTTCTGACAGTACAATTGGAGGCCAGCGCCCGGAGCGTATTGTCTTGAGGAGCTTACCAAGGAAATCGAGAGTTTGGTCAGCAACTGTAAATATCCTCCCCTAATTGAGTTTGTTTGTTCTGCATCGCACTCCGGCGTCATGGGCTGTGGGACACCCTGGCACCAGGTTACTGGTGGGAAAGATCCACTGCTCAGATAAGGATGGGAATAAACTCCACCCACAGAAATGCCACAGAAAAAAAACCCTGATTTATCCATTAATTGCTTTAAGGGGTGGTGAGTGCGAGTATAACAATGGGGTATTGACAATAATATGCCTCCTTGGCAGGAAAAGGGCTTTCCCCTTGCTCTGAGGCTTTAATGCGCTTGTTCTTGGAATTATTAAATGTTTGCAAATCCTGCACTGGCTCAGGGATGCAAAATGAAAGACAAGTACCTAGCAAAGAAACCACGCATTGGAACGACTGTTTCCTGCTTGGGATGAAGCAAAATGCTTCTCTCGCTGTGAAATACGCCCAGTGCTGCAGGCTGGCAGTCCACTTGTGATGGATTTTGTCTCAAGGGATTTTTTAGGGGGTTTTAAGTTTCTTTTTGTGACCTGCTCCTTATTTGTAATTCACAGTGTAGGTTGTGTCCTGTGTCCTCAGCAATGCAAAGAAATCTGTTAGCAGGCGAAGAACCGTTTACAAAACCCAGCCATTTTCTAAAAGACTGCACGTGAAGATTGGCAGAAATTGGGTTTCAGGCAGCAAGGGCTGCAGGGAGAGCGGGCCTGGCTGCTCCACGTTGGGGTGGCCAGGGAGTGAAGGTGCAGGCATGGAGCTCGACCCCACAGATGCCTGCGACCCAGAAGCTGCTGGGGCTCAAAGGAGAACGAGGGCTAAAAAAAATTGCTCAAACCTCTTTGAAGTCTTTTGAGAGAGATGGTCCTTTGTCATGGGGCTTTCGCTCCTCATCTGTGCTCCCATGAGGAGCTCTGAACACAAACACACTGATGTGATGCAGTAGGTTGTCTGCCCACAGGGGTTGGTAAACTGAGGCACAGCTCATTGTTGAGCCCTGTTCAAAGATGACAAAGATCCCAAAGGATCAAAATCCTCAGCAAGGGCCAGGCCTTTGGAGATAAGTGATATTCAGGCAGTTAGGGCTCTATTGCCAAACCCTCTTCCCAGGACATTCCCTGCACCCCTCAGCTTGCCTGCAGTGCAGGGAGCAGGAGCTGAGCAGCCCATCCCCAGGGCTCTGCCTGCGCCACAGAGTCCCCTAGCACCTTCTGCTTGGCCTGGCAGCGTGGGACTGCTTTGCCTGGGGGAGAAAAGGAGCTATTTTCTGTGCCATTTGTCTTTGTGTACTTGTGAAAGATGTGAGTGCTGCTGGGAAGGGCATGCCAGGGGCCACTGCCAGCCAGAAAGGAGCCACCTGGCCCTGCACGCAGCCAGCCCCCAGTAGCACACTCCTCCATTAAGGGTTTTCTTCCCAAAGCTCAGTATAAACAGTCTCCACTCTGACGAATACATTAATAAATCAAACCCAGCTTCAATGGACTTACTAGGGAGGAACTAGATATCATAGACACACAGAAATATCCCTGGGACTCTTGAGATCCATCACTGTGTGCTGCTAGTGCTGTGCCATCAGCTTGGTCTTGTCTGCTTGCTCAAGGCCACTCAGGGTGCACTCCTCCCACGGACAGGATTTCAGGGCTTTGCTTTAAGTCTGCAATGGCTTTTAATGAGAATTTCTCTGTTTCACTCTGTCAAGCAGAAGAAAACCTTTTCAATGCTACAGAAGTTGCCCATTGCAGGCAGTGGGTATCAGGTCACGCTGTTTCCACAACCAGGGGAAAAAATTTTTTTAAAAGGGCTCATGAGATGTTTACCTACTGGGAACTTAATTTGGATATATGTACCCTTGCTCATGAGTCAGAGGTTCAGGTCTGTTCCCTATTACACAGCATGAATCTAGAAAGCACACCAGATCGTGCTCTCCATTAAATTAGGTTAGACTGTGAAAGTCAGTGGAGTTGTTCCAAATTTGCATGGATGTAATTGAGAGCAGAAGAGGGCCCAGCAGCTTGGCTGACAGCAGTTGAGTCGGTGCAGCTTAACATGATGGAACCAGAAAAACCATGATCAACTGGCTCTCTTGTTTTATGACCAGCCTGGACCACTGTGTATGTTGCTTCTGTGCATAAGGTGATGAGAAGGTGCTTCAGTCCAACAGTTTCTTTAAGGCTCACATGAAAGCCTTCAGTATAATGTTATGTATGTCTGCAAACATTGATGGGTACCTATGGAAGTGGAGTTGTGGCGAGGTCTCTGTGGCCATTGCCATGGGTAAGACTGGCTGGTGGACTTGCTGTGCTGTTGAGCACTGGGAGCAGAGTGACACATCTCAGCTCAGTATGCAAACATACAAACACCTGAGCTCTCGAAACCTGAAGCATCTGGAGAGGTGGGCAGAGGTGCAGGACCAGAGCCCACTCTGCTCCCTTTAACATTGATGGGAATTTCTCAGAAACAGCAGAAAATAAATTATGCTGTAGATCTGATAGCGTGGTGCTGCCTGCTGTGCAGATAGCAGATATCCGAGGTTTGTGGGGAGGAGAGGTTGGGCACGTTGTATATCTTTTAAAATGCCTATGGTTCGAAAGGCAGGGCTCTATTGTTATGTTGTGCAGAGGCTGTTCCCTGGAGGATATCCTGTCTGAGACGACCCTGTGCCAGTCTGCTCCATGGCTGTGGCGGGGCTGGGTGGTCAGCGTTGAAAGAATTAAATAATGCCTTGTAAAAGCAGTGATTTATCTGCAGGGGTGAGGCGGTCGAGGAAAGCCTGAGATTTTGCCCCTCTGACTGGGTTTTTAATGGTGTGCCTGCAGTCCTGCTCCTCAGGGCATCCCCACATGCTGCTGAGCCTGCGTGGTGCATGTGTAAGTGTGTAAGGATGTTTCAATATCAGTGTTTATTTGCACTGTCTCCTGTGGGGGACACTGCCACAAAGGGAAGCACCCAACTGCAGCAGCTGAGTGAGCCCCAGCCGAGGGTCTCCATGTGTTGTGGTACCATTTGGGAAATGCTCTGGGAAAAGCCGTTTATTCCCATGAAACCATCCTGCTCAAGAACTTGTATAATATCCCAGCTCTGACTTATTTAGTCTGCCTTGCTGGATGTGAAAAAGAAAATATATCATTTAAACTAAATAACACAGCAAGGTATTTTGTACATGGGATTCACCAAAGACAGGACAGTTTTGCACCTTCAAAGAGAGCGGCTGGGGAGGCTCAGGGCAGTGTGGGCTCCTTGGCTATCCTGTAACTCACCCCTTCGATGCTGGTGCTGCCAGTTGGACCAGCAGAGCTGTGCATGGGGGATGCGAGGTTTCCCAGTTCGGATGGGATGGGAACAGGCTCTGGGGGGGTGGCAGCAGCCAGTCTGTTCCCATCAGCTCTCTGTAAACACAGGCAAGTGGTTCTCATGCATCTTTTTCCAGTGAAAAGTACAGATTTGGTGACATCAGGATGTTTTCTGAGCCTATGTTGTGTTTGCTGAAGTTTTTGTTTAGATCTTTAGGTTTTTCTCTAAAAATAACTTCAACGTCCTCTTCTAAAATTCTCAAAACTAAGGTGGTGCCCCATTTCAGTCAGAGTGGTGGAAACAGCTTCAGCATTTCCTGCCATTGAGTAATTAAAAAGGAAAAAGAAAAAAAGAAAGAAAAAAAAATTAAACCCCAAAATTCAAAATAAAAATTTGAATTTGTTGAGCTACTTTTCCAGTCAATCCAAAATAAAATTTCAGTCTTGCCCCCTCCTCACAAGTGCAGCCACTGCAGTGTGCACTGAGATGTGCTGGGACAGAGCTCACCGCTGTCACTGGTCTCCAGCAATGCCTCGGGGGAGGGCAGAGGTGAGGGATGAGCCCTTGCATTTGTAGTTTAAGCTCCATTTTGTGAGCGAGGCCACTGGGACCTGTCAGTGCCCATCACTCCCTGCTGGCCAGTAGCCGTGGAACCACAGCCCACAGCAGTTTAGCTTGGCCCTGATTTATCTTGCCTCCCCCTCGCTTTCCCAGTCAAGTCGGTCATCATTAAACTCTCCTGACCTTAGCTTGCTCTGTTAGCTGGATGCTGGTTCCTGAGCAACGCCAGGGCAATTGGAGAGGATTTGTTGTATTAACAGTTATAAATCACAGCCCCGAGCTGAACTGCCGCACCAGAGCTTTCCTCGCGGCTCTTTTGCTCTCCCATCCAGGAGAACAGATGGTCGCCGTCCTCCCCTGCCTCTGCAGAAATGCATCACGAGCACACGGGGTGGGTGTTCGGGTGGGGGTGTGGGGAACAGCCAGGCTTGCTCAGCCTTCGCATTTTACAAGAATTGTCAAGAATTCGGGTTACACTTTGGGCGGAAGGAGAAATAAATCTGTTATTTGCTGCTGTTTGGCAAATGTGAGAGGGGAAGGGGCACGCGGGCCAGCGCTGTGATCCTCCCCTTGGGCTGCACCAGCAAAGGTACGGCTTCCGCAGAAGTTTTAAAAGAAATAACTTGTTTCAGCACTTCATTTGGCTACAAGTTCCTTTGGAACTGGCTTGAGTCTGGCTTTCAATGAGCTGAGAAGACTTCAGGTCTTCTACACCCAGGCTTGATATTCACCAGAAATTCAGCTCTTTTTTGCTATATACTTCCATGAACAAACTAGAGATGTGAGCAAGGCAAGATTTTAAGTTCCCACTGGGGAGTTTGACCATGATGGTGCCGAGCTGCAGATCCCACAGGACACCATCCTGTGCTGTGGTCTGAGGAGCGACGGGACATCTGGGGCTCATCTCATTCCACTCAGCACAGACATGGTACCACGGGTCCTTCATTTTGGCGGGTGGATTCTGATGAGGTTGCTGCAAATGCTGACTCATTTGGCAGTGGGACACAGCCCGTGAGTCACTCTGAATCACATCCGTTGCATCTTGGGGCGCATCACTGCTCCTGAAGACTTTGATGTGAGCTATATGTATAATTCCTTGGAAACAGCTTCCCTTAATTAAATCAAAGGAAAAGCATCACTGGAGTTCAGGGCTTTAATTCGCAGGAAAAGCAAACTCCAAACATGAGCATTTAAACCCGTTTCTGGCAGGACACACTGAGCTCTGCTTCACGCAGCCAGGAGCTTCCAGCCAGCACTAAGTGTTGCAAATGACATGATGAAGCTGATCATAAAAATTGCCTCAATATAGCTTAGAGATGACCAGAGACAAGCAGCCAAGCTCAGCTTGTCCTCATGCAGCAGCTCCTCAGGGCAGGGCTACCACAGGCTGCAGAGGTGTGATCAGGGAGGGTAACTTGGTACCTGTGGTCTGCTCCAGCGGCCATCAAAAGCATTCATCAAAATCCCAGTGCTTTCAATTGACTTTTGCAAAGATTGCAGGCAAGTAAATATGCTAATGGACTAATTCAGCAAAGCACTTAAGCACATACTTGAAGCTAGACAGCTTTTTAAGTGCCTTTACGAGTGGGAGCCAAGACACCAAGGGAACACAGCAGATCATTCTTCCCTGGCCTAAAATCAACGGCGACTTCGGCGTGTTCAATACAACAGCCATCTTCAAATCCCCTGTCTTCCTTCCCCTCCTGTGTGAGCCAGGAAGCTTGTTTCAGAGCCGCCAAACTCATTGCGGTCATCACCTCCAGGCCGGAGCCAGGAGCACCTTCCTGCCAGCCTGGCCCCAAAGTGGCCCTGGCACTACACATCCTCCCAAACATCACGCTTTAACCCAAATATCAACCCTAATTTTATCCATCCTATTGACCCACTGTTTCTTTTTTTCTCCCAAGTCTTTCTGATTGCTTGTGGCTGCGGGTTTTTCAGGGTTTTTGGGATGAGGAAGGCTTGAAATGCCACAGGCAGCAACACCACTTGGGTTGGACCAGGGTCTGCACATCTGGCGTGGAAGCTCAGTTAGACCTTGGTGCTGCGTGCTGCATCAGATACTGCAAGCTGGCAAGAAAGGCCAGATTATTCTTTGTGGCTCTCACTCCTTGAGTTTTGATAAAAACCCTATTCACTTTTTTCCTCCACATTTTTCTTAGTTTATTCCTCTGGTTCAGCCCCAGCCAAGCACTGGGGCTGCCAGGTGTCTCTCCGGAGTGTGCACATATTCATGAATACAAACAAGAGGGAGTTGTGCATCTTGTCTCAACAGGAAGATGATAAATACGTTTTCCTCTTGGATATTTTATTCTCAATGATTAGTTTCATTACTAAGTGCCTGCACTTTTTTCTCTCAGGCGGTGTTCTTGACTTTGTGATTTTTCTTTTGGGTGGTGGTTTATTTTGCACAACAGCTGCTAGGAGGCAGCAAAGGGTGTAAACCCAGCCATAAATCCTGCCTGACAGTCCTCTGTGCCCCGTTGTGAAGACAAAAAAAAAATTATTATGCTGTCGTCTTCTTTGGCTCCACTTTCCTTCACTTAAGGCAATTTCCTTTTGCAGTTGAGTTAAGCCATCCAGGGAGATGGTGGCTGCAAGAGGAGCTGTACATTAACTGGGATCAGCACATCTCTGATCTTGACACTTTGGGTATTAGAGATTACTGCTTTTAGTGCTTTTTTAATCAGGGGGGAAAGGAATATAAACTAGGAAAAGCTAACGGGTCTCCAAACAGCACACACCAGGTGACACTCAAATTATCTTCTCCAACCCACTGTGTCAGAGCATGCCGCAGCTCAATATTTTAAGGAGCATCTCAGGGACAGAGCCTTTCCCTCAGTAAGTGATTTTGCTAAGGAAGGGAAGCCAGAATTACCTTTTAGCTTCTAGTCCTTGGGATACAAATCCATACACAGTGAGCACCTATGAGAAGCATCAGTCCTTTAACCCTCCCTGGGGTGAAGGGCTGATGGAAAAGCCATGAGTAGGAAGGCAGGAGGCGGGTAAGCCTGGCTGGTCCAGGGTCCAGACATCTTCCAGCATGGCTCTGGCCCTCGGGGTTGGGCTGGGATCGGGACCTAAAAGCAGAGTTTTAAGAAGTGACTGCAAACAAGCCACCCTCCCTGTGTTAGCTTTGGTGTGTGATCTGGTAGAGCCAGGCAGTCTTTCATCACTCCTGTCGCAACAAACGGGCAAAGAAAAAAACCACCCTCACAATATAAAGAAAAGTGGTGAGCAAGAGAAATGGAACAATTTACTGCCAGTAAGTAAAGGAAAATAAAACCAAATGGGCTTAAGGGATATCAGAAAAACAACCCTCCACATTCTTCTTACCAGAGAGGCAGAGACATTGTAGGCGACGGAGGCATGTGATTCCTACCAGAGCTGGTGTGGGCTGTGTGGCTGTCTCCTGGCTGGCTGTAATGAATCCCGCCCAGTATGTATGTCTGTGGGGATGTGTAAATTATGGTGGGGAAGACAGCCCAGTTGAACTCACAGCCCTGATCCAAATGAAGATGTTATTATTTCCTACTCTGCTTGAATCCCTCTCATTGCCACTGGTAAAACGTTCTTAATTGTTGATGCTCAGGTTGTATTTACTGTGAGTCTGGGAACTCAGAGGAGCCCCTCTGTCCACCTCGGGGCTGAGAGGGAACCTACCTGCTGTTTTTATCGGATTGCAATGACATTCACATCTTGATGATGTAGGATTTCCTGCTAATAGAAGTGTGGTGGTGTTAATGGGCTGGCGATCAGGAGATGGGATTAAGGGAGCGTTGCCACAGCAGCTGTGCAGATCTGGGACACTGTGCAGATCTGGGACACTGTGCACACCCCACAGCAAGCCCCAAGTGCCTCAGCTACGAACCTGCAGGCAGAGTGTCTGCTTTCTGCGCTGTGGTTTGAGTTACTGTGTAATTCCTGCTTCTTTGTGCAACTTCTGGGGAAAAAATATAGGCTGGTCAAGCCACGGGGCAGCCGCTGCTGCCGTGGGCAGTGCTGCAGTGGCATTGCTGTGGTGGTGCACAGTGCTCACTCAGATCCTCACCCACAGCTGCTGGGGCGCTGCTGCATCCCCTCTGGTATGCAGAAACCAGCCCGTAGCCAGAGTGTGGGTTCCTGCATCAACAGACACTGCCTGTGCCCAGCTGAGCAGTCCTGTCCCCATGCTTTGTCCCACGGCACACAGGCAGGGAGGGCTTGTCCATTGTGAGCATCTCCTCGCCCTCCAGCCATGCCGGGCAGGAGGGAGATTTCCTTCACAACTAGATGGGGCTGAGAAGTAGCTGTGACTTTCAAGAACATAATCAACACTTTAGAGCTGCCTAACCATGGATATCGTTTTGGGCTACAAGGTGTGCACTTGAGGCAGGGCATCTGTGCTGCTCTGGCTCCCCAGGTGGCTGCTTTTATCCTGGGGTCAGGAGAGTCTTGGCCTCACTTTCATTCAATCCACAGAACTGTGTTTGCAGGATGGGTGTCAAAGTGAAATGAGAGCAGGTCTGATGTCACAGCACTAACAGCCACTGTCATCTGGCTGGGGACAAATACAAACTGGCCGCAGAATACGTAGTTTTTATATGTGTGCATAGAATTACTAGAAACAAAACCATCAATTTTTATTTTTTAACATTTCTAAATCTTTTCACTGTCTAATCTCTTGCAAAGTGCTGGTGCTGCAAGTTTGGTCTTTCCTGGGTTAAAAGAATGAATGCCTCGCACATGCTTCCGTATGCTCCTTCTCTCTGTTTGTGGTTGTTGAGTTCAGCATTTTTGGTGTGTGTGTTTTAAGGAGTGACTCACATATTTTTGCTCAGGGCTAGCTCAGTTTTAGCTAGGAGCAGGCCAAGGAGGATATGGGTTTGGTTTTGCAAAACCTCATCAGTGACTTTCAATTTGCTAATCCAAACCCAGAACTAAAGGGTGGCTTCGGTCCAGCTTCCAATTTATCTAAAATGAAGCGATCAAAAACCAAAGCTGTGGTTTGGGAACATGGATCTCCTTTTAACCTTCTCCTGCTCCATCACTTTATCTTCTCTTTGCAGAAGGAATGGGCAGGAGACTTTCTAAATGTGCATCAAATACCAGAAAGCTTTTGATGGCACCTTCTTTGATGACGTGCTTTTTTCCTGATTGTGGCTTATTTCCAGCTGCTTTCACTTCTTGCAAAGCTCAGCAACACACTGCTTTGGGGGTGTAACTGCTGGGGGAGTCTCAGCATGGAGCAGATCTGCATCCGGAGCAACACGAGGGCAGCAGGACTGTGGTGCTGATCCTGGTTTGCTCACACCCAAGGAAGAGCCTGGCTGTCCCAGGGAACACGAGCGAACCCTCGCAGTCCCAGCCACGCAGCCTCTCCCCAGCCCTGCCCTGCCCCTGATAAACCCAGGATGTAACTGGGTGAAGGGACACTGTCCCATTTTATGACTGGGAAACAAGGCTGAGAGGCAGAAACAGTTTGCCTAGGGAGACAAAGCAGAGCCAAACACTGAATTCAGCATTTCTAGCTCTTTTTCTTCTCCCTCTGATACCTTTCCTTGCTGGTCTCAGGGCCACTGCACGGGGTGTAGAGGGGAGAGCTGCCATTTCATCCCCGTTCAGTGGCAGGGACATCCTTCACACTCCCTCACTGGCAGGCAGTGCACAGAACTACCCTTTTGGCCCTTTTTTTCCTTGTCTCTCCTGGGTGCACGTCTGTGTAAGCGAAGCAGAGCCCTCCACGCAGCCCGTCGCCTGTGGTGGGGAGCAGCTCAAACAAAAGCGTTCGTGTCAGAGGATTTTATTTCCACTTCAGCATTTCAGAGAGCCTCCAAAACACAGTGCTGCAGTGTCTGCGAGTGAGCATGAATTGAACATCTGGTAAAGGTTAGGGTCAAACATATAAATGGGGAAAGCGCAGCACATTTCATTAAAATACTCAATCTGTGACGTCAATTGAACTGATCAAGCCCTTCTGCGTTGCAGTTAGGGAACCATTAACTTTATCCAGTGGAGAGTGTTTATATGGAAAATATGAGGCCAGGAAGTTTCTCCTGATTGTGATATTAAGGCTATCAAAGTAGCTCACCCTCCCCCCCCCCTTTTTTTTTTAATCTCTACATGTTGTGTTTCCACCCTGTTACGGTAACACCAGCCTCTTCCCTGGCCCCCAAGGGGTGCCACTTGCCCTCTCCTCACCAGCTGAGCTTCTCTTGCTGCCTTCTGCTTCCCATGGACTTGGATGCCTTGGGAGCCTGTGGAGCTGCTCTCAGTTGTCCCGTTTTGCAGGGAGCCGTGCGAGGCGGCTTCCTACCACACGTGCATGGATTGGCCACAGTCCAAAGTACACTGGGAAGAATTAAGATTAGGTTTAGGAGTGTAATAAAAAATAGCTTCCATGGGAACAAAATTTCTGCTCTTGCAGTTGTTTAAAAATCAAGATAGTATGTCTACAATGACATAAAATACCACGGGATTGATGTATGACACCCCAGTGTGCCCACAGAGCACTTACCGTTGTTGGTCTTCTGCATAAAACACTAAAGGCTTTATGTTTTTCTCCAGAAATTCTGATTCCGTCAAAGGCTGTTCTCTTCCTGCCAGGCAAGTAAGGGGTCTTGATTTCTGTGCTTCAGGAAAAAAAATATAAAAGCTGCCATTGAATTACTTGATTACAGTGTCTGGTTCTTGGAAATCTCACCAGTGGTAAAAGTGGAAGCATTCATTATGTGCCCAGGGAAACCTCCCCAGCTCCTCGTTGTACTGCAGCCCAGCTGTACTATGGAGATGACTGTCCCACCAGGACACTTGTGCCTGCTCATGGTTGAGCTTCTTAAGTTACTGCGATAGCACCAGGGTAGGTGGTACCCCCTGAAGGACAGATGGGACTTCATGCTGGCAGCAAGACATAGACATGTGCTATGGATCTTCCTCCCTTGGACCATATCCTGCAGGACCTCTTTCAGGACCAGAGGCCTGAGCATGATCAGGACAGCAGGGCTGGGAAACACTGGGGCATACATCTGCCTTAGACCACCTTCAAGCAGGGCAGGAGGGGTCACACCGCCAGCTGGGTGTATTTTGTTGGTTGGCTGCAATTTGTTCACAGCTACAGGTTGTGCACCTTCGTCCTGAAGAGTAAAATCAGAGCAGTTACTTTTGGTGTTTCCCAAAATATCTGTGAGAGCCTGCAGCTGTCTGGGGTGGGATCACCCTTTTTAGGACACTGCCAGATGGGCCTGTCTTTATTTTCCCACAGAGCAGGGGCCTGACCCACATTCCAATAAAAACAGAATTATGAGAGAAACATCTTCACTTTTGCTCCCCAGGGTATTTGATGAAAAAAGATGAGGATGGGGGAGGAGAGCTGGGGCTGGGAGCAGGTGAACTTCTCCCTCCTTCCTTCTCCCTCTGTTATTCAGGTGATTTAACAGCTCCTGGTACCTTGCAGCCAGGCTTGGATTGGCTGTGGTAAGAACTAAGCTTCTATGTTCTGGATCCATCCATTTGAGTATGGATCTCCTTTTAGCCAGTCCCTTATGCCTTACTTAGTTTGCATGACGTCTGTCTGTCTGGAAGGGAGTTTGACCCCTTGTCTTAAATCCTGGGTATATATTTCTGTTGCTGAAGTCTTTTCCTGAAATTCTCTTATCTTAAAAAGATGGTCAGATCTCACACACACACACCTTGGCAATGTTAGTCATGGGCCAGTTCAGCCTTGGATTTCTTGGAGAAAGGCCTCCAAAGCAACTTCTTCCTCCTTGCAGAAGCAGGCTCCCTGCAGGTGGGCTTTTTTTTAATTTTTTCTTCTTTTTAAACTTGAAAGAGCTTTTGTTTAACTTCTGAGCAAGGCCTTTGCTTTCAGTGACCTGATCTCAGGCACACAAACCAGCTGGGAAAACAAGAGCTGTAAAAGCAGCAGCCCAGCAAAGACATGGCTGAAACCATGAGAAAAATGGGTTTCTTGCCATGCAGCTGGGTGGTCCACATGCAGCCTGAGTGTTGTGCTGAGTCTTGTGAAACTTAACACATCCCTGAGCACAAATACTTCCTCTGCAGGATCAGGCATCTCATTTACCTCCTGTTACATACCAAGACTTTTCCTGAAGCCATAGGCTGCTGCTTTAAAACTCTGCCCTTTGTGGAGCTGAAGGACAGGTACTGGGGGATGGCTGCTGGGTGCCACCTGAGCCATAAGAATTTTTGGCTTCCTAGGAGGTTTCAGCCTTGAATCTGAAAAACACCCTTTTCTGTGAATCCAGCCAAAAGGATGGGTTTGTTCAGTCAGCCTCCGATGGCAGCAACTGCAGACATTGCTGTAACACACCCAGGTGTCACTGAGCACAGCCTCTTCTGGTGGCCTGAGCCTTCCACACAGCTCATCTGACTCTGCCCTCACAGCCTGGGTCAGGTCAGGTCACCCAGATAAACCCACCACCCATGGAGCAGCATACCCCTCCGTTGCTCTCCTGTGGTCTCCAGATGCTCCTGGTGCAGACTGGTCCCAGTGCATGGTGGCTCACCCTTTCTCCTTCCCTGCTCCTCCAACAGCAGGGGCAAGGCAGGCTTGTCAGAGGGAGACTGACCCTTGGAAACAACCATCTCAAACACATACTCCAAAAAGTGGTGGGATGTATGGAAAGCACTAAAGCTTTTTCTGTGAAAAAGATGCATCCTCCACACTCTTTCCAGATGAATCTGACCTTACAGACACACTCATACAAGTGAGCCATTCCCTTCCTCACTTAAGAACTGTCCATGTCTACTATGGGGCTTCTTGTACATTGCTTTGTGGTTCAGGGCCATGCAGTTGGGGTTGGGATAAGACACCAGCGTGGATTACTCTAGACCTCTGTGTGTCTCCCTTGAAACAGTGTCAAGGGATGGATGGGCAACTCTTCTCCCATTACTGCAGCTGTGAAGCTTGAGCATTCATTTGATGAGGCGAAGCACAAACATTATTTTCAAAAACATGTATGTGAAGCTTTTGAGGTCATGATCCAGGATGGGTCAGCCAATGTGCTGTTTAAAAAGCATTACAGTATTCAAAATGAAATAATTTTTCTCCTTTGAATCACGGCAATCAACTGAAGTGCTTCCAGACCAGAGCCAACTGCTTGAAATTGGATATTTAATTTGTTTTGTGTAGTTTAGCACTCAGTCTCCATGTTGTCTAAGTAAAAAAAGAGAAAAAATAATTTCCAAGTCGAAAGGATTTGCCAAGCATGAGAATATTATTTTGTACTCTAATTAGCTGATCTGTCAGAATACGAATGAAAACAACTCTGAGCAATTAGCTACAAATGTTGAAACCATTCTCAGAATATTGTGTATTTGTGTCAATTTTGCTTCTGATTTGTCTCCACTGAATGACCCAATACACAGTTAGGTGCTACCAGGTAGTTAATTACTTACTTGAAAGCGTGAAGAGAAGTAATTTTATTCACATGAGCATCAGGCTTGAGGATCAGAAAAACCAGGACCTCAGCAGTCACTTGGAGACAGAAAACATGATAGTGTTTCCATACAAGATTTTCTATAGTAGTAAAGTAAAAGTAAATGCCAGTGAAAACAGGCATTGAGCCTCTGGCTGCAACCAGAGTGGCCGAGGGACTTTAGAGACAAGGATGTACACACCTGTGTGGCCCTACCCATATGTGCTCCCCCCTTTGGAACTAGTTTATTGACTTGTGGGCTGACGTAGACATCCAGTGATGTTTTTGTGGGCTCATAATTTAGTTTGATCTCGACATTTCAACTTCAGTTCTGGATTGGAGTGGACCTCCTTTGTATGCCACCAATACATGAAAGTATTAATCTAACCATTTTTAGGAAAACAAGTCTTCATTTCATGTTGTGCTTGTGAACATTTTCATGGTCACCTTCCCACCACCTTGACTTCTAGTTCAGTTCAGCGCTTTTCAATCAGTTGAAGGATACATTTGACTTGAGTTTGGCTGAACTGTGGCTCAGAGAGGTTGAAGCACATTGACAGGAACAGAGTGAAACCAGAATGTTATGAATTAGCAGTAACAAGATGTCTGATGAATGACATGAACTTGACTGAAGCTGAGCCTACAGCGATACACAAAGAGCCAGAAGACAGATAGGAACCGCAGAGGAAGCCAAAAATGAACAATGCAGCAATGATAAGATAGCAGCCTGGAGAGAACAATGCACAAATGATTGGGACTAAATTTGCAGCAGAAAATGGTGCTTGGTGCCAAGAAAGAAACTTGAGGAACATGGCAGGGCTGACTTCAGTGTAACTGATGGGTCTAGAGGGAGAGCCCAAGTGTCAGAAGCAAGGATGGAATGAGGAGATCAGTGGCCCAAACCTCCCGATAGCATGGGAATGTGGCTCCCTCCTCATCACAGATTAAAATCTCCCAGAAAAAGCCCCTTGCTGCAGACTGGAGTCCTGCTTTTATCCAAGGGAATACAAAACAGAAAGGTGGGTGTGGAAGAAGCAGAGAGAGGGGAAAAAAAAAGCCTGGTGGTAAACCAAGTGGAAGTGGGTGAGGCAGGGGAACAGGATTCAGTTCAGACTGACACATCAGTTATTTATTACTGTTTGTATCCCGATATCTCACATCTCAAAAGGAAGGCAAAGGCTTTGTCCTCGAGGGCCGGTTATCTGCGCCCGAGGGCGGCTGGCAGCAGCATGGTTCCGTGAGGAGGGACCACGTCCCTCGATGGAGGTGGCGCCAGGCTGACCTTGTGCGTCAGCGGCGAGGTGCGGTGACGGGAACGAGGGCTCGGGGCGCTGGGTTGGTGACGGGCTGCTGTCACATTTAATTTTTCCCTATGGAAAATGAACTAACTAAAAGAATTGCGGGTTGCTGTGAAGGAGGGACAAGAGAGGTGGCAACACTGGGTTTGAACATAGTGGGAATGGCACAGCTCAAGGAGTCCATCGCTGTTCAGCAAAACACGTCGGCATGTGCCTTGCTGTAGGCATCAAACAAGTCCTGTAGCCCTGACTGGGGATTAAGTATGAGCCTTTTCTGTTTTTCTGAATTAAACTGATGCTTTGAAAACTTTGCAAACTTGAAATCAGGGACAGCAAAGCCAGCCTTGCTCTATTTTTCATGTTTGCTCCCAGAGGCTTGTTGGCAAAATTGTACTCTGTGTACTCTTACAAAAGAAATCTAGGACATAATTATTTGAATAGAGAGCTATATGTGATAAAAATCTGTTTACACCACAACATCTCCAGCCAAATGATTGACGTATACATTTCTGTCCTTCCATTGATGTAACTTTTCAATTTCCTGTTGATGTCTAAGCTTGATTTATTTTTCCATTTATTTGGGTTTTACAAAGAGCACTAAAGAGCTTGGCACTTGGGTCTCTTTTTTTCGTCAGTTCAACCCTCTTAGTCCTCCATCACTTCATTGTTTCTGCAAACAATGAAAAAGAGAGATGGAAAGAACAGCTGTGAACAGCTGGCTTGCTCACCAGGTGTCTGACTGGAATTCAAGTATCATCTTTTGAGGGAGGCCTGTATTCCCTGAAAAACCCTAAAAAAGCTAAATTCAGAGTTCACTTTATTTGCTGGCTTCTTGCATGATGTGACACAGATTTGCAGAGATCCTTGCAAGGAGCCTGAAAAATCAGAGCAAACAAGAAAATCTGCTTCAGGAAACCTCAGGGTTTTTTCTCTCCATTTGTACCCCAGCTGAATCACACAGAGATCTCTGCAAGACCTTCTTAGGCAGATTCTGCCATGTTACCTTTAGAGAATCCTTCCTCTTTTCATCATCCAAATCCTTCCTGTCTTCTTCACCTACTGAATTCAACAAAGCAGTGGTCAGGAGTCAGAACTGGAGACCACTGGTTTTGAGGGAGACCAGCAGTGGCTGCTCACAACCATGATGACTCTTGCATGAGCCTGCACACTCGGACAAAGACCTATTCCCAGCTCATACAAGTCCTCTGGTTCCTTGAAAAGTAGCTATGTGTTGCCAGCTGTCCCAAGGTAGCAGAGTCTTGAAAGCAAATCAAGAAAAAGCTGATTAAATTCAGAAGCAAAACTGATTTATTGCCTGCAGATCTGTAACATGATCACACCAGCACTCAAACATGCCCCAGGAACAGTGATGTATTCCCTGCATCCCGCCCCACAGAGGTTTATTCCAGGCAAACAGAAAGAGAGGCAAACATATATATATCATCCTGAGGAATGATGTACAGATTTTGTGCCAAACAGAACCAGGGAATTGTTCAGCAGCTCTGTCTGCAATGGCAAAAATTGGTGTGCAGCAGTGCCAAATGTTGGAGCCTTCAGTTCCTCCCCTTCCTGCTCTCAGCCTGGGTACCAGAGTTTCTCCTATATCTTTAGCACTTCATTTTTCTGCGAGGTCACTGAAGGGTGCCAGCACCTATTTTCCCTTCCAGGTTGCAGTTGTGCTGGTGCAGAAGTTCCCGTTCCCAGCACACCCCCAGCTCCCAGCACACCAAGTGCCTCTCGCTGACATGCTCCAGCTGCTCCAGTCACAGTGAGCCAGTTCAGCAAAGTCCTGATTTACGGGGAACGAGGAAGGAAAGAATATAGCCCTTTAATCTTCATAAGCAATGAAACAAGAAGCTGTAGCACTCTAAAACAAGAAGCTATAGCTCTCACTTTGTCATTTCTCATATTAAGTGCTTTACTACCTACAATAATAATTGTATTTCTGGCAGCCACAACGCAGTTAATAGCCCAAGTTCAGCTAAACAAACATGCCTGAGCTGAACGCTGTGTGTGCCTAAATCTATCCCAACTCAGCCAAGCATAGGAGCACATACTCCAGTGCCAGGGAAAGAAGGGAGGTGTATCCTTAAAGACTTGGCTAGAGTTATTTGTGCAGCACCAAGTTAGAAGAGTGGAAAGGATGGGAGAGTGTCTATGGTGCAATTGTGAGTTTGATAGTAAACTCAGAGGGGGTAAGCAAAAGGAGAGTCACTGAATTTGATGCAACCATGCCTATATCACTCTGGTTTTATATCTGTATAATCTTGATTAGCTCTTGCAGCAGGTATGTTATGGGCCAGAAGACAAACCAAGCGAGCAGCCCAACTCCAGCAGAATCAAAACCCAGTCTGAGTCCGCTTTACCCATGGTGAGCCATTCCAGGAGACTTGCATTCAGTATCAAACATTTTAACTTTCTTCCTCCTGCTTTTAAGTCATTTCACCATTAATAATGACAAGGCATTTATATTTGCATACACTTCTCAAGCAGCTGAGGACAAGGGGACTGACTAAATATTTCACAACACGTCAAACTAGGTTCGCCACGGTTTGAGATAGTTGAGGTCTCATTGGGAAGTTACCTAAAGATGAAAAATAAGCATGTTCCATTTCTTCAGGTATTAATCCCCTATAGGCTCTCACCCTACAGACTAGCACTGACTAACAAGCACCAAATGCTCTGTTAATATCCCCTCAGTTATGTTGACAAAGTTACAGAGATTTATCGCACATGAAGATTTGGACCACTTCTAAAATCAAGTCATGGGGTTTACCTTTCACATCAGATTTGTCTTCCTGGTTAACAAAAAAGTCAATTAAATTCTAAACTGTTTTATATGAGCATTCAGCATCATTTGAATTACGTCCTGCTGGGGATCAGGAAGAGGATTGCTGTCCGGCTGGCACACCTTGTGAACCTGCTAGCTAGGTGGAGCTCTCTAACCCCTCAGGGCCTTTGCCATGCATCATCCTGCACTTGTGCACATCTCTTAGAAAAATTAATTTTTTGCCTGCAAAATCCCGATCCAAAGCAAAAATGTCACAGCACAAAATTGGATCCTTTTGGGTTTTGTTTCTTGCAGCACCAAATAGAGCCGGTTCTGATGCCAGCAGAGCTGCCTAGTGGGGAGCTTGGGTAGGGGTAAACACCAGCACCCCATTTCTGTTTGATGCATCTCAGCTGGGCCATGGGTTTGAGGGATACATCTCACCTGGAGCCCTGGGACAAAGAACTAGCAGTCAGAAAAACAGCTGATCAGTATCTGCCACCTAATGGCAACTGCTTTTCCTTTCCTGAGGACCAGATCCTCTCCAGATGAGACTTCTCTGTGGAGTTCATTTGCAGATAAAGGAAATTGGATTTAAGTCAGTGTTTTGGTGATTGTGGCAGTAATGGTGTGGCAGCTTTTGGGGAGAGGAGCTGAAGATATGGAGGCAGCATTTATGAGCAATGGTTAATATGGTAAGACTTCAGCCTTTGTTTTGGGTTTCTCACTTTTTTCCTTTCAGCAAGATTCAGGATATGTTTAACCTCAAGAGCCAGTTGTCTCTTTCACTTCTGTAGGACTATACATAGTCTCAAAGTTAGACATTCATTGTCCAGTGTATCTGTGGGCTTAGGGTCCCAGGAGGGAACTGAAATACAAATAACTAAGTAGACTAATTCTGCATCATAATGACAATTTTGTGTTTTTCCTTTTCATCTTCCTTCTTGAATTTCTATTCCTTTCTCGAAAGCAGCATTTTTAATAGCTGTTTTCTAATGCTGTAGAGATCAGGGAGACAACAAATGCACCTCTAAAGCAGGACATGGTTTAACCACTGCACTCAAATGCTTCCAGAGCACAGTATAAACCCTGAGCAGTAACAGCAGAAACTCCTTTTTCTCTTCAGATGCTGGCAAAGGAGTGACACCATAGACCAAAAGACCTTAAAAAAGTAAAGGTCTCCTTCCTAATAAGCGGTGCTGTATCTCGCACAGAGGGATTGGCTTGAAATCTGGGAGTCCTGAGCAGTGATGTCCCAATGCCACCTGCCGGGCAGAGCCCCCAGCTCCTCGCTGCTCCCGGCCTTCTGAATGATTTCATAAGGAAAGCAACAGCACCTACGTGTGGTCAGCCTGAATTAGGCATATGTAGCGCTGTGCTGATTAACTTACAAAGCCTGAGCTGAAAGAGGCTGTAGGAAAACGGGGGCATAAAGTCAGGCTGTTACCTTGTGTAACTTGCTGTGCTTTGGTTGCCCTGAATTTAGGTGCGTGGTGCTGCTGTGTTGTTCTCCTGTGTGTTGCTGGGCTCGTGTCTATCCCTTGGCCCTCATTATTTTTCATGGCACTGGTCAGTTCCAGTCCCCTTTCACCAAATACATTAAATTCTATAATATATGTTCTCAAATACTTTACTTCCTGTGCTATGGAAAATAGGCAGCAAGGGAGACCTGGGTGGGTGAAAGGCTTCTTATAGCAAAGGGGGAGTAAGGGAGGGAGTCCAAGCCCTCTTCACCCCAGCAGAGCCTGTGCTAGGGGAAGGTGACACCCCAAAAGCCATAGGGTAAACACAATTGCATGTCCCCCCTCTACAAACAGCAAACGCTGTCTGAGGAGGTGTTTGTGTCCCCAGGGAGGAGCTCCATAGCCATGTCCCTGCACACAATGTGCACAGCAAATCTGCTTTCACTGGATTTTCCTCTGGGTGTTTCAGATTTGGACTGTAGGTACTGGAGTAACTCTGGTTTGGTTCTTGATCACACCAGGTTGCTCCCCACTGACCTAAATCTCTGCAGTTTCCCTCCAGAGTTATGACTTCTTGTGTAAGGAATGTGATAGATGCACGTGGCCGCCTGCAGCCCACAAACATCCACCTTTGCTGTCCTGAGCTGCAGTGACACTGCAGGACAAGGTGTTACCCAGCACCTAGGTCTGTCCTTTCTGATACCCCATGTCAGACCATTTGTTGTTCTGTTGGAAATATGCTGGGATTGCTGTCACCCCTATCCCCCTCTTCTTTCACACTGCACCAGGATTGAAGAGATTTATTTCCTGGGGGCTATTTTTAGTGATGACAACACAGTTAAGCCAATCGAGCCTGGCGGTGACGGCTGTCTCGCTGGGTCCCAGCTCCGAGGTGCAGCCGGCTGGAATCGGGTCAGCCACGCTGGGTGTGTTGAGCAGCATTTTCTGCAGCACATGAGGCTCTGCCTGCAGTCTGGCTTCATCTGGGAAGCACCAGGACTGGAAACTGCATTTTGCCTCCATAGGGCTGGGTCCAGCAGAGCCTGGTCCCTTTCGGGCATTCTGCTGTGTGCCTCCACCTCGATGCATTGTGCAACACGTCACCCTTCTCCTTTCTCATCTCTCATCCCAGTTGAACTGAGTGCTTGCAGAAGAAGAGGTGCTTTCTGTCCAGATAAACTGAGGTGGACAAAATAATAAGAAAAAACTGAGTGTGGAGTTGCACTGGTGGCAGCTGGTGGCCTTGGGTCTCCAGCTGGGAACTCTGGCCCTGGGGGTCGGCTTTTTGTCAAACATTAAATAATAGAATAGTGGAATTAATAAATAGCAGAGTCCAGCTAATCTACTTTTATAGGATATATCAGAGGTTCTCTGCAACCCACCATCTCTGCTCTGTGGTACAGCCAGTGGCAGAGCTGGTCTGGCCTTTGAAGCAATTATAGTGGAGATGAATTTTGGACACCTGAAGAAGGTGATGACAGACACGGTCTCACCTGTCACTGCTGGAGCCAGCCTGCACAAGTGCATGGCAATGCTCTGCCCTGACTGTCAGCCAGGCTCCTGGCACTGCCTGGGGAAGCACATACACAACTTGCTTAGGTTTTCCTCAATCTTCCAAAGCTCCTGTGACTCTCATTTGCTTAGGGAAACGTGTACCTGCTCACTGCAGGGCTGGGGGAGCTGTCAGTATGTCATCAGTGCAGATACAAACAGGGATTGGAAGGGCTTTTCTTAAGAAAAGCTGCAGGCATAAACAGCATGAGGAGGATGAGATGGTGAAGGCTGGAGAGGGACAGTCAGCTATGGAGCTGTGGCTGCAGGATGGGCAGGAGGGAGCAGTGTGGAGCAGGGGAGGACTCCAGGACACTGACCCCAGGAGTCCTGCCAGCTCGCTGGAGTGAGGCTCTACTGTAAAAAGCCCCAGTGTGTGTGTGCAGATGAGGTTCCTGAGATGGCGTGATGCTCCTGCTCCTGGGACAGGGGTGCTGGCAGGTGATATGAGACCCTGGCAATCCTTGGGTGCAGAATATCAAACACTGAATGCCTATGGTCTGCGCTGGATGTGAGCTGGGAGGAGGGAATAAGTAATGGTATCAGAGCCAAACCCTCTTGTAGAATGGTTTTCGGCGTGCTGATTTCAGACACAGGCTGTGAGCAGCTCCAGCTCAAGGCTGGGGCTCCTGGGAATACAACAAAAGCATAAATGTGGAATCTTGCTGCAAACCAGGCCCTGGGTGCAGCATCCAGGAGGTGTTTTGAAAGTAGAATACATTTTCACTTTAAGGCAGTGTTTTGAGAAGCTGAGAAGATGTAGAAATGTGGAGGCTTTTCTCTCTCCAAGGGAGTGTGTCTGCAGCAACACGGATGGTGGTGCTGTAATCTAGCCCCTGATTTTACCTTTTGAAAAGTCCCCCTAAAAGCTGGCATGATGCCTATCTAAATTAAACACTTCATGTCATGTATATGCAATATTAGCTCCAATATTAGAAATCTGAACCCAGGCTATTAGCGTGGAGGACTTCAGAGGAGGCAATTCAGGCTTGGCAAACTTGGTACTAAACAAATGCAAGGGATAAATACTTTATTTTGCGAGCATGGTGCTGAGTTTTCAGAATCCAGGTTGCTATTTGAGGACTGGTTTAGAAGACTTAAACTAATGTAAAATCCTGTATCTCTCTCAATATTTGAACTATATACTATATGCTATTTTGGTACTAATTGTTTGTAGTGTATCACAATTGAAATTTAAGACCATAAACCCTATTGCCTTTCAAAGGCACTTGTGCTTCTGAGTCATTTTGGAGGGATTTTCAAAAGATTTTCAGTTGCCCAGTGAGCACTGAAACCAAATCCCAGTTCCAAATGTTGTTGCTTTGAAGGGGAAGTGCATAATCAAAAGCCTTAACCTCCTCTAAACGGCACTGAACAGCCAAATGCCTGGTCTGCTTCAGATGTGGCATGTGATATGCCACAGAAATGCAACGTGAGGGTCATGCAGCTGTGCAGCCTTGGTGCTGCAGGGCTCCCTCCTCTCTGCTAAGCGTGCCTCTTGCGATGCCAGGCTTGGGATTACTTCTCCATGCAGACTTACTCTCAGCTAAGAGCCGGAAGAGCAGACAGTGGGGGATGCAGATGATGTTGGCCTTAAAACGAGTGGCATGTGTCGAGGTCTGCGACAGCAGGATGGCCCCATGACATATTTCTTACAGCTTAGACGTTGTGCATCAGGTTCCCGCTGACATGTAAAGCCCTTTTCCACAGCTCTGGTAGCACTAAGAGCTGGGACAGCCTAATCTCTTCCTAAAACCCTCCTGGGCTGCAATGCTGACCAAAACCTTGGAGTTCTGCGTGGAAGCAGCGAGTGTGCTGATGTAGCGTCTGTGGTGCTCATCAGCATCACCTCCTGCCCTTCTTCTCTGCCTCCCTTACCTATACACCTTTTGTTTGGTTGGTTTTGGAGGAGGGTTTGTCTCTCTAGCATGGTTTTCTAGGGAAACAAGCCCTGTGTGAGCAACGTGTGGCAGCTATATGTGTGTTCCTACTCGCATATTGGCTTCAGAAACGTAAATCTGGAAGGTGCAAAGAGTTTTTGTGGGGTTTGTGGCTGGGCAGTGTGGCACTGCTGCCAGACAGAGGACAGCCACATTGCAGACTTCACCTTTTTTTAGCAAACAGAGTCCACATAGGAAAAAGAAATTGGTGGTGCCCAGGCTACAGAAATATTCCACTCGTGTTGTACCTTCTTGTGCACAGGAGACTCAGAGGGGACAGAGCAGCCTGTGGGAAGCCCACTCCTACTGTGGAGTTTGTGCAAGGACTGGCTGGGCAGCATGTGATACAGTGGGGTGATGTGTACCAGTAATCCTAGCATGGAAGTGGGTAATAAAAGTCTCTAATTTAAAAGCCTTCTATAGCATTAGGACTGGGCAAAAGGTCTTAGTCGAAATCGGAATCAGGCTCATTAGATTTTGAGAAAAGTTACCTTGCAAATTACTTTCTCCCTACTTTATCTCTGTATTCATTTACTAATTACACAGCTCAGTTTTCTTCAGCCCACAAACCCAAACCTACTTGTAGAAGGGAGGTACTGCAAAATGTCTTTTGAGGAAACCCAGTTTGATGCCTGTCTGTCAAGGAAAGATATCCCTAAGCAAGGGGGATGTTTTCCTGTCAATATAGCATTCGAATTTAGCTTCTGCCACTGTAGGCAATGTGACATTAAAAGAAGGAGCTTAAGTTATTAAACTGAGCTGCTTTAATCATCCAGTTCGGGGAAATCCATTGCTACAGGAGACCTGAGGATTAATGTATTTTTACCACAAAGCCAATACATCTATTCTGATCAGTTAGCAGTCGCTCACTCGTGCATATGAAACTTCATTCCCCAGGTTTGCACTCAATAGTATGGGACCAAATGGAGTTTTATTTGGAGATTGACCCTGTTACCTTGAATCTCATCATTCTGGTAGCTAGTTATGTTATTTTGCTTCTGGTCTTCCTGATCTCCTGCGTGCTCTATGACTGCAGGGGGAAGGATCCCAGCAAGGAATATGCTCCCGAGGTCCCTGCAGACACCCAGCCTCCGATCCGGCTGGTGGTGATGCAGCAGGGCTCCCCCGGCACCCGCTGGGCAAAGGGGCTCATCTCTGGCTACGAAAACTCCTCCGACCTGCCGGGGAAAAGGACTACTGTTGTGTAAGGGGACCCTGCCTCGGAGCTCTGGTTTCTGCTGATCCGCTTGCCTCGTCTGCTATGTTTACTCTCCGTTTGCAAAAGGATAACGCATTCACAAGGTAAGCCGAGACGCCGGTTTATTCGATACGGTGCCATTGCTGAGGGGGTCATTTTGTGTTCAGCTGTGTTCTGCATTGATACAGGCTTGCAGTCCTGCCTGCCATCCATAAAGAGACTAATTTCCATTTACGCTGCTGCTGCCTTGCAGTCCACGGGCAGTTGGAAGCAGTGATGCTGTTATCCAGTCGGGCACTGGAGAAGGGCCTGGGTTTAATCTCAAGTCATGCTTGGAACCATTATTTTTGCAGGAACACAGTGTTTTTCAAAGCATCCCATGGGCTGAGCCGTGCTGCCCTGCAGCCTCGGCACATCTTCCTCAGCCAGAGAGTGCAAATGACCTTGGTAGTAGAACATTTCTCTCACCAGTGAGAAAAGAAATGCTAAGGACTTTAAAAGGCTTGAGAGAGTGCCTTTCTGATAGCAGCCAGCTGCTGCTCCCATCAGAATTTAATACTTCCCATGCTGTCTGTAAGCTCCCCAGAGGGCAGTGCCAAGCCTGTCTTGGCACTTATTTTCCATAGGTAGAACATAAGCTCTGCTCTGAGGGAGCAGAGTACCCCTTGCCCCACACAAATCCCCTGACAGGATGCAATACACTTCCTGGAAAAGCTGGGTACAATGCCTCCTGCCCAAGGGAGAGTGTGAACTGGGGTAAATTTACCAGTAATGTGATATGCGTGAGTCATCACCGCCATCCACCCCACTGAAACAGGAATTTCTGACCCTCTGCAGTAAGTGCAACCCATGTCCTGGCTTTCAATGTGCATCTCCACATGTCTGACCCTACCTCTTACCCTTGAGCCTTCCTCCAGTTGTATCATGTTCCAGCTGGTCTCTTCTTGCACCATGTGAAGGGTGTTATTGCATCTTCAGTAAATCTAACATTCTCTGCATCAGCTTCCGTTATTCCTCACATAATTTGGGAGCTATAAGCTGAAGGCCTTTATGACTATGAAGTTTCTCCCATGTGTTGCAGGGTTTCTCCCTCTTGGCACTTAATTTCCCATCCCTTGAAAGGAAGGGAAATGTGTTTGTCCTGCAGGTGCAGCACAAATGGGCAGAGACAAGAGGGATGTTGATCTTGTAGCCACTAAAGTGTAGATGTTCCTAAGCAGAGCCAGCTCACTTCCTGCTCTGTCCCAGTCAACTCAGGCTGCAAAACCCTCTGGAGAAGCTGGGGAGACACTGGCCTGGTTGGTCCCTGCTGTGCTCCATGCTGGAAAGGGCACTCTGTCACTGGTGGCCAAACCAGCTTTTTTAAACTAATTTGGCTGCAGGGAATTTGCGGCTTACGTTGGTTTGTTCTACCCAAACATGTCTATGATTGAGCAGAAGATTGGTATCTGTTTTCTGAAATCCTAAGATGAGATGCTTAACGCCACGTTGCTGTGTACCCCCAGATAGCACTTGAGTTACTGTGTATGGTACTTTTTAACTGGCAGATTTTAACTGGTTATTAAGAGAAAAATAGCACTGGACTCACACTGTTGCAGGTGTCTGTCCCATATGCTATTTTACATCATCTTAATACAAAGTACCTGCAGAGTCCTACAGGAAGCTTTAGTAAACATGGTGAGATTTATTACCTGTTTACATCACGTGTTGTGGATGACTCCCTGGATGCAGTGGTCCTAATGCCTTCAGGACAGGAATTTTAAGTGCTTCCAGAAATAAACCACAGCAAATTTGAACCACAATTGAAGAAAGCTGTCTGCTGGTTTGCATGGTTTGCACTCCAGCTGGGTAGTAACCAGCTGCCTGTGCCACATCCCCAGACGTGTGGATTTTATGGATCAGCCTGCAGAGCATCATGGCACTGGCAAAGAAATCTCCAGATATGGAGTATCTTTTTATTTGTATTTTTTTAAAAAGCAACTAGAATAGTTAGTGGGTTTTTTCTTTTGATTTCTAAATTCTTAAGGGTGAACCCAGGTTTTGTTTTCAAGCTGTCCTTTGTACCCTTGTGAGTTACAGGTAGATGCATCTGGTTTTGGAAGGAAGGAAAGCTCCTGAGAGCAGGGGGCTTGAGTAAAACCCTTGATGTGATGAAACTGGTAATAAATCCAAAGTTGGTATGATCCTCTGCCACATACCATACTGACATAATTATGTTGAATGTCTTGTTTTGGATTTTTAGCACTGAAAAAGAGCAATTAGTTAACTGCAAGTTGTAGCTGCTTTGGCAAAAGTTGGCAGTGACTAAGTTGCTGGTGTGTTGTGGCCACTGTCACCCACGCAGGCCAGTGTTATCTTTCCTTGGGCTCCCCTATGTGCCTCATCTTCAGCTTGTAAGCTCTTTAAAGCTTTTTGTGTTTTCATATATCATCTAACATGCTAGGAGTCATCTTGGTGATAAGGGATCCTTGGTGTTAGGGAACAGAAATAATAATCTTTGATAAGAAACCTTGGGAGGGAGGACTATAAAGAGCTCCAAAATATCACAAAGTGTGACATAGCTGGTTTTTGTTTTTGATGGTGAGATGTCATAAAACGCCACGATGCCAACAGAAAAGCTCTGCAGTTCTTTGAGGAAGGTCATGCAAATAATGATACCATGACACATCTGCTGTATCTCTGGTGCTGTGTTTGTTTATGCAAGTCAGACATTGCAGAGATAGAGACTTCCAAGGCTCTGTTAATAAATACTTCCAGATAGCTGAAATCCTCCAGATACAGAGATTTCTCCAAGAGCAAACCTCTTGTGTACACCAGTTACAAACTCTTGGCTCCTTGAAACTCAATGGCAAAATTGTTGATTGTGAGACATGGTCAAGTTTTCTTGCTTAAGCTTTAGGAAGTCGTGTTGCAGTGCCATGGGCAATGCCCAGGGACACTGCAAGCAGGGGAGCAATTTCGAGGAGCACACTCTTCCCTTGTAAGGAATTTTATCTGTTGTGATAGAGTTGGTGGACTCTGCCCTGAAACGTGGAGGTAAAAGCAGCAAATGACACTTTCATCCTGATAGTATCTCTAATGGGGGGTACTTCTAGTGGGTAAAATCCCCTTCCAGAAAATAAGAGACTAAAGTGCATCAGGACTTTGCCTTCCCAATGGGAATAAAATGGCTTTCTTAGGTTTGTCTATACTAGAAAAATATCAGTGTATTAAAAGCAGTGAGAGAGCCCTTGGGTATGTACAGAGAACTGCAAGTAACCAGCTCACTGCCAGTGAAATTACTGCTTTGTGGAGATGTCTAGTACCTCGCTTTACTGAATGACTGTGGCAGGATTAATGTATGCAAACGGGCTTTTATTGGGCCGAGCTTGCAGGAAATCGCCCTCAGAGCTGCAGTCCCTTGAGTGCTTGCAGTCCTCTGCCACATCCATTGCAAGAAAACGGGTGTGAATATTCTCACAGCAGTGCAGCTATTTTCCCTAAATTGTACGGTGGAACGTGGGGATCCCTCGCTGGAGTTCACACGGTATAAAAAGCATCACAAAAACAGGCTGTGGTGATGGCTATACCCAACGGAGCCGTGCGGGGGAGTGCTGCAGAGACAGGGACATCCCTTTGAGAGCTCTGCAGCATCTTGCAAGCTCTGGTCCTCAGCTGGCAGCGTCGGGAAAGCGCTGGGATGTGATGCTGCCGAGATCTGCAGCTACAGCCAAGCAGCATTTATGCAGCTCTTTGCACGTACTCTGGCTCTACCATCACTGTTCAGTTCATCATGGATTTGTGCCTTGCTTAGTCTTAACTGTGCCTGTGTAGGTGTGTTTTGCCTAGAGAACTGGGTAGTATTTTAAGGCCTGGCTATCTAGCATAAAAGGACTGTTTGGAAGTAAGCACCATTTGTAAATGAGTAAGCTGTTGGTAAAAATTGTGTTAACTCAGAAGCAATGAGTTGGAAAGTGTTGGATGGGTAGACAAGGATTTAGGAAATATGCTCTGTTCCTAATTCTGCCCTTGGTTTATGGGGCATCCTTGGGCAGCTCATGTTCCCATTGCTCTTCTCTCCATGTGTCTCTGCTCTGTATTAATTATCTCTGCTCTTCTGCCTTTCGCACTGAGATGTCTCTCTACTTGTTTTTGTGCGGTTCATAAAGAGGTTACTACACAACTGGCAGGCAGGGCTGTGCTTGAATTTCACTCTAAGAACCAACCCAGTGGGCTCAAAGAGAACAAAATAAAATATACTCCAACAAAAAATGGCTAGAGAGGGTGGAGTGAAGTTGATGAACAAGCCACAGTAAATCTGGGGAAACCATGGACACAGAGCCTTAAGGCACTTTCTTTGAGTGGGCTATGGTCATCGTGCCAGTCTGATGATCTGTAGCTCTGTGGTTAGAAGGGAACTGAGTGGTGGTGGGAGGATTTATTGCTGTTCTGCAGAAAACAAGAATTCAGTCTGCACTGGCTCACTTTCAGTTGGCTTTAGTGACCTTTGAAAGTTCCATATTACTGCTTCTGTAAAGCCTTTATTAAAGGTTTTCACAGAAACAACAGAAAAAACCCACAGATTTCTAGATTTCCCCAACAGTAATTCAAGTCAAACTTGTCATTAAATTCACTGAAAATACATCTTCCATATGAGCCTGTTCCACTGTAAATATACTGTCTAAGCCTTTGTATTTTTTAAAAAAATCCCTAATAAGCCACTACATAGGAGCAGAGAATTAGATCAGACAGACTAACTCATACTCACAAGGGAAAACTACTTCCCATGCAGTGAATTTTTTTGAATTTGAAATGGGATAGATCTTTGGTTTTTTATTAGCATATTGTTCTTACAGTGCAAATGCTCACCCTCTGATAGTGCTAAGTATGGAAGCACAGTAACATGTCTAAGTCAAACCCCTTGGCTGTAGGAAGAGCTTAAGAATAATTTTTACTGCCTAGAACCACATCACCGTGCGTTATCAGCCATTCAGCTTATGTAATGTTGGTGCTATGGTGGGAATGCCAGGAGGTAAGGATTGATGTTGGGTGTTTAATTGGAAATGCTGTATTTTCAGCCATGAGCCTATACCACTTTGTGCTTAGGGGAGCCCTACAGCCCAGTGTGACATCTTTTAGATGGATTAAAAACTGCAAGCCCAAGCCTCATAAGCTACCTTTGTACTTTTTCTAAGGCAAAGTGCTGTCTCCTGGTCCTGCTCCAGTCCAAGTGACTCTGTGACTCTCCCAAGTGCCTGACTCCCTGTGCCAAATCTGTCCCATCACGTAGAGTCTGGGTGTTGAAAGCAAAGGTGTGTGTACTGCTGAGGTCCCTAGGGGACATCTGCAGCCTGTACCCTGCATTTCACTGGTGGCTGACACGGCAGCAAGAGCAAGGATACACGAGGAAGGTGTGAAGGATGGGGCGACATATGCTGGAGTCTGATGGTTGTTGCTGCTGCCCAGGAGGAAAGCGAGTGGGCTCCTGGGGCAGCTGGAAGGACTGAGAGGTGGAGATCTGGTCCTTCGTGCTTGAGGGATAGAAAGTGAAATTAATTGCTTAGAAATAAATGGCTCTGGCATTCTGAGCAGAAAGCTATCTAACTTAACAAGAGAAGGTCATACCAGAAATACAAATAAAACAGGGAAATCAGAACTGTTGCCACCTCTAGCTCCATTTCCAACTCCTCATTTTATCTCCTCGCTTGCTCCCTCTCACGTGTGCTGGTTTCCTTGGAGATGCTGCTGCTTAGTTTCCCCTCTCTAATTATGACCCCATTTGACATGAACCTTTCAAAGAGGCATTTCCACCCTAATGTGACAATCCGGATGCAGTTTTTGGAGGCAGATACTTGTCATCAGGCAGCTGAATCCAGCCTCTGATGGCCCAGCTCAGGCTGCGGATGGATGAGCCTCTTCCCAGATCTGCAGCAGATGCTCTGTGTGGGCAATGAAACTGTGCCCTAGTTTGTTCCATCTGTTAATGGCAGTAATAATTGTTATGCAAGTGGGGTGTTGGGTTGATTTAATTAATATTTATGAAGGAACATGATATCCTTTAATGGGTGATGCTATAGAGATTTTGTTAATTATGAATTACTCTGATTATATATTTGTGTCCCTGAGTGCATAGGAGACTTGGACATACTGTTGAAGCACTCACAGTTTGCACTCCTTCAGTATTGAAGCTTATTAAGCCCACAAAGTAGCTCTTTATTACCCTAAAAATACACTGAACTGAGCTGCTATTGACTTTAGCATAAATGGAGAATATGGGCTTAGCATCCACCTCTATTTGTATTGATATTGCCTCAATCATCGATACTTTCACATAGTTTTATAAGGCAGTATTTTTTCACTTTTTTTTTTTTTTTAGCCCAATCAATTCTTTTAAATTAAATAAATGCACAAATTCAGGCCAGTTCTGGACCTAACCTTTTAAGACAGAGGAGGGAGGCAGGAGTCAGGCATGTCTTTCCACATGTCGTCTTCAAATGACATGGCCGAGCCCACAAAGTTTTGAGGGGTTAATGTGAGTTGCCTCAAGTTTATTGCTGGAAACTGGGCATTCATAAATGGGATCTAGTAAGCATAGGAAATGTAGATTGAAAAAAGATCTGTGAGTAGCAGCACTTGATTTAATGTCTGCACATGCCATGTTCATTGGGTATAGCCACTGTACCACTTACCCTCCCCAATAAAGGAAAAAAAAAAAAAGACAGTACTTGTTGGAAGCATATTAATAGTGCTTATTAGAGGTGATTTCTTGCCTATTCTCTGCATATTCTTCCCCTCTCAGGAGCGTATTAAGCACAGACTTGGCATAAGTCACATATTTCACCTATTTGTTTTCCTTCCAAAAGAGGAGACAGCAGCAGCCTTGGCTTGCTAGAGGACATACACATCACCTGTCCTGAGCCTGAAGGACATGTCCCTCAGCAGAGAGGAAGGATCTGTTGGGATCCCAGTTGGTTCCTGCCCAGGGCAGCACAGGGATGGGGGTTGCTGTATACGCTGCTTGCAGCAGTGTTTCCACTGAACCATTTCTCATCAGCCACCAGCAGCTCTGCAGTTCCCAGCCCTCCAGGCAAAGCACACAGGTTACAATGGCAGCTAAGGTGAGAACCCAGGGATACTGAAGGGAAAGAAAAGCTTTTTACTGAGATGGGAATAGTATTTTATTACTTTTAAGGGCATTAGTTTTAGATCAGGTTTATACTGGAAACAGGGTGGTTTAATAATGGATGGGTGGTTTTGTTACTAGCAAAAACTCCAATGCCAGACACAATTACTCCAGGAAAAAATAATTTGACAATAAACCTTATTTTGATTGCTAAAACTATGTGTACTAACTTGGCAAATAACCTTCTTAATTAATTGAATTTATTTACAGTTGATGGAGAGAGACAGCTTGTAGGGGCATGACATCAAGTCTTTTCTAGTGCAGACAAGGCTCTACAAAGCTGCATTTTTTTATTTATATACCCTTGCAGAATTGAAAATCCGAGCATTGCTCATAGAGCCAAGTGTTTGGTCCCTGGTGCAGTGAATAGAAGGCAAATCTTTGGCATCAAGAGGCTCTGTGTTTGTTTTGGGAAGGAGAGCTGGCAAGGATCCCAACGCTAACTCTGAAATCTGAGGAAAAGGATGACTGGAAAGAATTATGTCGTGACGCAGGCAGGGGACAGCCAGAAAACTCAAAGCAGGACAGACTCCTACCTTAACTCGTTCTGGCATGAAAAAAAGGATTGTGAAATGTTAACCCCACATCCTTGGGACACGTATTTACAAAATTCATGCTGGTGTTTAAGAGTTCCTTGAGAGAATAGAGGTTTTTACCAATTTATTGTGGTAGAGGTTAGAGAACAGCTTGGATAAGTGGGAGCTTTAAGCCATAACTGGAGGAGACGATACTGTTCATCATTGTCAAACCCATGAGGTTTTGCAACTGTCCTGGCAGGGTTATTTGGCCGGGGAGGACATATGCTGCTCTCCTGTTATTACCTCGATAGAGCTGGAGGGACAAAGGATCCTTTTTCTTTCTCTCCAGCTAACTTTGTCTCGCCAGCTTTGCAATGTGGCAGATCCCAGGGGTTCCCTCCTCTTGTGATTTTTGTCTTCTCAATATTATAAAAGTCCAGTGGCTTCTCGAGGTGACTGTTCAACTGCCATTAGGAGGATGTAAGATACTATTGCAGGCTGGCTAATGGGAAACGGGTTTGCAGATGGACTCGCCACTCTTCCCCTTTTGCAAACAGCAAATGCTTTATCTGCTTCATCTGCTTAAGGTGAATGCATGGTTTATTCTGCTGCCTGTTTGCTCTGTTCATGTGCAGAGGAAGAGAGGATCCCCCAGCCCAGTGTACAGCACCCAAGAGGAGCAGGCAGCAGTGTTTGCAGCAAGAGGGCAGAGACAGGTTCCAGCTGGGCTGAACGGTGCCTGTTAAAGCTTCCCCCACAGGTTACCCAAGGCTGTCCCACGGGGCAGAGCTTCAAGGCACGGTCACGCTTTGGGCCGCCGTTTCCTGTTTTGTTACCAGCTGCTTGGGAGGAGGAGGGTGGTGACCGCCGTGTGTCTGTGCCCTCTCTGCTGGGAAGCACACAGGGTAACCTGGAGTAACAAAATAGAGAAGCCAGATCATTTCCATTTTTTTGGAGCAGAAGTCAAGGAGTACTTGCTGGATGAAAAGGATGAAGGAAAATGGGTTAAGGCTGGGCTGTGCCCTCAGCACACAGGGGTGAAGCGCCTCTCTTTGTTTCTATGCTTAGCAGAGTCTTGCTCTCACCTGGACTGGACCAGGTCCAGCTCTCTGCTATTACTTGCTTTCCAGGCAGGTTAACAGCAGCACTCATACCTGTCTGTGATGCAGAGGGCACCCTTTGATCTTCCCAGCCCATGCAGACGGATTGAGTGAAAGCTGGGTCTCAGCAGCCACATGCACATGCTCGGGGTCCAGACCCAGAGGACAGGCACCCAGACCTTACTCAGACTGCAGCAGTGCATGTCCTGAGCAGGGCCAGGTGAGAGGTGTACTGCCAGCAGCATGGCTCTGACTCTGAGCAGTCCATAACAATGCTGCAAGCATAGTGCTGCTTCCTGTCACCACATCCTGTTCAGCACAGGGTTTGAAAGCATCCTCTTGGGTCAGAAGCATTTTACCGCTCTCGTTTAAGTGCTACCCCATCAGATTAGCTCCGCTACTACAGGGCACCAGCTTTTCTGTCTTAATGGATAAACCTCTATCAGCCAGATCACATCCATCTCGAACTCGCAGAATAACCTGCCAGAAGGCAGCAAGGGCTTGGATAAGCTCCAAGTTCAAAGGGGCACTTTGGGCTTCAAACTCGCAGTGTGCCTGATCGTGACTTTAACCTGGGGTGAGGACAGCAAGTGCCCAAGATGACTGGAGCAGGGCAAGTCAGAGAAATAGGTTTGTAGGTGCAGCCCTGGCTGCTGGCACAGCACAGGCTCCTGTAAGGGGCATGTGGCAAAGTCAGAAAGTGCTTTAATGATTTGCCATGGATTTAAAAAATTGAAACAAGAATAATGCATATCTCCTAATAGAAGATAATATATAGAGAAAAGCAAGTCTATCAGCTTCTTTGGCTGTTATACCCATATTAATGTATAATGCGTACACCTACTCACGCAGAGACACATGTCTTTGTGCACATAATTATAGGTTGCTGTATAAAGATTGCAGGTCCTTCTATTTTAACTCTGTATTACAGTATCTTGAATTCAATACACAATTCACCCCAGCTTGATTCCCATTCTTCACTTCACTTTGGATCACCCTCTTTCTCTTCTCCAGAAGCTCATGGGACAGGGCAGATGATTTGACAGTCAACTGCAGAGAGCAACTACTGTCCTAAGCATCATCTTTCCAAAAATCACATTCTGGGATACATACAGCCCACCATGTGCACTTTGTGTATCCCCACAAATCATTGGTCTGTCTGTGCTCTGGTTTGGGGATTTGCAGGGGCCAGCTTCTGCTGCCTGGGACTCGGGCATCAACCTGGACCGGCTCCAAAGCTAGCAGGCTGTGCTCTGCTCTCCCTTTCCCTGCTTGTGAGCAAGAGGTTACTTGAGGTAATTCAATAGGATTTCAGTGGAAATATACAGGGTGGTGTGAGTGCAAGTGCAAGGCAGGAAAGAAGGTCCAAATTTGCATGGGTACAACCATGATTAACATTTGGCTGCCATGCTTTAGATTTGGCTGCTGGATATGCTGCCTGAGTATTCCTGCCATCCTCTCTGGTTTCAGGTTGTGTGGCTCTCCAGCTGTTGGTTTTCACACTCCCTTTGTTGTTCTTTGTACAACAACATGACCACTAATTGCTCCAGCTAATTAACTGTTAAAAGACACTGTCTTGGTCCTCAGACCAGCCCATAGATTTGAGGACAGCTTTCCTGAGATGCAAAGGCAGTTACATTTATGAACACCCTAAAGCTGTGTCCTTAGAGCACACACCTGGCAGACACAGCACTTCACTTGGTTTTCCTTTTGAGGGCCTCGAGCAATGTTTTTTCTTAGTCATCAGTCAGGATGCTTCATAGTGGACAGACAGCATTTTTCAAGTGGAGATAGGTTGCATGAAATCAAGTATTTGTTTCAATTTGAACAAAAATAATTTGTCTAATCAGACTGTCTGACAACTATCCATGAAATACAAAGTGGCAAGCAGCAGCTCTGGACTTAAAACTTGAGTCTCTTCCTAAGGGACTGAGCGTCCTGCTCAGCAGAGATTTCACTGGGTTCCCAGCACTTTCTTGCATTATTTAAGGTTTGGTGCAATTACAGAAATAGCTTCTTTGCTTCTTTTGAAGATTTCAGTATCTGGCTAAGCACCTCCTTCTTTGAGTAGCTTTGTACCTTCTGGAGTCCTGTGGATGTAACCCCCACAAAACCTCCCGTGCAGAGGGGATGTGTAACACTGCCAATACAGCAGCTCTGGCTGCTTCTTACCCAGGCAGGGCCAGCTGCTGGTAACAAGACCCTTGTTTTTGTCGACCTGAGATCTCATTTCTGGCAGACCTACACAATGACCTGTGTACCACAGAAAGCAGAATTGTACACAAGCTATAAATCTTCAGGTCTTTTCTTTCACTACCTTTTGCATATAAGGTAATAGCAGTCCTACTTTCTTTTGATGCTGCAGTAATTTATCACTTGACAGTGGCTTAATGAAAACCCTGCTGTTCTTCTCACTGGAATTTGAGAATCCACATTACAAAAGTCCTTCCTTGACCTTTCCGTCTTGGCCACTCCTGGAAATTAGAGTGTCTTCATTTTAATGAGCTCAGAGGATTGGGGAGTTGCAAGAAAAAAAGATCAGCTTCAAAAATACCTGGCCTTCTCTTGTGAATGTGTCAGGACATGTTTTTAGATACAGAGCTCTCTTACCTGAACAGGCTTGTTATCCTTATTCTGTGACTTTTCCAGCTGAGCTATTTCTTGGCTCCAGCCTATGTTTTATGATGCAAGGCCATGTTTACTTCGCATGAGGTGTTTTGCAACATAGAGACCAGATCTTCAGCAGGTATAAATTACCTCAGTCTTTGCTCCCCTCTCTCTCACTTCTTCAGTCAAATCTAGAAGGCAAACCATGGGTCACATACATTTTTGCAGTATATATACATCTTTGCAAGGCTTCCAGGAGCTGAGTCCAAACTGACAACACAATCATACAAGCAAAATGGGAGAAAATGCACAGTAAGAACAGAATGAGGTCAGATGATACTGATTTTGGGGCCTTCCTCTTTCCCAAGGGTGGATGGAGTGTCCCTGGAGTTGCTCAATTAACCTCCTCGTGGGTCCATTCCTTGGCCACGCAGGCTCTGATGTGTGCCCACGTGCTGGAATGAGCCATGGGTGATGGTGAAGACAGAGCCCAGCACCTGGAAGTGCTGCTGGTCTGCAGTCCTGTGCTATGCTGTCTGGGGCGTGACTTCCGAGATGATGAGGCACTTCATTTGGATGCTTAAGGTTCAGTGGGAAGAATGCAGGTTTGGTTTCTACTGTGTTGTGGGTTTCTGGTCCTGGAGGTGGTGGAGCACAGCTGTATTGAAGGTGCACTGCAGATGTGTCTTAGAAAACGTCTGCTGTGTGAACTATGCATTATAATTCATATAGGTCTGGACACTGTGTAAATAACAGTCTGTTGTAGTAATACATACACTATCTTGCATACATATTTATTTAGTGGCAAGATGGAAAGCTTGGAAGAGAACCGTGTTTGCAAAGGGCTGTAATGGCAAATGTTTCCTTCTCATGTCAATGTTGTGCAGCACATAACGGAAGCCAATATGTAATTGAGAATCTGTAGGAAAGATAATTTATTCTATCAGTGTCAAATACACATGCAAAACCATATGGCTCCATATTTATATTTGCAGAGTTTATTAGCACAAAGAGATGGTGAACAAAAAATAAACTGTGGTGAGCAAAAAATAAACCATACTGAAATATGGGAGTCGGAGCAGGATCTGCCCAGGGGTTCTTTGATTAATGATGGCTTTAACCTACACTGGTTTTAGCTCATTTTTTTCTAACAAAAGAGTTGTACTGCAGGGCAGCAGAAGACAGGGCTCACTCCTTCAGCGCTGCCTGAAGTCCCAACATAAGAAACCTGACTGCAATTTCCCTGATCACATATTAAAAAAAAAAAGTTTGATGTAGCTGCTAGTTTCTGACTGTGGCCTCTGGGGAGCTGGGTATTATTTTTCCAAGTGGGCTAGTTAATAAACACCAGCTTTGCCACCATAAAATGAAGAAAACTGCTGCAGTTTTTAGCAGGTAGCTAAGCATGGTCACCCCTGAGTAGGAATATTGTGCTGTGCTCACCTAGCTGTGGCGCAGTAAAAATTATACACGCCTTGTCTCCCCAGGGATGTGACAGCTATGGAGCTGAGGCACATTAGTTATCCTGCCATCACAACAAACCCTTCTCCTGCGCTGAGGACAAAGCTGCTGTTCGGAGCTGGCCTCAGGAACGGGCAGTGGGAGGTCAGGGCTGGAGGTGAGCTGGCAGAGCTCCCCAGGCAGAGTGGCTGCCCGCATTCCCATGTGCTGAGCTCAAGCTCAGGCTGCGTCCCCTGCTATCATGCCCATTTTTGACAACAAAAAACAGCATTGCCACCTCCTCTGGGTGAACATTGGAGGACAGGTGGGCATCATCCCATTCCCCTCCAAGCTGGGAACTCTCTCCAGCGTGCAAACATTTCCAGTTGGTGTAGAGCCCACACTGCGACCAGTCCTTTTTTGGCAGCTGGGTGCACAGTGTGTGCTGGGGGGTCAGAGTGGGAACCCCTGGGTGGGGGCCATCCTCACAAAGCTTCAAACCCAGTCACAGATGACTAGGATGCAGCCCCTCATGGCCTGACTGGTCCTTCATGGGTGCTCAGGCTGAAGTGCAGATGAGCAGGGCTGGTGCCTTGGTGATGCTGTTCTGCATCCCTCCTCCACCAAACCCTAGTTGCAGTGGGTAAATTGTGACCGAAACAGAGACTCTGAACTGCTTGCTTTGTGTTTTTACATTTCAGTATAAAAAATGGGATTTGGGACGTAAAGTTGTGCAGCTCATCTGCCAGAGTCAGGGTCCAGAGAGCAGCCCTGGCTTACACTGGCTCTCAGGACCAGCTGAGGATCTGCCCTTGAAGCGGAGCAGAACGGCTGGCTCATTCCTCTCATGCCATGTGTGGTGTTGAGTGCAGGACTGCTTTCGGAGGCAGGCACGTTTATCACCTGCAGCAAAGTTTAATGGAGAGCCAGCCTTTTTGGCAGCTTTTTATTGCAGGGCAGGGAGAGGGTTTATGTGAACTGGGTTTGTGAAGGCGGTTGTACAAATATTTGTTCTCTGCTCCTTAGCAGCAAAGGGATGAGTACAAACAACATCTCCATTTACGGTCCTGCTCACTTGTTACCAAAGACTTGATCCAATTTTGGTTTTGTCATGGACCTCCAGCTTGTTTTGTAGGTTGTGTAATGTGTAGCTCAGCCCCCACTCCAGAGCACTGAAGAGAGGCAAGAGTCTTCACAGAGCAATGCTGCAATGATGGAAATCCCCCTGCACAGGGAAGAGCTTTGGTCTGGGAAGTGGCTCTAAAAAGGGCAGCTTTGGGATCCCCAGTCACTAGTACAATTCCATCTACATCTAGTTCTCACAAGCATCCATCTGCACCCTGTGAATGCAGGATCTAGCCACAAGCATCCTAGCAACGGCATACCCAGTGGTTATTTATCCAGTGAGACCTGGCTGCTCAGACAGTTCTCTCCTGCAGTCACTGCATCAGCAGATGCTGTTCTTACCATAGAGGGGGAAAAAAGGTAATTCTAGAGAGAAAAAAACTTCACAGGAAAAATTTTAGCATGGAGATTCAGTGTTCAAGTTAGATTAGGACTGCTCTGCAAATAACCCAGGATCCGATCAGATCATCAGGACTGCACTTCATGAGACTTCTCCCAGTTTGGATTAAACCTTAGGCCACATACTGAAAAGTAAAGAGAAAATGAAGTACTGAAGAGCTGCTCCCAAAGTGAATGTAGTGTGTGTGAGTAGCACCCAGTGTGTGATTTTTCCTACATATGGCACAATATTTATTGCCATACAGACATACACAGAAAGGCTAAGTTAGAGTTGATTTTTATTCTGGTGCTCCCTAATGTTAAGGACTTTGATTTTGCAACTTTAGTACTACTCTTTTATGCTGTAGGTGAGAGATTTTGTGCTTAAAAATATTTATTTTTAAACCACCCCATGTGTGCAGAGCACAGATCTCTGCTGTGCCTGTAGGAAAACTGGGATAAAAAGAACAGTTTTAACAAACTATCTTGGATGATTGCAAAAACATTTAGCCTTAATTTCCTTCTGTGATTTCACATTGGATTTATATCATCACTGCAATTTGATATTAATGTTTTTGAAGTTCCCCATTAACGTCTACTTAACTGGAGACAGTGAAGCACACATTTAATTATGGAGATGTCTGCGTGACAGCATAGAATCTCAAACAAAAAAGAAACTCTTTTAATATGAATAATCTGGAGATTTAAAAGCTCAGTCATCTTTAAATAGTCATATTGATGACTAAAACAGCACTAACTTCTGTTACACTACACAGCCTGTAGTTTAATGACCATTCAGCTTAATGTACATTGCAGGCATGCAAGTGGAGCCATAGCACTCCCTTCAGTTGGGTGATGTAACTGTCCCCATCTCTAGAAGAAGAGGTGAGAGACAGGTTCCTCCAGAGTATCGCCTGTCCTCTGCTGAGGGGCATCTTTCCTCAAAGGAGATTCCCCCCTTTTAGGCTCGAAGGACGCTTTTAAATAGTTAATGTTAGTTCGAATGTACCCCATATAGCTTTACTGCCAAAATATAGGAATTGGGATTTCCTAGAGCCTTAGAAAGCTCTGATATAAACTTTTGTCATTTTCACTGAAACCTCTGCAGAGCGTTTTCCCAGTGCCAAGGTTGCTAAGAGCTTTGGAGTTCTCTTCTACAGTTGAAAAAACCCCTAGTATTGAAGTAAAATACTATTACCAGGCTCTGGTAAAATTACAAAGAC